>OY720602.1:5000-2505000 GCA_963151315.1 Nymphalis c-album | reverse complement strand
GAACGTTCGCTTTGCAAACAGTTCGTGATTACATACCGATATTCAATTATTATATTTTTGTTTACACGTCTGGGTGTGACGGTATGACAAATAATCGAAAACTTTCACATTTAATTCAATATTAAGAAACATTATAGAGCAATAAAAGTTAACTGTTTCGTAATAAATTTTATAATTTTAAAGAAACGAATTAAATTTTTTAATTTAAGTACATTAAATATATATAAAGAATTTTCAATCTTATGTAAAATATAAATGAATTTTATTTACCTCTTCATTAGCACTAATGATGTATATAATCATGTCTGAAACAATTTCAATATGCTTTGCCTGTGAATGTAATTTGTATAATGAAATTGTTAACGTAAAAAAATGTATATATTATTGTCCGTTTATGCCCGTTGAATTATTTTTAATATGAACTAAACAAAGAGACAGATCATTATATACAAATATTTAATTGTTAAATAAATGTACCACTGTTTCTTTCAACGATGCTTCTGAGGATCAAAGTATAAATTCCTAACCGGTAGATTTTTTTATTGTTGATTAGAATAAAGCTATTGCCTTTGACCTTTTCGACCTAAAATACATAAGGGTAACTCTCTTAGAAAACTATACGCAAACTAAATCCTCATATTAAAACATGTGATTTTAATTATTCATAATAAATATTCTGAATTATTTTAGTATATATAATTTTAATTAATTTATAAATGTAATATGATTAACCATTGTTCTAATTTCGTCCTTATCTATCTTAATGAGATTAAAAATATATTATTCGAAATTCCATTACGCGATGAAGTCATAATTTTATTACAATCCGAGTCGTCGTCTCGGCAAATTAACGCGAGCGTTCGAAATATAAAATATAAATATATTGTTTGCACGAAAAAATTTTCATTTTAAAACAACAATGAAATAACGTTTTAAAAAGTGATATTTGAGAACGCGTCGGAACCAATTCGACTAGATTAAATAAAAAAATAATTGTTTTCAATTGGAAAAGTATTCACTACGTATTTGTATTTAAATATACTTTCGTTTAACCTTGATTTTATTTATAGTTGTTATTTAAAATACATAAAATCACACATCGTAGCTACGTTTGTGTGATATGTATTTTTTTTTAATTATTCTATTTCAACATTAATTACATCTAATAAAAATTTAGTTTATCTGTAATTATAACACAAATTTGTTTTACAACAATATGGTGGGTTAAAGAACTATTAATTAATTAAATATTAGTTTCTACATAATTAAATAAATTTAACGTATGTAAGTTGTTTAATTATACTAATTACAGTTGAAATGACGCTACATAAGTGTAAAAATGTCAATTTACTTGAGCGTATACTCGTTCAAATACATCTAAAGGAGAGTGCGAGGCAAAAGTTGCATTAGTTATTGATCGGGTAACTAAACTCGTCGGTAACGCTCTCCGCCGATATGAGAGAGAGGAACGTGTTTATACATTACTTTATGTACAAGCTCCATCGATCAATAAACACTACTCCTCTAACACTTACATAACACATAAGAAAGTTATCTCGATATGAAAATGCAATTCAAATTCAAAATACTTTATTCAATATTGTATTATTACACTTTCTTATTGATAGTCAAATTAGAAACTACCGCCGGTTCGGAAAAGAAAAACCCAGCCTTTAGAAGAACCGGCGAATGAGACTTAGGGTTGATTTTATTTTGTCTTTTTTTTTATTTTACCATGTACTGTTTAAAAAAAAATGAACTAGCATAGTATTATTTATTCACGTACTCTTAAGCTCTTGTGAATCGTCACGCTTTAATTCAATTAAATGCAAAGCTACTATTAGTTCTGTATAGATTAATTATATCGAGAAGAACTTACTAGAAACTCAGTTAGTTAATCTTTTCCGCTAAATTACATAGATTAAAAATATGTTTATTAAAAAGATAATCAGATTGGCCAATGAGCCACCTGATGGTTAGTGATTACTATCACTCATATAAATTGGTTCCGTAAGGCATTTTAACTATTCCTTAAAAAATATATTTGGCTCTTATCTTGAGGTGAGATGTTATGTCCCTAGCGCCTGTAGGTACATTGGCTCACTCGCCGGAACCTGAACACAACAATACTAAGCATTGCTGGTTGGCAGTAGAACAATCACTGGGTGGTACTATTCAGACTGACTTACACAATCCACTACCACCTAGAAAATGACTAGCAGCTTATGGAATGAAAATCAACGAAATACTAATTCTATGTTTTTTTTTTATTATCTACAGATAACTTACCCGGAGATAAAATCTTGGCGGGGCGTTCATCAGTCTTATTGTCTTCTTGGAAGCGAACTGTCATAGGTTTCTTCTTGACTCGTAACTTCTCGTCCTCTGGGGACATGATGGAGACGCGTTTCTTCGGTCTGTCGTTCTCTAAATCATGTTTCATGTCTGACGTTGCAGTTGCTGCGGATTTAAATCAATTTGCGAAGGTTTAATTTTAAGAAATTGAGGACAATCGGTACAACCTACAAAAAACCTTACGTATGATAAGTTACGAAATATTATTATATATTAAACATGCTTTTTCCCGGTTGGGTTGAAATTTCGTTCATGAATGAAATATAGAGCTACAAATGTCATGACAGTACGACAAAAAAATGTACAATAACTATTTTTTCATGTATTGAGTGATGCCCGCGTGTGAGGGGCTTTGTATCGTTGCAGTAGGAAGGCTATTGCACATTCCAAAATCAAATAATTAATAATTATCAATAAAGATGTCTGATTAATTTAATGTTATTGTCATTTTATTAGAATATAAGATAAAAAAAATGTCGCATGATGACTACGAGAAAAAATCGTAAATAATAACGACCTCGCAACCCTTGAGGAACTTGATCAAATTAACAATACAAATACAACTCTGACATTTATATTGAAATATGATTTTACGAATCTTGAAAAACATCGCTCTCAATAATAAAAGAGGAAAAAAATAAAACCGTAACACAATTATGGTAAATATTGATAAAACAAAAATAGCTTTTACGCTAACTTCGTATTAAACGGTGACAAGTGACAACCTTCAGAGAACGAAATTTAACTTTATTTTTTTTTTAACTACTATCGAATTTCGAACATTATTAATATAAGCTTGACGAGGAATCGGTTTTTAATTAAATTTGACGTTTTAGCACACATGAAATTATAATATTATGTAATTAACTTTATAA
This sequence comes from Nymphalis c-album, assembly GCA_963151315.1. Taxonomy (NCBI): domain Eukaryota; kingdom Metazoa; phylum Arthropoda; class Insecta; order Lepidoptera; family Nymphalidae; genus Nymphalis; species Nymphalis c-album. The sequence continues at coordinate 2,501,770 of OY720602.1, read as the reverse complement.
ATTAGTGGTCCGATACAAAATCGAATTTTAGCTTAGAAGTTTTTAAACATGAGGCTTTGGATCGCATATAACAAGAACACTTCAGACGTTGAGCCATTTAAAATTGGGAACTAATAAAGTGAGAGCCGGCCGCCAAAGACGCTTTGTTTTTTTTTTATTGTTTAAGATATGCGCTGATGATTGAGCCACCTAATGTTAAGTGGTCACTGCCGCCCTGGACTATGGCATTGTAAGAAATAATAATCATCCCTTACATCGCCAATAAGACCAATTTGGGAAGTAAAATGTTTTTTCTCTTGTGCCTGTAGTAACACTGGCTCACTCACCCTTTAAACCGGAGCATAACAATACTAAGCATTGCTGCTTTGTGCTGGATTATATGACGAGTGAGATATTTACCTAGAAGCTTTACACGGTCAAACCACCAAGTAGATTTCTTATATACTTGTTGTTTAGGAAGGCAATATCCTTTTTTTAACACGCTTTTATTAGCTTGGGTTGTATGTAACGGAATCTTTGAACTTAATTTTCACCAATTTCCAGAAGTTTGATTAATTTGAAACTTTGCATACGTATCAAGGACCGATGACAATGCAATAATTTGATAACAGTTTTTTTTTTTTTTCGACGTTTCGCTGGATAATCTTAGCGTGTTTTTTTAGTTTTTTTAAACTATTATTTATTCCAAATTATATAATTTTGTAAAGCTTTCATTTGGGCATGAAGAAATGAAAAAAAAAGCTGTAAATTGTATTTACTAAAAGTAAACTAGAAAATCGTTATCGGTGCAATCTTCAAAAGCACTATTTATTTCACTTCCTTCACCGCTTTTGGTAACTCACCTTTTATTTTTTTATCATATTATTATATGAATAGGGGTATTAATACTTTGGCAACTTTACCACGACTAACCTTCTTGCTCAGTCTGTATACTGGCAACGACACGTTCTCCTGCTCGAGCCGCGTGCCTCGCTTCCTCCATTTCCCTCGCAGCCGCCGCTAGAATGTTGTTCACGGCTGTCTGGGTAGTCGGCATGTCTTCACGACGCCGCCGACGAACCTCCTCGGCTCGCATCATGGACTGTTGGTACATGTGAATCTGTAATAAGATTACTAATTATTTCTGGTTTTTTTTAGCGCAAAATAAAAACACCTGCATAAAGAACTAAATGCTGCACTACTTTCTGGGAAAATATACGATGATAATATTACATTCTGTTTTTTATTCTGATTTAATTTACGATATATGAACAGCGCTGTCTGAACTAGCTTGGTATCATTCGTGAAATGTTGTACTACTGTCAACCAATTTACTTTGATACTCTATGTGAAGAACGTATTCTTATGGCAGCTTGCGAGAATTTAGGTATAAGCTTAGCTTATGGTTGAACAACAGCGTCTAAGCGATTCTGATTTACAGTGCAATTAAAATGCTATATTTAATTGTGAAAATAAAATATTTGCTTCCTGTCTACCTTTAAGACGTAGAAGTAAGTTACGAAAAAAAATCTCGAGGCAGACCTCCAGGGCTCTGCATTATTGCGGGAGGTTAGATTTGAAAAATGTTAAAAAAGCTACACTTTCACTACGTTCACTCCTGTTTCGAATTGCGCCAATTCGATTCGTCGTGGCTTCCAGAAAACGATAAAAATATGGCAGACATTTTGATCCGATTTCGAGCTGTACAGACAGAAGAAATACTGCGAACCAAAATATTTGAATCTGCTTCTGAAAACACTTCAATTGATTGCTTATTATCATCGCCTTGTTATCACTATTAATTATGACATGTCAATTTTAAAGAAACGTTGTTTGCCAGCTCCCTAGTCATAAGTCTTACAACTATTATAGCCAATTGTGAAAATGGCTGATCTATCGCTTATGTAATTGCAACTCTTCGTGACAATAGGAAATAGTACTGCCGATATATGTCGTGCGTTTCTCGATAAAAAACCGTTAGTGAACTATAACAGTTATTAATTGTATTATTATAAATGCTTCTAAACCCTATTAGGTAAGAAGAAAACATATGAGAAATGTTTATAACTATATCGAAATAAATTCTATCTATACTAATATATAAAGCTGAAGAGTTTGTTTGTTCGATCCGGCTAATCTCAGGAACTACTGGTTCGAATTTAAAAAATATTTTTGTGTTTGTTGTAGGACTATACGTCTTTTCATCGAGGAAGGCTCTACGCTGATTTTTATTCATTATATTTTTATTAAATATACGCGGGTGAAACCGCGTGGCACCGCTAGTCACTAATATAATAATAAGCTGTATTTTAATACGTGAATTCATAAATACTGTGAGTACGTCGTTTTTAATTAATAATGGTTAAATATTTTGAGTATATAAGCCGAGGCTTTTATATAATTATTCGTAGCATTTGACATACGACCTCGATTTATAAAGGCGATTAAATAAATTTAACATTAAATGTATATCGTATTAATTGAAATAACGTTAACTTGTCATAATAGTTTAAAAACCAAAGGACATTAACCAGCAAGTCGTGATAGTACTGTTGAATACATGAATAGTGTCATGAGATGCCGTTTTAAATCCGTGGGAATATGTTTCAAAGACGATTTATTTCATGTTATAAATTTTATTAATTAATCTATTCATTATTAAAAAAATATGTACATATAAGATTATATAAGTGAGGCTAAATTTAAACTTCGAACGTGTTTTGTAATTGGAGTAAAAGTCATTGTATGTAAGTCTCACTCATTCAATGGAAATAAAATTTATTAAAAAGTAACAAAAGCTTAGTTAACGGTATATCGAATGCATAAAAACTAACAAAGCGTCTATAATAATTTTAATAACACTGTTGCGATCCTTCCTTTGATTATTAATGTAATCTTAAATAGTTAAATACATATTAGTCCTTTAATGACTTTCTTTAGCCGGTTCTTCCCTGGTTTGAGGTATTCCTTTCCGAACTGATGGTAGATATTTGACAAGCAATAAGAAAGGCACGGTATTATCGTTAGTCTAGTGGCTAGTTATAATTCGGATTCTGAGGCACTGGGTTCAGTTCGAATTTGGAACTTGGAATGGCACGTGTGTGTATGTACACACACGTGCCTCGGAAAGCTCGTACAGTCATCAATCCTGCCTTAAATCTTTGCGATCGTATCCGGATTTGTCGTTCCATCGCATTATTGAGTGCTCCTGTGTTCGCCTAGTTTCCCTAGACATTCGCCATTGTGACCGAAATCGGTCGAGAGGACATCATCAAAAGAACATTGTATCAAATCGTGAAACAGCGTGGTGGAATAAGCTCTAAGCCACTACCTTAAAAATAGAGACGGACATAGTCCCATAGTGTCATATTTATAGGCTGTTTAAATTGACTATGTACTAATACGTATAGATCAACGGTCTTAATTATGAACGTTTTGTAGCGGTTGTTTAGAAAACACAGCATTTTTTTAGGTTAACATCAACAAAATTAAGTCTAAGTTGCATCTCTACATAAATAAAATTATTATAAAACTATAATTTAAGATTAACAACAAAATTTATTATGTTTGTAATTGTTCAAGACTCGAACAATTTGCGAATGATCGGTAAACACAAAATCTAAGTTGGATCAAAGTAGGTAATCGATTTAAATTAAATGAAAAGCACAAGAGAAGTACAAGTTATGTATGCATTATAAAAAGTATATATAATATGGTTTACCGGACCGTTACAATCTATGTATGCACTTTATACCGTTGCGTAGTATCTGTTGAACCTTAAGAAAACGTTTTTTTTTTCTGGCCGTTGCCTTGATAAGTCAACTTGTTTTAAGTGACGCTTGGTGAACCTTCTTAATAGGAGATAAGGGCCTTGTCTGCTTCCAGGATCTAAGGAGATGTATCTATCTATGTAATCTAGCTATTTTTATAACTGTTACAATAGCTGTACTATTGTCACAGTAGAAGGATTAATATTTTAAATAAGTTATTTGTGTGGGTGGATACCTCGTTTATTAAAAACAAGAACACAAGTCTTAATCGTAGATTGCGGTTTCTAGCCTAGACAAACACCAGATAATTTTCATGTGCCGTATAATCCTCAAAAAGAGCCCGCAGTGGAACATTTACAAACTGTGACTTCACTACTTAAAGATTAGTTAAAAATTAATATAGTACGTAACTGTGCTTTATTGTGCTTTATTCCACAATATATAAATCTACTTTCCGACATAGTTTTATATTTATCTGACATATATATGAACTTAAATTACAAGAGCATGTTCATTTTTCATGAGAGAAAAGAAATTGCTATTCAACGCGGAAATGCTTAACGAACTCTACCCGAGTCGTGATTTGTACCGCAAGAATATTTTACATTTTAGAAAATAATTATTAAAAATAACAGACAACATATATTATTATACATACATTACGTAATCCGACGAAATAGACCATAGACTATTTGCTATTACCTACATAAAGTCACGCATGCATGTCGCACTATTAACATAACGGAGTATTTAATTTATATAAAATGTTTTATCTCGAACTAAATTCGTTGTGAAATTATTCAAACATTGTCGAGACGAAGCATAAGATTTAATATTTTTTGTTAGTCGTTATTTTTAATTATAATACAGAACACGATTCTTCATAATTGTCAAAATATAGACCGTTACTTACAAATGTGGTTTTGTGTTAAAATAATGGCGTTTCGAGTTCAATGACCTTATGTAAGATGACGTAGCATTTCCATCGCCAAAATATGTAAGTCTTGCTCAGAGGTCATATCTATCTAGTAAATAAATTATACAATTACTTTTTTCCGTTTAAGAACACGACTCTAAATTAGACTATTCCAAAGATTAGATATATATACTTTTTCAGACTAAAACTTTTTTTTTAATAATAACATGTACATACAATTAGTATTACAAGTGTTTTTATGAAGAAATTAATTACTTATAAAATTAGATATGACTTGTTATCTTAAGTAGTTGTACCGGAGTGTGTTCTTAAACTCGTGAGTATTTTTTTAGCAATAAGTCCGTTATTTCATTATACTTAACAATGGCAGTAAAGGAGTACAATTTTATTATTCGTTTATATGTATTCAAATTAATTAACATATTATTTCTATTATAATTATAACATTAAAATTTATTTTATTTATGAGACCTTTGAACTTGAACTGACTTATTCATGTTTTTTTTACTATTTCCAAAGACCCTTTTAATGTCTTTGGTATTAAAATAGTATTTTTATTAAACAGGTAAGCAAAAAACAGGCCGGCAAATGGTTTTCTGTTTAAGGCATCAACGCAAATATTAATTAGCACAGTTTCAAATACTTCAGTAACAGCCTGTGAATGTCCCAAAGACTGGGCTGGGCTACGGTCTCTACTCATTTTTTGAGGATAAGGCTTTGGAAGTTACTCCACCACGCTGCTCCAATGCGGTTTGGAGGATTATACATGCGGCAGAATTTCAGTAAAATTATGTAAACTGATGACGGTAGAATATGTGGTTAGGTCCATCCAGGGCTACCCAGAAGGTCTTGCACAAAGCCCTGCCACCACCTTGTATACTGTCTCAGAATATAATTGTTACCAAAACCTATTAAATTGTTGAAACAATCCAGTATGCCACAAATAAACTATTTTTTCCGATATAATAGAAATATACTATCACAGATTTAATTACATAACCAGTATAACGTATGTTACATAACCAGAAGTATATACATATAACAAATGTGAAGTTGCGATCTATTTTTTTTTTAATTAAGCCCCGCCAGGCTTTAGGTTAGACTCGGTTGGTAACAAACGGCTGCATTTGATGTTTTTTGTAATCTTGTTTATCCTCGTCATTATTTTAACATCTGCCTTATAAAGCTCTTATAAAATTAAAAGTTATTATATTAAATGTCCTAATGCTGGTTAATGGCCTTCTGTTAAGGCAAATGTTTTAGGACGTATTCCATCACGCTACTCCACTGCAGGTTGGTGGATATACATAGGACTGAATATCTTCCAACATACACGGTTTACACGACATAAATTGCAAAACTAATGGCCGAATACTGAAACGTCATTCAAATATTAAGTGGGACTTAATTATTTGGAACGCCATTTATTTCAAATTTAGTATGCGAAATTTTAAATTAACGGCGTCTCAAATAATTAAGTTCCACTTCATATTTGAATGACGTTTCAGCATTCGGCCGTAAATGAATGATATAAAAACGCAGTGGTGCTCGTGCGGATATGAACCTGTGATCTTTGGTTAATACCTGTTTATATTAATTGTCTCGGATCCTTTTTAAAACTGACCAATAATAATTATTAACTTTATTCGAAATTTAATTTTTATTTAACGTATCACCCATTTGCAATGTAGATTCTATCGAGAAAAACCGGCAAAAAGAACTTAGTAGTTACTCTTTTGCAGGTATATAAATATAATAATCACGTCTTAAGAATTTAATACCCATATTAATCCGATGTTAAGCGCTTCCACCCTCAGGCAGCTACCGTCTGAGAATGTATCAGACACCCTCTTCTCAACCCTTTTCATCGTGTTCTTTCAAAATATTAAAATATTTTAAACCAATGGAATGTTTTATACAAGGAATATATTTACGTACATTATAATCAGTACTACATTCGCTTGAAAGATCTTCATATAATTTGCTATGAAGACAGTTTAATCTTTAGGAAAGGATATTTTATTTATATAAACCCCTGAAAGGATAAAGCAAGAATACTTCCAGGAAAATGAAACCAAGCTAAAGTTAAGTAATCTGAAGCTGTATTTCATTTTTTTTAATCGAATTAACTTATTATTTTTAGGGGATATAAGATGCTTAAGTTTAAGTACATCTGTTATGCTTCAGCCGTTCGTGACGAAAGCGCCCAGACCGGAGATTTTCTCTCGAACTGCATTTGCGCAATTAACTATATTATATTTTACAACACATGAACAAGACCGACTGGATTTCTACATAAATAAAAAAACAGGAATTGAATCTATTACCAATAGAAATTGAAACGGATTCGCATGCGCCAGACAAAAAGACAATCGGTCTTGCTATGAAAACATTAAAATAAAATGTTAAAGAAAATGAATAAACAAATATATAATGGACAAAAGATAGAAACATAAATTCGTTAGTAAAATAAATATAGCTATATTTTCGAGCGATAGAGCGAGAATGATATAAGACGGCCTCATGCCGCGTGCCGTAACGGCATACGTCTTTACCCTAGAAGGGTCACTGTGGATGTATCACATAAAAAGAATTAACTCTGTCGGTAACTACACATAATACAATGAAATTATAACATCGTGCCCAACCATATAGTAATTTTTAATAAGTTACTCGCGTGAACGTTTTTAACGAGGAAACATAGAAATTATATAACAGATAAAAAGGCGCAATGAATAAATGAGGATCTTACCCGAAGTTCGTAGAACATTTTCTTTTATAAAATAAGAAGGTGGAGGAATGGGGTCACTTGATTGTAAATGGTCACCAGCGTCCATAGACATCGCCAATGCAACAACCTTGGAATTAAGATGTCATGTTCAGTTCTTTCTGCCTTTAGTAACTGGCTCTCTCAACCTTCAAACCGGAAAACAACAATACTATTGGGTTGCTGCTTGGCGGTAGAATATCTGATGAATGGTTGGCACCTACCCAGAGAGGCCTTATCACGGTTGAATGCCCAAGCGATCCCGTGGCGCTCCCCTCAAGACGGGAAGGGTACCGCTGGTTTTTTAGTGGGTATTCCGATGTCCGGGGTGCACTCGGTGCCCTGGACATACGGCGAGTGGCACATACCCCCCCACTTTACCCGTGGGAGAACCGCGTCATGCGTTTTTCCAGCGTAAAAAAGGCCTTATCACCACATAATATCAGAGGAAGAACCATTTCATTTTTTAAGTGTTCAACTTTCGTGCTCAATAAATAATGAAAACATCGTCAGTGCATGTGTCAGGTGGAATTCTGTCACAAAGCTCTGTGATGGATGATCGCGGGGATTTTGCTGTGGTTTATCAAAATGACTTTTACAAGCTGTTACCATCATATCATATGGGTAAAATTATAGTTTAGTTCATATTATTCCCGAATATGAAAACGTTTGTATGTTCAGACGGATAATATAATTGCATATAATACAATATTCTATTTTAAAGTCTCCCTCTTGATTGGGTTGTCTGGAAGAAATGGCTAATTGGATATAAGACCGCTCCTCGTACTGCACATTAATTAGCTCTAAGCACATTTCTGTATCATTTTCTTGTGGCGTACAATAAACTATAAATAATATTTATGCATTGTAAGATCCACTATTTATACTAATATTATAAATGCAACAGTAAGTATATCTGCCTGTATGTTATGCCTTCATGGCTAAGCTTCTGAACCGATTTTGATAAAACTTTGCACGAAGCAAGCTTGTACCCCAAGGAAAGGCATAAGCATGCTTTATTTATCTAACAGCAGCACACACGGGCGAAGCCGTAAGAGAAAAGTAGTCATATATTGGTTCATTGGTTTCGTTCTTTAAATAAAAAATAACAATATTGATATTTAAAAATGATTTACTTATCAATATTGGTTTTTTCTTATTACCAATAGTAATAAGCAAAATTTCCATTTAATAACATATATACGATTATAATAAAAATAAACAAAACAAATGAAATAACTTATCATGTGGGTGATATAATTTTTTTTTATTTTTATAGCCCAAAGTTATCATAAATTCAATATTTATCTTGAATTTAAATAATGTTTAATATTTAAATTTGATAATACGGCTATAAAATATACGTAAGAAAAAAATCATAAAATGTTTATATGGATATATAATTTTACATTAATACCTATTAAGTACAACAATATAAATTCGATGTTTTGATCGGATTGGATGCGTTTGATTACGATTCTTAATTTAGAAACATTTTAATAAAATAATCAAAAGAGGTCAAATAGGTTGGATTATTCAATTAACAGTTAACCTGTTTCTTAAAATTTATCTTGTATTAAGAATTTAAGACAATGTTATTTGCAATATGAGATGGAACATGTGAATCATAATTGCAAGTTGCGAGTTAAAATCCGGGCTCTGACCATTTTTAATGTGCTATTATTTTTGTTTCGTCACATGCTCATCATAGAAAACATATCGAATCTCCACCAGCTTAAAATGATGCCTAATTTTTTACTAATTAAATTATTATACATCATTTTATTAGCATAACAATTCATGTTATTTCAAAGCACCTATTGGCGTTAGCTTGACCAACTCGTAAACTGTGATAGCTAACAGCAAGACGCTCTCATCTGCCTCCTTTCCTCCTCTCTATACTCCCTTGTGTGTATACAATACATAACTATCATTTTATTACAATATAATTTTAAAAACCATCAATTTTGATGTTCCAAATCTCTCGGGCGTGACGGCGACATTTTTTATTCTTAAGACGATTGCCATAGCCGTACGGCGGCCAATCTTAAAGACTAGCCAACCGCATGAGATTTTGTTTTGCCCAAAAATGTGTGTGTTAATTATAACCTCGGTCTCAGCTTGATGAATAGGCAATCGATGTAGAGTGGTGGAAGGAAATATGTTTATATGTTTTCCGATGCAATTAAGGAGTATAACATTGCTGGACTATCCAAAACCAGTAAAAAGGGCTGTGAAATTGTTAACAGAAACTCAACAACTTTATGATGAAGAGATTTGAAATCAGAATATGCAGCCACTGGACCAAAAAAACGAGTATTAATCTATAATGATCATGTATTGAAAAAGTTTAAAGACTTCGTAGAGCAGTATGGACACTCGTGCTTTTTTTCGTGTTGTGGACAAATTTAATTTACTTACGTAATAAAAAAGAAACTCATTAGATCCATGAATGGCGTGACGTGAGACGTTAAGTTCCACAACTACACTATCAAAACCATGAACTACATGACTTTTTTGGTTTAATGGTTTAACAACTTTATTTTATTGGTCTCTTTTAACTAAAATGAAAGAAATCATCATATGAAATAAATTAGAGTTTGTTTATAAATCATTTCTTGTCGGTGATGAAGAAAATAAACGTGAGGATACCAATCCACACTGGAACAGCTTGAAGTGAACTCCAATCCTCCTTCTCAAAAGAGACGAGGCCATAGCCCAGTAGAAGGGCATTTGAAGACTGGGGTATAAGAGACCGAAAGCCATCAGTGGGACATTTGTTGGCTGTTAATTTATATGAAATAAATACAAAAATAATAACATAATCTTCACTTATTAATGGTTGGGTTAATGGTATAACTAGATGTAGAGATGAATGAAAGATCACTGCACCAACACCAAAAATGGACAAGTGCAAGCTAATGACAGTGCAAGCTTCTTGAGACTCGAGTCGTATTTAATGAAAAATTTCTCTTATCAAACTTCTCTATTTTAATTTTATATCACATACCTACAGGTAAGCTTTGACAAGCAGAACCAGCGGTTTAAAAGATAAGTAAGGATAATGTATACAAAATACGTAATAGCATAGGTATATGTATATAGAGATCATAAGCGTTTTTCTCTATAATATTGCGCCGTTATCGGATAAAAAGCCTACAGCGATAGCCCTACTTTTATATTTTGAATGCCTTACGATGGAAGGTATAAATATAATAATTATTGACAAGGCATATTACGGTTGAAAAATTATAACCTCAAACATATAAGTTATAAAACCGAATTTTATTTGAATTGCTAAATAAGTAAATACGATTAAATCCCGAATGATTTGCAGTATGTAACATAATTTATTTTAGAAAAAAAGGCAATTAATTAAAAATTATAGATATGGACGAGTACTATCACTTAAATTAAATACCGAGATTTAAGCAAGCGATTAATGTATAATAAATTATTCATATGTTTTAGGCGTAGCTACGTTTATTTTTTATATAAATCTTATGTAAATTTAAACGACTCCGTATTAAATATAATACATTTGCGCAAATGGACTTTTTCGCGCGTTTTTGTGCGTAGATTATAATCTGTCTGATAATACTGGCCGTAACATTAGTACTGGGAGTGTAAAATTAAATAAATGAGTAATACTTCCCGTCATTATTAAAGTTCATTAATGCAAATTCAACTATTGTACTTAATTGTTTCCGCAGATGTTTACATAAGATGAACAAAACATTTTATGTATAAAAAAAAAATGTTAGGTCCGTACGAGGCAACTGATATCGATTTTAGAACGCTGGTTCATTTTTTTTTTATTAGATACCGAGTCAGAAATTAATAAATCACTGTCGAAATTTTTACCATGAGAATGCGAAAAAAAAGGTTTTGATATTTGATAACCTGTTTGGATGAATTTTTAAATAATAATTTATCGTCACATGACATTCTTTTAAAATATTTAATAACAGTATATGCGGAAAATTATTATGTATATAATAAACTGTTTAAAGAAATAAATATACTAAAAATAAGCCTATAAAGTATACAGTTTCGAGAAAAATGACTCAGTGCCTATTACGTCATTTCATTCAATTTAGCAATCACGCGTAAGACTTAAATTAATCTTAATATACATAGATGAAAAATTATTACACAGTTTTAAGACGAACCGCAAACATGTGTTGCCTTTTTGTTAAATATATTAATAAAAAAATAAAGGAAACCTTTTTGGAACTAAACTAGTAATGTAATTAAGGAGAAAAATTATATATCTGTGCATGTAATTATTTATATAGTCTCGAATGTTCAGTAGAAAGTATAAAAAATAATAATGATTGTTCATTTCCAACGTCATGTTTATTTTATGATAATTTCAGCGATAAGCAACAAATCACAAACAAATATAAATTCTGTTAATTAAAAATTTTAAACATTGTAAAAAAATAAGATATTAAATAAAATATTAAGACATTTTTGATTAATAAGCCTTTATATTAAGCACGTTTATTTTGACATTTTATGCATTAAATTCTTTCAGATGTATTATTTATGTTACTTTTAAATAACAACTGTTCCGACCACAGACATTTAATATTTTTTTACTTTTTTTTTCGCCGTTAAGGTCAAAGTCTTCAATGTATTGTCTAGCACGCTTTATAATTATTATGTTTAAAATATATTTAAATTATATGATGTTATTCCAGACGTAAGTTTAATAATAAAAACTTATTAATAATCATAAAATACCGTCATTAAATAAAACGTGGCGCAATATTATATTATTTATTATTCATTACCGCTCAACCCACAACAGACTCAAACAATGAATGTTTTATTTTCATTTAAAACAACTCACAAGTATTAATATGAAAACATCTGATTTCATTGCGATTGAATTTAAGATATTTTTATTACTAATATATGTTCGATTGCCCTTTAATCATATTTAAGAATAATTAATTAAATAAAATATAAAATATTTTCAATAACGTTTTGATTTATGTATATGACGTGTCTTATGCATAAGTTTATATATTTAACATATGTACTTATTAACTTATTAGGGACACACTGGCACTTAAGATATAAAGTGAACAGGTAATATAAAATGTATATTATTATTTATAGTGTTCTATATTCGAATTCTTTTAACAATAATAATCGATGTTTAAATTTATCCAACATTCGTAAGTATTTATACCTTTAATATAAAAATACTGGTTTGTTTATTTCACAGACAGCCGCGACCAATAATTCAAGACATTCGAGATTAAAGAGCTGAGATATTGTAAACCCTATGGCCTATAGTATAATATGCTTATGTGCGTCACGACACGACCTAGGACCGGCTTTTGCATCCACGGTAAAAGAAAAAATGGACGAAAAAAAAAAACAAATCTGACAGAATCAGTCCTTTATTTTTTTTTCTTTGTGCAACAAGGAATTGTTTTAGCTTTTAACCAAAGGGCTGTTTGCGTATTCACTTGTGGGGATTTTTTTATATATATATTTCGACTATTATCTTGTATGTTACAGGGTGAAAATACATGAAAAGTAAAGCCTGTCATGTAAAGTCACCATTGTAACAATAGTTTACTAAACGTAGAGCTTTGTGCAAGAGCGTCTGGGTAGGTAGCAGCATTGCATCCAAGGAGACATTGCATGTTCTAACTTCTGCCGTCCACATCAATAATTTGTATTATTGTGTTCCGGTTTGAAGGATGAGTGAGCCAGTATCGCACAAGGGATATAACATCTGAATTTCCAAGATTGGTTTCGCAGTGTCGATGTATGGAATTAATAATATCCCTTCGATCACCAATGCTATGCGCTAAATGCTATAAGCTAGCGAGCTTTTCACTCCTTAATTTAAAATATAAACTATAACAGTTTAACTACGCAATGCATATCTATAGTTCTATACTAAATTTTGTTAAAAAATCGTCGAGTCACTTTGATGCGATGGGATAGATAAAATAATTTAGTAAAATGTTTCGCCTATGCAATAAAATAAATCAAAATATACCAGTTGTGATTTTATATAAGGTAAGCAAAACTTCTATTAATGGCTGCAGTAAATAAAGAAAGCAGTTTTAAAGATAATTCATTCAATAAAATTTGAATGCATCTTATACTAAGACTAGCAAGGAAATAAAAAACTAAACAAACTCAAACGGATATAAATTCTATCCGGTCAAATAAAATAAGAAATTTCGATTTTTTTTCTTGTTTGAAAACAAAAGCTGGATTGTAAATCCAATAATACAAATATCTCGATTATTCAATCGAGATATTTCCTATCGTATACAATATAATAATAAAAAGTATTGAAAATGAATTAAAATACTAATTGAATAAAAAGGTTTACTAATCAACAAAAATATTTAAATGCACGTTGGAAACCACACGAAAGTAAAAAAAAAAGCGCTTGATTCATGAGAAATTTTGTCGCCGATTATGTTATTAAAATCGTTTTCCACTAAAAACGTTTTATTTCGAATGCATTTTTTTTTGCAATGTATTACGTCAAAAAGCGACGGGTCTGAATTAATTAGGACCTTTGGTTTTAAAAAGATAAACATCAAGCCTAATTACCATTTGAAGACCCAATTACTATAACTAAGGTATTTTACAAATTATAAGAATGTAATTTTATCAAGTACGTGTTTCGTAATTAAGGTCGAAGTTTTATTGTAAAAACGTTTAGGAATATGTTTTTCTTTTTCTATATAAATTTTAAGTAACAATTATTATGCTAATGTAATGAATGAAATGTCAATAAGAAATTAATTATTTAAACTCCATAAAACAGATGCATCTAAATTAGAATGTTTTATCAAGATTTTTACCAAAGCAATTGTATAAAACTTAAAATATTGTACTTATTACTTATTAATAATTATGTATATTAAAAGTATACCAAATGATATTTAAATACAAGTATTGTGTGGAATATTTAATTTATTTATAAAATATTCAGCACAAGTACTATTAATAATGATGAAACATCTGATTGTTATTTATTGTTTAAATAAGAACAAAGGAATTTGAAACAATTTACAGTTGTTTAAAAGCAAAAATAAAATATTAAATCACTGTTATTTTCACATTATTACATATAATGAAAATTAGAAGTCATTTTGAATTAGGAACGGTCATCCTTATTTTATCTTCAGTATATAACATATTTATATTTTTATGTTTTAGATATATTGAAATCTTTACCAATATTAACTGTACATACACATCATTTAAATTAATTCATAAATATATACTTTTTTTTTTAGTAGTTAAAAATGTTGTCTAGATACATTTGTCTCAGACATTAATTGTATCTTAAGTTGCTTTATATTTTAATGTTAAATAATTATAATTTATAAGTTATAGTTGTGGAATAAAATTAAAAAAACTATCATTTGTTGCATTTATACATGCAATACAAGAAACAAATTCCAGTTTTAAACAAGCTCTACAAGTATTTTAGATCTAGGCTTGAATTCTAATGCCAGACCTGTTGATTGTCCTTTAGACATTGTGTTATATCAGCATTGAACAATTTATCTAATAAACTTGCTAAGGTTCCACTATGTTACTTAATTCCTCAAATGTTTAACCATTCCGTACATAATATATAAAAGTACAATTCAAAGCATAAATTAATAATATTCTTTTCCTAGATGTTCATTAATTATATATTGAGTCAGTTATATCGTATACCTTTGAATTAAACTAAAATCTATCTTACCTGTTTCAACCTCTCAACATCTGTGCGAGCTTGAGGGTATGTCTGTGATGTGGAAACTGTTGCTGAAGTAGTTGCAGTTGCTGTGGTAGCAGCATTCTGTCCATAGGCGGGATATTCCAAATTCACATTCAATAGCTGCGCAGCATTATCGCGAGCCTCATATGCAAGACCTCTGATTTCTAGTTCTGAAGCTGTGTGCATCAGTGACTGAAGATCCAATTCTTGCACATCCACTGAACCCTTGTACATGAACTCAACCAGGAGATTTATCTCCGAGAAGGGTATCCCTTTTAGAATCACGATGGGGTGCTGACATGGGTTGTCCCTAGTAGAAGTTATTTTTTTCATATATTTAACATTTTACTAAATTACAACTTTATCAGTAATCATTTATAAATTGAATAATAAATTATCTGGATATTATTAAGTGGACATTAATTTTTTTCTTATCATTAGATAAAACTATTATTATAAAATATTTTTATATAAGTAAATTATAATACTTTAACGATTTTAATACCTTCGATATTTTACGTTAATATTACGTAAAAAAGTAAATAAAATAGCACTATGATTCATTTTAAAATTACTCATTATTTATTTTTAACGAATAGACGAAGCAATAATTAATGAACTTACTTGAATATCTGTTCGAAGTAAGGGCTACATGCTGAAAGGACGAGCTTGTGCGCCTTAAGAGTCCCATCGCGGCAGGAGAGCGTCACGTCTGCCAGCGCTGACGACGAGTAGATGGTCGTGAACAGCTGGCTCAGGTTCTGCAGGTGGTTGTTCCACTTCAAGTGGAACGTCTTATCGCTCACGAGCCCCTGCATCTGCACCACCACAAACACTATCAAGCACAAATCACTCACTTCTGTCCGTAAAATAAAAAAATCGACAGAAAACCGTCTCTGCTGCGACCGCTACATAAAATTATAATTATTACAACTTATTTTTAGAACGATGCCCGTAAAAAACACTATACGTACGCGGTATGACAGTGTAATACTGTAGGTACGCGCCGCCGACGGAATTTAGAGCTATAAAATTTTATTTATATTATATTCGGCAAAACGGAAATTTTGAATTAAACCATCGCGTAAAAATTTCTCACCTCGTATTCACTTTTCCTACTTCCCAATTTTTCACAAATAACACCGAAACATTTCACAAAATTTTTAAATACTTATTATGTTACACAGAAAGCCGTGTCGTAAAAAACAGAGTGGGGCACGCCGTGGCCCCCTCCTTGCCCCGGCCCCCTCGCACACAATCAATATACGGAATATGAGAGCGCGGCGCGCCGCCTCGCCCCCCCGCATGCTTTATTATACCGTAATTAAATATATACAACTTTATAAATTGTACACTAACGTTCATACATTCCAAGTGAAAAGGTTCAAAGTTAAGTTATGCTCGTCATTTTATAACTTAATATTGAAATAGAAGATGAATTTATTTGACGTCTTACACGAAACACCTGCACTGATTTTCGTTGCACAGGTGTTTTTAATTTAATTGTAAATTTTGAATCAATGCGTCTACTGCAACTGTGGCTTAGTGTGCGCGCTGCACATTAATTTTTTTATAGCTTAAGGAGAAATATAATTATTTTTGTTTGTATATATTTCAACCTAACTTGGCCCCTTCCTAATAATAAATTGTCGGGTGGGAAGTATGTGTGTAAAAAGTACTTCAATCTCTTTTCACTACATGCACAGACGCACGCACACATAGACAATAGATATAATAGACGGATTCAGTCTTCTTTTTATTAGATTCCATCCTTTCGTTTACAAGTACCTGCCGCAGAATGCATTTCTATACTATATGTACGTACATTGTATATACACAATATGTTATAGGGGTGGGATAGTAAACATCTACGTTGTACGTATAAGTATGTTGAACACATACATATATAATATTATTATTTATAACATGGACTTGAAAGAGAAGGGCGCATGAGCGTTTGCATGAATAATATTTCTACCCATTACCCACACCACAAGCAATATTAATATTAAGGTGGGTTTGTTCTATTTACTTTTTGTTTTGTACCGCGTTACCGTAACCGTAGACTCGAGTTGTATTACCATCTTGGATCTGTATCTGTAATTTAGACTGCTTATTATTTAACATAATGTTACAAAAATTAATGTGTAGTTATTACATATTATATTTAGATATCATCGTTCTTATTTCGTTGTTTAGTGATAGTTGATATTCGTATTAAATATATTGATCTCGTATTTTAATACAACTTTTGTATATATAAAATCTTACATTATTTTGTATGTTTGTTTGAAAATGTATAATAAATATAAAATGTATGTCCGCATAATTTTAATCTACGTTTTTAAGAAAATGAATAGCACATAATCTAGCTAAAAAGGACTTTAATAAAAATTACAATACATATTGGCTTTTCATACTTTAAGTAGTTTTGTTTCTAACATGTATTCAGAACAATTAAGATAGAGACGCTAGCCGGCATCGTCGTGTAAGTTAGAAAGAGAAGACCGGGAATAGCGCTCAGATGACTTTTTATACTCCATTTTAATTAAGTTATAGGAACTCCGGATGGAAATATATTAGGGACTGTGATGAGCTTAGTCTGTGATTTTAGTAGATAAGTGCCTAATCCGTCGTGTTAAAATAGAGAGTAGAGACAATATAACTATACCTAAATCAATATTGAACACAATAATTGTTATCTTATTAATACAGAATTAAACAAGAACGAAACGATCTATTTTAAAAAACGTTTTATTTCATATTTCACATCAGGCACTTTTTTATTCTTATATCTTTATTTCAACAGATGGCGACACCTATACGAGTATGTTCCGAAACAGTGCAAGAAATATCGGAGCAAATAAAATTATTTAAAAAATATCTTAAAAACTTAAAATGAAATCGGTGAAATTATCTCATTATAATTTAATTCATATAAAGTAAAATATTTAAAGCGATTTCACGTTATATTTATCATTAAATACGCTGTATAAGCACATACAAATGGTACGTATAATATACATACAAATGGTAATGATACGTATAAATATTTGATTTGAAGCTTAGATTCTTATTTAAAAATATATTGCACTTTAATTTAATTATGCATTATACTAATTTTATATTGTTTCTATCTTATATAAGCCGGCAGGCATGTTTCACGTGTTTTTTCAGTAATAACCACGATCTTGTATACAGGTCTAGCAACCGAGTCCATTTTCAGTAGTGAGAGATAGGCGCGATCGTGTTACAACTTTGACTTCACAGCGGCGTCCGCTGTACGTCGCTGCCTATCGCCTATCATATATCGCACTTGGTTTTGCGGATTATTTGTTATTTTTCTTTTGTTTGGATTTGAAAAAGTGTTTTGTGTGTCTTGTGTGTGTCTTGAAAAATAATTGGTTGCCTGTAAAGTCGGTATACGGGCGAAAGTTTTACGTGACAACGACTTTGAGTGGTAAAATAATTTTAATGTGAATATTCATTCGTATAGTAGCCTTCCACTCGGGCATGGTTAGCCCGCCTAAGAGCGAGAGAGACAGACATAAAAATTGAAAGGCACGCGTGCCTCTCACTCGCTCTCATTGTGAGCGCATAACGTGAGCGGAGCGTAACGCAGTTTCTTGAAGTGTCACCCGGCAAACCAATTTATAAGACGTTGTCACGTCAATAATAAACACAAGTTTGAATATAACATTTTGAAAACAGTAGAATTATATCTTCCATGTACAATAATTTTTTGAGTATCGGTATCCAGCACGTCCCTATTATCATGCCTCTAGCGGCGGTAAATTGAACTGAACAGCGTCGTTAAGTAGGCGTTCCCCCACTACTGAAGTTGTAAGACCTGTATACAAGACCGTGGTAGTAACTAGGAGTTGATAGTTTTTAAACGATTAAATTTCTTCAAGTGACAGTTGCATAAGGACATTAAGTAAGATAAACGTCATTACTTACGAATTACGAATAGGAGACGGCGCGTAAATTAAAAATTTAAAAAATGGTCAAATGTGTCGTGGAACCATGTTGATCAAGATAATAAAATTTGGTTTTTGCAAAGGAGATTGCATGTTTTTTTTTCATTAGTTCACACACAATATATTAAGTAATTTATTTGGTAAGAAACAAACAATCATTATCCTTGCTATTATTATAAACCTAACATTTTTTAAGCTTTCACGTCTTAACTGCCTACCCGATCTTCATGGAATTTTGCTTACACCTAGTCAGAGGTACAGAAAGGAATATAGGGTACCTAACTCTCCCTACTTACACGAGTGAAACCCGCCGGATAATAGTTCTATGATAAAAGATTAAAATGAAAATGACATTTATTTTTAAACCGAAATACCGAAACATAAACTTCGACAGTAATATTGCTTATATTTATTAAATTAATAATTCATGCTAAACATAAAAAAGTGTAAGGTTTTTAGATATAATATGTTCATTTGAAATTGTTTATTGAGCTAAAAGCTAAGTTGTCATTAGAATTTTTTTATCAATGTTGCATCGGTTAACGAACAAAGACGGTTGCAAATTGTTTTGTTTTGGTACTTGTTCGTATTCAGTGGATGATACAAGTTCAGGTGCGAGTATGTCACAACCAAACAAAGACAATATAATCACTACGTTTTACCGCTCTAACAGGCGGTAGATCACAAGCGCCAACAGTGTAAGTTGCCCCTAAGCAACTTTTGTTGTCCACAGCTTACACACACGCTTAGCACAGCAAGTGTAACTTATATAGTGTAACGTATGTAAGATGTTGTATTTGACGAGCCGGTTGGCGTGGTTGGTAAGACGCTTGCCTTTCACGCCAAAGGTCGTGGTTTCGATTCCCACCCAGGACAGACATTTGTGTGCATGAACATGTCTGTTTGTCATGAGTCTGGGTGTAATGCTCTTTATAAGTATGTTAAATACATACAAAAGAAAAGTATTATAACATGTAAGTATATCAGTTGTCTGGTTTCCATAGTACAAGCTCTGCTTAGTTTGGGATCAGATGGCCATGTGTGAATATTGTCCCAGGATATTATTAGTTATTTGGTTTGTAGTCAATTATATGCTCTATCACGCTCTATCTATGGCTGTCTTTGACTCTTTGACGTATATATATTTATATTTGAATTTCTGTCATACCTGTGTCAATGAATTCAGCCGTACACAGAAGCGCAGTACTTATGGGCGCTCTGAAGACAAACTTTCTGCGACCCAAAATGCCGCTTGGCGGCATTGTAGTCGCGCTGTGGCAGCTGTCTCTCTCTTACGCATTGCAAAGCGAAAACAGGTTTCAGCTATGCCCCCAACGTATCTTAACTACGAGAGATAGAATCGGGCAATCGGCACACGAAATCCTTAAGAACTGCGCTTCTATGTACGTCTGAATTCATTGCCTGTGTCCTGTAACTTATTTTTAATAAACAGAAATTCAAACACATATTACGTCGTGTAGTATACAATTTATTTGTTGCATTGTTCAATTTATATAATCTGGATTTATTAATACAACCTTTATTCGAACAATTTAATTGTTTTTTATGAAACATTAATAATCGAAATAGTATGATCAAACATTAATATCATTCAAATAAAAAGTTCGGTAACATTTGTCATTTGAAAAATAATAAATTCAAAATAATTTTGAATTTAATTTTAATCACTTGCTTGCACTTGCAATTAATTTTTTTTTGTTAGACATATTGAGGGTAGCAATAAATATACAAAAATACAAAACTAAATTTTTATTTTTGACTATCTAAAAAAAATTGCATAAAAACACACTTGGCAGTGTAACAAGGTGAGAAAAAACTAAATCACAATGTGAAACATCTTGTATTGAATTTAAAAATTGTAAATTATTCTTTGTAAGGCAGTGCTGGCAGTAGTTTCCCTTCACATTTTCCAAAACCAATACGGACACCCAGCTCATTCACGCAATAGCCCCGGAGTATAACAGTATCTCCATCTTGCAGGAATTTTCTCTCTTCACCATTTTGCAAGCGAAGAGGTTTTGTACCTTTCCAGCTTAGTTCAAGCATGCTCCCATATGAATCAGATGTCTGAAAATACAATATATTTTTTTATTTATTAATGATTTTAAGCACTAACATTTTTATATCTTGGCCGAGATAAAATAACACCATGATGCTGGTTTAGTTCCACAAATGCTCAATATGTGTATTCCAGAACCTGAAATTTGGCTTTTATTGTGGTATTATTGGTGTATAATTATTCATTGATAATATTTGCTGAAATATATTTGGAATTTTAGAATAATATTTATAATAAATAGCTTACATCACCACTAATAGTCCCAGAACCTAACAAATCGCCAGGACGCAGGTTGCAGCCTGTTATAGTCTGTTGTGCCAGCTGTTGCTTTGCTGTCCAGTACAGGAAGCGGTAGTTTGATCGGCATATAGTTGTTATCACAGATGATTTCTCAGCTAAAATTAAAAAAATATTTTTTATCATGCTGCCCAGGTGAACACTTCTTAAGTAGCATTTTAATTAATAATTGACAAGATTTGACATTTAAAATATTCTATTATTATTATAAATGATCATAGTTTTATTGAATTACATGATGATCATAGTTTTTATTGTACTTGTCGATTTTATTAACACGTAACACTAAATAACTACAAATTGAAGACATTTGAACCTACTACCTGCCTAATTAAAATTTAAATATTCTGTGCTATATATAATAATAATATATATTTCATTTATATTATTTTCTTTTGGGGTCTGAAGAACTAACAAAGGTCTCGCCTTATTAACAATAATATGCTCAAATCAACAGAATTTTATATACTCGACTATCCAAATTCTATTAACAAATTAGCAGCTAATAATCCCTTCCACAACCAAATACCGAATGTCATAAAAATGTTTAGAAATTAATAAAGATAATTTAAAACCAAACAAAATAAAACATGCACATAAATAAACCTTGTAGCTTAGAATAAATGAATTATCTGATGATAATGTTCACTGCACGTGTGTAAATGCGATGACAATATACCTATTCAAACGCGAGGGAAAGAGACGGTACGAGGGTTCAACATACGAAGTTCTTCTTATTATATTTCGCGATCGAGTATGGCCATAATATTGGACCAAACCATGGAACAAATAATAAAATATGTTTTTATCTATACAAATAAATAAAATAAGAGTGTCTGTTTGTAATATTAAAATGACGGCTTTTTACTAAATGCATATGGATGTATACACGGCACATATACCAAAATATTTTGACGTGACAACGTCTAATAAATCGATGAACGCTGGCTGCATGCACGAAAAAGGATGTCTCATTGTCCCGTTACGCTGATTGTACCCTTGCGCCGCATCTATCTGTTATGACGTTGTGACGTTAAATTATCGTCCGTAAACCGACTTTACAGACAACCATTTATTTGTTTAACTGTTGTTTTGTTTGTATTATTTTTTTACAATTTTTGTCTGTCTGTTTGTCCCGGATAATCTGAAACGGCTTTACCAATTTTGACAGGACTTTCACTGGCAAAAAATAATAATGTATCGATTTATACGATAGAAGAATTTCATCAAAATTAGGATAGGTATTTCTTCACGCGGAGTATAGAATTAATAAGTTATCGTAAACTGTGCTAACTGAACAACTTTTTTGTTAAATTCCACGCGGACGATGTCGCGGGTAACAGTTATATTTACTATACAAACTTACACTTCAAATCCACCTCTAGTTTAATATCAAAGTTGAATTTATCATCATGCTGCAAGTAAGGAAACGGAATAGGATCCTGAGGGTAGTTGTCCACAATGTAAGGGCGAAGAGCTTCCACTGTGACAATCCATGGCGATATAGACGTGCCCAAGTTTTTGGCTGTGAATGGTCCAAGTGGTATGTATTCCCATTTTTGGATGTCGCGCGCTGGAATTAAAATATGTAGTTTAGGTTTTCAGTTCGTTTTGATCCTTGTTGTTACAGATAGAAGTTAAAAATATTGATAAAATATCTCTCAAATAGACCTCTCTTTCATGCTGATGTCATTAAAGATAATAAACTTATATTTCATATATAACTTATAAGTATTGTACAAACCACTCCAATCGTTCATGAGGACGAAACCAAAAATGCGATCTTCAGCTTGCTTAGCTGTAATCCTTTCTCCAAGGGCAGTCGGAGGACCGCCAACGAAGCAAGCCATTTCAAGTTCAAAGTCCATCAGACGACATGGACCGAAATGAGGATCAGCTCCTAAAAACACATGACAGAGGATTAAAGTGCGATAAGATCAATTATGCATTTAGACATCCCAAATGTACGTGAGAACATGACTGCTTCCACTCCCTTGACGACCTTATAGTTAAAAAAAATGTTGAGAGGCTGCAGATCAGAAAATGTTTGGAGGTCAACGATGTTGCTATTAGAATTTTGGGAGTAAAATTAAAATGGATATAAATAGTTAAGTGGAACAGTGTCGTATCATAAATAAAGATATATTAACCAATAAATGTTCGTAGCGGATAATATAGCAGAGGTATTAACTAATCGCATGGTTTTAAGCCTTAAGGTTCGTTTATCTTTACTCTTTCTTTTTGAATAGTATTATACAAAAAATGCCAGTGTAAGTGTGATTGTCATTTTTGGTTCAAATGTTACCTTCAACGGGCAAAGTCTGACCCAAAGGTCTTGTGATCGAAGTTCCAGATATAACGATGGAGCTGGATCGGCCATGGTAACCAACTGGCAAATATTTCCTGTAAAGTAAAAGGGGGTATATATAAGTCTTGACGAGAGGAATGGCGACGAATTGTAAAGCTTGCCAACTTTACCAACCCTGTCACGACGACCACGACCACTCTGGCAAGAGTGTGACGACAGAGAAGAAGATATAAGTCTCATCTAATATAAATCTCTTTAATTGAATATATAGGTACCTACTTCCGATAGAAATATTTTAGCATATTAGTATACAATATTAATGTACCTATAGCTATTTAAAAAACAACCCGGACAAGTGCGAGTCGGACTCGCCCACCGTGAGTTCCGTACAAATTTGTAGGTACATATTTAGGGTTATGATTAATTACAAACTGTTAGGTACTACATACACCAAAATTATTAGGTATACCTATACTTATTAAAAAAAAGGTTTTGTTTTATTCTTAGTCATAAATCGAAAACTATAAATCATAAAAATAATTAAAAATCTGTTTAAGCTTGTGCCCTTTCATACGATACCCCACATGACACGGTTAACACAACTCAAAATTTGGTACGCCGTTTCTTGCATAACGACCCTGTTTTTTATGATTTAATTACAAATATATAGATTTCAGATTTTTTCTATACTTGTAGTATAAGGCGGTATTAATTGCCAAATTTCATAGTTCTAGGTCAACGAAAAATACCCAAGCAATTTTGATTCCATTGAGTGTCGAAATATACGTTTTTTACGGCATAAACGGCCGTATCTTTTTATACGTTAACTTAGAAGTTTGATTTATTCACAGCTTTAAGAGACTGTAGACTTGAGTATATCGTAATTTCAACTGGATACCTCCACGCGTTCTCGAGATAAACAGTCTTGACAGACAGACGGACAGACGGATGACAAAGTGATCCTATAAGGGTTCTGTTTTTACCATTTGAGGTACGGAACCCTAATAATAGACAGACTTATTATGAAATAATGCTACATCATACTGTAAAATAATAGAGTTGATAAAGATTTATTACCAATTAGGCATTAAAGCGTTTTCCTTGCTCCGGAACATGATGCCCACATTGGTGGCGTGGTGGATTGAAGAGTAGAAGTCCGTGTAGTCGCCGATTTCTGCTGGCATGTGCATCGTTGCATCGCTCTGCTTGATAAAAGCTCTGTAAAGTTAAATTATACCATCGTTTTATTTCAGAAAAAGCGAGAAGTTTTTATATTTTAGGTTTTTTTTTAATTCCACTGATTGTTTATTCGATATTGCCTAATTTATTAAACCAGAGAACCGAGAGAGAGATGACTCAATGGATTAGATCTGAACTGATTCTAACCCAGGCAAGAATAATAAATAGTTCAGTTTTGGATAAAATACTGCCATCATGTTATGCGTATGTACCATCCCGCACTGTAGCAGCGAGATGGCAATAGCTCCAAGTCAAAATATTTAAGAGGAGAGGAGACATTCGTCCAGTCGTAGGACATTTACGAGAATCTGTCTTAATATATTGAAGCTGTTTAATGTTTTATTAAATCAATTCGATTACTTTTGTCGAAGTTCGTTGTCATTTTTCAATTTGGTGTTATTAGCGTCGAGAAGTTTCTGAATGGTATTCCTTGCTTCAATCCAGTGTGGTTTTGTCAATCCCATAAACGCATTCAACTTTTCTTCCTATAAAAAACAACAATTAACGTTTATATAAATAATAAAATTATGATATCTATAAAACTCATAAATTATGAATAGAAAATTTGTTTACACCAGTAGTGGATTATTGCATTAACATAATGTTTTGCAATAACAAGTCAATTAAATAATAAAATGCATATAAAGTTTATACTACCTTAAAAACATGTTGTTTGTCTTTCAACAGCGCTCCGGTAAATAGATGCGAGATTGTATTCAAGTCTAGAATCCATTCTCCAATGGCAACACCAATGTGTTTTTGGGCCTGTAAATATATTTTATATACAATATACACATGAGAACGAGGCAAGAGACCGCTATACCTCAGATCCACATAGCCAAATCATAATTTTCTTATCAAAGTGAAAAGCGTAAGTGAGCCAGTGTAATTACAGGCACAAGGGACAAAACATCTTCACAGAGAGTAGGTACACAAAGTTGGTGGCTCATTGGCGATGTAAGCCATGGTTAACATTTACCATCAGGTGGCCCATATGCTCGTCCACCTACTTATACAATAATAAAAAAATGTTTATAAATAAAATATTAAGTTAAATTCTTTTAAAAGACATAGGTACCAAATTCGAGTTTTGTATGAAATGTATATCTTCATCAAAAAAAACTCAAAGTAGGGTCCAAATAATAGCAGCCATCAATATGGGATGTTAAAAAATACGTTGAAAATAAGTTGAAACTAACGATTTAAAATAACAGTTGAGAATAAATAGAGGATAAAAATAATTGTAGAAAATAAAGCTTGAAAATAGAGATCGGAAATTGTTTCTCTGTCTACGAAGGCCGCATACTCGGAGGTTCTGGGTTCAATTCCCAAGTAGGACCAATAAAAAGATTGGGTTTTTCTGTCAGTGTTTCAAAGTTTTTGAGCCGCGAGCCCGCGAATATGAAAAATAATATCGTTTGGAAAAGAAGTTACCTACTTGATATAGTTACTTTCTTACTTACCTTACACCTTATAATTGAAATATTAATATATTCATGGTTACAATTTTATGTTTTAATTTGGCGGTAAACTATTACAATGTGAGAATAAAAATAATTGGGTTTCAATGATTAGGCAATTTTTTTAAAAATAAGATTTTGTTACTTTTAACGCCAATATGTTTATTTTATAATTAGGATTGTAGGTATATAACCTGTTTAAGTTGGGCAGAATTAATAAGTTGTTAAGTTTCCTATTTATAAATGTATCACATTAATAAAGGTGAAACTTGTATTATTTAAATAAACAACATAATATATATGCGATTTATTGGTGTCCCTTATTAATAACCTATTATTGTGTCCTACAATAAAATACAGAACTATTTTGTTAGTATTTCATTCATTTTAAACATTGAGTGACTGTTTTAAAATATTAAAAATAAATATAAATTATATTTATAACTAATAACAAAACGGAAGTATATCGCAAAAATATCGAAACCATTTATTATTTTCCTACCTATCTATTTATTTAATTAGATCTTTATGAAAATAATTATTTATAATACCTATGCATCGAAAATTTATGTATCTAAACGTAAAAAGTTTTTAATTTAAGTAGGAAGATGTAGATTACAGTATGCAGAGGTAATATTTGTAACCTACAGAATCATTGAATGATAAGATTGTATGTTTACATAACTTGACTTTCTCAGTCGATTGCTACATTATACTCATTTTTAATTTTAATCAATTACAGCAAATAATCGCAACAAATTTTAATGTGTTTAAAAAACAAAAAGAAGTAAAAGATGACAGCTCTTTTAAACTTAGATATAAATTAATCGTTAATTTATTCCAATACCTGATGTCGGTATCGGTTAAAAATTAACAGGAGTAAACTAAATAAAAAACATAACAAAACAGATAACATAAACTTTTAATCTACACTCACGTTTTTAGGCGACGTGAACACACCATAAGGCAAGTTTTCTATAGGAAAATCTGTTATTGCAGAATATTCTATGAAGGATTTCATTATTACGACACGTTAGTTTTCTTTGAGTTTCACAGTAAAAGTGTCTTCTTGGTTTTGTAAATCTAATTTACGATCGCTATGGAAATAAGGCGGAAAAACAAGTTTGGTCGCCGGCCGGCGAACACAGACTGGATTCTTTATGAAGTCAAGGTCGCACTCCGCTGGTTGACAGTATTTGTTTAAAACTTGTTTAATATAAATCCTAATGCGTAATAGAAGTGCGTATTGTCAAAAGAGATATCACATAAATGCTCACAAGAACATTATTTATTTTCAAGTTTATTTTAATTTTTAACTGGATTTGAGAAAAAAAGTACTCCTATGTATCTACTTGGAAAGTTTGCAAGGAGAAAATGTTTGTGTTGTGAAAACCACAAAATAGGTTCAATTGCAAACATTGCATTGAATGCAAGTCTATTTTTAAATCTAATGTAAAGTGTATTGAACTGCGAATCATGATGCATCAATGCTTTGTATTGTGTTTAGTGACGTGAACGTATTAATATGCCATATTGATTCTTGGTTTTAAATAAATAATACCTATTATAACAACATAAAACAAATCACAATAATTTATTATAAACACGACAATCTCGACAAGTAACTTAAAAAAAAAAAAAAAAACATACAGACGAATTGATAACCTCCTCCTTTTTTTGAAGTCGGTTAAAAAATTACAATTGACAGAGATGATTCCTTTGTTCTAATTCCGTTCCACTCTAAAACCTCATCAGGGACAGCTAGTTCAGAATTAAAACGTATTATATGTCACTCGTTTTAAATTACAATGACAATAACAAACGTAGCTTGCGCCTGTAGACCAGACAATATGGTACCTACAAATAACGTGAGGAGTTTATTTTTGACATAAATAGATAACAATCAGTAGGTATGCAATATTCCCTTTTTTTATTCGAATAATGTGCTTTTTGCTTAAATTTTAACTGTTATCAGGTTCAAAACTGGTACCTACCTAAGCGATGTCAATGCTTTCTACAATTCGTTATTAGACTAATTACATATTTTACGTGGTAAAATTCTATTATTTTCGATAGATCAACAGCGAAAAAGCAACCACCTCCTTTTTTAGAATTTTAACTTTAAGCCTGATAAGAGCATCAAGTTAAAAAGCTAAGATTTGAAAATAAAATTTACATCAATATAAGACTGAGGTCCATCTCACCTGGATGGTGCTATATGTATTATAAAATAATAGACATAATTAAAGTTGTATTATGGAAAGGTAAGGAGAGAGGTAAGAGAGTGCGATTTGATACGATAAGGCAAGTTATGTAAATATGAGAAATATTGATTTTAAAATATTTGGGTATAATATAACATAATTAAAAATATTAATGTTAAAACACGAACGAGCAAATAGGAAAATAATATTTTATTAGAGGCATTACTAAAATCTTTCGTTTGGTTTTTTTAGTTTTTGAAGATCTACAATTAAATTTATGTAATTCTTGGCTGGTAAATGGATACCAACATATTTATCAATGTAAATATAAGGATTTCGTATGTATGAATGAATACAAATAATTGTTTAAAAACTCGTTAAGCGATTTCGTGCAAAAGCTTTCTGCACATCTAACTCAAATACGGTTAACGCCATTTTCAAACGCCGCTATTTTTTACATTTCGTCTCATAGAGTGGAAGGTATAGATATATTGCATAATAATCATTATATTGCTAATCTATTAATCAAAGCGCGCAGGATATTATGATCTGTTGTTTTATCGGTTGTTGACTGCGGTTGTCAATGTCCACTGTCAAGGTAATTGTTGATGTTTTTTTGAATGAATCTCCGCCAAATTTTAAAATATTAAATAAACAAGGATTCTCACGAAAGTAATGGTTCTACAAGTTAATGATAATGATTTTTTTGAATAATAAAATTACAAATGGCAACAGAAAATCAAGGTGATAATATAAAAAAATATGATTTAAAGCTTAAATCTAGGCCTAAAGATGGAGTTATATTACAACTCCATCACACGATTCGAGGATCGAATGGAGAGAGTAGGCGTATTCGCTTTACAATTGGAAGCTTTGAAGACGTTCAAAATAAGCTTGCATGCGCTGATAATGTCGGCAATATTTTCCTATTAAACTTTGCGGATTTACAATTCTGGAAACTGAAAAATCTTGGTCCATGCTCTGCATTGCAATTTGTTCCTTCTGATCTGGAGACTCTAGTAGTCGCTACTATAAAAAAATTGGAAATTGTATTTGTTGATAGTGAAACTACAAAAGTAACACTCACATTAAGAGGTCACACAGCTCCGATAAAACATATTTCATTTTCAAACAGCAAAATTAACAACTTACTTACAGCTAGTTCAGTTGAGGCTATTCTATGGGAACTCAAAAATCATACCAAATACTTTACACTGAACACTAATTCTGGACCTCAAATTCAACAGATCTTATTTACACCTTCTAGTGAATATTTGGTAGCATGTTTCCAAAATGATACTGTTCAGATTTGGAGGCATGAGACAATGAAATCTGTCAAACAAATTATACCCAGTGAGCTGAAGCATTTAAAGAGTGTAGCATTCACTATGAACGGCAGAGCAATGGCCATGGCGGGTCTGGCACCTGTGTTGATCTTGTTCAATATGGACACATGGAAAGCATTAAAATCTATTGATTTGCTAAAATACAATATTTCAGGCATTCAACAACTTTCTTTTATACCTCAAATGTTTGATGGAGGTAGTAATAAGATTCTAGCCCTGTTAAGCAGTGACTGTATTTTATATTTCTTTGACATTGAAGCACTTAAGATGACGCATACAATTCAACCAGAGTCATCAGGAATAAGAAAATTTGTTGTAAGTCCTACTGGGAAACATTTTCTTTGTATCTTACAACAAGGAGAAGTTAATATTTACAATTCATCTTTTGTCATGGAGTATGCCCAAGGTTCAATGGATGAAACATCATTGAAAAAGATGCCTTGTTCTTCAGTATCTCGCAAATGTGTGGAACACTCATCTAAAAGAGTGGAAGTTCAGCAAAGAATGAGCATTTGTATGGACAGTGCTAGATTGAGAAGAATTTTAATGCAATATGGAGAATATCCTGATAAATTCCGCTCAATTATTTGGAGATCACTACTAATTACCCCGAGAAATAAAACAGCTTATTCAGTTTTAGTTGACAAAGGAATTCATGCTGCTTATAAGGACATTGAGAACCAATTTACTATTCATAGCTCTGTTACTTTAAAGAACTTAAAAAGGCTTCTCTCTTGTCTTGCTCATTGGTGTCCTTTATTTGGAGTTATGAAATTTCTACCAGGTTTTGTATTTCCGTTTGTGAAAGTACTCCAAAAAGATTCTCTCTTATTATTTGAAAGTGTAGCAACAATTTTGTTAAATCAATGTCAACTATGGTTTGAATATGCTCCCTTTCCTCCAATAAGTATTTTAGCAATGATTGAGAATATACTTGCCGAACATGATCAACAATTATTAAATCATTTTTGTGATTTGGGAGTGACAAGTCAGACATATGCCTTAAAAATTTTAGAAACAGCTTTCAGTGAAGTTTTGACATGCTCAGAATGGTTAATACTTTGGGATCATATTCTAAGCAATGAACCAGCATTTATTTTAATGGCTGTTGTTTCCTACAATATTGTACAAAAAAATGCCCTTAGAAGATTACAGAGTCATGAGCAGTTCGAAAAATTTTTCCACATGCAGAATCCTATTGACAAAAAATCTTTTTTAAAGAAAACATATGTTTTACTAAATGACACAAGTGATGAGATACATCCTAGAAGATTTTTTAAAACTTTCATGGCTCTCGACAAGGGTACTTGCTATCAACAATTTACTGGCTATCCAAAAGCAACAATTTGCCTTAAATTGGCCAGGAAAACAAGACGAAAAGCACAGAAAACAGATAAATACAGCCTGAGAGAACTCACAACACGAACTCAGGAAAAAGAAATAAATAAAAAGGGCTCAATTAAAAATTACTCTGTAGAATTAGATAAAAGTTCTGAAACTGATTTGGAAGAATATGATAATCTCCATGATAGGCAATCCAAACCTAACAAGAAAAATACTAACCACAGCCAAGGTAATGGAGACCATAGCAATGCAATAAAGGATGATTTAATTAATAGTATACTTTACCAAACTGCTAAATATTCACATAAAAGTAAACGAAAAACTCACAATAAAACAAGTAAAAGAGATTGTACAGACTGTAAAGCCACTTCGAATCTGAAACCAAATAAGAGAACATCAGAAAAAAATACTCTGGATAAGGAAGTTGAGAAATTGATTAAAACTTGCAATAACTCTGATAGATCACAGGATTAATCAGTGTAATTAAAAATAAAATTGGTTTAGTCTTTTATTTTAATCAAGTATTAAGTTTTTAAATAGGAAATTGGGAGTGTTTTTTATTCTTTTTTAGAAGCAGGTCTCGGTATTGTAGACTTTACATTGCTAAATTTCTTTCTTGAAGAACTGAGATTGGCAGTAGCATCAGTAGTTGTTTTAGCTACTCTTACAGGTGTTACTATTCTTGGCTTGAATAAACCTGAAACATAAAAACATTAAATGTTCTTAATAAATATATTTTTTATGACAAACTTAGTGAGTAGACGATAAAAATATTTTAATCGAAGGTTACGATTATAACATATTTTTATATATTTAATACAATACATATTGTAAAGGATAAAAAAGGTCTGTGGAATAAGACATTTCGTTTTCAGTCAAATATTTTTTTTCGGTACATAGGTACAATAATTGTTAAACTATTTTATGTAAACATTGTTACTTTCGGAAAAATACCTTTTAATCATTCACAACCTTAGCTTTTTTAATATAAAATGTTATAAATATATACATACTATTTAATTTGCTGTTTTTTACGTCTTGAGTTGTTTTTTCTTTATCGGATTTGGCAACATTAGGACTGCTTCTTAGTTTAAATAGATTTGGAGATATTCGCCGAAGTTTGGACATTTTTCCATCCTTCGGTTGAGGTTTGGGAGCTAAGTTAGATGTTGATGCACTATCAACACGTTTCAATCTTTTCATACAATCATCTTGAACGGCTAAGCCAGATAAGTTAGGACTTGATGCAAACTGGATTTTTGAAGACTCAGTACCCTGAAATATGTATAGAAATAACATTTTATAGTTAAAAAATTTAAAAACATTCGAATTTAATTCGTAAATCTTGTAATAAAATTGATGTCATGAAATGAATGATAAAACTCGTACTGTTTTTTTATTCTCCTTATCATCAAGTTATCTTAATTAAACATAATTAAAGTTCAGTATTTATTTCGTTTTAATAAATGTAACGGCAAATTAAAGTAGCTCGAGCTTACAAACGAACGCATTTTAAAGTTCTCTCATTCGTCGAAGTTAATTAACCAACCTTTAAAATTGATATTTTGGACACGTCCAGCGCTAATGAAGACATGGAAGAGTCGAGCTTGCCATCTTCAACAATTTCTTTTATAACATTTGATATTTTATTTCTCAATTCCTCTGCCGTTTTCTCTGCTCCGATTAAGCTTTCTAATACGGAACTCGATGGTACTTGAATTGGACTGTAAATATAATATTGCACTACTGTTAAAAATAAATAAAATATTGTTCCTATTGACATCGTAAATTCATCTTATGGCATAAACATTTAAATGAGGAGACTATGATGATAAAACTATGTTTTTAATGGGGTAAGCGTAAATTTTTCAAAGATTTTCTATGTCCCATAGCCATTATGACTATTCGGAATGGGGGCTCAAACATCAGTGCCTAGGGTCCTTGGATCTCGAACCCGGGACCGTACGCAATGAATTCAGACGTACATAGAAGCGCAGTTCTTATGGGCGGTCTGAAGACAAATTTTCTGCGACCCAAAATGCCGCTTGGCAGTCGCGCTACGGCAGCTGTCTCTCTCTTACGCATTGCAATGGACTTTCCCCAGCGTATCTTAACTACGAGAGCAAGAGAGACGGATAATGACGCCAGCGTCGACAAACTATGAACTAAACTGGGGGCAGGCCCACTTGGAATCAGCATACGAAATCCTTAAGAACTGCGCTTCTATGTACGTCTGTATTCATTGCCGTACGTAAGAACGTATTTACATTGCCATTTCTTATCATTTATGAAAGTTACTAAGTACAAGAATTAGTTATATTTGTTGTGTTTTGTCTTAATTACATTTTTATTCGTAATAGTCAACTTTCTGAAGTTTTCTTTATTGGTAATAGTGTTAAGATTAGCTAAACTTAGGGACTAGTGATGCGTGAAGCTAATGAAGAATGTATTGAAGTATATGTGTTCTTAAGTATTTATTACTAATATTTACCTTGAAGTTTTGTTGCGTCGCCTTGAACTTCCCGGCGTCGATGAAAGTGTGTACGTGCTCTGCCTTTGACACATCAACTGCAAATAAATAATTTACGAAAGTAGTATATAACGTGAATACTTCCTTTAACAATTATTTTTTATCTTTTTAAATGGGGCTTACAAATAATTTGATATCATTTTCAGTACCTACCTATTGGAAAACATGAAAGTATATTAGTTTTTTCGAAAAAAATAAATATGTAATGAAAAAACCTTTTTCCCGTCTGCGTTGTCTTCAATCGTGTCTTTAAGCAACGGGCCGGGGGTAGGGAGCTGATCCGGCGCATTTCCACCTGTCGTCAGCGTATCCAGCGAGCGGTAGCGGGTCGGCGTCTGAGACGATATTTGATAATGTCTGAAATACAGTCGAGTCAAGAAAAGCATAAGTTGTTTAACTTTATAATCGCTTAAATTAGATAGATATTTTTAATGAAGACTAGTTAGTCTTTGAATAGTAACTACCGTTTTTCTGGTGTCTTCAACTCAATCATGCTAGCCGACTTATTTCCTATGCCCTCTTTGTGTTTTTCTCCATCCGACTCGTTATGTTCCTTGATACAACGGACGATATCTTGTAACTGCAACGTGAGTCGCTCCCGATGGCACTTGGGGAGTGATCCAAGAAGGGCACTGCCACATTCCTGAAAATATTTATTAAATATAAAAAGAGGATAAACTTCACTTTAGTTATTATTCTCTGCCTCTGCCTCGTGCCTCTTCCGTATAGTGGCTCGCTTATAAAGCTAGAGAATACTAGATAAGGCCCGGAGTACAAGCCCCGGGGCTGCCAATAAAAACAAAATGTTGATCGTTTCTGCGTGCGCCTAAACTATTTCTGTTGATTTTTCGTTCCATGTGATTATAAGTGAGTATATTTGTGTCTGCGGATATACTTAAATGGCTGGCAATTGCCAGAATTAAAATAAAAAGAAGGACATCAGCCTTAATAAAAAACAATACGTTTTAAAAACTTAATATTGTCGCTATGTTTTAGCGCTCCCTTAAATAACCACCCGGAGCAACTACCTAGTTATATGGTAATAAAAAATGCATTAATTTAAATACCTTACTATACTGTTTTCCACCTGTGACACCGGAAACTTCCCAAAAGCCGCTGTTTTGGTGAGAAGGAGCCATCGGACACGAACAAGTAGGATTTGCACTGTCCATTACAACATGGAATCCCGAAGCCTAGAAGAATATAATTTGATAGTACATTTATCTTTTTATAAAATAATAGCATTTATAAGTATCCATTTAAAAATTTTGAAATCAAACTGATTCTTATCTTATAAAATTGTTTTGTTTTTAATATTATATTTTTATTTCATTAATTATTATTTATAACCTAGCTGATAAATTCAGGTTATGAATTATTTTTGGTTTGGTAACATACAAAAAAATGAATATAAACCCCAATTGACCGAAATATACAAAAATTAGTACCTAGCCAACTTTATATATTAGGTACTAGCTGCGGCTCGCGGTTTCACCCGCGTATCATTAATAAAAATATAGTGAACAACAATCAGCCTAGAACCTTCCTAGATAAAAGGACTATACAACACAAAAATATTTTTAAATTCGAACCAGTTCTAACCTAGTTCCTGAGGTTAGCCGGATCAAACAAACAAACTCTTCAGCTTTATATATTAGTATAGATATAGATAATATTTTTAACATCCAAACATACCTGACAGTTAATGACCACAGTTCGCGTCGCACCATCCTGGCTGATGCTGGCGTCGGTTGTCTCCAAAGACTTTATACTGAATCCTAAACACTGTAATAACGCGCATAACTCCACGACATCTGTGTAGGCATTCTAAAAATACCGTTAACTTTCTTAGATATACGGAAATAGTACACTTAAAGTACTAGCATTTCAAAAAAAGGAGCTCATTTGTTGGTACGTCCTTAACTTTGATTATACACACCGGTAATGCAAGAAATTGACGAGACTTATGCGTAGGCGCGAATGTTAATCAACTTTTGTTTCTTTCAAAATAATAGAAGCTAGCTCATCTCAATAAGATAACCTCTTTTAAAACAGAGTTGACTTTTTTAAAACAGTTATTTTTTTTAAGACTGATAAGAAATTTATTGATTGTATTTATTTAAATCGGTTTTTAAAATATTCGAACTAAAATTAACATATTTAATCAAATAAAGTTGTATTTTAGGTATATGCAAAGTTATGAATAATATGAGTAAGAACTCACCGTCTGCACCATGTTTATATTTATATAGGAAAAGTGGGCGAAACACTATGATTAAATATTTATTATTTTTCATAAGATAATTTAATATGCAATAGGTATATTACGTTACTAAGGATATATGAAAAAATAAATAAAAATCTATTTTAATTGTTATATGTAACGCCTGTCCTGACACTATTATAGCAAGTACCCTCACTTTTAAATAAATATCAATAACAGTCAAAGATATAACGACTAAGATTGCTGTGTGAATAATATTGCCATTATACATACATAAGTTATTTTAAAATTCTAAGAATTTGAGTGATTTGTTATAAATATTGTTTTCTTGCTCTCATTTCAAATATTACTGTTCTGTAGTTATTTTTATGTTTATCTGTACATTATAAGTCCTGATTGTAAAAAAATAAATATTGTCTATTCCAATTATTTATTTAGTTTATATCTTCGAAATTGTAACACATACATATATTTTTTTACCTAGTATTCTTATTATGTATGTTCATTCGTTCGTGTGTGTTGTTGTTTTTTTATACTCTACATTATTGGTTATACATAACCCAGGTGTGAATAAAAAAAGAATTAAAAACATCCGTTTATTTTTTAATTACAATAAGGAAGCAGCACAAAGGTACCACAGATATTATATTATTATTAATACTCTAGTTGTAGGTCATATATCTCGGCGTGGCTGAAAACTTGGCGTATGACTTGATGACCTTGTTGACGGCCTCCAGGAAGTCCTTCTCAGTGGCCACCTTGCGACGCGCGCGGATCGCGAACATTCCCGCCTCAGTACAAACGGACCTAGGACCATTAAAATGGCTATAACTTTTTTTGTGTTATGATAATGTGTTTTAATACGAACCAAATGAGTGCGATAGTCTGACATTTTAATGTTTAATATATCTCGTATATGTATAATTATTCAACTCAAAGAATTAGGGTTCCAGTTTGCTGCAGGCCAATTTCATCTCAATTGGTTCAGTAGTATTAAATCTCATGGATTAAATGGCTGGGTATCAAACCCATGCAAACATTGTCAAATGTGCTTTATTTGTTTTTACAATTCACCTCATAGTCGAGGTGAAGCCTGCATAAGACAACATTCTAACACAAGCGCAATATATCAGCCCATGTTGTTGGAGTGATGAAATGAGCTCCTTCTTAAGAGGAGAGGAGGCCTTATCCCAACATATTTGTGATATAATTCTCACTATAACTCACAGTTGCCAAAAACCCTATTTTTATGTTTCGAATGGAACAGAGCAGTGTAAAAAAGACGGTGCAATACCTGATCTCTGCGCCAGTGGAGTTGGGACAGAGTCGCGCCAGCAGGTCGAAGCGGATGTCTCGCTCCACGCTCATGGAGCGCGCGTGGATGCGGAAGATGTGCGCACGACCTTCCAGCTCAGGCAACCCGAACTCCACCTTCCGGTCCAGACGACCGGGACGCATCAGCGCCGGGTCCAGGGTGTCTGGACGATTCGTAGCCATGAGAACCTTTGGGTAAAATAAGTTTTTGCTTTACTTTAACATCTCACTCAGTGGTAGAGCTTTGTGCAAGCTCGTCTGGGTAGATAACACCCACCCATCAGATATTCTATACTAAGTAAATAACAGCAGTGGCAATAAAGTGCATTAAATTTCAAAGTTGTTTATTCTTCACTCCTGCAGTTGGAATAGGCTATAGTTGAATAATTGAAGATCTTTAATTGAACAACCGTGGTGGTTTTAGTTGGTAAGAGTCCGACATAACCCTCTATCATTATCATCTAGAGAGGTAGAGATCCTCATGGATACCCCATGAGGATCTCTATCCTATCCTTCCCCACATATAAAAAAAAATCTATAGTTGAATGTAATATGAGCCAATATATGATGTTTTTATGTCAGGCAGCTACAATTTTTATCCAACTGTGTCGCTTTCGCATATAGCGCATCTTTATTATGTATTATAACGAAACTATGAGTAATAACATAATATAAATCTTACTTTAATGTTCCCTCTTGGATCAAAACCATCCAGCTGGTTAATTAACTCCAACATAGTTCTCTGGACTTCATTATCACCACCGGCTCCATCGTCGAATCTATTGTAAAAAAGAAAAATACTTATAAAATATTATCCTGTGACAATATCCTGGGACATTATTTACACAAGGCCATCTAATCCCAAACTAAGCAGAGCTCGTACTATGAAAACCAGACAACTGATTTACCTACATATACTATTTTTCTTTTTTGTAAATACAGAGTTATATAGATAAATAAATACACCCAGAATGAGGACAAACAGACATGTTCATCCACACAAATGTCTGCCCTGGGCGGGAATCGAACCCACGACCTGCGTGTAACGCAAGTATCTTAAACCACACCAACCGGCTCGTCAAAATAATTTACAGTCTCTATTATTTATACATAAGACTGGGATATTTTTTATTTGTTATTGTATAAGATAACATAGCACAAGGATATTAGAACAAACTCAGATACTCTCTGAGATCAGACGCAGAAGAGGCTTAATTTACTCTCTCAACAGGTTTTCGGTATCTTCTTTACACCAGGTTACTAATGACACTCAGTAACTTCTACTGTTAACGACTATTACAATTTTCAAGACGTATTTCAATTGCGGACGTATAAACTAGTCTAAGCCAAAAACAATACAAGGTAGTCGTTAGTGCCTTACCTGGCCCCACCGATAGCATCAATCTCATCAAAGAAGATCAGACAGGCCTTCTTGCTCCGAGCCATCTCGAAAAGTTCTCGAACCATTCGAGCACCTTCGCCCACGTATTTCTGAACTAACTCGGAACCTATGACGAACAGGAAAAAAAAATTAAGGGTACAAGTAGGGTTTAAATTCGATTTAAATATAACAACATTGAAATAAACATCAATGAACAAACATTATTTTATATTGAGTAATACAGTCCTAAGATGTTGTCCTATGGCTTTGGCTATTATCCATTCAAAAATCCAAGCTCTAGTCTATATATAAATAGATAAAGACAAAACTGTTTAATTCTTTATTCTTCAAAGTTTGGTATGTGTTATAAATTTAAAAAAAGTAGTACTAGTTTTTTGTGGAACGCCATTAATTTCAAATTTATTATGCGAAATTTTAAATTAACGGCGTCTCAAATAATTAAGGTCCACTTCATATTTGAATGACGTTTCAGTATTCGGCCGTAAGAGTATTAAAAAATAAATGTTTGAAACATACTATTCCATGTTTATGGTCAAGACCAATGGACGAACACTTATAACTAACTCTTAAATATTTAACGCAACCTAATTTCTTTGTACATGTTAATATTAAGAATATATTATACATATATAAAATATAATAAATATAATTGTTCCACAATGTGTAGCTTTGTCAATAGAATTCAAGATGACAAAGATGTTCAGAGTGGTTTTTGCTATAGGAGAGTTGTATCAGAATAACATCTAGGCTTATGGGTGAAATTCTTTCTTTACTCTCCATGTAAATAAACTTTTCATATTATGTTAAATATATATAATAATTTGTTTGTAAACTTTAATCAAATAAACTATTGACAAATTTTTAGTTAACAACCAACTAGTTCTACAAATCTAGTCTACAAATAATTTGTATTATATTTGAAAAATTATACTGTTATTATTTTCATATAGTAATGAATATAATAAGTACTGTGATGATATCGTAACTGGTTATTAATTGATTTTTTTAATGAATCTTCTTTTAAACTAAGAAAGACAAATAATCATAAATTGCACTATTTTAAAAATAATATAAAATTGATATATGGTATAACATAATGGTATATCACAAATGATAATAAAAATGTACACAGTGTTCTTACCGATAACACGAATGAAGCACGCATCGGTTCGGTTTGCGACGGCTCGGGCGCACAACGTCTTGCCCGTACCAGGAGGACCGAACAGCAATACACCTTTAGGTGGCTCGATTCCCAGTTTAACAAACTTCTCAGGCTGTTCATTAACAGATAATATAAATATTCAATTAAATTGAACATAACAAGTATATATATATTTTTAATGGTATTAAATATATAATTTGTTGTAAAATAACAATAAATTTGTTATTTTAATTATTACTAAACTTGAATAACTATCTGTAGCTGTTTACGCTCCGTAAAAACAGGATATATATAAAATATAAATAAAAAGTAATTAGTAACAAAAATCCCATCGATATCAGGTCAATAGCTTTTGAAAAAAATCATTCAAACATGTGCATATTGAGTCGAATGGAATATCTCCTTTTTTGAAGTTGATTAATAATTGAGATAAGAGTACATATACTTACATGAAGCAGTGGTGTTTCGACTACTTCTCTTAACTTTTCTATTTGTTCCTTACAACCACCTACATCACTGTACGTAACGTCTGGCTTCTCTTCCACTTGCATCATAGTCACAGTCGGATCTATCTTTGGCGGTAATGGTATGTGGATCTGGTACTTGTTACGATCAACACTGTGAAATAAAAAACATTTATTTATAAACTTGTATCAATGATATACAAATAAAGTCTTTTGTTGTAAATACCTGGATGATTCTCATAGATATGAATTATTTTTGTAAATAAAGTGTTGTTCAAGAAAATACCTCAATAACAATTACTTAAGTTATCAAGTGAAAGTTACATGAACACTAATATTGGAGAGTCGTACCACAAAATTTGTTTGTCTTATAACAAAATAGTTTCTATATTCTCCTATTACATAGAATTCAATATAGTTTTATTTATTTAATAAAAACAAATAAAATATTATACAGATACTATAGAAAACATATGAATATATAGTTTATAATGAATTATTATAAATTGTAGTTACACATAATTAT
The DNA here is from genome assembly GCA_963151315.1 of Nymphalis c-album. Lineage (NCBI taxonomy): Eukaryota > Metazoa > Arthropoda > Insecta > Lepidoptera > Nymphalidae > Nymphalis > Nymphalis c-album. Next base: position 2,460,675 of record OY720602.1, on the reverse strand, counting down.
GTTGTGATGATAATTTAATAAATGTGAAGGTTAAAAAACATATCCGTCTATTTATGCAATAATCCTATGAGGCATGGCATCTCATTAGCACATTTCGGGTAAACTGAAAATTCAATTCGCAAATTCTTATGATGTATAGCAAGCACATTTCTGCATTGCAGTTTTGTGTTTTGGCTTTATACTCTATTGCAATCAAAGATGTTTTTCATGTGATGTGTTACTTGTTTTGCATTATTATTGCACTTAAAACTAGTCTTTATTAATAAAACAACCCAATTTCACTAAATTACTATATATATCTATTTTATTTCTAAAGTTATGAGAACTTCAACTTATTACTAAATAACAACATCATATAGATTTTTTTGCCATACACTTTAATAATCATAAATAATAAATAACTTTATTGCACACTCAAGAAAAAGAAAGCAAAAACAAAAAAAAAGTCAGTAACAAATTAGTGAAAAAAATAAAATAAAATATAAAAATAAAAAAGATACTTTAGTGAATTATTAACCAACTTGACCAATGATATTGTGTTAATTTAATGTAAAAGATGTCAATTAATCTTTATTCCTGCTATAAATAAGAATAGCCTATACATATACTCACTCCATCAAGTTTTATGTACTTACCCAACTCTCATCCCTTCTTCTATATCTGTAGGTGCTACTGAATCCGCTAAATCAACCACAAATTTTGCAAATTGCTTGACATTTATTATATATTTAGGGTCATTTGAATCTGCATTTATAATTTTTGTACATCTTGCAACCTGATAAAATAGAAGTTAATATCATACATTTTAAAATACCTTTTTAATATTGTTGCAAAACATATTATCAAGTTAAAAAAAGATATAATTATTATCTATTACTGAAACCATAATCTAACCTGTAAAGGTTGTTCATTTTGAAGTGTTTGTTTATCAGCAGCTAAATCCCACAAAGCAGGCGGAGCCAAGCCAGTGTCTGATTCCTTAATGCCAGTCAATTCATTAACTCTTTTCATTACAGTCTGGATGCCATCTTCAACCTCTTTGATGATTTTAGTATACTGTCCTTGGCCCTGATACAAACAAACATTAAGTATATATTTTTTAAAACAGGTCAAAAAATGCCAGTCATTGATCAAGTAGCTTTAATTTTGACAAATATTTTCATGTGGTATATTTCTTTACTTACATATGACTTCAATAATGCTATGTCTCCTTCATCCAGCGCTAAAAACATAAAATAATATATAAAGTATGATTACATACATGTTTAACAAAATAGTTATACCAAAAAGGTTCTTTAAAGATGCCTCTCACATTTAATCTCTTTTTCTGGTTCTTCTTTATCATCCTTTACTTTTCGCATATCATCTCCAAGATGGTCCGGCATTATTAATGTTTAGAATATTTTCTGAATGATATTAATGAGATAAATACAAAATAGATTTCACTTCTTTTGTAGTTTAGTTTGATCCGAAACTGCTCTGCTTCTGGGTTATTGTCAAATTGTCACATCACATTATTGTCAAAAAAAATAATGCGTAGAATGAAACAGATCATAGTAAAAATTCATTCATTTGGTTACATCTGAGAATTATTTTTTAAGATATGTTTGTTTCTTATTATATCAACAAATGCTATTTATCAATAAATACACGATATATGGAATTGGGCACCTTAAATAATAAAATTGTTCCATTTAAAGCAACCTCTTCCGTATAAAGAAATTTAACAATGACGAGCAATAAGCTTGAATGAGGGATTCATTCAAATTAAGATAACTTTCAATTTTAGTCTTCTACTAATTGTATAAAAAAATTATACTCGAATTATATTATTAAATTATATTCGAATATCATTGACTTTATTATTTTCTTTAAATTAGCTTTGTTATTTATTAAATAACAAACGCTAACTTTTGCATTTTAATTACATATATTGAAAATGACATGAGGAAAGTCAATGCCGCCTCCTGGTGCCTTCTGTCAGTACTAAAATTTTGTATTCGTAGTGCTGAATGGAGAATCACATTTATTCACGTTTTTCATGAATAATTTCTTCTGATATTTCAGTCTATCTTTTTTAGGTAAGATAGATAAATAGCAATTCTAATGTTTATTGATAATTTGTTTTTCGAACGGTTCTTGTAAGTTGTGAATCTCATCATGACCCAGAATGTAAGTAATGTCAAATCCCGGTTTTAGAAGCGTTTTTTTTGCTATAAAGCATTTTTTATACCAATTAGAAATTGCAATGATTGCCATACGTAGGGGTAACGGCTTCGACCATATTTAAACATGTTGAGAATTTGTGAAAACAATAACACGATACGATAGTAGTCCGGTTTGTATACTACATTGTTTCTTAGTGTCCAAAAGATTTAAGATTATCTTAGTGTTATCATTTATGTTATCTTTCATCTTATTCTTTTCAATAATACCTCAAATGGCCAGTTCGTCATATGTCTATCTACTATGTTTTGTATATTTAGGAAGGTTAGTTATAAAAGTATTCTTTGTCATATTGTGATATTATTTTCACGCAACTCGTAACCTATAAAAAACGTTTTTGTTGATTTTGCCGTTTTACTCAATGCATGATATTCAATTTACAGACTTAGTTCAGATGTTGACTTGTTTCATCATAGTGTTGATAATTTTAGTGTCATAACCTTTCCCATTATTTGTGATAATAGATGTACCCTCAGCATTATGATAGTTATTTTTAACTTTTTTTTATATTCTTTAGTTAGCTTTAATTAGATAAATACAAAATACATAATTATATAGTTTATGTTTTAGTTAAATCAATTTATTTGAAAGGTAAGATGATTGAGTTATTTTATATTTTTTATGCAATTTTATTATTAATTTAATGATAGTGAGTAGCCATTGTTATTGTATTTTTGAATTTGCTTAAAAAATATTTGTAATATTATTGTATAACAGCATGTCAAGTCTCAAGATTTTTTTAAATAATTTTTATATAATTTGCCAATAACAAAATATTTTGCTTTGTTTAAAATAAAAAAAATTATATTCATATAAGAATTTCTCAATTTGTATACTCCTAAGATTATTTAAAGAAAAATCATTTGTCTATGACTAAGATGTGTTTCTTATCATTCCCAATATGTTTTTTAAAAGTGGTACTTCAACCTTGAAAAATCGTCCTGTTGCTTATAAATAACATTGCTCTAATAATCAATCTACATTTACTACATATATGAGAATGTGAAATAATATAAAGAAAAATATTATGAATAACCTTTATTTGGCTGTTAGTAAATCGAAAAAGTGCATTTCATCTTTAGTATAAGTGAAAGAAAAATAGACATCGAAAATAGCAACATTAAATCTTTCACTCACTGTTGTGTGTAATAGTACAGCATGTTTATAGATTAGTATGTAAGCATCATGTGGGATGCTTTCTATAAATAACCAGTCACACTAACAACTCAACTCTGTTCAGTCTTTATTCTTGCATCTAATTTTTATATAAAAGAAAACCAAATGATAATTGATTATTGTAAATTTCTACATAAATGTTTTGGTATTTTACTTTTTTCAACAATGATATTCGTGAAATTGTCTCATGACTTGTAATTTGTGACAGTGAAAATGTCATTTTGTACAGTGATGGAATTTAGATATATTTTATTGTGTTGTAATGATTGGATTTAAGAATCTATGGAACAAGGTAGGGTTAGTATAAAAAATGTATTATTTTGTGTTAAACCTATTAGTAATGTAACAACAAAGAAATGTTTGTTGAGCTGCATTGTATTACAGTACATATATAATTCTATATAAGATTTTAACGGTTTTGGTATCTGATTGTTACCTTGTTTTGTTATTAAGAATAATAATGGAAATTAATATCTTTTATGTGAAAAGTTACACTATTTGTCTAAATAACACCTCATAGAAATTGTAGATTATATTTGTATTTACCAATAAGAAATTCTTATTGGAGCTTTAAATGATGTTTTTTTCTAAATATTGCTTGGTTTAAAGTCTACAGCATGTTTGATTGTAGATGTTATTTATGTTGATTTAAATTAAAAAAGAAATGTAATGTAGTAGACTTGCACAGTAGTGGTCCCAAGACCAATAATAATATTGCAGATGTTGACAGGTCAGCTGAAAATGGTCTCGACTTTAGGATAAACAAATATGACCTAGTTAATCTGGCACAATTTGCGATACTTTCCTATTTTGTTTTGCACAAATTTAAACTTAAAACACTTGACATATCTAACATGTTGCATTATTATTTTCAGTTGGAAAACAGTGTTTTAATATAATTAAGTAAAAAAAAGAACATAAAACTTCTGTTTATTTATAGTTGCATAACATAGGTTTTTGGGACAACCCGTATATACTAAAAATATGGTGTGTTAAAAAAGCATAATGTAAATAAAGTAAGAGTTCACAGATGTTCCACCGCTTGCCACAAAACAACTTAGTCATATGGAGATAATTATATGATTCCTATGTACTTTTGAACCAGTGCTGCTGGCGAGTTGGCGAGATGCACACAGCCAGTACCGAAGGACAGTACCGCGGTGCCAATGGCGCGGCTCACGGGAAGGATAAGGTGGCCATACTGGATGCCGGATCACAGTATGGAAAGGTAATAATAATAATTATGTGTATAGTTTAATGTCATTAATAAATTATTTTTTTAAGTACTATTTTAAAAATTTTGCTATTTACCAGACTAAACATTTCTTATAATCCAATAACTTCACCTGATCAATGCCATAGTACTATGATGTAACATGATTAAATCAAACTGTCAGTCCGTCACAAAGACTAAAGGCTAACAGTATTATAGAAATATTTATACCACTTATGTCAAAATGACTACCAACAATATTCAGAGATTATGAAAAATATCTCGAGATGATTAAATGAAATTGTAATCCACAGGTGATTGATAGGAGAGTTCGTGAATTATGTGTAGAGTCAGATATCCTGCCTCTAGATACACCAGCTTATCATCTCAAAGAGGCGGGGTATCGCTCAATTATAATATCAGGTGGTCCAAACTCCGTATACGCAGAAGACGCTCCGAGATATGACTCAGACATATTCAAGATCGGTCTACCGGTACTAGGTAAATGATCTTTAATTAAAATAGGTTATTAGCGTAATCTAGGAAATAATTTATCTATAAAGATTGAAATGGGTAGCAATTTTTATTTTATTAATATAATTAGCTTGTACTAGGTCCATATATAATCTGCTATATTTTGAATTCTTCAATGGCAACAGTTCTTTTATTTACTTTTTCAAATGTACAACATATTTTTAATATAAGCTACTTATGTATTTAGTCCTAAAATTTTTGTTCTATCTCTTATTGATTTTATGTATCCATTTACTTCTGTGTGAAGCCATAACAGAAGTAAATGGATATGGATGCTGATATGGATGGTTGAATCGAATTGAAACAACACACATGTGTATTTCTTTTTCAGGTATATGTTATGGTATGCAAATGTTAAACAAAGAGTTTGGTGGTTCAGTATTGAGGAAGGAGGCGAGGGAAGATGGACAGTACGAAGTCGAAGTTGAAACAACATGTCCTTTATTTAAGTGAGTACAAATTGAAATGTGTATTATATACATGTTTATGTATAAAAAGTATTGCTTGTTTTTGTTTGTATTTTATGCGCTCGCACATCTTTATACAATACGAGTTGAATATTATTGATATGTTACTCACAGTGTAATCAATAGTCATGTTAGTCATATCAGATATATGTTACAAAAGAATAGAATGAGGCATTACATTCTATACTTAACAAGTCTTTTTATATACATAGATAACCAATAGTCTTATATATATTTTATTGTTTTAATATTATAATGGAGAAATATTTTTTACTTGACAGACAGCACTTGAAATACATAATTGAATTTCAGTATCAAGATAAATATATTATGATGTTCTATGTGATATGTAAAGTAAATATAATTTTAAAACTATGTTGAGGATTAGGTTAGGAGGAGGTTAGTTAGATTTTTGTTACACTACTAATTATTTATTTATACAAATAGCCAACATCAAAATATTAATATAAATTAATATATTACCTAATATAATATATATTTTTTAACTTTGTCTTGATACAAAATTCTAAGTTAATAATAAAAAAACTTAAATATTTTGACGTTTCCAGTCGTCTAGAAAAACTCCAGCCAGTACTCCTGACACACGGCGACAGCGTACAGAAAGTCGGCGATAGGTTCAGAGTCGGTGCGCAGTCGTCCAATCATCTCATTGCCGCTATTTACAACGAGCAGATGCGTTTATACGGCGTGCAGTTTCACCCGGAGGTATGAATTGCAGCCAAATGAAAATAACTTTGAATTTATAATAATTAATTTAATATTAATGACTGAAATCTGGTGGTAAATTTATACCGGTGGTAGATTTTTATTGAAGTTTGTCTGGGTAGGAACCACCCACTCATCAGATATTCTACCGCAAAACGGCAGTACTTGGTATTGTTGTGTTCCAGTTTGAAGGGTGAGTGAGCCAGTGTAATAAATAACAGGCACAAGGGTCAAAACATTTTAGTTCCCAAGGTCGGTGACGTATCGGCGATGTCAACGATGGTTAACATTTTTTATAATGCAAATGTCCATGGGCGTCGGTGATCACTCGCCATCAGACGGCCCATTCCGCCCAGCTACAGTACGATGTGACGCCGGCAGGTGGACCTGACCCCGAAAGGCAAGCAGATGCTGTCCAACTTCCTGTTCGACATCGCGGGCATGTCGCGCACGTTCACGCTGCGCTCGCGGCGCGAGGCGTGCGTGCAGTACATCCGCGACACCGTCGGCGACAACAAAGTGCTCGTGAGTATTACGTGTCTGTCTCTACACATCATATCATTAATGATATCTCTATTGTTTAAGGTTTGCTTTTTACTTTCGTACCTTGGCTAAGGCAAATAGTACGCACTTTGTCTATTTCGAATTTAGAACTGTATTATTTTTTGTAAACCAACTTTGTATCAGTGATAATGCATTGTTGACGTCACAATTACCTTGTTTTCGGTAAACTTTAAAAAGTAATAATAATAACTTTAAAAAGTATAGTCAGTAAACAATAAATATAACAGATAGAAGGAAGGAATATAACAGAGGAAGATAACTCATTTATACCAATAATAAAAATTATTGATAATTAATTAATAATTTTGTACATAGGAAGGGGGGGGGGGGGGCGGCGGCAAATACGTTAACTTAAATCTCGACGAAAAGGGTATTTGATATTTGTATGTAAGTTCGGTAATTACTATTAAAATAATATAATTTATATGAATGCAGGTGCTAGTCAGCGGTGGTGTCGACTCAACAGTTTGTGCTGCGTTATTAAGAAATGCTTTACGTGAGGACCAAGTCATCGCTTTGCACATTGATAACGGTAATCTATACTCTTATTATAAATGCGATAGTAACTCTTTCTGTCTGTTACACTTTCACCGCTAAACCACTAAACCTGTTGGTGAATGGTATGAAGTAAAGTTAAGGCCCAATGAAGGGCAAAGGCTACATTTACTTAATACCTGTCACTCCGCCGCGAGCAAAAACTAGTTGATTATTTTATTTTTCAATATATCAAGATATACCAATAACAACTTATTTCTTAAGCTATTTTGTTTTTATATAATTTAAATATAGACGATAATGATTAAATTTGTTTCCCAGGTTTCATGCGTAAAAACGAAAGCGCAAAAGTGGAGAAATGTCTGCGAGAACTCGGCGTTCGTCTTCACGTCATAAACGCATCGCATCAGGTACTTACTTATATATTAGTGCTATAGAGACAAAGTTGTACAAATTTTTAGAAATAGATTAGATAGTAAAAGTTTTGAACAATTTCTAATAGAGGAATAAATACAGATTTTACTAAAACTTGATAAGTGTTCAAGCAATCAATAGTTCAATAAGTTTTCAGAACTTTACAATTTTACTTTAATGTCTCAAATTCATCAGTATGATTCTTGCTAAAGGCCTCTCCTAGCTCTTTATTGCTAAATTTTTGTTTCTACCTAGAGAGATACACTTCTCCAGTTATGTTGGTCTGTTTTAATTTTTAAGTTATTCTCCAAGATGGAAAGCCTAACGATGTTGGCTTCCACTTTTACTTTTGGTCTCTTGGATATCAATCTGTCACAATTTTGCAGTTCCTTTCTCTCGTACTATATGTGTCCTTCCCCACTTCGCGTTGGCTTATTTTCAAGAGTATATATATATTTTTTTGTCGATGTCGTCGACGCTCGTTTCCACTGCTATCTGACGGTCTCCGCATATTTCTGCACAAAGTCGTCTTTCACACCCATCGGCTATCGAGTTTTCTGATTTGAATTTTGAGATATTATTAGTGTCAGTTGTAAAAAGAGTTGTGTAAAGTTTTTTTTTTACTGTAGCTTCGCTTAAAAGATGAAAGTTAAAAATGAAATAGTAATGTGCGTGCGGTCCCAGTTCCGGCAGGGCAGCACGTCGGTGCGCGAGGCGGGCGGGCGCGTGCGCCACACGGCGCTGCTGTGCCACGCCGCCGCGCCCGAGGACAAGCGCCGCATCATCGGCGACGTGTTCGTGCGCGTCGCCGAGCACGCCGTGCGCGACCTGCTGCAGCTGCAGTCAGTGTGCCTCACTACTACTACTTCACTACTACTACTACTACTACTCACCGCTACTGCTACTACATGCACGAGGGATATAGCGTCTCATATCTTGAAAATTATTGCGAAATTGAGATGGAAAATATGGTATCACTCGCAACTGTTATGGACGGTGATCACCACATATATTACATAAATAACAAAAAGCTCCCACTTTTTCTACATTCATTTACTTACATGAACTTTTCGCGGATTGCATGCGCTCCGATGTAGTGACGGCGTGGTGTGTGTGCGACAGGGAGGAGCAGGTGCTGCTGGGGCAGGGCACGCTGCGGCCGGACCTGATCGAGTCGGCGTCGGCGCTGGCGTCGGGCGCGGCGGCCGCCATCAAGACGCACCACAACGACACCGAGCTCGTGCGCGCGCTGCGCCAGCGCGGCCGCGTCGTCGAGCCGCTAAGGGACTTCCACAAGGACGAGGTGCGCACTCGAATACGTCTGTTTTTAAGAACGAAGTTCTTTTACGCGGCTTACAGTAGAGTGTAACGAAATAGCGTTCATACTGTGCCTTCCAAATGCTACAAAATGCGAGGCGTTCGAATTTAAGAGGTCGATATAAAGGAGGTTGAGGTGCTTTTCGGTGGGACAAAAACACGGTTGGAGTCGAAAAAATATAACACAGAACTTCGTTCCTGACGGGGGGGGGTCCTCCGACTGCACAATTTTTTATGTTATTCGTATCACCACATTGGTTAAGTGGTTACCAAAGCCCATAGACGGCAATGTATGAAATATGACCAATTCCTTACATCGCCAATGCGCCACCAATCTTGGGAACGAAAATGCTATGTACCTTGTGCTTGTATTTACAATGGCTCACTCACCCTTCAAACCGGATCGCAACTACTAAGTATTGCTGTTTAGCGGTAGAATATCTGATGAGTGAGTGGTACCGACCCAGACGGGCTTGCACAGAGCCCTACCACCTACTATGGTAACACCTTGGAGGCTTTCGCTACTCTCTAAAACATGGAACTATTTCGCAGGTTCGAGCAATCGGTGCAGAGCTAGGGCTGCCGCCTGCGCTAGTGGATCGGCACCCGTTCCCGGGGCCCGGACTCGCAGTGCGCGTGCTCTGCCAGGACGAGCCCTACGCGGACAGGGACTTCGCCGAGACACAGGTACGAGAGAAACGACGCTGTAATTTGTTTTATTTTTTATTATTACCAAACTGTTATATGTCATAATGCTAGACCTGAACCATATCCACAGATGCCAAATGAGGTATTCTGAAGAATTAAATAGTAGATCTCTCGAGTGAAAATGAATGTTATATGTAGTATTTATTTCATTACAATCAGATTTTTAATGATTATTATCTTTATCGCACAATATATTTCATCATATCATCATCATATATCAATACCTAAGTAACACCTCGAGGAGCACGACCAGTAGTAATATGTCGTGTCCGCGGCCAGGTGATAGTGAAGATAATGGTGGAGTACGCGTCGATGTGCGTGAAGTCGCACGCGCTGCTGGGCCGCGTGTCCAACGCGACGACGGCGGCCGAGCAGGCCGAGCTCAAGCGCATCTCGTCGTCGTCCGTCGTGGCCGCCACGCTGCTGCCCGTGCGCACGGTGGGCGTGCAAGGTACTCTACACCATCTTCTTGTAATGAATATTCATACAAGAAATTCTTTGAAAAATTTACATATTTTGGACGTATTTTTTAAATTAAAAAAAAATCGATGATCTCAGGTGACTGCCGCACGTACAGCTACGCCGTGGCGCTGTCGACGGAGCGCTACCCGCCCGACTGGCAGGACATGCACTACCTCGCCAAGATCATCCCGCGTGTCTGTCACAATGTCAACAGGTATACCTGTTAACATATCTTCGATACATGTCTTCCGTACCGATAGCATGCACACATTTACGCACTAACAACAACAATTCTTACGCTGACGCCATCTGACGCTCGAACTCTCAGTTAGGGCCTACCGTATACCGAGCACTAAAGTTAACACATCGAAAATATAAATAAAAGATGAGGAGCCATTAGTAAAGTTACCAGTACTCATTAATGGTTCATCTAATGTGTTTAAGTTTCAAGGCTTAAAGATAGACTAACGTAATACAAGCCAGAATAATAATTAATTTATTATTTAAAGCAGCGTGGCTTCATTTAAAAAAGCAAAAGCTAAAGTTAAGTCCTCAATTTTAATTATATTAAACATTGTTTTGCTCTTTCTGAAAGCGTAGTAAAAGTGGGACAGACCAGAGACGAAAACATTTTGCTGCACAATAATAATATTTGTCCTCAAAAAATCATATGGTAGCCCTAAATGTAATGTCACTTGGTGGTAGAGCTTTGTGCAAGCTCGTCTGGGTCGGTACCACCCACTTATCAGATATTCTACCGCAAAACAGTACTTTGTATTGTTGTGTTCCGGTTTGAAGGATGAGTGAGCCAGTGTAATTACAGGCACAAGGGACATAACATCTGAGTTCACAAGGTTGGTGGCGCATTGGCGATGTAAGCGATGGTTAACATCTCTTATAATGCCATTGTCTATGGGCGTTGGTGAGCACTTAACATCAGGTAGCCAATATGCTCGTCTTCCTTCCTATGAAATAATGTTGACATATGTTTTCGATGCATTCGATTAGTAATTAATACAATAGTAATCTGAAATGTATATATTTTTTATCAGGGTTTGTTACGCGTTCGGAGGTCTGATCAAGGAGCAAGTTACTGACATCACACCGACGTTCCTCTCACAACAGGTCATATCAACCATACGCCAGGCCGACGATCTTGCCACGCAGGTCAGTGATCGATTGAAGTATATAACTATAATTGTAATGAATCAAAAATTGGTCAATATCCGCTCGAGATAATTGGACCTGGAGGCGGTTGGTTACTGACGCGGTGGGCGGGCGGCAGGTGCTGACGGCGAGCGGCGCGGGCGCGCGCGTGGCGCAGATGCCGGTGGTGCTGGTGCCCGTGCACTTCGACCGCGACGCCGGCGTGCGCGCGCCGTCCTGCCAGCGCTCGCTCGTGCTGCGCCCCTTCATCACCAACGACTTCATGACGGGCGTCGCCGCGCTGCCCGGCTCCGACGCCATGCCGCAGGACGTGAGTCCACTATATCATTATTTTTATTTCATAAAATTTAACTATTTGTTTTAAAAGCAACCACATATCGAAAATTTGAATTCGAATTTGTTAACTAACATTATAAATATACGCAGGTGGTGGACAGAATGTACAAAGAGCTGATCAGCGTGCCGGGCATATCTCGCGTGCTGTACGACCTCACGCCCAAGCCGCCGGCGACCACCGAGTGGGAATGATCGCGTATACTTTTGTATGTTTTGTACTGAGACAATGGAAGCACGGGCGGCAGTGGTCACGATAGCATTTCATTACAAGCCAAATGTAAACAATATGATTCCGTTAGTGTTCATGTCGTGTGCACATCACGGAGCCCAGTGTGTCTTATACATTTCAATCCAGTTTGTACAAATCGTAAACAAAGTCGAAACATTAAATAGATTGAATAAAAATGTAATTGTAATCAAATAAAGTTTATTATAATACATAATTGTTTATATTTTATACAAATTAGATTCAAATGAACTTGATTTTTTGCTGTTAGAATTAGAAAATTCGGTTTCACAAAGTATTTGTCGTTGTTGTGAACGAACATGAACTAAATGCAGACTAATTAATGTTTCAGTGTTTTCATGTTGTTTTATTACATTTATAGTTGAATATCTATGTTTTTTTTAACGGAGTTCCAGTTTTACGTATTATTATAAACTCACTGTAATTATTCATCAAAGTTTCACGGCACATTTGATATGAATTGATATATTGGTTTTTCAACACAATTTATTTAGTATTTGTGAAGATTAATAATCTGTTAATATTAATTAATTTAAATATTTTGTTAAAAATGATTCACAATAAATTAATATTTAATATAATGTTATTACATTCAATGTGCCCTGTCTTATATTGAAAATGAACTCAATTAAGTAAATACTTTATAAGCTTTTATAAAATATAATGGACTGATATGCAATTATAAGGCTGACCCTCCAACGGATGTATAGCATTGTTGAACATTGAACTGTTATAAAAATTTAGTTAACATGACAGAGTAACTTTGATGTTTTTTTTTTTATAAAGAATAATTGCATAACACCATACTATGCATCCGATGGATTGTTAGTTTAGAATATGTTCACATTTATTAATTAATCTTTATTGTTTTTTGGACCACTGCCCCTAAAATTAATTTTTGTAAATACATTGGTAAATAGACACAAGGAACATTATATGATATTGGTGTCACATTATTGTTAGCTCCACTGATCTGTTTTGTAACATGTAGGAAGTAATATCAAAGGCTGTGTAAATTATTAAAGCCATGTATTCTGCACCCCTGAACATATATGGAGGATGAAATTTTATATGAAACAATTGTGTATGTGGCCTTAGGATAGTATAAAGATTGTTAAGACTAAAAGAGGACACTTAATTGTTTCATTAAAATTGTCATCGTCTATAAATAATCTTGTATGAAATCAGAGACATTGTGTTTTATGGAATGGTTCAGTGTTATTGACTGGAAATTTCATAATAAAATTATATTATGCTTTATTTTCATTTTGTATTTTATTTTTAAAACCTTATCATAATTTTCTTTAAAAATATATCATAGCAAAATTAAAGATAATTCAATAAATTATATTTGATTAAAATGGATGTTATTAGTTTTCAGGAACCAATAAGTTGATGTTTTTTCCTGTGCCCACTTGTCCACCGATGAATGTTTCTTCTTCGCCTCTAATTGATAGGCCATCAGACAAAGATGTGACTTTCTTTTCTCTTAGCATCGGTGCTTTAACCCATCGAGATCCACTGCAGTTGCCACAGGAGTGTAATGGCAGTATTTCTAGTGATACAGTTCTGTTGTTGCAATCAGCACACTTAAAGAATCTTTTAAAAGTATCCAGCACTTTAAGAGGATGCCTCTCATCCTTACAGATCTGTGCAGCTGAGAAAGCGGTATATTTACATTTTGCACACCGGACTGCTTTACAAGCTAGCTTGAATGTGTTGAGCATTTTTTCTTCCATAGCTTCCTTTTTCTCAAGTTTATTGAAATATTTTTCTTGTTCGTCATCTTCATGCTCTTTTATTAAATTCTGATGTGCAGAGGTAGCCTCTAATATTTTTTTAAATCTTTCAGACATTACAGGTTTAAGTTTTTTACACTGTTCCTCATTTAATTTAGTTTTTTTGGAGTCATTTTCATCACTACTTGAGTGATTTAACTTATCCAATGCCCTTTTTTTACCTGCTTCTGTACCTTTTACATTATTAGGATCTCTTTTTTCGATTCCTCCTTTTTGTTGAATAAGTTTAATAGCATTTAATTTTGCTTTATCAGCGACTTTTTGTCCATAGGACATATTTAAATCTATTACACCATTGCCTTTTAATCCAAATCCTTTACCTAAACTTGGGGAATTAGCTACTTTTTCTGCTAAACTCAAACTCTGGGAAGCAAGATTGTTGCCTTTAGCAGAATTGGTTAAATTATTAAGTCTTTGTGAGTCACTTAGTCTTTGCGATGTGGGACTATGTAATATACCATTGTTATTTTTTAATAATCCAGACCCCAATGGTGCTTTATTTGTCATCAAAGTATCTACTTCGGACTTAAAATAATCGGTCAGAGACATAAGTCTATTTTGATCTCTGTCTGCAAATTTTTTGTGATTACTTGGCGGTGGAGCTGAATAAGACTTGCCACCATATACAAAGGTATTCTTCCCAAAGACCTTACTTTGTAAACTAGTAAGCCCTTTACCCATTGTTGATGATTGAAGTTCTTGTCGTCGAGAATATTTTTGGTATTCCTGTTTAATATGATAAATACAATGTTCACATTGACTTAAATTAACAAATGAAGTACATGGTTCACCATTCTTTTTTTTACTTCGACATATGCCAAAGTCTTTTGATTGGCCTAAAATCATTACTCTGTCTGGTTTTTCCACACTTAAGCAAGCCTGCTCGTTACTATTTTGAGATCTTTCCAATAAATTAGGATTTAATACTGCTACAACTGTACCTTCTGGTGTTTTCCATAAGTCGTTATATGCTTTACGGAACAAAAACATAGAAATAGTTTTTAAATCATCCTTTAAATCACTAAGTGTCCAAATGATAAAATTATTGCCCTTTTGTGATTTCTTAGCACTGCTTTTTTTTACAATAACTCCAGCGATTACCCAGTCTTTTGTCAAATCCTCATTCTCTACATACCGTTTCACTCTGAGCATATTTACTGCTTCTCGACCTTGCATCCGATCCAGCAAGGCAGAACTGGAAATTAAGGGCTTGGTAATTCTAATTCCAAATATAGGATCAGTATACACATCACTAGGATTTTTAGCCTTTAATTCAGGAACGCAAAAGGAACTTTTTTCGTTCAAGTTAGTATCCAACTTCTGAGAATTGGAAGATTTCTTAGTTTTTATGTCAATATTTGTTTGTCGAAGTCTACTTTCAAATTCTACTCTTCGGTTTATGTGTTCTTGTTCCTGCTGGTCTAATGTTTTCTTTATTTGACTGCCGTAATCGTTGTATTTACGTTCCGTAAAATTCCTTTTTTCTTCATCGTCAGAAGAATCGGTATCACCATTATGTATAACAGATTTTAAATCCTTATCTTTTTGTACATTATCGTCAACATCTTTACTTGATTCAAATATGTTTACCTCACGAATCTGTACAGGTTTATCTTCACTTTCTTCATTAAGATCGGCACGTAGTAACTCATCTAATTGTTCTAATTCATCCATTTCAACCATTTTATCCTAGGTTGAAGATATAATTTAAGATTAGTTAACCTTAACTTTATTAAAACATAAGAAAAATAATAAAATAAAATGCGCGGGAAATAGGATCGAGACTGTATTAATTACATTACAGCTGTTGAGTAACGTCAACGTCAAATCACATCACATAATATGACACGTCGTTGTTATAGTCTACACAGAGTTTTTACATTTATTTAATTTAATAATATAAAATAATAAAATCATTGCTTTCAGAAGCACTATTCACATGAAAACCTTAAACATATAAAAATAAAACTTCTTTAAAGTCTTCTAAAAACCGTTGCGTTTATAGTCAGTGTGGTAAGTTAAAATAATTGAATGTAATTGTTTCAAAAACTATGCCATGATCTATTATTTAATATTTATGTTATAGTTTTATATTTATGATTTCAATTATTTGAATACAGTTCGACGTAAAAATGAACTTGAGTAAAAAGGAACGTACGTAAAGATTAAACTGATATAATAAACAAAATAAATTGTCTTCTAATTCTTCATACACACATTTCAAATAAAGTAAACATTTCAATAAGACTTAATTATGTATCAGTGGTAAAATAGTGTCGTAGGACCTATATTCATAATGTACACTTAATTTTTATGTTTAAACGCTTAAAATCACACAATTCATTGGCTCGGGATTGCACTAGTAATCGTCGATAAGGAATCACGTAGTTCAATTACTGGAGCATCTCGGCTCGCTGTAAATCTGCTATTCCTTCTACTACTAAATAGGCTTTTATGTACGAGTATTTGTAAATTACCTAATAAAAATAGAATAACAAAGTCTGTTAACTATCGGCGAAGATTTAAGAATCGCGCGATAAGTTTGTGTTACAAAAAAAAATTAGTTTAACTGATAACCTGCTTCTTTTTTATTTCGGCTAAAAAAATAAAATGTGATTAATTATTACTCGCGTTTATTGTATTTCATTATCAACCACGGATGCATTATATCGACACACAGCCCTTCTGATCCGCGCTGGTAGGTAGGGAATAGAGATAGGAAACCTTTTTGAATAATTACACTCCTTGAAAATAAGACATTAATATATATGATCTATATATTGCTATCTCTGTATAGTTGTGTTTATTTCTGTTTTGATTCAAAGATCTTTTAGATTAGTTATTAGTATGTGAGTGGTTCGCAGACTCTACTTTTTTTAAATTTGATTAATTATTTAGATTCTTTCTCAAATAGATTCTATCTTGTATATAAAGTTATCTATATCTAAAAGTTTTTATATGTCCGTAAAGTCTAAAGGCGTATCACACTGTAGTCTGTATATATAATATATATAGGTATAATGAAATAAGTGTTTACTGTTTAGTGATTACTCTACGGTGTTTTCTTTTTTTTTGTTTAATTTATTTTCTTTTAATTTCGTTTCTTACTAAATAAAAAAATAAATAAAGTTAAACAAAACATACGAATACCATCGCAAGCCAATATTTTAGTTATGGCACATCGAGACTAAGTAGATTTTGTTTGTTATTATAATTAATAAAACTTCTAAATGTTGTATACATTTTATTGTTCGTGATATGCTTCATATAATTATACAGCTCTTAAAACAGCATTAGTTATGGCTCGTGACACTATTTTGTCTCAGTTATGCTGCATTTTCAGTGTGATAAGTTCCGTTTTTTTTCGCTTGTCGGGGAAATGCGAGTTAATTTGACGTAAAGCGATTACGGCTGGTCGCGTTGCGCCGGCGCAGTGTGGCTACAGACGTGACGCGCGCCACCTCCCAATGTCTCTACTTAATCTGGCCGGTATTTTTTATCGAGAATAACGTAAAGCCAATGTACTAAGAAATATAATTCATTGCTAGCTTTCAGCGGGAAAGTTTAAGTAATGAAAATGAATGAATAACTTTCATCTTTTATTGTATTAAAATGATGTGAGATGGGGTACAATATTAATATCCGTCTAATATATTACATGAAAACATTGCGACAAAATTCCTATCTAACGAACCGGAGACTCGTTCAACGGCGACAGTGATATATTATATATTTTCTCTGAAAATTCTTCATGGCGCGCAGTCGGTCTTATGCCTAGTTGTAGATTTGCCGATCGTCCGCATAATACTGAACAAACCGACAAAAATGTGCTTCCTAAACGTTTTACGTCTACATGTGTCTCAAAGTCAACGACAGAAGCGTCTTTACAAGCAATATATGGAGCAGTTGGCTGGGGCCTACGTGGAGAGGTGTCCTGAAATGACGATGCGATGGGACAGTAGGTACAACTACAGGATGCCGAGCCCCGAATGGCGCTATTCCTTGCCGTGCGACGAAAGATTTTTCGAAACAGAAGAACAACATGATATAGCGTGCTGTTTAACGGAGTGCTCTGATAGTGGACGGTGTTCTTCGCCCTGCTGTTCTGAAGTAATATTTAACGGTGGGCAGCATTTCAGTGGAAAGACTGGGCAGCATGTATGCCGACGACATCCTATTTGTTATCCTGGAAATTTTGGGTAAGTACTTACATGCTTAACATACTTAACAAATATATATGTATTTTGCTATATGCAAAATTATGCAGTCGCCTATCGTCAATCGCTTAAAATTTAAGGGCGATTTTACACGACGCAAATGAATCGATTTGATAGTGACTGTCACCTGGAACAGCATTAAAAATAGTATCTTGAGTAAATATTGTTCCATGTTCCTATCCAAATGATGTATTTCGAATTCGGTGTTGCATTTATCAGCCAAGGTGACTTTTTGCGCTCGT
Source organism: Nymphalis c-album (assembly GCA_963151315.1). Classification (NCBI taxonomy): domain Eukaryota; kingdom Metazoa; phylum Arthropoda; class Insecta; order Lepidoptera; family Nymphalidae; genus Nymphalis; species Nymphalis c-album. Next base: position 2,442,365 of record OY720602.1, on the reverse strand, counting down.
CAAGATTTAGTGTCGCTTGTCATATAATTGTTTGGAGATATGATTTTGAACGAATTTAAATCAAATATAAACGACTTAAAATGCGAATATTCGATTACAACAATCACATAACATTCATATCGTATGTAAATTATTCAAAAATATGTAAATTAATATTAAAAACAAACGGTTGTTTTGACTATAACTCTTTTTGATTATAGCTCGTAAACATCTCAAACAAAACTAGGTTAGTTCCTATTAAACTCGTACTCGTATTTAACTTGTGTACATAGCTTCGTTCAGTGACAGCAATAGTCTGCGTATGCAATAGAAAAGTTGCATCAAAGTCAGCGAAGCGGAAGAACAGCACGCATTGACTTCTGTTTTATTAATAAGATAGCTGGGTATTGCTGAACAGTTATTATCGTAAACAATGGCCTTATATTCATATCAGTGGAATAGTTTTGTGCTAGCCCACCTATGTACCTAATTGACTTTTATTTTTTCGTTAAACATAATATTGCCCATATATACTTTGAAAGGATGAGAGTGCCAGTGTCATTAGAGCCACAAAGGTCATTAGGGTCAAAGGGATTTCTTACAATGCCAATGTCAAGTGGCTTGTTTTTCTGTTTTTATGTTAAATATTGTCTTTGAGTTTGGTAATCTCCACGATTTATATTATATTAAAGAAGCCGCGAGAAGGCATCTTTATTTTCTATTACATTAATTTATATGTATTATATAATATATTTGGTATGTATTTAGTTTTTTTTAATTTAATCTACACAGTTTTGTCTGCGTGCATTTTTCGAGTGTTTTTTTTTCATTTGTTTTGATTTGTGTCGGTCCGTTGACCGCGAATTTCTAATAAATTTTATACATATTTATATTAAACATAACATATTATATAAACACATCAAATTTTATTTGTATACTTACCTAGTACATTATAATTATTTCGCTTGATTGTACTGACCACCACATTTTACGGTATTTGTTAACTTCTATATTACCTACCTAAACACTTTTAATTCCGCTTAAGCTGGACAGAAAGTTATGCTTTTTGAATACTACCTATCATTTTTAATGTAGGTACATATATACATTAATATTTACTTATTTTTCAAATATTTGTATGTATGCATCTCATAAGCAAAAAACTTCAGATTAAGGTAAAAGGTTCCAGGTAACTTTGTCCTAGGATAACAATTTAAGAACATACTATAATTGACCTATGAATATTAACCTATAGGATGTATTAAAAAAGGATACGTTCCTAATATCATTTGTGTGAATTAAATTTGAATTAAATCTAATAAGAGTTCAGGAGTATTTTATGTAATTTAATATAAATTAAAATTCCTGTTTTATAAAATGTTTGCAGACTTCAGCGTTGAGCTCGCGATGTTTAGCAAAATGGACGGTCTTATATAAAATTTATATATTTCTATGTTGAAGCCGACAAAAACATAATAATACATGTCTATTAACAAAGGAGGCCGTTGTCCTCCAAGAGTACATCTGGTGTAATGAGACTCGGTAAAGCGTAAACAATGCGTGAATATTAAGTCGTGATCATGAAAGAAAATATGGTATCATTTGAATATTAATGTCTTAGCCTACTTCCGATGTAGTTCAAAAAAAATAAAATTTTGCATTTGAAATTATTCGAATTTTAAATACTGTCTTTAAAATTGTTTAGTTCAGTTGTCTTTCTTACTTTCCTTTCGCTATCTTCAGTGCGTATCATTTATTCTATCTCCAGACTCCAATTAAATAAATTCGTTATATTTTAAACTAGCTGTGCCCCGTGGTTTCATAATTAATAAAAATATAATGAATAAAAATAAGTCTAGAGCCTTCCTCGATAAAAGGACTACACATAAAAATATTTTTTAAATTCGAACCGCTCTTCAGCTTTATATATTAGTATAGATTACAATATGCTTGGAATTAAATATGTATTTATTATATATAGTGTTAGGTTAATTTATTAATTGTAAGATTATGTATATTTGAATAATAAGTTTTATGAATATTTATTACGTAATTGGAATTGTTCAATAATTCAATAATAACGGTTTGTAAAGTTACTCAAGGGTTTTTATTATCGTAAGATTCTGTTTTCAATAGAATTCATGAAATGACGTTAAGACAAAAATGTAGCGAATTGTAGAATAGACGCGAATAGAGATGGCAATTGGGACTTGAAATAAATGCTAGAAAATGGAGTAACAGTTGTTTTTTTCAATAATTGAACGTATCCAACAATAGTAATAAGACACTTATCTGCTATGGGTGCTGTCACAACAAAAGAAAAATTGTTATTTAAATGGTTTTTGTCGAATTTGTCTGTCGAATAAAAAAGTCAAAGCATTTACACGTAACTGACATTATTTCCGGAAACGAAATTAAGTTAAAAACGGAATTATGTTTTTTTATTTGCGATTTTATTATATTATCTAATAGAATATAAATTATTTTATAGTAAAAATAAGACCGCATATTAAATTTAAAAGACAAAATTATGTAATGAATAAATCCTCATTAGATGTTTAAATTGTTTTACTAATTTTATAATATTTTGTACATTAACTTTTAAAATTATTATATGCATTTAAAAAATATACAATTTAGACCTGGTCTATAGTCTATGGTCGTAATTGTTATGTAATTTAAGAATATTACACATTCTTTCGGTGAAAACTTGAGACAAATTGCCGTCTATAAGTGTAATTTGCTCTATCCGTTAAGCACACCATTTTATAAAAGGTGTTTAACTACATGCTTAATCTAAAAGCTTTTCAGGATAATCACTTCTATTTCATCGATTTAAGTGCTATTTTAGCTTGCGTATTTACTAAGAAATGGACATGGATATTTAGTAAGTATCTAGTTAAGGTTGTTGCTATTTAAGTTGTAATTTTTTTATTATTATGTAAATTATGAGGTTAGAGCTAGCAACACCTTTGTTGTTTCTTATTTTAAAATTATACGTTACTGAAGTCCGGGTTAGTTTTATTAACATGTATGACCTGAATGGCTGTACTTCTGATAATGCATATTTTTTGAATACGTAAATCTTAGCCAGTCTCCATGATCAAATCCGAGTTAGCACCACTAGATTTTAATGTGCTTAATTTGTGTTATAGAATTCTGTCACATTTGTATCCTCCAACCCTCGTTGGAGGCCTTAGTCCAGCCCTGTTATTCCCGATTATACTTTATATTAACTTATAAAACAATTACCTATATGCTATTCATATACAACTAGGTACGTATACTAGACACGTATCTTTGAGGTTTTCAACAAACCGAACAGTGCATACGAATGATTTAGCATTTGTGGTAAATGTAAATTACATATCACGCGAGAAATTCTGAACCATGAACTTTTGAAACATACGACAGAGACAGAAAATTGATATGAAGCAATTCAAGTGTCTTGGATTAATTAAAACTTTTTTTGCCTGGATGACAACTAAATTGACCGATAGAGTAATATTGGATTATTTTAACGTATGCGAATATACACACAAACACACACAAACATACAATGGAATTGTTTGGGATGGAAAAGGTGTTTTAAATTAATGTCGGCACAGAATATAATAGAAGTCTTTAAAATCCTTTCATGACATACAATTACCAATCGAAAGAACAATTTCTCACGTAAATGAACCTAAAAATGTCCGTGACGCTTTGTTTTTTTATTTTTTAAAGAAAAGTCGGTCACTACGAATTGATTTCGGTCGATTACACAATCTGTTAAATAAAGAAATTGATTATCTGTGCAAAACAAGACCGCGAAGTTTTGATTGGAACTCCTTTGTAGGTGTAATTTGGATTACGAAGATTACTTTCTATTGATTAGTTTATTTTTAAAATAACAGATCAGAAATACTGTTTTGTTGACCTTACTTTGTACGATTTAAAAATAGAATAAGAACCCAAACTGTCTGTTCTAAATGCTGTTACGATAATACTTAGTGCATTGCGCGGTAGTACGTGTCAAAACTGGTGTAGCATCTGAAAAACAATAGGATGAATTTAATAGAATATATATGAAGTAGGTACATGTTTTATTAATATTATTTGTATAGTCACTATTTGCAAACAAATTAGGTAAATACCTAATTTGTTGACTTTAAGATAATGTTTAGATTTTATCAATTTAACTTTTTTTATTGCGGTAACTTTGTAATATCAAATTATATATGTATGTAATAATAAATTTAATAAAAAGTACTGACTGACTATTAATAACGTATTTGCAAAATTACCTGTGAGTCTAGATTTTCTTTTTTATTTCAACTTTAATAGGCCGAAATTGAAAAGTAATTGTAATTTTACTCGTACGAAGTCGGGATGGGAACATGTTTATAGGACAGGTAGGTGAACGAGCATATGGGCCACCTGTGGTAAGTGATCACCAACGCCCTTAGACATTGGCAGTTTAAGAAATGTTAACCATCGCTTACATCGCCAATGCGCCACCTACCTTGGGAACTAAGATGTTATGTCCCTTGTACCTGCAATCACACTGGCTCACTCACCCTTCAAACCGGAACACAGCAATAATAAGTACTGCTGTTTTGCGGTAGAATATCTGACGAGGGGGTGGTACCTACCCAGAGGTGCTTGCACAAAGCCTTACTACCAAGCTCCTGGTGGAGCTTGGTAGTAATTATTTTATGATAAAGCCATTAGCTTATGATAAAGGTACGCGTTCATTATACTCAGTGCCTTAGGGCCACTGACACCGCGGGTAAAACTTTTTGTGGCGCCCACTGTGTTAATTTTGTGCAGTTGTGGCTAGGGCTACTAACACAGTGGAATTGTATAATAGTGGCAATAATTCACTTTTTTTTTAGTCGGTTCAGTAAAATTTTACTATTCGGGCCGTTATCTTTTTACCTCTTCGCCCCCGCAAATTTGGCGCCCTGGGCCGTCGCCTCATGTCGCCCTCCCCTAGCCCTAAAGTCAGCACTGATTATACTGTACTACATTACACAGTAAATGTTTTAAGAGATACGCCTTAAGCTGTTTAAGGGGCTAAAAACGAATGCCAGTTGTTTAGACGTCGCGAAGGTATGACCACAAGCTTTATCTATTTGTAATGACTGTTCACGTTGCCAATGAAATCTGTTTACGCTAAGGGCAATCTGTGAACTAAATAGGTAATTTTAGAGTTCGTTCGACCATGTCGAAAACACTTTCCACTCGATTATTATTTACATTGCTTACATTTCCAGCGGTCAGTTGAAAGTTCTGAGATTAAACTAATTTGTAAACAAATAATGAAATATTAGAAAGTTTATAATAAACTTTATGTCAAATAGACTTTCTGGTTATGGTTATATGTTATTTAATGTACCTACTGTAATCTCACTCAACTCAGTTAATTGTATTATTATAAGTGCAATTGCATATGAACGAATGATTGGAAACTGTAATAAAAGATATAATCGATCATATTATAAAGTAAAATAAATTACCTAGGTATATTTATTTATAATTATAATAATTAAAAAATGAAAGTCGAAACTTAGTATCGGCTTTGTTTATAAACGTTTAGCGCGTGCCTGGTTAATCTATTATTTATCTCTTTCTGTCATTATTGATTTGATATTCAAAAGAAGAAGACGCAACATTGTTTAAGTATTCACCCCTAAACAACATTTATGACATAACATATCGTATGAAAACATAAACAAATAAGAGTAAACGCATATTACATTAACCTACTTAAATTTTTAAAAATACATAAACTTTTCCACAAGTGTGCTCTTTACACAAGTGTAAATATTAATTGTTGGGAATCATTACAAAGTACTAAATTGTCTATGCTTTCGTCTTATCTATGTGTGAGTAGGGTCTTCACCGGATCGGTTATAGCTAATATGAACATAGTGAATTTATATATATAACGAACCAAATACATATTACATACTCAGTGATAATAATATGTAAATATTTTGTGTATTTAAATATACTTAAAAATTGAGTTATTGTTCTTATTACTCTCTCTGGTTTACTTATGTTATTTTTATAAAAAATTATAAGTAAAATTGTAAACATTTTATTAAATAAAAAAATATACAAGTTTAGTTCGTTTTTAGACGAATAACTTTAAGTCCACCGCTGGTTCGATAAATTGCTATGTTCCGGCACGAAAGCGATTGAACCGGTGTGATTATAGACACAAGGAGTATAACAATTTAAGTTAGGTCACACAGTGGGAACTGCGCAGTGTAAGATTGCCTCTTGCATTGTCTATGGCAGGAGCAGCGCCAGTAATTGTTAGGGACGAACGAGTTCGTCTTTAGGTAACTCGTGGCTTCCCATCGTTGCTTCCGCCGTAGTATAATTTAGTCATTTTTTTATAGAATTGACCCTGTAAGTAACATAATATACGGGCCTTATGCCTATTTATACTTCAATATTGATATTTGGATTTTAGGACCACTTGTCAACTCGAATTTAAATAGATTGTTGCTTCAGTTCCTACTAGCGCCGGATCCGTGCGTGAGTGAAATCTAGCAAAAGGTTGTTTGATAGATTAGCTACTAGTTACTAACCCCACTATTAATCTATACTCTATACTAAATACTAATATATAAAGCTGAAGAGTTTGTTTGTTTGATCCGGCTAATCTCAGGAACTACTGGTTAGAATTGAAAAAAATATTTTTTATTTGTTTAGTCCTTTTATCGAGGAAGGCTCGAGGCTTATTTTTATTCATAATTTTATTAATTATACGCGGTAGAAACCGCGGGCACAGCTAGTAAAATATATAAACAAGCGACTAAGTAATTAAGCTGTTTTTAAATGAAGCTTTAATATTCAATAATACGCAGTGCGTCGGCAATGTTCGCTGATGCTCACGCTGACGATTTTTTCTCAATAATACGCAAGCGTGTCGCCTCCATTATGAGCAGAACTTCGAAAAGTACCAACACCCTCCTCAGCACATTGGCTTGTAAATTGGACAGTCACTTCTGGGAACACTGGAATGGTGTACATGTGAAGCGGGTCTAATTCTAGGATTAAGTACTAACATAGTTTAAGCATTCGTTACTAATCTATTTAATTTTAATTTTAATTATTTTAATTTATTTGTTATTATTTTTTAATTTTATTTGAATTTAATGTTAATTTTAATTTAATATGGATTGTTTAATCTGAAATAAAGTATTATTATTATTATTATTATTATTATACGCAATACAAATCATACATATTAAAACAAATTTGATCATACCTCTTTCCTGTTTTAGTTATTGTACATTTTAAGAAAAATCACTAAGCACGCGCTTTTTAAAGGATTTGTTACCGTAGCACATTAAATAGGCCAAATATCTATGCGATTATCCTCGATCTATTTTCCATGTCTATTACATGAAATTAATGTAATGAACTTAATAAAAAGGAATAGATGTTATCAAACATACACATGATTATTGTATTCAATATTTGAAATATCATTTTAAATCTGACGCCATCTGTCGGTGACTATATAAACTAAGCACTTTTAGTTTTGCTACTTGACGATAGATGTCTTTTCTAGCATAAAAATGAAAATAATTTCTAATTAACGATAATAAATACTTTTTAAAAAAATGATCAGATCATTTGTGTTATAGTAATAACATATAATATTGTTGCACAAAAATATTGTAATGTTTTTATTAAACGATAATATTTACCACAAGTTTGGAATTTGAAACAATTAATTAATACCACTCAGAACAGGCGAAATATATTTAACGTTGGTTAATTACTAAAAGTACAATATACTTAGTGCTAAATACTAATTTAAAAAAAGTCATCGATTTAAAAAAAAAATAATCGGCTTTTTCTTTTTTAACCGACTTCAAAAAATGAGGAGGTTATCAATTCGTCTGTATGTTTTTTTTTTTAAAACAGTTTATTTCTAGTAAAAGTTCAATATGATTACAAATGAAATCCAAGAACTAGTTCATATGAAGTTATTTCTTGCGAAGACGAACATGTTATTACCTTATTTAGTCCCGTTTCTATGAACTGTCCATCATCAATGTTATACTTTAGTATAGAAGACTTGGATCACTTTACTTAATTTCTAGTTTCTTCGCAGCGCGTCACGGCTGTTAATACAAAGATATAAAATAATGATGGTAGTTAAATTCTGTATAGTATTCAAGAATAAGATTAGATATTGTAATTATATACGTAAATAAATATATACATAATTTATTACGATTTAACTATTCAATTAATGAAGCGATATAAAATAGTGAAATCATAATAAGGAAACAAAAAACATAAAGATACAATTATTAATAAAAATATAATCTCTCTGTTACGCATATTGTTTCTCTTTTATTGAACATACCATTTATTTATTTTTTACTTTTACCTATGCAGGTAGATAGGCGGACGAGCATATGGGCCAACTGACAAATATTCCTATACAATAAAAAAGTCACCTTATTAATAAAAAATATATTGGTTCATTGAGGTATATTATTGTTGGTATATATATATATATGATTATGTAGATTAATAGTTAGACTTCAAAATCGTTTTACTCAATAAAATTTGAATGAAAGTTGGCAGATATTACATCATAAATGTTTTCATTCCATCCATTTTATCATAACTCGCCGCTAGATGGCGCTGGAGCACTTTAACTTTTATGCCGGTCGATCAAACGTCATGTACATAATGCAGGACAACAAGATGCAATCCGACAGTCGGTAGTTAGATGGCAAATGCAGAAAAATTACGTTGACATTGCGTTTCATATGTCGCATATTACTTTTTGATATTTGACAATAGTTTCATGTCGAGTTTATTTTGACAGAATACCACCACCGATTGACTTATTGAGTAATAAAACAATTTTTATGCTTTAATACACTTTCTTTCAATATGTTAAATATATAATTACGAAAGTAGCACAAATAACGTTTAATTATTATAATATTTTAATAGTTAGAACGTTAAATCACAAAAATGTTCAAGTTAATTTATTCGTAGCGAATTTTAAAGATGCAACTTTCGTATTTTATATTCATTGCCAGTTTCTTAAATTTCTTCAAGATTAATTCAACTATTTTTCAACTCAAAGTGACAACATTAGTTTATAAAACGAATTATATTAGTCATATTATTTCCTTTTCAATGTATTTCTTGTAATATTTTTAGTTTTTCACATTAAAAGTTAAATAGGACTGTTTATCTTATAAGAGCAACATTCAAAGTTTATAATTAGTCTTTTTAATATGAATGTAACACCACTATAAAAGGACTAAATATAAAATTCTATAAAATGAAGGATGGCAAAAAGGACTCAAAAAGGAGGACAAGGATTCATGTCTGTAAAGGTAGAAATTAAATTATTCAGCAATTTTATCATTGAAAACAGGCAGCCTGTCAATTGCGCCACTTAGTGGTAAGTGGTCTGACATTGGCTCTGTATGAAATATAAATAATACTTTAGATCGCCAATGCGCCACCAACTTTCAGAACTGTGATGATATGACTCTTGTGCCAATCCAGTAACTTAAGCACCAACAATCGATCGAAGATTTAAATTTTAAACGGATAAAAATGTTAGTATATTGGATGGTATTGTTAACAAAAGTCGGTTAAAGTTTTTAATCTTGTAAAAATATTGATTATCTAGCTTCATTGTATAATGCTATGCTAGTTCCGATGTAAAAGGGCGAATGAAATAATGTCTGGTTCAATATTCTTTGAACCTATTCAGATCTTTGATTATCAGCAGAAGGAAACGGGTCAAAAATCTACTTGGTGGTAGAGCTTTGTGCAAGCTCGTCTGGGTAGGTACCACCCACTCATCAGATATTCTACCGCAAAACAGCACTACTTGGTATTATTGTGTTCCGGTTAGAAGGGTGAGTGAGGCAGCGTAATTACAACCACAAGGGACATAACATCGTAGTTCCCAAGGTTGGTAGCGCATTGGCGATGTACGTGATGGTTTCATAGGCGTTGGTGGCCCATTAGGTGGCCCATATGCTCGTCCACCTACCTATGCTATAAAAAATAAAAATTACAAGCAAAACATCTTACGCGTTTCATCACTTACATATCTGACTTACTCCATATTGTTTTGTAGTTTAAATTTCGAATAAATATTGAACTTATGGATTCTGACAAATTTTACAAAAAGAAACAATATTCACTTTAGACAAGACTTTTTCAAAATAAGGCTTTTTTACGTGCATTATTTAATTAATAATGTATATATAACCGCATACGTTATTACATTAATACATTACTATTTAGTAAATATCTTAATAATATAAACGTATTTTATTGACATTAAAACCTTAAGTAAATACAAATAATAACTATAAAAATCGTGACCGCGTGGAATGGTGGCAAGAAAGCAGCATTTCTCCTGTCGATCGCAATTCCAATTCTCTGGTCGTAAAATGAACCAGCCCTTCTATCACCGGTAGAGGCAATAAGACTGAGTGTAATATTTTGGATGAAATTTTTTGTACTATTACTCATATAGTACTACTATAGACCCAAGCGTTTCAACCGCAAACTAAACAAAAAAATTGTCTGTATCTTTCGTTTGGGATCGTAAGTGTAACAGAGAGACATACAGATAGAGTTACTTTCGCAATAATTATTAGTAAAGATATTTAAAAACTTTGATATTTCCGACTCAAAAGACATACATTTTTAAGACAACTATAAAAATATATTTTATTCAAATTGGCTCTATAAATAGTTTTTGAATAGAGCCTAGAATACTAGAGACTATCATAGTCTATTTGTAAATCAACCACGAGTTGACAACAAAGCCAATTATCTTTTTTATGGTCTCTGTTTCACGTCCGTGCGAAGATGGTACGTTTCTCTAGTTATAAATACAAATATTACGATATGATTCTATAGATATGCGTTTCTATATTTAATGGCATTGGAATCGATAGCTGGATAAATGACTATTGGAAAACTGCGTAACATATTACTTTCACTCGACATGTGATAATTTGAATAAATACATTTTATATTTTACACATTTTATGTAATATTCTCTCTTTTACACCACACACGAAATATTGTTAATAATATTATATAATGTATACATAACGTCCCTTTCCTATGCATGTGATTTATGTGAAATTGTAAAAGATTCTCCGTAATATTTTAGTCTGTCTCTATAATTAATAAAGCCAAGATAGCGACGAAGAAAAATATGTGACGAACTTGCATATATTAGATGACATTCTGTCACATGTGAAACGATCCACTGTCATTGATGTAGAGTCCTGGAATACGTAGAGAACATATCTCTTAAAGCAGAGGAAGCCCCCGTCCTGTTACTTTGCATAAATGTCTTTCTCTACTTTAATATCTTACTTTATTTTAATTAAATTAACCTCTAAAATTAACTCAAAGTCAACTTACTTCATATAAACTGTATTTACATTAATAGATAATACTTTCCCCTGCCAAGAGACCGGTTACTCAAGATTTTTCTAAATAATTTCTAAATCTTCCTTATTTAATTAAAAGTGTACTGGATTCATTCTAGATTCCTAAACTGTTCTCTTCTTGAGATGTTTCAACTTAAACGGTAAGTCGAAAGTCTTTAAACGATTTAGCGTAGTTTATTTCTAAAAGCTAACTAATGTTATAAATACGAAAGTGTGTTTGTTTATTTGTTTGTTACGCTTTCACATCTTAACTACTCAACCAAATATAATTAAATTTTGCATACACATTGCCTGAGGTAAAAAAAGGAATGGGCCATAAGATGAACGCAGACGAAGCTAGTAATGAAATTATTAAATAATATTTAATTTGCTAATTGAATTCATTTAAATAACGTAAACATGCGCTGTGAAAGGTTTTTTCAATTTCAATTCGTGATGGAATGGGAGGTGTAACAAATAATGAATTTGACATTTGCGAAGCTGGGTTGGTCAGCTAGTATTTCATATACTTGTAAAAATCGCACTTAGAGAATCAGGAGTCTGGCTGAATAACGGTACACTTTAGGCTATTTAATAATATTGCACAGATAAATAAAATAACCAGTAAATGTGTCAGTAAAATGTCAGTAAATGTGTCACTGTTACTTAAAATATTTTCCCGTTAATGTAGTGCTTTCGGTGTTTAAGACATCAAGCTGCTCCATAACGGTTTGATAGACAGGTTTCAGAATTTATTTCTGTACCCAGTTTTCCTTACATGACAAATACGTCCTACTAACTATTTAAATCCGTTAACTTTAGCTTAGAAAAGCAATGTTCACTTTAGACAAGACGTTTTTAAAATAAGGAATATTTTTTAATTTTATTTATGAAAAACATTTTTATATAAATAATATAATTACGACAATAGATTCTTCCAATAGACACTTACAACCAGTTTCAAGTTATCGTTATAAATCCAACTTGTATGTAACTTTGTATGTGTGTTAAACATACAAATTTCGATGTAAACTTTTAACTATCTTTAACATTCATCGTCATATTTCAGACAAATTAGATATATGACCATGTTTTATAATTTATAGTGATAATCATAATGGGAATCTTAATTCAATATAAAACGAAAAAAAAATTATGTTTTTTAATAAATAACACATTGAATTCACTATAATTATAGTACTTAGACTAATGTTTGTAATGTTACGAAATATTAAGCTAAGAAACGAGAATTATATTTATGCAATACTATGTGATGTTTATATAAAGCACGGATTAAAATCATGTGTTCTTGTGGTCATTGAAGAAGAGCTATTTGAAAACGATTAGAATCTTCGTACGTAACTATTTCGCAATGGCAATGTTTTGATTGTATATGTAATGTTGAAATTTTGTCATTGTTGTTGATTGTGTTTTGTATTTAAAATTGAACGTTTCAGGTGTATTGATCAAGTATTTAATTTTTACATTTCGGAGCATATTTAGTTTTTTTAATTATGTTACAATTTTCGTATTTTTATAATGTCAGGTACGATTTGTAATAAACATAGTTTTTACAGACTTGCGTTGGGATCATTAATATGAACGGATTTTGTGTGTAATTAGATTACAAAACAGCGTCCTAATGATTGTTTTTGTCATCGTTTAATTTATGAAAAGCCTAGGCGGACGGCGATTCCATTAAAAAAAAACGTAAGCTCGGAATTTCTGTGTTACTAAAGACAAATATTACCGTAATACGGAGCTACGTAATGTGCCATACGTGTAGGCGATAGAGACGATACCATCACGGCATTCGCCGGCCAACTGAACGCTGAGCCGCGCGCCGTCGATGACCGCTTATTCAAATTTCGAATTCGAAATATATTTTTTAATATCAGTTTTATTTTTAAAGCAATGATTGTTTTTGGTTTGAACATTCCAGTGTAGTTGTGATAGTGCTGTGATTTGTGTTTCTGGATTGCATCTGTGCCGGTAAGTTTGTTTATCCTATGTTTTTGCAAAATGATAACGAACAGTGTTTTTAATAACATAAAATACAATAGTTAATAAATTTAAGATATTACTGTATCAATAATTACACAAATTTGAAATTTAATTCAAAACTTTTTATTACTCTTCTTCATGTAAACATTAATACATATGATTATGACTCTTATTATATATATACATGAAATTTAATGTTACATATATTTAAACATTTAATGTATTAGATTAGACAAAAAAAAACAAATTATGTATGAACAAGAGGGTGATATTTCGTTATCAACATAAATTACTTTTAATAAACATTGCGTATAAGACGTTAGGCACTTACGTGCATAACGCTACGCTGGATGCCAACTTATGGAAACCGTTGGGAGCAAATGATAAAATCATTACAAATTTACAGTTTCATAAATAAGTAATACAGACACCAAAAAAAGTTCATGCTACACACAATAAACAAAGTCAGTATCTACTTACCGTATGAATATAATTATTGAAGGGTGAACAATTTTATTAAGCAAATTCAAGTATGATACTGGCAAGTATAAAAAAAACTAAATAATTAATTATTTTGGCGGGAAAACTTTCAGACATGTTTGTGCAAATGATAGGTTAATATGTCAAATGTGGTTATTAAAAAAAAATTATTATAAGTAATTTTAGGTTATCTAATTTAATAAAATATAGACAAATTCAGTATTATAAATATAATCTATGGACGACTTTATACAAACATAAACCTTAATAATATTCATAATAGTCATAATAATCATATTTTCATAATAACTGCAAAAATCATGCTTTTCGGTGCAACTTAGTAGAATTATGCTTAAGACAGTTATACTACGTCCGTAACTTATAATTTTTAATTACTAATATTTAAAATAGTAAAGATTATTTAAATAAAACAATAAAGGAGTAAAAAAATTGCAAAGTTGCATAGCTTCGCTACAAAAGTCTTAGAAAAAAAATAGGTTTTTGCCAATTAATTAACACAAACAAAAACACTTTTATTAATTACTTTGTACGTTGTAATAAATAATTCGGAACTGATGCAATAGTGATGTATCAGCGATTATGAACTGTTATGTATGTACGATGAAATACGTTACGATAGTTATTTACTTGAGTTAACAAATTAACACCTACATGCGATATGAGTGATATATTAATAAAGTTGTTTTATTAAAATAATTTAATGGTTCCGGCGTAATGATTGAATAAGCTAGTGGAAATATGAACTGGCTTTTTACTTTTTTAAAGATTTATTTGCAATATTAGATAAAAAATTCATACAAATGAAAATAATAAAAATTAAGAATAAAATTGGTGTTAAATTAAATATTATAGAAAATATATATACCTATTTTTTTTATTAATTATTTATAATTTTATAAAATATATAATAATTTTTATATAAGCATAATTTCATACTCTTTCAAGCATTCATTACTTTAAATAAAACGTTGCTTTAAGTTGAAACAAAGTGTGAGTATAAATAACTTAACAAAAAATAAGGCCTTTGACCACTAGTAAGAAAAAATACTGTTACAAATATTTTACATATTTTCAAACAACCGGTGTTCATCAGCTCTACCTAGTTTTAATAATAGCGATTTATTTCCGTGTCAGAGTTAATTTCTATCTGAATATATCTCAAAACAGGAATTCCCCAAGCATTATGTCACGTGACACGTCTGACGTCACGCCAGACCATAAACAACTTTTTTATATTGTCTATAGTATAAGTAAAAATATTTTTGGAACTGTACCAGCCGTAATACGCGCATTGTCTTAATTTCATTAATACTAAAATCAAATGTTTCTTACGAGCTTCCCTTTTAGTCTTACCAACTGTGGCCACCAAGCAGTCCTGGATCAATCAGTCGTTGAAATTATTCATTTTATGAAAAATGTACTTCGAAAGTTCATGTTACCTTTAAAATATATAAAGTTATTACAGAATACAAAACATAAAATACCTCAAGAATGGACTTAAATTAAGAACACTGACTGTTTAAATTAAGAAAAACAGTTTGCAAAATTAAGTTTAGAAACTCAACGTTTTTCGCTCAGTTGAGTAAGTGGTAGAGTCTGGTTTAGAATCTGGCGTATGTATTTTTTTTATTCTTAATGAGATATTTATGTAAATAAGGTTTTATATGCTTTTTATTTTTTCTTAAACAGCAGCTACTAGTTAACTATTGTAAGATGAAACTATTTCCTTAGCTCGTGATTCACATACACACATATGTATGTAATTAAAAATATTTTTATTGCGTTAACTTGCGAAACAAAGAAAGTTTGCTAGTGTTATTTTATTCATAACTATTCATACTTATTTAATAAGCGGTAGACGTGATATGTAAATCACTGTTTTTTAAAATACAAAACATTATAATACACTATTCACAAAATAACCTGACATCAGACGAGTATGAAGTTGCACTAAAATAGTAAGTCATTTTCAAAGGTTTTAAAAGTTAAGTAAAACTACGAAAATGGTAATATTACGAAAAAATAATTTTTTTTTGATATTTAACAAGTATATTTTATTTAACTTGCAAATTTTATTAGCTTGTTTAAATCAAATTTTGCACTCGATAGCATGCGCAAGCGATTCTGTCACTCCGAAGAGGCGGAGAAGGTAACGCTGGTTTTTTAATGGGTATTCCGGTGCACTAAATGTTCGAGGAGCTAGTGAAATCAAAGAGATCAAAAAGAAGAACGAAATAACGTAGGGCTTTGAAAGCATTTTAACGATAAGCATGACATGATGCTAGATCCACTATTAGCTCCACATGAAAGTCCTCAAGGGCCAATAGCATAGACACGATATTTGCGTACATAAGCTTGTATTTAAAAAATATTTTTCGCTATTAATTGATTACGATATAAATAACATAATATATAACATATGTTTTGAAATCCGTTAAGTGAAATGTAACACGCGTAACTTATCGAGGTTTTTGATCGTACATAGTAATTATAATGTATGTTCGTCGTTCTAAAAACAGCGTAGAACACGCTCTGATTCCCTTTTGTACTGTGGGCAAAGGAAAATAAAATGATATTTAAGTACAAGACAATAAGGAACATTGGTTGGTGATGAACTTGGATTAATCGTCGGGAATTACCGTAATCATACTATCGTATTTTAATAATGCAATAATACTACAGAATACCAAATTTCCCGGAGTGACTATTGCCATTGTAAGATGACGTTAGCTTTTTTATGGAATAGGAAGGTGGACGAGAGAATATGGGCCACCTGATGATAAGTAAATAACATAAATAAATAATAAGATATGTTAACCGTCGCTCAAATCGTTAATGCGCTACCAACCTTTTGAACTAAAATGTTATGTACCTTGTGCCTGTAATTACACTGGCTCACTCACCTGCTAAGTGCTGCTTTTTGGATGTAAAGTAAGTGATAAGTGGATGTTACCTACCCAGACGGGCTTGCATTATATTATTATTCTAACCAATAAAATTCAGTTGATATATTTATTTTTATGATAATACATTTGTAAAGATATTAGTACATATTTATTTGTAGTATTTATATTAGTATTAGTAGATATTTGTATAATACATTAAAAGCAATAATAAATGAAGTGAAAAATGAAAATGTAAAAAATATTCACACAAAATAGGAAATTGTTGATTTAAAAAGAAGGAGGAAATTCAGAAAATGGCTATCCCTTTACGAGTGTTTGTTTTATTATATATTTTTTTTTTGTTAAGATTTTCTGAAGTGAGATGAAATAAAATGATAAATATTTATAATTTTAATTCAATTTTTTTTATGAAAACTCTATAGTCGGTACTCGATAATCTGTACTAATATATAAAGCTGAAGATTATTTTTTTGATCCGGCTAAACTCAGAAACTACTGGTTCGAATTTAAAAAATCTTTTTGTGTTGTAGTCCTTTTATCGAGGAAGGTCCTAGGCTAATTTTTATTCATTATATTTTTATTAATTAAACGCGGATAAAACCGCGGGGCACAGCTAATTTTGTATAAAATTGCATTTCGCACATTATAAAACCTTATGTACACAATTTGAACCTTATATTTATAATAATATCTAAGATTAAATATTATTTGTAAGTAGAGTCCGACTGACCTACTTAATAGATCATTGATTATACCAGTCATTGTTATAACCTAGAATTGTCTACGTTATATTGACTATATTTTGCTGAAGATAACAAACTATCATAGAAATTATTCAATGCCCTTTCTCTTTCTTGTATTGCATGTTTTTTAAAGAATACGAGCACAGATGTTTATGCTTTAAGCATTTATGTGTGGTTGGATGGGATGCTTATGACACTGCAATATAATTAAATTATTATAATAATTAAATTAACGTGAAATTAATGCTCTTCTATTTTTTTTAATATTTGACATAATTATGCGCTAACAATAATTAAAGTCTTCTATCTTTATCTATTGCTAAATCATGTTATAAGTTACCCTACGTATATTGCAAACATACCACTGACTTTTTGTATATTTTGGCCGGACTTATTAGAAAAACAAATGTGGTCTAATATATATTTTTAATAATAAAGTTATATAATGTTTTTCCATATACATATGTCTGTGTGTATCTTCGATTCTATTAAACGATTAAATCTTTATTATAAATGAGAGTCGACTTCGTCTATATATTGTCTATGTAATCATGTAATTAGGCACAGAAATTAATTTAATAGTTTAATTATTATTATTATTTAATTTTATCAATATATGTATGCCTGGCTACGTTTTTAAGGTTTATATAAATATTACAAGCAAAACTTTATTGACTTAATTAAGCTAACCAACAACATACGGTTATTAATTATTTATTATAATAATTGTAAACAGAAATTAATGAGAAATCTTTTGTCTATTGTCGTAACTGCTGCCTAAAATATTGCTATTCCAACGTTTTTTTTATTTTAGTATTTGGCTTATTTGGCTGTATATCTGGAAGGCCTTGTTTCAAAATGTATGTCGAACCATTAAAAAGTTATTAAGTTGTCAATAAATTCTCAGTAACAGCCGGTAGTTTGGACGTGCACTTTATGTAAGCCAGTAGCTAGTCCTACATACCCAAACGGAGTCAAGATGTACACTGCACACATGTATAGTCATATAACCAGGTTTTGAAGTGCATTTACAAAACAATACAACATTCTTATCACGTGCGGTATTGAACGTAATGATCGGTGAAAATTGCTCAATCAATAACCGTATTCCATCAGCTCGCTGTGAACATCTGGGTTGTAACCGACCGAGTAGAATAAAATACATATTATATTCAATCAAAACATTTTATTCAAATCGTACAAGTATTCTTCAAACGTAAAGCGTTGATATTAAATCGATTTTTTTTTGATACAGTGCGTTGGTGCTTGTGCATATGAGCCAGCTGGTAGGCTATACACATTGGCGATTTAAGAAATATTAACCGTTTCTCACATCACCAATCTACCACCAATCTTTGGAACTAAGATCTTATGTCTTGTGCCTATTATTCAAAGTAGTTACACGACTATTATTCAAAGAAATGTAATTATTAAATGATATTTCATGACATTTTGCGGTCTATGTGTTTTTGATCAAAAACAATTTGAAAATATAATGTTACAAACAATATTATATTTATAACTTTGAACTGAATTTACCCAAAAACAAATTAAATATTAGAAATTGTGTTTTATATCCAGGAGAAACCTTAATATGAACTTTAACTTAAACAAATTAAAATACAAACGAACACGTCGTGATTAATAAATTAAATAGCCGAAATAATCCACTTCGGCCGCATCTTGAATTGCTAGTTTACTTACAAGTCAAAACATTGACGTAGTAAGTAGGAGCTCGCGGCTTCGTTTTAGAAAGTATCCATTTATTAGTATAATCATTAATTTTTATGACTTTTAATCGTTACCTCCTTCGTCCAATATTTTGTAGGTCAACTGTTTAGAAATAACGAACGCGAATTTTCGTCGTGTTATCATTAGATTCATATTATTATATTACTTTTTTATTTGATTAAATCATATTAATAAATGAGACCTTGTTGTTATCGCGTGTCGGAGAAGGACTTAGTATATAATATACGCTTAGGCAAACGTAGTGTAGGACGCCCTGTGGCGAGATGGACCGATGATTTAAAAAAGGTGGTAGGCACGGGATGGATGCGGGCTGCCCAAGATCGGGATGGTTGGCGTTCTTTGGGGGAGGCTTTCGTCCAGCAGTGGACGGCGATAAGCTGAAAAAAAAAATATGTATATAGTATTTCATGTTCATGTACAGTAAAAATAATGTGTGATAGTTTTTATTTAAAACCAAAATAATAAAAACACTTGGTGGATGCGCTTTGTGCAAGCTCGTCTGGGTAGGTACCACCCACATCAGATGTTCTACCGCAAAACAGCAGTACTTGCTATTGATGTGTTGCGGTTTGAAAGGTGTGAGAGCCAGCGTAATTACAGGCACAAGGGACATAACATCTTAGTTCCCAAGGTTGGTGGCGCATTGGCGATGTAAGCGGTTAACATCTCTTACAAACGGCAATGTCTATGGGCGTTAGTGAACACTTACCATCAGGTGGTCCATATTCTCGTCCGCCTTCCTATGCCACAAAAAAAGAAATAAAACTTTATACGTCATGGTCTTTTAAAACGAATAATATCTACAATCTAGCAGTCATATATAAAACCGTTGTCGTTTAAATAACGAAGCTAATCTATTTTTATTAATAACTTATTTCCATAAACGTTTGGTTTATGTAAACATTTATTTTTTGTGTCAAAATAATATTGAATATTTAAAAAAATAACATTGCTTGAAGTTTGCGGTGACCGACTGCATCATCATCACAGTGTTATATACATATATTTACAGTTGTTTGTGTATAACTTTGTATTGATTGATTATTACTATACAACAGCGCCACCAAGAGTAATTTTCAGTAAGCTGCCGTTTTAACTCTTACGCATCGCTTGTTACAATAGAGCGTGACGTAGAATTGTTGATGATTCACGTTAGATGGTAGCGCTGCGCATGCGCAAATTAGGAGCATTATTCTCTATTTTAATTTTGGAATGAAATGATTAATCTTAATAAAAACAGCATTATGTTTGACTAATTTATCAAAGAACGTATTTAATATTTATACAGCTTAAAAATCTGATTGCTTTTCTTAATTACCGTTACCTACGTTTCTATATTGGTAGAAGATGGCATAGTGGATAACATTCATGGATTGGGTTAAGCTAATTAAAAGATTACTAATTGAAAACCTCTTGAGGATACTTGCATTTGTCTGATCTTATACATAGATGTGTACCCACAAACCCGCGAATAAACCGCATAGTGGAATAAGTAACACGATCTCAGTTACAGTATAGACTGAATTATAAATTTATAACATATTTTAAATAATAATAATATCCCGGGACATTATTCACACACGGTCATCTGATCTAAGCAGAGCTTTTACTATGGAAACCAGACAACTGATATAAAAGTTCTTCTGTAAATATATAGATAATTACACCTAGACTCAGAATAAACAGACATTACGCAAATGACTGTTCTGGGTGGGAATCGAACCCACGACCTGCGGCGCGAAAGGCGAGTATCTACCAACCACGCCAACCGGCTTGTCAAAATCAAAATCAGCGTCATCGAGCTCTGAAGTTGTTATCAAAATGATATTTTAATTTATAACTTTGTGCATGTGCATGTGAAAGCGCCATCAGTCATGTCGAACCGGTTTCCTGTTTTTGATTAAACTTAATAAAGTATAATGTACACCCGTGGAACGTTGATAAATGTACGAAAATACATAATTATAATAGAGATATATAATTTATAAAATTCGATTTGCAAAACTTCATAAAATCCCTTTTC
This sequence comes from Nymphalis c-album, assembly GCA_963151315.1. Classification (NCBI taxonomy): domain Eukaryota; kingdom Metazoa; phylum Arthropoda; class Insecta; order Lepidoptera; family Nymphalidae; genus Nymphalis; species Nymphalis c-album. Next base: position 2,421,007 of record OY720602.1, on the reverse strand, counting down.
GCAATTTTCGAAAATGACTCTTAATAATAATAGATATTTAGAATATTTATTTAGCACATTTAGTTAGACATTACTTCAAGTATCTCAGAAAAAATATTCATAGTGTATGTAATGAATTAGGTACTTAAATGATTAATTTGCTCATATAGGTATACATCTAAAATTATTTGAAATTTGTGTATATAATAATTATAAAATGTTAATGTAAGGAAATTATTAATTACTAAAAATTAACTCGTCAGATAACAAAAGTCAATTATTATGTTATTAGTTTCAATTACGAAAGCAAATTATTTTATATTGAAACGAAAGTGTATATTCCGTGAATAGTAACCAAAAATTGATGCACGACTGAGCATACAGAGCATGCAAACTGTAGAGATTTCAATTACGTAGAACATTTTGACAGCTGTCATTTATAATCTGTTCTAACAATTTACATGGATGACTACAAAAAGTGTGTACCTATACATATTCAAATAGAAATTGAAAACTACTTGTTGAATCATATATTTTCCGATTAGAATAGCAATTCCTATTTCTTGGGCCAAAAATGAACCAGCCCTATGTATAACTCAGCTAGTGGAGGCAAGAATAGTGTATGTTATAAAAATGTTTTCCATATTTTTGCAATAAGATTAACTTAAGTATCATCCAAAATATTACTCCCCGCCTTATTGCCTCCACTGGTGACAGGAGGGCTGGTTCATTTTTCGCCCAGAGAATCGGAATTGCGATTCAAAGGGGAAATGCTGCTAGCATTCTTGCCACCATTCCACGCGGTCACGACTTGTATAATAATTATTTTTAAATGCTATTTGTATTTAGTTAAGGTTTTAATGTAAATATATGTTTGTAAATTTAAGTATGTCATTAATGAAATATTGTCATCTAAATAAGAATTAGCTGGCATTTCAAAATATTGTATTTATTTATTTATTTATTTAACATCGTCGATTGTATTTAATACCGTTAATTTGATTTTGATCAACATACCTTTTCTACTACTAAGATATATGAATGATTTTATACTATATTTGTGTTGCCATAACTGTGCTGACGTAAAAGAAATCATTACAAGCCATTAATATATTAGTAGATGTGTTACTTCCTTACTGTGGGAAACGGTGCATTTGAATCATGTTTATTTAAGCACATCTCTGCTTACGCACCCATTACACTGTTTTCTAGCGACAGTAGCGCCGCCATGTTTATCGAATACATTACATGTTCGGTTCTGAACAAAGCACTCAAGCGCACGTCATCTTTACTTATGTACATCTGCTTTCACATACGTGCAAGACAATACTATTTTTGCATTTAGTTCACAATATTCTTAGCTTACACTACGAAATGGTAAAAATAGTAATAATTTTATGATTTTTGTGTTTTATCTGTTCGTAGTTACTCTGTGATTGTTGACCCTAAGGTCGTGATTTTTGACATTGTTGTTATGTGGTATATAATAGTGACGTTGTTTTTAATATGGCTGCTGGACAACTTCCGCCGGAAACAGATGACCGACTCGTTCTCGCATCACTGTGTACAAATGTTCGTATCGTTTTTGAGGTTTAAATTGTTTATTGTTTTGTTAATAAATTAAAAAGTACAGTGGCCGTGCGAAGTTTTAAAGTAAGTACGATTGAAAAGGAAAAAAGACCCTTTTTTACTTAGTTTAAAAGAATATATTTAAAATATAATATTACTTTAGTAGATCCAAAACAAATTCTAAACTTTTATATAAGTTAGGTATTTGACAAAAAGAAAATATAAATTGTCTATTATTGTCATTGAATGCAACGCAATAACATAGATATCAAAACAATAAATATAGTTTTGCTATATTTTGCTCTTAAACACACGTGACTCTAGTTGTGGCGTAGTTGACTTTTACAAAATTTATTTTTTACCTCTATGTATTCTTTAAGAACACTTCTTTACTCACTTGTGGAATGTTGACAACTAACTTAATTATGAAATTATGATCAGGTCCTATTTTGATGCGTGTATTATTGAAATGCTTATTGTTGTTAATGTAAAAATCCTAGATTAAGATAATACTGCAAACTAATTGTGTACATGATTTTTTTAGGTTTAAATAAAAATGTATTATTATTATTATGTAGTCAATATCGTTCTTTCTGTCATTTTACGATCGTTTCTGCGGTGAATTTTGACAGAATGACCTCTTACAGAATAGCCTCCGCCTGGACTTGAAATGATTGTAACGTGTGGTACCGTATATCACCGTATGTCATCTATATATAAAGATCACGTATCAATATATAACATTAATGAAATTGAAAATATCAAGTTCTATCTGTTGAACAGCTACAGTTGGTATATATGTTAAATTATTTATTTCAGTTAATGTAATACTGCCTCGTCGCTGTAGTGGCTTGCTTACAAGGTAGATACTAAATTGTGGATTAAGATTGTGTGTCGTTCCAAAAGAAATATTGGGTGTTTTTTTAAGATCGATCAGTAGTAGACTGGAGGTCGTCAGCGTTTCAACATGTCTCAAAATGCACGTAAATTAGTTGGTCTTACATCTGAACTATTTCTTATCGGATTATATGAGTGAAGAAATGAATAGAGCACTTGTGTTATTCAAAAATACTTGTGTATATAAAATCTCCTATGCAGTCGACTAGTTTTTGTAGTGGCAAAATAGTAAGTGCACTGTTATTGAGGTCTCTTACAACATCCGATATGGTTTATTTTGCCTTCGGATTAGAATTTGGTCACAGTTTATTGTTAGTTTAATACCATTAACTTTTAATATTTACTTAACCAACCATGAAGGCTTGCTAAATTATTGTTTCGATCATAATTTTATTTTAATGGCAGAATGAATTGCTACTTTGACCAAAAAATATAACAAATACCTTGCCTTAAAAGATTTACTTTTAAAAAACATTGTGTTTTTGTTGTTATGTTGTTGGAATTGTTGGTATTTATAAGATTGTCTTTTTATTCTTATATCTTCAGACGTCTAAAAAACGATATCAATGATAATGGTAATTAAAATTTCACTTTACAAAGACGTCGCGTTATTAGATCATGAGATTATTGTTTTTGTTCATCTGTTCGTTTTATAATTGATTGTCTCGTGTCATTCTTGGAAGATTGACTAACCGTGACTTACCGTGCTCTGCTCGAGCGGAGATGGGTTATTTGAATAAAAATAATTCGAACATAAAAATTTTGATATTACATTCTAAAGTCAAGATCAAAAGTGATTTTATTTATTATTTAATAACATACTGGTTTCAGCCCGTGGCTTTCCTCGCTTGTGAGGAAAGAAGGGGCAGGTTTTTAGGTATCCTATTTTAATATAGGTAAGGAAACGAGCAAATAGGCTGACTGATAATTCGTCTCAATTGCCTATTGGCACTGAATCTTTACTTGTATTCGAAATTGACCTTTTTACCTCATCTAAGGTCCACACTTCGAACCGGGACACAGCAATACAAATAATTTGAGTTTGGTTAAAGAATAATTCATATATTAAGCTATAAATGAAATATAGAATATAGTGAAGGACAATATAATATAATTCTATATAGTAACTCTCGGTAACTTGAAGGAAGTATTAGTATTTAATATTGTTATAGAGCAAGATCCCAGGGCCGCCAGACGTCACGTATTTTCTGACGGATGAAAAGTGGACGATTGAGTAGTGTTAGTATGTACTATGACCGTATGCCTACCTGCTAGCTTGGTCAAACGGCCAATTTCCAGGTATCAGGTAATCAAGGTACATATAAACATTACTTACTTCACGTAAATTCTGACGCTCCATTTTTATATATATTCATCCGACAACTATTTTAAAACCTTTGACAAGAAGACAGACCGATCCAAAGGGCCAATCATCCCCTAAACTAAATTTTAATATCTATGTGAGTGGGAGCGCGAGAGCATTATCTACGCGCATGAGACTGAGTGAGACCGACTGCGCTGTTCAGGCCATGAAAATTACTTGAACTGATAATATTTACTAATAAATATTTTAATTAATAAATATTTGGTATTTTTAAAAAATAATTTTTAATTTCTAATTAATAAATAGAAAAAATATTTAAAAATGACGGCTAACTAGTATTATTTTTTATGTGTCAATTTTTTTTCTTATTTTTGTTGCCATAATTTACTTGTCAACAAAAGTTCTAAAAATTATAAAATATCAGTTCAAGTAATTTTCATGGCCTTAACAGCGCAGTCGGTCTCACTCAGTCTCATGCGCGTAGATAATGCTCTCGCGCTCCCACTCACATAGATATTAAAATTTAGTTTAGGGGATGATTGGCCCCTTGGATCGGTCTGTCTTCTTGTCAAAGGTTTTAAAATAGTTGTCGGATGAACATATATAAAAATGGAGCGTCAGAATTTACGTGAAGTAAGTAATGTTTATATGTACCTTGATTACCTGATACCTGGAAATTGGCCGTTTGACCAAGCTAGCAGGTAGGCATACGATCATAGTACATACTAACACTACTCAATCGTCCACATTTCATCCGTCAGAAAATACGTGACGTCTGGCAGCTCTGGGATCTTGGACCATTACGGCCGAATACTGAAACGTCATTCAAAATGAAGTGGGACTTAATTATTTGGAACGTCATTAATTTCAAAATTTTGTATGCGAAATTTGAAATTAATGGCGTTCCAAATAATTAAGTCCCGATTTATATTAGAAAGACGTTTCCGTATTCGGCCATTAGTTAGAGGGATGACTAAGTATTTTATTACATAGATCAACTTGAATGTGTTACAAGATTGTGTGAAGCTTAGGTATAGAGTAAGTGCGCTAATAAAAAAAAATATGGTACCAGACATATATCAGTGTGTAAAGATTTTAGATAACCATTTGTTTGAAAATAATGTATAAGAACCTAATTTAAAAACAAACTGCTTATAGATGTAGCTTAGCGACTGTTTTGTTAAACTATTTTCGCTCTTTCTGACATTAATGATTTGACATTCAAAAGAAAGATACAACATTCATAAACGAGCTTTTGACGAGCCGGTTGGCGTGTTTGGTAGACTCCTGCCTGCCTTTCGCGCCGCAGGTCTTGGGTACGACCACCCAGGACGGACATTTGTGTGTATGAACATGTTGTTTGTCCTGAGTCTGGGTGTAATTATCTACATAAGTATGTATTTACAAAAAAAAAGTAGTATATGTAGTATATCAGTTGGCTGGTTTCCATAGTACGAGCTCTGCTTAGTTTGAGATCAGATGGCCGTGTGTGAATAATGTCCTAGGATATTATTATTTTATAAACAAATCATCCGCTAAACGTTAAATTAAATCATACGCTAAAGGCAAATTAAGGTTGTAAGTTATTAAGAAAATTTACTTTAAATTTATGATAATTGTTTTCAATGTTAATCTGGATTCATATATCGTTATTCATATATTCGTATAATAGTTTTTTTTAAATTTATTATTCATGTTACTTTACTGCTGTAGCTGTACAAATTTCTTATCTCCATTTAAGGTTCAGTTTCACTAAACTGCTCTAATGCGGGTGGATTAATTATTATTTATCAATCCAATATACTATGTTGCAGTTTTGTTTTTGGCACATGCATTTGTTACGGATGTTTCCTTTAGCTGAATTTTGCTGGCGACATTTCCGAACCGATATGACTTAAAAACCTTCAAGAACCTTCTTTCCTAAAAGGCCGGCAACGCACCTGCATGTCCTCGGATGTCGCAGATGTCCATGGGCGGTGGTAGTCACTTTCCATCAGGTCAGCCGCATGGTAGTTTGCTCCCGCTTACATAAAAAAAAATTATAGACAAAAAAAAACAAAATATCACTGATGTGCATCCAGATTTTGATGCTTAATCTCAAGTAATAAAAAAAGATTCAAGTTTCTTACCAAATGACTATTTATTTCTAAAGTAAAGTAACAGCCTATGAATGTCCCACTGCTGGGCTAAGGCCTCCTCTCCCTTTTTGGGGGAAGGTTTGGAGCTTATTCCACCACGCTGCTCAAAAGCGGGTGGAATACACAGGTGGCAGAATTTCAGCGAAATTAGTACACATGAAGGTTTCCTCTCGATTTTTTCCTTCACCGCCAAGCACAAGATGAATTATAAACACAAATTATATTTATATATAGTTTTAGAAAAAAGTAATGCAAAGATATTTCTATTTCATTTGTATTAGGCGTAAATCTTGTAGAAGTATTAAGCAATGTTACAACAGTGTTGTTGGTTGTAGGATCATTCATTATACGATTTCGCAAATGAGTTTTGGAGCGGAAAGTTTAGTTTATTTAGGTTTATCACATAAATCGTTTGGAATTAAATGTATAAATGTTTGAATTTCAATGATTTCTACACTTTATATATCGTATTCATGTATTTGAAGCACGCGCAATATATATGTACGTAAAAATGTTTATCATTTTGCTAATATTACGTTCATTGAAACTTAATATTAATTATGATTGTCTCTTTGACTGATCCCGGCTTCGGTGACCATTTTTTTTTATAGAATCGCATGGCATACGATTGTATGTGCCACCTGATGGTAAGTTGTCACCAACGCCCTTAGACATTGCTATTTGGCCAATGCGCCACTAAATTCATATTCAAAACAATACTGCTGTTTTGCGGTAAAATATCCGATGAGTATATGGTACCGAAAGATGGCCCAGATGTAACAACGCGTGAATCTTAACCGATGACCGTGAGTTCAAACCCGGGCAAGTACCACTGCATTTCATGTGCTTAATTTTTGATTTATAATTAATCTCGTGCTTGACGGCGAATGAAAACATTGTGGTGAAACCTGCATGTGTCAAATTTCACTAAAATTCTGTCATTTGTGTATTCCACCAACCCGCATTGGATTAGTGTGGGGAAATAAGCTCCGAAAACTTACCTTCAAAAAGAGGAGAAGAGGCCTCAGCCCAGCAGTGGGACATTTAGAGGCTGCTACTGTACTGTACTGTTATGGTGCCTACCCAGACGAGCTTGCACAAAGCTCTATCACCAAGTACATATGGCTAATTCCTCACACCTGTAATCAAACGACCGGAGGTAAATTTCTTTTAAGGACTTTTTTTTAATGCATAACTTGTAATTACTCTATTATTTATATTTTCTTAAACCGCACGAAGAGAGCGCACTCTTTCCTCAAAGGGCGGCAACGCACCTGCAAGTCCTCGGATGTTGCAGATGTCCATGTGCGGTGGTAGTCACTTTCCATCAGGTGAGCCTCCTCCTCGTTTGACACTCTTACATAAAAAAAATAATTCTTATGTTTGCTTCCGATTTTCGCTTAAGGTATTTTAAACATAGTTTTAATACAAAAACAAAAATAGTACATATTAAAGAGCACTATGAAAAAGGAAAGATAATAAAAAAAACGAAAATTCAATTTCAATTTTAATTAAATTGATATCATCAAATAATAAATATTAAATGAATCGAATCGAAACACTTTTTATAAATAAACTGTGACATATTTTAAAAAGTGAATTACGTAAGTTACTTGTAAACATTGGTTTTTGTCACGGAGGTAAAAATTAATGAAACATTAATTACTTCCTAGGAGATGTTCATCAATTCCTCGATAGATGGCCATCGGGGCGTGCGAACTAACACTCAGCTTCACTGGCATATTAACTGGTTATACAACCAATTTTTAGAGTTACGCAGTCAAACGGTAAACTCTTATTAGTCATATTTATCTTGAACCTCCATAATTTCGACTTGTTATACAGATTGTAATACCATTACTTTATACAAAATAAGAAAAACTGTCTGACTTACACGAAAGGATGTTTACTATCATAGTATTCAAATTTGAATAATGTTTTATTTCGACTATAAAAAATAAATTATGTTCAAAATAGCAACTGGCATAATATAACTAACCTTGATATACTCTTAAATGTACCAAGGCTCAAAGGTAAAAACGGAAGCCTTATAGGATCACTTTGTTGTCCGTCCGTCTGTCCGTCTGTCTGTCTGTCTGTCAAGGCCCTTTATTTATGTGGTAGTATGTATAAATAAAAGCACATGTAATAAGGAATGTAATAGAATATAAAAAATAAATAAATTTGGTAACAAGTTGATTTTATTGTGCACTAGGGTGCATGCAGACACCGGTGCACTTTTATAATCCGACAGAACGTCAATTCCACTTGCCAGGAGAAAGTTCAGGCACAGGAACAACAGCGTTTCGTGTTTTCCAAAGGACGGGATTATCATACAGTTGTTGTTGAGAATTCGTTGATAGAAAAGCCAATTCAGTTTTGAATGACCAGCTGATCTCGATTTGCAGCCCTTTTTTATCCCCGCATTTCCCGCACATAAAGTGGGTGTCACGAAATCGCTTGCGCATGCTACTGTGACGCCCCGACGGTTGGCCTCAATTTCTAGGAGGGTTCCCGGATATGGGAGCTCACCTAGCGCCGGCGGCTATTACGGCGGGGGGAGAAGGTACGCATAGCGCCGACGCCTCCTTCCCGGTCTTCGGCGGATCGAATCAGCGGAGGCACTTTCCTCACGCTGCCACTCCTTTGTAACATGATACTCTGCAGAAGGAGACCATATCTAACTACCACCTCTCGCTGCTAAGCATGGCGTTAATCACACTCGCCAGTGAGAGATCGCTGACTATCGTCGCTAAGCCCTCTAAGGCCCCCACACAGCCCACTCCGTCAGGGAATGGTGCCCCGTGTGCCTTGATTTGAAATATTATATATCTTGATATTAGCCAATAAATGAACGCATTTGATGTGAACAGACAAAATAAAATAATATGGCCTAAATAAACATGTAGTATTCAAAAATTTTAGAAAAAAATTGAAAGTTTAATTTTCTCACATAAAATTTAAAAAAGTAAATTTGCATTTCACGAATTTCACTTTTACTTTGCCTATATTAGCTAAAACAAACGTTTCGTGGCGGGAAAACCAGTTAACAAACATAAATAATCGCTAAATGTGTAAGTGATGACAAGTATAAATTTAATTGATTCCAAAACGAAAATACTTCTAACAGTAAAAGTGACAACACATTAAAAAACGTTTATTTAAGAATAACATTTAAATGAAATACAATTGTTCATTCCTATAAAAAGAAGCAAGCAAAGGCACACGTCGAAAAGCCTTAAAAAAGATGTAAAATTATATACTTTGGTTTGTTTGATCATATCGGCGACATCATTCTGCAGTTTAATTGTTAATTACCATCAGCGTCGATCATCAGTTATGTAGGAATGGGAGAAAGAGCGAGGCTGGCCGCGCAGTCGTTACACACGCGCAATTCGACATGGTCAACTGTACTTATGCACAGTACAACATTTGGTGACCGTCAAGCAGCGTGTCCCGTGAACGAACTTGGCGCGCTTTTTTGACATTTACATTTTTTTTAATTTATGGCATAGACAATCCATGAATTATTGGAACGAGTTTCGTGTACGAAAGTGAATTAACATATTTGTATCGTGCTGTGAGAGTGAATGTGAAACTATGTGTTGCATAAGCGATAATATTTTTGGATGCTGATGGATTTTGTAAATTTTATACGATATTAACACTTAATCGATATTTTTTTATTAATTGTTATTATGTTGAGGTAATATGCATAGTACATAAATTTATAAGCCTAATTAAGAGGCATCTCGTTTTGAAAAAATTGTAGTGAATACTAACTTTTGCCTTGAGTTGTCGTACGAATTATAATATTAAACTTTAGTTTATTTTACTAATAAAAAAAAGATAAAATATTTTTTTTATATACCACATTATATATTCATGTTGTTATATATCATTGTTAATTTTTTTATTATTTTATTTTCATATCGAATCAACAAAAAACTCCAGTTTAATTTATTCACCGATATAAAGTAAATATTAATATTTGTATAATAAATATATTTCAATTGTAAACGATATAAATGGTATGGATCTCAGTTTGTGATAAATCTAACAAAAAATATACTTTTAAACACTGATTGATGCGCGCATACTTGTGCGGTAAATACGAAGGAGCTCGTATAACAATACTCACCACAATTAAATTTCTCTTGAAAAAAGCATCTAATAATTGTCTAGAATTATTTGATATATCTTTTTAGACTATATTTCTAAAAGTAAACGGTCATCAGATACATGCATAATTAAATGCAATGTAAATTAACTTTCGTTTTATTCATAGATTTTATGTATGAGGATTTTTATTTTCATGTTTACGTAAGAACACGTCACAGATAAATCACTTTAATTTTGTCTCATTATAATTTGTATAAAAAAACAGTTTTTATTTTGTAAGAAAATAACGCAGTAGAATTAATTTTTAGATACAAAATTACTATAAATTATAATTAAATTAACGAGTTAAAAAATATTGTATTTCAAGTGGCTGAATGGTCTACAGTTTTTGTTCTTGGCAATTAAAAAAAAATAGATTGTATAATGGCGGGAATCGTTATCTTTAGGGTTAGTAATTAAAAGACGAATTTTATTAGCATGCAACATGAGATAGAAAGTAAATTGTTGTATTGGTACCACCGTGTAGTCATTACACGCTCACTGGGCAGGGGTTGTTAAAATCATATCTTTTATGGTTAAAAAGCAAGTAAAAAAATGACATTGAAGTAACTATATAGAAAGAAAAAAATCATAATGATATAAATGCACTAAATACAAGGTTTTAATTATTTTAAGAAAATTATGTATGAGATTTTTATTTGCAACTAAGCTTCCGTTCAGCTTATTTAAAGCATTGTTCGTATACATAACTGTAATTTATTTAAATAAATTTTACTTTGATTATAATTGGAATTTTAGGACAAATTAAAATAAGAGAACTAAAATCTTAACGATATTGTTTGTAAAACTTACGAAAATATTGAAATGTAAATTATATGTTTTTAGTTTGTTGAAATGCTATATCCTACCATAATATTTTATATTTTTAACTTTAAAATAATTAATTAAAATTAAAACGGCACTTAATAAAATATAGTTTAGAAAAGTTTTTTTAAATTTATTTAGATTGATATGCTAGGATAGGGATAATAATAAAATGTAAGGAAAAGATTAGGCTCTATAATGTTTTTTAACAACCATGACAATGTTGCAATGCGGACATTCACATTAATATTTAAATTTTACACCGTACTGTAATTTTCATAAAGTAATTTTCTATTTATCGTGTGACATAATCGAATGAGTGTATACAAGAAAATCGAATCATTAATGACGATGTGTTTTTATCAATCACGCGATAATAAATACCTGTTCTGTGTAATGTATTAAATAGTTAAGTGCGTGACCATAGAGGTCATTACTATGTAAAAGTAAGAGTTGTAGACAAACAACACGTTCATATTGTTTAGGGTTCAATTTATGTTAGGTCTTACTAAAAATATATCGTAAACATAGCGATTATAACCAAGTAAAACTTATGTCAACTTAGTATAATTTATTAAATAACTAAAATATAGTATTTTATTAATTATAAATAAACTAATAAGTAAATAATTAAATTTTATTTATTTATATAATTATTTTATTTATTACAAGTAGGTACAATAAATAAATATATTCGTAGAACCGTAATTTGACGAAGAAAAAATAAAAAAATGGCTTTTATGTGACCCAGAGGCAAAAAAGTTTGTAATCAGGTTAAATACCTTTGTCTAGGATTTTGTATAACCTCCTTTCTTAAAACCCAAATGTTCATAGATTTATTCTCGAGAAAACTTAGATAGATTTCAAAAATAAATCTCGTTTCTTTGTATAAATATTCGTTTCTATTGTTTTCATAGAGATTAAAATAATCTTAGGAAATGTACTATGCATAATACCTAGACTATATTTTCTTATTGTTTCACAAATTGAAAAGTAAATGAAAGACATTCCTTTACAATCATTATTATTTACATTGTCTCGAGAAAGGCTGTTATGATTCGTTTTTTTATACTTCGTAACACTAGCTTTTGACTACGGCTTTGTTTGAAGAAATGTTATACTATTTCATTTCAACTGTTAAACTTAAATGTTTTTAATCAAATTCCAATTTATATACTCACTACTTTTTCTTTGATAGTAAATAACAAAATAACAGTTCATAAATGTTCCACTCTTAAATATATGGTTTTAATGTGGACTAATTTCACTAAGTTAGTGCAGTGTACGGTTTAGTGAATGTGTGGCATAATTTTTTTGACACATTTAGATTTTCTCACGATAGTTTCGTCTACTACTGAACACGAAATGAATTAAAAGCACCGTTTAAATGAAAACTCACCGGTGCCCGAATCTTCCTCTTTAGAATTACGTGATTCTGGGTAATTTGTCGATGATAATGAAGAAACCCATAATTAACAGGATCTTATGTATAATTACTATAGGATTATTTAAACAGTACTCAATTGGTGTTGATTGTTATAAATACGTGCGCAAAGTTGAAGTTGAAAGCTAGTATAGGAATATTAATACGGTTAACATCAACGAGATAATTTCTCCTCAGCCATGATGCTTCACATTTGACGCTCGTCACTTACGCAATATCATTGTATCTATGAGAAATACGGAAGTTACCGAATAAACCTCGTTTCTAATTACATTCATTTATTATATGCACTACTCATTACAACTCTGAGCGTGCTCTTAAACATTCGTACAAGTGTGTTAAATGACGAATAAAGAGAAAAATGGAAAAATGCCAAAGGAGCGATCAAAGTCTGATAATTGCAACGCTATCGCTAGGATTTTGAAGGATTTCTGCAGTTGTTCAGAGAACGCAGCGTGGTCACCAGATATGACGTCAGACCGAAAAGGTCCCTTCTTAAAGAGTGAACTGACGAACATGTCAGGTATGCGCAGACGAATTATGACGATAGCCAAGAGGAAGAACAGAAATACGTCACCAGAACCGAAGCTGAGTCGCGATACCTTCGACAACAAGTCAACTTTAACATCAAACCTCATAAACACAACATTGAGTTCACAGACCAGTACAATAGGCAGAAACATCGATAACTTCCTGATATCGAGGAGGATGGTCGCTCTAGACGAAGACTTGTACGAAAAGCCGATTCAAGTTAAGAATTCTTCATACGGCGAAAACTGGTCGCTTAGCAAAGCGTGGAAGAACAACAACATGGAATTCTTCAATCGATCACCGAATCTAGAATCGAATAGATTAATCGAACGCAACTTTACATTGGAAAGGATAGACGAAGTGCCGAAACGGAAACGGGATAGGAAGTTAAAGGAACAGATGCGATACGATAGGAACATAAAACGTCATATAAGGATACGCGTGATGCTTTCTTTAAGAATGAGGCGTTACGTTAAGAAAAGATTAAGAAAGCAACATTTACCATCGAATCAGAATTCAAATGTGCCTGCGAGGAAATTCCCACGCGGGACGCCTGCTACGTCCAGTTTTGGGACGAGGTCGTATCGAAGTGTGATGACGGATAAGAATAGTGATGGAGTGGTTTTATTTGATGTGCATGAAGCAAGAAATTCAACGTTAGAGTTGTGCCACGACTACGAAGAGGACCTCGACACTTTGGACATTGCTTTGCGCGCCGGTAATTTTAGGTAGGTCTTCTAGTATGTTAATTTTTAAATAATTCTTATAACGATATAAAAAAAAAAAACCATCATGTTAATAATTGAAGAAAACAAGCCAGTGTGGAATGCTGTGTGCAGTGTGGAATGAAAGATTTCAGTTTAGTTCAGCTTACCTACCGAATGGAAATCAAAAGTCAAAATTTTGTTCTTAATAAATTGAACTTGATATCAAATATATTGTTTAGTAAGTAAGTTATACTTAATTTAATCCACAAAGTTCACACACAGCTTACATTGTACATATAATTATGGATCGAACCATCTGTCGTTGGTTATAAGAGTTCGTGACACTAGTTTTAAAACCAAATGCCTCAAGTATGATTATACCATTATCTGAACGAACAGTATGGATATTTTGCAAATTCTACTGAAATATGATTAGACGGCAAATATAATGTATCAATAGAATTTCTGTTATAAAATAAATATATATAACATTATATATTATTATCAATATAACTGCAAAGAACTACGTGATTTTAATGCCGTTTAATTCTTAAATCTTCAGCTACAATTAAGATCAAGGTAAATATTAAAAAGATATACATTACGATTTCCCAGAAAAAGTAATTTAAATTCGAAAAGTAATTATGCAAAAAACATCTCTCAATGACTTACGTAATTACTTAATTCCGAACACTGTACGAGTTTTGTTTCACAATTAAAATATTCAAATTAGTTTATGCGTTTCACGTACAAACGAAAAATACGGATGTTATAATTACATATATATCTCGACTAACTACTGTTAGTCACTGAACTTACGGGGCGAATGACAATAGGTGAGCGTCACGCTGACTACCTTCGTATCCGGAGTTTAGTCAGTGTTTAGGTAATTTTTACTAAATATTAACCCAATTTGAAAAGAGAATCGTACGAATTTCTCCGTTTTAACGTTTTCACTAACGTACATCGGAATTTAAATGGTAATTTTATTTGTCAGTCAGTGTCGGTAGGTGAGTAGATGAGTACACAATACAGTTACTTTAAAAATATTAAATTGTTATTATTAAAAACAAGACAATGCGCTTGGAACTTCGTCACGTGTCCGTTGTAATATTTATTATCGCCTCTCATACTTTTCAAACAATTTACACTGTCAAATTATACTCGAATCTGTCGTAAAATATTATTTTCAAAAATAACATTACATGACATTTATGCACAAGCGGTAGGATGTATGGTTTACTCAGGTTCGATCCTGATCCCTTGGGGTATTGTGGTCTTTAACCTAACACAAGCTGTACGCTTAGTTGGGGTAAATGGGAATATCACTAATTGCCTTAAAAAAAGTATAATAAACATATATTTTTCTACTAAAAATAGACGTCACTGCAATTTACTTGCACACCTATACCTACCTTACATTATTATAATTTAACAAAATAGGAAAACAGGAAAATGTATAGTGTAGAAGGCTGTCAGAAATATTTTAAGACAAACTTTGGGCCATATAATAAACTTGATGCGGCTAGGAGGTATGAATATTAATATATTAACAAAATAGTATATTAAAAACTATTTATAAAATATATACTTTCTTTTATAAATATGTACTAATAATACGTATACAAATAAATAAACTTAATTATAATATTTATGTCGAGTATGACGTACAAGCCTAAATGGCCCAGTGGTTATAACGCGTGAATTTTAATTGATAATCGCATGTTCAAATCCAAGCAAGCGCAAGTTCTGTTGTGCATTTGACACGAACCCGCATTAGAACAGCGTGAATAAATAAGCTCCATCACCTCCAGGATAGTAGGCCAGCTGTGGAACCTCCACAGGCTGCATTTGCAGGCTTATATTGACAGGTTATGTTACAATGTAAACGCGCAACTCAAATGAAACAGCACCAAAAATAACAAGTGATAAAATCATTTACCATCTTAATTCCCACAGTGTCCTCTTTTTTTAAGTCGGTTAAAATTTGATAGACATTATGGCATAGCATATGGCCGGCATAGATATTCATAATTAGAAAATATAAAATTATATCGATTGTAGCCTTAATATCATTATTTTCTAAATTATCAGTTAAGAATAACTTATAAAAATAAGTTTTTGTTTACATATTTATATTAAAAAAGTCTACAGGTTATGAACTTCCTTAACAAAATAATTAAGTAACTATTAATGCTGTATATACCTATTAAGTGTTTGAAATTGTACCTGTCATTTTATCGTATTCTTGTTTTATGTGCCATATTTCAAATACTGTGGTGTATCGATTAAATAAATAAATAAATAAATAAATAAAAATAAAACAACAATTAAATTATTTTTGAATTATTTAGATAGATAGCTAAAAAAAAAAACAAACAGACGAATTGATAACCTAACCTCCTTTTTTTGAAGTCGGTTAAAAACTAAAAACCATTGGCCTTATCACATACATATTAAATACACGTTCAGCGCTACATCGCATGCAAAGTGCATCATACAATTATTATTTATGCTACATATGTATTAAAATAATTTAATGTTATCATAAGGTTCTATGTGGTTCTGTATTTAAGACCAGCTGCGTGAAAATGGGCTAATCGTATAACGGTGTGTATTAACTATTAAGTAAACGTGTAGCGCCATCTAGCGTACAATAGCTGAACAACAATATTTACATTTAATCTAGTTCGACGATGTATCAGTAGATGGCATTGTGCTTAAGCTATACGTATGCGTTGATGTCTTTTGTTAGAGTAGAATCTAGTTCTTTTAAATTCATTGAATATTGTCATTATTGACTTTAATTATATTCTCTTAATAATTATTTTATTCATAGCTTAAGTTATTCTTGACGTTTTTTATGTTTTCAATGCTTAAACTCATTTGCTTAAACGTTAATTCAAAAAATAATATATGTCAATATTCATTTTTTTATCATAATAATGAATAAAATACATACATCACAACTATATACAAAATGATATATTAAGGTTTTGATTTAATTGTTACAGGAGCGGTCGTTTAGCTGTCGAGGGCTGGTGGTGTGGGCGCGCGATGGCGGGCGGGCGCGCCAACAATGGTGCATTGGCGCTTCATTACGCAGCAGCAAGGGGCTGCCTTGACTGCGTAAAGCTTCTAGCCAACTCTACACCTGACGTTTCGTAAGTACTAACATTGATTCCTACATGCTGTATATAACTAATATAAATACTGAGTAGAGAAAACCCTCGGTAAAGTCTATATTTAGAAATAGTGGTACCTTTATACTTAATTTCATCAGCCCTTATGGAATAAACGACATTCTCAATTATAATAATTTAAATTTAGAATTAGTTAACTTACGTGGATGGCTGATTCATATTGATAGACTTTCATACTATATATTCTATTTGTCATGCGCCTGTCAGTAGTGTATGTTTTTGAAGCTGCTAATCTGGATCTTTGGATCGTAATGGATACATGCAGGATGCCTATTATATATTTGTATACTGCCATCGGAGTGATGGACAAGAGAACAGATGAAAAATAAATTCAATAGTTTTTTAAAATGTGATTTTTTTAAAGAATAGGTATTTTTTTAAAACAAATATATAATTTTAATCCATAGCGGAATTGAAACAGCTTATATATTATGTTGTATTTTTCACAACGATAGACTATAAACTGCGGATAAGTACCCATTAATATGCAATGAGAGGCTTGTGTAAATCAGTAATTATTTAAATGATAAGTCAATTGGAATATAGCAACAAAATTAGTCTAGCATTAGGAGTAACTGTCCGATCGATTGGATCATTGCACCATATACGTATTGCCTGAAGCTGACAAGTATTGCTGGCACACATTTATTATAATGAATACACGAAATATATCGTACCAGGCTGTCTCGAACACCGTTTTTGTTTAATGCGTTGATATTTGCTGTGCAATAGATAATATATGCTAATGATCATTTCTAAAAACATGACTTAATTTTTTCTGTCAGTGATTTTAAAATATTATGTTTTTATATTTAAAATCAGCCAGTTACAAATTTTAGATTCGATTTTGTTTAAAACATCTATACTGATATTTTGAATGCAAAAATAATTCTTTCTGTTGCACTTTCACTCCTAAAACACTAAACAGATTTTGATTAAATTAGTATGTATGAATCAAGCTTGAATTTCAAGGAAGGTCTAAGGCCTAACCGACCGAAGCCTAAGCGAAGCCACGGGGGATATATTACGTAATAAACCGTCGGGAGGCCGATATAACACCTATTTTGATTAATCTTTATTAAATTAAGACATTAATGTTTTTTAAAATGATTTTACTATAATTAAGTACATACAGATATCTAGTATACGAGTATAAGTATGTGTCTAATTGGGCATGCCAAGTATTGATATTTTAATATATGAATTTGGAATCTCACCTAAGTTCGTTCTTTAAGACCGTTGCAAAATTATATTATATTCAGTACGCAGAATTGTTTGTAAATGACTATAATAATATTTTCTAACATGAGATTACTGGATCGTTGAAGATGGTTTAGTCACAGCTTCAATAGCACCACTGAAGCGTTGTATGTTGGTACGTATATGGTCATAATGACTGTGGTTTTTGTATGATTATCAGACAATAACTGTCCAAGCACGAATGTTAACGGGTCCATATACAACAGTTTGTAATAATCACGAATTAATTATTATTATTATTATACTAATTAATTATTCATTACCGTGAATCTATCCTAGGACTTTAATTAGATAAATAATATATTAGATTTTAGAATTTCTGAGATTATATAGTTTTTTTTTCTAACGACATATACAAGCTTATTACTGGCGCTCGCGTGATATGCGAACGCAAATCATATTTTAAAACGTGAGCTATTGACATTTGTAAAAGTAGCCATAATGATTACGTAGAATTATACTTTTTATATGTATAAGTTCTATACTACAATTTACCTTCTACTTTTACGAATATTTTTATAATAAGTATAATTTTATACTCGTTAGATAGTTTTTAAAAGTCTTAAATTAGACATTTTGTTTTTACTTTTAAATTATCTTTCATGAATGTCAGATAAACTGCCACCATTAAGTAATTAGTTATCTATGATTATTCAAAGACATCGCGTCTCAATTTTTATTAAATACTTCTTATAAGAAACGCCTGTACCGGTGAAAGCGTTACTGAATTAATTGCGCTTATCCAAGATCGTCCAATCTGCGCATCTTCACACTCGAAGGATCGCTACCACGTTTATGAGAGCCTGGTACTTAAGATCGCTCAATCTTTGCATATGAAGAGGTTTATGTTGTAAATTTTTTTTTAAACAGCATAATCGATCAGCATAGCTGTTTTGTAAAAACTCACTTCGTGGTATACATTAAAACTTTAATTTTGGTGTTTTATAGGTTATAAGTGGTTGGGTGACCGAATGTCATTCGGTTTTTGTTTGTATTTTTTGCGAAAAAATACCTGTTTTTTCTGATAATGAAACTTATAAAGATAAACTTAAAGAACAAGACCTTATCGAAATAAATATATTGACCCAAATAGTTAGATACACGACACATAAATTATCCACCTTACTGCGTTCCTTTTATTACTGGTATTACTACTAAATAGCATTTAAACAGGAATTTCTTGGCTGAAACCGCAGTATGTCATAATAAAAAAACAATTGATCATATAGTGGCAACGATCACTCGTTTCGCTATAAAAATAAATATTTCCTGTATTTACAAATACCACAAATGTCTTCCATGCATCGACTGAACGCGACAGTCACTCAAATATGTCAAAATATTTGCTTATTTACAAAACAAATAACACAAGATGGTTCAATACAAATATAGCCTTAATTAAAAAAAAAATATGGTAAACCGACTATTAGGTTTATATACACGTATTTGATATATACTTGTAAAAGCATACTTAAATGAATCAACTAATTTTGACGTAACGTCTAATAAATCGATGAACGCTGGCTGCATGCACGAAAAAATGTCCCGTTGCGCTCATTGTCCCGTTACGCGCATTGTCTCGTTACGCGCATTGTCCCTTTACGCTGATTGTACGTTTGCGCCGCATCTATCTCTCTTTCACTCGATTGCAGTAATTTCATCAATGTTTTGTTATGACGTTGTCACATTAAACTATCGTCCGTAAACCGACTTTACAAACAACCATTTTTTTTATTGTTTTTTTAAATATTCTAAATAAATTAAATTCTAAATAATTGAAACTTAAAACATAATAAGCTTTTAATGCAGGTTTATAATTTTGAAATAATTAATAGGTACTGCGAAATAGTAAATATTAGTAGACCAATAATAGTAAAACTTTGTGTCATAGATACTCATTACGATCTTGCATATTCTACAGCTACTTATATAATAAATATGTAATAGAAATTGTCTTGTCCTAATTTGCCAATTAATTATTTACAACAAACGAAATTTCTGTCTATCTTTTTATCATAAACCAACACAAGATTTTAGAATTATTATTAAAAGTCCCCAAAGATAGTTTAATCTCGATAACCAAAATTTCATGATGTGGAAATAATTATCATAATATATAATTTATATTATATACTTAACGTATCTAGAAACGGTTTTAAATTAATGAAATAAAAATTATGTAAAATCACGCGAAGCTCTATAAGTAAGTGGGTAAGAAGTCTTTAGTATAAGTGAGAGGACACATTACTTAAGGAAGCGGAAATAATATCAACAATATGAATCTCTTTAAATAAATTGCGTGATTTTTTTTAAATCGCGTTTTAATACTTGAAGAAATGCATTACATACAAACAATTCACAATGATGCGTACATCAGATTTATAATTAGACACTTAAATAATAATTATTAATAATAACAATTTACATAACAAATCGCAACATGTCATTGATATAAATTTCATATACCGCATGAAATTCTATTACTTTTAATACTACAGTAGTCATTAGCGGACAACGAGAAAAGCGGATGAAAATTGAATTGGATTTAGGTCGCTCGTGGCGATATTTACAGCTTGCAGCATAATGTCTATTACTTAAAGCCACGTAGCATATAGCTACTAAAAAATCCGCTACCGTGTCCCGCTTCGCTAAATACTATGCTACGTTCTAAGCAGAACTCATTTTCTCACCTAGAATTGCATTAGTCGAGTGAAATTTTACACTGCGAACGCTCGTACCGGGTGCAATGTGCGTGAGTGACCGATTACTGGCTATTCCGTCGTCTTTATAATATTTTTGTTAATCTGTGCTCATTTTGTGACGATGACATTTGATTGACATTTCTTATTATTAGGTTCTTTTCGTGTTCGGAATGGATTAAAAGGTTTTTTTCATGTAGGTACATCAAAGTAAAATTTAAATTATTTCATTTTGATGTAATTTTATTTATTATTCACTTTTATTGATAATAATAATATATATTAAAAATAAGATATATATATATATTTTTAAAAAATATATATTTTAGTTTTACAAAATAATTTCGAAAAAAAAAACAAATACGATAGGAGTTTATTTTTATTTTTAGTCTGTACCTGTTACTTTTACGGAAGTGATATCAATCAGATCATAACAATAATATAATTATTAAGGTCAAGTGCGTATACAACAATAAGTCTGTGAACAATGAACGTTTGTTCATCTCGAGTTCGTAATCTCTCTTCCGATTGAATTTAAAGTCGTAATAATCAGAATTATATGGAGCAATTCATGTTAATTTTAGGTCAAGTGATTTCGTAATCATATTTAATATCACAATTATTAATTGCATTATTTTAATATGATGTATTAGTCCTTTTTTGTTAAACGGAAAACTTTTACAATAACTTGCGTGCACCTAGATATCCATGTGAACTTCGTTATACGTATGTTTTTTATTATAATTCTTTTATTTAAATTTAGAAAGGCAATGACTACTAAAATAGTAGGATATTATGCCTATAGCAATATTGAAATAGACATTTCTTCAAAGTTAGTTTGTAATAAGCATCAATAATACTACTATTAATTGCTTTGGTTTGGTTGTTATCTTTCGTTGTATAATCTTTTTCATTTACAGTCAGTTGTCGTATCCGAATCCTTCACTAAGCCTATTTTCTTTCTTTATAATATTATTATAGCGTTTCATAGTTTTATATAATTCGTTTTTTTCAATTTTAACTTCATTTGTTGGTATTTATTTCGGTGCTATAGATGAACTAAATATCACACGAACTTGTTTTACAATAAATAAAAACTAGACTAGACTTAATATTACACATCGTAATTGCTATTAAGTAAATATTTTGTTCGTTTAATTGTAAAAAATAACCGTTTGCTACCGGTTTCATTCTGTAAACGGTAAATGAGGCTCACTGGTCTATTTATTTCCCTCATCATTTCCATAAGTTATATTTAATTTAGCATTTTATATTATAGTTATATCTTTTGTGAGCTGTTACTATTTATCTACATTCGCGGTTAATTTTAAAATACAAAACATCTAAAAACTTAGAACTAAATAGTCTACGTATGAGTATACATGCAGTTATAATTTTTGAGATTTCATAATGGATCTAATATTTTTTTAATAAATAGTTAATATAAAAATATTGTTGTTCAAATAATGTATTAAACCTATATATCATTTACTTTATATTCTTTAGTTAATAATTATTATAATATTAGAGTTATTTTGATTGAGTTACAGTTAAATTCGATAAGTGCAGTTTCAAATACCTTTCGATATTTCATTTAGACTGACAATGCGCGTGCGCAAATGTATCGCACCGTTTCCTCTCAGCTATTTGATAAATCTTTCTGGTTCTAATGGATTACTTGTCAATTGGAAAATTGTTTTTATGTATGTACACGTTTGATAGCATATAAGTAGCCGTTTTCACTCGTAACGAACGTTTGTTACAATTACGCTGTCGTGTGACAGGTGTCAATTTAGTAAATAATATAAGAATATATAAATGTTATTATGTTACAAGTTAAATTGTTGTAATCTAAGTGCTGTGAGACTGTTATGCTAAAGATTCTAAACTCACGCCCACTGTAACCATAAATAATACGCTATAATTATAGAATAAGTAGGTTATAATCTATGTTCTCCTCACGTCACCAAATAACCACAGATTAATAAAAAATTATCAGGTTAAACAGAGAACTTTTGAGAAAAAGTTTTAACTTGTGTGTAACGAACACGGAATTGTGACAAAGTGTGCGTAATCCAGCGATTTTAATAGTGTGATTAATATGCTCTACTAAGTAAACTGGTAATCAAGATGGCGACTTGTCCACGCCGAGAGCGCCCTCTCCGGGCTTCGACAACAAGGCTAAAGTATTCCAAAACGATACCCGCGAGTACAGTCAGGTAATTAATGATATATTAGTTATTTTATAAATTAGACACGATTTAAAAACCAGTTATGCTTGTGAAAAGCTTAATTCGGGTAAATAAAAATCTAAGTCAACAAACTTGCTCAATTAATTAATATTTATTTTATGTAACGTATTTTTTTTATCATATTGTTTATCGAATATGAAATTATTTCGCCGAATATCATCAAGATAAATCCGGGAATCAATTAACATATTTTATGTTATTATTTGTTTTCAGTCTAAATGAGCCCACTTTACTATATTTGTTACCTAAATAGATTTTCAATAAAAGTCGTACTGTTTTAAAAAATATTTAATCTAACTATAATTATCTATACTAATATATAAAGCTGAAGAGTTTGTAACTCTGATGTTTGATCCGGCTAATCTCAGGAATTACTGGTTTGAATTTAAAAATTATTTTTGTGTTGTATAGTCCTATTATCGAGGAAGGTTCTAGGCTGAGTTTAATTCATTATATATTTATTAATTGTACGCGGGTGAAACCGCGGGGCACAGCTAGTCTTATACATAAGAGAGATACCACTCATAACGAGATCTCCATAACTATCCGCCCGATATACATAGTAACTCCTTCCCCGACGTAGACGTTGACTACGAACGGATTTTTCGTATATCCTATCCTAAATACATTTTCTTTACCAGTGCGAAGCCGGGACGATAGCAAGTTATTAATAACTTTTTTTTCTCTCTGTTTCAATGTATATATTTCTATTTGGTAGCTAGCTTGTAAAAATGTATTTTATATATCAATATTTATATTGAAACAATTCCGCATATTTATAATAAAAGCATTGATGACGTAACAAGTGTTATATTGAATGATCACTAAGGAGAAATTGCATCAATCATTTTTACATTACAACACATTTATCCGTTCTATATGGTGTTTTCTCTAAATTAAAACATTACAAACGTGACAAGTGACCGCATTCTTTATAAAAACTGTGCGCTAATTACAATTACAACAATGATATTATATATCACTCACTGTGGGGGGCTTATTAGTTGTAATATTTATACCACTAGTTAATAAACTAGTGGTGTAACTATTCTGACCATCTGGTGTTACTGTCTGAATGGATACTGAAGTTGTGTGACAATTTGGTAATGCGTGGCGCGGGGTTTATGGCTGTGTCAATACAAAGATGCAAATTATATTAATTACATTATTACAAATTAAATTAAGTTGTTTTAAAAAAAAATAGATGTAAAACACGTGTTAGTTTCCGAACGATGTTTTCGCTGATCGCGGAGTACGATAAGCACTCCGATCTTACATTAATAATAAATAAAAATTTAAATAAACATAAACATAAAGATATTTATTTAGTTACATAATTAACAAGAAATGATAACACATAGAACAAAACAAAATCAAGCAATTGTAGCAGAGCCAAGTTTAGAACTTAAAAAGGTACGGACGCAATTTTCCAGAGAAAAAAAAATATCAATACTTATATTATAATATGAAGGTGTTCTTCATGTATGTTACGTTGTCACGGGTAAATCACTAAACCTATTTGGATGAAATATGAAGTAAGCCTGAACCTTGAAGGAAAGAGATAGACAATTTTTTATACATAGCACAATTCGATAATTAACAAATAAATAGAGAAAAAACATTATCAGAGTTATATAATACCAAATATACCCTCGTCTTGGACCGTTAAACGTGCGAACATGTTTTTTATTCAATGTAGTATCACACAATCACTTCATAATAGTCAAAATAAAACTACAACTGGGTTGGAAAAGAAAATGACCCAGGCAGACCAAGAACTGGCGAAAGGAACTCAGCGGGATTTTAAACTTTCTTTATCGTTTACAATTTGTTTCTTTCAAAAACAACGTGGTTATTTTAGTCATAATGTGGAATATAGTATAATAAAACGATAATCTTTTTTTTTTTAAATAAAGTTACTAATTATGGTTGTTTTGCCTATTGACAAAATCAGATTTTAAAACATTGATAATAAAAATGTCTACATTACTACTTACTACTACTACATTACTACTTTTATACTTAAATTTGTTGATTTTCACGTGGAGTACTATAAATGAATAATATATATTTTTAAGGGATTAACAAAAATGCCCTTTTTTAAAAGTATTACTAATATATCTATTTATTTATACAATTAAGCGTACACCTTTAGATAAGAGGGTCCCGACACATTAAGGCTTATACTTAATTGATGAAAAAAAGTAATTGCTCATTTTCGTTTCGGGCCTGTTCTCGGTAGAATCTAGAACCAGTGGTATCGCAATAATCAGATTAACCCATTGTGGGTTAACATGAAGTTTCAAAAGTGCTATAAGCACTATAAGATAGCTCCAATTTTTGATTTTGCACTGGTTAATTGTGGATGGATTGATACCAAAAAGTTATAAAATTGGTAATGGTCACTTAAAAGTAAACTCAATGCACAGGACGTAGTCTTAGATCCCATGTTGGACAGCGATAATATATATTAGGTAGTGACCACTTAACATCAGATGAACCAATTGCTCATCCGCCTATCAATAAAAAAGGCAAATTTAAACATTACGCAATTTCCTTGTTTTAGAACATGATTACTCTTATCGCTATTTCATTATGTTAATTAAGTAACTTCCAAAATGATTAACATAAAGTTTTGTAAATGTTATTTGGAATTCTAATTCCAATTGGAATATACCCTTAACAATTACAAGTACGCAACATGTACCGTTGCGCTTACTTACAAATAACAATGATTACAATATATAACTGATCAAGCGTTACATTACAAAACGAGGTGACCATTAAAAAAAACATTCGATTACTTTCCCTAATTACACATTATTCCTTACACTACTTGCATACTATTAAATATACATATGTTAAATTTAGACGGAAATAGACTTTAAAATGAGCAGTATAAGGTACAAATTCGTTTTTGTTATATAATGCTTTTTATACGTCTACGCTAAACAATGGCAGTTTTTTACAGCGCCATCTGTTGTTGAATAGAAATGGTGGGAAATGTGGAAGAAAATCTTATGACATTGTCAGGTGTTTTCTCTTATTGACTATGTTGTGACTATTTCAATGTTGAAGGTCAATCGCTCGTGTTGAAAGTATAGGATCGTACTTGTTTAAGCGTATTCGATTTGTATATATTGACCATGCAATCATTCATTCACAAAACTTAAATTTTATAGGAAAAATCATTTTATGAGTAATATTGATGTCAACATTTATGTGTGAAAAGATAGATTTTTATCTACGTTATTACGGTATCAGCGTGTCAGCATTAAGGTATATACTGACAGGCTTTATATATGCTATAAATATTATAAATTAATTCTTTCTGTCTGTCTGTCTGTTACACTTTCATGGCTAAACCTCTGAACCAATGATTTTGATGCTTGGTATAGAGCAAGCTAGAACCCCCATCTAAGGATATAGGCTACTTATATACCAAACACTTGCCTTTAACACGCAAAAAAACCAAGGGCAAAAACTAGTATATACAAATAAATTACGTTGAAGATTTTTTTTTCAACATTTTAACATAAACAATATCTCACTTTAGTGTGCGATTTCAGTAGAGTAATTCAGTAAGAACTCACTTTACTAGTCACCCGTGAAAATGTTGACAGCAGACTTACAGCGATAAATTATTTTGATGTAGTAGTTTCCAGTTTGACAATCAATAAGTAAGTGTATTACTTCAATCTATATAAATAAAATGATAGAGGTCTGCAGTTGTGCGCGCATCACGGAAAAAGTACTGGATGGATTTCAATCAAATTTTCTAAATTTTATTTATTAGACACTTGCCCCTTATCAAAAAAAAATTGCGATATCTTCATTTAATATAAAGTTATTAAAGTTTCAAGAAACAACGATTTGTATATGCACTGCGTGTTCAGTGATGTATGTTTAAACAATGTATATTTTTGCTTGCGATCTTTTTTATGTTTTTTCCTTCGTACATAAGAAAACTCTATTAATATATCAAGCAACGCGGACGAAGTCGGGTATCAGCTAGTATTGAATAAAGTATTTTGATTTTTGATGCGTGTTTGAAATGTTATAATTAATTATAATTAATAATTGACCATTTAAATGGTCAATGTCGAATATCACTCTTACATTACACGATTGCTATCAGCTGTAAGTTTTGAGTTTTATTATATACAGAATATCACTGAATTAGTTTACAAGGTTTTTAAGGTTAAACAGACAAACTTATAAGCAGAGATGGCCCAGTGGCTACAACGCGTGAATCTTAACCGATGATCGTGGGTTCAAACCCGGGCAGGCACCACTGAATGTTCAAGTGCTTAATTTGTGTATATAATTCATCTCGTGCTTGACGGTGAAGGAAAACATCGTGAGGAAACCTGCATGTGTCAAATTTCACTCAAAATTCTGCCACATGTGTATTCCACCAACCCGCATTGGAGCAGCGTGGTGGAATAAGCTCCAAAACCTTCTCCCCAAAAAGGAGAAGAGGCCTTAGCTCAGCAGTGGGACATTCACAGGCTGTTACTTTACTTTTAGACAAACTTTATATCATGTTATGGGTTAATTAATGAACATTTTTACGTGAAGCCATAATAGAGTTTTGATAGATGATAGAGACTTGTTACAAATTAAATATTGCTAATGTTCTGTCGTTTCGGTCAAATGTAACTATTTATCGTTTATTGTAACATTGGTATAACTTTTCACAATTCACTGTAATCGCTATAAACAAATACTTAAGAAGTTTTTACAGTATATTACGAAACAGAATTACAGATACAAAATTTGTTAATGGTACGTGCAATAAAAATGCCATAAGGATTTTTTGAAATAAATTTTAGGGCAAAAAATTAATGCATGGTATTCTCATAGATGGTAAATTGACAAAAATAATAATAGTTACGACATTATTGGATTGTTTTGGACGAAACAGCACCATTTTATGTGTTACTTTTTATAGTTTAATTTAAATTAAGACATTAATGTTTAATAAATGTTAAATAAATTTGAATATTTAAAAATATTCAATTGTAATAAAAAAGACAGAGTTGTTTAAATATGTAACTATTATTATCGACTTACATAGGTAGAGTTTAAAAGCCTGGCAATATTTTATATATTTTTTTATTAGTAAGGCAAAAAATCTATCTCGCAATAGATCAGCTACATCACGTGCCTCAATTGGAGAGAAGAACTAAAAGAAATCAGAAGAAATACATCAAAACATTTGCTATTATTTAATCGTACAAAATTGCCGTAATGCGAAACATTTTGCCGCCAAATTTATCGTCCCAAGTACATCATAGCTCATTAAAACCAAGGCTAACACTTGAAATCGTTTTGCAACAGAGCGGAGATTTTATCTGAAGCAATTTGGAGGCACTCGATCGGTGTAGCGAAAGTGTTTGTACGAAACAGCCATGTCATGTAGCGTGGAGACGGACATGCTGAGAGAAACGTGGCTCGGTCCAAGTTAAGAGCTTACGGATTCAATTTAATTTTTTTTAAGTAATATATTAATAATTTTGAAGGTTTCATAGGAGTAAAACTAAATATATTTTTTGTGATAATTTACTTAATTTATTTATTTATAGTTTGTCTAGATCAATCAAGTTAATTTAGTATTATTAGTCATCGTCCTTTTGTCGTCCACTGCTGGACATAGACCTCTTGAATGGCACGCCACTGAGCTCGATCAGCTCTCAAGATTTTCGTAAAAACGTTTCTATACAATACGTATTTTCTAAAAATACTAACAAGTAATAAAATATCGAAGCTAACCTTTAGTTACTTATCAGACGTAATTACTTATCAGTGACGATTTGTATCTCTCTTCAACACATTAGAAAAAGAGGCAATGTTTAGGTTTAATTAATTATTGATATATTGATATAAATGTTTTAAAAACAAAAATTAGGTAGATATTCTCGAATTATAATCATTTATTTATCAAAATGTACAATTAGCTGTTAAAGTAATTAAATAAATAAGCCAATATGGAAAGTAACTAAATAAAAACAAAAAAAATATATTTATGCTGCATTTGTTTTAGTGCGGTAGTTTCTAGTTTGACTATCAATAATTAAGTGTAATGCTTCAAATTTGAATACAGTATTGTGATTTGATTTTATTATATAATCAGCGCTACAAATGTGTTAATGAAAATACACAATTTGAAATCATTTTAACATCACTTGGACCAAACGCCATTTCACGAATCGGTACGTAATTAATGTCAGACGAAATAATTCCAACTCGGATTTGTTTCTTTTTGAAAATTTTGAAAGATTGTGATACCTGTCTTCTGTTTTTTGTCGTGTTTCATAAAATTTCAAAGTGTATCGATTTTAAAAATATATTATGAGTTTAAAAATTGTAAAATAATTTCAAATATTATTGAATATCTGATTCACAATTTATCTAGATCTAGATAAATATACTATTATGTAAGCTAATAAAAATAATTCATAATAAAATGAATATATATAACTAATATAAGTTGGGGTATACGGTAGGATGTTCCTAGGTTGTGTTATAGGTCTTAATCTACTGATATTCATATTTACATAGATAATTTTAAATGTATAAATACCTAATACATACTTACTTATATAAAACAACCAAACTCGAGGCGGGAATCGAACCTACAATCCCGGAGCGGAAGACACGGTCACTGCCAACTGCGCCAACGGTCAATTTTTATCATGAACTATAAATAGAAAATTTCGTTCATCATTTGTTTCATCACGTTAGATAAGGATCAATGACACAAGTCCACCTCAACAGAGCCAAACGCAAGTTGATAAAAACTTCAGTTACTCAAAGTTGGCGCATTTGATTACTTTGTATTTTCAAGTATTGGATTCTTGCTTATGATATTCTATCGACTTTAGACAATAATGTATTTTGTTAGGAAATTCTTGGGTAAGCCAGTGTAACAACAGGCACAAGAGAAATTACATCTTAGTTCATGGTGCATTGAAGATGAAAAAATTGAAAGATTGAAAAAAATATTGAAATAGAATTGTAGAAAAAAATAATAACTTGAAATATTTTTTAAAGCGCCAACGTTTATGGGCGTTGGTGATATTTTACCATGAGGTGGTCCATATGCCCGTCTGCCTTGAAATTTAATAAAAAAAAAAATATATAAATTCCTAGTTGAATTGATTGTTTTCATTACAATTATCTATAAATAATAAATTTCTTTTATAATTATTGATTGTGGAATATGCGTTCCCTAAGCACCCATTATTCCAATAAAGATAATATGTTAAAAGATAAATAGAAACCGATTTTCTAGTTAAACATATACAATTAAATGTGAAACATTTGCAGCCTCAGAATAATGGTAGTTATTGCGAAATACGAAAGAGAACGCGCTTCAAAACCAATATTGCGAGTGCAATATGAAATAATTATAAATGCTAAATGCAAGCTTCTTGCTGATCAACATTTGGTTAATGCAACCTTTTATATTACATCGACCTAAATGTAATGTAGCAACCATGACCCAGTGGACAAAACAAGTGGATTTTAATCTAAGTAACTGGGTTCCAGGCCGGGCTAAACCTGCTTAGTTTTAATGTGTGCAGAATTTCCAGCTTGGTGATGAATAAAAACATATTGAGAAAACCTGGGCGACAAATGAAATGCTGCAACATGTGTCTTCACTAATCATTAACGCAGCGTGGTGGAATAAGCTCCAAGCCTTATCAAATGATCAGTTTTAGATTATATAATAGTAATTAATATTTTTTATAATTATGATTTCGTGTTCTTTTCATCTTTTATTATATATATTACTAGCTGGACCCGCGGGTTCACCGCGTATAATTAATAAAAATCAGCCGTCCTCGATAAAAGGAGTGTAGTCCTTAAAAACACAAAAATATTTTTTAAATTTGAACCAGTAATTCCTGAGATTAGCCGAATCAAACGAACAAAACTCTTCAGCTTTATATATTAGTATAGATTATAACAATGACATTAATTTCTTACTTAATTTGGACATTTTAAAAATTTACTGATAATTTTTTTGTTACTTTGAATCTGATTTGAATGAATCTGGAGGTTCTATGGACACTTGTAATTGACATGCATACAAGATACACTATTATCCTCTTATAAGCTCTTTTTTTTACAGCTATCATGTATGTTGTAAGCGTTCTTTTACAAATATTAAATTAATTAAATCAAAGAAAGGAGGCCTCCTCAGGTAGTGGGGGCATTTACAGTTTTTAACTTATTTTGTTTCCATCAGTGGTGAATAAAAACTTAAACTCAAAATCTACGGTTGAGCTCTACGGTCAGCTCTTTTTAATGTTGCCATTAAACTAGATACGTGTTTTATTGTCCTTACTTATAAAAATTGCTTAGCGGTTGTTTAATGAAACATTGCACTCTTTCTTTCATTACTGATTTGATATTCGACAGAAGAAGACACAGCATTGTTTAACTAATGTCTCGCTAAGCAACGTCTATAAGGCCGTGAATATAGTTTAAAATTACTAACAGTACAGATCATCGTATCGAATGGAGGCAATCACGCTAACAGTTATTCTTCGTTAAATCGTACTCTGATTTATATTTCATAAATTGAAATTTCATAAAAGGACTAACTTGCTATTGCTGTATATTACTATACTTTTTAATCGATTAATATATTAATTAATAATTCAAAAATATATTGTTTAAGGTCAATTAACGTTAAAAAGGTCAAAAAAGTTCGACGATAAAAATCAAATAAGATATGAATATCGCGTCATTTGTGTTATTTGTAGTAATACCTTATTATATAATATATGTGTTATAAATTACATACATTTAAACAGCATTTAGTCTAAATTAGCAGTAAAATGTATTCATTCTAACATAATTCAATAAAGGGCTTAGTATAGGGAATTAAAATTAATAATTAGATTATTGATTCTTTCATTAACTAACTTTATATCGTTGTAACTCTAAAATTACTCCCCCGCTGAATATAGTAACATAGATGTATGTTAAAGAAAAAAATAATTATATTTTTAATTAATTTTTGACGGACCAAGGTTATTACTTTTCAGCCAATCATAAGGAAATCGAATACATTAATTATAAATTTAATAACCTGTCGAAGTCGAATATCATGAGTTATGTAATCATTATACATAGATCAATAAACGGGAAACATGTCATTCAACCGTTTTGTGTGAAAATGTACGTGTCAACGCGAGCACTTTCGCTTTATTTTCTCGTGAAAACCTCGAAAGCCTATAAGCTCTCAGTGAGACGTTGACTCGCGGCGCGTGCGCATGTTTCATAACGATTTTTATTTTTACGATTCCGTTTTCGTTTGTGGTTTTGTGTTGTGTGATTGGATATGACGCTCATTTTGTTTTACAAAACGCTGTTGTCATGATTATTGGATATAATATATTGGATTATCGATTTTAATACATCGGACAGTTAACATCGATTTTATCAGAATGACCCTCAGTAATATGAACCAGCCATACAATCGGGTTACGAATAAATTTTTCGGAAAGAAAAGCAAAAAGAGTAAGAAGTATGTGAAAATGAAAGCTGGAACGTACAATGGGCGTGAGCGGTAATATATGTTTTTTATTAATAATATTGTTTTATATTTTATATGTAATCATTATAAGGTGAGAAAGTTAACATAAATAATATTGTTAAACAGAGGAATATAATTAAATTAAATCAAATATATTAGTTTAAAAATATTTACAAATATAGAATAACATGTGTACGTAACACAGATACATATGTTAGTGAATTATATAAAGTTTTATTTTCATATAATCGTAATAGTTATCAAAATGTTGTAATTCATATATTTTTAAAACAACCTTTAATTTAATCATGTGTTAAAATGATTTAACAGTATAACTACATTTTTGTAAACTGCACCAAAGTTGTGGGATTTCTGTCATATAAATTTAAATTCTAACTAATATTATAAATGCGAATGTGTTTGTTTGTTACAATTTCAGGCTTAAACCACTAAACTGATTTTAAAAATTCTGTAACCAATGGAAAGCTACATTATCAGCGAGTATTATAGGCTACATTTTAACCCCGTATTCTCACGGGAACGGGAAGTACGCGGGGAAAACCGCGGGGAAAAGCTACTATACAATAAATACCTTCAATATTCCATGATATGATAGACATCCAGGATAGATTCTGCGATAGCTTAGAAGTGCATTATTTTGTTCTATTTTATAAAACTATTGTTTTGTGCTTAAGTAAACCTAGATGACTATGAAGTAAATAATATTGAACGTTGCTATTAATATTGGTGTTATGTTTTTGTTATGGGTTCACCCCGAGGAAGGACTTTTTTGCTTGATTCAAACAAAATTTCAATAAAAGCTACTTTTGCATTCATAATATTAGTATGGTGGTGTATCGATTAAATAAATAAATAAATAAATAATCAAAATCGATAGGACCTTTGCTATCCTTTTTTTATTACTCAATTAGACAGAGATAGCAATAATAATTGTAACCTCAAGATATCGACGGTATATGGAAAGCCTTCTAAAAGTCTAATGCTCGATTCAGCCTTGCAAAAGACTTTTTTATTAAGAAAATGGAAGTAGTCATTCCGTGTCAAATTCATTTAGGAATCATTAACAAGAGTAGCATTATGTAGATTATGATGAATATATTCTGGCGAAAACCTGTTATACTCGTTTCGGATTGAGCAACGCTCGTGGCATCAGTGAAAAGGCATAAAAGTGAAACCGTCATAATACCTATTGATGTAAAGTAACGGATCTTGTAACAGGTGTAAGATTATGTCATAATCACTACTAGTATGTAAGTTGACGATCGCTTTCGACGATGTGTTGGGTTCAATTTGAATTGTACTTGATTCTTGTGTCCGGTGGATAGGATTTATTTAGGCAAAACGTATAATCGTAGACAAAAATAAAATTATATCTGCGCAAATAAAGCAACAGCCAGTATAAATCCCACTGCTGGGTGGGTGTCTTGTTTTTCCTTTTTCTCCATAGGAAATGATAATTGTTTCTTAACGTGTATAAAAACAAACCTTATTCGATAATATAAGTGAAAAGTATGTCTGAAAATCTTTAAAATGTAGTTTTCTATTTCAAACTCGTGAAATCGTTTATTAGAAGGAAGTCAACTTGCCCTCATTATTTGCCATTCATTTCAATGTCATATGTACTCTACAGAGTCATAAGTTTTTAGAATAGAATAGAATAGAATAGAATAGAATAGAATAGAATATGCTTTATTGTACAACACATACATGATCAAGGAAACATACAGTTATAAATACTATTTAAGAACAGTGTTAATGCACAAAAGGCGGTCTTATCGCTAAAAGAGCGATCTCTTCCAGACAACCTTTGGGTAAAGGACACAAGAAAAATAAAGCGGTAAGGAGGTGCACAGAATCTAATTTTACGTTTAAATAAATATGTATAAAAAATATACATACATAGTATGATATATAAATAAATAAAAATAAATATATATATATATAAATAAATAAATTTAAATTAAATTATATATATGTATATATATACATACGTACATAAAAATATATAATGTGTAACAATAAGTAATTAAGGTAATTATAATAATAAACAGCAATAATGCGTCAGCTGATAAGACAACATCACACTATGTAGACAAATAATAAGCCTTGAGTCGGATTTTAAAAATGTTTATACTCTGAGACCGTCTTAAGTGGAGCGGTAAGGAATTCCATAGGCGAACAGCTTGTACAGAGAAGGAATTGGTATAGAAGGAAGAAGAGTGAGAGGGAATTTTAAGGACAAGATTATCACCAGATCGCAGAGATCGGCCGTGCGAGTCCTTAAGAAACTCGAAACGGTGTTTAAGATAGTGAGGAGAATTTGGATGAAATAGTATAGAGTACAGAAGAGAAAGAATATGAGTATTCCTGCGAAGTCGGATTGGGAGCCACTCGAGTTTTTTGCGAAATTCAGAAATGTGGTCATATTTACGAAGCCCGAATATAAACCGAATGCAGAGATTTTGAATTCGCTCGAGTTTATTTAATTGCTCCTCTCTAAGATCAAGATAGCAGGTGTCGGCATAATCAAGGATGGGCAGGAGAATAGTTTGAGCTAACGCAATTTTGGTAGGAATTGGTAGAAAATTACGCAGTCTGCGGATGGATCCGATCGAATGAAACATTTTCCTGCTCACTTCGCTTATTTGTGACACCCACGAGAAGTTTTGATCGATGTATTTTAATCCTGAAACGTAGTTTTTTTTTATACTGCTTTGTAAAGGTATAGGAAAGGCACTGACATCTGAATTACAAATACAAGAAAAACGAGACGCAGACGAGGTGTAAACCATTAGTAATAGTAATTTGTAAATAATAAAATAAAAAGCTATTTAAATTACCAATGTAATATGTGCATATTAAGTATGTAAATACTACACAAAACTAAATTAACTCTTAGACTATTTACATATTTGCATTATGCAGTGATTTCGTCAACATTGTTATGTGATGTCCAAAAAAGAAAGCCACTTTTAACTTAGGATGTCAAAATCGACACTGATTTTTAATTTAGAATAACTTAAGACACAATATGTCGACAGTGTTTTAATTTATGAATTATTTTGTCATGTAAATAGTGAAAATTATACATATCATATTAGCGATTTGTATCACGGCAAAACACAAAAGGCAAAACATCTTAACAACCATTACGCTAAAGAACGGTATATAAGAAAATCACATGACCTAAATTGTAGGGTGTAAAAAGCAACTAAGTATATATCGCAATTTCCGTATCATGGCGGAAAAATGAATAAATTAAAAAAAACTAGATGTATCTCTTTTTTTCAAAATGGCGGAGATAGCTCATAAATCTTGGTGGGCAATTTCAAGTTAAGCCACTTTTCCACAGATCACTAAAACAATATTAAAAAGCCTTCTTAGTGCAAATACAAATTGATATCCTTATAATGACTGGACAGTATAGCGATGAATATTTTTACCAAATATAAGCAATTAATGCTGGATTTTACTCCTTTTTTTCGCTGGAAAAACAATGCCACCGAAATACCCACTAAAAACCAGCGGTACCCTCACCGTCTTTCGGGAGGCGTCACGGCATCGCTTGCGTATGCTACCTTAAAGGGTATTACTCCTTGTCTAACCAACTTTGGAATTCCTATCTACTTTCTCTGTTTCATAATTCCGTTACTATCACAGGATCTTGTATACGATTTTTCTATTGGTCAAAAATTAAATTTTATTAGTATTATATCGCGTAATAATAAAGTTTCATTTATTGAAGTGCATGACGAGCAAAAAATTATACATGAATATTGATTTTATTTATTATTCAAGGCTTCAAATAGAAATCAAAACAATACACGTATTTATGTAGTGTAATTTTCATGCATTTATTCTATACAAACTTGTATATAACAGAAGAATATTGTTTTTGTTCGTATTATTGTTGTACGATGTTTTCACGCACCGTTCCTCCGATTAGGTTTAAATTTTGTACAGTTGTTATTGGCACGTACGTTACGGCTTAGTACAATCGAAGTACAATAGGAATGAGCGAATCGTATTGGATAACTGCTTACAATATAACTAAAAGATCTATTGCAACGCTAATATTTATCTAGGTATGATTTTATAAATGAGATACCCAAATAATGAAAAAAAAAATTATTTATGTATTTAAAATATCTGAAAATGAAACGATATATTAACTTTAGGTGCAATCTATATAATACGTGACATTGGACTTATATACAGAAGAAAGAAGGAAAGAATGAAAATGGTAGTCGCACAGCGTACAACGTCAGTAAACGCGCTCGCGGGGAACATAAATATTATAAGGATGGCACATGAGTATCCAACCTGCATAGGAACAGCGTGGTGGAATAAGTTCTAAGCCCGTTTTATAACTTTAAGTATCTCTTAAAAATATGAAAGTAATGTTGAGTATTTTTCTAATTGCTTAATTATAATGTATAGAGATTTTACGGGAGCGTTGTACTTAATCCTCAGCTATACTCTTTGATCAGGATCAAAGCATCTTTGTAGTGTAACAAATAATATGTTCAGATTTAAGATTAGGCCAATTGGCACTTTAATCTCACACTAAAAAATACTAAAACAATATACATACATACATACATACAACTAATACCAGAAAATGAAACGCGTTTCGGAGAAGATTTGACATTATAGTCACATTATTCTTTAAGTAACGCTTTTCAGTTTCACTTGGTTTAAATTTAGAATACTGACGTGAAAAGAATGAACTTTATCTTCTTGAAAATAAACTTAGAACTAAAATTATAATACAATCTTTCGTTCGCGATAGTTTTAAATATAAACAGGTTTCTATAGTTGTAAAGCGCATAATGACAATGAAAGTTAAGTTTGGCGTAGAGAGTATTTTATCACAGGTCATTGACATGTTTATTGCAAGCGAATGATATAAGCTTTACGATCGCGTGAATGATATTCGTTTTATCTATATTTTATGAACTGTTGAAACTGCCAAAATAATGGTAATGCTTCAGATAATTAAGATATACATACATATAAGTATCATTCTATGGGACAACAATTTCTAAAACACCTCATGTTTTAGAAATTGTTATTTTAATTCTACTTAAAATAGTTTCTCTGTGTTTGAAGTAATATATAAACGTTACATGGATTTTAATCAAAGTTGGTTCTCCAGACAAGTATCACTAAGTTATCATGTCCTTAATATTTTTCTATTATAATAATTCATCGCATGTTCCACGGTGAAAGAAAATAATTTAACAGAACCTGCATGTTTGAGATAAACCTGCTCTGTTACATATTTATTCGGTTACGCAGTCTCCTTAAAGGCAATGGGGGCTGTGGCCGACCTCACAACAGTAATAGCCCAATTTATAATGATATTTGTATGTAGTATTTATAAATTTATTTCTCAACAGTGCCAACACGGCCATGGACAATGACGTCACACCGGTCTACCTCGCAGCTCAGGAGGGACATCTCGCTGTTCTCAAGTACCTCGTCCTCGAGGCCGGAGGACGGTTGGATGCACGCGCGCGAGACGGAATGCTACCCATACACGCTGCTGCACAGACTGGTTGCTTGGACTGCGTCAAGTGGATGGTGAGATTACATATATATTAATATCGACAAATAGAAGAAAATTAATAATTAAATAAACCGTAGCCGAACTACTATATCAAAGATATTAAAAAAATTAAGCAATATACTTAAAATTTTAATAACGCCTTTGAAAGCCAGAGATGCCTACGCCTAACAATAGGACATTTATGAGTATGATTTGTGAGTATGATTTATTATAATATAATCCATCTCGTGTTCGGTGGTTAAGGAATCATCAGTCATCGTAAATAAATCTGCCTCCAATCAAATTCTCTCACATGTGTATTAACCAAGGATGCCCTGGAACAGTGGTTCCGAAAGATAGAGGAGCCAGCCATTGCGACATTGTACACCACAAAAATCACTACAACAGATTTAAAGTTAGACATTTCATAATCCGATATGCGATAAGATCAAACACTACTCACAACAGAGTTGCACAAACACAGATTAAGATAGAATAATAGATGTTAATCAAGACATAATACGTTATTTATGAAATATCATCGCAATAGACACTTGTTAGATTTTGTTTCATGTTGTAATAAACAGGGGTACGAATATTAAATATTCAATTTTGAACTAATGATTGTCTAATTAGTATTTCGTATTTGTATTTTGCAATTACTTTATGAACAAAGGTTAATAATGATATAGGTTTTATCCATTTCATAATTTAAAAAATCGTTTCCTAATTTGGCCTGTATCGTTCTCCATAATTAATTTCTTGTACAAGTTAATTTTGTCAAAAGTAAAATCCCACTGCTAGGTCTACGGAGAATAAAAGGTGAAAATGTTTATTGATTCATAACATTTTATTTATCTCTTGTAATACCAGTAAATAAATGAAGATTAAATTATAAATTATTTTAATTCTAACTCGTAGTAAGATTAATGAAAGTTTTAAATTAGTTACCACATTTTCAATTGACTGTATTAAAATAGATTTAAATGTAAATATTATAAATACGCTAATATTTTAAATGTAGCTCGATGGACTTACATGAATGCCCGTCTCTCTCTATTAAAAAAAGTATCAAAACTATTTATATCGTTCCTAGAAACAAAATAGCCACAGATCGAGCAGTAACATTATAAGAAAATTGTATGATTGCGGGTGATTAGCTAAACAATGCTGTGTCTTCTTTTATTGAATGTCAAATCATTGATGACAGAAAGAGCAAGATTATTAACTAAACATCCGCTAAGCAGTGTATTATAGGCCGAAATTGTCTAACTTCCGACCTTATTGTGTCGTCACATTAGTTACCTAAGTATCCGTTATTAAAAGTTTGATTAAAAGTGACTCATTTCCATATATTATATAAGTTAGCTGCATAATTATTTTTTAAGCCTCCACAATACCTACATCTTACGTAAAAGTAACTCACAAGAGAAAATCTACTAATTAGAGTTCAATAACTTTCCGCAATCAATCACAGAGCGGGAAACGATTAATGCGCACGCGCAGATTGTGATACTGCGATTTATCTAATGACTCGACAGCTTGTTGAAGAATTACTTTTTATTGTGATATATTTGCTTTTTCTATATAAATTATTATTATAAACGTTTGATATTATTTGGTTCTGTAACAGCCGAATTGTCAATGTTAAAAAGTTGCGATCTCATATTTTCTAAATTTGAGTTAATTTTTTTCCCTTTACCGTTATATTAATTAATTTGATTTAAAATGCTTAATTTTTATAAATACTGGTATTTATTGTGCAAGTTTCACTGAATTTTAATGTAAAAATGTAAATAATGTTCTGAGTATCTTCTCTCATATTATTGTCCGTTATATATATGTTCTACAATTGGGAGGGTAATATTCAAACTCTTCACATAATAACCACCCATTGTGTTATGATCAGTAATATAACATTTATATGTTTTTACTATATGTTATATTATAGATCGATATTTATTTTTATATACTGTATGTGTATGTATGTATCGGCGGAATAATGACGTTAGGTTAGGTTAGGTTTTCAATTACAATTTTATTATAATTTAGTGGCGATCCGTCGATGACATCCAACCAATAGTCTTTAAATAAATTAATTAATTTTACATTATATCAATTCATTCGCTTTAGTCTCAGTCCATCAATAATATTTGATACCCTTCGCTTAGGGCATCCTAGTAGACTGATTCTTTAAGTGTTTATCAGCTAGTTATAGGCTTACTCGGTAATCAAATTACTTATTATTTAATATTGTTATACAATTCACTAAATTAAAGTTATAAACACTTTTAGTCCGTAATTGATGGAGGTGTTTTATGCAAGCCCGTCTAGGTAGGTACCACCCACTCGTCATAATATATTCTTTCGCTAAACAGCAATACTTAATTCGTTATTTGAAAGGTGAGTGAGTGGGTAACTACAGGCACTAATGACGAAACATTGTCACCGAAGTTTGGTTGACTTAGGGATGGTATTAATAATTCTTACAATGTCAATGTTTATACGTCGGTGATGAACACCTACCATCAGTTGGCCTGTGAGTCTGCCTGAAAGAAATAAAAAAGTAAAGTAACAGCCTGTGAATGTGCCACTGCTCAGCTAAGGCCTCTTCTCGGCGATGTTCGCCCGGGTTTGAACCCACGATCATCGGTTAAGAGTCACGCGTTCTTACCACTGGGCCATCTCGGCTTCATAAAGACGTGTATTTATTTAAAGGAAATACTGGTTGTATTTCACCATCTCATCACTTACAGAAGACAGAATTCCAATGAAATTTAACACATGCAGGTGTGTTACTCACGATGTTTTCCTTCATCGTCAAGCATAAGATGAATTATAATCACAAATTAAGCACATAAAATTCAGTGGTGCTTTCCCGGGCTTGAACCCACGATCTTCGGTTAAGATTCACGCGTTCTTACCACTGGGCCACCTCGGCTTAAATATTATCTTAAAAGAATTATATTATAATTTAGAGGCATTAACTCTATGATGAAAGTTTTCTATCGTCGATGAGTTATATGAATTAGTTGCTAATATATATACAACTGTAATTTTATTCTCCAATTACACTCGGAGAGGATTTCCTCGTTTCTACAGTAATGACAATTTAATGTTATTAGTTTTATGATTGTGTGTAACAAATTCCTTTTGAAATATAAGAAAATTAATTTCTGGATATTCGTATTTAGTCGACTCTACTTTTACTGCCTGTTATGAAAAAAACTTTCGATAGATTTTATGTCAATATTGATATGAAGCATACATACACACAAGCGTGTTTTCTGTGATATGATATCAGATTCGAGCAGTTATTTTATATTTTTTATGCTTACGATAGCTAGTTCAAAATTGCCACAACACCATCTAGTAATGAGTTTATTAATAACCATGACATAGGTAAATTAGACAATATCGATTTTAAGTTGTAGTAGGTATCTAATAATAATGTAATATTATATGAATTTTTTGCCATCATTTTCATATATAATATGTTCTCTTTCTAGATCGTAGAGCGTGGTGTTGATCCGAATGCGAGAGACGGAGATGGCGCTACGCCACTCCACTTCGCAGCATCACGCGGTCATCTGTCAACAGTACGTTGGCTACTACGTCACGGAGCCCGACTACACTTGGATAGACACGGCAAGAGCCCTATCAACGATGCAGCTGAGAATCATCATTTAGAAGTAAGATTTATTTTCACTTACAAAAAAGGAAATTAACTCTCTATCAGATTTATCGATATTATATTTATCATAACGTTTGTTTCTATACGATTGCATAGATTTTTCAAATTTGATTAGTTTAGCTTGGTGGAAGAGCTTTGGGCAAGCTCGTCTGGGTAGGTACCACGCACTCGTCAGACATTCTACCGCAAAACAGTAGTACTTGGTATTGTTGTGTTCCGGTTTGATGGGTGAGTGAGCCAGTGTAATTACACGCACATCATCTTATTTCCCAAGGTTGGTAGCGCATTGACGATGTAAGCGATGATTAACACCTCTGGTGACCATCAGGTGGCCCATATGCTCGTCCGCCTACCTAGGCTACTTGAAATTAGTGCTTTCAAACAGACAAGAAAAAATTAATAACATGAATATAGTTTAGACGGCAAATCCATATTTTATCTTATGGCTTTAAGTAAATTGACTTAAGTGGTCGAAGGATATAGCGTGATGCAACTTGGTGGATATCTCCAATTCAAATGTAATTTTATATCTATACTAATAAATAAAGAAGAGTTTGTTTATTTGTTTTATCCGGCTAATCTCAGGAACTACTGGTTCGAATTTAAAAAATAATTTTGTGTTGTATTATTAGCACTTATATCGAGGAAGGTTCTGAGGTTGGAGGGGCTGATTCTAATTTATTATATTTTTATAAATTATACTCTGTTGAAACCGCGGGGCACAGCTAGTACGTGGTAAAATGCCATAAGTCTCGTTTAAAAATTATTTCGTCAACGAAAACAATAGATTTGTTTGGAAAGTGTATCATTTCATAGCGTTATAGTTATTTGGATACGTAATTGCGCACGCGCACGGGCGAGTTTTCTCTTTCACTTAATGATAGGCCCTTGTATAATAATTCAGATATATTTATTCAAAATGAAACTGTTATAAATTTAGTGAAAGTAATTATTAAGATGTGGTTTTAGAAATTTTGTAAATTTGGTTGCAATAGATGTCTGGTTTCCTACATGATCATAGTTTATTCAAGATGTATCTTGTATAAGCCCTTTTGAAATATAATTTAATAAGAACATGTATATATTATATAGTCTATATTTATTATATATATAATCTGTTTGGGAACTAGCCTCTGGTTGAGAAGGCTTTTGAATAAGTACAAAATAAGTATTTTTTTTTCTGATTTTGATTTATACATAAAATATAATGATTTAAAAAAAAGGTTTTCCGTATTATAGATAATATAATTTTTAAACCCAAAAAATAAAAGGAAAAAAATGGTTCCGAAAAATGAAGTTAAATAATTTCAAATAATTGAATAATCACAAAAATATCATTATGTACATGAAGTTGTATTTTAAAAATTCTGTAGTTATCATACCTCCGTCCACTTTGATATATGTATTGCATTGTATTTGCGCTTTTTTATCTTCTCTATCTATTTTTTTTGTTAACATAGGCAAAGTGAAAATAATTAATAGTTTATAAAAGGAATTGGTGTAGTAATATCATAACCTACTTATTTTTTTGCTTTGAAATATCTGAATGGTAGCAATGGAGTTTCTAATATGTTGCAAAGGGCGTTTAACAGGCGTATGGCGATTTTGTTAAATGCTTTATTGACTTATCAAGGCCTTTTAAAAACGATTGCAAATTTTAAGATTTGATGTATTATCTTATCTGCTATTTCAAAATGACAGTACGCTGTGTTTCTTTGTTCATTGTTGTTATTTTTACATTAATAAATTTAATGTTATATACTTAAGCTTAAAGACTATGTGAAATGCAAGCACGCACGGAGAGCTCTGATCCTGCACCTAATCTGTCACCGGTTTTCAAGCAGATTTGCGCAGTTGGCTAGTCGTAGTCATTTTTGGAATAGGATACATATTGATTTCCAGAATTTTCTCTTTAATTCAAATTGATAGTTTAAATTGTAATTAGGCTTAATTTTTTCGCTATGTAATTCTATGTATGTTGTAAGTATGTACAGTGCTTAAGTTTCTTCTGAGCTGTTAAATCTACCAGTATCTATATATTCTGTTAGGTAATTCGAAGTTCGAATACCAAGTGTTCCCTGAGCAGTCGCTTGAATCAATCAGGCTAATGATATACGTCTTGCTTCATTTGTTATAACCGTTGCTGATTGTGAAGACCGTTCAGTAATTAGAAAATGTTTCAATCGAATTGTTAATGAAGAGATACTCGTATATTTACGTCAAAAAGGAAGTTTAATGTAACTTATGTTCTTTACTTAAACGTATTTAAAAGAAAAATGACGTTTTAGAAATATTATTAGGTATATAGAATAGGCACAGAATAAATATAAATAATGTTAGAGGTAGTGTTTGCATTTGTTTCGATGATTTGGTATATAAATGTTCAATTAATGATAGTTTGTTTTTTGAATTGTGTATTCGTATATTCGTCTTAACCTAATAAACATTGATTGAAACAAGTTTCACTATTAAGTATATCGTCGTTAAGAGTAATTTTGAATTTAATTCATTTTAGCTAAATAACTATTATAATAATATTTCAATAAAGTACGTATAATTAAAACAATTATGACTACACACAGCAGAATACTATTTTTCATCAAGTACTTATAATGTTCTTGAAATACAAATACGGTGTACATCGTTCAAATTGGTATAAAATT
The DNA here is from genome assembly GCA_963151315.1 of Nymphalis c-album. Lineage (NCBI taxonomy): Eukaryota > Metazoa > Arthropoda > Insecta > Lepidoptera > Nymphalidae > Nymphalis > Nymphalis c-album. The sequence goes on along the minus strand of OY720602.1, from coordinate 2,376,536 downwards.
CAGTTGTAAGATTTGGTCCACATTTGAAATAAACGTTTATAACAATAAATTAAAATAATTAATATGTGTTCTCAGTGTTTAAACGTGCTGGTAGCAGCAGGAGCGGCCGGCGCAGATAACAAACAGTTATCCTCATACAAAGCGATTCACTCCTGCGCATGTGTACCGGGGGAGGCCAGAGTAAGTTTATTATTATAATTTGTTTCATTCTAATTTCAAGTACAATATTGTAAATTATTTCACTTTATAAATTTTATTTTTTTAATCAATATCATTTTCTTAATATTAATTGCTATATTTTTTATCTACATTTATTTTGCAGTTATTTTGTTAAATACAAAATATAATATCATTTTGGGCTGATATATTTATAATTTATTTAAAGGTTCAACAGTATATAACATGTGTATAACAGTATATAACAAATGTATTTACCAACGGTTTCTTTTCTATTACTTCAGTGTGCTCTGCAAAACTGCATCAACGCAAATGGGACTCGTTCCCCATTTTATCTCCACGCTCCAGAGCGCGAGAGACGCGGCTCGCACGAACGAAGAGGATCCTTGTCATCAACCGTGGGATCTATCAGCTCAGCCAGATCGGGACCAGCTGATGGACTGTACGTCAACCCCATGCAGAGAACTTCAGCCACCAGCGCAACGAATCACAGTTCTTCTGGAGAGGACAGTTCTGGTATGTTTCATAATCTATTTTATATTCTAGTATGTCTAGCTTTCCTTTAACGATTTCCTCAAATGTCATGGTAATTGGTCCAGTAAAAGTGGGTTATTCTATTAAGAAATTCTCTGTTGCATTCCTGCTTGATGCCAGTATTATTCTCGTGCTTCAGAAATCACGTAAGGCACGTTAGTCCTCCGCCTGGTTTGTCTACAGTCGGACACACTTAAAAATTGGCAGCCGTAGCCGAAATTCAAGAGGACATTAATGTATTGTAATACCTCTGGTCACAGTTAATCAAAGTAAATAGGACATCCGAACTTGTCTTACAATGTTGAAAGTGTATTTATTTAACTACTGACAAATACTGACTTTTTTGATGAATTTGCTTGAAAATTTTAATATCGCTCGATACTAGTTTTTTTTTTATTCACACAAATGTAAACGGTAATAAGAGGAGGTTTAATAGTATAGAACTCCTTGACTATTTAATGTGGAGTTGAAACATGTTTAAGTATGAATTATTTAGGAATACGTACTACTAAAATATAAAAATAAATAAAATCACCATTGAATTTTAATATGCTGTATTTGTGTTTGTAATTAATGTCCTAATGAGAGGTGAAGAAAAAGTCTTAAAAAAAATTAGGTAAATACTTCAGTAGATGCTTGGGTTGCTTTCAATTTGGTTATGCATTGACATTGATAGGCTGTTGTATACCTTTTTTAATTTGATATTTAATATTTATTAGAATTCAAATATGAATTCTAGAATAAAGATAATACAAATAAAAAAGTTTCGAATACATTAAAAACCGTTCGAACATTAAAAGATAAGTAATATGTTTAACATTGAAATAATTATTACAAGTAATTTAACGCTAAAATATTATTATAATTTATATATAAAGAATTGAGTTATGTAACTAATCGACAAACAGTAACGGAAGTATAGTGTAGTGAGGTGGAAAACTCAGGAAATATGCCTATGAGGGCGTTCATTCCAGTTATATAGTTAGTTTCGAAGCAATAGCATCATGTCAAGATATTTTGTAATAAAGTCCAAATTATTTAGTTTTGGTGTTTAAGTGATCGCATTTAACGTTTTAAGCAGAAAGACGTCATTGAATGTAAGAAGTGATAGGTTTAAGAAGGATTAGAAAATAAACTTGATAGGAATCTATTGTGCGATGTTGTGTTCCAGTTGAATGTAAGAAGTGATAGGTTTAAGAAGGATTAGAAAATAAACTTGATAGGAATATATAGTGCGATGTTGTGTTCCAGTTTTAAATGTAAGTTGTTGAGATGGAGTGATTATTATTATTAAACGTTTTTAATATATATATAAATATTTGCACTCCTATTTTGTTTATAAATCATCTTGGGCTAGGCGGTGAAGGAAAATGATGTAACGAATGTGCTCTATGTATACTATAACCGACATAAGACTATATCGCTTAAAGGAGTGGAGGCTTCAGCCCAACAGTGAAATAAAATCATCGGCGGGTGTCTATCTCATAATAAATAAAAATATCCCCAGCGATAAAGTTTTCAGGAAATTATTTATTAATAATAATATTAATAGTTATATTAAAATAATATTAAATTAAAAATAGCAAGCTATATGTAATATACACAGCTAAGAAACAGAAAATAAACATTGTTTACAAACGAAACGTTCTCTAACTAGAAAAAGCGGATAATAATCGAATCACGCGAAATTATTGTAGTATGTTGGGTTGTGTTGAAATATTGCTTGTAGCAATTAATCCAAATAAGGTAACATTGATAGTTATGTAGTAACAACTATGTGCTGCCGGCGACCGCGTTCGAATACACCACCATTTAAAGTGTAATGAGAATAAACAGCAATAGTATATTAATATTATTAATATACCTAATATTATATCCTGGGACATTATTCACACAAGGCAATCTAATCCCAAACTAAGCAGAACGCTCACTATGGAAACCAGACGCCTGTTTTTTTTTTATTGCGTAGGAAGGCGGACGAGCATATGGGCCACCTGATGGTAAACGGTTACCAACGCCCATAGACATTGTAAGAGATGTTAACCATCGCTTACATTGCCAATGCGCCACCAACCTTGGGAATTAAGATGTTATGTCCCTTGTGCCTGGAATTACACTGACTCACTCACCCTTCAAACCGGAACACAACAATAGCAAGTACTGCTGTTTTGCGGTAGAATATCTGATGAGTGGGTGGTACCTACCCAGACGAGCTTGCACAAAGCCCTACCACCGAGTTCAAAATTATATACTACTTTTCTTATGTAAATACATACGTATATAGATTGACTGCCTCATTAGTCTAGTGGCTAGGATTAAGGTCGCTTTATCGGAGGTTCTGGGTTCAAATCCCAGGTCGGGCCAATAAAATGTTATTGAGATATTCTATCGACAATTATCAGTAGCAGGCCGGAGTCTGGAAGTTGGTAGTGTGTACATTTCAGTGCCTCGGAAAGCACGTAAAGCCGTTGGTCCTGCGCCTGAACTCTATCCTGTCGTGTCGGATTGCAGTCCAGTCGGGTTATGAGAGTTAGGGTACAAAGAGTACACCTGTGTTTGCGCACACGCATGTGCGCTAAAATATGTCCTGCACAGTTGGCTAATCTCTCTTGAGATTGTCATCGGTCAGGAGGACCATTAAATGAAGATAATTACACCTACTCAGAACAAACAGACGTGTTCATGCACACAAATGTCTGTCCTGGGTGGGAATCGAAGCAACGACCTGCGGCGTGAAAGGCAACTATCTACTAAGCACCCCAACTGACTCGTCATTATTATTAGCTATTAATGCCTCAATGCTGATACATCTGTCGTTGGAAAGTAGTAAAACTTATTCCAATTCAGTCATCTAATCTGAGATATCCCGTCACCAGCATCATGGCATCATTTTACAGACCCGTTGGTATGTTACATGTAGTCTGAGTTTAGATTATAACTTCTATTAATGAACATTTGAAGTCTATTGTAAATTGAGTACGATATCTGTTTTTATGAAATAATCCTTGAAACAATTACGTTAGGAATATAATCGCTCTTAGTGTTAAACTCCCATCCAAAATATTTAATTATAATTTACAACGTATTTCGTATACCTATAAGATTCGGGTAATCTCTTGAATCTGGATTTCACTAATGAGAACCTGGAATATTCTAAGAATTGTTGGAAATATAAATTACTTATGTCAGTGTATGTCATGCATACGAGAACCAATTCGTATATTTTGTTACAGCTTGTTCAGCATCAGAAGCGGAAACAGCCAACACCGGGGGCTGGTTTCTTCACAACACGAACTCGAACGCTCCAGCAGCATTGTACCAGCGAGTCCGGGACTTGTTCCATTCACGTTCACCAGGTCCACGAGTCCCGGCTGAAGGACAGGAGGCTCCTACAATGACTGGTAAGACAACTGACTACAACGAATTCATGGTAATAATAGACAGCAATAATAAATGTTATTAAAATGTTTCATAAATTCTCAGAATTTAATATCTCAGTTATAAACTATATTGCTATTCAGATAATCGTATGAAGTAAATAGAGAACATTCCTGTTTTTTAAAGGATTATGTTTTCGTTTTATAACTAAATTTGCTCGGAACTATTCCAACCACACCACACGTTAGTATTTTTTTATCAATTATTGATTTTTAATAAAAATGCGTTATATTTATCTGTGCAGTAAAAGCTGAAGTCCACGGAACAACAGAAGTCACTCAACAACAGGAACATTCAGACAGCGACAGCGGAGCCGAAGCGACCCGTCGCGACCATCATTACGAAGACATTTACTTGCCACGAGAAGAGCACCAGAGGAGAAGGTACCAACACTTTGTATAATTGTACAAACCCAACTTTCCAAGCACGTCACTTCTAACACTGTGTCACAATAAAACCAATGCTTCCAAACGAAAACTTTAATTTTGATTAAATAAGAGGAAACAATAATTTTTGTTCTATGTAATTCAAATATTTAACTTACGAGCAACGCCATCTATTATCACGTGTACGGAATCTCAACATTTTCATTGTCATAAAGTCATCGTCATTTATTTAATAATCCCTGAAATCTGTTCCCGTTTTGGGTAACAATAAGAACTCAACATTCAACATGACATAAATAGATATAGATAGTGCAACACTATGTTTTACCGTATTAAGTGTCATATTAGTACAATAGGTAACTTAAAAAAAAAACATGTTTTTGTTCAAGCACACATCTTTCATGTTCAGTCAAATAAAAAAAAAATTGTAACAGTTAGTTCTGTCATCTAGATATATCTTTGTAGCTTAATATATTTGTTACAGGAGCAGTTCTCGGGACTCTGGGAGTCACAGCAGACCTGGAAGTGCAGCCTTGATAGTTGACTATAGCACCAAAGAGAACATTGAAACGTAAGTGAATTAAAACAAAAAGTAACCAAGAAATACTATAAAAACGCAAACTTGTGATGTATGAGTTTCTGATTAAGATTGCTATATTTTAGAGTATCATTTTCTTTTTTAGTACAAACAAAGCATACGAAGAAGTTTCTCCACCGGCAACTGACAGTCAAACGAAGTCCACACTAGCAACCAAATTAGCAGCGCTAACACACAAAGCTCAGAACTTTGTAAGTATTCATCTTTTTAAAATTAATTTGGGTTATTTTTGCTCATCGATGATTAACTTTTGGCCTAGAATAAGCATTTATTAGCGTAGAATATGATATAGTTTATTTTTAAATTATTGATTCTATTGTTATATTAAAAGTGGGCGTGAAAAAGCTAACATTATGTTAGTCTTATAATATTATGTTAGTTACTTAATCTTATTGTATTAGAAATATATATTTCATTTGGATTGTCTATTGATTCATTTCATTGAATTTAATTTCAACTATAACGTACTGAAGTAATGTTTAAATGTTTTATGGCTTAAAGTATGTAATACCGGTGATCGGGTCGGGGGTTTAAAGATTCTGAATCCGTCCACTAAGTATATCATTATAATTTATTATTTAAATAGCCATTGTGAAAGAAATACAGCTATTGCTTAAAATATTTGTTTTTGAACATTTAGGCTAGTCGCATATCATCAGCAGCGGGCAGCCGTAGAGCATCAGTTTCCGAGGAACCCATCGTAGTCCAAGCATCTGCTTCATCTGGAGTATCATCAGCTGGATCAACTGGCACCAGTTCTGGTGATGAAGCACCACCTCCGCCTCCGCCACCTCTACCTCCGGTAGTGTTAGAAGAACCAGCTCTCAAGCCATCAGAATTAAAAAGTAGGCTGGGTGAGTTTTCAATGATACTAACATTTAATTAACATTTTAATTTGGATGGAGTAAGGTTCAGGTAATGGATATCTATCTTTCTATCTTTGAACTGTTTTGTTCAATTAAAACAAATTAATAATATCTTCGAGTATCTATATATATCATTAAGAGTTTTTAACACCGGTGATTAAACTAGCTATTGTAGAAGTCAAAGCTGCAATAAAAAGTGCAATAATGCTGGGCTAAAGTCTTTTGTGGGCGAATATGTCCTATCCTCCTTGTTGAGGCTAAGAAAAGGTGTGCTATAAAATAGCACACCTTACATACATATTTTTAAATAAGGTGTTATCAAAATTTAAGATTAACTATTAACTAACTAAATTAATCATTAACTGACTAATTTTTTTACAAATATAAATATACCATATGCCGGATATATAAAAACTGTTAGAATTATACAACGAAAGTTCGAGGCCAAATAAGTTAATAATTATATTGATTTAAATTTGAAAAATAAATGACTGTTCTTATTTTAACAACAATATTTATTTTGTAAGGATGCTTCAGTATAGCTGTAGTTATAAGTTTTATTCGTTATTTCAGGTAGTTGAAATTAAGAGAATAATACTTTTGCAATTGTCGAATATATACATCCATATTATGTCTTACTTCTCGTGTTGTTTACTTCTCGTGTATAGAACTAAAATTATAGCACCAAATTTTGGTTATTAGAGTTCAGTCTTTGTTTTTATCCTTCTTACAATCAATTTGTGTGATCTAACCAATAGCACTTCGTGGTAGAGCTTTGTACAAGCTCATCTGGGTACGTACCACCCACTCATCAGATAATCTACCGCAAAACAGTAGTACTTGGTATTGTTGTGTTCCGGTTTAAAGGGTGAGTTAGCCAATGTCATTACAGGCACAAGGGATGTAACATCTTAGTTCCCAAGGTTGGTGGCGCATTGGCGATGCAAGCGATAGTTAACATTTCTTACAATACCATTGTCTATGGGCGTTGGTGACCACTTACCATCACGTGGCCCATATGCTCGTCCGCCTTCCTATACAATGAAAAAAAATCTAACCAATAAAATATCAGATATCAGAAATATGAATATTGTTGTAAATAACATTAAATTTTTGGAAATCTATCATGACGCAACTATAATGAATAAATCTACAATTTGACAAATCTACAAAAAGACAATCTCAGAGGCGGTTTCAAGCAACAAGATTATAAGTATTCAGATCAGTTTTTTTTATAGAATTAAAGTCATTACTTGTTAAAAAAATTTAACCACGTATGCGGATCTGTCTTCTGTTACCCCATGCGTAAATGGGAATTTCAACTTAGTTTCCTATCTAAATAGATAATTTAAAATACTGTAGTGTTTAATGTAACAGATTAAGATCATCATTGCTTAATATTAGTTAAAAATTTTGCTTTCAAATATTAGGTAATGAAAACATGACGAATTTTGTTTTATTTTTCTTTAAAAACCGAGTCGTTTTTTGTAAATCATTTGGTTTTTAATTTCAAAAATTATATATTCATTAGGTATGCATCAGAATTTAAATATAAAAAGTTATGATGTTTTGTCGGCAAACAATAAAATATAACCTTTAATATAGTGAAAGATCACTTATATATGCCAGAAATAGAAAGGGACCTAAAACGGATCCTTGTGGAACGAATAAACATAATCACTACCATTTTCACTTAAAAAATTCCATTCGTAGTTAGAAATTTTCAGAGATGTAGTTAAGTTGAATTTAGTTTTGTTACAACCAATGAATTAATATAAGTCCATTAGTCTGTTTTTGTTAAAAGTCAAATTTACGGAAATTACATATTAATGAGATCTTACTGCTTTAATTAAGTTCGTTTACTTTCTACGTAGTTTAATAGGTTATTAGTTTCGTTCTGATTCGGACGCTCAGACAATAATATGTAAAATTAATTACTTTATAGAATAGTTTTACTTTCCATTTCTGCCGTTAAATTTTCGGTTGCCATCTTTAACTTTTATTAACGCGTTCATTTACATTCTTTTCGATTTGAAGATACGATCCTTATTGTATGGAAATATTTTCGTGTCGCTTTAGGGAATGGTGCTATCAATTCCTAATTAAATCTTTGTAATACTGATCTGGCATGTCTGATTCTTCGTAGCCAAACGAAGCTACCGGGTACATCGATTTTGCCAATATTTTTTTAATAAATAAAAAATATCAAGTATTTTTATGGCATTATCCGTTATATGTATCCCCGGGCAAATAATCATGTCGTAAAATAACTGTCTTTATGAAAAAAATATTTGAAAGGTGTACAACAAAAAAAAACGATATATAAACTTGTTTTTGTGAAAATAATATTGAATACGTTTTGCTAATTAAATACTGTGATACGAGTTGAATGACTTTATGCATTAACATAGAGTTATAAAATTTATGAACGTATTGTCGGTTAAATTTGAAAGTTTTTTTCGTATAACAACTTCAGGATGTAGAACTGGATAACTCTGTTGTGTGGTTCCAATAATTTGGCGCTGCAGGAATCATTGTACTCAATATGAATGATCACTTTCTTCGAAAACCGATCTTGTTACGTGATGGTGTTTATTGATTAACGGCACCACGTCCTAATTGATGATATCTGAATACATGATTTTTGATCTTTGGAGTTCTAAAACAATAATCAAGTAATTCGGTCGGAAGTAACAGCCATTGCATACTGTCGTGACATTTCCAAGGCTGACACATTTCAAAAATCATCTAGTAATATGTTTTTCGCGATAGATAACTTTTACCAGCCATTTTACTTAGCGTAGATATTTTTTTTAAAAATGTCTTTATGCAATCCGCATTTGAAATGTGGGAGTTTTTATATAATTAAACATTTCCGTCTCTAGTTGATAATATCCGCCACAAAAAATTAAACAAAAAATATATTTCCGAGGCGTTTCATTTTTATTATACGAATATGTTTATATTATAATCACTAATTAAATTCGTTTAATTCTTTCTCACTCCAGAGTTTTTGCAAATTGTATAATGGATAATATTTGGCGTATGGCCAAAATGAAACAGTTACGTTATAAATAAACAAAAATAATAATAAATAGACTACCTCGTTGGTCGAGCTACATTTAAGGCCGGGGACACGGTGGTCCTGGGTTTAAATCCCAGGTCGGGCCTATAAAATGTTATAGAGATTTTCTGTCGAAAATTCTCAGTAGCAGCCCGGAGTCTGAAAGTTGGAAGTGTGTACACTCCTGTGCCTCGGAAAGCACGTAAAGCCTTTGGTCCTGCGCCTGGACTCTTTCCAGTCGTGTCGGATTGCCGTTCCATCGGGTTGTAAGTTAGGGAATAGAGAGTGCACCTGTGCTTGCGCACACACTTGTGCACTATAATATCTCCTGCGCAGTTGGCTAATCTCTCTTGAGATTGGCCGTCGTGGCCAAAATCGCTCAGAAGGACCTTGTTATAAATAATAATTAAATCGAATCTTTTACTCACCGTTACGCGTTTACAATGTAGTTAAATAAACCTATAAAATGTTTAAGGCTTAATACCTCGTTATATTATTAATCATAACTACTTTCTACATAAAGTATCATTTGTGAAAGACATTTCGTTTGAAAAAGAATGACGTCAGATATGTATGATCTGACTTGTAAAGAAAAGTTTTCTTTTTCTTTATGTCTGGTTTATATTTGCTCGAGTTATTTACTGAAATATTCTATGGGCTTCACTATATAAAATAATATGAGTGTATATATAAAACTGGTAGGTATATAATATTCTTATATGCAGGCTTTTGATTGGTAAAATTGTGGTTATTGTTTGATGAAATGATTAATAAAACAAAACCAATTTTGTTGTGGTTTTTGTTTATTTATACTTGCCAATTGATTCGAGTAGTTTTTCTATTTGGAATCTGTTTATTTTGTATATTTAATTATAGGATTATTATTTTTTTTTTTTTTTATTGCATAGGAAGGCGGACGAGCATATGGGCCACCTGATGGTAAGTGGTCACCAACGCCCATAGACATTGGCGTTGTAAGAGCTGTTAACCATCTCTTACATCGCCAATGCGCCACCAACCTTGGGAACTAAGATGTTATGTCCCTTGTGCCTGTAATTACACTGGCTCACTCACCCTTCAAACCGGAACACAGCAATAACAAGTACTGCTGTTTTGCGGTAGAATATCTGATGAGTGGGTGGTACCTACCCAGAAGAGCTTGCACAAAGCTCTACCACCAAGTAAAGGATAACATATTAAGCGCTTTTAACAATATAGAGATATGACTTTTTTCTATATGTACTCATATGTATATTTATTATAATGTGGGCTAAATAAAAACTACAAACCGGGGGCCATTTAGGTTCACAAATTATTTAGTTGTCTTTTCTAGAATAATAGCAAAAGAAGTAAAATTCAAGTTTAGATTTTAGTAAACATACATAAATATGCTTAATATTTTCGTTAAAGAAAAATATTTGTCGTGAAAATGTAGGTTATGTAGTAGTTGAATTTTTTCTTGTAATATTTACAAGTTTATACAAATAAGACGATAGACATACACTTACTCGAAGCCAGATTTTATTTCCACGTGTTTACCGATATTAACAAACAGAAGCCATTTTTTATCAATCAATGCGTACATTTTGATTGATCTTTAAAACGCGTCCATAACATTCTGTTCAATTTTTCCGATGTTGCGATGACCATGAACAATGTCAACGTATTGAAGCATGTCGCAAATTGACAATGGCGTACCAACCGCGGTTAATGTCCCTTTGTGCAGTAATTAAAATTAATTCACTATAGTAACCTTATCGATTCAGCCTACCCTCTATTTTTGCCTACACATTAATATAATCTGATATGTTGATTACATAGTAGTCCACATATCTAATAAGTTAAATTTAATACCTGCGCGTGTTTTATATTACAAATAACAAACAGATATATCCTTTGGACCTGTTTCACGATCATGTTTTACTGAACATTTCCAGAGTTACTGAGTAAAACGAAGAACAGTAACATCCTCTGAATGTCCCTCTGCTCGACTAAGGCCTCTTCTGTTTTTAAGGAGGTTTGGAGGCTCATTCCACTACGCTGCCTCAATGCGGGTTGGTGGAATACACATGTGACAGAATTTCAGTGAAATTGGACACATGCAGGTTTCCTCACGATGTTTTTCCTTCACCGTCCAGCACGAGATGATATAATAACAAATTAAGCACATGAATTCATCATCAATTCATTGGTGCTTTTCTGGGTTTGAACCGACGATCATCGGTTAAGATTTACGCCTTCTTACCACTGGGCCACTTCGGCTTCGAACGAACAAACAGCTTATAATAAACTTTGTAATTTATTTATTATTCCATCATTTCTATACAAAAACGTTAGTCATTTAGTAAGGTAAGCGGAATGGGAAAATCTAAGTATAGAAAATAAAGTTTCGTAAATAACCTTGTTGGAATGTTGACATTTCTAAAGTAAATAAAATATTACTTGATATCAAGTTACTATAGATTGTATCGTAGTTCATGAAGACCACCACCACTCTACCAGGAGCGTAACTAAGAAAAAGATAGATTGTAAGCTAATAATAATTAAGCTCATCAAGTAACATCATTTTAGTAAACAATGTATGGAAATTAAAAACAAACATGTATGTTTGTAAATGTCCCACTGCTGCTAAAGCCTCCTCTCCTTTTTTTAAACACAACACGCAATCATCGGTTAAGATTCACTTATTTTAACGACTGAGATGTCCAAGACATCTCCTATAGCTCATCATAATATTAAGCAAAGCAGGAATCGGGCAAAGATTATATATATTTTTCTAATCTGCTGAGGCCCTAGCCAAGTTGACATTCTACAATCGTAAACGCTATTAGAAAACTAAACAAATGTATGAGAGTGACATCTCTCAACGATAAGTCACGTGGTCATTCTCATACAATTTTTAGTTTTCTATTAGCGTTTTCAATTGTAGAATATCAACTTGGCTAGGGCCTCTGATTACTTTACTAGATTATGATATTCACACTTCTCACGACAATAGTCTAAATTAATGCGAGTAAAACTGCGAAGTGCGAAGCTTACATAATAATATTACATACTTGAAGTTTCGCCGAAACATGCTATATCTTCTGGTGTAAGTTTTATGTATATAGGCATTAAATAAGCGTCCTCATATATTAATACTAGTGTTTTGCCCGCGGTTTGACCCGCTTAGTTACCGGTGCCGTGGAAATACGGGGACAAAATCTAGCCTATATTACTCTCTGATAATATAACTTTCCATTGGCGTAATAATTTTAAAATCGGTTTAGTGGTTTAGGCGTGATATCGTAACAAACAAACACTATGTTGGCCGGATTCGGCTTATAAATCTACGAAATAACGAATGCATTGAGAATTAATTTATTAGTAATTTTTCCGTTTTAAGATTATTAAAAAGTGTGTCAATAAACTAAGTTTTAACGAGATCGCTCAGTGCATTCACTAGAAAGTTGAGATCGCCTATGATTCATTTAGACGTTAATATTTTATGAGAGTTTAAACAACCTTAGATATAATAAGAGACTGGCTTGAATTAATCTCATTTTTACTACACGTTAACTAGATAAATATTTCGTTAAGGTAATTTATTAATATATCATCCAATAATATTGATCCAATAATGTACAAATATCAATATCAAAATATTGGCTTTAAATATTTATGTTATTATATTGTAAGAAATATGTATATTTAAATAATAAGTTTTATGAATATTTATTAGGCAATTGTAATTATTCACTAATTAAATAATAACGGATTGTAAATCCGCCTTCCAATGCAATAAAAAAAAGGATCCTTGTCTTCGATTAGATTGAATATATTTTACATCTTTGCTTTCTGATTAGGCTAATGATATAATTGAATTACGTTAGGCATTAATGCTATTGGCTTTAATTAATTGGGCGTAGTTAGTTTCGTCACTTAAGAGTTTTTAAATGAATTATTCGTTATTCAAGAAATATAACAAGAGGTATTAAGAATAACAACACAATTATTCCGGACAAAAATCAAAGCAGAATCAAAGTTAAAATAAATGTTTGGAAAAATATATATAATTTTGATATACGAGTTTAATAATGTATTTAAGCCCTCATATTTATGAACGTTGATTCTAATTATTTTGAAGTTAAATTGTAAATTTCGCGTGAAATGATTTCAATTAATCCAAATAGTTTCTTATAAAATTTGACCTTTGTAATAAAAAACCGTAGTGAAACTAAATGCACCATATTGCTAAATCAAGGTCGTGTCACTTTTATGTATTTCTAAACAATTTATAAGTAATTCGATAGGGAAACTATAGAATACGTCTTATTTTTAAAGATTTTTAGCTATCACAATTCATCATCAATAGCAAATGCGAGCACTTACTCCGTTGGTTTGTCTGTTTTAATAAAGCACATCAATAAGTAAGGAAGTAATTTTAAGGAAGGTTTGAAGTTATTACACCACGCTACTCCAATGTGGGTTGGTGGAATACACATGTGACAGAATCAGTTAAATTTGACACATGCAGGTTTCCTCACGATGTTTTCCTTCCGCGTCAAGCACGAAATGAATTATAATCACAAATAAAGTGCATGAAATTCAGTGGTGCTTTCCCGGGTTTGAACCCACGATCATCGGTTAAGATTCACGCGTTCTTACCACTGGGCCTTGCATCTTGGGTCTTACATCTCGGCTTCACAATATATATTAGGTGGCTATTATTAAAAATATTACGTATGTGAAAGTTCATATTATTATATTATATGGAGTATTTTCAATACAGATACATGTTAGGTCTAAAAATATGTTATATAGAGTATTTCAAATGGTTTTTTTTAATAACAGTATTAGTTATCTAGTAATTCAAAGTTCTTGTACGCTTGAGCGCCTCGACTTTGGCAGTTTGCTACAAGAAAATATTTTCTTCGCACCGCGAGTGCGTTGAAGCGTGCCATTTCACGATCGCATTGCGTATAGCTATGAATATTCTAAAATTTCAATTATTCTTCTATAATTAAACACATTCATACACAGGGAATTTATTTAGGTCATTGTTAAGTTGTTATTATAAATATTGATTCGTATAATTTTAAGACTAGCTGCTTCGCGCGGTTTCACCCTCGTTAAGCGTTACATTCCCTTTTTAATAATGTGCTATATATTTTCAAACAGACATTCTAGCTTTTTTCTATTATCTATAGTAGATATTCGAAAATCAAATTCGATAAGTCCAGATAAATTTTACTGGTGGAAGGGTTTAACCGGCAACGGTGGAAGCAAATAATCCAAGCCAGGTGTATACCATCCACATACGTCGATGACCACGATCCTCAGCCATGAGGGAGCGACCAGAGAGAGAGAGAGAGAGAGAGAGAGGGTTTTTGCAAATCTGGGAATATTCTACTAACAAATTGTCACGAATATATATCGCAATCGAATCAAAGCGGGATCGTTGCCGTTTAACCGATTTTCTATTCTTTAATTTAATTATCGAATATTGACATAAAAGTTAGCAATTAATTTTGGTTTTGATAAGACGGTATAATTATGTTAACATTACATCGGTTCCTGCCTCGTTGGTCTAGTGGCTTGATATAAGGCCGCAAACTCGGTGGTCCTGGGTTCAATTCCCAGGTCGGGCCAATAAATAGTTATTGGGGTTTTCTGTCAGAAAATTCTCAGTAGCAGCCCGGAGTCTGGACACTCCCGTGCCTCGGAAAGCACGTTAAGCCGTTGGTCCTGCGCCTGAACTCCTTCCGGTCGTGTCAGATTGCCGTCCCATCGGATTATGAGAGCTAAGGAAAATAGAGTGCACCTGTGTTTGCGCACGCACTTGTGCACTATAATATCCCCTGCGCAGTTAGCTAATCTCTCTTGAGATTGGCCGCCGTGGCCGAAATCGGTCTGAAGGACCTTATCTTATCTTATTACATCGGTTCTTTTCCGATCCGAATAATAATAGAATAGACAAAGTTGGATTAGAATCGAATCGGGAACGTATCCCAATTGTTATAAATTGGTCGAATTCTGCCCCTGATGTATGTACCACCAATTTTTTTTTTATAAAAGCATGTGGTCATTAACATTCGTAGGAACTAAAATGTTTCTCCATTAAACTACAGTCACAGATAGTTTGTTGTCAGTACCAGTGTGACTTGAGTAGTTGGACTTACCTAGGAGCTTCACGGTTGAATGCGCAAGCGATCCCGTGGCGCTCCCCTTAAGACGAGAACGGCACCGTTGGTTTTTTAGTGGGTATTCCGATGTCCGGGGTGCACTCGGTGCCCTGGACATACGGCGAGTCCCACGTACCCACACTTTACCCGTGGGGGAAACGCGTCATGCGTTTTTCCAGCGTAATAAAAAGGTGGACTTACCTAGACCGACTGCTATCAAGGAAATCAGTTATTTTATCGCTAAACAACAATGATTTATTTTGTTCTAACGGTAAGTGAACCAGTCTTTAGGCGTTTGGTACATATAGCTATATTATGTTAGATTATATAGTTCGAGGTGCGTATACTTTATTCACATAGTAACTATTGAATTTCTAGTTAACAAGATTAATTAAATAATACATGTACAAGCTAGCAACAGTTCTGAAACTCAGTCGTTGCATTTCATGCTGTTATGATTTTTACGGTAACTATTTTTAATTTTGATTTATACATACATATCTACTTATGTATAAATAAATAATCTAATATTAACGGTAATAATAGTATTAATAAGTTAATTAATAAAATAATCTTCGTCTTATAAATTTCATTCGAAATTTTGTCATTGAAAATATTTCTTTCATTTTAAATTTCTTATACACAGATTGTGTCATATTCATTACCTTCTAATTGAGACGAAATCTTATTTAAAACAAAAACCATGTAACTATATCGCTTCACAATTTGTTCATGTAATTATGGCTATTATAGTTTTCTTATACACAGATTGTGTCATATTCATTACCTTCTAATTGAGACGAAATCTTAATTAAAACAAAAACCATGTAACTATATCGCTTCACAATTTGTTCATGTAATTATGGCTATTATAGTAAGCTATCTCAATAATGTGTATTTTATTATTATACCTGTACTGTTTTAAAAATCCATGCACATAATTTCACATTCAGTGAGTTGCATTGTGCGTTTTCTAATGTTTATTCATAAAACGGCAATCAATCTTTCGACGGCGCATTATTGACATAAGCGACATCCGTTTTTGTTGGTACCAATTAAGATGTTAACGATTTCAAACGTTCGATAAGTACATTTGCAAAACACAACTGAAATTAACAAAATTCTTAGAAACAAATATAATTACCTAGATACGTTTTAATTTAGTAAATCTAGACTATTCCAAGATTTAAGTTAGATTACCTAGCATATATCACGCTCAGTGCGTCGCATGCGCGGGGTGCTTGCGCGGCGATGCGCGTACTTTCTCTCCCCGCTAACGGTGCCGTGTTGCAGCGGGGCGGCGCGGCTCAGCGGCCTCGGCAGACGACGAGCGACCGCGCGCGCCCAACCTCGTCAACAAGCAGCCCGCGCTCCCCTTCGTGCCGCCGGCCTTCCCGAACAACGCGCCGGACCGCCTGATCAAACCCTCGGAATATTTGAAGACCATCACGGCGCCCTGCAAGCGCGACGACGGCGCGGCGGAGGCGCGGCCACCGCCCCCGCCGCCCGTCCCGGACAATGTGCCGCCACCGCCACCCCAGCCGCCCTTGACGCATCAGCCGCTGGCCGCCATCAGCAGCGCTGAGCTTACAGCTGTGAGACTGAAGATGACGGCGACTAAGACGATGTCAGCTCCACCGCCGACGCGGTCCGTCAGTCTCCAGTGTATTCCCAGTGCTGCAGATTTCAGAAGCGCAAAGACGGATCTAATCGAGGAGCTGAAGATGTCCAAGGATATCACTGGAATAAGGAAGTTGAAGGTGGAACGAGCGAGACGGGAGAGCCTGCAGGATAAGGAGACGTTCACGGAGTTCACCAAACGATTCACGGCGGAGAACTTTGTCGATCAGGTAAGTGGTTAAGATTTTTTGCTCCCGCTTGAAGTGACATTGTCTTTTTACTGTAAAATTTAAGATAAATTAATTTCTTTGTTACACTCTCCGGTGCAACTGCATCCGCGCATTTAACCCACTGATCCACTTAACTCTTCTGTTACTCGTCTAATGACCGTGAAATAAAATGACTAGTGCTTTAAACGAAATAGCGTACTTTAACGCTTCGGTTGAGTTTTTTTAGAGAATAAATGTTGTCTTGTATACGAGTGAAGGTTTTTGTGATCTTCAAAAGATTTACCATCTTTTGTAAGCTCAAGATTAAATTATCGTTTTTATATCAGGTAGAATTGAACACAACCTATACAAATAATATAAGGATTAACGTTTAGGAAATAATTAGTTATCAGTTATATACCCACATCGAATTTAAAAAAATAAATAAAGAATGTCTTATCATAGATATTACGCTTTTTTTTTTTAAATTATGACATTGCGTATTATTTTACGTGTAGTTAAAAGAAACTTATAAACACATTACTTTAGTTTCAAACGATATAATATTTTCGATTGCAATCAACATGAAATCATTGATGAAATAATCGGTTTTCATGAAAGCGATACGATATAAAAACATATACACAAACCTGTCATTAGGATTCGGGGCCTTTATTTCTTTATATAATAACTAATAAGTATAAAGTATTAATTACCTTAAGGCAACCACATAGTAGCTAATTTTGGGATATAATATTTCAGACATCAAGTATTAATTTTGTTTACTTAGTAGTAGAATATGTAAACAAACATGAAGTTATAAATCATTAATTGTAATTGCTTCCGTTCTCGTAATTATATAACCAACTTAGTCTTATATTTAAGAAATCAAAAAAACAAACTTTGTGCAAGCTCGTCTGGGTAGATACCATCCACTTATCAGTTATTCTACTGCAAAACAGCCGTACTTAGTGTTGTTGTGTTTGAAGAGTGAAGGTTGGTGGGTTACATTGACGTTACCATCAGGAGGCACATTAGCCAGTCCGCCTACCTTTTCAATAAATTGATAAAAATCCACTGCAGTCTATTGAAAAGAAGCGCACTCATTACTGGCTACTAGCGACCCAGTTCGCTTGCAGATCATGGATTCAAGAGTTAAAGTTGTTGTTTATGTGGTGTAGTGTAGTGTTGGGATTTGACAGTCATAAAATGTCGTAGCGCGGGAGTTTAAATTAAGCCTGGTCCAACGTCTAATGTTTTTCCATTCGTGACGGATTTCCGTCACACAGGAATATGAGAGTGGAGAAGTAGAAAGTGCGCTTGTGTTAGCATCAACACTTGTGCACAATCTCCTGTGCTAATAGCTCGGCTTTATTTTAAAAATAACAAGTACTTAGTAGTGCTTAAGTGCATGCCCGCCTGTGAAGGCCGACTTATTATTTTTCTAAAACAGAAATACTTAATATGATTGTGTTCCGGTTTGAGCGAAGTGAGCCAGTGTAACAGGCACAGGGGACATAACATATTAGTTCACAAGGTTGGTGGCGTATTGCAAGGAATAATTAGTAATGTTACAGCACGAATGTTACTTCCTTACTTGCGGTCGAAAATGCTCAGTGGCATCGTTAATATGATCTATATGTATATGCTCATGAATAGATAATATCTTAGCATTTTTATTATATGTATGGAATTTTAAAACGTTGGATATGCGTACATACAAGTTCATTTACCTATTACGAAGTTGATGAAACGGATTGAATGACAATATTGTCTGGAGAACATTAGATGTCTGAATAAGTTAGAACCATACAGGCTGGCACTGGTTTCCATGTTTTCGGTATACCATGATAAGTGTAACCTAAATATATAATATTTTGGCCACTAAACAGATCAGATTACAAAAAATAAAACGCATTCATTAAATTTTCAACAAAAATTTGAAGTATCTAGCTATGAAACATTTATTAGAAATTTAGTTCGTAAATTTTATTATAAGTCTAACATAGATTGCTTTAATTAACGTAATTTTATTTTGCAATTTAAAATAGTTCGGATGATGTACCGATTACAATTTTATGGTTGAAATATTCCTTTATATGAACCAGATTGGTTAATACTCGTTTATGAAATAACTCGCAAACCTAAAGCTGTAATAAGTAATATAACCTACTTTATTGAAACATTACAATATTGTAAAAACCAGTAGGTTTTCTTGACATAGGCAGGCGGAGGGGTACTTGATCACCAACGTCCATAGACATTTGCGATGTAAGAAATATTGACCGCTCATTGTATCACCAATAAACCACAAAGTTTGGGAACTAAGAATGTGCGTTATGTCAATGTTATGTCCCTTGTGGCTTCAGTTCCACGGGCTCATTTACCCTTCAAACCGGAACAGAAGAATATTTAATATATCTGATTATATTGATATAATTAATATATCTGACGAATGGACGGGCTTGCACAAGGCACAAGGCCCTACCCAAGTGCGAATGATATCGTATCAACCGCATATACACATATAGTATTAAACGCCTCGATGGTTTAGTGGCCAATTTATCTTGAGTTAGAATCCTGAATCAGACCAATAAAGTTTTTAAGGGGTTTTCCATCAATAAATGTTTAGTGGTGTGAGGAAGTTGGTTTAGAGCATACATTCTCGTGCCTCGAAAAGTCCATACAGCCGTTGGTACTGCGCCTAAACTGTCTGTAGATATTTCCGATTGCGTTCCTTCGGATTTTTGGATTATTGTAAAATATAATTTTGGAAATAACAAAAAATTTAAATCAAAATATATGCCTAAAAGATAGGTAATCGTTATGTACAGAGCATTGTTCGTCGACACACGTTGGATCATGAATGACAAATATCTTTGACAATGTGTATTGTGTACATTAGGTAAATATCCTAAAAATGCACAAACAAATGATTTCACAATTAGAGAAAGGTAGAGAGTGTGTTACAATACAAACAAGCTGCACTGCTGAGCGATTATGCAAATGGCATCATCGCTCAAACCCGAACTAGAGAAGTTTCTATAAATAAACATAGACAATAGAAACTGCGTAACTTCTTTTTAATTCGCTGACAGTTCATAAATCAATTCATTATATTAATTTCAATTTCTGCTTAATATCATTCAATCTCGTACGAAGTTTGTATAAAGAAATTATTCCATAATCACAGAGTCGTTATGAACTCTTTTACATAGCTCATTTCCGTAATGATATGTTCAATAGCTTCGAGCGAAAGTTAACTTTATGTATAATGTCAATTAGGCCAAGTTTTGAATGAAAAATATTTCAATTTTTTTTCGTGGCAGTAAGCGCATATCCGTTTTCACGCTTTCACTGTTTCTGATGCTGCGTCTTGAATCATGATCTGGTATCACGATTTTTGTTTATCTTCGAAGAAAACATTTAAATGTTGTACTGTTTTTGATTGTTTCAAAATCTATGACTCTATTAATGTAGTAGGAAATTATGAAACATTTTAAATAACATAACTTTTTATTAAGAACGCGGGCGTTACGTGAAGACATCGTAGGCGTCTTAGTAGTTTTACTATTTAACTTTAAATTGAGTTTAATTAATTGTTGGTTTGATGTAAGTAGTGAGATAGTGGACCTCGACTTAAAACCGCGAGTTCAAATTCTGACAAGCACCGAGTTTCCATGTGCTTAATTTGAGTTTATCTCGTGTTCGACTGCAAAGGAAAACTACGTGAGGAAACACCGTGGTGCAACACAGCCCAAATATTCTCCCTTTGGGGAAAGGAGACTTTTGCCCATTAATGTTGTTTTAGTCGATTATAATCACTATGTATGATATTTATATGTGTGTGCTGAAACTTTATACTCAATTAAATCATTATGCTTACGGCCGAATACTGAAACGACATTCAATATGAAGTGGGACTTAATTATTTGGAACGTCATTAATTTCAAAATTTAGTATGCGAAATTTGAAATTAAAGGCGTTCCAAATAATTAAGTCCCACTTCATATTTGAATTACGTTTCAGTATTCGGCCATTAATCTATTAAATTACATGAAAAGTTTTTTATCAATAAAGACCTTACTTAAATACATTGCTTAGCGTTCCTTTCCGTGTAAATTACAAGGCGCAGTCTACACGCACCAATGCCTGGTGATGCTGTAAAGGCCAAAGACCAATAGCATACACTCATTCAGAAAAAAAACCGATTCTATCATTTTTGATTTGACATTCGAAATAAGAACACAGCATTGTTTACTTAATTACCCACTTACTTACTTAAAACTCTGTTTATAAGTAAGGCCGTAAGTTCAAGTTATCGATTAACTTTTTCCAACGATTACAGTAGCGTGAACGTCAATCGTCAACCATTGTGTATATCAGTTACACGAACTAAATATTACATATAAACATATCGTTTTATAACATATAAATGTGTTATTCAATAAGATTTTTAGTGTTACATATAGTTAACAATTCATTAGTTTATATGCTGTATAGTATGTTAACTGAAATGCTTTGAAAGATCATCAGATATTCTATCGCAAAACAGCAGAACTTTGTATAGTTGTGTTCCGGTTTGAAGGGTGAGGGGGAGCCAGTGTAATCACAGGCACATAGCATCATAGGGTCATAACATCTTAGTTCCTAAGGTTGGAGGCGCAATGGCGATGTAAGCGATGGTTAACATTTCTTACGATGCCATTGTCTATGGGCGTTGGTGACCAATTACCATCAGGTGGCCCATATGCTCGTCCGCTTATCTATACAATAAAATAAAAAACATGAATCTCTATTAATTTATAAAGACAGGTTATATTACTAAATAACTAAATGTAAAAAATGAATGTTATGTTTGGATAATGG
Organism: Nymphalis c-album; assembly: GCA_963151315.1. Lineage (NCBI taxonomy): Eukaryota > Metazoa > Arthropoda > Insecta > Lepidoptera > Nymphalidae > Nymphalis > Nymphalis c-album. Next base: position 2,354,611 of record OY720602.1, on the reverse strand, counting down.
ACGAGGTCTTTGGACTAGACATGAATGTGAGGAGTGGAAATGAATATGACTGTTGTTGTTGGAGTAGGTCTGTGGTCGGCATAGTAAAAAAATATTGGATTTTTTGAATTCTTAGTAGCTGGTCACTGGACTTTAGCAGTTTCGTTTTGGAAAGCTCGTAAAGTCGTTGAATGATATTTTTCGAACTCTTTTCATCTTGAGATAATAAACTAAAAAGGAAAAGGATTGTTTCTTTGCAATAATACTATAGTTAAACAAATTTATGTATGCACTTAAAAAAAGAGATCGAAGTGGTTTATTTTGTTAAAGAAATAAAATAATATTATGTGCATAGATGTATACAAACTACCTATCACGGCTACTACGTAGATATGTATTTATTTCAGTTTAACTCTTTCGCTTATGATTTTGTATTTACGGTATGTCTTGAAATAAGTGAACTGAACAATTAGTATTTATTAAAATTTTAATTTAAAATAGCTTCTCATAACTAGCACTTGTACTTAACTTAAAATGCTTCATTTATTAATACTAATACATCTAATTCTGTATATACATTCCGGCGGAGGAAATAGGCTGTGACAGACGGACTGACACACAAGATTAATCCTATGAGTGTTCCGTTTCTGCGTCGAGTGTAAAAGCCCTAATAAAGCAATCTGTAAAAACGTTTAAAAAAACTGACATTTTAATAAACGCATCTAAACGTATGTTACATTTAGAAATTGCTTGTAGTACAGTATGAGAGAGCTGTATTTTAAGTTAAAAACTTTCTTTCGAGTGCGCCGGCGCCGGTGGAAATGATCGCAATCAAGAATCGTTTTCATTTCATAAGAGCCACGGCAATTATTATATCTTATTTACAAACTTCAATACTTGTTTGAACAAGGCTTTCGATATGAAATTATGAATGTGTGTTTGCGTAATCGGAGAAAAAATAAATATTTATTCGAGAGAAATTGGTTGCGACGTTGAATTTCGATTCAATGATGTCATTCTATTAATGAGCTGTCACCGTTTATACGATCGTCGTTAATAACCTTTTTTATACGATTTTAATTAGATATTCTTGAACATATTATGTTATCTGTTTTTACAATACATTTTTTTGTTATAATTAGTTTATTAGATTTTTGAGTTTCGTTTCAATAATTAATTGATTAAGTAAGCGAAACCAAATTCGATTTCACTATTCACGTTGAAATATCGATATTTTTATTAAATATTGATTAAGTAGAAGTTTGGTTACAAAATTATTTATTTTACTAATAAGCTCAGATTTTTTTCATTATTTTGGATACTCTGTATAGCAATTAGCATTGTCAAACTTGACAGCATACTTTACGTTTAGAAATACGCAAATAATTTAAAGATAGGAGTTGCCTTTACCTATTCATTTGTATTGGTTGAAATTAAATAAAAAATATTACAATATAAATCAAATTAAGTAAAGACAACGGGGGATAAAAATATACTGAATTTGTTACACCTCAATTCCAAACATTTTTCCTGGACATCCATCAACTGCTTCCCGTTACGGTCACGGCGTGCGTATCGCGTGTGATGTAAACAATAATGGCTACTAACGGTACAGAATGCTATAAATATCTCGAGATATTGCTAACTTTGAATCGATTTTTTTTAACGATGTTATTAACGATTACTTTACTGGAATTAGTTATGGTCAGCTGGTCTTGTTTTTAGATTTTATTACACTTTTGTGAAATTAATAAATAAAGAGATGACAAAAAACTAGACCACGGTATATTTTGCGGTCTTCGAAGTGATGAATCTTTAGTGATTGTTACATTGTTTTTGCAGCTCAAGTTTTTCATGTGATGTTATTATTATTAAGTTATATACTGCATTATCGTTCGCAGCTTTATTACAACATAATTTAAATATATAAGACGGATATGAACGAAAAGAATGACTAGTAAAAATCTTAAAAACAAAATAAATTTTCATATTCAAAATATTCATTAAAAAGATACATTCAAATTAGAATATACAAATGCTAATGATGGTACATTTGCGCTTATGCTGCATGTACATATTACATACAAAAACACTAATCTCATAATATTCTATATACTATACGCATTTTTTACTGTAAAGACATCCAACAATTTACCACCTACTAATACTGCTGTTGCATTAAAATCGCGTATAATTAATCAAAATATAATGAATAAAAATCAGCCTAGAACCTTCCTCGATAAAAGGACTATACAACAAAAAAATAATTTTTATATTCGAAAATAGTTCCTGAGATTAGCCGGATCAAACAAACAAACTCTTAAGCTTTATATATTAGTACAGATGATGATCCAATAGATATTTGCTACCTATATTACGTAGAAATTCCTAGTACACACCTAGAACATTCTCGAAACAGCAGACAATGTCACTAAGTTTTTATTGATATATTTTCATTATTTTATTAATGAAAATATGTCAGTAAATACGGATTCCAATCCGAAAACGGATACATCAAAATGAGGCGGTTGGTCGACGGCAGGGTTTTTCACAGATCCCAGAACGAGATACGGCTGGAAACATTATACCCGCGTGGAAGCGACAGATGCTGGCACGGAGAGCTGCGGAGAAGGCACGCAAAGATCTGGAGAGAGAGCTCGCTGGAGAGGCTGAGAGACGAAGAGCTGCATCGGTGCCGGCTTGGAAGAGGCAGTTGCTCGCTAGGCGGGAGGAAGCGGAAAGTCGTTTGAGGTAAGATATATTATACAAACATAATAATAACAACAAATAACGTGTAGGCTAGTTGCTATGTTGTACTTTACTTTGGTGCAATTCCCACTTCACTTTTGGAGATTGATTAAACATAAAAATAACACATTGGTTAAAAACGGCCCAAAAATGTAAAACAATAAATTACATATGTAGTTAGCAAATTATCAAAAACGTTTATATAAATTATATTATATGTTTAAAATGATTTTTCTGTTATAAAATAGTAAAACAGACCGTATAAAAGTTTGCTAACATTGTTGTTGTTAATATTTGCAGACAATCACTGTACACTCCAAAAGTCGAAGAGACAAATGACACAATGAAACAGAACGTGGACTGGCGCGCGTATCCCGGCTCGCAGCGCGCCGTGTCCATCGACAACATCTCGCTCTGCTACGACGCGCCCGCGCAGCCCGTGCGCGCGCCCTCCGAAGTCAAACTCTCATCCGAGCATTGCAATGGTAACTTATCCTTGAGGACTTACAATTACAAAATAATCGGCATGTTACTAATTACTTTGCTATGAATTTAACAATTTAATAATGATCTACCCTCAAAAGTTACCACAACCCTGTACCAACGTGTAATACCAACCTGTTCCTTATGAATTTATTTACCAAAAACAACGACTACAAAACAGTATGTTTCATAAAATAAAAAATAAAAATTAAGGTAGTAGGTATTTCAGTAATTATAAGTAAAAACATGTGACAGTAAAAGAGAGATCTGAGTGAAAACAGTTCTGAATTGATTGACTATGAAACATCTAAAAGGAGAAGTCTTAAATGAAAAATATATATATCGATTTCTTGTTTCAGGCCACTCCACCCTCAACGGTCATCATGAGAAAGAAGATGAAAACGCTAAAATAATCCCCTGGCGAGCTCAGTTACGTAAAACAAACAGCAAACTTAATTTACTTGAGTAGGTTAATTATTGGTAGAAATGGTAGGATTCGTATAGGTCGCTATAGTAGTTAACTGTATTAACTTTGGTTTTTTTTTATTATGGCAACGTTGCAAAATATAATCGATATTTTTATACGTTGGAATTAACATTCGAAATGTTGTAACTTTGTCTATAACTAATTTCGAGACGATGTTTTTTTTTCGATCTTTATTTCAAATGAGTGTTGCTATACTACGACCGTAATTTAATTTTTATGCCTTAGTCGAAACTAAGGTATGAAAATTATGACAACATTTTATAAAAACCGTACCTTAGTTATTTCGCGATTTTTAACTTTAATACTTTTTTAATGTAACATATTATAAGAAGTAAGAAAGTAATGTAAAAAATGTAAATCATGTTTTTTTTTTATTTTATAATCACGAAATTATTCAAATCGAAGAAATATTTTTTTTTGTCATTTAAGGAATATTTATAGATATTACTAATATGCAAGTGATATAAATGTTGCAATATTAGTTTTAAGCTTAACGTATATTTGCTACAATCATGTAAGCTACAATTACGATTGAGTAAGATTTAAATCGATTGAACAATGTTAATAAAAATGTTGCTTTAAATTTGTTGTTTCATTATATAATCATTACGTATATAATCATTGTTATATATTGATTAACGGCTTAAGTTGTTTATATAATATTCATACAGGAAATGATTTTCCTAAAATATTTATATTTCACATTTATTGCTTATGCATAAGTTACGTTGGAACGAAGAAAAACTTTAACATTATGCGATTAACTTGTTTTTTATTATAACATAAAAAGTAATTCACATAAAATATGTGCAATGTTTTTATTTAATGCACTATGAGATTTAGTAAAATGTTTCGGAGAAAACTATGTTTGAACACGTTTTTGTACATTGGTGAGTGTTTGTTTTATCATATGAACTTTATAAGTTAATAAACGTTACACGATTAGAGGCTGGCAACGCACCTGCAAGTCCTCGGATGTTGCCTATGCCTCTGCTCGTTTGTCCCCTCTTACATAAAAAAACGAAGGTTTCTCTCTTTCTAACATAATTGATTTGACATAAGAATGAAGAAGACACAACATTGTTTAGTTAAGTCACCCCTTAAATTATATTTTTAAGTAAACCCGATATGTTCAAATATATATATACTAAGTCCATAAATTCCGATAAAAAAATTGCCATATTTTTCAGTGGAATGTTTTCTAATTTCGAATATACTTATAAAGGAGATCAAGAGTTCGCAAGTAATAAAAGGTAGTTTACCCGATCTACTTACTCTTTCTAGATTATTCAATACATTCGTAGGACCAATAATAAACTCTTATCCAGCTGAGAGACCAGTTCATAGAACATCGACAGAAAATGAAATTGATAAAGTAATTCGAGAGAAAACAGCTCAGTTACGTACTTTGCTACAGGACGATGATGCTAAAAATGATGGAAACAAAATTTTCTTGGAAGACAATGACGAAACGACAATAATAGAATTTTTGCCAAAAACAGATTTAGAATATAATAAATTGAATAAAGATAAAGAAGATGAATTCAAAAATCATCTTAAGAAATATAAAAAGATACGAGACAAAATAAACAGGGCATTGATAAAAGAATCCGTTTCTGACAAAACACAGAAGCTAGTCGTTAAGACTTTGGATGATTTAATACGAAATCTAGTCGGGAGTCAATGTAAGTGGAAACGAAACCTTCGCGCCGACGGATATGACGAACCAGCCATGATAGCTGACAGATGGAATCATGGATTGCACAAACTTCGTAACATCCTTACGAAATTGTTCAAAAACGATTTCAGACGAAACGACGACGTACCTTTATTTCTAGACAATTTACAGACACTATTCAATAGCGTCTCCAAGGATGTTGATACGATATCAAAGAGATACAAAATCCAATGCGAATTCGTGCCGAAGTATCGATCGTTAAGAAACGTCGATAATGCTTCCAATACTTTAAGAAACAGTTGGGACAAGACGGACAGCGAACAAGACAGGTGTCAAAATGTCGTTATATGTTCGAACGAGTTAAAGGAATTCATGCAAAGTCTATACCTAGCTCTTAATGATACATCTATCAGCGTAATCGGAAATTACGCTGAAATGTACTCTAGGGATGTAACACGCGACGATGAAAATGATAAAGACACTGTTATTACATCATTAAACACATTAAGTGATAAATCTATTGTTAATATTAAAAATATATTCATACAAGAAACAAACAAACTGACACTTGACAAAGGAAAAAATAAAGATGCAAATATCAACGCTTTATCGAATTACGTAAAGAACACAGTAGAAAATGTTAAGAAGAATATTAAAATCAATTTGAATACTGAAATAGAAACACTGGGGGAGAAAATTCAAACAGTTATAAGTGAGGATATAAGTGTTAACTTAGATGTCGATTTGGGTAACTTAGAAAGAGAATACAATTCGAAAATTTGTATCAATTTTAGATTCTGTAATGGTAAATACAGCGGTAGGCGGTATATGCCTAAAGATTATAAGAGAAACAGCTTATACGTCCAAGTACAACTGACTATGGATGACGATATGACAGATGTTAATAATTTTAGATCAATTATAGATAAGAAAAATGTTCAGAATACCACAACTCATCACACACAAGCATTCGCGAACGTCACTAGGACTACATATATTTGAAGCAATGTCTTTGGCATACATTGTTATTATTGTCAAATACCAATAAGAGTTTTAAATAAATAAAAAAAAAACAACAAAAAATAAAACCATCTTATTTATTCTATTTTACAAAAATATTCAATTGTAGTATTTGCTCTCAACACCCAACGCCCTGCCATTTGTATTGTGTTCTTTAATCTGTGGTTTATATTTTTCTTAATATAAAGGCTGTTATATTGTTGCATTGTTGAATAAATCCGTTTGTTGTTGTAAAATCTTAATAGCCATCCGTATAAATAATAGGGAAGTGTTGTATTCTACCACTTGACCAGGCGATGGTTAAACAGGCGCCATCTGTGAAGTTTTGTTGGAATGCCAACGTCGATGGCACTTCATTATCTATGCCGCTGATGAAGCAACTAAAAAATTTTTTAAAACAAATGTATTTTGATGTTATTTTTTAAATGTTACATTTATGCTGCATTATAAATCTATACTAATATTATAAGGGTAAAACCACTGAATAAATTCGGATGAAATTTGGTATGAAGAAGACAAGCGCAAAAGTCTCTTACATTGGGTATGTTAACAAGCGGGCGTAATTATATATAATATTTTTAAGTTTCATAGACAACATAATATGACACAAATCAAATCTTCTGACACTCCCTTCTAGTATACATTAAGAAATATTCATTTATTTTTTATTTACATAGAACGATATGTCACTTAAACATGAGAGAGGACACTGATTCCTGTAATACAGGTCTGAGCCTAGCTCAGAAATCAGGGACTTCATTATAATTTTTTACTTTTTATGTGAATAAAGATTATTATTATTATATGAGATATAAGCTATTCCTTCCATATTCTGAGAATACATCAAAAAAATTGGGTCTTAAGATAGTCTTATCTCACTAGTGGTAGACAGCAATACAAAGAATAGATACTTGGCAGTAGTATAACTAATTATTATAGCTTTAACTCTAATGTTTGCTCATAATTGCCAAGAATTACAAAGCTTAGTCTATGCCCAGATGGTGACCTACTATGTTAGATAGTACATTTATTTATGTGCACTCAATTAACTTCAATTGCTTTATTAAGCTAAATATTAATTAACTAATTAGTGCAATGTCATCTATTTAGTTTACTGCTGTTATTTCTTGTGTTAAATTAAAATGTATAATTTTATTACATACAAATATACATATAGGTTAACAAATGTTCATATTATGCATAAAAAAATAGTAATTTGAATGAAACTCACCAAGGTGTGACACTAAGCTGCATCATGAGCTGCGTTGTACCGAACACAGCTATTATGTGTGATTCCTCAAATAGCACAGCCAGGTAGCGACCAGACGGGTCCCAGCACATATCAAGAATCGGTCCACCGACTAAATCTCCAGATGGTAGTTCTACCTTGGATACATCTAGGACTGGTTGGGCTTTACTTGTTCTTGCTCCTAAAAGTAATAATAAATTAACCATTTGATACAAACTAACTGTATATTATTGGCAATGTTGAAATCACTGGAAATAAAAAAATCTTATTTAACACAATTTGGTTTTACTTGGTGGTAGAGCTTTGTGCAGGCTCGTCTGGGTAGGTACCTACCGCAAAACAGCAGTACTTGGTACTGTAGAGTTTCGGTTTGAAGGGTGAGTGAGCCAGTGTAATTACAAGCACAAGGGACATAACATCTTAGTTCCCAATGTTGGTGGCGCATTGGCGATGTAAGCGATCGTTAACATCTCTTACAATGCCATTGTCTATGGGCGTTGGTGTCCACTTACCATCAGGTGGCCCATATGCTCGTCTGCCTTCCTATGAAATAAAAAAAAAACCATTTTTATATGGTCTATATTTATAAAAAAATATTTGTACTGACTGAATCTTTCAACTCACAGCCAAAACTATTAAGTCCAGGAACTATTCAATTAGGAATGATTTTTCAATATATCAAATTCAATATATCTTTTGTTAATATATCATTTTATTAATAATAGAAACACTTATACTACTTAAATTATTTCTTACCGAAATATTTTGTTACAAATTAATATATAATAAGTTTTCTCTACTCTATTTAAAAAATACATGTACAGAAAAAAAGTATTATCATTTTTCCTTCCTTGTACATTACTAATAATGTTATTACGTAAGCTTTAAACATAATATGTATTACAATAAACATGTAATACTTATATTTCAAAGTAATTTTGATATGTTGAAATGTTTTTGTCATGTAAAGAAATATAGTGATTAATTTCAACATGTGCAATTAATATGTAATAAATTTTCTTATCCTAATTAATTACCAATTCAATTATTAAAACTATTTATTTACGACAAATGTGAAAGCCCAATGCTATTTTTATTTAAAACGCTTACATTAGCTTTTCTGATGTTGAAAGTATCTTTCTCTAATTAACATTAATTATGTTAATAAATTTTAATTAAGAAATTCTATTAGTTTTAAATATTTCCAAAATAAAGACATGTGACATGACTACTAACAATTGTCATTCCATAGCATTGAATTGAATCATAATAGTTGTTGTCTAACCATTATTATTTTCTACTATAGCCAAAGATACAGCTTCTTTTTGAAGTTATACTTCTTTAGGCGCGTTATGAAAAAATGATGAGAGTGAAATTTTAAGATGCGCGCGCATCTGTGACACAAAATTAACAGTATGAAGCTGTCTGCTTAACCGCTCATTAAACACCTGAATTCTACAACGTGAAGTTAGTTCTAGGTGGCATGAAAATCGATAACTATGTTCAAGTTGTATATTCTAGTATTTTTATTACGCTAATAAAACCTTTTTTATTTAAATAAAATCTTTTTTATCAATTTTAATATTTATCGTTAATCACTACTGCATTTTAGTTATTTTTTTTTCCATACGCCAAAGAAGTGTAACTTCTAACGCGTGTACATAAGTACACACACTCTTTTTTTTTTTCACTGGAAGGCGGACGAGTATATGGGCCACCTGATGGTAAGTCCTCCCACAGACAATGGCATTGTAAGAGATGTTAACCATCGCTCACTCCCATACCTCGGAAAGTACGTAAAGCCGCTGGTCCTGCACCTGAATGATTTCCGGTCGTTTCGGATTGCCGTCCCATCGGATTATGAGAGCTAGTGAATAGTAATATGTGTGCAAACACACACTGGTGCACTGTATATATATCTCCGGCGCAGTTGGCTAATCTCTCTTGAGATTGGCCGCCGGACAAATCCTCTGTAAATTAATGAAAACTATTAATACTAGTTAATTAATTGTTGTACAATTTGTCTTACCATTCATTAAACCAGTATTATTAAGAGCATACACAATAGGCTCTCCTTTCGCAGCGAACAACACTACATCTTTTGGTCCCCAGCATGCTGCTACCACACGACAGCCTCGCGCGCACCACCGCTCTGGTGTCCAACTCTGGGTGTCCCATACTCTGAAAATTAACTTTATTGCTTTATATTGTTATTGATAAATGAAAATTTTTATTTGTATATATAAATGCAAACAAGAACATGTTCATATACTAAATGATTAATTTATTTAATCAACCAACCATTTTTATATCACAATTAGTTAAATTCTTATTTACAAAATCATATAAGGAGGGAAAATATATATAATTACCTGAATATAATAGATGAAGTAGCGGCAAATATTTTATTAGCTGTAAGTGACCACCTGGCAAATACTATGCCACCCCCTGCAACTCGGCGTAATGGTATTGCTGTTTCCATGGCAACGTCCCAGACCAGCATTGAGGTGTCGGCTCCACAGCAACTAATTAGGAGGTCACCATTTGGAGACCAACTTACGTCTGTTACTGGACTGTGACCAGATCTGAAATGGTTATCAAGTGTTTTTTAATTTATATTATAAATTAGAAATTGTACAAATTGATGGTTTGTTTATTATTCATAGATTATAAGGGTGAGATTCCGGCTAATATGTTGAGAAATATTTATTTGAAATGCTGTTGAAATTGTTCAGATATGTGTTATTTCATTCGATTTATAGGATCAAACTTATGTTAAGTTCCCAGTTAACTGGTTTTAAGTCCAAACACTTTTATATTTTGTTACAATTAAGAAAAGAAGCGAAGATGGAATATTTAATCTTAGATATTTAAAAAAAGGTTTAAAAAAATTAAGGAGTAAGTAAAAATTATGATCTAGACATAAATTAACAGTGTAAGCTTAGCCATAGAAAAAGAGATAGCTTACCGTTTCAACACAACAGCATTGCTGGAAGATGGTTTTGTGAACATGGAATTAGGATCGACTGTCCACACTATGACACCTTGTTCACAACCAACAGCTATTTCTGATGCGGAGTACGGTCTCCAACTCAATGACGAGACGTGACCTTGAGCCTTGCATTTTAGAGTTGAGACAAAGGAAACTTCTGAGCAATAAACTCTTACATTGTCATCAGCTGTTGCTAATGCAATTTTTGTTGTATGTGGATGCCATGCTATGCATTTTACAGGAGCGCTACCCCAATTTCTTGTCCTTGAGTATTTCGATACAATCTTTGGTCCTATATCTTTTAAATGTGGTTGCATAAAGTACCTCAAGGCAGTGAACAAGTTTGCCAATTTTAATGCATATGACGCCGTAATAGCCAGAGTTCTGCTATCTCTATTCACATTTGGATCAGCAGCTACACTCAGTGCTTCAACAAAACCTTGTTTGTACCAAACACTAGTTATTTTTTTTAATAAATTGTCCTCAACGTCCACGTACATCGATATATTTTCGTCGGATAATCTATGATGGTGTAAGTCCTTTGTGACGTTAATTTTTGGGTGGTTCTTCGTCTAGAAGAAGAATATTCATTGTTAATAATAATAAAATTACAAGTATGGATGAATATGTTAACCTTACCGAATTCGTAAACGTTGAAATATTTCCATAACGAACATTACCGCAACAATACACTTCATTTATTTTACAAAATGCCGTTTCTTCTGGATTTGGCAACTCAGGAAAACTACTGAAAATAGACATTATAACTTAAAACATTAATTCTACTATGTCAAGCGATAAACCGGCGAGAAATCAAGTTATTTCAAATTCAAATTTGACGTCAGGTGTCAATGTCACAACAAAACCAATGGCGTTTTTATTTATTGTCTGTATTGTATCAGCTGTAGTATATTTCATGTTTATAAGTAAATAATGAAAGAACACCAACAAACAATAATTCTTATGTTGTGTAGTAAGTAAGTGAAATATTTATAACTATCTCAAATAATGGATATTTAAAATTTACTTTATTTTTAAGCTGATAAGTTATGACTCTGACGAAACGTACCGTAGGACGCCCTCCAGCTAGGTGATGTGACTATATATGCAAAGTATGTAGCGGATGGAGATTGAGAGCTGAAGATCGAGCCAGTGGCGAGCCATTGGAGAGGCCTATGTTCAGCAGTGGACAATAAAGTGATGATGATGTTGATGATGAAGACTAAATACTTCGTAGGCTGCGTTTGAAGTGTTTATAATATTATTATTACTATATTTCTGTGGCAGTAAGGCTTTGTGCAAATACAGCTGGGTAGGTACCACCCACTTATCAGATATTCTATCGCCAAACAATTAACAACGTGACAGTTGCTATTCGTACTTGGGGTTAATTCTGGGGTTTTTATAAAACCGATACGTATGAGATGGAGTTATTTGTATCAATTTCATATTCCAGAAAGCGATGTTAGAGCAGGTCTTTTTCGCATCAAGTGTTGTGGATGCCTGAGCTTGGGACCTCAAGTATCCTGGTTTCTCTATAATATAGCATTGTAATTTCAATTGATATTCTGAAAAAACAAATAAATAAATGCACAATGTAAATCGTTGTTTGGCTGCAAAGTACTGCTACTTGCAGTACATTATTTGATGAGCGGGTGGTACTTACCCCAACGAGCTTGAACAAGTAATTTTAATATACTTAAATGTGAATCTTATAAAAGTAGCCGCAATATAATGGTTTCAGCTAAATAAACATTACACTAAGTGCTCCGTATTTTCATTATCTATTAGAATAATAAAACCATAAAGGGAATTATGGAATCCATTGTCTGCATTTTCCGAGTAATTTCAAGTTACAAATATTTGAAACGCAAAGATAAAAGATTCTGCTTTCGTTTCAGCGTGTAATAACGCGCTTTGGAAAATTTACAGCGGGTCGGGAAGATTTATTTGAAGCGTAAAATGTGACACCGGGATAATTGATTTCCTGCGCTTTGCAGGTGAATAAGAAATTGTCCTTATAAAATATGAATTGGTTTCCGAAATTTTGATTTGGTTTCCAATCTTTTTATAGTATAAATTAGTTGCTTTTTGTAAGTGTCGATAGTTATTGCAAAAAAATATTTAATCATTTTTCGTTCGCAAGCTGTGAGCATTTTTTAAAATTAATATGTATTCGTCTTGGTTTGCTTCATTTTTTTTAAATATATTTTTTATAAAAAAAATGTGTAAATATTATATTGAATAGATTTTATTTGTAAATACGTTTTATTTTATTGAATATCCTTACATTAATTTAACGTAACTAAAAAAAATACATAAATTGTTTCATTTTATCAATATACTAATAAAAATATTAAAGTGTCGACAGTGCTTTACGGTGGCAGATTATAAATAAACGTCTTTTGTACATTGATTAATAAGTTAAAGCTTAATCTAATAAGATTTCAGGACAAATTAGTCAACGGAATAATCTAACTTTATTTTCATCCAATGCAACTATACAAAGACTTTGCTGTTTTAATTTAACTTACAAACCAATTTATTTTAAATTATCCTTCCTTTATTTAATCTAAAACTCTGATTACTGGCAACAGTTGCGAGACAAAGTAATTATTTTTTTAATTATCGTTCTTGAACTGAAATTGTATTCGAATATGTTTGTTTTATCTGTAAATGTCTGTAAATGTCTATGGGAAATTGGAAATTATAAAATAGTAGACTGTAATTTTAACATTATACATAAAATGTTTCAACTTCAAACTAAAATTGAATTTTATTCTCTAGGATTGTATAGAAAAATGCGTCGTCGGTTCGGTAGGCGAGCTTTATTGAATATTTGTTGTAGGGACAGCAATAATACAGATGCACCAGATTCTGTTTCATTTTATATAACATACAAGACAAATATGTTGAAAATTCCAGTAACGAAGCGAATATTGAAAAATGTTTGCAATAGTATATAGGACGAGTAAGTTTTTTGGAACAAAATGTAACTAATCTCAGATATTTTACTCTATTTATTATTATTTATTAACCAATTATCGACAGTGTTACCATTGTCCCACGATTCATTTATACATTAAACTCGTTATATAGTATTGCTTGTTTGTCATGTGGGATAAAAAAAACAATGTTTGATTCTTAACATATTATCGGTAATCGATAATTTAGAGTTATGATCCTGTATCATGTCCTAACCTAACGATATATTATTAAAGTAACGCGAAGAAAATGTAAATTTAATCATTGTTCGGAAAGGTAATAATGATTTTGAAGTAGAATTATACAATTCCTTGCTTTTATGTAAAAGGTTTTTTTATGTGTAATAAGCTCGTAAGTTATTGCATGATTAAACATGAAACATTTAAAAAGTATTTTATGGGCTTGTTACCTTATGGAGATCATATTTTTACTTGAATATTTTTTATCTTATGATATCTCGTAGCAAAACACCGTCTGCTTTATATATTTATATATTAATTATATACATAAACAAGTTGATCGATTTGGATCTATACACGCGAACACAAAACGAAGTAGTAAAAAAAGGATTAAAAAACGCGCTATGACGGTTTTCTAGGTACTTTATTTGTACTTTTTTGCCACAGAATTAGAAACCATTTTTTTTATATTCAGAACACCGAATTTGAAGTCAACGTGCGTACAATCGAATTACCCTATAGATTTTGATGATCAGATCGTAGGACCGAGGATGTAGCATACTAAGTCCTATAGTCGCTGTCGGGAGGGGTGAAATAAACGAGAGTCTAGATCTAAAATAAATCTATGGTATTAATTATGGATTCGTGAATATCGATGAATTTGTTATTTCTCTTTGGAATTAAAATCAAAGTGCATGTAAGTGTGAAAGTTGGATTATATATAGAGATATATTAATATAGAACTGTTTATAGTTCATACTGTAATAATAATTAAAAAAAAAGAAAATGTAGCGAGCCATTAGCAAATTGCATGGATTATAAAAATCTAAGCTTACTTCATTGTTACTGTTGCTGCCAATGGAATATAGTATATGCTCCTATATTCCTATAGGTTTTTTTTTTGTAGAATAGCTAGACGAGCATATGGACCACCTGATGGTAAGTGGTCACCAACGCTCTTTGACATTGGCAGTGTAAGAAATGTTAACCATCGCTTACATCGCCAAAGGGCCACAAACCTTGGGAATTAAGATGTTATGTCCCTTGTGCCTGTTATGTAATTATCACTCACTCGCCCTTTAAACCTGAACACAACAATACAAAATACTTCTGTCATGCGGTAGAATATTTAATGAGTGGGTGGTACCTACCCAGACGAGCTTGCACAAAGCTCTACCACCACGTAAAACATGCATACCCTATAAAGCGCTGTTGTTGAGTTGAGTAACTTTATATCTTATGAGGTTATATACGCGACGCGTTGATAACATAATGCGTTTCTAAGAAAAAAAAAAGAATAAATGTAATTAATTAAAATTTTTAATACATGTTCCATATTATACGGTACGGTTATCACAATATAGGAAAACAGTGTTACAGACTTTTCTTTAGAACTATTTATTATGAACAATTGAAATATAATGAAGAAAAAATATAGAGCACGCCCTAAAATCTGTCATTCGGATTAAATATTAATTAGTTATTATGCACTTAAGCCATTTTCGTATGAACGGAATGATAATAAATAAGGCGGTTCCTGAGATTAGTGAGTACTTACACATATTATGCTGTACTACTGACTTTCATTTATAATTATCGTAAAACTAATCGTTCATAAATGTTTTTTTTTTCTATCAATGTAAATAACCCGAAAAATGTAAACGCAACCGTGAAATATTACAGTTAATTAAAAACAAATCGTCTTCGAGAAATATATCTGAGAGCGTTCATTCGTAAAGGTTTTTAATTAAAGTCTAAGAATGCAGTGTATTTTCATATTAATGACGACGAATTTGATACTGCGACAAACTTGCATTAACGCGATGGTTGCTCCTTCATTTGTTTCAATGGAGATTGACCCGGTTAAATCGCTCGGAGATGACAGGATTGATAACCCGTATCTTTTTAAGGTAAACTTTTATTATTAGTACACGCAGGATTTATAGATAAAAATAATACAAATACTATATTGATATCTAAATAAAAACTAATAACACTGGCACACTCACCCTTTGACCCGAAATATATCATACTAAGTGTTTGGTGGTACGATATGTGTAGCGAGGTGGTGATGGTGGTACCTACCTACCAAAATTAATTGATATATTAATGTGTAATTATCTTTTGTAATATATATAATTATATTTAATTGCAATTATACATATCTTTATTTATATATTTTATTTGACCCGTGTGAAGCTGGGACGGGGAGCCATTTGAGTGCATGAACATATCTGTTTGTCCTGAGTCTGGGTGTGATTATTTATATAAGTATGAAATCACAAAAGAAAAGTAGTATTAGTATTATATGTAGTATATCAGTTGTCTGGTTTCTATAGTACGAGCTCTGCTTAGTTTTGGATCAGATGGCTCTGTGTGAATTATGTCCCAGGATATTATTTCCCTGTGCCTGTAACACTTACTTTATTGTATACATAATATAAAAATAAAAATATATATAATAACTAGGCTTTATTCAAGTAGGCTAATTTGAATCTTCATTATACAAGATTTTTCATGTAAGTTTAGTTTGTAATTACAAAATTACCGAAGTTTAGTGGAGTTTGAACTTACAATAAGTATTTGTATAATAATGTTGTTTCAGAGAGGTTTTAGGGATCATAATGAAGACACAATGTTTGCGGGAAACAGACGGTTAAGCGCTTATCCTTTTGTGGAAGTTGGCCCTGGTTCCTTCAAGGCGGAACACCCGAAATTGTCCCCGGATTATTTGATAAATCAGTTCAAGAAGTTACTGGCGATTAAGAAGAAAATGAAGGAAAACAACGACTAAGTTTTATTTTATTAAAAAAAGTTTAAATTGTTTGCAATGAAAACGTAACAAGTTCGGTTTTGGACACTTTATTTTTTTTTTAAATTATAATATATTACATTTTGTTATATGACTTAAGTAATGTATTTATTTTTAGGACGCCAAAATTATGTACTACGAAATACAAATAAGTATATAAAAATAGCATTACTAAGTATATACAAATTATAGGCTAACTTACATGGTAAAAAAAGTTGTTGCTCACGTAGGTATTCTCTAATTGACGATAAAATATTAGTATGATCTAACTATGATAAATCAGATTTTAACTATAAGTCCAAAAAAAATTGAATACATTAAAATGAGTTGAAGATGTTATAAACATTATTTAATTTAAGACAAAGCATATATTTCCACAGATATTACAATGAAAACATAGCAAGCAAAAAAAAAAAAAACAAAATGTCATTTTTTCTACACGTAAGTACAGAGACATCGAAAATTTTAATCAAAACTTCAAACCAATTCCTTTTAAACCTTTCTCCTCTTTATTTAATCTAAAGTTCTCATTACGGACGATAACAGCAAAAGGACTGAGATAAGAAAATGAATTTTTAAAAGCATTACGTTGAACAAAGAGAATCAGCACTGAATCTGCATTTTACTTACAACTAATTTCGTACCACGAGTCTTTGTAGGTTGACTATATTTTTTGTTTTAGCTTTTTAAAAAGTTTGCATATGTTTTTATAGATAAAGATAAATAAAAATGGAAGTGGAAATACATACGTTTATCTATACTAATACTATAATTGCGAAAGTAATTCCGTCTGTCCGTTACGCTTTTATGGCTGAACCGATGTTGATGAAATTTGGTATCAATCTCTCCTTCTTTTGAGGAGAAGGTTTGGAGCTTATTGAGCTCGCTCATTCCTGCTTCCCCTTTCCTACACAAGTCTACGCGTGCTGGCTCTTGATGTCACCGCCTGTGAACTGTGATGTCAATTCAATCGCGCACGATGAATCTGTTCTGTGTCGCACCTCTAGAAAATGAAATTCTTTACCAGCACACGTGTGTGTGAAGAGGTAGCTTGCGGGCTGACCACGCCGGGGCGGCTAATGCGTTCTTCCTGACTGTACTAGCTGTCGTCATGTTTGAACTCTACTACCACTATACACATGTGGTAGAAATTCAGTGAAATTAGACACATGCAGGTTTCCTCACAATGTTCAATTGTGCATGTCCGGGTTTGAGCCCACGATCATTGACATCTTGTGCATTGTCATATTTTGATAGACTGCAACAAAAACCTATAAGTAAAAAGACAAAAATAATACTTAACTAAAACAATAATTTAATATGTAAGTTATTTTTTTTAAACTACAATTCGAACAAGACATTAAAATCTGAAGTATAACAGTAGGTATACTTTGTGTTCTTCGATTGATTGTTTACGTAATTACTTACTAAAAATAACAAAGTATCATCATTACTTACTGTTACCTAATATCTATCTGTTTACTATATAATAATAGTTTATATAAATCTAATAAAATAAATCATGTGAGCAATACTTTAGCTCATCGAGCTATACGTCGATATGTTGTTTATTTTGAAATCGATATAAAGTGCGCTACCCTCGCTCCGGTAGCGAACGTTATCATATATTTGCAACGGGATGGATAACGGACATACAGACGACTGGATTCTTTAATATCCTGTTGCATTTCATACAGATCTCGGAGAAATTTGTATAGAAGATATTTATTAAAAATTGTTTGAATTTTAACTTCAAGCTGTCTTATTTTAAATTAAAATGTTTCGGTAGAATTGTAAAATATTTTATAATTAATAATAAACAAGATGGCTAGCTTATTTTGATGTTTAAATACATAAATACATTTAAAGTTAAGTAATTGCTACTCAAATGTTTTAAATGGTTTTTAAAGTAACAATAAAATCTATTCGTTTTATTGAATGATTTTATGTGAATTTAGATAAAATTTACATAAAACCGTATTAACAAATCATATATTTATCAACGTAAAATAGAAGAGCGCAAAGGAGAGGTTCTTTGTGAATGTTTTATATTTCTTATCAACATCGCGCCCGCACCATCTTCAGGTCATTGAACCGCCTGTCTTGACGAATATAGTATCAATGTATAAAGGTAAATGACAGTATTAGATGGCATATTCTGCCGGCTGTCTTCCAAATAGTTTAGAACATATGCAGGAACAGATGATCACACATATACTTTTTAAATCAGAACAAAAGGTGGTCGCTTCACCGTAGTCGTGTAAAAAAAACCACATTCCACGTAACAAAGTCACCATAGCGACCCTAACGCTGCAAAATGTCGTAAGCAAAACTGACGCTAATGTGATTAGAAGCGCTGCGAACTCAATGTCTCGAAAGCATTTACTTTCATTTACCTGATACTGATAAACCTGGAGTTTAAGGTGTATGCGTTTATCTCACATTTACTAAGGAAATGTATAACATTTTACAAGGCAGCATTATACTAGAATTAACGTTTAAGATAACGTCTAAACATGCAGCTGATAGAAATGCATAATGATATTTTTCAACAAATTCAATTTTTTTTCATGATGATGAACTGTGACAAAGAAAAGACAATACTTATCTAATCTCTAATTATTCTAGTGTTTTCGATATTACTTTTGGCTATTTATTATAAACTAACTGAACCCCGCGGTTTCTATCGCGTATAATTAATGAAAATATAATAAATAAAAATCAGGCCAGAGCCTTCCTCGATAAAAGGACCATACAACACAATAATATTTTTTAAATTCGAACCAGTAGTTCCTGCGATTAGCCGGATCAAACAAACAAACTCTTCAGCTTTATATATTAAGTATAGATATAGATATATTTACTTGGTGGTTGAGTTTAGTAGTACAAGCTCATCTGCGTAGGTACCACCCACTCATCAGATATTCTACCGCAAAACAGCAGTATTTGTTACTGTTATGTTCCGGTTTGAATGGTGAGTGAGCCAGTGTAATTACAAATACAAGGGACATATAAAAGTTACTTAGCCATTGTTTAGGCGGTCCACAAACGAGGAGACTTTTTGTTCCCGACAACCGTAGCTGATGTGTTTGGTAGCAGCAATCGCACAGTCGCCGGTTACCACTTCCTGTCACTGGTAAGAAGCTGAATAAAAATTGAAAGAATGATTCTGCTGAATGAAGAAGTTGCTGACGATCGATATGTGTCAAGTAGAAGCTGGACACATAGTGTCTACGTCTGTGCCGTTATGGTTGATTTCGTATTGATTGTATGTAAGTATGCTCGGTAGCCAGAGACGCGATGAACCGGCAACGGTGGAAGCAAATAATCCAAGCCAGGTGTATACCATCCACATTCGTCGATGACCACGATCCTCAGCCATGAGGGAGCGACCAGAGAGAGAGAGAGAGTATGAAAAATGGAAATATTTTTTTTTAAAAGTAGCTGTTTATAATTCATCTCGTGCTTGACGGTAAAATAAAACATTCTAAGGAAACCTGGATGTGTATAATTTCGATGAAATTCTGCCACCCATTCTAATGTACCTACTTTGAAAAATACATTTATTGTAATTATGTGTTTATTTAAGGTTTTAATGTATATAAATAAATGATATTCATCTATTAATGTTAAAAAATAATAATTGTAATCAAAATTGCTTAAGAATCAAACAATTTTGATAAATTTATTGCCTCAGAGCGCTACGTACATACTTCAGATCGTAATTCATGTCCTGTCAATTTATTTCAATGATCCTCTGAACACGCCGGAGAATTAGTTTTGAGTGCATATGACATAAAATTAATATGTATTTTAAAATGCCATCGGTATTTTTTTGTAATGTATCATTTTAAGAATATTTCATTTTAATTAAATTAAGTAGAGATTTATATTTAACCCTATTTCGTGTATATATTCAAAATTAACATGAAATCGATTTATTCATGTTAATTTTTAAATCGATTAACTTTTTTAATTGGAAAAATTACAATATGAACATATGTTTTATGTTTAAACAAATATTTTTAATGTCTACTCTTTGCTGACCACATGTTTGCACTCTCACGCAAAGACTTTTTTTTATAATTGCAGTATCTACATGTGGTTACCACCAGCGTCGGATATAATTCTATTATTTTCCATCTCAATACAGTTTAGTATAAAACGTAATCCCGGGACAACGGATCCGTAGTTGAGTGTCGTTCGCGTCTAAATTAAGACCGGGTTACGGCCTCGCGATGCGCGCGCGCACACCCACCGTTCGCTCAATAAAAACCAAACGTAGCACGTATTATATTTTTTACCATCGCGAATTTTCCGAAAATCCCGTAGCTGGGTGACGATTGTCCCGGACCCGGGGGATTTATCATGGTAAGTAACATCCCTAGTTTTGTGCTAAAAATAGAACATTAGAAATACTTTTTGCTGCCAGTTCTATATTGGATTGATACGCTTGTACCCTAATAAAATGTTTGTTTCCAGTCTGTGATGTGAAAACGAAGTGAATTTCAATTTTCGAAGTACAAGATAACCCCAACAATATGAAGTTCACGATTGACGTTTTGGGGATATTTTTGAAAGTAGTCGTTAGGGTAAGTTCACGCTTTGAATTTCGAAATTCGATTAATGTTCCTTTTTTGAAATTTACCAACTAAATATATATCTTTTCAAATTGATATAATAATGATGATACGTATATTGTGAACTTCGAAATTAAAATTATGGTATTTACTTTATTTGTAAAATATTGAATGCAATTTTATTATTGCGACTAACCTTTGGCTGAATGACATTTTACATTTTTTTAATATCAATTAAAAACAACTGTATTATATATTCTTACTAATTTTATGTTCGCTCGATAACAGATAATAAATAATTCCCGTAATTTTTTAAAAATCAAAACATAAAATATTCTTGGATTACAGTTTTGCATCATATTATTATAAAGGTATTTTAAAACGATTAGTAGGTCTAAATATATTCCTTTACACGCTCACATTTTGATTCACGGTCAAAGCCTTGTACGAAAATATCTGCTATCGTGCATACAAATGATATTGCTACGTACAAACATAACGTTTAATCGGACGAATGTTGCTACTATTCAAAATATAAACGTCAATTTAATTTTTTTATCGATTGTTACTTGACATGTACAAATTCTAAAATAAAACTATTATATTTATTTCATTATATTTAATGCAAGAGTAATGAAGGTTTAACATGTATTATTCTTTAACTTATTTTATTTTATTAAATATAATTTTATACTTCTTATATTTTATTAAATTTAATTTTCACATCATTAAAATAAAATTTAGAATTTTATTTTATTTCGTTTGTGTGATTCACTGTTTGTGACATAAGACGGCGCCAATACGACAATGCATGCGTATTGTCACAAAAGGGCAGGCCCCGTGTTCCCAGAGGATTAACGTCAATCAAGCCACTTGCGGTTATCTTGGCTAACTTTAACAAATGGCTCAATGACAAAAACTTGAACAGTGGAAATGCTGATATTTTAAAATTATATATATTGTTCGAATGTCGGTTTCTTGGGGTATAATATAATGAATTATTCGTTCTACTTACAGCGATGAAATATAGCTTGTATATAAAGTAATTTATTTATATAATGTAGGCGGACGAGCACCACCTGATGGTAAGTGGTCACCAACACCCATAGACATTGACATTGTAAGAGATTTTAACCACCACTTACATCGGCAATACGCCACCAAACTTGGGAACTAAGACGTTATGTCCCTTGTGCCTGTAATTACACTGGCTCACTCGCCCTTCAAACCGGAACACAACAATACCAAGTACTGCTGTTTTGCGGTAGAATATCTGATGAGTGGGTGGTACCTACCCAGACGAGCTTGCATGCAAAATAATAAATCGCCGTCAATCGGTTGTCAAAATTACACGCGTGATTAATGAAATGAGTTCTTATAGGATAGCAGTGCTACTCCGTGTAGTTTTTTTGCGTTAAACGTCAGACCTTTGACGACTCACGCGGCGACAAAGACGTCATGTTGTATATAACCTTAGATTCAGTTGCCTTTTTAGTTACACATTACAAGAAAAAGTCTTCTTCCGAGGTATATATTACGTATACAAATACAGCAATTGGACTGATGGCTTGATACAAGGCCGCCAATTATCGAGGTCCTGGGTTGAATCTCCAGCTCGGCATAACAAATGATTGAGTTTATGTCGAACAATTTCAATAGCAGCCCACAATCTGTAAGTTGAAAATATGTGCACTCCATTCGTCAGAAGGCATGTAAACCGGGTTTTGCCTGAACTCTCAGGTCGTGTCAGACATTCTGTGTTTGTGCAAACACTGGTGTAGTATAATATGACCTTAGCAGTTGGCTAGGCTAATGAGATTAGCTATTTTGGCCGAAATCCATGACATAATAACCAATGGTCTTTCTATATAATCCTTTCCCACTTTTATTCAAAATATACGTTTCCAATTTCACTTTTATATGCTTTATATTACTATTATAAATAAGATTTTCAGTCTCAACGCGAGATTAAAATTTTTATAAAATTAAACGCGTCATGAGCAAGCGTACGATCCATAACTTCTAACAACATCCGTTTCTGCGTTTTTGTGTAATTTATCAAAGTAATGCATTTGTGTAGCGTGAAATATACAACTTTTTGAACTGTCTTGAACATGGAGGAAATATGAGTTGGTAATGATTAAGATGTGTGTTCTAGAGCTTTCTTTAAGAACATTCAGAAAGTGATATACGACATTTTCTGCTGTAATTATAACATTTAAAGGATACAAGTATTAAAATAGCGTGTCACCCGAGAGAGACTAGAAGTGAGTTCTTATAAAATAGCACTGCAGTTTACAATTAACAATTTAATACCTGCTGTTGTGTTGTTTTTAAATGATAAAATAGGAAGGTAGGTAAATAATTTTTAATTTAAAATTGAGGCAATAGAATTGAACGAAATCTTGAAAAATCTATGTTATATTCAGTATGGATTCGCGATAAACTGGTCGTTTTGACGATGAAGTTGTTATCGCAAGTTTGAAAGTAAAATTAAAGTAAAAGTACGTAGTTAGGTGGTTTCCACTTGCATTATAAATAAAATCTAATAACATAGCAGAACAGTATAAATAGCATGGAGTATATAAGGTTTATTTATGTTTTATCCTTCAATTGGAATATGTTACAGAGCTAACTGTATGCGTTCACGGTTGCAAGATAAGTTATTCTGGATATTGATATGATTTCATTGTATTTCAAATGAATGAAATGAAAATACACCGAGTAAATAGAGGTAAACACTGAAACTGTTATTGTTGTTTATTTTAAACGTATCCTTGGCAAACGGCCACTGTATCTTACGTCATGTTTTTCCAATTTGTTAATGGTTACTAGTAGTGTTAAAATGTACAATAAAATACAATATTTATACAAAACTATTTATCGACTGAGAGTTTTCATATTAACTAACGTTGCTTAGCGAGTGATTAGTTGAAACAATGCTGACTTTTTCTTTCGTATGTCAAATCAATAGTGTCAGAAAGAGCAAAATCTGTGTTTCACTAAACAGCCGCTTAGCAACTATTATATATAAGTCAGTAAGTGCATAAGTAACTTTATATTTTAAATAGCTCGTAGATTTAGTAGCTGGCTTTTAAAGCTATAGATCCCGAGGTGTTAGGTTCTAGGGAGGATACTCTTCTAATCATTATTAGTTGCAAGCGAATTGAGACTTTTCAAAAATACATAGATATTAAAATGATTTGTTGATGTTGGGAAATTGTACAAGCTCGGATAGGATTAATGATCCTTCCATCTGATATGTACTTATATCAAAAAGTAATTTCTGTAACATTTAATAAATACCACAGATTAAACAAAACTGTTAATTAAATTAGTAATAAGAATCACGTTCAGAAACAATTATTTTAAATCGATAAATACAATTAATTTTGGAACGGTTATGTCACTTTTACGATAGTTATATTTTTTGAAGTAGGTATAAATATAATCTGTATCGAGTATATGTTTTGTGATGCCAATTCGCTACCAATTCTCGGAAACGTCTAGGGAACTGGGTTTGAACGGTAGTTGCATGTAAACATACGGTAACACTAACTGTTTTTTAATAGTTATTTATTTTCTTATATGCTTCAAATGGAATCAATCTTAGCCTAGTACACCGAAACAAAATGCACGCTTATGATTTTAGGTTTATGTCATATATGTAAATATATAATATGTATGTTACAATTTTCATATGTTCCTCATAAGCTACTCATCTTCTTTTTGGACATGGTCTCTTAATGACATCTTAACCAATACACGGTGGATATATCTTTTTTTTTTTGAAGTGAAACTTCTTTAGAATTGTTGTGATTTCAAACCGGATGCAACGGAAAAAACGACAGGTAAGAGACAGACCCATAAATTCATAAGATTTAACGTGGGAGAAAATGAGATAGAAAGTATCATACAGTTGAAAGTCAAAATTTTTGAAGGTTCCACTTCTACCTTGTTTGAATTGCACACATGTTTTTTTTTTATTGTATAGTAAGGCGGACGAGCATATGGGCCACCTGATGGTAAGTGGTCACTAACGCCCATAGACAATGGTATTGTAAGAAATGTTAACCATCGCTTACATCGCCAATGCGCCACCAACCTTGGGAACTAAGATGTTATGTCCCTTGTGCCTGTAATTACACTGGCTCACTCACCCTTCAAACCGGAACACAGCATTACAAAGTACTGCTGTTTTGCGGCATAATATCTGATGAGTGGGTGGTACCTACCCAGACGAGCTTGCACAAAGCTCTACCACCAAGTGAATATCTTGAATAATAAGCAAATTAACGAAAATAACAAATACAAAATGCTTTTTAATACCTTCAATGAATACTCGGACACATCGGCCGATGGAGTGGAAGAGAGATAGTTGCGTTACAAGCCAAACGCCTAGGCCGATCGTGCCTCTCTACCGCTTGTACCGCGCTCTCGCTTGCACGCTCGCCTCAGGCGGAACGTGACAATGAGTCATGCTTTTTCGTGTGTGCAGCGGGCGTTCATCGATTTATAAAACGTAAAATAATAATAATTTAATTACATAAATGTATAATTTCCATAATAATGTTTCTTCGACTCCAATGTTTTACAAAATATGGATTACTTTGTTTTGAGTTTTACAGAAAAGCTAGTCAATTGTTTTTTTTTAAATATATCGATTAATTATATAAATAAATATATGATATAATATATAATAAATTTAATAAGAGTAATTTGTAGTGACACAATATGTTTCAATACAATAATACTACGAGCTTCCATAGTTGAAGTATTATCTATTCAATATAAGGAGAGTTTTACCATTCGTATAACTCGCGAAATATTCGTCAACCGTCGAACTGGTGTGTAAACATTTTCTGACTCAAATTCGATTTGACAACTTGGCTCTGTAGAGACTACATAATACTAGATAAAGTTAGGTGTTGAATTGAAATTCGTAACGCCAGAACAAATAGAGAGAGAGCACGGTGGTACACAAATAGTGTATACGATAAGTCTATTTAAGAATATTTATTTTTTATATATTACTGTATGTGTTTTCAGAGAGGCCCGTTGGTAAGAATGCGTGAATCTTTACCGATGATCGTAGGTTCAAACCCGGGAAAGCAACAGTGAATATCATGTGTTTAATTAGTGATTATAATTCATATCGTGAGAGGAGGCCTTAAGCCCAGCAGTGGGACATTCACAGGCTGTTACTGGTTTCAGATTATAAAAAGAAATATACTACCCAATAAAACATATACCAAGTATATTAAAAATTGCGACTATTTTAACAACAAGCGTATTATAAATTGTAAAATGTTACTAGATTTGTTCTTTACGTTCTTTAGCTATTCTTTTAATTAGCTTTCCTCAATCGGTCATGTGCGTTGCACCCGTATGGTGGCAGAGAACCAATTTCAATTTCCACTGAAGATTGGTATCAGGCTGGTCGGATGTTTGCCAAATCTTTTTTGTGCGGTACACTGCCACCCCAAATTAATCAAGACCAGACGAAAACTATATTTTTTTTAATATAAAAGTGATTTTTTATAGCATAGCGGACGAGCATATATGCCACCTGATGGTAAGTGGTCACTAACGCACTAACATTGGCATTGTAAGAGATGTTAACCTACAATCATCGCCAATGCGCCACCAACCTTGGGAACTACGATGTTATGTTTCTTGTACCTGTAATTACACTGGCTCACTCACCCTTCAAACCGGAACACAGCAATACAAAGTACTGCTGTTTTGCGGCAGAATATCTGATGAGTGGGTGGTACCAAGCTACCAACCCAGACGAGCTTGCACAAAGCTCTGCCTCATCATATTATCATATTATAATATTAGAATATATTTGTCGTTAGTAGTTTATGTATTAGTAGTTCACTGGAAATGTTGTTTACTCTAATGCCTTAAATTTATGGCTGCGTTTGTTTACAGTTAAGTATTTAACCAACTATTTAATCCATTTTCGTAATAGAGGTAAACAACAAGGAATCCTTATAATTCAATCATGTCTGTCTCTCCCTCTGACGGTATACGTATAGTTTGAACAAATGTTGACAGAAACGCAAATTTCAAATCGTGTTAAAATAATTCCTGCGAGTAAGTTCTATTATCACACACACACTCATATACACACCCACGCACACACAACCACCCACACCCACACAACCACCCACACCCACACACACACACACAGAGACACACACAAACACACACACACACACACACACACACACGCACACATGCACACGCACACGGCTACTGGTAAAGAAATATGTAATTAACGATTTAAAATTAATTTTCATAAGATACCGTAAGGTTTACTGATCTTATATATTATGGCATATCATTTGCGCCATCACATGTTCTTTGTGTGTACCAATTTCCATCAAAGTTGGTCAAGCCCTTCTTGAGTTATAAGAAGACATACAGACAGACAGTATAATGTGAATCACTGCATCATAAAACGATTATTTATCACAACATTAGGTGAAAAAAAAGTACAGACAGAACTAATAGATTTATATAGTAGTATAGATTATAGTAATTGGGCAATGTGGTGTAATAAGCTCTTACTCAATAGGTGGCCAGGTCTTCTGGTGGTAAGGCGCCGCAAATCGTGTGTTCGATTCCCACCTAGGACAGACGTTTGTGTGCATGAACATGTCTGTTTGTACTCAGCCTGAGTGTAATTATCTATATAAGTATGTATTTACAAAAGAAAAGTAGTATATGTAGCATTTGTCGACGATTAAGTTATTACCGACCGGCTTGATTCTTTGGATTTGCGTAGAGATGTTGGGTCACTCTGCATCCTCTATCGCATATATCACGGGGAGTGTTCTGAGGAGTTGTTTGGTTTAGTCCCAGCCGCTGAGTTTCACCACCGGACATCGCGCCAGAACTCAAAATTCCATCCTCACCACCTCGATGTCTGGAAGTCCACAACAGCCCGTTTTCTAAGGCATTTCCTGCCTCGTACAATCTCTCTGTGGAACCAGCTTTCGCCGGCGACTTTTCCGAACCGATACGACATGAAAACCTTCAAGAAGAGAGCGTACTCTTTCCTCAAAGGCCGGCAACGCACCTGCTAGTCCTCGGATGTTGCAGATGTCCATGGGCGGTGGTAGTCACTTTCCATCAGGTGAGCCTCCTGCTCGTTTGCCCCCTCTTTATATATAAAAAAAAAATATATATCAGTTGTCTGGTTTCCATAGTAGGAGCTCTGTTTAAGAGTGCTGCGAGTTTGGGATCTACATCTAGATGGCCTGGTGTGAACAATGTCCCAGGAAATATGTCCCTTGTGCTTGTAGTTGCACTGGCTCACTCACCCTTTAAATCGGAATACAAAATTACTAAAGTATTAGTTATTAGTTGGTGGTACTTACCCAGACGCTTGCGCATTCCTACTAAAAATTATATTTATTTTATACAAACTAAAAATGTAATTCTTATGCTATGCACATTTAAATTGAATATACAATAAAACAAACAATTCAATTTGCTTGTAAAACACATTAATTTGAAAACGATATAACCTGACTAAGCTATACAAGTAGGTACTATAAAATGGACGTATATGAGTTATTTTGAAGCACTAACTCATTCCGAAGTGCATTCTATGCAAAAGCTATTTGAATGTTTACAGCTAATATATGAACGTGTTTGTTCAAATAAAATAGATCGTTACTCTACTCCATATACTTCGAAAGTGCTTGCGAACAATATTTTACATAGAATCTGTTAGGATGCTCTTGGAATGCTATCTAATAGCTTTAAATAGTAAGTAATGTTTTAAAAAAGGAAGAAGGGACAATAGGACTAACCTACCCATGAAGGACAAAAGTCCCTTAAATACTTGGTTGCTTAAATACTTGGTAACGCGATGTGGTGGTGGTTACATTATACGTATTAAATATTCTGGTATTGGTATTCAGTGAAATAGCTAATCTTATACTTGATTTTTTAAAATAATACCAACGGTCGTGTTTGATCAAAAACATAGTTATTTTTGACGTGACAACGTCTAATAAATCGTAGAACGCTGGCTGCATGAACGAAAAAGGATGACTCATTGTCCCGTTACTCTGATTGTACGCTTGCGCCGTGTCTATCTCTCATTCACTCGATTGGCCTATGCGTCCGAGGGCAGTCATTTCATTTTGTTATGACGTTGTCACGTATGACGTATCGTCCGTAAACCGACTTTACAAACAACCATTTTTTTTTATTGCATAGGAAGGCAGACGAGGTATGGGCCACCTGATGGTAAGTTGTCTCCCGTAGACATTGGCGTTGTAAGAGATGTTATCGCTTTCATCGCTAATGAGCCACCAACCTTGGGAACTAAGATCTTATATCCCTTCTGCCTGTAATTACACTGTCTCACTCACCCTTCAAACCGGAACACAACAATAGCAAATACTGTTGTTTTGCGGTAGAATATCTGATGAGTGGGTGGTACCTAGCCAGACGAGCTGGCACAAAGCTCTACCACCAAGTAATATATAATTAAAATGAGTATAAAATTTGTTAAATAAAAATAAATCACGAAATGATATTTATATTTTTATAATATAAAGTTGGTGAGCTTGTAGGGTGAACGCGTTATTCTCAGGAACTAACAATGACACCGGTTTGGAAACACGTATACATTAGACGCGTATAGCATAGTATTCTTCAATAAACATTAGCTAATCTAGTATTCTAACTGAAACGGGCGGGCTTAATTGTTATTTAAAACGACAGGGCCCAGTTAGTGAATGTAACAGCCTGTGAATGTTCCACTGCCGAGCTAAGACCTCTTCTCCTTTTTTGGGGAAGAGGTTTTGGAGCTTATTCCACCACGCTGCTCCAATGCGGGTTGGTGGAATACACGTGTGGCAAAATTTGATAGAAATTTGACACATGCAGGTTTCCTCACGATGTTTTCCTTCACCGTCAAGCACGAGATGAATTATAAACACAAATTAAGCACTTGAAAATTCAATGGTGCCTGCCCGGGTTTGAACTCACGATCATCGGTTAAGATTCACGCGTTGTAGCCACTGGGCCATATCTGTTAGTGAATGATAAAATGATATTTAAAATTAGAATGGATCTGCTTATTTTTTACGTTTTGAATATGCTTCAAATTGACACATACAGTCCACAAGAAGGATAGCAATCAGCAGACATATTTAGTAATATAAATTACATATGGGATACATCAAACGGATGGACAACACGTAGTGGTACAAATATAATAAATAAATACCTGGAATCGTTCGCAAAGGAACTTAAATAAAGTTTTCATTTAACTATGTAATTATACTAAACTAATTTAATGACTTAACGAATTCGAACGGTTATATCTAAGTTTTTAAGCAAATTTGTTCTAAAAAAAAAACAATAAGAATATAATACAAAGAACTTCTTTATTAACATTTAATAAAAACATAACCATGATAGAAAATCTATGTTAAGTACAGAAATAAAAACAGAAACGGAGCTTAGTAAATAATTAACAAAAATCTTTCTTCTTTCCAGGTAAACAAAGTAACCTTCGCACCTCTCGTGGTGTCCACACTATTCATCTTACTGACCTCTTTACTGGCGCACTGTGCGAGGCGGCTGGTCCAAAAGTCGATCAAAGAACCGTTCATAAGGTTACTACTAGAAGAGGCAATAGCGGCTGCTGAGTTGTGTGGATGCTGCTTTGAACTTATTATTGGTAAGGATTTAAATAAAATATGTAATATATATATATGTATAAAAGAATAACTGACTGACATACTAATGCACTAAGCTACTGGCCCTAGAAACATGAAAATTCCATACGGGTTCATTTTACACAGTAGATTAGGTTAGCACTAAGAAAAGATTCATTTTAGTCGTAAGGTAGTGATAAAAGCGATAAAAGTTTGTATGAAAATTCTTCTTCATTTTTAAAGAAAGGACAATGGAAATTGGCATTTAGTAATTCTGAAATAACCCTCCAGCGAAGCCGCTGTTAGAACATTAGTCTGATAAATGTTCAGATTTGACACATGTAGGTATACATTTATAAGTAAATACCGCCATACAAAATGATGACAGAGATGAGATGTTCCCGTGGGTAGAACACGAAAACACCATGAACTTTAACGTGCTTCATTTGTGTTTTATTTAATGTCATGCTTGGCGATGATGGAAAACATCGGGAGGAAACTTGTGTCATGAATATGCCACGTGTGTATCCAGTCCGTATCGTAGCAAATTGGTAGCAATAAACTCCAAACGTTCTCGTCAGAAACATCAAGGCATTAGCTTAGAAGTAGGACATATGATAGCTGTTACTTCACTTTACTTTTTATGGTGATTATTTCACTACCACATAAAAATCTTAAATAGTTCAAAGATCTGAACCTAAAAGCAATAACTTACTGTTGAAAAATACAGTTATAATAAGTATGTATTTATTTAGGTGCAATAACGGCTTTTCTTCTTGAAAATATCAACATATTTCGGGAGTAATTCTACACCGTGTTTGAGGTCCGAATTGTTGAGTAGAATAGATGTTTATCTAGTATTGAATCATATAAATTATATTAAATAAATATATTTTATAAGTAACAGCCTGTGAATGTCCCACTGCTGGGCTAAGGCCTCTTCTCCTCTTTGTGAGGAGAAGGTTTTGGAGCTTATTCCACCACGCTGCTCCAATGCGGGTTGGTGGAAATATTTTATAAATATATAATTATAACGGTATATATTTAACCATTTTCAGTTGCGGACAACTTTGGTGTGGCCACGTATGCCATCTTCCTGTTCGTTCTCACGATCTGGTGGTCACTGAACTGGGGGGAAGCGACCGCTTGTCCATACACACATATCGAAGATGTTATAGAAGGTAAGAATTATTTACATTTAAGAAATATATATATAATGTGAAAATATATATAGTGATCACGTGGAATGGTGGTAAGAATGCTAGCAATAAGGTTCGCCAGAGCGATTTCAGCCACGGCGGCCAATCTCAAGAGAGATTAGCCAACTGCGCAGGAGATATTATAGTGCACAAGTGTGCGCGCACACAAGTGCACTCTATTTTCCTTAGCTCTCATAATCCGATGGGACGGCAATCCGACACGACCGGAAAGAGTTCAGGCGCAGGACCAACCGCTTAAGATGCTTTCGGAGTGTACACACTTCCAACTTCCAGACTCCGGGCTGCTGGTGATAATTTTCTGACAGAAACCCCAATAACTATTTATTTGCCCAACCTGGGAATTGAACCCAAGACCACCGCGGCTGTGGCCTTATATCAAGCCACTAGACCAACGAGGCAATCAATGCTAGCAATATTTCTTCATTGAATCGCAACTCTGATCCCCTGGGTAAAAAATGAACCAACCCTGTCCCCAGTTGAGGCTATTACTATTACTCCAAGGTCTAAACGTTTCAACTGCAAACGGAACAAACACACAAAGGCAACCTTTAACATTGATTGTCCTGATATGACACGGGGCCCGGGTGTCAACACATGTAGCGTCCCACAATAGGATCGGTTTCACTATTACGATGAAACCAGTAGAAGTTGAGTTTTGGTTTATCCGTGATTGATTTTTTTATAATAATTTCTAGGTAGATGCGATGTACGCAAGGCCGTCTTAAAGACTTGGGCGGAGTTAGGTGGTGGAATTTTAGTGTTTAAATACATTCAAATGTATTGGGCATTGGAGATCTCGGAGACGCATAAGAATAAGGCCTTTGAAGACTGCACGGCTGATTTGCAGGTATAAAATATTCTTTTGTCATCTTCTTAAAATAAATATAGCAACAAAAAAACAAATGAGAAAAAAGGCGTTCATCAATTTATAATCAATTTAAAGCGATTTAATAGAGCGTTATTTCAATTTGTTTTAATTGTCGAGCCTTTTAATTAAATTACAATAGCCTTTATGAAACGAATGAGGCTTAAAGTGATCGTTCAATAATTGAGAGCTCTCGAAAAATATTTCAGTATCAAGATGAGCATGTTTAAAATAAATAAAATGAGTTACGCGCTAACTAGCTTTTGCCTGCCAGCTTCGCTTGTGAATCTAATTAAAATATATATATTTTAGTAGCAGTCCCATTCCATTATTTATGCAAAGAACAATTTACAAGGAACGATTCGGTTTTATCACGAGTAATTAAACCTCGTACAGTCTACGAGGAGCTATTTTCTGTTTCCTTTTTCCTTCACAAGTCTACGCGTGTTGGCTCTCGTTGCCAACGCCTAACTGTGACATCAATTCCATCTTTAAAAAAAACCAGTAAATATTCATTGACTTCTTACTAATGGTATAAAGGTTAACTTATGGCTAATACTTTAAATGTACAGAGAAAAAAAAACCAAAGGTTTCAATAATGTATGTGATACCGAATCGTTTTTTTTAATATAATAAGTTTTATCTTCTTAGTTTTCGTTTATTTAATTGTTAATGCGAGATGAGTGATACAATTCAAATCGAAATACCTAATTAGTCTTAAACGGGTCACTGTTTCAAATCTGACGTCTGAAGTCTTAATTACATAATAAAAACGAATACATAATTATAATTATGTAGTTAAGTATTGCGGCATATAAAGAAGTCACTACATTTGGCTTAGCCTATTCGCATTTACCAAATATTTAGTTTAATATGTATTACAAGTATATAACTTAAATTATACCCAATTTAGGTAATAGCAGTGCAATTAACATTCCTGTAAACCGAGTGTATAAACGCTAATATTTGCTTTATTTGATTACTTTGATACGAAACTAATAACCAACTATGAACCAACACGTAAACGGAAATATATTTATTATTGTAAACCAATTTGTTGTAAGCCAATGTTGGGCAAATGAAAAAATTGGCAATACACATTGCCGTGTTCGGACAATTAATCCAAATACTCAAACACGCTACGCCAAGCGAAGATACGCCATAAAATGCCAATATATTTGATCAATACTAAAATAATTTGCGATACGTTTAAGTATGTATATAGTTATAAATTATAATTTTCATTGCACTACCTGCCCATCTCATTCATTGCTTTCTAACCCTAAGGTTGCTTGGCAGAAATCGCTGTAAAGCGATGAGGTCGCTTTATTGTACAATCGTGTGTATTATGATAAGTACATTTATATTTGTTATGTGTGTTGTACGATAACAGACTACCAATTTATATATCTATATCAGTCAGTCAGTGTAGTAATATAGTTTGAAACAAATTATATGTGTCTTCTATTAATTGATTAACATATATTTTGTGTTTTTGTTTTTTTTTAACCAAAAATCGCAACCAAAATGCTAATCGAAAGATTCTAGTCTTTTGGTTTTTACGTTGGTTGCCAGATAAGTCCTTTCCAGACAAGGCTGCATTTCAATAGATGCAAGCTCTAGAGTCCGTTAGGGCACAGGCTTTTAAATACGTATATAATATGTTCGTGATATTGCTAATCTTATGTTCGTGTCTATAGTCTATAGACAAACGAAGAAGTAAAGACAAAAAGACTTTATATTTAAATATTCCTTGGAATTTGCTAATAACTCTGAATCATTTTGCATTAGAAAAGTTTTTTGTTTAATATAACTCAATTAAAAATAAAACAATTTTCCAATGAAGTTCTTATATCCACTTTAATTTTAATTAAAAATGTTACTCTTGTATTGCAATAATTGTTTATATTATGTATTAATGTTGATTCACTAAAATGAAAATCATAGAGATATTGATTACCAATTATATCAATGATATCGCGTCAATTCTGTGAGTTGTTTATTTGTCTTTACTTTTCTTGTTGTTGGATTAAGCTATTGATAGGGCACAGTAAAAGCCCCTTATTCCAAAAAAATAGAGAACGTTGCTATAGGAAAAATAATATTTTGTTTTCATGTAATATAAAAGCTGACAGACACGAAACAGGTGACCTATATCAAAAAATCAAAGCCATCACTAAAACTCTTTCTTCCAAAACATGGGCTATAGAAAATTCACAGGGCGAGCTACTGACCGAGATAGATGCGATATCTGAGACGTGGAGGGACTACTGTCAGTCGCTATTTGAAGATCCTCAAGCTCACAACTATCTCCCGACAGAGCCCCAGGACAAAGAGAAGGAGCCATTTATATTGAAGGATGAAGTTCGAGCCGCTATCAAACGCCTTAAAAGTGGTAAAGCCACAGGAAGGGATGCCATACCGATTGAAACTATCAAAGCTTCAGGAGAGTATGGTGTCGATACTTTCCATACCCTGTGTAACAAAATTTGGGAAACAGGAACTTGGCCCCAAGAATGGACTCACACAGTCTTTGTGCCTCTACATAAGAAAGGCTCTACAAAAATATGCAGTAACTACCGCCTAATTGCCTTAATATCACACGCAAGTAAAATTCTACTGCATATTCTTAACGAAAGATTAAAGTCCTATCTATCCAGGGAGATTGCTCCAGAACAGGCTGGCTTTGTGAAGGGGAAGGGTACTCGTGAGCAGATCTTAAGCGTGCGCCAGATTATTGAAAAGGCTAGAGAATTCAACAAGCCGACCTATATTTGCTTTGTTGACTTTTCGAAGGCATTCGATTCGGTAAAATGGCCAGTACTTTGGGAAACTCTCCTGGCTATGGGAACACCTAAACACCTTGTATATCTCCTTCGAAGACTTTATGAAGAGGGAACAGCATCGGTACGAACAGACGACGTGTTATCGAGTGAATTTCATCCAAGTGCCGGGGTACGTCAAGGCTGTATCTTATCACCACTTCTGTTTAACATCTACACGGAACTCATTATGAGAATAGCACTCGAGAACTGGTCAGACGGAATCACTATAGGAGGCTATAAAATCTCCAATTTGCGTTACGCAGACGACACTACCCTATTTGCAACAAGCATCGGCAATATGGAATCCCTGCTAACCAAAATGGAACAAGTGAGCCTTGATTTCGGCTTGAAGATAAATCGCAGCAAGACGAAGATTATGATCGTTGATCGACTCAACAATAACTCGCCCGAAGTAACGAATATCGCGAATTGTGACGTCATACAATCATACATCTACCTAGGAGCACTGATATCGAACAAAGGTGGATGTGCGGAAGAGATCAAACGGCGCATGGCTATCACCAGGTCCGCCATGGATCGGCTTGGGAAGATATGGAGAAACAGAAACATCACACAGGCCACTAAGATGCGACTTGTCAGGGCATTAGTGTTTCCCATATTTCTTTATGGTGCCGAAACGTGGACTTTAAGAGAAAGTGAGAAAAAGAAGATAGACGCTTTAGAAATGTGGTGTTGGAGACGAATGCTTCGCATAGACTGGACACAGTTTCGAACCAACGCCTCAATCCTCGAAGAACTGAACATAAAAGAACGTCTTTCTTCCATCGTTCAAGGTCGTATTCTCACTTTCTTCGGACATATTACACGTCGAGAGGACACGTCTGTGGAACGACTCGTGATCCAGGGCAAAATTGAGGGCACGAGGGCGCGCGGTAGAACACCAATGCGCTGGACCGACCAAGTCAAAGCTGCACTAAATGGTCCACTCCATGAATGCACGAGGCAAGCAACACGACGAGAGGAATGGCGACGTATTGTAAAGCTTGCCACCAACACTGTCACGACGACCACGACCACTCTGCCAAGAGTGTGACGACAGAGAAGAAGAATATAAAACAAAATAAAGTACCAACCATTCCATATTTTTCAGTGTCGAATGCTCTCTGAGTAATTTATACGTTTTTAAGTTTTGAACTAAAAATTGCTTTTACAAGCTGATAAAAATAATGTGAATATTATTTCAAAAATGTTATAGGTTATTTCAACGAATTCAATTACTTTATTAGAAATAAATTCTAATATAAAATACAAAGTCCTCTTTCAGTAAAACTCAACGTTATTTGAAAAAAGAACATAAGTATTTCAACAATTTATTAGCTCTCAGAAATAATATTTGAACTAAACTTCAACGTAAGATTTTTATTTAAAATGAATAGATATTTATTTCATTTTCAACCGAGGACTTTCAATACATAAACATGTTTGAACTGATTGTATAATATTATATTTTCATCGTTAATTTGTGTTATTGTTATCTTCTCTACTTTTTGGTTTAGAAAACAATCGTTTGGCGATTATTCGAAATTTAAAAAAACTTTTGCTACAATAATATTTAATTTTTGTCGATATTATTATAGGTGCCAGTTTTATATGGAGCTATCGTTGAAGGCGTAGCTACGTGTTTATGCAGGCTGGCTTCAAGGTCTCTTAGCGACCTCAACCCACGTTACTCCACTGCCATCGACTCCTTCATTGGCACCTCTCTTGTCGTCGCCGGTGAGTCTATATTTGGGTTTGGTATTTATGGCTTTTGAGTGACTTTCCACATTTCTCCTACATAGACTTTTTTCAACAGAATAATTATTATAATGTTTGAATTCGTCGTAAAATATGCTGGTTAGTTAGTTATCAACAATCGTATTATTGTCTTTTATTATCTGTTATTAAATATTAAAAATTTTAATATCGATTATTATTAAAAAGGTTTTTTTATAATTAATAAACATTTTCAAATAACATTTAAATTTACATTATGTAAGATAAATAAATCTAAAACATTAAGTAACGATAATTTGTGAAATTTTGAAATTTTGAAGTAAATTTTAACGTTGACCATTACGCAGTCACTCTTTGAAGGTCCATTAATAAAAAAAGTCATAAGCGTTGAATTATTTAAAACTACATTTTATAGGCAGACAAAACATTTTGAAGAATTTTAGCAATATTGAATTTTTTTTAGTTGAAATGCTTTATAAAGAATCAAGTCAGTTATGTATAAGTTTAATTTCTTACTGGTCTTAGTCTAAAATAACCCTAAAATAACTCTAACGGGATAATTTTTCCAGGGGTCCTCACTAGGCACACGGTACTCACCTACCGCTATGAGGATAGTAGTGCTAATGCGGACCTCAGTGTGTCAGTCTATTGCAAAGTCCATGTAGGAAAAGGTACTCAATTATTTGCAATCCGAATAAAACGCATTTATGAATTATAATCACAAATTAAGCACATTCAGTGGTGCTTGCCCGGGTTTGAACCCACGGTCATCGGTTAAGATCCGCACGTTCTTACCATTGGGCCATCTACGTTAAAGCTTTCGAATAAATTAAAAAACACTCGCATTATCACAAATCGAATTTACTATCTAATATTTTGAGAAGAATCAGGAATAATGTTTTTTATAATAATGCGTTTTATTCGGATATGTATTTAATACTATGTGTATGTTATTTAACCACGCCTATATTAACAAAATCTCACTCAGGCTAGTTGTCAAGGGCATAAGCGATGTACCTACATTTTGCTTTCAATAAAAATTGTACAGCTTCAATCCTTTCATCTTATGCCTCTTTGAAGGTTCTTAAATTTTCCTTTCCACAAATAAAGAAAATGTATACAAACTTTTTATAAAAAATTTAAATATGAACATTTTCGCAGAACCTTTCGTAATGTGTTAGTGAAAAACCAATTTTTCTGAGATTTTTGCCGAAATGTATATTTTATGTATACAGTTCAAAGGGATAGAGGTATACTTGGAAATGTAATTTATTTGCCGATTGAATGCATATTTTAAGTATCTATTACAACTGGCCTATATCTTTCTTGTTTTAGAATTTAAAAAAAAAACTTTTTATTCTTCACATTTTTTAACTTTATGCGCATTCCATTTTTATTCTTAATTCATTAATTAGTGAGCATGGAATTTGTAAATATGAAGCTTAGCGATAGTTACTTACTGATTTCTTTTTCTGATATCAGTAGTTTGACATTCGAATGATGGAGACAAAGCATGTGCAACTGCCATTAACAAGATATATTGTTAGGATAATTTTAATGTATGTATTTTTAGTATGAAAGTGTATCTGCTTCCTTATTTATTAGATTGTGATATTTTTACAAGTATTATATAAGGATAATTTCAGCCATGCGATAGGACTTCGTTGTCATTTTACAAAACTGTCTTTCGATGATAAGAAGTAACAAGAAAATTTTACAAAAGAAAATAACTTATAAGTTGACTTTATTTTATTTTTATTGTTTTCAATAAAAATATAGTAGTACGAAATTATCAAAATTTGTCGACACTTTTCAGCGGGCCTGCGTTTTATGTTTTTTAAATTAGTTAAATTAACTTCTGTATACAACATAATTACATAACTAAATCACATATTGTACGGTATATTAAATGGCTAAAATTTATCGCTTTGAAAAGTATTAAGATGAATAATAGATGAATATTATTTAAAAAAACAAATCGATAAGAAATTACTGAACCATATATTAAAATAATATTTTTTTTTGATTGCAGCGTTCGACTATTCCGGAGGTTACTTCAATCCAGTCCTGGCTACGTCATTAAAAGCCGGCTGCGAAGGGCATACTTTGATGGAGCATGCTTTGGTCTACTGGCTTGGCGCATGCGCAGGATCGGTCCTATCAGTGTACCTTTATAAGCTGCCAGTAATCCAGAGATACGTCAAAGGTACCACTGAAGTGAACGGTGATAGCATCTGGGCTGATAAAGAAGATTAATTTACAACTTATATACTTCGATTTTTTTAAACTATTTTTATTAAATCTCTTACACATTACGCAAAATCATTCAATAACATTAGATTAAAAGGAATTATGTACAATCTAGTCATATGCTTAAGTTATTTATTCAAATCTTTATATACTTTATTTTCACTGTTATTTTCGTATCGTTTACATTGAAACGCTGTTTAGCGGGTCATTAATGAAACAATGCTGTGTCTTTTTCTTTCGAATGTAAAATCAATAATGCCAGAATGAGAAGAAATCAACGTTTAACTGTACATATATCTAACGTTTTTAAAATAAACCAGTTAATGAAAGCGAATTGAATATTATATCCGATGATTATATTTGTTTTATGAATATAATAAGTGCTACGTTATGTTGTTGTAAATAAACTGTTTAATATAATCTTTTGTATTTGTTAAATCTGTTTTTTTAAGTATTTTTTGCACCTATTTTCTTATTGAAACTAAGAGTTAAATAACAATTAATTAAAATACATGAAACCTAAGAAATATCTCATAGTTCTTTACAAATCAGCATTAAATTTTTCTATTAAATACTTTCTTTTTCTATTATATACTCCGACTTTCTTGATTTTAAATGTTTGACATAAAACCAATTAATTGTGAAGTTTTATTACACACGTATTTTTCAATTGTATGTATAATCAGGATTTTAGGCAACACCAACTTACAGCATCACCATCTTAAATATATTTATTTATTTTATTATTGCATCGTAAGGCGGACGAGCATATGGGCCACCTGATGGTAAGTGGTCACTACTGGTCACCAACGCCCATAGACACTGAAATCGTAAGAGATGTTAACCATCGCTTACATCACCAATGCGCCACCAACCTTTGGAACTAAGATGTTATGTCACTGGCACTGTGTACACTGGCTCACTCACCCTTCATACCGGAACACAACAATAGCAAGTACTGCTGTTTTGCGGTAGAATATTTGATGAGTGGGTGGTACCTATCCAGATGAGCTTGCACAAAGTTACTTGGTGGTAGGCACCAAGTATAATATCAACAGATTGTTGTTTCCGCTCCGTAATTATGTTAATTTTATTCTTGTCCCTGATTTAAATCATTACGTACATATGGCGACACACCGCCTCCTATTTGTTTAGAACTATAATTATAATAATGCGTGTAATTAACAAGTATTAATGATAAGGGTTTGTTCCTCTGATTGGATTAGGATGTATCCATAAGGTAACTGATGAGTATTTTAGAAGGTATTTAATGGGACGCCTTTTGCCTATATATTCAGCTATTTCACCAGGTTAATTATATGTATATGTATGTATGTAAGTACATCTTCGTTAAATCATGTAGGTTTAATATAAAAATTTAGATATATATATACCTTATGTTAGTTTATATAACTGTTAGGACAGATACGCTTAAAGAATGACGTAGTATAGTGCACAGAGGTGAGCGTAAAGACAGATGCACAAGATGCACTGTTTATTCTTTGAATCGTATAATCCAGCAATCAGAGACGGTGGGAAAGAGTTTAGGCCCAGGACGTAATAGAATGGCTTTACGTGCTTTCCGCTGACTCCAGGCGTCTACTGAGAATCATCCATAGAAAAACTTAACTTTTTATCACCTCAAAGCGCTTTAACCTAAGACCTCCTAAACCTACGGACTTATATATAGCCTAAAGATCAAAATGGAAAATATTAATATTATCACCTGTAAAATTAACACATATTTTGTGTGTATATTGCTTATTTTAAGGTTAGGTAGACGTTTTTATTTATAAAAGATAAGCGGACGAGCAAGCCACCTAATGGTAATTGGTCAGAGTAGAGTAGGTGTTGACCGAAAGGTAACTAACCAGATTGGCTTGAAAAGCCCTACAACTAAGTATATAACCTTCTTCAATACGTAAGTAATTATGTATATAAAGTAAGAGTAAGGGGGAGAATGACAATAACATCTGGTCAGCCCCAAATGCCAACCTCACCTGCACGCGCCCTCTCTATGGCGGCGGCCTTCAGCCGTGGTGCTCCCTGCTAGATAACGGACGAGGCTCTGGCGACCGAGCGATGGCGGTATAACCATACCCCCGACTGGGCAACCGATCGGAAGAGGCAACAACGGCCTTGGGGTCCAAATAATCCCAGAAATGATTGGAGCAGAAGGCAACGGGAAACCACTGCTACTATATTCCCAAGAAAGTCATGACGGAAAACACTAAGGATGCGAGTATGTCATACGATCCGGCTGACACCCGGCGCCACTCCTCCGGGATGGGTGGTGTTAAATCTGCTACCGGCCATGCCTCAGTGAATCATCAGGCTGCGCATGGAAATTCAGCTTCTGGTGACAAGAACACCTTCAATTCTCGACACCCACATCGCATCGGGACTTGGAATGTGCGTGGACTCAACCAACCGGGCAAACTGAATATTGTGGAAAATGAAATGCAAAGGAAAGGCATACAGCTACTAGGACTTAGCGAGACACACTGGAAGGGACAAGGTCATTTCTACTCGACTTATGGAAATAAAGTGCTCTTTTCGGGGCCAGATGACGACAGCAACAGAGGAGTGGCTTTCGTGGTACCACCAAAAATCGAGAAATGCGTACTGGGCTATAAACCAGTCAATGACCGCATAATTACTATACGACTTAACACCACACCTTGCATTCTGAATGTTGTACAAGTTTATGCACCAACGGCCCAGTCAAGTACGGAAGAGGCGGAAACCTTCTACGGCACATTGGTGACAACTCTTAGAGAGATTCCGAGGAGAGAAATTACTGTCATTAAGGGGGACTTTAACGCAAAAGTAGGCAACACTGCAGATGAGGACCACCTTCGTCGAATAGTTGGAAAGTATGGTATCGGTGAACGCAACGAGCGAGGCGAACGTCTACTTCAATTCTGCAATGAAGAAAGTTTCTGCCTAGCTAATATTTGCTTTCACCATCATATTAGGCGGCTATATACATGGGTCTCTCCTGGCGATAGATACCGAAACCAGATCGACTACATTTTGATAAGAGCGCGGTGGAGGTCGTCTGTAATGAACTGTACAACATACCCAGGTGCTGACTGTGGGTCTGACCACCAACTTTTAACTGCAACCATACGGATTCGTCTTAAAAAAATAGCCAAGCCCAAAACGAACCCTAATCTGCGTAAAGTAGATTTGGCTGGCTATAGACAGGACTTCAACCAACGGTTCGCAAACATTTCTTTTGAAGGCACACCACACAGTCAATGGAGTCTCTTAAAGAAAATGATCACTCAGGTTGCCACTCAACATGTTGTTAAGAACCAGGACATGAAGGACTACATAACATCTGCGACTAGCCGCATTATCCTGGAACGACGAGAGCTGAAAGAGAAAGGAACAAGTTCAGCTGCTGACCGGGATCGGTACTCAGAGCTCAGTCGCGAAGTCCAAAGAAGGTGCCGCCAGGATTACAATGCATATATCAACAGCATGTGCATTGAGCTTGAACAACATAGCATACGAAGCGAAACCAGGGACTTGTTTCGCAAAGTTAGAGAACTGTCTGGGGCGCGAAGCATCAGAACTTGCGCCATAGAGGACGAAAGCGAGAGACTCCTGACAGACACGTCGCAGGTTCTGGAACGATGGAAGCGATATTGTGCAGCCCTATATGATACGGGAAACCCAATACCTCGGGGAGCGAAACTGTCACCCGACGAACCCAACATTCTTCGTACGGAAGTGGAGGCCGCTATCAAAGCCCTCAAGTGCGGAAAGGCACCTGGCAAAGATGGCATCCCTGCCGAACTGCTGAGGAACATGGGAGAAGTAGGAACAGCACTAATGGTGAAAATATGTAATGATGTGTGGAAAACGGGAGAATGGCCGACAGAGTGGACTGAATCAATGTTCATTCCCCTACATAAAAAAGGTTCCACGAAGACCTGTGACAACTACAGGACCATAGCATTGATTTCTCATGCAAGTAAAATCCTTCTGCACATCATTAATCAGAGGCTCAACCACTTCCTTAAAACCCAAATACCGGAAGAACAGGCTGGCTTTGTAAAGGGAAAAGGTACAAGGGAACAGCTCCTCAACATCCGCCAAATCATCGAAAAGAGCAGGGAGTTTAATTGCCCAGTCATCTTGTGTTTCATAGACTATACTATACTAAGGCCTTTGACTGCGTGCAATGGGACAAGCTATGGACTGTGCTACGCGAGATGGGAGTTCCCGAACATCTGATTGGCTTGATTCAACGTCTATACTTTGAGAACCGCTCTTTTGTCAGAATCGGCACCGACTGGTCAAATGTGTTCGAAATCAAAAAGGGAGTGCGACAGGGCTGCATTCTATCTCCGGCACTGTTCAACATATATGGGGAGTCTATTATCCGCAATGTGCTTGAAAATTGGAGCAAAGGATTTCCAATAGGAGGAAAGCGGATATCAAATCTACGGTATGCTGACGACACTGTCCTCGTTACAACATCTGTGGAAGACATGCAAGAACTGTTTCAGAGACTCGAGATCGAAAGAAATCGCATGGGTCTCGCAGTAAATAGGAGCAAGACGAAGCTAATGGTAGTTGACCGTGACGAAAAACTGCCCAGACCAACGAACATCATCCCAGGGGTTGAGATTGTAGATCATTACATGTACTTGGGCGCGTTAGTCTACAACGATGGCAGCTGTGTACCGGAGATAAAGAGGCGTATTGGTATGGCTAAGGACGCGATGACTCGACTAAATGTCATCTGGAAGAAAAGCGGTATTACTAACACCACCAAAACCCGGCTAATACGCGCTCTAGTGTTTCCCATATTCCTGTATGGTGTAGAAACCTGGACGATACGGGCCAGGGAAAGGCAAAGG
The DNA here is from genome assembly GCA_963151315.1 of Nymphalis c-album. Lineage (NCBI taxonomy): Eukaryota > Metazoa > Arthropoda > Insecta > Lepidoptera > Nymphalidae > Nymphalis > Nymphalis c-album. Next base: position 2,309,953 of record OY720602.1, on the reverse strand, counting down.
ATTGATGCATTCGAGATGTGGTGCTGGAGGCGCATGCTGAGAATACCCTGGACCGCCAAGCGCACCAATGCATCGATCCTTTCACAGCTTCACGTCCAAACCCGCCTTTCCACGATCTGTCTCCAGCGTGTACTATCTTACTTTGGCCACATAATGAGAAGGGGTGATGGGAGCCTTGAAAAACTTATCGTTGTTGGAAATACGGAAGGGAAACGCGCCCGGGGACGGGCCCCAACCAGATGGAGCGATCAAGTGAGAGGCCCATCTTCAATAAAGTTTTGCTCGGTAGCCAGAGATGCGATGAACCGGCAACGGTGGAAACAAATAATCCAAGCCAGGTGTATACCATCCACATTCGTCGATGACCACGATCCTCAGCCATGAGGGAGCGACCAGAGAGAGAGATGTATATAAATCAATGGTTTTATTACTGAATGCAATAGACCGCAGAGTTAAACTATAATAGTTTATATAACTTACAAAACAAAAAATATATATATAAAAATATAAATAATTAGTTCCAATACGATATTTGCAAGTATTTTAATGTATACATATTCTTATGAACAGAAAATATTAGAGAAGCTGATTCGAAAAATTGTGAACATAAAGGTCAACTGTAGCTTTTCTGTTACTGTTGCAAGCTCGTCTAGGTAAGTACCACCAACTCATCAGATATTCTACCGCAAAACATCATTAGTAGTTATTGTTGTGTTTCGGTTTGAAGGGTGAGTTAGCCAGTGTAATTACAGGCACAAGGGATGTAACATCTTAGTTCCCAAGGTTGGTGGCGCGATGTAAGCAATGGTTACAATCTTTTACACTGCCAATATCTAATTGCTTTCGTGGCCAACGCGTCATCATGGCCCATATGCTCGTCTGCCTACCTATTCTATAATAATGATAACAATTCAAACTTAATTCAAATTCAAACCGACACACGAATAAAAATAATAAGTAAAAAGCTAAAAATGATACCTGGATGTAATTACAATACCTCATTAACAGTTCCTTTCCAAAAGTAATAATGTATATAAAATATTCTGCCATAAAACTGTTTTCGTGTAAATTTTGGGTGATGAGCTTGTCACAAATAAAATGATTATATAGAGACCAATACGTACGAACCATAACTATAATTGCTGTTAAAAGAATTGAGAAACACAATATACATTTTATCATATAATAAAGACTATGCCATTGTTTGTCTGTTTGTTTTATACGGATTGAATAGCTATAAAGTAAGTGAAATGTATATTTATGACATTTCCGAGAGAATAGTTTGGATTTTTTAGGATATATAAATAATTATATATTACATATGAAAATAATTTTATCAAACTAGTTAAGTTATTAGTAGTTATATATTGTATTTTTGTTTTTAATATTGTAACTGTATTATATATTATGCAGATTAATAACTTTTAAATACCTACGCTATGTGTTCCAATATGGTACTTTAACTGAATTATACATATATATTTGACGGCGCATTTGAATACGAGAGTAGACGATCTGGCACGAATGGTAACCTAGCAACTGTCATCTGCCAGTCTCGTTTACTCTAACGCCACACTAAGCGCTAGTACAATAGATCTGACAGGACCGCCATAACCGACGGATGTCAAGAATAACGTGCTACGTGTTTGGTGGAGCGTTATCCAACTGGTTGTTGAAGTATTCTCCTCACCCGAATACCCACGTCTACTGAAGATCAAGCATGGAATCAATAGATAAAGAAAATACCATCGACATCCCTTTATATTTATATAATGCAAAACGAATGATATCACATTTGAAATTTGATAAAGGAATTATATAACTTTGAAGCCGGGTAAATCTCTAGTTATATTTCAACACGTTAGAAGTAATTCATTCCTAAAGTCAGTCGTACTCTGATAGGAATGTTGTTCATACTATTGATAGCATCTTTACATAATATAAAAACCAGTGCAATATTGGTTCCAGATCGGAAAAATAATGAAATTACATCTCTTGCGACGTGTATTTTTGACATTTACAATCTCCATCAAAACTTTCACAAGCTTACTCTTCTAATTTACGAAAATGAAACAAGAGAAGATACTCCAGATAACATATTCATAAACCAGATGGTGCAGATAATTACTGAAAACAAAATCCCTGTCATTAAAACAAATAAATTATACGAAGTATCTCAAATTAAAGAAATTACCGAAAGCACAGTGATGATAGTGGTTTATTTGAAAACTTGCAGTGAATTTAGAATATTTGGAAATCTTTCATTTGACATCAAATTCAGGTATATAATAATACTCGACACGTTCTTAGGAGACAATTGCCATGACGTTGTAAAAATAAAACTATCAGAACTTAATAATTATGATGTTACTTTTATCACAGCTGATAGAAAAACTGGAAAATATAATCTCTTATCGGCCATACCCGAAATCGATTCAGTGACGTGTAAAACTACTGAAATGGTACAAGTAAAGTTGATAAATAATTGCACTAATGGTACACTCGATGTGAAGAAACTTAATAATGTTTTTCCAGTGAAAGCGCCGACTAATTTAAAACTATGCAATTTTAATGTAGGAATGACTACTCGTTCTCCTTATTCAGTGACTAACGATACGAACTCCTTGAAGGATCTTGATAATGCTGAATTCTACGGAGCTGACATTGAGATAATGAAAATCATGGCAAATAGATTTAATGGTACATTGAAATTGTTTTATACTAAAAGAAATGAGTACGATCCAATTTTGCGTAAAATATTAGTTGAATATTTTAAAAACGGAACTCTAGATGCTGCTGCTGGTGGTATATACCGTGTATATGGAGATGAAGTCAGTTATTCTGGTATTTATTCCAGACAGACAGTTTTTTGGGTTTACACAGTGGAACGAGATAGAAGAACCTGGCAATCGCTTATTCTCAAAATGAATGGATTATATATATTTTTAATCATCTATCAATGCTACGTCATTTTATGGAATCTAATTAGTAAATTCGATCGTCAAACTACATCGATTATTGACTCATTCATATATGGATGGGGCGCCTTGTTTGGTGGTGCGGGATTGCAAGATGCAAGATCTTTAAAACAAATGTTTCTTAATATCGTGTATCTAATAGCGTGCTTGCATTTATCAGCTTACGTTAGTACGCAAATATATTATTATCTTACAATTGATAGACCTCCACATACTTTAACAACAGCAGATGAATTAATATCATCAAACAGAACACCGTATCTTATTTCTGATGAAAAATACTTTGTCGACGATAAAAAATATATTGCGTTTGCGAATACATCTCGCGAGTGTGATACATTTATAAATTGTGAGGAACTTATTTTACAAAATAAAGGATCGACTGTTATTGTTGACGGACAATTAGCTCCATTACAGTCCTCTTCAGCTGTTAACGATGAAGCACGAGTGTTGAGAGTTCCCGAGGATATTTTGGTTGTATACCATGAAATGCTTTTACGAAAAAGTAACCCTCTAGTAGAAAAATTCCAAAAGTACACACAAAGACTATTCGAAGCTGGTATCTGTCAAAAGTTATATGTTGATGCAATTGGTATAACTGTTGTTGATAGAGCGAAAATAGCCAATCAGAATATTTTATCCAATAGTTATAGTTGCACGGTGGGCTGTGAAATTACTTTATCACAAGTAGCTGGTGTTTTTTACATTTGGATGGGTGGGTGTTGTATTTCATGCTTTGTTTTTATTTTTGAGATTCTAATGAATTTACCTAGACTTAAGGATTAATTATCACTACGAGCATGTAATTGTTCTTTGATTACTTGTATCTATTTAATATTTTTGATGGGCGGTCACAAATTTTTAGCAAAATAAAAATTTTAGAGTGGTACTTTACTATATTCCTTTAAGTTTTTAAATTTCTGCACGAAATTTTCATCAGTTTATTTTCTTAGATTGAGCTGAATAAGGAGAAATTCCAGTGTATTTCTCCGTGAAAGTATTTGGTTAATTAAAAAGTTAGCAAGTCTCCGACGTCACGTTTTTTAAAGAAAAAACTTCCGACGTATGGAAATTATATGCTCGGAATTTCTTCTTCAAAATTAACAAAGGTTGCAGATGGGTCTTTTTTATATTGGACCCGAATTAACTGAGGCAAGAAATATTTCATAATGGAGTATATTGAGGAGTACAATTATTATATGAATTATATTTAAAAAATAAAGAAATATGTATTTTCATAAAGAAACCTTACGAAATTAAAGATATAGCTGAAGATAATTTATAATTAAAACACTGGGCATACATTCAAAGTAAGTTAAATTTGACTAGTATTTTGACTATGACAAAAGTTTACGCATGACAGGCTAGGTACGGTAGCAAACTGTCCGAAAATAGTAGAATCATCTTTTCTTGTTCTCCTAATAAGAACTGTTTTGCAATAGCAATGATACCACATGTCTCACTAGCTTAATCCCAAAATGTTGTATCACTATATTACACATTTATTACAATAGTAATAAGGTTCATTTTGATATAACACTCACAAGTTACATGATTTCTATTGCATATGTCTTCGCTGGCTTCAGCTTTCAACTAATGTTCTGGATGTCTAAACAAACGCGTGTTCTGTTTAGGATGATATTATTTCGTGTTTTACATTTGGTAAATATTTGAGTTGAAATGTTTACTTATTTAATTTTCCCTCTTTATTTACTTTGTATTATATAGTATGCAAAATAATGGTAAAGTACGAGCATATCTATATTTGCTTGCATTCATGTCTGTACAATTACTGGTGTACATATGTGATTTTAATAGTAACTATTTTGTTTTATAATAAAAATAAATAGAGAATTCCTAAAATCTTCTCATTTGAAATAACAGAACATATATACTAAAATACTTGGTGGTAGAACTTTGTGCGAGCTCGTCTGGGTAGGTACCACCCACTCATCAGATATTCTACCGCAAAATAGCAGTACTTGCTATTGTTGTGTTCCGGTATGAAGGGTGAGTGAGCCAGTGTAATTACATGTACAAGGGACATAACAACATTAGTTCCCAAGGTTGGTGGCGCATTGGCGATGTAAGAGATAGTAACATCTCTTACAATGCAAATGTCTATGGGTGTTGGTGATCACTTACCATCAGGTGGCCCACATGGTCGTCCACCTTCCTATGCAATAAAAAAAAAACATAGCTAGGAATGACATGGTGATAAATCTCTGTCTATGGAACCTCTATCAAAATGATCATTGTGTAGGTGAGACATTATATCCTGTAAGTTGTATAAGAAATTATATTATACAGTCCTGTCTAAAAATGTGATAATAATTATTGTATTTTGTTTCTTAACACAGTTTGTTTTTAATTATTGATTGAAATAGCGATTTTATAGCAACTTATTATTGTGTGGATATATTCAATGTTTTGTATCTTAATTAATAAATTATTGTTATTTAGCTTAATAAATTAAATTTGCATGTCACTGCGGTAGTTAGTTTTTACCTTTTATCCCCAAAATTACAAACTTGAATTTGTCATAAATTAATTGAATTGAGTTAATGACAAAATAATATCCTTCATTATTATTTTAAGTACCTACATTATTTAAAACAAAATATGAAATATCAAAAAATGATCAATTAAAAAAGAATGCTTTGTAATATGATGAGGACATCATTATTCATAATTGTTTTGATTTATAAAAAAATGAAATGTAGATCCCTATTCGATAAAACATTTTTTTAATAAAAGAACCTAATCCCGGCACTGTGTTATCTATTTGTAAAATGTTATTACAATCGGTTTGATGAATTGATAATGAAATAAACTGGCATATTATCTTGCATTTGATGAATCCTCTGAATTCCGTTCTCAAACTGCCTATCTCAAGGGAACCTTTTTTTTTTTTGCTGTGGAAATGCATTGACTCATACCCCCCGCAAGATGAAAAGCGGGGGGTTATGTGGGACTCGACGGCTGAAGTGTCCTTGGCGACGGATGAAGGTTTTGGGCTCCGCCGCCACAAAACACCCTGACGGCCGCAGAGGACAGGGAGGACGGCAAATCTCAAGTGAGCCTAGCCAATTGCACGGATCACATTATAGTGCCCAAGTGTGTGCACAAGGGCACTATTTCCTTCATCTCATAATCCGATGGGACGACAAATCCGACGCGACTGGCAAAAGCTAAGACGCAGTAATGACGGGTTTATTTCCTTTTCAAAAACGGGAGTTGCCACACCCCAACTGCATCTGAGTAAATTTACCCCAACCCAACCTTCCATTGACCATTGGATTTGGACGCAGGACCTAGATATCTCCAGCCCTCCAGGTATCGAACGACGAGGCATACACAATATTAGTCTGTAATAGTAGTAGTAACAACAGCCTATGAATGCCCCACTGCTGGGCTATGGCTTCTTCTCCTCTTTTTGAGAAAAAAGGTTTGGAGCTTATTCCACGGCGCTGCTCCAATGCGGGTTGGTGTAATACACATGTCACAGAATTTCAGTAAAATTTGACATATGCAGGTTTCCTCAAGAAGTTTTTCTTCACCGTTAAGCACGAGATTAATTATAATCACAAATTAAGCAACTGTCATTCAGTGGTGCTTGGTCGGGTTTGAACCCACGAATATCGGTAAAAATTCACGCGTTCTTACCACTGGGCCATCTCTGCTTTGTATTAGTCTAATGAAACGTCAAATAAATTAAAAACATCGCTTCAATGAAGATAATAATTTAAATTGAACACTGAAACAATGACGAATTGTGTAAAATACATTTTTCAATATTGAAAGGAAATGAATTTTACTGATAAGCCATCGTACCGTGTGTTTCATATCACATTGTTTCAACGTTTAAAATGTTTCACTTCAATTCAAGAAAGAAAATAATATTCATTTATATAAATTATTTCATATTTATTTTATGTGAGTATAATTTTAATATATTTGTTTTTATAAATAGTTAGGCGGCGGAAAATGGTTCTGATGGTATGTGGTCACCATAGCCCTTTTACATTAGCATGGTAACAAATCTTATATCGCCAATTAGCCACCAACATTGAGAACGAAATTGTTCTGTTTCTTGTTTTGTGGCCAAAAACTGAAAGCTACTGAAAGAAAGTCCAATGGATGTTAGCTGAACACAAGACTGTGTCATCATCACTTGATGGAAAGTGAGTACCACCGACCCTGGACGTCTGCAACACCCGAGAGCTTGCAGGTGCGTTGCCGGCCTTTGCGTAAATAAATAAATAGTAATGATATTACGATATATATTTTATAATATTTAATATTAGGCCAGATGAATTATGTAGAAGGAGCTGTTCCAATCGATATTGAAATAGAAAAACCTGGAGAACCAGAAAAAGATGCTCCCAAAATAATCATGATGATACCAGACAAGACACCCTTGATTTCAAGACGAAAGGAAAATGATGAAGTTTCATTTTAATATTGTTATTACATCATTTTTAATGTGATTTTAATATTATGAAACCTTGTTAACGCTTAGTCTTGACAAAATTAGTAATTAAAAAATATGTTTAATTTATATAATGATTGTCTTAAAAATTATGAATAAAAAAAATGTGAATAAGTTACACATAAATGTGATAGACGTCTGAATTAAAAATGAGTGTTCCATAACAATTGAATTTAGATTATTTTCCTTTTGGAACGTTCCTTATGGGGGGGCATTGCGGAGGTGTACCCTAGCCGGCAAAAAACGACCGTAACGTTTTTTATGTAAAGTCTATGTATACTTTTATTGCAGTTTGCTATTAATATTATATCATTCGATAATTACACCATCTGGTGGTCAAAAGTGGAACCATCTGATCATTATTACTACCTTAAACGTATGGAGGCTATACGCTTTCGCTTTAAAATAATTGAAATATACATTAGCATGCATGGCTATCATTGTTTATGTAATAATAGTTCTAAGTATAACAAATTTTAAGTACTAACTTCCGCCCGTAGTTACCGATGAGTAAATTTTAGTTTGTCACAAAGACCTCGTTTCGTACTCATCGAGTAATTACTTAGAAGTGAATTTTATTAGAGTAATTCTTGTTTAATTCCAAATTTGTACATGTAAGGATGCTTTTATATAGAATAATTTTCTCCCTAATATACCCTAACTATATTTTACATTTATTAAATAAAATGATATATTAGTTCTTATGAACTGATTAAAAGTGAAATTCAACAGACGGTTGACAGTATAGTGTACTTTCAACGTGTGTGTGTGTGTGTGTGTATGTGTGTGTGTGTGTGTGTGTGTGTGTGTGTGTGTGTGTATGTATGTGTGTGTGTGTAGTGATGTGTATCGGTATTAATCTGGCTTGTCTATTAGTCCAAGATTTCTCTGCATAAAATCCCGCTACTCGATTATATTAGAGGGTGCCACCGAGTGAAAGTTAAAAAGTGAAACCGAGTTTTTGTCATTCCAGGCCGCGAGCGTTAGCCGCCATCTTGGAAAACGTATTTTGCAAATATCTCAAAACAATAGAGCCAACACCCACAAACCTTTTTCGTAGAGGATAAAATGTTCCTGCTTTTTTATTTGAAACTTTTTTCAATTGTTAATATTTTTTGAGATAGTTCTGCAAATTTGAATACGTTTTTTTTTGTATTTCCAAAAAGTATTAATATAAGATATTTTACGAAAACCAAACTAAGGTGGTTTAACTAACTGTATATTATATGATAAACTCTGAAAAACTACTGAACCTAATGAATAATCCTTTCACCATTGTATTACTTTATTCAGAAGTAAGAACGGTTATATTTTAGTTCAGCAGAATTAATAAAAATATTATCTTTGTATGCTTATTATAACATACCGTATTCCAGGGGAGCGAAGCAGGTACCTGTACCTGATATTTCACAAATAAAATATGACTAACATTTACGTTAGGAAATCAAATTAGAGTCCATACTACGAAATTTAATTTATTATTCACTTTTAAAATCAATTTAAGGGATATTAAAATATCGAGTGAAATCTCTGAAAACCATCTGATTAAACGTAAAAGAGTCGAGTGAGTTGAGATTAAAACTATTTCCAGTGGAGTGAAGTGAATGCGACGGAGCGTAAACTCCATCAAAAGTTATAGAAAAGATCTCTTTGAAAAGCCTCCGAGCGTCATGAAAAGATGCAGAATAATCTCCTAAGAATGAATATCTTATCTTAAATTATATTTTAAGTGAATCTTGATACCAGTTATTTTACGGGCATTGTCAATTTATTTTTTCTTAAGATTAATACTCTGAAATACGATATTAATTTATTTATAACTTAATCTTAACTGAATGTATTAAACATACGTGTAGTTTGTTTGTTGGTTGAGTTCTATCTTTCACACACACATACTCCACACACACACACACACACACACACACGCACAGAGAGAGATTAAATTTACTTTATACCCCAGTACAACACATGACTGTGCATCTATCGGTAAAAACCACCGACCACTGTGGGGCAGGGCTGTCTGGTCGATGGTAAAAACGAATAGTAGGTGCCAGTCTTGGGCTAAGGCCTCCTTTCTATTTTAGAAGAAGGTTTAAGTAATTCCATTACGCTGCTCAATGAAAGTACACATTGTGACATTGATGTATCATGTGTGATTTTATTACACACAGATTTCCTAACCAAGTTCTTCTTCATCGCCGAGCGCGATATGAATTATGAATGCATATTAAGTACAAAGAAAATCAGTGGTGCTGTTTTAACCGTCTAACAACGGAACCAGATCGACTTAATAAGAATAATTATATAATCATGTATTGTTGTGTTCCGATTTCAAGGGAGAGTGAGCCAGTTTAATTACAGCCACAAGGGACATAACACCTTAATTTCCAAGGATTGTGGAGCATTGCCGTTGTAAGTGATGATTTTAAATACCAACGCCTATGCCTGCTCGTCCATTCTATAAAAAAAAAATGAAAAACCCACTAGTCTCAGAATATTGTGAAATCTATCAAAAAATGGAGCAACTGGCGTTATTAGGCACGGAACCCCTTCCCTTTGAGCGAGGCCTTCGGCTAGAAGTAAAATTCTACAGTAGTGAGTATTAAAACGTTTGTGACACAAAAAGCGTTCGTTTTTCCGTTGTTACTACACATATTTCAGTAGCAACTCCGAATGGTCCAAAAACAACAGGAAAATGTTGCTAGAATTCTTGCCATCATTATACTAGTACGCAAACCATAACAGTCCGTGAATATGATTCAACACTCCATTAATGGGAAGGAATGTTTTCATGTAAAGGATAATGTTTGGAGCTTACTCCACCATCCTACTTCACTACGGCTTCGTGGATGACTACATACAAGACGTGTAATCACATATTAAAGATCTGGAAGTTAGTGGTACTTGTCTCATCGGATCCATGACCTATCAACTCGACTATCTTTGTTCTCTACACTATTCATCAGTTTATTTATATTATTCTAAGGTTTCATCCGTTTCATCGTTCTCGGGGGAATAGGGGGACAAAATGTAACCCATGTTATTCGCTGATAATGTAGCTTTCCATGGGTAAAAGAATTGGATTCGAATGGTTTGAAGGGAAAGCGTAACAAAAAAACAAACTCACAGTCGTATTTATAATATAAATTAGGATTATCTTTGCTTATAAAATAATTTGTCTTGACTGATAGCCAGAATTTAAAAAACTGAAATTTAGATCATACATTGGTTCTCTGTGCGTTCCTAGACCGTTTATTTGATTGTAATAATAATAATAAGGTGAGTTCTTAAAAGTTTTTAATTGATATAGTAACAAACAAACAGTTTTCCTCTTTTTGAGGAGAAGGAATTTCAATTTGAATTTGAATAGACACATGTGACAGAATTTTAGTAAAACTTGACACATGAGGAAACCTTCCTCACGATGTTTTCTTTCACCGTCAATCACGAGATGAATTATAATCACAAATTTCAATTATATATTTATCCTTAAATACAAATGTTTTATACCCTCATTCTACCTGAGCGAAGCTAAGCCGCCATTTTTATAAAAAAAATATTATTTGTCAGATGAAAGTGAAGTTATTAATAGACAAATACATAGCCTTTGATCTATAGATTTGAACTTTGGACCCTATTTTTCTCTCAAAGACTCAATCAAAGCCTACGATCCGAGAAATGACCTAGATCTCCACTCAATCCACAATAGCGACTCGAAGCCTTTTTCATTTCGTCGCTGAGTCTATTTTATTAAAAGGGCTTTATGAATCTTCAATGACTGACTTTTTTCTTTTAATTGGATGATGGAATATTAGTTCTTTGAGTCGTGCTTCAATCTCTATTAACATATTATTTGAAAAGAAAACAGAAATTTTTAGTTTATGTGGAGATATAAACTAAAAATCTGTCATAATATATGTTTTTAATTTAAAAACAATATTGTTTGTTTTTATTTGTTGCCATTATGGCAACACTCTCTTACTCAAACACTGTCATGCGTACCTACTGGATGTAAGGTTTATTTTTTTAAAGAAATAATATCAAAAAAATTGCTAAATATTTTTTATTTTCAAACATGATAATTATTTCTATTAAACTAAACTCATAATTTACTAAAGCTCTGAAGTTTACCGTTTTACTTATAAATATTCAAGGCAGATTGATTAAAAGACGCTGTATCTTCTTCTTACAAATGTAAAATCAATGACGACAGAAAGAGAGAAAACAGTGTTTAACTAAACAAGAACTAAACAACGTTTATAAGTAAGGTAAATGTATAAAATATATTTTTCTTCAGTTAAACAATTATTTATTATCACCGATATTCTACCGAAAAACAGCAGTTCTTTGTATTGTTGTGGTACAGGGGACATAACATAATAACATTAGCTCTCAAGGTTGGTGGCGTATTGGCGATGTAAGCGACGACTAACATTTTTTACAATGCCAATGTCTATTCAACGTTGGTGACCACTTCACCACATCAGGTGGCCCATATGCTCGTCCGCCTACCTATACTATAAAAGAGGTAAATGTATAAAATACATTTTTTACTTCAGTTAAACTGGAAATGGGTAACTACGGTGAAATCAATTAGGTCGTCACCAATTCGTCTTTCGCGTCTGTAGTAGTTAACAGTCAGAAAAATAAATAAGGGCTTTTTATTTTTATAAGTGCTTAATTAATATGCATGAAACTTATTTTAAAATCATGAATTTATTTTACTCCAGACAATTCGTAGTATCCTCGCTTTCATCTGATCAAATATTTATATTAATATCGAATAAAAAAGAAAACGTTATGTATCGAAAGCCTTCTTTTTTCTTTTTTTTTTTTCATAGAACTAGACAAATATTTCCATTCCTACATAATTGTTATAGTATTTTTTCTGGCCAAAAAATATAGCACTTTTATTACGACGTAGGTTTTTATTAATCTCTGTAATATGTTTTCTGTAAGACATAATGATTGCATTTAAATTATTTTTTATTCCAAATATAAACATACAACTTTACAATGATATATGTAAGAAAATATATAATATAATATATATCTTGCAATTACTATAGCTTCTCAAAACATTGTCGTTTATATATTTTAAAAATTAAATTGAATTCTTAAATTAATCTTAATAAGATTATTTATAACTATTATGCATAATATAGATTCTAAGCAAAGCTGTGATTTCGTTTGGTTTAAGATAAACTTGTTCAAATTCCCAGTATTAAAACTAAGAATTAATTACGATCTAAACGCAACACAAACCGAACTCTAGTTTAGTCAGCAAAACTATCGCTCAAACTTCTCCTACCGATGCTTTGGCTAAGTGCTAGCTAACTAATTCTGGTCTAAGCTAACATTACATAGGTCGTTCTAGGCATGTGGTAGTGGTAAAGTATTTAACTGAACTTAAAGTCTTCTTTAAATGTCACAAAGTTATTTTAATTCATAATGTTAAACCGAAAAGGAATGAATTTATTCCGTTGATCGCTGTTTTCTTATGAGCTTAATTTATATTAATGTTTATTATTCTTCTCGCTTTCGATAGGGAAAGATAATTGAAGCAAGATATATAAGATCTGGGAGGGGGCCTGTGTCTAACTTTATTGAAATTTTGCCACGTGTGTATTCCACCAACCCGCACTGGAGTAGAGTGGTGGAATAAGCTCCAACCCTTCTACTCAAAAAAGGAGAGGAGGCCTTAGCCCAGCAGTTCACAGGCTGTTACTATGGCGGTTTAATGGTGAGTCACAGTGTACCTAATATTTGTTTTTTTTTTAAAACAGATTAAATATCCAGTTAAAAAGGGTAGCTAGTCATTTATCGCAAATGCAACCAAGTGGGAAGTAAGACGATCTCTTGACTGATTTTGACAACGACAGTTTTTAGGGAGACTAGGACATATTATAGTGAAAAGGTGTGTGTGCGTAAACACTATATTCGCTCAGGCGCAGGATCAACGGTTTAATGTACTTTCCGAGGCACGGTATTGTACAAACATCCAACTTCCAGACTCGAGCTGCTACTACGTTTTTTCGACAGAAAAAACTTTTTACTGGCCCCACCTGGGATTTGAATCAAGGTCCTCACAATGCCGCCTTATATCTAGCTAATAGACCAACGAGGCAGACAATTAGATGAAAGTAAACAGCATAATTGTAAGAATATTAAAACTTACTTCAGCATCAGCAATCGATATTCGTAATCTTTGAGCAATGTTGATTTCCAGTTAAGATTATTCTAGTTCAGGTATACCTATGTCAATAGCGTTTCACAAACAAGATTAGGATCTGCTTATGTTCACTATACTGTATTTGAGTAATCTGAATGTATTCTGAATTAATTAGAGGTTCATAGATATATACGTAGAAACTTGTATAAGCGTAAATTTAGTGAATTCCAACAATAATGCTTAGAGAATGATTTTTGATCATAAGAAGGGACTTATAAATTTGCTTGTGTGGGCACAAGCACATATTACTAAGTATATATTTTATAGTTTTGACATATTCCTAATAATATATATATATTGTATAGTTAGGTGGACTAGCATATGGGCCACCTGATGGTAAGTGGTCACCAACGCCCATAGACATTGGCATTGAAAGATGATGTTAACCATCGCTTACATCGCCAATGCGCCGCCAACCTTAGGAACTAAGATGTTATGTCCCTTGTGCCTGTAATTAATAATAGTATGTGGACCTGGGTTTAATTTGTGGTAAGATTTGATTGAAGTACGTTTGAGTATGTATAAATTCATCATATGTACTACCGGCAGACGGAATACTTGGTATTGACTTGTGAAGGGTGAATGAGCCAGAATAATTACAGGTACAAGGGTCGGTACATATAAAGCCAAGTTCTCATGTCTTGAATTTGTGTTTATAATGAGCCTCGTGCCTTCCACCAAGCTTTATCGCAAGTTATAGCAGATGCTCGATGAATCTTATTCGTTACATGTAGGTTTACTCGCAATATTTCATTCCTAGCAGAACATACATATATTGTAAAGAAAAGCGTACGAAAATTAGCAGTGCTAACATCAACGCGTCTATCCAATCTGAGCAATCTTGGTTAAGACTTATTATTAATTAAAGTAAATGTAAAACTGTAAGACGTGTTACATTGTTTACGTTCTCACATATAAACGATACTTAGCGACTGTTTGGACAAACAATGATTTCGCTCTTTCTGTCATTAATGATTTGACATTAGAAAAAAGAAGATGACATCATTGAACGAATCACGGTGCTAAATTAGGTTTATAAGCCAGGCCGTTAGTTGCTAGCTCGAAGCTACTTATTGAAACTTCTTTAACTTTTTAAATGAAAACTTTATTTATAAAGTAACTAGAACTCCGCGTTTCATCCGCATTATACGTTACTAATCTGCTCCCGTTGGACCTAGTCTGTTTTGTAATCTATATTTTTTTATGTGTGGAGTATAAAACGCAAAAAAAAATCGAATCGGACTAATAGAACCTGAAATTTGCGCTATCAAAGATTTATTAAGATATTAAACAAGTTCGAAACATACTCGCTATAACACACACAAACTACCCCTACCGGCTTCACACGGGTAGAATAAGGGTTTGTATAAAACGTTTTTATCATATTACATATGACTGAGTCAGCATATTTTTTTTCATTTCAAACAATCAACATCACATTTCAGGCAATTCACTCAAAAACTGAATTATTTTGTATACCTACTTAAACCCTCCACGGTGAAATCGGTAAAAGGTAAAAATCCGTTTGTTAGTTTGAGTTTATTACATTCAGACAGTCAGACTTTATTTTATAATTAATAAAAATAAGCCTAGAGTTTTGCTCGATAAAAGGATTCCTATACAACACAAAAAATATTTTTAAATTCGAACCAGTAGTTTCTGAGATTAGCCGGATCAAACAAACTATTCAACTTTATATATTAGTATAGATATAGAATATAGATATGTAGTGATTACTATTTTATAGATACATATATAGGTATAAATAGAATAAAAGATCAAAAACAAAGAGATAGATTAACTTGTTGCTTTCCGACCAACGTCAAAGCCAGTTAACAATGGCTTGATTAAAGGCACCTAATGGATTTAATTAGCAATGTGATGGTACTGTCGTAGATAGTCGCTCCTGGGTATGACATATGTTTGAATTAGAACTATGAATTCTGACTGTTTTTAAATGTAAGCTTAATTATAACTTTCCTGCTTATAATGATATTATTTTCGGCGCAACTTTTTTATTTTATTTATTGGAACAATGTTCTTTACGAGACTTACAGTAGAGTGAAATGGCAGTAGCCCAAAGTAATGTCATATAACAAAATACCGTTCATCGCCAATATGCCACCACGCATAACTCACCCTTCAAATCGGAACACAACAGTATCAAGTACTTTTGTTGCGGTAGAATATCTAGGTAGATGGTACCTACCCAGGCGAGCTTGCACAAAGACCTACCACCGGTAAAAATGTCGAAACTTTTAAATAATAAGTTTACACAAAGTGATATAAGTTTTACCTGGTATGCAGCCGGTGGATAAAGGTTCCGATCACAAGGAGTACAATGCGTTCACTCGTTGAATACGAAGCAGGAACGTGCAAGTACTCGACCGGACATGTCGAGACCTGACGACTGGACTCCCTTTGTACCGAGAAATTGACAATGTTGTACAAGCAAACCATAACGTATAATCTTGCGCAAAATTTTTGTTTGTTATCGTGTATGAATACAGTAGTCAGTACAAAACTTCAAACTAAGTAGTTTTTAACTTATACATATAATAATGTTACTTATAGATAGATTAGAATTACAATAGGTAGTGGAAATAGATCATTATTGCAATAATTTAATCACAGGCACGAAAGACATAAGGTCTTAATTTTCAAAGGTTGTGGCGTAACCTTGGGAACTAAGATGTTATGACACTTGAGCATGTACAATAATACTATTTGGACAAACTTATTGCTGGTTGAGGGTAGAATATGTGGTGAATAAGTACCATACCCAGTTGGGCTTGCACCTATTAAAGATTCTGAGTGGATTGTACCACTAATAAATTGTACAAAAATATATGTTCATTATTTGCAACTTATTAAATTATATTTTATCAAATTAATTCACCATTTAAATCTGCATAATATTAATAGAATTATGTATTCAAATTACATATTTAACGAAAATTTAAATTTATTAAGTGCCCAACAACAATAATTAACATGGATTTGTAATTAACTTGAGTGATTTATCCTGTACTAGCTGTGCCCCACAGTTTCACCCGCGTATTAATAATAAAAATATAATGAATAAAAATCAGCCTACAGCCTGCCTCGATAACAGAACTATACAACACAAAAATAATTTTTAAATTCGACGCAGTAGTTCCTGAGATTAGCCGGATCAAACAAACAAACTTCAGTGTTATATATTAGTATAGATATAAATAAAATTTTACAATATTTCCCCATTAAATATGTAGATTTGTTTGAGAAATGTTTATTAATATTGTATGATTGTTAACATCGATATGTAATGCTTCAATTAATATCATTGTTTATTTATACATAATTATATTAGTTAAGACAAAATAATAATAAACACAAAACATTTATTAAGGCAAATTTCGTCGAACACATAAATGTTTAAATATAAAACAGGTGTACGAAAATGTTTTCCGATATCAAGAAAATAGTTCAAACAGGTAAATAAACTTTAAACTACCTTAACCCGAGAGATATTGGGCGATATTCCCGACCCAACTTTATCCGGTAATATATTACCGGTTAAACTTTTGAGTTTTTAATGTACTAAAGTTTATGCAAATACTTTCGAGAATAAATAAAAATACAAATGACTTTACTTTTGTTATTTTATTTATCTATCAAGTAATCAATTAATTGTTATAAGTTTTGTTGTTTAAATTAATCGTTATAAGTGTGATATTCGAGGGAAATATTTGTATAATATTATGTATGGAAGTACTTATACATTAGCACTAATTTCCATGTATTTGAACTTGCAATGTATGCTTGAATGCTCTTCAATACGATACGTCGTTGACTGCTTCGTATTATAAGGCTGCAGATTTCTAGAACCACGAGAAGAGGGCTAGGTTCAAACCTTGCCAATCAAATATTTGTTTTGCTGTCAAGTAAATATTAGTAGACAAGCACAAAGTTTATACCTCATATTCTGACAGTGAGCTCGTAACACCAACACTGTTTTAGAAATTATAAAATTTTAAGTATAAATATAAAAACATAAAAACAAAAAAAAAAAATCTAAAAATTTCATTTATTTTATTTAAAACAATATTTAAATCCAGTGTAACAACAATTTTAATTTTAAAATCTAATACTGTAGCATTTGAAAACAATTTAGCGAGAGTTCTACGACTTCTACACTGGTGAGCTTTTCTGCTTCTCCTAATTTAATTATGATGTTATTATCTTTATATATCTAGAGGGTTATTACTGGATGACATTAAACATAATGTTATCCACTATCATTAAAATAAAGGGCTTTCCAGGGGATATGAAAAACAGCATTTCCACATTCAGTCCACGTAATGAGTCGCCAGAATTACTCTAAAAATATATACATAAGCGTATTGTTTGTTTAAAAAACTCGATATTATTTGAAGTCTAGTACGTTTACAATTGACAATTGATTCTAGACGTTATTTACAAAATTCTCCGAGCGTTGCCAACAAATGAAGCCAAATACGACTATCATTTTCAGCAAATTTTTAATTTGGTACATTTTCTATTTCTTTACGTCAACCATACAAAATCGTTGTATACAATTATATTATCTTAAATATTAGTCAGCTTGAGTATTCTTATCACATGTTTAACTACGTCACCAACGTCATTTACTGGATTATCATAATACTCGTATATCACGAACTGATGATATCATCACAGGACGGCCATCCTCAACGGTGACTAGCTAAGTGGGTAAGATATATAATGCAGTACATATAGTTACCTATGTTTATACTATTTCCTATATTTTAACCTGATAGTACGAAAGACGATTGGAACAAAAATATTAATAATTAAAAAGAAACTAGAAACACGCTTCGTGGCCTTTCTCACAAGTGCAAACACGACTATGATACGATGTTCCATCATGGAATGCTAGTACCTATCTTCCGGCTTCATCATCAGACCTTGAAATCTAATCGTGGTCAAAGTTAATTACAAGACTTTACTAAGAAATCCAAAAACAGCTATGATACGATGTTCCATTATGAAGTTCCAGTTCATACCTTCCGGCTCTATCCTTAGATCAGTTCGACAGTACCATATTATTGTATTGTCATCAGAACTACATACAGCTGCCAATTTTCATTACGCTATCCTTGAAAGATGGTTAAATTAGTTACCTTAGATTCCATTACATGAGTTAGTTACATACAGGTCGACCTAATAAAAGTGTGTTAAAAAGAGTAGCAACTTGTTTACTTTCCGAGATTCTGGATTGTAAATAGAGCCACGTTCCTAGCCCCGGGCTGCTACTGAAGATTTCTTCACAAAAAACTTCAGTAACTTTTAATGACGCGATCCGGGATTTGATTAACAGAATAGAAAAGACTCATACCGCATAAGTTATATCAAAATTTTATGTTACGCTTAAAATTAGAGTATATTATTGAACCTAGGTTCTCTTTCTAGAACTATCCATATTTATAATCTGGTGTGTAATATTTTCTATACTTCCAGTTGGTAGATAATAAATATAATAAAAATAAAAAGCATTAATTTAAATATATTAGTCAGATTGTTATAAAAATAAAAATAATATTTATTAAATACTTCTAAGTATTCTATTTTTAAAAATAAACGTAAATTACTTTAAATAAAACCTCTTTGAAATTAATACTCCTTATACAAAGTCGATCAAATGTCATACGCTTAAGTAACAATTTGCGTCAGTTATCTCATAAATTCATCTCAATTCAGCGAGAAATGTTGGAACAATTACGTAGGTACTTGTCGCTATTAATCCTAATTGTTGGACAGAGACATATGGAATGAGTGAAGACATAAACATTGCATTGCTGATTCTATATTTATTTTACGCGTAAAATAAAATAAAAATGTACTGAATGTTTAGTTGTGAAATTAAGAAAATAGTTAGTAGTAGTTGGTATTGTTGTGTTCGAGTTTGAAGGGTGAGTGAGCCAATGTAATTACAGGCACAAGAGACATAACATCTTAGTTCCCAAGGTTGATGGCGCAGCAAATCCATCAAATTCATGGAAATTTGGTTGCGAAAAATCGCTTTAACTATTCAAAGTTATATGAGATATTTTGAAGCGTTAGGGCGATTTTTCTCACTTTTTGCGACACG
Source organism: Nymphalis c-album (assembly GCA_963151315.1). Classification (NCBI taxonomy): domain Eukaryota; kingdom Metazoa; phylum Arthropoda; class Insecta; order Lepidoptera; family Nymphalidae; genus Nymphalis; species Nymphalis c-album. The sequence continues at coordinate 2,290,118 of OY720602.1, read as the reverse complement.
GTTTCGTTGTGCTAGTAATAATTTGAAACAAATATTTCAAAAATTCAAAGAGCACCGTCAATTCTCAGTATGATACTAAAGAGTACTAACATCGAAACATAATGATCAACAAACAAAATAATTTACAATTGCAGTTTGCAAATGCACATTTTAAATTACGTTAAGCTCGTTTTATATCCTCAACGTTATTTTTGTGGATATCCAAGGTATAATATGCATGTATATCATCATCGGTCGCCATTTAATATAGTATATGAAATATATTTTCATAGAAACGTATACAGACAAAAGAAAAATAAAAATGAACCGTAAACATTTAAAGTCAGCGAAACGGAAAATATTTTCTTTTTTGTATCGTAGAGAGCATTTAAAAAAAAGTACATATTTTCATTTTTATCTCCAACGAAAGATTGTTCAAGGAATATTTTGTATGACGTCAATGGTACATTATATACTGAATTGATATATATTTATTTCGACCTAGCTCAGTAGTTTAGTAGCTTTTTACAGTAGTTTACATATGACTTATTCTTTATACGAAAACATTATACGTCCGCCTCAGTTGTTTGCAAATTAGGTATTATATACATTTTTTATTTATAAAGTAGACTTTTATTTTGTTAAAGACGGTAAAAGTTTTTGTATTACTAGTTCTATCTCTCGTAGTTCGGTACTGGGATTAAAAGTTATTGGGTTTTTCTAGTGACAGGTTTTCAGTAGCAGCAGTTTTGTATTACGTAAACTTATGTACCTCGTAAAGAACCTGAACTCTTCTCATGTCGGTCTTGCCGTCCCTTTGGGTTATTGTGCACATTGATACACTTGTGATAAGTAATATCTCCTGTGCAGTTTCTTATGAAAATGTCTACCGAAAGGCTTTCATTACTTATTAAAACTAATCTTAATAGTAAATAATATATCTGACAATAATGCATGGATTGAAAAATTGCTGCATTGTATGTTTCTAAAATTAATTTGTATTATTTTTAAAACGAGAAACTACTAGGTTTCTTGCCGGTTCTTATCGGTAGAATCCACATTTCAAAGCGATGGTTGCGCTTGCCGATTCAAAAATACGTGTTTAAATCTATTCGAATAAAAATATTTTGATTTGATTTGAGTTACTAAAACTTCCCTATTAACATTGATAGTTTTTTCTAACTTTCTCATTTTTAACTTGTCCATACTTTACAAGGAGACTAATATTGTTGAAACATAATATCGAGACAAATCTGTATTTAGTAGATATATTTTAGAAATAATTAACTTCACACATCAACCACCAGTAAAAGATCAGCGTGAGTCCGATCCTTAGCAAAACTAAACAATACAAATTCTTTTCCTTCTCAATTACAATTTTTTTGTTGTTCTAGCAGGTAGAACGTTTTGCCAGTCTACTTCAAAGGAAATAAAATTAAATAAATAGTTGGTATATTATTAATAGCATTAATGGAACGCTTTTAAATTAATAAAAAGTATTTTGAAGTGAATTTTTAAATCTTCTAATATTTCAATACTTATTTATTGCGTCTCGAGTAAACTGGAGTAAAATATCTTTCAAGCTTTTTATCTTGATTACTTTTCAAATATAACATGTAGTATATTGTGTGCTCGCGACTTCACTCGCGTCTGTGGGGAGTCCGGGTCAGGTGGATGGTACCCTACGTTTTTTTCTGTACCCCTGACGACGTTAAGGCATCGGTTGAGTTGTTAAGACGTGAAAGCGTGACAGGCAAACATACAAAGTCGCTTTCGCATTTATAACATTAGTTAGGATTCTTATGTTTCGTGTGAACTTTTGTTTGTATAAATACAATAATGTTATGTCACAATGGACTCACGTAAATATAACTTTAGCTAATTACAGAATAACCTTATACCCTTTGAGTATAATATATTTAAGTTAAGTTTCTCATTTAATTTTATACTGTAATATGACGATTCAAAAGTCAAATTAAGTTTATAAGAGTTTATTTGACTATAAGTAAGTATTTACTTCTTTATGAGGGCTCACATATACAATTACTATATACAAATAGTGTATATTGTCTGTACGTATGTATAAATACAAATATTATGTGCTCGAAGCTTCCTTTGTTATATGCTTCAGAACAAAGTAACAAATGCATCGATCGGTTTGGACAAGCTTGGTGTCTAGATGTCTCAGGTCGGATGACAGTTTAATGTAACAGCAGTGACGTCACAGGTTATTAACAACGATATAATACATTGACACAGGAAATTGGCATATACGCAACAATTAATTACATATATATTAAAAATAAGAAATTAAATAACTTTAAAATAAAATTAAAAATTAACTGCTTTTAATTAATTTTATAAACATTCTATTGAATTAATTTTAGTTTTTTTTTTTAAATATTTGTCTCTCTCTTACTGACTCTTATTAAGTAATATAACAAAGTGCATTAATCTTGAACACTATTGTTAAGACGATGTGCTTTTGATGCGAGCGCATATAAAAATTTCACGGTTCAATCATCTTAAACATCGAAATATTTCTGTCTCACTCTCTTAATACTATAACGTATATTGCTATCCTGCTTTTTTGGGGATCCTAGACGCAGAGCTGATATCGACGCAGCCTTATCACTACTATTAGATACAAACGATAATTTGTTTTATATATTTAATAATAGAGACTACATTCAAATGTATTAGATTTGTCTAAGAGGTTGTTCACATACCTGAATGGCCGTATCTCGTAGTATTCAAGAATGGAGCTCACATTCACAATCAGTATTGCTCCGACCGCTGACAAGGACGGTCGTGCGTGACGCCGTAAACCGGCATCCGCGAGTTTAAAACATTCGAAAAACGAATATCGCTAAAGTGCTCACATTTTAATACTTTCTAATTAAAAGTCTTAGTGTATGTGTATGTAGTTTTGTGTTTCGTGGAGTTTTTTTTTTGTTTTGGACTGCATTCGGGGAGTGGATAAACGCATCTCGAAGGTATGTCAACCAGTTTCTTGGTTGTAGTTTTTAATAATTACTTATGTAGAAGCGGATACGAGTGATTTCCTTTTGGTATGCAATGTTAAACCTGCTTTTCGTCCGGTCAAGCGTGGGAAGGAATTTCGTTTTCAATTTTATAATCACTATTGTTCGTATTGTTTGCACATCGTTGTGTAATTGTTGTTTATCGAAATGAGATTGTTGTTTATATCATTCTAATTTCAAATTAGTGATATTACGAATCGAATTTTATATTTAGTCATATTATATCTTATTAACTCATTTTAATATTATTTCACCGACATTTTCGTTATTGGAAGTTGGAACTACTGGGGTATTATGATAATGGCCCTTGGGAGCAAATAAGCGATTCATCTCAAGTACCCATTCTTATAATGAGACTCCTAATATTGAGACGGAAACAATGGGTTGCGAGATACAAATAAATGGGTACCCACATAAACAGAGTATATACTGATTATACACACATACTTGCACATTGACTATAATATAAATTTTGCTCAGATAACAATTTTTATCGATATTATTTGTAATGTAGCACTATGATAAGAGAAATTCTTATTACTGATCGAAGGAGAAAACAAAAATGCATCAGCCCTGACGACAACTCTTTATTGGTATCTATATCTATACTGATATATATAAAGCTGAAGTTTGTTTGTTTGATCTGGCAAATCTCAGGAATTACTGCTTCGAAATTAAAAATTATTTTTCTGTTGTATAGTCCTTTTACGGAGGAAGGATCTAGGCTTATTTTTATTATACGTATATACATTACTAGCAATGTATAAATGTATATTTGTCACTGAACTTTAAAACGGCTGGAACGATTGTGATGTTTTATTTTTTGTTTGAGTAGGTCTTTGGATGGTTTAAATTAGACGGTAGGTGCCCTTCGATCGGTTCCCAATATTTTTTTATTAAATATATATTAAATACTTATTTCACAAGTACGTAATCGGAATGGACAGCTAGTATACCGCAATAAATAATCAGGAGAATAGACAAAATTAAATTACCTTTCACGATAATATCAACAAACATTTACTTGGTGGTAGAGCTTTGTGCGAGCTTCTATGGATAGGTACCACCCACTCATCAGATATTCTACCGCAAAGCAGCAGTAATTTGTATTATTGTGTTCCAGTTTGAAGGGTGAGTGAGCCAGTGTAATTACAGGCACAATGGACACACCATCTTAGTTTCCAAGGTTGGTTGGAATGGTTGGTTTGGATGATAATTTCTTACAATGCCATTGTCTATGGGCGTTGGTAACCACTTAACATCAGGTGGCCCATATGCTCGTCCGCCTTCCTATGCTATAAAAAAAAAACTTTATAGATTCGTAAAAAGTAAACGCGGAACGTTACCAAAGAATAAATTGCGTTCATGAAGTTTTTTTTTTATAGCATAGGAAGGCGGACGAGCATATGGGCCACCTGATGGTAAGTGGTCACCAACGCCCATAGACATTGGCATTGTAAGAGATGTTAACCATCCCTCACATCGCCAATGCGCCACCAACCTTGGGAACTAAGATATTATGTCCCTGTGCCTGTAATTACACTGGCTCACTCACCCTTCAAACCGGAACACAGCAGTACCTACCAAGTACTGCTGTTTTGCGGTAGAATATCTAAAGTAAACCTAGTATACCTAACATTACATATTACACTTATTATATAAAAAATGAATAATTAAAAACTACCAAACAGATTTTCATACGGTTTTTACTAATGGGCGTAATAATTTATGAAGAATGTTTAGGTGTATAATTCATTAATGTTTAGTGTAAGTTGGCTGAAATATGAAAAAATCATACCAGCTGGGAGCTTCACCACGCTAACGAATAGTTGTGTGTAATATTACGATAAAATATAAATGTTTTATTTAGGTAGATCCTTATTCTTGCCGCGCGAAGACTGGTATATATTCATTATACCTATTATATATTCGCTTAGAATAAAACATCCGAAAATAAGCTTAAAATTATATTATCTTTTAGAATTTATTTGATTGATATAAAAGTATTTATACTGCAATCACTTTAAACATAATTATTACACATGAAGAATCAAATTGTTTGTCATAATGTGTGATTTGAACCACAGAATATACAAACTAATAATCTAGTCACTGGACTAACGAGAATGTTATTTGAAATATAATCCCATTAAAAATAATGGTTCACCATTTACCCTAAATTCCTAACTTTTGTTATATTTTACATTTGTTTCGGGTAGAGAAGTTATTCGGTAATTATCTACCGTCATTTGCTGTTCAAAATTTATGTCGACAGAATAATGGAGAACATTCGGTTTGTTTGGAGACAAGTTGACGGCCATTCGGTTCATAATTAAAGCTATCTGTAGGCTTTGGTAATTTGTACTCGACTGTGTCAGATGATAAGTATTTTATCCTAATTTTTTTTTAACGAATAATTTATCATACATAAACTGAATAAGTAAAAAATAACAGCCTGTATATTAGTGTCACATCTATGATCTAATAATAACAAGACAATTACCTACTTATTTAATTCATCAATTATTTGGTGGTAGAGCTTTGTGCAAGCTCGTCTGGGTAGGTACCATCCACTCATCAGATACTCTACCGCAAAACAACAGTACTTGGTTTTGTTGTGTTCCAGTTTGAAGGGTGAGCCAGTGTAATCACAGGCAAAAGGGACATAGCATCTTAGTTCCCAATGGTGGTGGCGCATTGGCGATGTTAGCAAAGGTTAACATTTCTTACACTGCTAATGTCTAAGGACGTTGGTGACAACTTACCATCAGGTGGTCAATATGCTCGTCCGCCTACCTATCCTATAAAAAAATATTACAAGCACAAATTAAGCACAAAGTAAGCGATGCTTGCTTGTGTTTGAATCCGAAATATCCGGTTAAGATTAACACGTTAAGTCATTGAGCCTTCTCAGTTCTCTGCGAATTATTTTACATATACTAAATTTCTTGAACAGATATATATGTATATTTAAATATGTTTCAAATGTATTCATAAAAAACGTAACACCTATACAAAATGTCCTCAAACACAAACATAGTCTCCCCCGAGGGGCTTATCTACAAGGACCTCTGACATGTTTCACATGTCCCTTTTGAAACCTAAATCAAATTTTTAGTACTTAATTAAAAATATATAAGCACGAAGTCATTTATCATCATTTTTATATTTGTAATGAAAATTATAGATTAAATAATTAATTTAAATATGATAACTAACATTGATGACACAGATATATTATTCAAAATTAAATACACTACACAATATCAAAGCGTGAACGGTGACAAGTGTGCCATCAGGATTTCTCTGAGCGAAAAATGAACTAGCCCTGTCACTATAACTGTCACCAGGGGAGCCAATATGACATGGTGTTATATCTTTTAGAAAAATTCTCGCACTAATATTCTAAGGTCACTGTATCAACTAAAAACGACAAAAATAGAATGAAAAAATAGGGCATTATTAATAAAATGCCATGGCCGTTCAGAAAGTTTTGGCCAATTTTGAAATAGAACAAAAATCTGTTGTAGAATAAATATGCATATATAGTGCCATATTTCAGAACATGTGAGCTTGCTATTTGTTTTCAATCATCTGATGTATTCGGACCAGTTCTTATACCGCCTAAAGCAAACCGGTACGTAAAATGCGAACGACCTAACATTTTCTAATACCTACATAAAATTTTATAACGGTGCGTCAAAGATTTGTATCATTTAGTTATTTTTTTTTAAATCTTTCTTTTTTTTAGGGACAACTTTTCAATCATCTCTTAGCTTAACCTATAAAATACACGTCATTTATAAAACTGACGAAAAGTAACCTCCAAACATATATGTCTCCTGCTTTTTGAATGAATTCTCCATTTTCCACTTGCGCATTTTGCGCAGCATCTACATTCACACAATGTACATTATAGCTTGCTGTCAGAGACTCTCTTTGTGCTTTATATTCTTGGAAAATTCCATAGTCACATGATGCACAACGTTTACTACTACATTTATCAAAATTTAGTGAATCATAAAATATGCAAATATTTTGGATAGGTAGTGCCCCCATCGAGTCCTTACTGATAATTAGAGATATTTTCTTTTAATTTTTGAACTTTCTTAAAAAGGAAGGAGTTTTTGGTATAAATTAGTCCTGACGCCTTAGCCCAGAAGTGGGACAGTCACAAGCTGTCACTAGTTACGTACTATTTGGTGTAAAAAAGTATCCGTCAAGTTTGATTGATACCAAATTTCATTTATCGGTTCAATAGCTTCCGATTAGCCGTAAAAGTGTAACAGACAGACGGAGTTGCTATCGCATTTATCATATTGATATATTTTAGCATTTACTTTTGTGCACTAAAATTATAAATATATAATATATTGTATTATAGTTATATGTCACTATCTATGCAATCTCAAACTTAGTTTTGCCTCAAAACCCAAGTCAACACTTGAACAAAAACTAGTGATTGAATTTCGAAGATTTCTATTGGGAAATGCCAGTGATTTCTTTTCACAAACCCTGATCGTACAAATTAGGCTGTAGGGGATTCCTTCAACTTCAAACTTCTAAAGATTACTCCATTAAATTAGACGAATTACATTTTTATTTGTGTTTTCCGTTGGATGATTTATTACACAAATAAGTCCGAGATATTTGCACAAATTACGCAATTAAGAAAAGTTGATATTACGTTCACGCAAATATTTCAATACAAAGTCCAAGACATATTCCTTTCAGATGGAACGCTTGCTTGTATATATTTTATGTTATGTAGGTACTAGTTTCGGTTATCCCTCACTGGTTGAGTAGTTAAGGCGTACCAAACAAACAAACTCACTTTCGCATTTATATTATTAGTAAGGATAGCTTAGTGTTCATTAAAGTTTTGTTTTAAATTACATCTATAAAACATATGAATATATTATGTCTAATATATAATTTCAATAATTAATAATGAAAAAAAACCGCGTAGCCTTAAAATACATATTCAATTCGAAAGTGTTAAGGTTTTTTTTTATTCGAATTTGTTTTAAAGTTTTATTTTTAAAGCCAGCTTGTTGTGTTTTAGTATTTGCATAATTTTATCGCTGCGATGCCGCGCCACGCGTACATTTGACTAAAAACTGTAGGCTTTTAAAACAATTAAAACAAATTTATTTGTTTGTACTTATATATCACCGTAATATAGGTTCATCAATTCCTATATTTTGTTGGTATTATATAGGTACTTAAAAAAATTATTCAATTTATATTCTATTTTTTTGCGCCAAAACGTTGCAGTCAAGTTTGACTTTCAAATATGTTAAATAAATGAAAGAAAAATATAATTGAGAATTTACAAAAATATCCATATATTGTATAAATAATCGTACAAAACGAACAATTCACTGAAACTGACCATGAGCTAGTTGCCAATTTGCTCATTACAAAGTGACCTTAATGTAAATCCTTTATTACTTTATAAAAATATCAATGACGACTACGTGACTCAGTACGCGATAATGCATGTTGCGTAAATATCTTAATATCCGAACAACGGAAGCTGGTGGGTAGTGTCATAAAGACTTGGGAAGGCCGCGATATGGGCGTAATAATATACTCCTTAGTTTCTGAAACGCGTCAAATTCAGATTTACTAATCCGTGTAAATACTGAACGCTCATTGGTCGCTTGTTGCATCATCAGCTACCACCGACCAATCACATTTCAAAATAAAATTATTTAGTTTGACATTGACAATGATTTGTAAAGCTAAAAGTTAGTTTTTAGTAAATATACAGGACATTATACTCTAATTCGAAGGCGATAAGGCATCTCGGTGGGTACCAGATAGGTCTGCAAAAAACCACCACATTGCTAGAATATCTTTTATCCATTACCATCTAGTTTTCCTTTATTCTTTGTACCGTCCTTTGCTATGAATTGACAAAAATGATAAAAAAAAAACAAAATGATAAATTGTCTGAATTTTGCTTTTCTGGACTGAACAGTGAAAATGTACTGATTGTTCATTGTTGTAGTGTTTTTATGTTCGTTGAGTTTTTAAACAGAAATCTTGAAAATGTATTCTTTCTTGCGTTGGTCTCACTTGGATTTTCACGAGCTTGACTTTCTATATTAATTCTTTTTTAAACAAAAAAAGAAAAGTAATTGAATAACATTTCATACAAAATAAACAATTAGTCAAAAACAGTTTGTATTTAAAGATATATTTAAAAAAAAACGTAGATTGTATCTAGTTTTCATTAAAATATTTAAACGAAGGTAAAATACACTTGGTGAAATTATAATTCCCCTGAGAATCGTCTGGTTCCGATGCAAATGCAATGTCGGCGCTGAAAGAACAAAAACGCGAGCTCTGCGATTTCGCCTCTGGTCAAATTTTAAGAGATTCTTCGCTTGATTTTTTTTTTCATTTATTTTTTATATACAATTTATCTATTTCATTTTGTTTTTAAAAATATGACATTGATAATAAATAAAGGTATTTATTAACCTAAAGCTAAAATGAAAAGAAATTATGAAGCCATGATATTAAAAAAGAAAAAAGCCACGCCTGGCCTGGCATTGGCCTGTGGCGTTGTACCAAGGACGGCTCTGTTCCTTTCTGAACTGATAGACTTAGATTTGGGATAAGTACGTAAGGGCTTTCGAATCACCAGAGTGTACCAGGTTTTTTGAAAAATCCTTGATTTCTTTTGTAGTAGGTATCTGATGAAAAGATATCGTTATAGTACTTATAATGAAAGACTGCCAAGTCTCGTGGGAAGCTTACACGTCCACATATCCTGAGACGTCTAAATAAAATATTAAAAATAATTTATTAACATTTAAATAAATTTAATTCGTCGGATTTGATAGTATTTTTAAAACATTTCCATTTTTACATTGAATTTTATTTTCATTACTTTTAATAATAACCAGCTTATATTTGGTTTAAAATCATATCAATTTATCAAACAACCTTTATCAATCTTCGTTTTATCAAATATTTGCTTTAATGTTATTGGTTAGCAAATGTTATTATCTATAACAATTAAGGTAAAAATATATTAAATTGCTGATAGCAGTTTCCGTGGCGAAATTAACTACTGTCGAGGTATTTTCGTGATAAATAAAAACGCTATAACCTAATTTTTTCTTACATACTTCTAGCAAAACAGGGCAGGAATTGTCCTGTGTGTTTGTAAATATTTACATAATTTAGTTGGTGGAATAGTGTAATTACATAGGTTCTTATTCGTTCTTCTCGATAAAATGTTTAATATAGTAAAGAAGATTCAAAAATATTGAAAGTACTTGAATAAAGTATTTATTTTAATTTTGAATTTGTCACGATGTTATACAACGCGATGTATGGAAAACAAACACGAAAGTCGTTTGCATATGTACTCGTAGTATGTACCCGACTGATATTTAATTACATCTTGAACAAATCGCAAAACTTGAACAAAGCGTAAACAGATAAAAATAGAATTTGTGTAAACTGTTTCTTATAATGGTTTATTTATAAACTTATTTGGAAAACGTCTAGTTTTGTTTGGGTGTGTTTGGTTCCTTTGGGGTAAAGATAAACCCATGCCACACCCCCATGGTGACTTTTTTATAGGTTTGAGTTTCATTTGCGGTTTTGTTTTTACAACAGATAATTAATTTATTTCAAGAAAGTTGTTTAAAAAGAGGTTTTACTGTTAGGTACGTCAACTTAATCCTTTTGAGCGGTGAATTGTTAAGTTTTAATGTTTGGTGAGCGAAGATTCTGTTTGTATAACTAAGTAGGCCTTATTAAGTCTAGACAACAGAGTAAATTAATTCAAACCGAAAAAAATGGGTCTCATTGCAGTTATTTTTAATTTTGAAATGTTGACGTAATACTCGATGTATTTTAGTGACACTTATCTCCCACGTGCTCGCCTGTGGGCACGTGCTTCAGTTATGTCATCTCAAACATAGGATCATCTAATTTTATCATAGGTTTCTTCCACGCTCGGCTTCAAATTAGATCATGATTTTTTTTATAATGTTATATGGAAATTTATATGATACAGAAGCCGGTATTAAGATATACTCAGCAAATGTTTAAAGTAGAGCAACATTTGCTGCCAGATGTAATATTTTGATTAAATAATTGTATAATTCGAAGAGTACAGTACGTATTTATTGATATATTTTTAACATAATATTTAATTGATTAATTTGTAGAGTTAAAATTATTTTGACGTGACAACGTCTTATAAATTGGTTTGCCGGGTGACACTTCAAGAAACTGCGTTACGCTCCGCTCACGTTATGCGCTCACAATGAGAGCGAGTGAGAGGCACGCGTCCCTTCCACTCGGGCATGGTTAGCCCGCCTAAGAGCGAGAGAGACAGACATAAAAAATAAAATTTTGTTAATATGAAATTCAGTGCGAGATTCTTTGTATAAATTAATGTTTTAAATATAATTCTTTGTATAAATAAATGTTTTAAATTGTTACTATTATTTCATCCTTCTTCCTACTATACGAATGAATATTCACATTAAAATTATTTTACCACTCAAAGTCGTTGTCACGTAAAACTTTCGCCCGTATACCGACTTTACAGGCAACCAATATTTTTTTATTTAAAGATTTTATATTATAAAAAACGAATAATTTAAGATTTTTTTTAAGTTAAACGGTTGAATTGTGTATTTAGATAATAATTATTTATAATGTATAATATGTAATGTATAATAATTAATACATAGTGTACAAGTCTTAATACAACAGTAGTTCCAACTTCCGTTGGATTGTTTGTGTACGTCTTATCTCAACTAGTGCTTATGATATCATGTTCAATGCGATGCCATGATAAGTAGCTGTTAAATGGTATTTGTTTGAAATATTTGTAGTTTACGATATACATACAAATATATATTATTGTTAGATTGTGATTATAATTGTAGTAAACACGCAGGCACATATAACTTTAAAACTAATAAAGATACGATACGCTAAAAGCATGGGCAACATGTCTGTGGAGAAAGATATAAAATAAACTTTGTCATTATATATGCTTTACAAAGTTTATATATTTTATTGCAAATCAATTATACAAAAGGTGGGCTTAACGCTAATGCATTATCTATCAGCCAACCTCAAAACGTATAAGAAATGTTGTTAGTAGGCGAACAAAATGATAAATACAAATAATAATAATAAAATTAAATAAATCATTCTGATAATCATAAAATGCTTTTAAGCATCGTTGTGGGTTAAAAGTCAAAAAGTGAAGTAGTAGACTGTGCTTGAAGATCAGACTGTTTGCTTAATTTGTATTGGTCTCTTTGGTCTAGTGGCTAGATATAAGGAAGCAGACCCGGTGGCCCTGGGTTCAATTCTCAGGCCGGTACAATAAATAGTTATTGGATTTATTTGTCAGAAAATTCTCAGTAGCAGCCCGGAGTCTGGAAGTTAGAATTGTGTACACTCCCATGCCTCGGAAAGCACGTTAAGCCGTTGGTCCTGCACCTGAACTCTTTTCGGTCGTGCCGGATTGCCGTCCCATCGAATTATGAGAGCTAGGGAATAGAACGTCCACCTGTGTTTGCGCGCACACTTGTGCACTATAGTATCTCCTGCGCAGTTGGCTAATCTCTCTTGAGATTGGCGGTCGTGGCCGAAATCGGTCTGGAGGACCTTATTTATAATTAATTTCGTGCTCGGCGGTGAAAACATCGCGAGGAAGCCCGCATGTGATTCCTTTTAAATTCTGCCATATATACATATTATATTCATCAACCCGCATGGGAGTAGCGTGGTGGTAAAAACTCCAAACCTTATTATCAAGAGGAGAGAGGAGATAAGGCTGTATTAGCCCAGCAGAGGGGCATTCACAGGTTATTTTATTCATCGTCACAACCAATGCATACAATATTCTTTATTAAAGATTTTCGCTACAATTTTCTATATCGATGAGAGACGTGCCATTATTCATGACCCATATTATAGTGGCTTATTGCGTGATGTATCGAGTTAGCTTTACAATATACTGTTTTATTATCTACCGAGATATTTTGTGAAGGAAAACTGGAGCGAAGGTTTTCTTTGAATATTTTACCTAAACTTTGTGTAATATTTATGAGTTACTAAATTGAGATTTCTTTTATCGGGTTATTGTATACTACGGTGTTTTTTTTCTAAGATTGAGTGCTTTATATATTTAACAATTATTTAATACAGCTGATTTATAATTGTTTGTTTTGGTTTTAAAAATGTCTGACTGACAAATTTACGATATAGGTTCTACATCAACTCACTTGATTTTTAAAACCTGAAGTTCATATCGTGAAATCCGTGTATGCTATACAAATATATATAGGATATATAGGATTCACTAAATACTTTTTGATAAAAAAAAACCAATTATTTGAAAGACGTACCTATTGTGGATTTTATTTAAGTTTGACTATTATATACTAGTTTCGTGTAATGTATATAAATATTTATTATATAATCTAGTAAATATAAGTATTTATTATAACAATAACTATTGTAATTATACCATAAAAAGTGGTTTGACATACAAGCCACTGGTCATGCCCTGTCTTAGTACTTCGAATTCAAGTGATGCAGTATATTTATTGCATTCCTGAATAAACACTTTAATACTTATAAACAAGTTATCTAATTACGTTTGACTGACATTTATAATGGTTGGTTTACACAGTTTGAGCTAGCGTACGAGTCAGCCTTCCGAGTAGCTGCACTGCAGTAACTCGCACTGTTTGGACGTAACTTACGAGTTACTCGTACGTGCGAGTTGGTCAGTAGCTAGCATCCGAGCTACTTCAAAATTTTTTGTTTTCACTCACCTGTTCGCCCGGCAGCAACTCGCACATGACAGCGGTACGGCTCGGCCGTCGCTCGCCAGTGTTAGCCGGACAGTTGTGATCTCTAATCCAAATCCTTTTCTTTCGCTCTTTCTTTTATATTGGTTATGGTTATAGATATTTTCCAATTCCTGACATGTTGGCATAGAGCTTATCATTTTTTTTTTAATTAAAATAAATAAAAATTTTAACAAAACAAAAACCGACTTCATTGGACAAACAAATTAATATGCACTAAAAAGTAAAAAATAATTGCGTATTCTTCTATAATTTGATAATTAACTTACTATTTTCTACTCATCAATATGTAGGTACGAATGTGTTGAGTGGTTGATAATGTATTTACAATTATTGTTATTTTTGGAGTCGATGTCAGCTAAGGAAACACTATAATATACCTTTTTTTTTTTTTTTTTCGTGGGGAAATCCATCATGGATACCCTCCATATGTGATGCAGAATGGAGGGTTATGTCGGACTCTTACCGACTAAAACCACCACGGTACCCTTCCCGTCTTAAGTGGAGCGCCACGGGATCGCTTGCGCATGCTACCGTGACGCTTTATTTTTTGTTTTTCCTATGAAGTCTGTTTTTGTTTTGTTAAAATTTTTATTTATTTTTCGATTTTTAGTGAATCTGAAGTACACTCACCAATTTGTAGAATATGGGTAGACCTACTAAACGTGCAGCTCATATGAGACAGCGCCGTTTATATTATTATTTAAATATATTAATCTAAAACAGTGAAACGTAAAGAAAAATGCATTTTGGTACTTAATTAATAAATATTAGTTAATATGGGTAAATGTATGAATATAAATTAACATGTTTTGATTAAATAGATTTAGTTGGTGGGGTGTTGGGCAGCCATAACATAATCAAATAATTATTTCTAGTAATAATTAAATAAACTGTATGTTTAAAGATGTTGTGTTATACCATTCTTCACCATAAAATATGACGGAATGTCTGTATATTAAAAAAAGAGGAAGTATCTATATTATCCTAACTAATATTATAAATGCGACCAGCACCTCAACTTTTAGGAGATGTTCAAATATGTTTCAATTACAAACATATACGTATATATACTAATGCTTACATGCATAACTCATATTATAATGGTTAAAGATCTTTATTCTCATAAGAACATACATAGGTTCACTTACATGAGATCAAATAATGTTAAACACATACATTGATATTTGATACATGGAATGGCTAGTGCTACTTAATATTGTCTAATATATATTTTTTAAGTTTATTTTTAAAAGTATTTAAACATTCACATTCTTTTATGTAGTTCGGCAAATCATTATATAGTTTTACTCCATCAAAACGTATCTATATTTTTATGTCCATAATTTAAGGTTCTGACTTTAGGTAATTCAAGTTTGTGTCTGTTTCTTAATGTATGCTTGTTTGATTTTTGCGTAAATGTTATGTTTGAATGAATACTTTTAGATAGTATCTTTTTAATTAAAATACATGTGTTATAAATATATGTTTGATTTAGGTTGAATAATTTTGATTTTTTGTATAGTTCTGTCGATGGTGTGAAAAAGTCATAGTGAAAAAGTACTTTTATAATTTTGTTCTGCGTAGTTTGTAAGATTTTAAGGTTAGACTTTGAAGCTGACCCCCATATTTCAATTAAGTAGTTAATGTGTGACTTTATCAGGGAATTGTAGATAACACTTCGCACTTTTTTCGGTATACAATTATTAGATTTTCGGAGTGCTCCTACAAGCGATGAGAGTTTTGATCTGATATGCTCAATGTGTGGTTTCCATGTCAGTTTATCATCCAACGTCAAATTATCATAAAGAGAAAAGATTTGATTTTTGTTTGATTTTTTATTACGAATTAAATCAAAAACTACTCGACCGATTTTAAAAATTCTTTCACCCTTAAAAAGCTACGTCTTTACCGAGTAACATAGGCTATATTCTATTTTCAAAATCTTATAGATCCCTACTTAAGATGGAGCAATGTAACCCAACGTATCAAACTGTTGCCTATAAAAGTTATTATTTCGCGTGCGCTGCGAAAATTATTGACGGTATATAAAGAAGTGTTTTATACAATAGTACTTCAATTACTTGATCATAACGATGTTATGGTAGGTGAATGAAAAATCTAGATAGCCTATAAAAGATTCAGCCGTGTATCGTTAGTTTGCTACTAAGAATTGAAGATTTCCGTTACTTTGTCATGGATCCTATAATCAGAATCTAACCAAACTGTCACCAAACAAGCCTTGAAGTACACTCTTTCCAATAAAAAAAAAATCATCGAAATCCGTTGAATAGATATCGAGTTATTCGTCCATTTGTTGCGCACATACCTCATGCAAATTTACGACTAATATGGTTTCCTCATGGATTCCATTGTCAAAACTGGACCAAAAAAATGGGACCAATAGGAAAGCAACCCCTTTCAAATAAAAAAAAATCATCAAAATCGATTCACCCAGTCGAAAGTTATGAGGTAACAACGTCAAGAAAAAAACCATACAGACGAATTGATATTTATAGACGAATTAATTGATTTGAACTCGGTTAATAGGTTGACTCGACATCGCGACTCGACTCGGACTGGGCAGTAAGTAGCTAGGTGTCGTGTAGACAGCAAAGGCGAGCCGAGCTACTGGCTTACGAATAGACATACCGAGTAGCTGTCTACTGGCCAGGCAGCAGCTCGCACTGTGTAAACCAGCCATTAATGTTCCACTAGCTTTGCGTTCGACTCTGTTCGTGTAGCGATAAGACGTCGTATCTTAATGCTTCCATTGCTGACAAGGTTCTCGAAATGTTGTCACTATATGGCCAGGACTTTTAAAGTAAACCTGAGCACCACTTCCCACTATTGGACTACGGTATGTACTCTAATTTTGAAGATAATTGGAACACCAGACTGCTCATTCAAATGTTAAGGTTTTTCACGATGTGTTTCAACGCCGAACAAGGTGGACAAGGGCCCTGGCACATAAAGAATTGGGACCCCACCCACTCTTTTCACCGTTTTTTTCTCTTTTTCTTTTATGCTCCTCTCTTTTCAAAGCTTAGTTTAGAGGACCCCCTGAGCTTCGGGGCTCTGGTGCACTGCACCACCTAGCCTTATAAAAGTCTAGCCTAGAAAAAGAACATTTTTAATCTGATCCGTACATGTAGTATTTATTGTTGTCTTAATAAAATATATAATCATTTTTAATAAAGGTCTTCAGTATAAATAATTCTTATATAATAGTAAAATATTTTATACGATTTGCTTATGTGCCAGGCAATATTAATAGTAATTAAAAAAATCGCATTGTTAATTATTACTAAATTTATCTTAAAATAAAATATCATATGCTTACAGACAGCGCCCGTTACAGTTTTAAACATAGACCAGTTGCGGAATTTACAGTATGTATAAATGTAACGTGATAAGTATGCACATTGCGCACACAGACGTACATTTTCCTGGATTTTCATGTGAATATTCCCACGGTTATAATTTAACGGTTGAAGTTGTATTCGGATAGAGTTACGACTATTTTATATGCAATATACATCTCAAATTTAGAACGTATGTTTTAATAAAATTCAACCGTTTTAATAAGTATACCAATAACATATTTGAGAGTTTCGTAGATTGTAAATTATTATTAGGTGCACGAGTATATTTGCCACCTGATAGTAAGGGGTCACCAACGCATAACGAGTTATTGGCATAGTAAGAAATGATAACTATCGCTTACGTCACCAATGCGTCACCAACGCGTCACCAACGCGGGAACTAAACTGTTATGTCCCTCACTCACCCTTCAAACCGGAACACAACAATACCAAGTACTGCTGTTTTGCGGTAGTATATCTGATGAGGGGGTGGTAACTATTGTAAATATATAAATGTTTAAAAAGCTAGAATCATACACATGATAATACAGTTATATTTTATCACTCCAGAATCTGTAATTTTCAATTGAGATCTAAGTATTCTAATCACTGAATTTATAACTCACCAACAACCATAAACATTGGCATTGTAAGAGACGTTAACCATCGGTTACATCGCCAATGCGCCACCAACCTTGGGAACTAAGGATCTTATGCCCCTTGTGCCTGTAATTACTCTGGCTCACTCACCCTTCAGACCGGAACACAACAATAGCAAATATTGCTGTAGAATATCTGATGAATGGGTGGTACCTACCGAGACGAGCTTGCACAAAGCCCTACCACCAAGTCCAGTCAATTATTATTTTATATATAATAGCTGTCATTCAATCAATTATGTATTAAAAAATTGGTTGCCTGTAAAGTCGGTATACGGGCGAAAGTTTTACGTGACAACGACTTTGAGTGGTAAAATAATTTTAATGTGAATATTCATTCGTATAGTAGGAAGAAGGATGAAATAATAGTAACAATTTAAAACATTTATTTATACAAAGAATTATATTTAAAACATTAATTTATACAAAGAATCTCGCACTGAATTTCATATTAACAAAATTTTATTTTTTATGTCTGTCTCTCTCGCTCTTAGGCGGGCTAACCATGCCCGAGTGGAAGGGACGCGTGCCTCTCACTCGCTCTCATTGTGAGCGCATAACGTGAGCGGAGCGTAACGCAGTTTCTTGAAGTGTCACCCGGCAAACCAATTTATAAGACGTTGTCACGTCAAAAATCATTGTAAGTAATGCTAAGAAGTAAACTAAGTTATATAATAACACATCTAAATAATTTCTTAATATAATTCACGTCAAATAAAAACTCATAACATAACATGTTATTTATTCAATAAACTTGCTCTGCTTAATATGTTTCGGGCCGTCGAGTAAGTTCGTATGTTACAAGTTGGAAAGTTGGTGAAGTTAAAGGCAATAATAATTTAAGTTACATTTTGATACGGAGTCTTAACAAAATGCATCATCTACAAACTGGATGTTTTTACACCGTATAATTAACATATTTTAAATGTTCTACTGCTGGTCTATGGATTTTTGAGAGCATATCGGCTTGTTGAGATACGGACGACTTAGGCTTTGGAGGCTATTCCACACAAAACAGCGTTGTGGAATAATCTCTTAGCTAGTTAATGGATACATTTGTGTTACATTTCTACCTGAAAAATGCAGGCATCCTCGCGGGTTATCGTCAACGAACACTAGAGTTATGCACGCAATTGAAGCACATGGTGCTTGCTTGATCTTTAGATATTATTCTCGTATTTTACATACCTATATTTTTATATATAGTTATAAGAATGTTAAATTAAATAATACCTTATTAATATCGTACCTAAAGTATACATTTATTTGTACGTAATATTCATAACGAAGCTAAAACGACATAACAACGAACTTCGATTTTTTAAATATACCTATTTGCTCTGCGTTATGGAGCAAAAATGACATGTGTACAAGTCACTTATTCATATTAAAAATTATGACACTAATATATGCCTACCATGTATCATTATTAACCGACTTCAAAAAAAGGAGGAGGTTATCAATTCGTCTGTATGTTTTTTTTTTGGTGTTGTTACCTCATAACTTTCGACTGGGTGAATCGATTTTGATGATTTTTTTTTTATTTGAAAGGGGTTGCTTCCCAATTGGTCCCATTTTTTTTAGTCCAGTTTTGACACTGGCATCCATGACAAAACCATATAAGTCGTAAATTTGCATAAATATGTGCGCGACAAATGGACGAATAACTCGATATCTATTCAACCGATTTCGATGATTTTTGATAATTTATTTACAATTATTGTTATTTTTGGAGTCGATGTCAGCTAAGCAAACACTATAATATACCTAGCAATAATAATACGGGAATCTTTTAAAAACAAACAAAAACATACACATTACAAATTGACTTTTATTCGCCTCGTATAGTTGCGCGTGCGACACAAGCACATCTCACCTATAACTAACTATGTATGTAGTTATAAACCCACCTTGGCTGACATCGACTCCAAAAGTAACAATAATTGTAAATACATTATCAACCACACAACACATTCGTACCTACATATTGATGAGTAGAAAATAGTAAGTTAATTATCAAATTATAGAAGAATACGCAATTATTTTTTTACTTTTTAGTGCATATTAATTTGTTTTTCCTATGAAGTCGTTTTTTGTTTTGTTAAAATTTTTATTTATAATGTAATAATTATTAAAGTATATGTGCCATATATGACACTCACCATTGTGATCTGAGGTGAATTCGAGGCTGCTTTTTACATAATAACTACTGATAGTAGTGATAGAGTTGAAGCTTTTTCCTGATTTCAATCAAACCCGTTCTGTAGGATTTCCGTGTAAGAGTAACACATCAATCAAATCAATCAACAGCCTATCGTTGTCCACTGCTGAACATAGGTCTCTCCCAAGGTGCGCCAAAGCTCCCGGTCCTCCGCTTTCCGCATCGTTACCCGCCACCTTCATAAGGTCATCGGCCCACCTGGCTGGAAGGCGCCCTAAGCTGCGTTTGCCGATTCGCGGTCTCCACTCTAGGACTCGTCCGCTCCAACGGCCATCGGTCCTACGACCTACGTGACCAGCCCACTGCCACTTCAGCCTGCTAATTTTGCAAGCTAATATATAATATATATTTTTTAATTGTTTTACTACCTAAGACTAACTAAGACTATTACATCTGTTGGTAAATACTATCTCATTGGTTGAAAAATAGCAAGGAAAAATACTCTCATTTTATACTCAGTCCGTCCTCTGTCACATTGCATGTATATTCAGTGCGCCGCAATGAATCCCAAGGGCCGAGGCTCATGAGGGTATGTGGGTGTAATTTATCTATGTACCTTATAAAGCAATAGGGCATTGACCCTATATTATTCAACACTGACACTCTTTTATAAATTTATTAAATAAAATTATATGCCACTGAAAATTCTATTTTTCTATACTAATATATAAAGCTGAAGAGTTTGTTTGTTTGATCCGGCTAATCTCAGGAATTACTGTTTCAAATTTGAAAAATATTTTTGTGTTGTATAGTCCTTTTTATCGAGGAAGGTTCTAGTCTGATTTTTATTCATAATTTTTTTATTAATTAGACGCGGGTGTAACCGCGATGCACAGCTAGTTAAAGATAAACCTTAAGTTGATACTTACAACGAAATTATCGAGAACTAATTTCACTTTTTACTTTATATGGATATATTATTAATGTTAAAATAAAAAGGTTGATTCTCTTATATTTTATTTATGTTTATTATATCGAACTAGTTTTCGCGCGTAGCTTCGCCCACGTTTTGGGATTTGTTAGGTTGCACTCGTTTGGTATAAAAAAGTAGCCTATGTCCTTTGTTAGGATTACAGCTTACTTCATAGCACTTTATAAAAATAGGTACATTGGTTTAGCCGTCAACGCATAACAGACAGACAGATAATCGGTAAAGACAATTTTTGATGTACCTATAATACGGTGTAACTTTACTAAAATAAAACGGAATACAAATTTATTGTTATTTTTGTAGTAAGTTTTATGTCTTGCTGTCATTTGTTTAAACATGTATTAACAACAATATATACCTAACACAACAATTAATATTAATGCAACCTAACTAAATGTAACTTACTAATGTAACGTAATATGAGGCGTGGAGCAAAATTTATTAGTAATAAATTTGTGAAATACTGGTTACTTTTGTATAAATACACATATTTATACAAGAAAATAGACTTAAAACAATGTCAATGTCGATATATTTTGAACTGTCATTTTACAATTATAATATAAAGCTACTCGTACCACCGGCTGTGGATTCTACAGAGAAGAACCATCAGAGAAACCGTAATTACTCTTTTTAACAATAAAGAAAATTACAATAATTATTTACAATTATATTCATATAAGCCTAGATTGACCAGTGGTAAGAACGCGTGAATCTTAACCGATGATCGTGGGTTCGAACCCGGGCAAGCACCGCTGAACGTCATGTGCTTAATTTGCGATTATAATTCATCTCGTGCTTGACGGTGAAGGAAAACATCGTGAGGAAACCTGCATGTGTCACATTTCATTGAAATTCTGTCACATGTGTATTCCACCAACCCGCATTGGAGCAGCGTGGTGGAATAAGCTCCAAAACCTTCTCCGCACAAAGAGGAGAAGAGGCCTTAGCACAGCAGTGGGACATTTACATGCTGTTACTTTACTTCATTTTTATATTCATATTGTTATATTAAATCATTTTCTGGTTTTGAAATAAAACAAATGCTTGTGACGGATTAAAAAATAATATAAAATACAGATCCACGAATACCCACTTAAAGGATTAAGAATGAAAAAGATTTTATATTATTTTATATTACTGTGACCATTCAACATTAATGAAGCGAAAGACACAAAAATCTTGTTTTTAAAATGCATATTATTCGATAGACTGCCGTTTAAAATTCATTGACCTCGTCAATTTAAAACCGTTAATTTGTCTTAATTCCATATTTAAATATTAAAGTGCATTAAAATACATTTGATGGTTCTTTATTTAAAAATTATGATAATAACACACTTTATTTATAAGAGTATATTCAAAAATTTTTTATGGTAATTTGCTTTTTTATATAAAAATGTAAGTAGTCAATTAAACAAAATAGTTATTTGACTATACCTCGAGTATATGCAAATGACATTATTTTTTTGAGACGTTCATGACGGTGTAAAGCAAGTCGGAAGGAGTCGGAAAGTAGTCTTATTTAGATATAATATTTCTGAATTTAGAAATCAAAGTCAATTAAATAACAAAAAAAATGGTTGTCTGTAAAGTCGGTTTACGGACGATAGTTTAACGTGACAACGTCACAACAAAACATTGATGAAATGACTGCAATCGAGTGAAAGAGAGATAGATGCGGCGCAAGCGTACAATCAGCGTAACGGGACAATTTTTCGAGCATGCAGCCAGCGTTCATCGATTTATTAGACGTTGTCACGTCAAAATATATTACATTCCTATTTAACTTAATATAAATCAATACATATTCGATATGATATTGTTACGTGACGGTGTGAGTGCGGACCATCTGCAATGAATCTGTTGGTTTGCACGGTGCTCGTTCGGTTTATTTATAGCAATTCCTTATATGGACCTTGTTACTATCCTTATTTATTGGGAGTGCTCCCTTGTGTTTTTACTTGCGGTTTTGTCACAGAACTAAAACTTTGATAGAAGTGGCATCTATACAATTTTGAAATGTTTTAATTTAGTATTAACGAAGATATGTTAAAATTAATAAGATATTAAAGATTCAAAGTTCCATCTAAATTGTTTCGAAGGAACTAGCTTAAAAATGAGTTGCAAAAATTGACCTACAAACAAGTCAATTAGTTTTCTAACTAAGTCTAAAATGTCAAGATAGATTAAAGCTTTTAAAAAAATATTTCAAAATGTTTATCTTGTAGCGAATAATTATCACAAAGGTTCCGATTTGGAAATCTCTGTCTGAAAACTAATGTAACAGGAAAGGTCGTTACAGGAAAACAATAATTACATTTTTAACAATTGTTATTAAACTGAGCATAGCTTATAAGTTATAAGCCTTGGACAAATTATAGCTATGTTTTATATGTTAGTGCACATGTGCGATTATGTTATATGTAACTATATACTATGTTAGGTTTTCACGAATTATGTCATAAGCAAATTCAATTTTATTATCTTTTTTAAATGAGTCTTTATTGATATTAATGAATCTTCACTTATATTTATATAATATGTATTATTTTTAATAAAAAAGTAATTAACAGCCTTTTTTTTATCGCTGGAAAAACGCATTTACGCGTTTCCCCCACGTGAGGTGGGGGGGTATGTGGGGCTCGCCAGTGCTGAAGGCTTCGGAATACCCACAAAAAAACCAGCGTACCTGTATCGTCTCGGTGGAGCGGCACGGGATCGCTTGCGCATACTACCGCGACGCCCCGAGGTAGTAATTAACAGCCTCCAAATGTCCCACCATTGGGCTAAGATCTCGTCTACTCTTAGATCAAAGGGTTTGGAGTTAATTCTATCACGCAAAATCCAATTTGGGTTGGTGGAATACATTTGTGGCAAAATTTCAGTGAAATTGCACACATGCAGGTTTCCTCACGATGTTTGCCTTCATCGTCAAGCAAGAGATTAATTATAAACACAAATTAAGCATGTAAAATTTCAGTGGTGCTTTTCCGGGTTTGAACCCACGGTCACCGGTTAACATTCACACATTCTAACCTCTAGACCAACTCGGCTACTATACTAATATGCTAAATTACTCTGTACGTCTGTAAAACCTTTATGCCTAAACTACTGAACCGATATTGATGACATGATGATTTCTACATGAAGTAAGTTTGAGCCCCAATGTCCTACAAATATATTTTTTTATACCTAACATCTCCCTCTCAAGCGCGAGTGAAGACTAAACAATAATTCTTTCATCGTAGCAATATATCTCTTTTACAACCCTCCGGTTTTATTTACTGACTAAATAAATTCCATTGAACATTATATTGTGGCTTCTCTATACGTCTTCTGGTCTACTCATGATCTAAGGTAACGCCGAATATGGTCAGAAGAGCGTCTTATTACTGGTACACTATATTGCGCTTTGGTGTGCTGGGAATTAAATAGGCTGTTTATATAAAGACTAGTTATTGCTCGTAACGCTGTTATGTTATATATTTATGCTTTATTATATAATACATAAGACAGTACACTATACTGATGATTTGGGTTTTATCAGCTATACTAATTCGGTACTTTACTTTGATTTTACAGACAACCATTTCTGTTTATTTGTTCTAATATTAGTAAGAATAACTTTGACTGCCTCGTTGGTCTAGTGGCTTTGTATAAGGCCGCAGACTCGGTGGTTCTGGGTTCAATTCCCAGGTCGGGCCAATAAATAGTTATTGGGGTTTTCTGCCAGAAAATTCTCAGTAGCAGCCCGGAGTCTGGAAGTTGGAAGTGTGTTTGGAAGTGTGTCTGGGAGTGCCTCGGAAAGCACGTTAAGCCGTTGGTCCTGCGCCTGAACTCTTTCCGGTCGTGTCGGATTGCCGTCCCATCGGATTATGAGAGCTAAGGAAAAGAGAGTGCACCTGTGTTTGCGCACACACTTGTGCACTATAATATCTCCTGCGTAGTTGGCTAATCCCTCTTGAGATTGGCCGCCGTGGCGGAAATCGGTCTGGAGGATCTTCGTAAGAATATATTCCGACAAAGTTTATTTAGATGACTAATTAAAAAATAAGTAATTGACAATTGTATTTTCCCTCAAAGTTAAGAAGCGTAAATTTTTTTTTATTTAATATTTTATTTAAGTATTTAAATAATATAATTATGTGTCCATTATAAAATTACACGGAATTTTAATACTTATACGTTAGTCCAGTTTGTATGGAAAAAAAACCTATATTAAAATACCAATAAAAAATATTCATGAAAATTTACTAAATCAACGAATTTATACATTAAACTAAGCTGTCATTATTAAAAAAAAGGGTCGATTCAGTTACTTCTACGTCTGAAGTCTGAACGACATCGTTGATGTGAACTACTTTCACATTCTCAGAGTATATCAATACGTCACAGCTATCATTTGATTCGTGTGTAACTTGGACTATGTTTTTACTTAAAGAAATCTAGGTCAAGTAAACAAAAAATGTTCAAGCACGTCTAAGGTATTTAATGCTAGTCGTATAATTTTCGCTCGATATAGAAAGTAAGTTTAATTATTCCGTCCATCATTAGCAGTTCTGTAACTATAGTCAGGTTTTTTTTTGGTTCAAAAACCCATTAAGACCACACAAGGAAGACTACAGTCACACATTATCAGGGGCCCTAGAGAAATGGCTTTTACGTTAATATAATAGAATACAAAACAATAATCAATGTATGAGATTGACATTCGCGTTCGACATATAAGTCGAAGTTATTTTCGATTAGGCCCTAGCCACCAGACCTAGCCTAGACCACGTGACTTATCGTTGAGAGATGTCATTCTCATACATTTGTTTAGTTTTCTATTAGCGTTTACGATTGTAGAATGTCAACTTGGCAAGGGCCTCTATTCTATTAACGTAAAAGCCACTTGTCTACAGGGCCTGGAAAGAAAACCATTGCGATCATATCAAGTTTCGAATAGAAAAAAATACCGCATGATAATGGGGAGTTCCTTTGGGAGCTACGATGCAACAGACAGATACACGAGTAAAACATATAACACCTCTTTTATGTCGAGGATTAAAACTAACTAGTTTTAGAATGTTACATAATAGGCACGTACATATAGATAAGATGGTTTAAAGAAAATAAAAATGATGATTATTGTTGTTAATTTATTTATTTGTTTGAATATCAAACTCAACCTCTTAGATTTAAATACATACACAGAATGTATTTAAATCCAAATTAAGATAAGTAAGCATGTAAAATCTAAGAACGTAACAAGTTGATAGGATACTAGGATTACTAAGAAGAACGGAAGAAACCGATGTTCAGCAACGGATAACAATGCGACAGACACACAAAAAATCATCATGTGAATCATCTAATTTTAAATTGCCTTAACGTAAAAAATAAGGGATTTGTCGATATGAAAACAATAAATCTTCGGTGAACAATTGGGTAATTGAAAATAAACCGAAATTAATTTATAAATGATGGCTGTAACGGTTTTCATATTCCAAATTCAACTCTTTTAAAATCCGAATTCGGAATCGAGCCAATACCTTTCATAAATAAAAACATAAATAATTAAGTTAAATTCGCCTTTTATCTTAGTAATTTTGGTGTACCTTTAGTATAAAAACCTTAATATAGGGCTCTATTGGTCATTTGTAGTTTATAGTTGGGAAAATACAATGTATTTCTTTTCAATGGGACAAAAACGACTCCATGGACAGATGAGTTAATAAAGGTAACTTACAGACTTAAAAATACTTGAAAAGTATAATTGAATATAATTAGCATAGATTAAAAAGACGTATAACCTTCGGCTCCAGAACCAGTTTTAAACTAAGCCATGCGGTTATCCGGTATCTGGTTCAGAAACGATCTTTAAAGTGCATGGTCTCATTGCACTCTCTTTAAACAAACATACTGGTTTTTACATACAACTGACCTCCATTTTTATTTAATTTATAATTCATTTATATTTTATATTCCGTTTATATGATTGAGAAACGGAACTGTTATAGTGACACTGATGGTTACGTCTGTTTGTCCGTCTTTTCGATTTTCTCAGAAACTTATGCATGTAAAGAAAATTTGAATTGGGTACGTAATAAATAAACAAATTCTGATTTTGTAATTATGTTATTTTTATGGGACATATATGGGAATGGAATTTATGGGAATGGTATCCCATTGCGTAAATAGCTTGAAGATGTACCTATTTAAATATTATGAAAAAATCATGTTTATATACGATGTATAAACAAGATTTTTTCATAATCTTTAAATACATAGCTTAAGTATTATGACTATAATATGTAAATTATTATAATTAACATATTAAAGTGTAAACTATGCGTAAAAAAATAAAGGAATTTCTTCAGTGGAATTAAAATATTGAATCAATTTAACTTATTTTATTTTTAGAATTATAATATTTAAAATCAATTTCCAAATTTAAATTACTTGATTCGCAAAATGTATTCAAGAAGATTTATTTTACGATGTCCCTTAGTTACTTTAGTAAAATAAAAAGACGACTAATAATTTAAATTTTATGTCAAACAAAATAAGGATCATAATGCTTTGATGTGATATCATGTAACACGTCGAAATACCTAAGCGTATTATGTAATTTATCTATTGATATAGCTCTATCATTGAATACTAATGACATTGCGATTAAATTTTTATTTCAGACGGCGAAAGTGACGTTACGAACCTTGGAATATTAAACAGATAATAAAATGTTTTTTTTTTTTTAATTTTTACGTAATCTATATGATAAAACAGACAAACGCCAAATAGTTTAGTACCTTTTCTCCTTTGTTTGTTGATCTTTTATTTTTGTTTGAAAGCTGTTGATGAGTGCTATTCCGATAAATAAAAAATAGTTTTAAGAGAAGGATTAAAAATATTCGAAACATGAAAATTCATAAATAATTTCCTAAAACTTTTCCATAATGATTATGGTCGAAATACATCAAAATATTTGAAGACTAATATTTTTTATTCTGTAGTCTTAAAGTGATCACATACCACTATGTGATATATGTAACAATAAATATAAATTACGGGTAACAAATATAGTTATAATTTAACGACGACTAATGGAAGATTTTTAGCCTTGTTTTTAGCATAGAGGCGTATAGATTAATTATCTGACATAGTGAAATATTATTTTTTAAAAGCTTAAGATGGTTACAAAAATGATAAGTATACGTGGTTAAGGAAAATAAAGATAATATGTTTTGCCTTATTTGTACTGGTATAATTCTATTGTAAGTAGGTAAAGAAAATTATTATTTCAATAGAATCAAAAATTCTTCAATCATTCGAGTATCTTTGTGTACTTAACAGATGGGTGTTCTCACCCACTTGAGAATTTGATGAAATGTAAGCACATAAATACACAATACTGAAATTGAAAGGAAAAATATTTTCTTAAGATAACTTATACTTTATAACAAAACGTAACAAAGAATCGAATAAAAAAGAGCGAAATTCAAAGAAGATTCCGAAGAAATATGTAAATGCGAAGTCACCACGCCACGCTGGCTGACGTCACTATTTAACGTTAATATTTAATGGATGTTTCTTTAAAACTGTATAACACGACTCGGAAATCTCGACTGCTATCTGGCTTGCGATAAATTGGAATGGCAATTTCTCCCATTGCGTAAATAGCTTGAAGATATATTTTCTTTGTAGTAAGTGTAGTAGCTGTCTGTTTTAGTGTTCTGTGTAGTAGTTTGCAATTGTTCTCACCTTATTACACTAAGTAGTTGTGCTGAGCTTTTTTTTATTGCATAGGACGGCGGACGAGCATATGGTGTAAAAATGGTGTAAAAACATCCAGTTTATAGATGATGCATTTTGTTAAGACTCCGTATCAAATTGTAATTTAATTTTTTTTTGTTTTTATTGCAAATGAAGGCGGGCGAGCATGTGGGCCACCTGATGGTAAGTGGTCACCAACGCCCATAGACATTGGCATCGTAAGAGATGTTAACCATCGCTTACATCGCCAATGCGCCACCAACGTTAGGAACTAAGATCTTATGTCACTTGTGCCTGTAATCACACTGGCTCACTCACCCTTCAAACCGGAACACAGCCATAGCAAGTACTGCTGTTTTACGGTAGAATATCTGATGAATGGGTTGTATCTACCCAGACGAGCTTGCAGTAAGCCCTACTCCTACTCATACTTCCTATCGCGATTGCACCACCAACCTTGGGAACTATTGTCTTGTGCCTGGAGTTACTCTTGTTCACTTTCTGTTAGGCGTTAAAATACCCAACGAGTATGATATTCCCCGGGCTTGCACAAAACCATTTAGTATCTATAACATTATTCTAATAACTACAGCAAAACTAAACTAACTAGGTACATTACTAAAATAGCTACATTTTACTTATTACCTATTAATAATGTTATGTATACACCTGCTCCATTAAATAGTTTGGCATATATTACATAAGGTAATTACATGACTTTTGCAAGGAATGCGACGGTTACAGCACAGGTGTAAACACACCTTTAAACCTTAAATGTACGTCATGTGTAACATACCTTACATTTCACGTGACATTTTGTTACATTTAAAAACTAGCTTTAATTATAAACATACGTGGGAATGGAACGTAAGACGATGAGTGAAATGAAGCGTAATAGGAATGAGTGAGCGAGAAAGGACGCGACAGAGACAGAGGGACGAGTGAAGGACGAGACAAAACGACGACGACATTTGCAGCGCGCTCACGAGCAACTTTTGTCTCGGTGACAGTTTCGTCACCCTCATCAAGTCCATGGACTTGTATGGAGATGCGCTCACGCGACGAAAGTTTTGTCACTGTAACCCTCCGTGAGCGCACTCCGCTATGGATAGATGACATGACAGTGACATAAATAAAAATTTTAACAAAACAAAAACCGACTTCATAAAAAAACAAATTAATATGCACTTAAAAGTAAAAAAATAATTGCGTATTCTTCTATAATTTGATAATTAACTTATCATTTTCTACTCATCAATGTGTAGGTACGAATGTGTTGTGTGGTTGATAATTTATTTACAATTATTGTTACTTTTGGAGTCGATGTCTTTTGTGATTTTTTTATGAAGTCGGTTTTTGTTTTGTTAAAATTTTTATTTATTTTTCGATTTTTAGTGAATCTGAAGTACACTCACTAATTTGTAGAATATGGGTAGACCTACTAAACGTGCAGCTCATATGAGACAGCGCCATTTATATTATTATTTAAATATATTAATCTAAAACAGTGAAACATAAAGAAAAATGCATTTTGGTACTTAATTAATAAATATTAGTTAATATGGTTAAATGTATGAATATAAATTAACATGTTTTGATTAAATAGATTTAGTTGGTGGGGTAATTTAGTTGGGCAGCCATAACATAACCAAATAGTTATTTCTAGTAATAATTAAAAAAACTGTATGTTTATAGATGTTGTGTTATACCATTCCTCACCATAAAATATGACGGAATGTCAGTATATTAAAAAAAGGGGAAGTATCTATACTATCTATATTATCCTAACTAATATTATAAATGCGAAAGTAAGCTTGTTTGTGACGCTTTCACGCCTAAACAACTAAGCCGATTTAAAAAATTCTTTCACCAATGGAAAGCTACATTATCAGGGAATAATATAGGCTACTACGCGGGTGAAACCGCGGGAAAAACACTAGTAATCAATATATAAATATACATAAATATAACATGTATATAAGAGTACTTATACGATTCTATATATATATATATATATGTATAATGAGATGTTCAAATATGTTTCAATTACAAACATATACATATATACTAATGCTTACATGCATAACTCATATTATAAAGAGGAAAGATTTGATTTTTGTTTGATTTTTTATTACGATTTAAATCAAAAACTACTCGACCGATTTTAAAATTTCTTTCACCCTTAGAAAGCTACGTCTTTACCGAGTAATATAGGCTTTATTATATTTTCAAAAACTTATAGATCCCTACTTAAAATGGAGCAATGTAACCCAACGTATCAAACTGTTGCCTATAAAAGTTATTATTTCGCGTGCGCTGCGAAAACTATTGACGGGTATATAAAGAAGTATTTTTTACAATAGTACTATAATTACTTGATCATAACGATGTTATGGTAGGTGAATGATAAATCTAGATAGCCTATAAAAGATTCGGCCGTGTATCGTTAATTTTGCTACTAAGAATTGAAGATTTCCGTTACTTTGTCATGGATCCTATAATCAGAATCTAACCAAACTATCATCAAACAACCCTTGAAGTATACTCTTTCTAATAAAAAAAAAATCATCGAAATCGGTTAGCGTGATATTGAGTTATTCGTCCATTTGTCGCGCACATACCTCATGCAAATTTACGACTTATATGGTTTTCTCATGGATTCCATTGTCAAACCTGGACTAAAAATGGGACCCCATGGGAAGCAACTCCTTTCAAATAAAAAAAAAATCATCAAAATCGATTCACCCAGTCGAAAGTTATGAGGTAACAAACAAAAAAAAAAAAAAAAAACATACAGACGAATTGATAACCTCCTCCTTTTTTTGAAGTCGGTTAAAAACTGGTTATGTCGCCGTGACAAAAGTTGCTCGTGAGCGGTATCGCTTAGGAAGTGCATGTGCGACTTACGAGTGCTTACAAATTATTAAAATAAAATTAAGTGTTTTTCGAAAATATTCGTTAATTTTTTCTCGCCACTATCCCATATACATATTATATATTGATCAATATACTTAAGGTGCTTTAAATAAGTTATTGTTGAGTAAATTTAACATAACGTATGACGTAAGGAGTACGATACATTATGTAATATTACATGCATTTTAGTGTTAAAGGCACGTTTACAACTATATTAAGATTGCTTGCAAAGGTCAGCTTGTGTAATTTATTTAACTAGATTTCGTCCAGTGGCCGATTTTTTTTTCGATCATCATTGAAAATTTTTGTACCAAATATATGAGCAAACATTACACGTTTCAATTATATTTTTATTTACATTTTTATACTGGTAACACTATGAATCGAAATCCAAACGATAATTGAATGAAAAACAAGTAAAAAATATACTGAAATGTGTTTTTTTTTGCCTTTATATATAGAAATGGTATATTAGCATAGCTATTTATTAAGCATAGAAATTTATATGTAAGCTTTACATAAAATAAATTATATTAATAAAACTATAATGTAACGAGGTCTGACTGACTTAGTAAAAGTAGATAGCTTTACTTTCGGAAAATATTATTATATTCATATTATATACTTATAAGTATCTTCATATTATATCTACATATATGTATACATATAAGAGATTGTTTTTCGAGCTTAGTTATCGTAGTTTTGCCATAGCTGTGCTCTCGTGCTCGCAAAGTGATTCGTCATTCGTCCTTCCGTTTCCTTTCCTCTTTCCCTCTCAACTCTCTCAGCCATCCACTTACGTTCCATTCTTTGCTTTTTATTCTACGTTCGCATATTAATATTTACATATCGCAGAACGAGACTTCATTGTAAATATAATGGATTTAACTGCATTCTCTGCCAGCAAATTCTAACATTCTTACAATAGTGTCAGCAGAATATAAGTAAAATAATAATAAGCAAGATACTAAATATATATTATATATGTACGCAAACGCAATTATACTCACACATACATAAAACTTATGTTTTTACATACAAATTTAAATTTTTCATTGGATGTATTTTAGAAACGGATTCTGAACTAAATAACTAATTAATATGTAATCACTTGTTGGTAGAGCTTTGTGCAAGCTCGTCTGGGTAGGTACCACCCACTCATCAGATATTCTACCGCAAAGAGCAGTACTTGCTATTGTTGTGTTCCGGTTTGAAGAGTAAGTGAGCCAGTGTAATTACAGGCACAAGGGACATAACATCTTAGTTCCCATGGTTTGTGGCGCATTGGCGATGTAAGCGATGGTTAACATCTCTTACGATGCCAATGTCTATGGGCGTTGGTGACCACTCACCATCAGGTGGCCAATATGCTCGTCTGCCTTCCTATGTAATAAAAAAATAATAATAATGATAGTCCTATTTATTTATTATACCCTTCTAGGTAAGTTACCGACCAATCATTAGATATTTTACCTCACAGCAATACTTAATATTGTTCTGTTTAAGTTTGAAGTGTAAGTGAGCCAGTGCAACTACAAACACAATAGGACATATCATAGCATCTTATTTTCAAAGGTGGCTGGCGCATTGGCGATGTAGTATGTTTCATATTAGTTCTATTGCCGATGTCTATGGTTACCGCCATGTTGCCCAATTTCCCGTCCGCCTATCTATTTTCTTTTAAACGCTACATCAATATTATTACAGTAAAATTACTCACACTTTAGGCCCTATTCAAATAAATCTTGAATTATTTAATAATAACTTACCCTGTTTCTTTCATAGTTTCAGACGTAATTTTTTTATTTTTTTCCTTTTTAACGTAGGTCCATAGTTTTAATTCCATAGACAATTATATAATGGCAACTACCTATTTGTTTGTGTTACCGACGCTTTGTTTGTGGAAAATATAGTAACATTGTTTAATACTGTCTTATTAAATACAATGCGGTCTCGACTACCTTGAAGGAATTTTAATTTTGTATAAAATTTTTACAATATATAGTGAAAAAGTATGTTCTAAATAATAAACTTCAAGAACGATAGAATTTTCATTATTTAATATAATTATATCATTTGTTTTCAGTAATATAACGAACATATAATAACGATTCATCTTGACTTTTTTTATATATTATATTTAACAAATATATTAATAAATATTATCTTATTATCTATAATCTTCTATATAAATAAAATGATAGAGGTCTGCAGTTGTGCGCGCATCACGGAAAAAACTACTGGATAGATTTCAATGAAATTTTGTAAATTTTATTTCTTAGACACTTGGCCCTTATTAAAAAAAATATTGCGATATCTTCATTTAATAAAAAGTTATTAAAGTTTCAAGAAACAACGATTTGTATATGCACTGCGTGTTCAGTGATGTATGTTTAAAGTATATTTTTGCTTGCGATCTTTTTGATGTTTTTTCCTTCGTACATAAGAAAACTTTGTTATTATATCAAACAACGCGAACGAAGTCGCGGGTATCAGCTAGTGAGAAATAAAGTTATATAAATCGTAAACTAAATTGTTTCTATATTAATGAATCGTCGAGTTATGGAAAAGATACGTTTTAAATACAAAATTAAAATTAATTATTTAAAATTTTAAAACACGCTAACTTATCGAGATGCTGTTTAATCATTTTAATGCATCGAATAGTTGAAACGATTAAAAACAAATTGCTCGTTCTCATTGTTTCGTTTAATGTATATTTAAAATGGCAATGGTGGTGTATTTGAAACGTAAATGTCATAAAATTCTGTCGTATTACGCTTTCATATTGTAAAATGATCAGTATTTTAAATAAATTGAATGTCGTTTCATTTGGTATATAAATAATATTTTGTACTTTAGTTTAAATGGTAGTATTGAATGTATTTTTGAATATATATTCGGACACGAATATTATTATGACAATATATTTATGCTATTATTATTGTTGAAACGGTCATTTATATAATCACAAGCGATACACTTAAATAACTTCCATGTAAAATATTTAGCACAGAATATCTTAAGACTTTTTCATACACGTCATACGGCTTCAATTCATATTATGTGACAAATTAATAAAATTGGCCCTTTGATTTAGTGGACACAGGTACGTATAAGGCCTTTTTATAAAAAGTGTTATCCTACGGTCTATATCTGGTTCCCAAAAAATCTTTCATTGTAATAATTTTCTGGGGACATTATTCACACACGGCCATCTGATCCCAAACTTAGCAGAGCTTGTACTATGGAAACCAGACAACTGTACTACTTTTCTTTTGTAAATACATACTTATATAGATAATTACACACAGACTCAGGACAAACAGACATATCCATGCCCACAAATGTCTGTCCTGCGAATCGAATCCACGGCCTGCGGCGCGAAAAGCAGATATCTACCAAGCACGCCAGGCTCGTCAAATAAATGTAATAAATTCAACTAAAACTTTTTTACTCGAACAAACTACGCGCGAATCGAACTTTTATAACAAGTGTCGTAAAATAGTAGTATCGTAGTAGTGGATAGTATTGAACGCGGCAAAAGATTTTAATGAAGGTTTTTTTTTAACTGAAATTTATTTGACGTTCGCCTTCTATTTCTTTTATGTTTTCCTGTTTTCTAGAATATTCTTTCAAATTCCTATTTTGAAATATTCAGTCGTCATTGTGTATATAATTAAATAGTTTTCAAAATGATATACCTACATACTAATATATAAAGCTGATGAGTTTGTTTGATCCGGCTAATCTCAGGAACTACTGGTTTGAATATAAAAAATATTTTTGTATTGTATTTAGTCCTTTTATCGAGGAAGGTTCTAAGCTTATTTTTATTCCTTATATTTTTACTAATTATACGCAGGTGAAACCGCGGAGCACATCTAGTTTATCATAAAGATTTATTAAAATTGTGTAAATTACTTGTGTAAATTTTCAATATTTAAATTAAATTTTCACAAAGAAAAACCAATTTATTATAAATACTGTTCAAACTTTGGTATTTCTTTATAAACAGTAATTGAATTTTAATTAAAAAAAAATCAATATGTGTAATTTAATATTCAGTACAAAAAATATTTTACAAAATCCATATCACTTTGATACAATTTTGTGTATTCAGTATGGCTCATTGTTGATGTTGTATGTATGAATTGGTTTCGCCCGCATGTTAGATGGGGGCTTCCCCTCAGGTATTAGATATAAAAAGCCTTGCCTTTGTCACCAAGGGGTTCAAACTAATTAACACCAAATTTCACCGAACTTGGTTCATTAGTTTAGCCGTGATAGACAGACAGATTTACTTTGACATTTATAATATTAATATATATACACATATGTTAAAATTTGTATTGAGTTTAAAAATGAACTTTAATTGTCAAAATATATTACGATACTGTCATGCAGAGTAATTTGCGAATACCGCAACTGGGAGTCAATTCTACTAACAAATTGTCATTTATCGCAATCGAATCGAAGCGTGATCGTTGCCGTTTAACTGTTTACCTATTCTTTAATTTAATATACGACTATTGGCATAAAAGTTAACAATTAAGTTTAGTTTTGACGTACCGGTATACGGTGATATATTTTTGATTCAGATCCGAATAAATATAGATTAGTCAAAGTTGGATCGAAATCG
This sequence comes from Nymphalis c-album, assembly GCA_963151315.1. NCBI lineage: Eukaryota > Metazoa > Arthropoda > Insecta > Lepidoptera > Nymphalidae > Nymphalis > Nymphalis c-album. Next base: position 2,253,729 of record OY720602.1, on the reverse strand, counting down.
AATCGAGAACGTATCGTAATCATAGATTAGTAGAATTCGGTCGGACGCGTTTCACCCACGGGTAAAGTGTGGGGTGGGGGGGGGGTATGTGTGACTCGCCGTCTGTCCAGGGCACCGAGTGCACTCCAGACATCGGAATACCCACTAAAAAACCAGCGGTACCCTTCCCGTCTTAAGATGAGCGCCACGGGATCGCTTGCGCACTCAACCGTGAAAGAATTCGGTCCCAGAATTGGTATATGGTCAGTATATATTTAAGTCGATATAACTCTGTAGCTACAAGTTCAAATCCGGCCAGATAAAAACATGTAACATGTAAGGGATAGTGAGAACTTCAAACATTTGTAAAAGCATTTATTAATAATGTTCTAATTTTTAATTTTACTTGTGTCGTTGGCAGTTGAAACAGTGATCTTAGAAGAATAGAGCGGGAATGTTTCTAAAAGATATAACACCTTCATTGGCTCCACTGGTGACAGTGACAGTGACAGGGCGGCTAGTTCGTTTTTCGCCCAGAGAAATCCTAATAGCGCTCTTGTCACCATTTCATGCTTTGATATTATGAGATCGCATTCATAATTATTTCTATTTCAATATTATTAGCGCTCACTCATCGACACTAATGGTCATAAACGTCTTTCAATTATGAAGTGGGACTTAATTATTAGGAACGCCATTAATTTCAAATTTCGCATACAAAATTTTAAAATTAATGACGTTTCAAATAATTAAGTCCCACTTCACTTTGAATCACGTTTCAGTATTCGGCCGTAAGAAATGTAAAGATCTTTTTATACACACCTTTAATAACAAATATTAAAGTCAAAGTTGTGTTGTTGTAAGTCAAAGTTAAGTAAAGTAAACCAATTTAACAAAGTCCCTTTAAATTTTTGTGTAGTAAAATTTATATATATTTAATTTCCATGTAAATTGTAATCGCGCTTAAAGTTCAAAGTACGAAAGCTCGCATAAAGCTTTGTAGAGCTTCGAAAGATGAGAAAGTTGACGCGGTAACACTTGCGTCAAGTCAGAAAGCTTCTCACGCTTTCATTGTATAAACTTGGTCGCAATTTTTGTTATATATTATTCTATCTTATTTTTTATTAAAAAAACTTTTTATTTAGAAATAATAGGATAGGATTTATTTAAATATATTTGTTACTGAATTATTGTGAGGACAGTTAATATAATAAATATATAGAATTGTAATCCGTCCATAAATAGAGCTTTTATTTGTCTACCATTATTATATACATATATATATATATATATATATATATATATATATATATATATATATAAACTTATAGAATATTTTCGCATATTAAACGCTGATATGAAAATTGATTCCCAAAATTTAAATTCAAATGATTGATTTTAATAAAATACATCTAAAGATATGTATCCTATGCAAAAACAATTGAAACATCGAAACAGAGTCAAATTGTTCAGATAAAATAATAACCGTGAATGTTTAAAAATAAATTCAATAGAATTACCAATATTACTTTTGCAATACTCGCTACTTTCACTACCCTGGCCGGGTTCAACGACCGCTTTGTGCTCCACTTGACTCTGAATGGTGCTATTGTATAGTAATAGCTTTTATTGCAAGCTATAAATAGTCTGGTCGTGGCATACCTGAAACGAATTCAAAAAAAATCGTTATAAACATACAGGGTCATACATATAAGCTATTTTTAAATCAATTGCTGTAAATAATATATATATATATTTATATGTATATGTAATTAAACTACAAACATAATAATAAGCTAATATAATATTTCGCAAAATAAAAAAATAAAATTGGCATACAGTTTAAATTTGATAAAAATATTATTTATTTTAAATTCGTGATCTATTTTTTGGTTCTGGAATGCCAGAATGGTATCCGGAATCTTGTAGGGTATACCCCTGCGACGATAGCATGGCTTGGACATATGGTCAATTTTTCTATTATTTTCATCTAACCGAGAGCAACAGTTTTCACTTGTAAGTCTTGTGACAATTCATCAATCTCTCATTATGGTCTGACTGAAATATTAACTTTAATGATATTTCATGTCAGATGAAATAATAAATCATCCTAAATCATAAACCTGAAGTCATATATCTGACATTTAATATCCCCGAAGTGAAGTTATTTATGTGTCTGATGTTTCAATCAGTGTATATGCTCGATCTTTTGGGATATTTTTGATTTAATTAAGCATACTACATAAATTATTGTTCTAGTCATATTTTCAAAATATTATCTTTAATATTAATAATACTTCGGTACCACTTACATATTGCCACTTATTTTACAATAAAATAATAATATCCTGGGACATTATTCACACACGGCCATCTGATCCCAAACTAAGCAGAGCTTGTACTATGGAAACTGATATACTACTTAAACTACTTTTATTATGTAAATATATACTTACATAGATAATTCAACCCAGACTCAGGACAAACAGACATGTTCATGCACAAAAATGTCTGTCCTGTATGGGAATCGGAGCCCGACCTGCGGCGCGAATGGCAAGTATCTTACCAACCACGCCAACCGGCTCGTCTAAATTATCGACATGTTATAAGAATGCGACGTAAATACGACGTATCTGATGATGATATGTAATTCGATAAATAGCGTTAGTTAAAACTAAATAATATAATCTTAGTATAATAATACGATCAATCGTCACATTTAATGTTATAATTATAACTAATTTTAATTTGATCTTGTATAGATAAATCCAGTTTATAATAAAAATGTATAAAAAATTATGTATAACTTAAACTCTTTTCTTCTACTACTACTACTCTCTAACTCTATAGCGTAAAACTCTACCCCTACGCGTAGTATCACCTGATCTTGCTGCATCAAAACTTCAAGAAATATTTTAAGCCAGCTAAAATTTTAATAAAATTCTTAGAAGTTAAAATATATCTCTTCTTAACATTTACGTTGTTATTGTGTTGAATTTTATTATTAAACTTTTGAAGGGCAAATAAGTTAAACAAAATTCGCGGTTACAACTTGGCTAAACTTGATGTACTGGGTTATAAGATTCATTGCCGAACATTAAGTATTAAGATTTAGTAGCGTCTGCTAAGTTATAAGTATAAAATTTTCATTAAAACCTTTGTCAATTAACAAAAGTAAACAGTTTTCTCTTATCTCAGTCTCGCAGTTGTCATAGCGTTATTTTAAGCAATTACCCTAAAATAATAGGGATTATAAGTATTAGAGATTTCGTATTTATTTACGAAAGGGATTATGAATCTAATAATTAATTCTATAGATACCCAATATATTGATATAGCTGAGATAGCCCAATGGTAAGAACGTGGGTATCTTAATTTTGCCCTGGTGGAACCCACGATGATTGTGGGCACCACTGAATCGCAAGTGCTTAATTTGTTATTTATAATTTATCTTGTCCTTGACGGTGAAGGAAAACATCGTTAGGAAACACGCACACCCACTAAAATTCTGTCACATGTGTATTCCACCATACCGCATTGGAGCAGCGTGGTAATAAGCTCCAATACCTTCCCCTCAAAAAGACTTGAAGAGGTCTTAGTCTAGTAGTGGTACATTCACAGGCTGTCACTATATTTATATAAGGGTGTGCAAGAGGTGCGAATGTGTTCGAAGCAAATGTTGTATTCTTTATAATACTTAAAGTTAGTAGTGGGTAACATCTACTTATAATATATTCTACCGCTAAACAGCAATACTTAGTAATGTGGTGTTCTGGTTTTAACGATCAGTAACCAGTGTAGTTCATCCACAAGGGTTGGCGCCAATGTTTTTTGGTGGAGTTGAGCACTTACCACCAAGTGACAGATTTGCGCGTTCGCCTACTTATATTATAAAAAAATAAACTATTATGATAGATTTCAATGTGATAATTTAAAAAGGCTAATATCTGCGTCTTTATATTAAAGATTATTAATTATATTATAATATTACAGCTTACACTTCGATGGTACAGAACATCTTCGCTCGAATGCAGTCTAATTAAATCTTTGATGATTCCAGCTACCTCTGCATGTGTTGGTGACATCTTAATTTTGCCGCTTAGTATTATCATACTAAGTTCATATTAGTTCTCGTTTGTGCAACTAGCTCCCGACTTCGTTCGTGTAAAATAGGAATTAATTTACTTCCTTATATTTCTGAATCAATGTGTAAACTTTCGCTAATCGATTTATTCGTCCGTACTATGATAATGCATCGAAAATACTGGTCTATATTTCAAAGTATATATGCCATAAAACGCTTAAATATATTATATATAAGTAATATATTAACATCATGATAATGCCCTTTTTTCTGCTCGCTGGAAAAACGCAGTTACGGGGGGGGGGGGTGATGTGGGGCTCACAGACACTAAAGGCGCCGGAATACACGCAAAAAACCAGCGGTATCCTCTCCGTCTGGTCGGGAGGCGCCACAGGATTGCTAGTCATGATAATGCCTTCATAAAATAATAAGAGTTAATAAGTAAATGTAATATGAGAATGAGTTAGGTATTCAAACCTTTTACCCTATTGTTATCTATGTCCTTCCTTGTGGTTCGAGCTTGCAACATGACAAATTTCATCAAAATCGGCTCAGTGGTTTATCAGTTAAAGCGTAACAAGCAAACAGTTACTTTCGCATTTACAATTAGTATAGGTATAGACTTTGATGTAAATTAGCTTTCGAATTTGGTCAGATTATACTGTAATTATTCTTACTGGCAACAATTCAAAAACTATTGTCATTCGTTACAGATAAAATTTATCTGCTTGAAAGTTATACATTACAATAAAATAAAATGAAAATTATTTCAATAAAAAAGAAAATCCAATCCAACAGTTTTTAACGGCTTGGAGATGCCTTTTGTTATTAAATATTATTACCTCCGTGAATGCATTATTTTATCATTCGTGAAACTGTATCGGTGAAAACTGAAAGCAATGGTTAAAATTTATGATGATATATACATATATGAAATACCTAGTTTTTTGCCTAGCTTTTAAGAATAAGGATTGGTCATTTAAAACACATTTAATCGACGATAACGGGTTCAAAAACTGATTTTTTCATATATTAAGATAGTATGTTGATAGTTTCAATTATTTATAATCACGGATATACTAGCAAATCCAAGTGTACAATCCAGTTTGACGCGAAAATTCTTCTCAATCTACCAAGTTAACGTATATACAAAATGCATTATTAATATATATATAATATTAATATTATTAAGCAGTTAGTATAAAATAAAAAAAAAAACATTGATTTGATCTTTTTATTATGAGTTATTTTTAACTTACAGACAGTTCAATTTTATTAAAATTTATAGATAAGTCTAAATTCGTGGAAAACAAAGATACTCACGTGAACTTAAAGTTGTTATAGCTTTTGATAGACTAAACCGATTTTGATGAAATCAAGACTGAACGGTACTTTAAAACTACTCCTTTCATTCAGTTATTTGTAATTTTAAGTCTTTTTGATGACTACCCCGGAACAGACGGACAAAAATAAACAATAAAAAATATTGTTTTGATTTCGGTAAATTACAAACAACCATATTAACGTAAAAAGAGACAGTTACTTTCAAATCACAAACAGACATATCAATTTTATTTATTGATATAGACTATAGTCGTAGTAACGACTATGAGAACGCCTATTCATCGCTCAGTATTGCCATTGTCTAAGAACTTTCACTTTTGTTAAATAATTACAGGCATTATTCTTCTTTTATAAATTAATGAATAAGATTTACATAATTCAGGGTTGCCAAAGCAAAATTTATATTATGTTCTATTATATATTTTAATATTTTCTTTGCGTCTGTGCGTCTGTCACAGGATGATGTATTTAGTTTCACAGAATATTTAAATGGGGCTCCCATACAAGAGACATGATTTCCAATCATCGATATATATAATGGTACGTTACCCTACGTACGCGACTCTAAGGTCGTACACTATAACATTCAAATTCAAATTTTAAAATACTTTATTCAATATTGAAGTATTACACTTACTTATTGATTGTCAAACTGGTAACTACTACCGGTTCGGAAAAGAAACACCCAGCCCTGAGAAGAACCGGCGAAAGAAACTCAGCAGGTTGTTTTTTTTTTGTCTTTTACAAAAAAATAACAATAAGAAATAGCCATGCGGCGATCGTCTCATTCCCAAGGTGTGCTATCATTACTTGTCATGTTCTTTGACTAATACGAATTTAAATTATATCGGAAGTTATTTTATATTAATAATTCTATTTCTTTTATTCCAGGTACATAAAAACTTCTACTAGGAAAAACAACAGCAACTCTGTTTATCAAGGTAACATTCCTCATATATAACGCTAAAATGACCTCAATATGAGAAGATTAATAAACTTATAATAAATAAAAAATACACAGTAAAATAGTCAAAAATACCGAAACGTACTTTTATGTACTATTTATTTATTGTATCATATGATTTCAATGGTAAATTAAACCTAAACAAATAGTTTCATATTAAAACTAAGATGAAATTTAAAATGAAAAAAAAAGTGAATAAAAGTATGTGTGCGTGTGTGTGTGTGTGTCTGTATGTGCGTGCGCGCGCGTGTGTAGAGTTCATAATATTTTATTGTATTTTTAATACTGTAAGGAGTAAAAATTTGAATATTTGGTGGCTTTAGGCGTTTTTTATAGGTTTAATAGTAGAAGGTACAATCTCATATGTACCCATAGAAATGTACTTAGAGACACTTAACCTAGAAGGATCAGAAAAAAGGGTCAGCGACTCTATATAAAACGCCATCAAGACACAAAGCTCATGCAAATGATACTTTGAACCCATCGTAGTATTGGATTAGCAATGAGTGTAGTTGTATACAAGTTCTAAGTAACAAGACATACTGCACGTCTAAACTTTGGACGACATTTGAAAACAACATAATTAGTCGAACTAAGTTCCAACTTAAGTACAACTTACCTTACTTCTAGACTAAACCTAACATTGATAAACTAAGGTCTTAAAGTAATTGGAAATAAATTGAGTCGTTAAATTTTTAAATAAACCGATATATTGCTATAAAGCCAATCTCAAAAAGTATTTTATGTTTTTTTATGTATAAAAGTATACATTTATTCATTACATATACATTACATTTTTTATTTTCTTAATGGTAAGTTAGCCTGTAATTGTTTATATATTTTGTTACAATATTTTTATTCATGTAATTTGACAAACGTGTTTCTAAATATTTAACGCCGGCTTCCTATTAGATACATAAATAAATAGTTAATATATAAGTATTCATTTTGAAATACTTTATTTACTTCCTAGTAAGACTTTGCTAAGGCCCGTCTGGTACCATTAATTCATCAGATATTCTCTCGCTAAACAGCACCACTAACTACTGTTGCGTTCCGGTTTGAAGGTTGAATGAGCCAGTGTAACTATACGCACGTGGAATATAACATTTTAGTTCTCAATTGGCGTATTGACTATTTACGGATGGTTAGTATATCTTACAATGTGTACGGGCGGTAGTGACCACTTAAATACACGTGCAACACAGTATACGTGGTAGAAGTGGTTCTCTCTCTCTTTCTCTCTCTGTCATATATTCCTTCTCTGTCATATAAATGTGCGTAATCGTGACATGTCCTTTAAATTTTACGCTCAATCCTCGTTCGATTTTCAAATCGTCTAAAATAATATGTATAGGTATTCAACTTTAACTGTGTGGGTTATTCCACATACAAGCATAATACTTTTTAATTTTGTTCCGGTATGAAGGGTGAGCGAGCCAAACAGTGGACACAATTGGCATATCATAAAAGTTCACAAAGCGGAACAGTGGTAGTAAGTTCGTTAAGTAATGTTTAATATTAGCTATAGTCCTCGTCCCCGGTGGGGAACATTTATTGATGGTCCATTTTTTAGTCCATCTTCCTTTAATAGATAGGTGATATTTACCTAAATAAACTTAAATATATAACTTGAAAGAGCTTATATGGTCCAGCAGATACAATACGATTCGACCAACAAAGTTTTTGATTTCTAAATGTAATTATTCAAAAGAAATTTCGAGATATATATTATTCAAATGGAAATCACTAGTACCTTTCACCTTTCCTTCAATATAATAATATTATTGATAAATAATATCTATCTGATGTCTTAGTCTTATAATAACATATATCATTTATTTACAAATGTATGTTCAAAACTTATCTCATATCTATACTAATATATAAAACTCTTTGTTGTGAAGAGTTTGTTAGTTTGATCCGGCTAATGTCAGGAACTAGTAGTAGTCCTTTTATCGAAGAAGGCTCTAAGCTTATTTTTATTAATTACACGCAGGTGAAACCGCGTGGCACAGCTAGTTTAACAATAAGTACAAAAACAATATTCTCAAACAATCATATATACCCAAAATAATCTGCCATTAAAAAAAAAAACAAGAATTCGACAAATTAAAGTCAAACAACAAACAAAAACACTTCAGATACTAATTAAGAAGTAATTGTTAAACTAAGTATCAAATATCTGACTGGGGTCCCATAATTCGTCCATTAATGTCTTGACAACGCCATAAATATTCCACATTATAATACCTTGACCCTTGGGATCGTGACCGAAATATATGAGATCGGTTATTTATCATGAAGGTTTATTATGGACCTAGGCGTTTGTCATTTAAGGCTCATTTATTTTTTATCAAAATGGTATATATTTTCTGAATTATCTATATCACAAAGGCTGACAGGCCTCAATTATACATGAAGTAAGATTCAAGACTAATAAAAGGTTATAAGCGATGTTGAAAAAGGAGGTTCTGCTAGGAATATTGCGTGTCATGGTTTTGCTAGTCTATTATATGCGTATACAATATATGACTGTCTCGTTGGTTCAGTGGCTAGATATAAGGCCGTGGACCCGGTGGTCCTGGGATTTTCTGTCAGATGTCTGGAAGTCCGGAGTCTGGAAGATGGAAGTGTGTTCACTCCTGTGCCTCTGTGTAAATATTAATTATTTAGGTTGAATGACGCCTAGAAGTTTATTTTTTGCAAAGCTGATTTAGCGGTTAATTACAATTTAGAATATATAATAAAAAAAAATCAGCAAAATATAAAATTAAATGATGACTTATGAGGTACCCTTACGTTATTTTCCTTCAGCGCTGAGTACAAAATAAAATATTTAAGTACATGAAAAATCATTGCATTGAACCGGCCAGTATGAGTGTAAATACCACGTGTTCGAAAAACTAAGCCATCACGGCATTCTTAAAATTGAAATTTAGAATTGCGAAAATTATTCTAATTAAGCACTTAAAGTAATTAGGTTCTACGTATTCCGTCCAGTTTCTTTTTTCATTATTTTCTTCGAATGTTTTTCGTTCGTATAAAAAAAAACAATATTATCCGTTGTTTGGGATTTCCCCGAGTAAATGTTATAATGAACAGTAACGTCCAATTACGAATTAGAATTTTTCATACAGCACAAGTTTTCATTTGTTTTAAAACGCTTTCATCGATAAGCTCAACGGTAATACATATAACACACTACTAACCCGCGGCTACACCCGAGTATAATTAATAAAAAAACATACAGACGAATTGATAACCTCCTCCTTTTTTTGAAGTCGGTTAAAAAATAATACACACACGCGTTCTTTGTGTGAACCAATTTCCATCAAGATTGGCCAAGCCGTTCTTGAGTTCCAGGAAAACATACAGACAGACAGACAGACAAAAATAAAAAAAATAGTATAATGTGAATCACTGCATCATAAAACGATTTTATTTATCACAAAATTATTTGAAAAAAAAAACAATATATACAGACAGAAGCAATAGATTTATATAGTAGTATAGATAAAAAACATGCAATGAAAAAGAATACAGTGCATATAGCTTAGAAGGTATATCTTTCAGAAATCTTAAAAATAATGTTTTGTATGTTGAGTAAAATAGTAATAAAATCGATAATATTTTTAACACATGATACGACGTGACTATTATTCGATTATTCAATCGATTTAACTGCACAGCATAGTCTATACAGTGGCCCTAGGCAAGTTGACATTCTACAATTGTAAACGCTAATAGAAAACTAAAAATTGTATGAGAATGACCACGTGACTTGTCGTTGAGAGATGTCATTCTCATATATTTTTCAGCTTTCTATTAGCGTTTACGATTGTAGAATGTCAACTTGGCTAGGGCCTATAATAAAAAGACTAACATTTCCTATTGTTGCAGTACATACACAACCTACAATCTCCGTCCTGCGTTAATCAAAGGGACGTTTGTAGTAGATTGCTACGACACTTCCCTGCGTATTTCCCTCTGCTAATGGTTTCTACCTTTGTTCTGTTCATGCCCCTGTAATATTGACCCGTCTTATGTACTGTTTGAGTAAGATCATTTATGTATTAAAAGTCACTTGTATTAAAAGTCAAAACAGCATCTACAATAATTCTGTTCGCTGTTGAATTATACTAAAAATAATTTGTGCCACCACAAGATAAAATAGTTTCGAGGCGTTAGAAAACATGGTTTTTTTTATTGTGTTGGTAGGCGGACGAGCGGGACACCTGATGGTAAGTGATCACCAACGCCCATAGCAATGTCAACCATCGCTCACATCGCCAATGCGCCACCAACCTTGTGAATTAAGATGTTACGCCCTATCGCTCACTCACCCTTTTAAACCGGAACACAACAATACAAAGTACTGCTGTTTTGCGGTAGAATATCTGATGAGTGGGTGGTACCCAGATGAGTTTGCACACCGACTGAAGAGCTTTAACGATAAAGAGAGGTTTCTTCTAAGAGAAGATAATTTGTTTATTATTTTTTATATTATTTACTCTGCATGAGTTTATTTATTTAAATACAAACATGAAGATAAGTTGTTACAAAGATTACAAATCGGTAAGCTTATGTATTGAGATTTAAAGTTATGAGTAGCGTTAACTAAGAATGTTGGTTTTGCTTTTTTTATTATAATAACCGAGATGGCCCAGTGGTAAGAACGCGTGAATCTTAACCGACGATCGTGGGTTCAAACCCGGGCAAGCACCGCTGAATTTCATGTGCTTAATTTGTGATTATAATTCATCTCGTGCTTGACGGTGAAGGAAAACATCGTGAGGAAACCTGCATGTGTCAAATTTCAATGAAATTCTGTCACATGTGTATTCCACCGACCCGCATTGGAGCAGCGTGGTGGAATAACCTCCAAAACCTTCTCCTCGCTAAAAAGAGAAGAGGCGTTAGCCCAGCAGTGGTACATTCACAGGCTGTTACTTTACTTTACTTTTAATCACTTTTTTATTACATGACAGGAATTCACTATACCACACTTGTACATGTTGAATGCAAAGTACATACCTTAACACATAACGTGCCATTAGCAAAAGGATGTGGGCATAATGGCGGGAAGTGTTGAGAGCAATCAGACAGCTTTCAACTTACGCCGTGTTTTTGTACTTTTTTTCAGTATGGGCATATGGAGTAGCGAGTTTTCATTTTGTCGTTGAGTTGCTTAATTGTATATGTTAATAATTATTTATAAAATTAAACAGTTTATTGCGTATAATTTTATGAAATCAAATCAAAACGAAACATTATTATCCAAATAAAAAAATATGTGAGAGACAACGCTATCTAAGCTATTGGAAACAGTCATATTGCAATTGCGTATTGCAGTTTTGTGTTTAACGTTGAGTGAGTCAGTGTAGTAACCTCAAGGGAATTCACATCTTAGACCCTGATCCCGTGATTGGCTTTGTATGATGACATGACGATGTATAATATTATTTTATGTTTATTTTAGTAAAGCTTTAATAAAATTATATATCTTATAAAAACAAATAGGTACATAAAAAAATATGGTATGATAAGGCATAATGAATTATTACACCATTAAGGAAAACTTTAACTGTATATGCAGATAAAGGTTGAAGAAACTTCACTCAAGATTATGCTTACAAAGTTACCTGAACTATAAAGTAATTAGCACACTATGTAGCTAACAAACTGCAACGTAATTAGCATACCTCATACAATGAAGTTTTCGTTTTCTACGAATTCATGTTAAATCATTACAATACAAGAATATATTATTAGATAGGTAGCCGAGATGGCCCAGTGGCTACAACGCGTGAATCTTAACCGATGATCGTGGGTTCAAACCCGGGCAGGCACCGCTGAGTTTTCAAGTGCTTAATTTGTGTTTATAAATCATCTCGTGCTTAACGGCGTAGGAAAACATCGTGAGGAAACCTGCATGTGTCAAATTTCACTCAAATTCTGCCACATGTGTATTCCACCAATCCGCATTGGAGCAGCGTGGTGGAATAAACTCCAAAATCTTCTCCTCAAAAAAAGAGAAGAAGCCTTAGCTCAGCAGAGGGACATTCACAGGCTATTACAAAAAAAATATTAGGTAGATGTACCTACCCAATTATACGATATATTGTTGTTTGGCCTTTAAATGACAGCCAATCTTTCATATCACTTGTCCAGTTTAACACTTCGAGTCTTATTATTAAAGATATAAAATACCATTTCTAGATTACTCTTCTATGATTATAAACTACGTACACCCATTAACAAAGGAAGTACGGGTAATGGGAGAGTGTCGAGAGTCGTCGGTCTGCTTTCAACATTCCGTGCTTGACGTTTGAGATTTCAGTGTAGTTTTAGGTGATGCAAAGTGTTACTAAGCTAAATAAATGTTATGTTATACATAAATTATTTATTATATTATATTTTCGATATATTTATAAGACATAATAATAAGCAAACTTACTAATAAAGGTGATACAACGAGTCAGTATCTTCACAATCGACATGCGACTTCAACTATTAATAAACTTACTAATGATATTTTTTTACAAGTGGAGTACAAATAAGAGGGTATTATGCGTTTTAGAGATATAGAGGGAATAATTGTACTGAGAAGTGTAAGCAAGGTATGAATAGGATAGGACTATAAAATATGATGAAATTGTAAAGAGGCAAAAGTTGATAGTAAATATAAGTTCTTATTGAGAAGCCGCCGTCCATCAATGCCCCCTACATTCATGTAAAAGCTCAGGCTAATATTTTATCTCTCATAACATGACTCAAAGTTTTGTCATTAACATTTTTTGACGACAGATTATTCGGTAATGAAAAACTTCTCTAAAGTAGCTGAGCATTATAGTACAGAAATTTTTCAACAAAATTAAATGTAGTTGGACACGTCGCGGCAAACTTGCCAATTTTACAGTATTTATTTATACAAACAGTACAAAGCGACACAGTTAAATAAAAGAAAGACAAAACATTGACCAATACAGTTTTCAAAAGTAAGCAATACATAATAATGCGTAAATAAGCAAAAAATAAGCGTACTAAAGAAAAAATCAGCGTAAATTATATACTTAGCGTAAAAAATATACTTGGTGGTAGGGCTTTGTGCGAGCTCGACTAGATAGGTACCACCCACTCATCAGATATTCTACAGCAGTACTTGCTATTGTTGTGTTCCGGTATGAAGGGTGAGTGAGCCAGTGTAATTACAGGCACATGGGACATAACATCTTAGTTCCCAAGGTTGGTGGCGTATTGGCGATGTAAGAGATGGTTAACAGCTCTTACAACGCCAATGTCTATGGGCGTTGGTGACCACTTACCATCAGGTGGCCCATATGCTCGTCCGCCTTCCTATGCAATAAAAAAAAAAAAAAAAAAACTTGTTACATGATCCATATATAAAGGTATTATGTGCATAGTTAGTACGTGTAACAGGCATAGTACATTATAAGATCCTCCAAATCGATTTCTGCTACGGCGGCCAATCTCATGAGAGATTAGCCAACTGCGCAGGAGATATTATAGTGCACAAGTGTGTGCGCAAACACAGGTGCACTCTCTTTTCCTTAGCTCTCATAGTCCGATGGGACGGCAATCCGACACGACCGGAAAGAGTTCAGGCGCAGGACCAACGGCTTAACGTGCTTTCCGAGGCACGGGAGTGTACACACTTCCAACTGCCAGACTCCGGGCTGCTCCTGCAAATTTTCTGACAGAAAATCCCAAAAACTATTTATTAGCCCGACCTGGGAATTGAAACCAGGACCACCGAGTCTGCGGCCTTATATCAATCCACTAGACCAACGAGACAACTAGAACAACGAGTACATTATAGTACCTACACAAGTGTGTGCAAAACACAGGCACTCTCTATTCTCTCACATTCATAATCATATAGCATAAATCCTACACGACTAGAAGAGTTCAAGCACAGGAGCGTACACACTTCCAACTTCCAGACTTCGGGCTGCTATTGAAAATTTGTCGACGGAAAACCCCAATAATTTGAACACTACAAAATTTTATCCAGTAACTTTTAATATACTTATGTACTCGAAATCAGAAGCATTCCTCTTCGTCCAGTCACTTTACTTGAGGTCAGGTCTCCTAACAGTTTAGTTAGCTAAATTTATTTTTGCTGTCTGCATAGTTTTTCTTAATACATCTATGCTAGGCGTGGTCTTTCTTCCATCGTTCAAGGTCATATTCTTACTTTCTTCGGACGTATTACACGTCGAGAGGAGACGTCTGTGGAGCGACTCGTGATCCAGGGCAAAATTGAGGGCACGAGGGCGCGTGGTAGAACACCAATGCGCTGGACCGATCAAGTCAAAGCTGCACTAAGTGGTCCACTCCATGAATGCACGAGGCAAGCAACACGACGAGAGGAATGGCGACGTATTGTAAAGCTTGCCACCAACCCTGTCACGACGACCACGACCACTCTGCCAAGAGTGTGACGACAGAGAAGAAGGCGTGGTCAGTTACATTTTCTTTTTTCCGCCTCAATGTAATCTTCTAGTTTTCTCATGACAAGAAGTTGAAGTGAATTTGTAAACGTTTCGCCCAACGATCTCACGAAACGTTGGCGAAAGAAACGAAGGCCTGTGTAATTTTATATATTGATTATTTTTACTTGGTGGTAGGGCTTTGTGCGAGCTCGTCTGGGTAGGTACCACTCATCAGATATTCTGCCGCAAAACAGCAGTACTTGCTATTGTTGTGTTCCGGTATGAAGGGTGAGTGAGCCAGTGTAATTACAGGCACAAGGGACATAACATCTTAGTTCCCAAGGTTGGCGGCGCATTGGCGATGTAAGCGATGGTAACATCTCTTACAACGCCAATGTCTATGGGCGTTGGTGACCACTTACCATCAGGTGGCCCACATGCTCGTCCGTCTTCCAATGCAATAAAAAAAAAAAGATTATATATTTTATTATTTAATGTGGCATTTCCTCAGTTCTATTTACGGTTTAATATTTAGCTTAATTTATAATCTATGTAAGAACAAGCAAGTAAGCCAATAAATTATAAAGAACACTAACTTTAATTCGAGTATCAAAGAAGCGGTCTAAAAGGAGTGTAATGTGGCTAGCGTGGGACCTAGCATCATTCGTCTTTCTAAGCTTGATTTAACGTCGGCAGGCGTTACTTGGCAAAAAGCCAAGGGTGTGAAGAGTAGACTTACTTGATACCCTATAATCTATTTAGTGTGGATTTTGGGGTGACAGTTTTTTTTTTAATTTGCAAAATGTTTTATTAATTTAGTAAATTATAACTTTTTAATTTCAATTTTTTCACTTAATTGGTAATACGGTTTTGATTTGTTCTCTTAAGAGTACTGAGTATGTATATTAGTGAGTATATTAAATTCCGAAATAACCACATGTAGTTAGAATTGATCATAGACATTGCACTTCAATAATTATTCATTGTTAATTATTATTTATTACAAAACAGGAACAGGTTGACGTTTCAAATTATTATTTTTATTCAAAAGTTCTCAAACTATTATCAAACAGACAAGTTCAAGATAACAACCTGGATATTAAACATAGTTTGAAATAGCTACTTTTAACTCCATGTAGAAACACGAGCGCTGAGTACTTTCGTTTAAAACTGTAATAAAAGTGTAAAAACGCTTAAAACTAAAGGACATGAACTCGAGTTTACAGACGGATTATAGTCTGTAAAATTCATCTAAGTGTTGAGGGACGACTACGACCAGGACTGTAGTACTACATCCTTGTATATTTATTACTCTAGCTAAGCTTAGTTTTGGCTAGTTGTTTTTACGGCGTAAGTGTAGAATCACAATGGACAGGTTTGTCAAGATAAAAGTCAAAATCAGAAGTGACATAAAAAGAATAGTCAATACCACACTACTGGACAATTGTCTCCTCACTAATAGAAGGCTTGGAGCCTATTCAATCTCGCTGTTGCAGTGCACTTTGATGGTGAAATACGTGAAAGATTTTCATCCGCCATATACAAGTTAACCATCTCTGCAAAAAGAGAAGAAGAGGCCTTAGCCCAGCAGTGGGACATTCTCAGTACTTTACTTTTACTTTTATGCAAGTTATCTTGCAATTTTTACCCTCACATGATTGATTATTATTAATTGAAATTAAGGATATGAAAACGCAACGGTGCTTTGGCTTTGTTTGGAAATAAACCTGCGACCATGTTGCCCAGAAGTTATATTCCAACGAACAATACATAGTGCTGTTTATTGAGTCGTAAGCGTTCGTAATATTAATTCTATTTATTTTAATAGGAAATCAACGTTGCATACAACGTTAATATAATCTTATAGGTAACTTATATATATATAAAAAGAAAAACGTATTTTATGCACCACTTATTGGCTATTTCAATATTATTATTAAATGCTATTATTTCAATTATCTTAATGTGGTTAATGATGGCAGTCACCATTAACAAAAAACAGTTTTAAATAAGCACATAATAAGTTGTTTTAAATCTCATTAAACCAATATTTTATGCTGTAACATTTTTTTCTTAAAACATCAATTCGCCATTCAAAGATCTCTAAAACTTTTCAACCTACTTGTAATTTTAAAGGACGTATTTTTAGCTGTACCGTATTATAGTTGCATATAAAAGTCTGTCTCAAGTGCGCCTCCACAAAGGTGGGTAGACTAGGAGGCGCCAACATAATGCTTTCATTTGTATTCTCAGCGTCTCACCGGGGTCTCCAGACAACCGTGGAAATGACCGACGTTCCGAGTACGGTTTTATCTAATTCCAGTTCAGTTAAATAATAAAGTAACTGTATTACTTAAGATATAATATAAGTTAACATCATTCTCAATTTGATCAGAGAATAGTCATCTAATAAGTACACAACTTATTTATTTCAATTTAATACATAAATGTTGTATGAATCTTTGTCGTTTCTTGTGTACTTGTGTTTATTAATTATATGAAATAAATGCGCGTAAATATTCCATAATTGGACAAATTCTTATTAAGGAAGCTTGGAGCTTATGCACCACGCTGCTCCACTGTGAGCTGGTAGGTAACTCACGATAATTACGTTCAATCCCACACGACGTGGACTATAAACTTACAATATTAACAAGCACGATCTTCTTTGATACCTAAGTATTCTATCCGTCTTGACGCTTTGAAATAAAATTTCATTATGAAACAAAATGTAATATTATCGTCTCGCGGAACAGATGAATAGAATACAAATTTTGTATTCGTTGTTCTTTAGATATTTTAATATAAGAATGTTACAATAGTTTTACTTTTTATAATACTGTTGAATTAAATAAGATTTTGTGTCGTATATTACTGTATATGTAATTTAATTAATGAAGAGGAACTAGTTACTTTCTACCTGATTCTGTATTTTTTGTGGAGACACCGTCTAATAAATCGAAAATCGAACGCTGGCTGCATGCACGAAAAATTGTCCCGTTACGCTGATTGTATTTTTTTCCTCAAATATTTGAACTTGTTAACAGTATCACAAAACAAGTAAACTCATTTTGGTCGACTTGTATCACGGTTTGAGTTTCGTATCGGTTGAGTTCTCATTGAGTGATTTACGAGTTTTTCCACAGTGATGTACTGTTGAGCCCATTTGTGGACAATTACAGTTTTTCACGCCCAATTTATTATGAAAATCGTTGAAAGCTACGAGCATTGCGCGTTGTTTCTCTTGTGGACAATTGAGGTTGCCAAATTAGCGTCATATTGTATGATACTTGAAATTTCGTACAATTCAACAATTTTTATAGTAATAACTTTTTCTATCTGATATAATATATTTTACAATACAATGTATCAAGTAAAATTTTATTTTTCAATCTGATGTATTCTCCAATTTTATTTAAATTTCTATTTGAAAACGCTTGACTTAGATTGTATGAAAATGAAATAATTGGATAATTTTATTATTTTATTTAAGAACTAAGGAACATTTTACATTAAAAACAATAATGTTTGTTTATGTTCGTATTATAAAATTCTAAAAATTGACGCGTATATTCATACGATTTCGACTTTCATACGATTGATTTGAATCTTCAAACAAATTTTGTTGGCACGTTCGTAAAGGTTTCTGGCTGTGCCACAGTAATTTTTATGGATTGATAGTATTATTAAAACATTTGATGATATATAAAATATAAAAATCCTCTATCACAATATTCTTTATATTTTGATCAATTCAAAGGCCCTAGCCAAGTTGACATTCTATAATCGTAAACGCTAATAGAAAACTAACAAATGTATGAGAATGACATCTCTCAACGATAAGTCACGTGGTCATTCTCATACATTTGTTTAGTTTTCTATAGCGTTTACAATTACTTGGCTAAGGCCTCAGATTTGATATTGATGTCACTAGATTCTATCGCTCACATTCGATTTTTAAAAAGTTTTTATAAATGATACCACCATTACCATCGAATAAATTATATATAACGTGTACATATATATTTTGTATATGTAGTGAATTGGTAGAACAGATTGATAGCATAATCGAATGCTAAATCACAAGAAGCGGCCATTTGCAGCCAGCTACAAATATCAAGTGTCATCGATAAAGAGACCCGCCTCAAACATACCCTCTATTCCCAAAATAATTGAAAAAGTTGCTATAATACAGCAGTTTATAAAACACACATGAATTATTCATATCACATAACGTTTAATGTCTTCGGAGATTTGTCGGGTAATCTTTTTCGCGTATTTCTAACCCATATTCTGTGAAACCGTCTGCCTCCTTTAGATTGATGACCGATCGTCCCTTACGGTGTCTTATCTTTTTCTAAGCTTTCTTTAATACGAAATATATATTTTGGAATCGTATTTAGTTATTTTATCAACTTAAATATATAAATTGTAATTGATAGCAATATCTAATGTAATGTGGTCACCAGCACCCATAGACATTGTCGCTGTAAGAAATTGTAAGCATTGTCAATGCAGCCACCAACCTTGCGAAGGATGGTATGTCCCTTGTATCTGTTACACTGGCTCGCTCGTCCTTCAAACTCTAACACAACATTACTAAACATCATATTTTTTATCCAGTTTCATCTATTAACTAGTAAAAGGTATTTTATCAACGTAGATTTTAATATTAACGTGTTTGCGCAATTTCATTTGATTTACTAGGCTGTTTGTGTAAATAATACTTAATATTAAAACAGTATATCTCCTACATTTTTATTTAGTACTAGGCATTATAAAACGTTTAATGCGCGCTTATAAAAAAGTTATAGTTTTTCTGTCGAAAAATTCTCAGTAGTAGCGGAAGTGTGTACACTTTCGTGCCTCAAAAAGCAAGTAAAACCTCAAGTTGCTACTTAAATTTCAATATGTCTGGCTTTAAGGATAAAATTTTTGGAACAATTTCAAGCGGACAAGCGGTCTTTCTTTTGTATTTCAGAGCCTGGTCACCTTGTGAGAGATGCTAGTGCGTTGAGCTCATGAGTAAAGTTTGAAGAGGGACAAATTTATTTATTTATTAAGTTACACAAAACGAAATGTAATCAAGACTTAGAATTACATAATTAAGAACCAAAAGCAATTGCAAATTACATTCGAACACATGTGTACACGGCATGCTTTAAAAATAATTCAGTTAGGTAATTAATAATTTAACAATTTAAAATTACTAATAATAAATAATAAATTAAATTAAAATTAAATTTCAAATACAATAAAATAATAAAATTGGAATTAATAATTAAATAAAATTCAACTAATGAATATATATAATTATGTATAAATATTAAATGTCAAAAATAAGAAGCTTTGTATTATCCGTCAATCATTGGATCGTCGATATTATACGTCTCAGTGTTCTTAAATTTAGAGAAATTTGGATCGAAAATGTCTAATATCTTACTGTGTGTTAAAAGCAAGTCGTTGTAAGTGCGACAAAATCTTACAATAGGATTATAATATGATGTGTTATTAATGTGAACACTTAGCACAAAACTATTGAGATGTGGATGACGTGATCTAAATTTAATGTTGAAGTTAAAGACATGATAACAAGGTAGAAGAATCAATTTTGGAGTGCAATATTTTATGTAACGTTAAGAGATCATTACATATACGTCTTTGTTTAAGCGCATACATATTAAAATAACTGTTTTTTTCGTCATAAAACTTTAGCTTCCTTTGTAATCCCAATTTATGACATAGGAAATAAAGAAACTTTTTTTGGACACGTTCAAAATAAATAAAATTTAGTACATAAGTATGTTACATACATACTTATGTACTAAATGCTATTGTATGTATTGAAAAATATGTATTCAACAATTTAAATATTGATTGAAATGGATGCAATTAAAAGTTCTTAGTTTTTCAATAAATTAAGGCACATTAATGTCACTTAACGTTTTTTTTTTATTTTTCATCTGCCTCCAATTGCAAAATTTTTGAACGTTTACTGAGATTTTGTGATTACTATGTATGCATATTCGTATGTATTTGTTTTAATTATAACATAATTATTATAACAATTAAAAATAGAGATAATATTCAAGATGTTTTTTACACTACATCCGTACTTTTTATTAATCGTAACTTAAAACTAAAATAAAATTAAACAAAATTAGAAAAAAAAACGACGATTAAAATATTGTCTTGATTGGTAGACGCTGGCACTATTACCTATAACAATAATGTTTTACGTAGGTATATAATTTGTTCCGTGTAAATCGGTATTTTATACTTCTTAAAGTAAAGCAAAAGTTTGTAGCATTAAGCCCACCCATTGAGCAATCAAGTATTTAATGAATAAATAAAATATTAACAAATATTAAAGAAAGAAAGAAAGAAAGAAAGAAAACATTTATTGACATACACACATATAAAGAGAAAAAAAAAAGAAAATATACAAAAATGGATATAAAAACAAACATAAACAAAGAAAGATATAATAAAATAAAACTTGTGTGCAGTCAAAAGGAGACAGCTCAGGCTATGAGGGATTTTTATCCCTCTGCTGATTTTCAGCTGTCTCCCTTGTAGCCACGCAATGACAGTATCAACTAAACTCATCATGCCTAGTTCTTAATAAACCCTTATTTAGGAAGCCAATTTTTAATTTCTTATTATTCAACATTGCAACATTTAAGAGATTTTTTAAAAATTTTAATATACAACCAATTATACTTTTTAGTTTTTATATATATTGTAAAGATATGGTAGATGTCATATAATTTGCATGTTCTAAAATAAAAGTATACTATACTTATAAACATTAGTAAAATTGTAAGTTTTAATAGGATTGTAATATTTTTATATAATGAGTATTTATGTATATATGTATATTTATAAATTGTAGTTGTATAAGTTATTAAAAATATATGAGTTAAAAACAGATATATAGCAACAAAACAGTACCTTATCATTATACCATAGTTGCACACTCCTATTCGACACAGTATTGAGATATAAAAATAACAAAAGAATATAATAAATTTTCTAAAATAATAACAAATATTATTATAACGTTTCTACAGATTTTTGCAAGATGTTGACTAAGTTGTACATACTTGCTAAGAAAGACGAAATATGAAGTATAACATTTAGCTAATGTAAAAATTAAAATTAAGAATACATTATGAGTGCCAGTATACATGAGTTTCCAATTTAATCGACTCCAGAAAATTTCATAATATCATTTTCAGACCGTATGCGATGAGACATGGAGTTGGCATCTATTCGGACAAAGATACGACCTGCATTTGTCCAGATGAACTTCCACGCCTTGCGTCGACCTTCTTCGCGAGCCTTAAAGAATAGCTGGGCGTTCGTTCTTGTCAGACGTTCATTAATATAAAAACGTCGCGGCTGTCCTTCAATAATACCCGTCGAGTCCACAGTACGACGCACTCGTGCCGCCCGTAGTAGCTGATCGCGCACCGCACGTCTAGTGAGGCGCACAATGAGCGGCCGGGGGTGCGGTCGCTCCTCGCCTTCATTGAGACCGCGGCGGGGCCCCGCTCGCTCAGCTGAGACTATATTATATAAATATTTATTAAATTTTGCAACTGGAGTGATTACAAGCCGCTTATTCACGTTGATTTACTATACAATACATGATAACTTATTAGTGATCCGCAATTACAAGAGTATTTATGTAAATATATTAAAGTTTTATTCCAAAGTAGTAAATTTAATGCTTACAATAAAATGGCCTTTTAATAAATTTAAATACATAAAAAAATAAAAACAAACATAAATACTTGGTGGTAGAGCTTTGTGCAAGCTCGTCTGGGTAGGTACCACCCACTCATCAGATATTCTACCGCAAAATAGCAGTACTTGGAACTGTTGTGTTCCGGTTTGAAGGGTGAGTGAGCCAGTGTAATTACAGGCACAGGGACATAATATCTTAGTTCCCAAGGTTGGTGGCGCATTGGCGATGTGAGCGATGGTTAACATCTCTTACAACGCCAATGTCTATGGGCATTGGTGACTACTTACCATCAGGTGTCCCATATGCTCGTCCGCCTTCCTATGCTATAACATTAAAAATAAAATCAACCCGCTGAGTTTCTTTCGCCGGTTCTTCTCGCTGGGTGTTTCTTTTCCGAACCGGTGGTAATTTCTAGTTTGACAATCAATAAGAAAGTAGGATTATTACAATCCAATATTGAATGAAGTATTCTCAATTTGATTTTGAAAAAATGTTTTGTTAAATACACATAAATATAAAAAGTTATTTACACGATACAATAATTCACAAATTATATAAAAGCGTAGTTAGTTAGTATTCATTGATTTCCAATAATTTTAATAACCTAACTAACTAACTTAGGTACTTCATTTAGAATACATAATATGAACATTAAATTTAATATTGAGGAAAATAATAATGTTTATTTTCGATTTCTATAAGCCAATATGGTTCAGTGGTTAGATATTGTAAATCTTTAGAAAAGATTCCAGATTCAAATCCGGGAACACACCACCGAAATTCCACGTACTCATGTTTTGTTCAGCTCATGCTCGGATATGAAGAATAACATGAGGTAACCTGCATATGACGGACGATCTGCACATCACTGTGTAGTACCGAACTCGTATGCACTGTTTTCATTCCAAATATGCCTTACCAAAATAAACTTAATTGGTGGAGGGCTTGTGCAAGCTCGTCTGAGTCTCCTATCACTCATCAGATATTCTATCGCAAAACCGCAGTACTTGGCATTCTTGTGTTCAGGTTTGAAGAGTGAGTTAGCTACTGTAATTACAATCGCAAGGGACATAACATCATAGTTCCTATGGTTGGTGGTGCATTGGCGGTGTAAGCGATGGTTAGCATTTCTTACAATGCCAATGTCTATGGGTGTTAGTGACCACTTACCATCAGTTGGCCCATATGCTCGTCCGCCTACCTATATAATAAAAAAAAACTTATATTTTCGTCGTTAATTCACGGGCCTATATCATCGCTTGATAAAAATCAGTAAATAAAACAACAGTACATCGGAAAACAGTGATCATAAAATCAATAATCGATCGCAATCACAGGAGTGACCGATCGTAGCTATCACTTCTGTAGCAATCATTGCTTTCCTTTGTGGAACTGAAGTAATCATATCAAGTTTCCATTTTAGTTTTCAAAGCCTTTGAGACTTTGCAATTCTTGAATGAGATTTTGTGAAATGTTTATCAATAAAATACTATTTGTAAGCAAACACTGATATTCAGTCTTTTATTTATTTTATAATATAAAAAGGCAGACGAATTATTGGGTTACCTGACAGTAAATGGTGACCATCGCCAAAAGACTTTCGCTGTAATCGTCAATGTACCATTAACTTTGGCAAGTAATGTTGGAATTTATATAGTAAACTTATTTAGTAAAGTAAGTAACAGCCTGTAAATGTCCCACTGCTGGGCTAAGCCCTTCACTTGCTCCAATGCGAGTCGGTGGAAATCACATATGATTTCAGTGAAATTAGACACATCCATGTTTTCCTACACCACATCGTGCACGTTGAATTATAAACTTAAAAACTTGCAAGGGCTTGAACCCACGATCATCGATTAAGATTCACGCGTTCTAAAAACTGGGTCACCTCGACCTTTTTAAAAAATAGTACATTTAAATTTAATTATGTAACATTGTTTCTTATTGTGAGCTTATTTATAAAGTGTGTCCTGAAGTCACGGAAGTATTTCTATGATGTTTATTTATCCTATCCCATCTCACAACTTTTGGATATATTTTACTGAATTGAACCTTATACTATTACAGCGCCACTACTTCAACCACCACCTATCCTCCCTAAACTAAATGCTAAATAACAACTTATAAATTCTAAATGAAAATAAAAATATAAATAATTTTTATTTACATTTAACTTTCCTCGATTGACATCAATTTACAAGAAAACATTATTTAAAAGCAATAATATCAAATTACGTTGAAATCATTAGAGTTGTTTTTCGATAAAGAGAAACGTATAATAAAATTTCGTTAAACATTTAATTTAATGATATACTCGTAATTCGTAATCTCTCAATTTTATCTTTAGCCTTGTTAAAGATGTTGGCGTTGGATTATAATGTTTGATAATTTTAAAACTACCAAAAATTGTTATTTACTTAGAGTTGATTTATATAATATGGATTACCTTTTATATATAACTAGCTGTGTCCCGCGGTTTCAACCGCGTATAATTAATAAAATTACAATGAATAAAAATAAGCCCAGAGCCTTCATCGATAAAAGGACTATACGTGACAAATTTAAATTTTAAATTCGAATCAGTAGTTCCTACAACAAACAAACTCTTCAGCTTTATATATTAGTATACATATGAGCTATTATTTAACTTCATCTTTTAGTATGTATGTTTAATATTGTATTTGACAATTGAATTTTATGAATATTAAAAATTTAGATAATTTTAGTTATCAGTTGATTGAGCTAAAGTTTAGTTTATATACCTATACTAGTTTTTTATTTTTATTAAAACGATGACAGGCCACATGAAAGCCAGCACGCTGATTTTCATGCTGTTATTAAAATAATAAATAAAATATATATATATTAAATTTAAGGAACTATATGAAGTACCTTATATAGGTACTCTTATTTATTTATTATAGGTCTTCTTATTTTCATGTCATTCTTCGCTGAATCTCCTGTTTAAACCGGTGCTATCGCCAAAATTTATTTTATGAAATGAGAACTTAACGAAAGGTTTTAACAAATTTGTATCGAAAAAAATTGTAATCCTTATTGGAATCGGATAATTGAAGGCACTTAAGCTTTTGTTAATTTAATTCAAAGACGAATTAAATTTTAGATAAGCTGCCTGTATTTACGTAAATCTATATAAATACCTATAAATAGCTGTGTCTCGCGACATCAGCTGTGTATAAATATTTAATAAAAATGTAATAAATTATTTTGTTACTATACCTAATACACACATACACACAGACACACACACACACACATATGGCTACTGGTAAAGAAATACGTTGTAAACGATTTGAAATTAATTTTCATATGATACCGTAGGGTTTACCGATCTTACCGACCCTCGAAAAAAATATTCATAAAACGATTATTTATCACAAAATTAGGTGAAAAAACATAATGTATAGACAGAACCAATAGATCTATATAGTAGTATAGATATAGGTTATATATACTTTATTTAAGTAGGCTCTTTCAAGCTCTTCTGAATCGTCATCTTTAAAGATTTTGTGAATTGTAAAGTTACCACCAAGTATTACTGTTTGTGCGGATGAATATAAGTAGGTGGTACCCATGTTATTTGCTCAAAGTCCTATCACCAAGTAGATAACCGTGCTAATGATTTTTATTTAGTGTTTTAAGACTTTTTTCAATTATTCATATTTCGCTTAAAATAGCACTATTATAGCTTAATTAAGAAATAGCGGTCACTTCAAATTCACTATAGAGTCATTAATTATACGTCAAAGAAGAGTCTCCCTACCTGTCCTTTATGCCCTTAATTAAAATATTGAACAGAAATACTTTAATGGCTGTATATATAAAGAGATGTTAATTACAAAGATTAATTAATTTAAGTATTATTTATAGATACATCGTATTCCCTACGAATAATAGTATAGCAATATTAAAAAAAAGGTATTTAAGCAATGCCTAGAGTGTATTCCTATTTGCTCTCCATTTATTTTTTATAATACCCGGGAGGACAAATGACTACTCTACTCCACCTGATGGTAAGTGGTAGTAGAGAAAATTATAATGAATACTTTATTATTTTTTAATCTGCATGTAATCAATAATCATATCAAAATCAAAATAATTTATACAACATAGAAGCGTTACACTTATTGATAGTCAAATCGGTAATTAAAACCTAGACACAGATTTTGCTAGGAGTGAGGACGATAATAGCCCAAGAGGTCAGAAACGAATCTGCGATTTTTACATCGTTAGACGGCCGTTTAGTTTTTTTATTTGTACTAATTTTTGTCCACGGCTTCGCTCACGTTTAACTGAGGCGGGTAGGTGTTAGATATAAAAAAGTAACCATTGCCCTTCCTTGGGAATCAAGCATGTTTTTATATCTCATCAATATCAATTCAGTGGTTTACATGTAAAAGCTTGACAAACAGACATACAAAGTTTCTTTCGCTTTTATAATATATTGTATAGATAATGTAAATCCAATTAGTTATAAATTACCTTACCGTACACAAGCGACTCGGTCTTAATTCCGCTTACTCAGCAAACTTAGAATTTCTTGATCAACGTGTGTACTTTCTCTACATGGCGGAACTTTAGTGAAATCTAGGAAACATAGACTTGTTTTTAAACCTATTTAGCTAGGCAACAAAGTGTAAACGATACAAGTTTGTAATAAACCTTTATCTAGTAATATATAAAGCTGAAGAGTTTGATTGTTTGATCGCGGTAATCTCAGGAACTACTGCTTCGAATTCAAAAAATATTTTTGTGTTGTATAGTCCTATTATCGAGGAAGGCTCTAGGCTTATTTTTGTTCATTGTATTTTTATAAATTATACGCTGGTGAAACCGCGGGGCACAGCTAGTCAAGACAAGGAAACTGTCATGTCGTTTAAGTATACAAGCAATTTGTATATAATAAACTTATCTATATATTTGAAGAATATACTGCCCCGTTCATAAATTAAAATTTGTTTTATTTAATTCATTTACATGTGAGTATTTGATTTCTTAATTAAGATTTAACAGATGGACTACGGTGAATGTAAGATTAAATCGAAAATCTTACGCACCAATTCGAGATAATACTTTTGATGTACGTACGTAATTAATTTCTTTAGAATCGGTATTTATTAATACGGCCTTATTCAATTATTATTAACACAGTGCTCCTCGCGGTTTCGCTCGCATACGATCTCGTTCCAAACAAGTGGGTAGTAGCGTGCTTATAATCTATAGCTTTTTTCAATAAAAGAGCGATTTCAAACATAAATATTTTCCAATTTTAATTGATTAATCCTGAGATTGTTATTTACAAACATACAGACAGACAGTGAACCGTAAGCTCGTGATCTTTGCAATATATATTGCAATTTCGCTTCATTATCGATTCATTGTCTTTGTCTATGTATACCATGGTTACACTATAGATTTACGTTTGTCTATTGTCAATCTGTGTCGGGCTGTTTCCGGTATCTAGGGCTCGAGTTTGATCTTAGATGTCCGTCTCGAAATTAGACGAACGTTTGGTAGACGGTCAGAGAGACGCGACACAGGAAATACTATTGTAAATATATTATATTATGTTGATAATTTTATACGAATAGATTCGTTTTGTCGTTTTATGGAAAAAGAGAATAGGAGTCGATAGAAATATTATGATAATGAATATTTCTATTGTTCAATACAATTAATAAAATGATTTCTTATAATAAAGTTATTGAAATTTTCTGTCTAGAAATACTCGTAACAGTACGAAGTTTAGTTTAGAGTAGAAGTTTGTTCGGAAGTTTTTTGCGCTTGAATTCTTTCTAGTCCTGTCCGAGTTGCCGAACCATCGGATGATGATGAAAGTGTGGCAATTGAGAGAGAACTTGTCTTTGCGTGTACATTGTGTACGATGTATTATATGTATGTATGTCCTAACTATAACTTCTCGAGGAGAAGACAGGGCGCCGTGATTGAAATGAATCAGGAAATCTTCGTTAGTTTAACTTATAAATAAGGCCATGGAATCATATTAATTTTGTACACACATTAATATTATTTAAAAAAATACTATTAATATTATTTATTATAACGAAAAAAATGCCGTAAATCATGTAGGTACACATTGAAAGATATTATTTTTTTGTCTTCAAAACTTGGCATCGCTCCACTGTGTGCCGGCTGTGTCCAACACTTGCTTATATAAATGGCTCCACTGTAGTTTTCTTGGTATCAGCTGTTTTCAAAGGGTTTACGGACGGAGGTCACTCGATATTGACACAATATAGTAGGATATATTTCCGTGTTTCCACTAATAAAATTGAAAATCCTCCTGCAAAGGTCCGAGATGAGATACATGTATATACTTACTTTGTAGTAATAAATTATTATATTTATTTCGTATTTCAATATTATATTAAAAAAAAAATACTTAAGATCATCCTCACACATTTTCCCTTTTATTGTTTGCCCTTTTAAATTTATTTTTCTATGTCAAGTCATGTTTTCTTTCGGACACATATCCCCTACACAGGCCATTTTTCTTTATTACGGTCTTCTTTCCCTCTTAGAGCCCTCCGCACTCATACTTAGCAGTCGTTATCTTATATGAAGCTATTAACTGTAAAGTTATAATATATGTAAGAACTAAATATATGTATATACTTAATAATAATGACGACCTAATTAATCAAATTAAAAAGGGGGATCAATAAAAAGGGGAAAAATTAAAAATTAATACAAATATCATAGTTATATCACATATCATACAAAACCAAGTGTTTTATATAATATATTTTCTATAAAAAGAGAATATACGCAACCAGAACTAATATCTGCACTTTATTGCGCATAAAACCATATACCATTGTATCTCTTTAGCTCAGTTACAATGTTATATAAACGAAATCCGCTTTTATTATTACCGTGTTAAGGTCTAAATCTTTTGTTTATTCGCTCGACATGTAAGCATCGAATAACAACCGGTTGGTGACCAATTCCAAATACGTTCAGTCCGCTGAGCATTCGTGTCGGGACACACGCACCGTTAAATTTTGTCCCAGGCTTCTCGAATTCGCACTACTGTGCAGTTCAGGTGATCTAACTTACCACTCGTTTAAGCAATAAAGGGTTCATGTTTCTAGTTTTTTTTTTATTTTATAGGAAGTAGGACGAGCGTATGAGCCACCTGATGGTAAGTGGTCACCAACGCCCATAGACAATGGCATTGTAAGAAATGTTAACCATCGCTTACATCGCCAATGCGCCACCAACCTTGGGAACTAAGATGTTATGTCCCTTGTGCCTGTAATTACACTGGCTCACTCACCCTTCAAACCGGAACACAGCAATACAAAGTACTGCTGTTTTGCGGCAGAATATCTGATGAGTGGTTGGTACCTACCCAGACGAGCTTGCACAAAGCTCTACCACCAAGTAAAGTAGTTATTGTAATAGTTAGTTATTAGTATTGTAGTAGTTAGTGTAAGTAGTTATTGAGAAATAATACTCAGCGTTTTTAAATATCAATTTCTTCAATAAATTATTTAAAGTTTTTTTTTTATTAATCTATCGAACGTAATTGTAATGCATCCATAACTTAAGATCACTACTTGCATGTACATTACAGTTTGTTAAATAAATAGTCGTTATGGTTTAAAAAAAAGCTACTACCATTTCAAACGTAAAAGGAGTTTTCAGTGAGTTATTTAAACATTTTTTTACAGTTTATGTGAATGAAAATGGATATAAAAGCAGTTTTCAAATAATTGTAATGTACATAAAGATAGCGTATATGCCAAGGAGTGACATATTTAATCGTTTTTTATAAACGAAGTCTTAGCTGAAGGGAAAGTTTGCAAAATGCCAACTTACGTCAAAGCAATAAGTGTGTAACGTAACAGCAAATTGTTCGAACCGCAATCGTACAAGTACGATCGTACGTCGTACAATCATTACAATGCAACATTCAAACTATTCTAATGTAAAAAACTGTCTAATAAGCAGTTATAACCTCGTGTTACCATTGTTATATGCAAAGGACATCATTAAATTTGAAAAAACCTTTTATGTACGGATAAAAAAGAATCCATTATTCTCGGGAAACCTCATTAGCAGTTTATTAACGCAGCCGACTTCAATGAAGGTCTTTTTAAAATTTCTCAAGGAAAGGTTTATTGACCCCTTTCCATTGAACTCGACTTGTGATATCCAATTAAAAATAATGACGTTTTACAAAATATCCTTTTTTGTCTTAAATCACATCAATTTTATTTTCAGTGTATATATACTATTATCTTATAAAACATCTGTAATTCTGTATCAAGTTCAGTAATATATTATACATTAATTTTACTAGATGTATAATTGCGATATATTTATTTTATTTTACTCTTTATTGCACACCAAATATACATAAAGATAAAAAATATATATATTCTTTAAACAAAGTTGGCCAAGCAAAAGGCGGTCTTATGGCTTATAAGCCATTTCTTCCAGACAACCTTTGGGTTAGAGGAATAATGTGTATGGAAGACGGCAATATGGTGGTGCAGTAAAACCTTACATTATAAAATAATAACAAATACAACTCAATAAATATGGCAGATACATAAATACAAAAAATACTAATAAATAAAATATAAAACAGATTATAGATATTTATAAATAAATCATATATACATACATATATCTATATAGTATATGTAATAAAAAATAAATAAATAAATATAATATTATTAATAAATATAATTGAAAGTATAATAGGATAATAAATAACTGTATCTCAAATGTCATCATTATTAGTGACCAAATAGAATTTCTTCAGAGAATTTTTAAATATTTGTAGCGATTTAGATTGTCTTATGCTTAGCGGTAAGTTGTTCCAAAGTGTTATTGCCTGCACAGTGAAGGACTGCTTATAATATTTACTGCTATAGGTAGGCAGTTTTAGGAGGAGGCTTCGTGATGATCGTATACTAGACTGATCTCCAAGAAATTCGAATTTCTCCTTCAAATAACAAGGAGCGGTCGGATTAAACAACACACAGTACAGAAGAGAGAGAGTATGCAAGTTTCGGCGACGGCGTATAGGGAGCCACTTGAGCTTTGAACGAAATTCTGAAACATGGTCATACTTACGGAGACCGAAAATGAACCGAATAGCTAGATTTTGTAATCGCTCAAGTTTATTAAGCTGGTCCTCGGTTAGATTAAGATAGCTTGCGTCCTCGTAATCGAGAATAGATAGTAGAAGGGAGTTTGCTAACATAGTTTTGGTAGGAATTGGTAATGCTTTTTGTAGACGTCGCAAGGAGTTCAATGACGCGTATGTTTTCTTACTAATTTCAGTTAGATGTTCTGACCAGGAAAGTGTTCGGTCAAGATGTATGCCAAGGTCTTTAACTGTTGAGCAGTAAGATAAATTAGTGCCGTTGTATACAACTTGGGGAATGTTCGCCCAATCAATTCTTGCAGTCATAGCTGGGCTGCCAATAACAATGACTTGTGACTTGGTAGGATTTATTTTAAGACCATACTGATTGCTCCATTTAGAAATTGCCACTAGATCTCTGTTAATAGCAGCAATTGCGTTAGGCATAGATATACATATTTCTTAACTCTGTTAGAAGTCAGTTCAGTGGTAGAGCTTTGTGCAAGCTCGTCTGGGTAGGTACCACCCACTCATCAGATATTCTACCGCAAAATAGCAGTACTTGGTACTGTTGTATTCCGGTTTGAAGGGTGAGTGAGCCAGCTTAATTACAGGCATAAGAGACATAACATCTTAGTTCCGCATTGGCGGCGCATTGGCGATGTAAGAGATGGTTAACATCCCTTAAAAAAACAAATGAGGCATTCTATGA
Source organism: Nymphalis c-album (assembly GCA_963151315.1). Classification (NCBI taxonomy): domain Eukaryota; kingdom Metazoa; phylum Arthropoda; class Insecta; order Lepidoptera; family Nymphalidae; genus Nymphalis; species Nymphalis c-album. The sequence continues at coordinate 2,221,289 of OY720602.1, read as the reverse complement.
GAACAAATTCGAATCTAACCGCAGAACATGGTCGTGAAATGTTAAGTGATATGCGACATTGGCTGTAATTTTTATAATATTTAGATGATATTCGCATCAAAATCGCTTGAACCGACTTACAAAACTACACGAGTCTGACACCAAGTGAATTCTGACAGAATAGCAAAAACTGACAACTGAAAAAATATGAATAATTGTAGTATTAAAATTACTAGAAATAACAAACTTTAATTACTTGATTTTTACTATATTTTTTTTTATTTATTATAATCGGTAAGCTGACTTTCAAATGAGACACTGGTAGACATTGGCACCGTATGAATATAAACCATCGCTTACAGATTCAACGCGACACCAACTTTAAGCTACGATTTTACGTCTCTTGTGCCTGTAGTTGATAACAAAACATTCATTATATCTACTATCTAATTTACCAAAATAAATTTCGTAAATAATGGTTTAAGTCTTGTTTAACTAAATTATGTTCATATAAGAAAACATAACATTTTAAGCAAAAACAAAAGACTATAACTACAAGATTATGTATCTTAGGAATTCTAACTTTATCGTTAAAACTTTAAGATTAATATTCCTTTACTTCTTGTTTGTTAGGGATTAATACTTAAATGTTTCGTTATCTTCGAAATTTAATTGAATTTGTAATCTCGACCGCACAGATCAATCTCCTTCGTGCCTGTTCCATCCTACCTGACTTTGGATGATTTGTTTTTTTTTAGAACTTACACAGAATATATAATATTAGAAATAATTACGCAGACTTCCAAATGGGCTACCTAAAGGTACCTAGAAGCCAGTACTATGTAGATAATCTTGGCATATTTTAAAGTTATCATTGTCATATACCTTATGTTATGGGATCTGTTTATCAATTTATATATTATAGGATTTAAAGTATGTTATTTACAATGAGAGTATTCTTGGGTCCTCTTCCTCTCTCTTCTCTCTATCTTCTTCAGTGTCTGAACTGTTCCACTGCGTGCTGGTGGCCATCCATAAAGCAATAAAACATTTTTTTGAAAAATAAACAAAACTCTTTTAAATCACGATTAAATTTTACAATATACTCTTGATTTTTAAGCTTAAGCCCTAAGAATTTAAATTGTAATATTCAATAGCGATTACTGTTAAATTCATGGTACAAGAATAAAACAAATTTACAGTAGTTTCTTGTGCAGTTCCTCCAGCTAATTGGTACGTTAAAACGTTTCCACAGTCCGAACCAATTAATACGAATTAGTTCACTCTGGGAATTAATGTCTTCGTGAAAGAAAAGTAAAGTTAAATGGAGTTATATTCCAGCTAACGAATTCTGTGTCCCATATTGTAGAGTCACCTTTGGCGAACTTTCCTGAATTACTGCTCAGTGAAAATGATGACGGATTCTATTATATTTTGTGAAATTCTGTATTTTAAAAAAATACTATTTTTATAATCTTATTAGTGTTATTTTTAATAATGAAAGCTTTTGATTTATCATTATTTTTTACGATATGAATGGTTTAAAAATAAATATTATTAAAGCGAAAGTAACTTTCTGTCTATCAATCTGTTATGAGTTCACGGCTAAACTAATGAATCGATTCTGATAAAAAATATGTATAAAGCAAGTCCCAAGAAAGTAAATAGGCTACATTTAAAAATATCATCATAAAATTTATACTTATAAATTTACAACCCATAAATATATGTTATAGATTATATCTGAAATAATGTATTTAACAATTTCACGCAAGTACATAAGTACCTCATATGTATGCATGCCTACTTCATAAAACATTTTAATATTTAAGGAAATTCTTTGCTAGAAATCATAAATTACATATTTTTAATTTGAATAATTATGCTTACAAATCTTATAATATAACAATTTTAAATCATCATTCAACAAGAGATTTTTCTTACATTGAATTTAATTAACTAAAACTCTTGTATACATATGTATATAAATATATATTGTCTGTATAAAATCCAAGTGCTTAAATACCTATAAAACTGTTGTCTCGTTCAATTAAACCAGACAAACCACAGATGAGCCCCATCTGTTATCCTTACATTTTTACTTAAAAATATCTCCAAACTCAAGTCTTAGGACACTATTTTATAAAATACTCTGGCTCTCTGGACAGGAGGATCTTTCATTAAGCAGATCGACCAGGGCCTGAGGGAAATTGTCAATAAAAAGTAATTGGATCAGAAGAACAGCTGCGACAGACAAATTAATAACATAAGGGATGAAATATTCGCGAATAAAAAAATATATTAAAAAAAATCCAGGATAATATATTTGAGACCACTGTGCGGTGATTAAGTAATTGTTAAATTAAACGCTTGAGACAAATTGTGAACATTTGTCTTTCGAAACGTTAAGTTACTTGTGACTTGATTCATTTGTTAAACTTAGATGATAGAATGTTGTTTTAAAGATAGTTCATGCGATTAACTTAATAAATATAGATATACAACAGATATGTATAGTGATTTTTGTAATATCCGGAGCACCAAAATTGGAGAGAGGCCACGATAAAAATAGATCCAATTATAAAGCTAAATATCAAAGTTAGATTAATTACGTTGTTTGGAATCTTCAGAGTTAATAAAAAAGGTCGACAAAAAGGTTAAAAACTCAACATTCGTTTTTGAACATCACGCACAAATCTAAGTGCACTAAAAATTCTTTACTCTCATAATCTGAGGCCCTAGATGATATTCTACAATTGTAAACGCTAATAGAAAACTAAAAAATTGTATGAGAATTACCACGTGACTTGTCGTTGAGAGATGTCATTCTTATATATTTGTTTAGTTTTCGTTGTTGTAGAATGTGAAAAGGGCCTCTGATGTCAAATCCAATGTGATCGAAAGTTCTAGATCAGGATCAACACTAACCCGCTTCGAAACAGCTTGATGGAATAAACTAAACTGTGGGACATAAACTGTTAAATAGAAAACATACTTCAAATAAATAATGGATGAAAAAATCTCAAATGTTTTTAATAATTTTACGGTTGAACTAAAAGACAGTGTTAGACCATCCTTACTAATATTAATGGGAGAGTTTGTTTGTTTATAACCCTTAAATGTTTTAACTACCCAACTGATCAGGAGCTGGGATTGTTTGGTGGTAGAGCTTTGTGCAAGTCCGCTGGTACTTTGTATTGTTGTATTACGGGTTGAAGGGTGCCAGTGTGACAGGAATAAGGGGCAAAACATCTTAGTTCCCAAAGTTGGCGATGCATTGCTAATGTCTATAGGCGTTGGTAAACAATTACCATCAGGTGGTCCATATGATTGTCCTCCAACCAGAACGTGGGGCAGCTATCACTTCACACGTGGGTGAAGTCGTTGGATGAAGATAGTTAATATAACCCGAAATATATTCCATATCACGTTTTCTACGTCAAGTCTGACCTTGAGTAAATGATTTATGAAAACATTTGCTCTCAAAAGTGTCGCAATTTTCGGACACGTCAACAAAGTTGGAACAGATGACAGCTACGATTAATTAACTGTCTTAAATATACGTTCCAAAAGAAAAAAATAGTATTCAGCTATACAATAGGCACCATATTTCAAGGGTCAAATGTTTTTTATTCGTGATTAGTAACGAAGGTTTTATTGTGAGTGTAGTGGTAAATAATGTATTTGAACCAGTATGTATTTATATGAAAGTTTTAAATACATTTCGTTGTGTGGATAAAATCATTTTTGGTTTGTATTGTCATTTATTTTTGTAGGCCTATGAACATAAAATAAATAAAAGAATATATAGCATGCTAACACTTGGTGGTAGAGCTTTGTGCAAGCTCGTCTGGGTAGGTACCACCCACTCATCAGATATTCTGCCGCAAAACAGCAGTACTTGCTATTTCCGGTTTGAAGGGTGAGTGAGCCAGTGTAATTACAGGCACAAGGGACATAACATCTTAGTTCCCGAGGTTCGTGGCGCATTGGCTATGTAAGCGATGGTTAACAAACATTACTTACAATGCCATTGTCTATGGGCGTTGGTAACCACTTACCATCAGGAGGCCCATATGCTCGTCCGCCTTCCTATACAATAATAATAAAAAAAAATGCTAACACATTTAATTTATATGATCGGGTGCTGAATTCTACTAATCTATAACGATTACGATACGTTACCGATTCGATTCCGATCCAACTTTGACTATTCTATATTTATTCGGATCGGAAACGAACCGATATATATTTTTTTTAATTGCATAGGAAAGCGGACGGGCATGAGGGCCACCTGATGGTAAGTGGTCATCAACGCCCATAGACATTGGCGTTGTAAGAGATGTTACCATCGCTTACATTGCCAATGCGCCACCAACCTTGGGAACTAAGATGTTATGTCCCTGTGCCTGTAATTACACTGGCTCACTCACCCTTCATACCGGAACACAACAATAGCAAGTACTGCTGTTTTGCGGTAGAATATCTGATGAGTGGGTGGTACCTACCCAGACGAGCTCGCACAAAGCTCTACCACCAAGTAAATATTGATATATATCGTTATGTCAAAACTAAACTCAATTGCTAATTTATATGCCAATAATCGATAATTAAATTAAAGAATAATATAATATTTGTTTAATAATATAATAAGCAATAAAGTGGCAATGTTAGTAGAATTGGGCCCCCAGTTATTCTTAATGAATTTCGTAATTCTTATATACAGTGTGCAGTTATATATACTATATATATGCTACGGTGTGCACTGGCTTTATAAAGTAGGTGATCTTTAAAGAGATAACTGGGCTGTGAAGAACCGTTGTTTAGAAAAAAACAAACTGATGATATAAAAGCAACTGTACGCTTGTTTCATTTAATAGGTAAAGACTATCATTCAAACGTGAGTCGGCAAAAGTGAAAAGCTAATGATTAATGGTACACTTACAATGGTGATAAACGATGTTACGCGCTAAGCCTCTTAAAATAGACAATACGAACGAGATCTGACAGGGAAATGAGGACGTTGAAACTATTGTTAAACTATTTGGAGGATATTTTATAGTTTACTAATTTTTAGCAAAAGACAATTACCAAACTATTTACTTTAGAATATTTCGGAACTGGAGTTTTGTGGATAACTCAATTTTGATGACCCAGCATGACGCTATCAGCAACTCAATATTTTTTATAGCATAGGTTGACGGACGAGCATATGGGCCACCTGATAGTAAGTGGTCACCAATGCCCATATAAATTGGCATTGTTAGAGTTATTAACCATAGCTTACATCGCCAATGCTCCACCAACCTTGGGAACTAAGAAGTTCCTTGTGCCTGTAATTACTGGCTCACTAACCCTTCAAACCGGAACACAACAATAAAAAATTCTGCTGTTTTGCGGTAGAATATCTGATGAGTGGATGGTACCTACCCAGACGAGCTTGCACAAAGCTCTACCATCAAGTAACTATATATATGAGCTATTAAATCCATAAATATTACACAAATCGAAGCAGTAAATCCTGTTATTACTGCATGAATTATCTGATTTCCCAATGAGATTGTTAGTTCCTGACGCGCGCTCAAACGCAAACACCACAACTTAAATATAACATAAATATATAATAATATCCTGGGACATTATTCACACACGGCCATCTGATCCCAAACTAAGCAGAACTTAATATGGAAACCAGACACCTGATATACTACATAAACTACTTTTCTTGTGTAAATACATACTTACATAGATTATTACACCCAGACTCAAGACAAACAGACATGTTCATGCACACAAATGTCTGTCCTGGGTGGGAATCGAACCCACGACCTGCGGCGCCAAAAGGCAGATGTTTACCAAACACGCCAAGCGGCTCGTCAGTATAAAATCGTGTTTTATTTTCAACCACGATTCCGTGCATCCTTATTAATAATATTATATTATTATTTTATATATAAAACTCTGATAATGCTTCACTTGCTCTTCGAAACATCCTTAAGAATAACAACCATTTCGGCACGAATCAGTTTGACGTCATCTATTGTTACTTTATGACAACGTTGTTGAATTGTTTGTGAGAATCCATTTAATTGGACAGAATTTTTATTTCATATATAAAACATATTGTAAGGACAATTATACTACATTAAATAGTAAAATAAATTTTCATTTAATTACAGGCACAAGGGACATAACATCTTAGTTCCCAAGGTTGGTGGCGCATTGGCGATGTAAGCGATGGTTAACATCTTTTACAAAGCCAATGTCTATGGGCGTTGGTGACCACTTACCACCAGGTGGCCCATATGCTCGTCCGCCTTCCTACGCAATAAAAAAAATTGCGTAAATTAAAACGTATTGTCAGTATTGCTTTTATCAGGCTTTTATTTTATGGTTTTTTATGGTATTCAGCTTGGATAATACTTGCCGAAGTCATCTTGTGACCTGCTTGGTGTAAATTTATAATTGTCTAAAGACCGCCACACGGATCATCAACTCTCGGCCAACTTCAACAAGCTATACGGACTTACTTTAATCGGAAGATAAAGACTTTGTTATATAATATATCAATATACCAACCACGCCAACGGACTCGCCGTTGGCGTGGTTGGTAAGACACATGCTTTTCACGTCGCAGGTCGTAGGTACGATTCCCACCCAGGATAGACATTTGTGTGCATGAACATGTCTGTTTGTCCTGAGTCTGGGTGTAATTATCTATATAAGTATGTATTTACAAAAAAAAAGTAGTATATGTAGTATATCAGTTGTCTGGTTTCCATAGTACAAGCTCTGCTTAGTTTGGGATCAGATGGCCGTGTGTGAATAATGTCCCAGGATATTATTATTATTATTATAATATATAATTATCATCATCGTTATCAACCCTTTCTCGTCCACTGTCGGACATAGGTCTCTCCAATGGCACGCCACTGAGCTCAATTCTTCAGCTCTCGATTTCCAACCGCTGCTAGCCGGAGGGCGTCCTACGCTACGTTTGCCAAGGCGTGGTCTCCACTCCAGAACACGTCTACTCCAACGATTATCGGTTCTGCGACATGTGTGTCCAGCCCACTGCCACTTCAGCTTACTAATCCTTTGGACTATGTCGATAACTTTGGTTCTCCGTTGTTCTATATAATATGTAATACTGGTTTATTATTAGATTATAGATGACATTTAAAAGAACAATATATTCACCGCTTGTCTAGAATGTTTTCTTACAGTATTTAAGTAACAAACTTGTCCTCGCGACTTTTTGTTGACTTGACGCGACGCGTCGACAATTCTCGCGTTGGATATTGAAATGAAATGATATTAATTTCTCATCACAAAGGAAAAGTACATGTAATTTGATTAATCAATAGTATTAAACCGTTCGCAGTGTTCACATTCCATTGTGAGAGACTGGTATCCATACTTACTAGTATGGATACCAGTATTGCCAACATAATTGTTTTACGGATGACCAAGTTCCCACTTGCTCTACACAGATATTAATACAGTGTTTCATATCTCCTAAACTCATCGTAAAATTTATCATTTTAGATTTTACTTGGTGGTAGAACTTCACTTGGTGGTAGAGCTTTGTGCAAGCTAGTCTAGGCAGGTACCACCGATTCATCAGATATTCTACCGCAAAACAGCAGTACCTTGTATTGTTGTTTTCCGGTTTGAAGGTTGAGTGAGCCAGTGTAATTACAGGCACAAGGGACATAACATCTTAGTTCCCAAGGTTTGTGGCGCATTGGCAATGTAAGCGATGGTTAACATTTCTTACAATGCCGTTGTGACCACTTACCATCAGGTGGCCCATATGCTCCGCCAAACTATAAAATAAAAAAAAATAATGAAAACATTAATGTAGCAGTTTCAACATATTCCATCACACAAACAATATTTACAATAAATAAGCTCCGCCACACAAATTCCCGAAAACAAACAAGCATACAGAAAAATAGAACGACAATATTCAAATATAGTTTTTCACCGTCACTAATAATGTTCACAGATAAAATATTTCGAAGTAATAAACAATTTTTCATTTTCAATTCAGTGGTTCCTAAAATTTTATAACTATGGAAAACAATTAATATTATGTAATGGAATAAACTGAACTTTTCCTCGGAAACATCTGTCGAATCAAATTTTGTCACTAAAATTCGACCTGCATAGAATGGCATGATGGAATAAGTTCCAAAAAAAGAACTTCTTCAAACGATGACGGTTTCATTCTATAAAATCAATACCGAATGAAATTAAGGAATATTAATTCGATTGTGTTCGCAAGTATTGTTAGAGAATATGATTTGTGTGTAACATTTTATTGATACTGTGTGCCGAGTGTAAACTTTTTTTTTATTCGATAGAGTTGACGTTAACTGCGATTTGTATGGAATTCCGATTATTATTCACTACACAGCACTGTTTTCATTCCACACAATTCGCAGTTACCGCCAACGCTGACGTTATTAGTCGTAAAAGAGAGTTATCTTCCTATGGTTCAATTGAACCCATCAAAAAATTTAACTAATTCACATAGCCATGGAATGTTTAGGTTTTACAAAACTTTTACATTATTATGTTCGTGAGCGCGCGCGCGCGCGCGTGTGTGTGTGTGTGTGTGTGTGTGTGTGTGTGTGTGTGTGTGTGTGTGTCTGTGTATGGGGGGGTGGGTGTGCGTGTTTGTGTGTCTGTCAGTGTGTGTGTGTGTGTGTGTGTGTGTGTGTGTATTAAGGAGCGATGTTATACATTTTTTCGTATCAAATTAATCGGCACCGTTATGTAAGAACAAATTCGAAACTCGTCTCAGAAATCGGTATTGAAATGTCAGATAGTGTGTTGCGACATAGACCTTAATAAGTATAACATTTATTTACTTAATAAGTATAAGAACACACGTAGCATAATAGTATACGTCGGTTATCAAGTCAAGGGTGAGTAATGAAGAGTTCGTAAACTGCACTGCTGTACGAAGCATAGTTAGTAAGTTATTTCTAAACAATTAGAACAATTAAAATCTCAGATCGTTCCAAATGAAACGCACAAAGCGCTTTGTTTACTGAACTGTCCAATCAGGAGAGATCAATTAAACGTTTATTCAAAACCGTTCTGGTTAACTCTTATCAATTCGGTTATCTGATTGCTTTCGATGTGTTTAATTATTGTTTCATTTTTTACGAGCGGTTATCCGCGATGTATTAATAAATCAATTCGTGAATTTATAATCCGTATTCATATTAAAACTGTTACACTGTGATAAAATGGCGGATATATTTGTTTTAAATAATGATAATCTATATTTACATTATGAATGCGAAAGTAACAGTTGAGCTTTCTCGGATAAACAACTAAACCGATTTTGATGATTTTTTTTTATGAAGCCTGAACACAAGGAAGGACTTAGGCTACTTATTACATCTAATACTGTTCCCTGGATGTGAACCTGAGACTTGTTGTTAGAATCTGGATCTGAACCAACTGGGACATTCCGGTTATTTCAAACTACTAAAACTAATTCCACACCGAAGGTGATTGTGATGTGAAAAAAAATACGTAATACATTCGATTTTACCTACAATATTATAGCAAATTAAATTAAAAAGATTTGGAAATTTATAAACATGCTTATTACTTGCCTGTCTGGACACAAATTAAAATATAACTCTACGTTGCTCGTTACTCATAACACATAAGAGGATTCAGTGTTGTTACAAATATTAAATACATAACATAATAATTCATCGCTTATTACAAACGATAAACCAGCCAATTTTAAATCTCCTATGGATCTTATGGAGTGGAAAATAAAGAAGAAGTAGTCTAAACTATTGTTATACTCTAAACGGTTTTATGCAGACCTAAGAACAATAGAAGTGGCTACTCAGTTAATGATGGAAAAATAAAATTAACAAAATTATGGCTTTAAAAATATTTAAGCCAATATTATTCACTCTACTATATTCAATCACGATTATAAAAAATGTATATGCTGATAAAACAATTATATTATAAGTATTTTACATGCTACATAACTATGTAGCGTGAAAGCCGTGTGTTACCCCACACTATCATGTTTGATCGGATTTGAAGGTTGAAGTGAGCCAGTGTAATTACAGTTACAAGTTATATCTGGACATATTAGTTGCCTTTATTGGTAGGAGTGACTGTTATTTCTTTTGGGTAAGATGACAACTCAACAGCAGGTGGCTTATTTGCTGGTCTACCTTAAAAATAAAAGAATTAACACTATTTTAATTTAATTACAAGTTTAAGACAAATATTCTTGTAGGGTTTGATTAATGAGCTATATTTCTGTCTTTTATTATATAACTGTCGCATACTTTTGTTGTCTTTTCTAAAACTATTCTCAACTCTGTGACATACCCTACTCTGATTAACGACGTGTCCGAAAAGATTTACTGAAATGTAGCGTAAGTTATCCTATATCGTCTCTTTTATATATTTCATGAACAATTTAATAGATTGATGTATTAATTAAATCACTATAATAAAATCATTTGTTTTTTCTTCTTTTATTATAAGGCAAGATAACTGTTTTAATTTAACATTTAACTCCGTTTATATGACGGTGGTCGTGGATTCAAATCCTGGATTGAAATAAGCTGTAGAGTATTTCGGAGTAATCCGAAGTTTCCGAGGCAGTAGGTATTTACACTCCCCTGCATCGATAAGCTCGTCGTTGGCTCTGCAACTCATTGAGGTCGTGTCACATTGCCGCCCCATCGAATCGTGAAGATAAAAGTGTCTGCATTTATGTTTGCTATTAAACTTGTGCAGTGCCATATCTCCGTCGCAATATATTGTTCTCCCTTGAGCATTGCTACGTTCGAAATTTGTTAAGACATAAATAACATTTTAAGATGAATCAAAAAATAAAGTCCATAAATGTTCCTGCTGGGCTACGGGCTAAAAGCCTTGGATCTTTAACCATCACACTCCTCAATGCGGATTTTTACAATATATATATATATAAAGCATATGATGAATTTTATAAAATTTAGCAATTATTAGGTTTCCGTGCCTTAAAAAAACGGAACCCTAATAGGATCACTTTGTTGTCCGTCCGTCCGTCTGATTGTCTGTCAAGACCCTTTATTCATCCTTAAATTTGGCTCAAATTTTATTTATGGACCGCCTAAGTAAGTTTTATCCTGAGTTTTGGACTAATAAAATTATTATAAAAAAATGTTATCGTTTAGGAATTTAATTTGGATCACAGCCTTTAGATTTCCAAACGAACTTCGACGAAATACTTGAATGGAGAAAAAAATGGAGCGTACTGTTAGACCGCTTGGCGTAATGCTGACTTTAGCGTTGGTACATGTAGAGTTATCAAAGAATATTTTTTATGTTATACGTACACAGAATGGCAAACGGACCACCTGATATTAAGTTGTCACCTGCGGCCATAGACATTGGACACACCAATGCGCCACCAACCTTGCTTACCAACATGTTATATACCTGTGCCTCACCCTTGTGCCCGTTGTTACACTGGCTCATTCATCCTTTAAACCGAAACGCAACAATACTAATTATAGCTTTTCTCCAAAATTTTTCTCTTCAACACCAAGCATGTTCAAGCATTGTCGTTAAAACAAGTAACAGAACATTTTAATATAATATAATAGATAAACAATATATAAAGATAAAAATACATTATATATCTTTTTGTTTCAGGTAATTTCGCGTAATCAAGCTGAGCGAAATGACATCTGTGTCCAGATGTTGGGATAAGGGATTGTGTTATAATGACTATTAATTCTATTCCGGGATAACATTCATTTCGTCTGGACGCTCTGGCGCTATGCCATCCCGTGTTTATTGTATATTTTGGTGAAAATATTTTATCATAAAATATATAAATTAGCCTTATACAATTATAAAAGCGAAGTGTTATTTTGATGGTAAATTTTGCTAAAAGATTATTGTATGTTATAATAATAATTGTTTTAAGTAAAAATAACATAAAAAAACCTCGCTTCAAGTAAAATACAAACTCCTTTTCTTAATTTTTATTTAAATTATTCAAGCGATACGTCATTACTATAAAAATAACTACAATGTTCGGTAATTTAACACGAAAATATAATTTCGTTTCTGCACTATGAATGAATGCAATTTAATAAAAGTTTCAACGCAAAAAAAGCAGGAAGATACAAAGAATTCAGCCCTCTAAACCGTTTCCGGCTTTTCGTTGTTCAGTTACGATTTTCTCACAATGAACAAAAATTTTCTGCGGTATATAAGCATTATTGGTATATAATATTTACTCAAAGAAGTACGTTTTTATTTCTCCCAACACTAGGGTTGTGTTCTGGGTGCCAGGGTGAGTAAGTCAAAGTATTTGTACAGTACATACAATAGAGATATAATATCTTTGATCTCATGGTTGACGGTATATGGTTATTTGTACGGATTACCACATACCACCAGGTGGACCATTGGTTTGCCTGTTTCATAAAACTCAGTTTAAATAGTTATCACTATTGTTTCATATCCGCTTGATATAAACGACGCTTGTCTGCATGAAAGTTAATATCACATTGCTGTGATTCATACCTAAGGTTTTTTTTTTATTGCAAAGGAAGGCGGACGAGCATTTGGGCCACCTGATGGTAATTGGTCACCAATGCCCATAGACATTGGCATTGTAAGAGATGTTAACCATCGCTTACATTGCCAATGCGCCACCAACCTTGGGAACTAAGATGTTATGTCCCTTGTGCCTGTAATTACACTGGCTCACTCACCCTTCAAACCGGAACACAACAAGACAAAGTACTGCTGTTTTGCGGTAGAATATCTGATGAGTGGGTGGTACCTACCCAGACGAGCTTGCACAGAGCTCTAGTAGCTTATAAGACCACAAACCTCTAATTGTTAGGTTCAAACCCCGAGTCAGTTGAATAAAAAAGTTATTGGGTAAGCCTGAGGTGAACGACCTAAGCCCAAAAAAAAAACATTGGTGAGACATTTTAGCTATTGTAATACGCGTTATAGATATTATTGTACGTATTGATTTTTTAAACGATTTTACAGTAAACTATTTCACACTGTGATATCATATACACCCAAGATATTTCAGTGCAAATGAATTTTGCTTTGTGCACAAGGTCTTATATAAATTGTTAGTGTTTATCTGGGTCAATGGCTCACTGAGAGCGTATGAGATATCTCCATAAAGGTATGTCTGTCTAAGTACTTTCGAGAAAAGTATTTTTGAATTTGCGACTACTAAAATAGATTTTTCTAGAACTATTTAAAAATATAAATAAAGCGAAGTTACTTGGCAAGTCCTCTTAAGACTTAGAGCTCATTCCACTACGCTGCGCCAATGCGGAATGATGGATACATGTGAAAACTTTGTCCAACACGTGCATGATTTCTTACAAACTTCAAGTTACAAACAACAATGCACATGTATACAAAACTCAACAGTGCTCGCACCGGTTTAGACACAGTCTTCAATTAATCACATGTCTAGCCAATCCTTCATGCTTCGTGCACTATCTACTCTGTGATATAGTCTTCGATCAACAATACTACTAGATAACGCGTCACGAACAAAAACAATACTCAAATGTGGCACTAACCATATAATGAAGAAAACGGTGTAATAATTTCAACCTAAACTTTACCTTGTTCCCGAGCAATAAAGTGCGGTTTAGATTGTATTGACATTCACTTACGATCTTCCGCCATGAACAACAGAAAGACATAGGAAATGTACAATAACGGTTCTTCCATATTCAACCTTATTTCCTTAGTAATAAGTTATGATTGGACCATACTAATTTGAAATAAATTCACAAACGTCATTGTGTTCTTATTTTTCGGACCGTTTTTGAATCTTTTACCGCTAATCTAGTACATTATTGATCGAAGGAAATAGTGATCTTTCAATAACATGACGTCAGTCACATGATATTTAATATATTTTTTGATTAAATTTCTTTAAAAAGCACGGGAGATTAAATGTCATCAGCTTGTCGACTGAAGAGATTTTTACTTAAATTAAAATGTATTGAAAAGCGTTACCAGGAGCGCAGTGATTATCAAATACTGAAGACCTGAAGATACTGAAGATGTTAATATGTATTTACTATTATAGTTACACATAGAAAGTAGCTGTGCCCCGCGTATAATTAATAAAAATATAATGAATAAATATCAGCTTAGAACCTTCCTCGATAAGTGGGCTATCCAACACAATTTTTTTTAAATTCGAACCACTATTTCCTGGGATTAGTCGGATCAAACAAACAAACACTTCTGCTTTATATATCAGTAGAGATTAAAAACAATAAAGTGGTGAATCTTATTATTCTGTTTCTGAATATATGTATGCACGACTTAAAATATTGCAAGTGTGGAAAGAAATTTTATGTAACTTATACAATGTTTTTTTAAGAGCAACTACTGCCTTCCTTGCCGGTTCTTTTATCCAATATTTTTAATTATTTTTTAATAAATTGCCGTGGAATCAAAAGCAAATTTCAACTTTATACGCATATAAATAGGCACTAATTTTTCATTCCCTAAATTTAGATTATGAGCCAACCTATAAATAAAACAATAAAGGTACGTTAAAATAACGAAAATCGATTTATATGTAAGATACAAAATATGCATGAAAAGCACAATAATAATAATGGACAGCAACTATGATAGGCTGAATAACAACGTTGCGTTTCTTAAGTATTAAATATCCATTTTACTGATATCGGTACTTCGGTAAATCTCAAATACTGATAAATGCTCTGTATTCTCTTACCCATATTGTTGAATGAGACGGCAATGCGACACGACCGGAGCGTCCCATGAAAAATTCACGGATTTAGCAGCTTTCCGAGATACGGGAAATCAGTGGCATCTTCCTAAAACGGGTCTTCTGTTGAACTTATATTGAACTAGTTCCCGCCCACGGCTTCCCTCTCGTGACGGGCAAGATTTAGGAACCCTAGATCCTTATCTGTACTCTTGACATCGTGTATGTATAATTACATGATGATCGATTGAGAAGTTAAGACGTAAAAGTGTAACAAACAAACAGACTTTCGCATTTATAATTTCAGTTAAGATACCTTACTGGATCAACAACAGTTTTCCAGTGATCTCGTCTAACATAATGAAAACATATATTTATAATAATCTGTATTTTATGTAGGATTTCGTTAACAATAAAAGCGTTGAGTAAGCTATACTTAATCCGAAATTAATCAAATTTTCAGCAAGTGAATATTTAAATATATTTATAAGAGCTTTGAACAAATATTTATATTCTGATTTCAACCCTATTAAATGTAGAATTCTAGCTAAAACGAAGAGTTCGTCAGACGAAATCCCTATTTTCATAGAGCTTACACTCGATGCAGCGTTTCATGCTCATATTACACGAGTAATCTTTCCTCCACGCCCCAATATAAGACTGAGACGGGATAAGATCCTAATCATATTGATAAGCGGTAGCGATTTTGATTTTGCTGTTATCCTCTAAATAATAAGTTAAGTACACATAATAATGTCTTATGGCCGAATACTGAAACGTCTTTCAAATATGAAGTGGGACTTAATTATTTGGAACGCCATTCATTTCAAATTTCGCATACTAAATTTTGAAATTAATGACGTTCCAAATAATTAAGTCCCACTTCATTTTTAATGACGTTTCAGTATTCGGCCGATAAACTATTGGATGTAAGTCCCTATACTTTGCCTTCAATGGTTATTCCAATATAAAATAATCGTTATTTTCTAAGTATATATGTTAGTGTGTACATAAAGTGTGTATTTATAATGTGAGTAATAAGGGAAGCCACCAAGCCGCATATATATATATATATATATATACGAAAATTTTCAATTCCTATACCTAAATGATAACACTTCCGTTCAGTTACCTAAGATGTTTTGTTAAAGTAAGCATCTTGCAAAGGAAGTTTCCATAATAGGTCTATAAAATCATTTAAATTAACATTAGACGCTCACGCTGTCGCATCCGCTTCCGCCAGTACTCTGCGCACTTACCAACTAGACAGCCTTAGTGCTTGCATGCGTACCAAATCTGAGAACATAAGCACCTCGTAAAACTCCGCCTTTTCACTTACACTGGTGTTATGAACGTCGGTGGTATCTTACATGGCTTAATATTGAAAAAATATATAGTTCGATCTCAATATATAAAAAACGAACAATTATTATTACTAAAGTAATCATTCTTGTAGTACAACGACAAAAAAAGTAATTATAATATTCCTCCACCGCTGAAATGAATTCGAGTTTCAACCCACAATTGAACCTG
This sequence comes from Nymphalis c-album, assembly GCA_963151315.1. Lineage (NCBI taxonomy): Eukaryota > Metazoa > Arthropoda > Insecta > Lepidoptera > Nymphalidae > Nymphalis > Nymphalis c-album. The sequence continues at coordinate 2,204,983 of OY720602.1, read as the reverse complement.
CTATCTTCATTTTTTGTTTTACCCTCAACGTTATTTCAGCTTATATAATATACAAAACAAGTATACTTTTCTTAAGCATAATATAATGGCTGCTATAAGAGTTATTATACCCAAAGTTCTCATAACACGAGGCGAAAAAAATACCAGAATTTCGTTAAGAAATTTTAGTAAAAGCGCATTACGAATAATGTTCTATTAAGCTTGGAGTACACGGCGCCATAGCCACAGTCACAACCGCAGAACTGACGCATTAGTAGCGCTACTTTGTGTTTACCCCAAATTGCCGTTATAAAAGACACAATAAAATCGTTTCTATGCCAACATATATTTAAAAATATATATCTTATATATGGTCAATATAATGGTCAAGTGTTACGTAACTATTTTATAAAAGATTGCTAGAACAACTACATATTATATAAACAAAATTCCTTGCCGCGTTTGTCTGTTCGTCTGTCTGTACGCAATTAAATTAAAAACTTCCGAAAGGATTTTCATACGGTTTGAGGAAGGTGTGTATAGTTCATTAATGTTTTGTATTAATTAACTAAAATGTAGAGATGATTATTGAAGATGTCGAGAAATATCACGCCGAGTGTGAGCTGGCGTTCGCCACGTAAACCAACAAACCTTTACTATTGATTCTTAGGATATATTTCTGGCATTGAATTTAATATAAACATCTTAAAAACTGTGGATTCTGAATTCCGTGTAAAGGCCCTCTTGAATAAAGAACATTCGTATTTTGATTTTACCTTTACCAATTTTGAGTGAATAAAAATTGACTTATATATAAATTACATCAATCTGTATGTATGTATATGTATTAAAAGTTTAAGAAAAATACTTATTTACACACTTGCACGGTACGTCGTCATAATATAATGTACACAAAAATGCGACGCGACAGTGATGCAGTCTTTACGAAGTATTTAAATAAGTACATAACCTTTTGGTCCGGCGCCGTTGCGGCTGCGACGCCATGTACACAAAGCCTTATAAAACAACATACTTTGTTTATATAATGTACAAGAATCTTTACTTAACATTCTGAGAACATTTTAAGAGGTTTTTTCGTCTAATCACGACAGAGTTTGCTAACAATATACTAACCTAACAAAGTTGAGTATAGAATGAAATAAATGTATAAACTAATGTAAGCACAATGTTTATGTTAGAAGCAGAACCCTTTCCGTTCAAAATAACCTTTGTAAAATCTAAAGTACTTTTGACTTGACACTTATTATGTGAGTTAAGTGTCCTATAATTACAGGAGTAAAGAAAAATAATCAACTTCAATCTTCATGAAGTTGTTGATTTGACTCAATATCATTGGTCGATATTTTAAATAATCTACGATATTCATTTATGATTCGTGGAGTATATATCGCAAATTTGGAAGTTAAATTAAAATGGATATAAGTATTAAATTGTAAATAAGTAATTATGTTTTTAACAAATCTCATGGAATATATCAATTGGAATACAGTATAGTTTTTTTTTATGTTAGCGAGACATAATCCGCGAGGTCGTTTCATAAATATATGTCATTTCTAAATATTAAATATTATTATTTGATGCATACACTTGCTAATATGATAGTAAAAAGTACTATTTATGAATGAATGTTTTTTAGATTTCTTTGAGAATTTTTTAGTCTACATTATATTAGACAACATCTTTATCAAAATCAAAATGATAAATTAGATTTAACCATTATATTATATTGAAAGCAATCCCAATATTTTCAGACGATGCTTGGAGAAAGTTATGATGCAATTTTCTCCAATATGCATATTTAATTGACAGCACAGATTTCACTTATTATAATATACATGACTAGAGGTTTTGTTAATCTTTATTATATCAATGCACTAACTCTTTCGAATGTTGTATATTATATTTATATACTAAAACAAGCATATTTACTAATGTTTCATATAAAAATGCCAACGCTAATAATAATGGTTTGAAGAATTATTCAAATTGACTTATATGACCTTTTCGCTGTTTTAATTAACTGCAATGGTCAAATTTAGAGAAAGTTTAGGGTAAAATTTTGCATGCATATTATTTTTATTAAGATGCTTTTTCCCTTCAGAATTCCTTCAGTTCCTTCTAATCGTAACAAAATTGATATTTAATTTTGTATCTTGTAGTTAAATTAAATAAACGATAACAGATTTTCTTGAAATATTAACTTCGATCTTGGTACTCTAATTTTCAAAGAATGTAGAATAGATATCGAAAGAATATTCCATACGTAAGATGAGATACTAAGTAACAATCAACCAAGCTTCTTATTATAAAAACCTTGAGCAACCGCAGAACAAAAAGTTTTATAACGAGTACAATTTGTCCTGTTTATTTTTCTTTAAGAGATAACAAGCTTGGTCTGGAATTTTATCTGGCTTCTGATACATAAACTTCACAAACTCTGCTCCGAATTTATTCTGAATACATTCATGTTTATTCCGGTTTTATATCAGGAATAAGCATCGGATCAAAATTTTAGTACAATAGAATTTTATCCAGCGAAATTCGACTCGATAAAAAATTCCTTATCATTTTATAAAATTCAATAATAACACAAAAGTCAGAAGAAGTAATCATTAATTTAATCACATTTCTAAACGAAATAACAAGATAAAACAATAATTAAAACCTATGTATACTTATATACAAACAAATAATACTACAAAAGACGAAAATCTCAAAATTTCAACGGCAAATTCTTTCGAAGGTATTAAAATCATACTTCAGAAATCTAGGTTAAAACCAAAGCCAAAACGGACTCGTCGCTGTCTATCTATGAGAGTGCTGGCCATCAATCGTATTATTCGAACTTCGTTATGTGGCTCGTAAAACAAAACATCCCTTTGATAAGTGAAGCCACCACAACGTTGCGAGTCAACGAAAATTTTCAATTCCGATCCATTCTCATAGCTCTTGTGGAGAGCCAGACCGATTGAAGCAGAGCTCTTATTATGCTCATTAAGTATGGTCGATATCCGCAAATCTGGAGTGAATTGTTTGAAAAGGCACACTTGGAAGCCGATCCTGCTGATAGTGGATGATATGGTGAATGACGGCCTCTCGTATCTCGCACTAACTGAAAAGTCAGGGGACAGTGGATACGATAATGGTTTTAAACCAAGCTCGCTGCCAAAACTAAACTCTGGATTCACTTTATACATCCACTGAGTAACTAATTTCAGGTTATTTGGGTCGACGTCTTTTATGGAGCATGAGACTGAACTAATTGACTTCTCATTCTCCTTTTCGAAAACTAATTCTGTCTCTGATGATACTAAATCCTTTATCTTTGATGTAAGTCTCATTTCGTAATCGTCCATTGTTTCTTTGTATGTTGCTGTAGCAGAACCCGTTGAATCTATTACTAGACCATCTTCAGTATTCTTTGCAGCCATTTCCTTATGAATGAGATGCGAGAAACACTTGTAAGACTCTTTCGTTTTACTAAAATTATAACTTTGAACTAACTTGACTTTATCCATTATGTCTCTAGCAATGACCAGCTTAGCTCCAAGGAAGCACTTCGGAAAAACACTCTTTGCTTCAAAGTGAACATCACTCAGCTTAGTCAACGTTGGTTTGTCAGGTGCGACAAATATAATGTCCTTTTTCTTTGGCAACAGTTTTTGCAGACTCGAAATAAAGTTACCAACTTCTTCTTTGATTACGGACTCGTTAATATCCATTTTGTAGTTGGATTGTATTTATTTTTGTGTTTTTATTTGTTGTGTAACAGGTCTAACGTCATTGACCTGACAACGAATATTTTTAACCGCGAGTTTGACGTGTGGCCAGTCACACGCCGCAAGAAGTCTGATTAAATTTAGTTTGTAATTAATATCGTCGACTTACGTTTGTAACTTTATTTTGCAAATTTATACTGCATTACTTTCAACATATTAGTGATCATTGTTTTGATATTTCAACACGCAACAAATAAAACGTGTGTAAGTATTTTTTTAAATTTTTATTTTATAATAGAATAGAATGCCAACAAAGTACACACAATGACAAAAACACAGAGTTGACAAAATATAGATAAAAAGTTGCCTCAATTACAAGTGTAAACTGCATGAATAATAAGGCCACATACCTATACAATATATCACAAAATCCTAATCAATTTAAAATTATAATAATATAGATTTAAATTTGAGAATTAAGGAATTAATGATAATTCAGTTATTTGTATTACTATTTAAATGAATTATCTGTAAATCAGACTATTTTAAATAATACGCCAATTTATAATTTCCCGAGTGACATCTTTAATTATCCAGCATCTTCTCTTAATCCCTGGAACTGGTGAGCGTAATTTATTATTTCAATCGGCAATTCGCCACCTGTCCGCTCTGGTTCTCTTGAGGAAACCCCTTTTAGGGTATTGCAATCAGAAAGTTACGGCGGAAAATTGTTGAAAATAGACAATTGACCCCATCCTATTTACTGAGAAAATGTGTTACAAAATACTAAATGCCTAGGGACAGCTTATACTGATTGCCTTTTTTAGTTTGATGATATATCTACAATAAAATTTTTCATGGTCGAGATAGTTAAAAAAAATTGGATAATTTTCTATTAATTCGATATCTCTTACATTTTTTAAATGTAGCTTTATGAACTATAAATATTACATAAAACGCAAATACGCGACGTACCGTGATGGTTCAGTGGTTAAAAGACTCAGCCTCGTGTATCGACGCTAACCAGTATTGGAGCAGCCTAAGCAAGCTCCAAACATTCTCCTCAAAAGGAGAATTTGCCCTAGACCAGCAGACATGAATATGGTATCACTTTTGATTCACTTAATATACCATCACCTAAAAACTACAAAGAATAACATATATACCATTTTTACGAACATATTCCTTAAATATTCAAGTCAAATATGAACTCTACATCAAAGGCCTATGTAGCTTAGAAAAATAATATAAAAACGGAGGGAAACTCGCTTTGTCTTTAAGTTATCATTATGACGTCACAAACATAATAGCCATTTTTATTTATGCGTTCTTAATCTTATTCATTTATATTTATTATTCATGAAATCCTGTTATATCGTTTGTGCAAATCTTCCATCGGCAAAATATTCTGTATATAATATACTCGGTGGTAGGGCTTTGTGCAAGCTCGTCTGAGTAGGTACCACTCATCAGATATTCTAACGCAAAACAACAGTACTTGGTATTGTTGTGTTCCGGTTTGAAGGGTGAGTGAGCCAATGTTATTACAGGCACAAGGGACATTATATTTTAGTTGCGAAGATTGGTGGCGCATTGGTGATGTAAGCGATGATTAACATTTCATACAATACCATTGTCCATGGGCATTGGTGACATACCATCAGGTGAACACACGACTATCGTTTAAGATTCACGACTCACCACTAGGCCATCGCAGCTTCGAAACTAGTTAAATATAAAGTAATTTACTTTAGGCTCTTACATACTCAGTCTATGACGAGGAAACACATGCAACTAGATATGAGAGCTATGTCATTTTGGACGTCATTTCCTTTGCACCCTAAAAACGTGCCTATAGTAATATATCTTCGAAAGATTTTTTTTATTCTAATGAGCCGCTGCCGTAACTAGGAATAGCGGGGCTGCCGGGGACTGAGGGCCATGGTTTTGCTGCGCTATTCATTTGAGGGGTTTTTAGCTTTAAAACGCCACGCTGGCCAAGCGTCTTGGCGAGTCTTCCTGTCACGTTGGCCTACTTTCCACCAGCTCCTCTCACGCAGACTGACGCTGGTGGGAAGCAGTGAGTTAAGAAAAACAGCGGGTGCACAATGGATGCGACTAGCACAGGACCGGGAGAATTGGTGCGCCAGTGAGGAGGCCTATGTCCAGCAGTGGATTAATGTGGGCTGAAAATGATGAATGATGATTCTAATGAGAACATCTGTAACATAAGTATCATATTATATTCGTAGAATTTTATAGGATAAGTATGCGTTCCCAGTAATCCACGTTAGTCACATCTATTTACGAATGAATACTTAGAATCCAGGACTTTCAACTCGAATAATTCAGCTATTTCGGTTTCGCGAATTTACAAATTCTAAATTTAACTGTTCACCCAACTCATACGATAATAGCCCATATTACAAAGACACATATAACAAAATTACGTGAATATATTACGCATCGCAACGTTCACTGTGTTGTGAGTCGTAAATGTGTTTATTGACCGTTAAATTTTGATTACTCGATTCCATTTGTTGGATTGAAATTCAATTTGGAATTACTTAGTCAGGATCTGTCCTTTGATTATATTCTTTAACTTTCAATTAACTTCATCCTTTTTTCACTGCGCTGTTAAAATTGGGTTTAAGTTCGATGACTTTATCCAGATATTTGGAAAGTGTGTCAATAAAATACCAACCGTTTGTTATTACAGACTTTTTAAACGAGTTGGCTTTGGATTTTCGAACGTAATAAAATAGATGCCTTACTTATAGTCGTCGTTTAGCGGGTATTAATTAAACAATGCTGTCTTCTTTTTTCGAATGTAAAATCAATAATGACAGAAAGAGAGAAACAATGCTCAACTAAACAGCCGATATGTTACGTTTTGTATGAAAATATCAGCGCGTCATTGTTTTGTTTTGTCAATTTTAACGTTCCTCACGATCGTCTAAGTAATCCAAACTTTAATCATGGAACCAAACTTATTCCTTACATGCAGACTTATAAATATTTATTCATACAAAAACATGTATATTATACAAAACATCGTATGCACTCATACTTGAATAAATACCTTTCCAATATCGGGATTCCCCATCTTAAGACGTGGTTTGAATAAAAATTCTTCCAAAAATTTCCAATAATATATATTTTATTTAAAACATAAATATATAATTTAAATATTTCTCTCAAATCAATCTAGTGTATGTTTATTGGACGCGCCTCGTGTGCCGTGACGGTAAACGGCCTTACCCGTGGCATGACACTTCTTTATGACGTCATTGTGCTCCTACTACCTTGTATGCAAGGCATGTGTTACTTCGGTGTTATATATTATAACAATAATAAATAAACACGTATATAATATTTAAGTATTTTAGTAACGAAATTCATTTCATTTATTTAATATTATTTTATTAAGATATGTTTTTCATAATGGTTGCATATAATTTCGTGATTGATTTTTCAACTTTACATTTAAAATAATATTTTTAATTAAACAAAATAATATTATTCGTATACGGCGTAAGGTTATTTTCGCTACAATTTACATTTCGATTGTTTTACAAAAGTCGCCGTGAGATACGTGTAAAGTGTAAATTTAAAATCGCTCGTTGATTAAAGCAAATAGTAAAATTAAATATATTTTGACTTTAAATACTCGTTTCTCACGTTTTCATTGTAAATTTAACGAGGCGCGATTTTTTTTTATATAATTGTATTTTACAGACACGAGTAACACGTTACAGAAATGAAATCTTTTTACAACAGAAGCGTTTCATCCGAAAGTTACATATCAAACATATTTGACATTGGCATTGCAAGAGATGTTAACCATCGCTTACATCGCAAATGCGTCACCAACCTTGGAAACTAAGATATTATGTCCCTTGTGCCTGTAATTACACTGGCTCACTCACCCTTCAAACCGGAACACAACAATACCAAGTACTGCTGTTTTGCAGTTGAATATCTGATGAGTGAGTGGTACCTATCCAGACAAGTTTGCACAAAGCTCTACCACCAAGTACGTTCGTTTTAATACTTGTTTATAATTATTTATGTAAAATCATATTTAACTAAATTAATAATACATAAATATGTACATATACCTAACTAAGCATAAGCAGTAAAACTCATTTGAACTTTCAAACAAAATTCAATTAAATTTTCTGTAATTAAATAACAGTAATGAAAGTTATCGAGACTTCGAGTTATTCAAAACGGGCAAGACCCATTATGTCCTCAGCCGAATTTGTAAATTTGCCTAACATTAAAAGTTTCACGATTAAAAGATCTTCTAAATTCCTTCGACCCGAAAGAGAATTGTTAAAGTTTAAATAGATTATATCGTGAAAGCTTATATCTATACCTAAAGCTCATATCGTTAGACACGATTTATAGCTTTATCATGACTTTTAAGATATATTACTTCCTAACGATGTGTTTAAAAGAAAGGAATGTAGCCTGTAAATGGATCTAGGATCACCGTTTGACGAAATTTGGGGATTATTTTATTACATTGAGGTTAGGTGAATGCACATTGCACATGTAGCAAGTTGTCGCTGATACCATGTTGTTGTTCCAAAAAGTAAGAGCTTGATCGCAATACATTCAGTAAATTGATATATGGTTATATAATAATCTTGTACAAAAGTAGATAGATTTAAAACTTAATTAATTACAATTAATTTAAATTCAATCAATCAATCAACAGCCAATCGTTGTCCACTGCTGAACATAGGCCTCTCCCAAGGTGCGCCAAAGCTCCCGGTCCTCCGCCTTCCGCATCCAGTCGGTACCCACCACCTTCATAAGGTCATCGGTCCACCTGGCTGGAGGGCGCCCTACGCTGCGTTTGCCGATTCGCTGTCTCCACTCTAGGACTCGTCTGCTCCAACGGCCATCGGTCCTATGACCTACGTGACCAGCCCACTGCCATTTCAGCCTGCTAATTTTGCAAGCTATGTCGGTGACTCCGGTTTTTTTCCGGATAATCTCATTTCTGATCTTATCCTTCAAAGATACTCCGAGCATAGCTCGCTCCATAGCACGCTGAGCGATTTTGAATTTGTGGACTAGTCCCGCGGTTAGTGTCCACGTTTCGACACCGTATGTCATGGCAGGTAAGACGCATTGGTTGAAGACTTTCGTCCTCAATAATTTTAATTATTATTTTTGAATTTATTGGGAGAAGATTTTATGATATATATTTACAGTGTTGCCACAGATGACAATTCCAATATTCTATAATATATCAAATAAGACTACTGTATATAATAAATTTCAACAAAGACTTTAATAAAAGTACTAAAATTTTACTTTACAAATAAATACATTTGTATGCTAAACAAAATATATTCTCACGAAGTTTTATCCAGTACGTCGTCCTCAGACATCTAAACAAAGTAGATCGAAAATACTCTCGAGAAATAACACCTCCGTGTACCGGAAATCCGCAAACAATCTCTTGGCACCTCTCCAGGGAGATACTACACCGATATTATACTCTGTCCGTCGGAAATGTCATTTTCTCGTATTTTATTTGAGTTCATCATTATCTCATATTACTAGGAATATAAGCGAAAATGTATTGCTTGTTACATTTTATAAATGAAATACATAATTAAAATTGTACTACATTATATTCCAAAACATGATTACAAACTCTTAACAAATGAATGAAAATGTATAAGTGATATATTTATTGAAGTTATACTTCTTTAGGCGCGTTATGAAAAAATGATGAGAGTGAAATTTTAAGATGCGCGCGCATCTGTGACACAAAATTAACAGTATGAAGCTTTCTGCTTAACCGCTCATTAAACACCTGAATTCTACAACGTGAAGTTAGTTCTAGGTGGCATGAAAATCGATAACTATGTTCAAGTTGTATATTCTAGTATTTTTATTACGTTAATAAAACCTTTTTTATTTAAATAAAATCTTTTTTATCAGTTTTAATATTTATCGTTAATCACTACTGCATTTTAGTTATTTTTTTTTTCCATACGCCAAAGAAGTATAACTTCTAACGCGTGTACATAAGTACACACACTCTTTTGTTTCTATTAGAACTTAATACTGTAATCCAATGTAACGATAACATGTAGATGTTTTTTTTATATCGAAAGGGGTAACGAAATACCACCTGTCCCTAAAGTAATTCAACATTTCAAGGACACGTTTCCGTGATACGATTTCCGATCTGCGGGGACATGTATAATAAATTCTAGTCGAGGTTGGAACCGTCACAAAATTTTATACGCGCGAACGAAACGAGTTGTAAAATGTAATAGCTTTGTTAATAAATTTTAACAATGACATTGAAGAAAAACTCCTTTTTCAGAAAATTTTAATTAGTGGCCCATTGTTCTGACTTGTCACATGGTCGGTGGTGACCACGAACGACCTGGTGGCCATTTCCTGTCTGCCTTAGATATGCCTTTTATATAAAACTAGCTGACCCGGCAAACGTTGTTTTGCCATATAAATAATTTCCTAGTAATTTCTAGTGTAGACAAAAAATAGCTTACTTATTGTAAGTATGTATGTATGTAAGAATGTGGTATATGCGTGAAATAAGCATGGAGCGCTGTGAACGATGAGGGAATATAAAAATAACAAAAGGCAAACATTATTTTTAAGTTATTATAATTTTATTTCTTAAAATTATATATCATTAATTAAACAATTACGACAGTAACACTATTAAACAATATCAATCTCTTAATGCTATAGCGTGAACAATATTTTTTGTTAGTCCATCTTTAGCTAACACAAACAAACTGGATGGTTTACCCACTCGAGAGCATGCCACGTATAATTGTCCGTGTGAAAAACATGGTGTTCTCAAATCTAATCCACAAACAGACATCGTTTGACCTTGGGATTTGTTGATAGTCATTGAAAATGCCAATCTAATCGGAAACTGAATACGTTTGAATTGAATTGGCACATCTGTAGGTATAATAGGAATCCGTGGTATGAGTATATTTTCACCTCTGAACTTGCCATTTAAAATCCTGGCTTCGATCACGTTTTTCATTAATTTTTGAATGACTAAGATACGCCAAGCAGCTTCATTGGAGCTGAAGTACCGACCAATTTGGTAGAGCGTTATTTCATCGTTTTTATTCACTGGAGGAGCATTCACATTAGTATTTTCCACTCTAAACACAGCCATATCACTGCCTTTATGGACATACTTGCAAATGTATTTGATGCTCTTCACAGAACAGCAGTCGTTCGCTCTCAATCTTCGCGTACATGTCGACCATGAATTGTTGACAAAGCTCACGACATCGTAAAATGACGTTGTCCAGGCCACGTCTAATCATTAATCGGTACGCATAATAATCCTTTGAGCTAACGTTCTTGTTTGTTTCAGATCCTGTAATATTTGTTCATAAAAATTAATTTAAATTTATTACGTTCAATAATTTAATTGTTTTGTTAAATGATTAATGATCAAATTAATAATCAATGAAGTACCTGATACGGGATCTCGTTGTTTTATGTTTATGCAATATCCGTCTTGTCCGTTCCAGAATATTAGCGGATATTGGAGAGCGCCATATGAACGATGTGTGTCAGCAATGAACTGAAGATTATTATTTCTTCTACGAATCACAATTTCTCGTGCAGCTGTACAATCGCCAACCATGATTCCAGCAACATCGTCAACAACGGGTGCATTGAATCTACGAATATGCTCTCCAGCTGGTGTTTTATCAGGATTAATGACGATAGCGTGATTATCGCTTTGTAATTGGTGCATATGTGATTTGAATATTTTCAACAACTCGTTGTGCTCGTTCAAAAGAGCATCTAGCCCGCTGACGATGCGCCTGGCATAAAGTGAATCAAGGGTATTATAATCACAACGTGCATTCACGCGATTGGCAAGTGCGCTTCCGCCCATAAAGTAGATTTGTAAGAATTTATGTGGTTCGTTTGGCATTGGCAGCAGTGAGCCCATTTTATGATAAACTTGGCCTCTGATTTTGAATGTAGAATTGAATTGTTGACCATTTGCATTAGTATTTCGAACTATTTCTGTTGCTCCGAACGATGTCATTTGAAGCATGAATTGAATCTTCGAATTGACTTCAGGAACACGTTAGAATCTGGATCCGTGCCGATAAGTAAGCCGTTCAATGGTTCAGGTGGTGTTTCAATTTCAGGTAGTTGCACTTTTCCTGACGCGCAACACATCCCAGCTGGCTCATTTTTGAATTTCAGAGCATGACAATGCGGACATTCCTTGCCCATAGCACCAATTACCACTTTTGAATGAGCATAATATTCAATATCGGGCTCATACTGGAATGCTAGACGCAGGAATGAATCAGATATAAATGCTCGATGTACCTGTTGTCGTTGTTGGTCATTTGTTCTTCGTCTATTGACTGTGAAACGGCGTGATTGTCGTTGTTCTAATCTTTTGACTTCATTGCGTTCAGCTCGTGTATCTTCTGGCTCTTCTTGATGCAATTGCGCCATTCTGACACGTGCATCAGTATTTTGTTGCTGGATTTGTTCTTCTGTTCTTTCGGATCTACTATTTCGCAAGTTTCGAGCTTTACTTGTACTGCGGCTCAAATCAGCCCCTTTGCGTTTTCTTGGCATTGCTCACTGTACAAAACATACATAAATAGAATTAATGAAATTATTTAATGATGAAAAATGTTAAAAGTATAATTAGGGCCAGGATTTTTGCCGCAGTTTTGAAATGATTAGTTTTAATTTATGAAATTATAACAAAAATATAAGTTTTATGGAAAAAAATTTCAAACAAAAGTAAAAAATTAAATTTTATGAAAACATTGTCTCTTATAATTTTTTCATACAACCAATATTTCCATTGACATTTCAAAATAAAGATTCATAATGATTGATTTTTTGGAAACTATGAAAATCTTAATTGTTCAATTACATTTTTTTAATAAAATTAAATTAAAATTACATTTTTATAAGATCAACAACATTTTCGATATAAATAAAAAAAAGTATACTGACAACACAAAATCCGTTGTTATTGGAAGCTCGTGTCACGTGTTGAGTACTTTTGAGGTTATAAAATCACCTAATTAACTAATCGTGCAAAATACACTCAAAATTGATAATTTAATTATTATTGAGAAAATAGGAATGATTAAAAGTTAATATGAGAGTTACACTGAGATAGCAAAATAATAATTGTCAACGTTACTACTACACTTGATGCATAAACAATAATGATGGCCGACAACTGTGTAGGGAGTGAGAAAGAAAGGAGACCGGCTTCGTTCTCATCCCTACTCCGTGCTGTTTACTGGGTCAGAAGTGACACCTGTAGACATCTGGCGGGGATAACTAATTAAATGACGATTGATCAGTTTTCGACCGGAGAGGAAAAATGATTAAATTACTAAAATGGCTATTAAAAAATAAGGGTTGATCGTAGAAGGGTGAAAATTGAGGATTGTATGTATTTTTGTATGTTGTATCATAAAAAAATAGAAATTAAAAATTTTGTATAAAAAATAAAATAAAAAATTTAGGGGTGGACTACCCCTAACATTTAGGGGGATGAAAAATAGATGTTGGCCGATTCTCATAGATACCGGATAAGCACAAAAAAATTCATCAAAATCGGTCAAGCCGTTTCGGAGGAGTATGGCAACGAAAACTGTGACACGAGAATTTTATATATTAGATAAGAATTTTAAATATAGAACTGTAATGAAAACTGTTTTTAGTTACATATAATGTTAACTGAAAAGATTTTCATAAAAATATTATTGAACTAGATTTTCTAGTATGGAATTGGAATTAAAAAAAGTACAGTCGAATGTTCGAGAACGACGCATGTTGGTCCATAACGGTGCGTCTCCACTGAATGTTAAAGTTGGCAATATTCATGTTAGCAACTATTTTAACTGATTCAGAAACTAAATTTATGTTATAATTTAGTCTCACCTTTAAATAGAACTAATATTCTAACTAAATACGTGTGTGCACAAATGAACACACTCACTCTCACAAAACAATACACTTGCTCCTGCGTATTCCTTTGATGTTTACCGCTTACAACGGAAACCCGATGCTTGATATTTGTTTAATTTTGATGTAAAACTTAAGTTAATTTTAAATAAAAAACGGTTCAGAAGTATCTGTTAAATTCTGTTTTAACAAAAAAATACCTCATATTTTGATTAGATTTTGTCACCAGCTCGTATACACAATCGGTAATTTTCCTTAAGTGTAAACTCAGCTTTACATTTACATAGCAACTTCGTTCATGTCGCGTTTTAAATTTAATCAAACATATTGATTTTATCGTCATCCGACTAATGGAATGCACTTTGCGTTAATTAATGAGATATATTCATTTATACATATTTATCTGGTTTTTACGTGTGGACGGTGTTTTCAATACTGAGCACAACATTGTTTTGCATAATAAAGCGACAGACAGACCAGCAGTATCGGTTTTAATAAAACTCTAAGTAAGAAATTATCCTGAGATAACATACATAGACTAATTATATCTGAAAATGTTAAGGTATTTTTACATTCATTAACAATATTTGAAAATAGAATGAAATCACTCACAGACAACTGTAGGTATTATTGCTTATAGCAGGTTCAATCCGGGCAATCATTAATTTTTCATATTTTTAATTTGTGTTTATAATTCATATTGTGCTCCGTTGATGAAAAATCGTTAGGAAACCTGAATGTATGGAAATACAATCTGTCATGTGCATTAGGCATACATTCTCATTGGGTATCCTGTACATCCCATTATCCCACTATCCCAGCAGTGGGTACAGTCACTTAATATAATTAAATACTAGTTGCTTATATCCTACCGGGTATACCATAACGTGTAACGAGACTACCTTTTTTTATTATTGCATAGGAAGGCGGACGCGCTTATGGGCCCCCTGATGGTAAGTGGTCACCAACGCCCATAGACATTGGCATCGTAAGAGATGTTAACCATCGCTAATGCGCCACCAACCTTGGGAACTAAGATGTTATGTCCCTTGTGCCTGTAATTACACTGGCTCACTCACCCTTCAAACCGGAACACAACAGTACCAAGTACTGCTGTTTAGCGGTAGAATATCGGATGAGTGGGTGGTACCTACCCAGACGGGCTTGCACTAAGTCCTACCACCAAGTAAACCTCCCTTTTGACGTGACAACGTCTTATAAATTGGTTTGCCGGGTGACACTTCAAGAAACTGCGTTACGCTCCGCTCACGTTATGCGCTCACAATGAGAGCGAGTGAGAGGCACGCGTCCCTTCCACTCGGGCATGGTTAGCCCGCCTAAGAGCGAGAGAGACAGAACGCTGTTTCATTGTACACAAATGTATTGCAAGTTATTGTATGTATATTTGTATATAAATACGTATGTATGTGTAAAGGTAAAAATAAAATTTTGTTAATATGAAATTCAGTGCGAGATTCTTTGTATAAATTAATGTTTTAAATATAATTCTTTGTATAAATAAATGTTTTAAATTGTTACTATTATTTCATCCTTCTTCCTACTATACGAATGAATATTCACATTAAAATTATTTTACCACTCAAAGTCGTTGTCACGTAAAACTTTCGCCCGTATACCGACTTTACAGGCAACCAATTTTTTTTTTAACTCCAAGTTACTTTGTAGAGGCCCATAAAAATTATTTGACTCGACTCTACTGGCCTGCGATTTACGAGCCATTCCGATTATATCGTTCATTTTTTAAGGCGAACTACACAGAAAAGACGAAGGTTTATCAAGATAAATTATTTCTTTCATAAAAATTTATACTACGAATCGTATTATTTGAATAGCAATACACAGTTTATGTATTTTGAAAAACCTTTAGTTGAAAATGATGATGAAAAATTTGATATGATTGATGATTATCTTTAGAGCAACTGGTAACTTTATTGATAAGTCTTATGGCTTCTTGTTTAATAGATCAATCATTTTTGGTATAATAATCATATATTTTTAATATATTTAATTAGTTTAACAAATTATTATCAATACGTGTATACAAAGCTAATATCAACTAAGGCTCTACCAATCATTAAATCAATTGAAAGAATGAAAACAAATAATTATTATATCATTGTATGGGTATCATACACGCGCCATCACTCAAGATGCAGGACTAACGCCAAATAAGGGTGGTTTTCGCGTGTTTCGAGGATACTCGTTTGGGGGTGATCACTATTGAAAAGGGAGGATTCTCCGACCAGACGGGTTTTGTGTCTGGTGGGCTACTGCCCCCTAACGATTGTTGTCGGGTTCTTGTATTTATGTTCAATCGCTCTGATAACTTTAATATCGCGATGTAGGGATACGTCTGTTCATAGTTCGTATGTGGCGAGATAGATGTCGCTACACTCGTAAGAACAAAGGTTTATATACACGGCATAATAATCCAGAGTGCACGGCACATATGACAGCTGCTAATATTTCAGCATCCATGTTCTTTAAAGATATAAACAGTAGCTGAAACGAATTCCTGGTGTTAATGAACTTGTGTTTTTCGTTCTCTTCGCAGGAGACTTGTGGCGTGAATTCTTAATATATGATACATTTTTGGTGAAAACTAAAGCAAAGGGAAAATATACCCTACACTAACACAGTGGCTTGGTGCGCATGCGCAATTTTGAGTCTTATTTATTGCGTATTGTAATCTATCCTAATATATAAAACTGAACAGTTTGTTTGATCCGGCTAATCTCAGGAACGACTGATTCGAATTTAAAAAATATTTTTGTGTTGTATAGTAGTTTTATCGAGGATGGTTCTAGGCGAATGTTTATTCATTATATTTATATTAATAATACGCGGGTGAAACCGCGGCGCATAGAATATCATATAATTATGTCACCGCCCTGTTGTCAGCTTAATAACTCCGACATGTCTTATATAATATCTGACATATATACAAAGAAATATTGTCTACCCCAGACGAGCATCGACGAGGGATTTACTCGGCGAAAATACAGCAGACTTGTTAAATTCAATTCAAATTTAGTTAAACCCCAATAACTAACAGGACTAGCGATGTGAAATCCCCTATCATAGTATTTCGCTGCCACAGACTTAACGCTTCGAAAATTTGTATATACTAATAAATAAATTGAAAATATTACTATTGTTTAATGTGGAATTGATTGGTGACGATATTTATTTAAAAAAATCAAATTCCAATTAAAATTTAAATACTTTATTTAATGTTGATTACCCTTTCTAATTGATTGTCAAACTAGAAACTACCACCGGTTCGGAAAAGAGACACCCAGCCCTGAGAGGAACCGGCGAAAGAAACTCTATACCAATGATCACCCTCGTGATATATTCTCACATTCATAAACACGCACACAGTTATTTTTAAATAAAAACAATACTTATTATATTACATATACTATATTCCAACTGCCGTGCTGTTACACTAACGGTTAAGATCGATAAGTTTATCGGATGCCGGTGTGCAAGCAGCCTTAGGCTAACATAACCGGCAAATTGCTGATCAGGTCATTTAATATCTATGAGTATTATAACAGCTTTATCTCATATGCTTTACTTTTATCTTCCAACTTTTTGATTATATATGGCTTTTATTTATACGAAGAATAGTTTCTTTTAAAAGCAAGCTTCCAATGGGTCACCTGAAGTGTTAGTTCTGGGATTTTAGAAACTCATGGCATACTAACTCCCAATGCGCTGGGGTTATACTACAGAATACAGATCTACGCACTACTACGTACAATATGTCTCAAACACTTATAGCGTACTTTTTTTTTAATTTAAGCCTTTTATTTACATCAATTACAATTTAATCTGTTCCGTATATTATTATTTTTTTTTTAATATAAATAATATTATTTTATATTTGTTTATCAATAAAATTGGATGACTATCAGTCTTACGACTCATTCGATTGTGAACTGTCGTTCAACTGTAATAAATGATTGACGGAACTCTGTTTTATGTTTTCATGGAACGACAAACTTATTACACAAAACTTGGCCAAATAAGGTACTTTAAAAGTAGAAATACTATTTTGGTGAGGTGCCAATGGGCCTTGTAGAACCTACTACGATTTAAAGTTGAACATTTTGCTTTCCATATAAAGATTTGTTACGAAAATCAAATACCCTTTTTCGACAAAACACTGGCAGGTTATAAATAATTTTATATTTAGGAAAAATTATAAAACTTAATTACATTTCATAAGCCATGTACTAAATCGTCGTGTTTATAAGCACTTACGTGATTGCATGAAATTTCAAATTTTTCAATTGATTATATTGTAAACAAACCGTTGCCAATTCAGCCTAAATGGGAAGCAATGTAAGGATATAGCTTCAATAATTCTCCCTATGGGGTTACAATGTGGGAGATAGATTTAAAACTAGTTATGCGTTGCCGTCTAAACAAGAGTAATAAATGTGATTGCATATGCAAATAACAGCTATAACTTAATAAAAAAACCAAATGTAATCTATAATTATTATAATCATCGGTTTAGATTCATGCATTCTAAGGGACGGGCTAAAGTTCCAACTGATGGTAAGTGGTCACCACCGCCTATAGACATTAATGCTGTTAGTGATATCAACCATTCGTTACAGCGCCAATGTGGTACTAAACTTGAGAACTAAGATGTTTTGTCTCTTGTACTTGATCAACTGTCTCACTCACCCTTCAAAGCGTTCCGCTGTTGTGTTCCACAACAATATTAAGTATTGCTATTTAGCGGTGATGATAGTGATGCTTATATTATGTGAAAAGCACCATGGGCTGACAAAAAGCTCTACCACCAAATATATTAATTTATTGAATTGTTTTGAATTACCATAAATATGTACGATGTACAGTATATTTGTATGGCTGATATTAAGCTTTAAAACTTTGTCCACAGATTTAACCGGTACAATGTGGTCAGGCAAGAAGGGTACGGAGGGCAGCGCCGGTACTCCTACTGAGGAGGAGATCAAAGTCGTATTGGTGGGAGACACACAGTGTGGGAAAACGTCACTGGTACAGAGATTTGTCTCCGACAATTTTGTTGAGGTGAGAAATTACAATTATCAAAAACCAAATAATTAAATATAGTGTAATATTTATAAATTAAATATATTTTTCTTATTATTATTATAATATTCTAGATGTGCCTGCGATTTCACCCACGTATAATTAATAAAAATATAATGAATAAAAATCAGCCTAGAAACCAACCTTACTCGATTAACGGACTATACAAAACAAAAATAATTTTTAAATTCGAACCAGTAGTCCATTAGCCGGATCAAACAAACAAACGCTTCAGCTTTATATATTAGTATAGATTATAAGTAAACGCCATCCATCATAAGGGAGTATAGAACGGCGGCTGATAGGGGATTGCCGTCACGGCATTGAATCATACCCTATGGGTGTCAATAATAGATATTTCGCCAAATCGAATAACACGTTTCGTTTTAATTACTTAAGAACATTTTTTATTCTAAAAACTTTATACCGTATCGTAAAATAAACTGCCACGATAAACCTTTTGTTTATCATCGCAGTGAGCCAACAGAATATTCGAGAAATTGTTCAAAAGCTATACGATAGTGCATTTCGATGAAAGCGTTCCACTTTCAAACAAAAGTAGGGCTTGCGATCCGGACGACTTTGTTTTTAATATGCCATTCCTGTATCGGAGATATTATATAAAAAAACATACGATTATGCACAATGACAAGCCAGTTGGCGTATTTGGTAAGATACTTGCCTTTCACGCCGCAGATCGTGGGTTCGATTCCCACCCAGGACTGAAATTTGTGTGCATGAACATGTCTGTTTGGCCTAAGTCTGGGTGTAAATATCTATATAAGTATGTATTTACAAAATAAAAGTAGTACATGTAAGTATATCAGTTGTCTGATTTCCATAGTAAAAGCTCTGCTTAGTTTGGGATCAGATGGCTTTGTGTGAATCATATTCTAGATATTATTATTACTATTGGTATACAGTTAATATTATTAAGAACTCATATCGCATTTCACTCGTAAAATGTTGAAGCGACTTACCGAATTACGTTGGATTTAGGCAAATAGGCCAGCTGATAAATGACTATCGCCCCCAATAAGATTGGTACTATAAGACATCTTATAATATTAGTGGCCTGGATTTGAATCCTTAATCACCAGATCAGGTTGACTTATTCCGGCGAGCCACTTCTCCCATTTCAAATTATATAATATTTACGCTGTGCAGTCGAAACATGTTATACCTTGACGTAATAATACCAAATAATGTAAAAGATTCTCGACCTCGTCTCGCTGTTTCAACGAGAAACGGGAGAGCTGGTTCATTTTTCATCCAGGGACTCAGAATTTCGATATAATCTAGAAATGCTTTTAGCATTCTGCTGCTTTTAGTGTTCTTGCCACCACTGTTTGCGGTCCTAGTTGGTATAAAGTAAAACAACTGATCATTAATTTTCGACTGACCAATGGCAGTAAAGCAAATTGATTAATGGAAAAACTAATGAACGGTCACCTGCGTTGGCACAAACTGGCCAATAAATCGTCAACATTATATATATACGTCACAGACGATGTTTATTTTGTGCCTGTGATTACACTAGCTCAATCATCAACCGAAACGCAGCTATACCCAATTCCAATCGGAATTGGAGTAAAGGTAAACAAACCGTAGACTTACAAATCGCATGCAATTTTCTAATTGTTCTACGATATTTTGCAGTATAAACAGTTCTTGATTAATTTACCTTTAATTATAATACAACACTATTCCACTTAACTAGTTACAACCACATTAATTTAACTTTCAAAGTTCCGATTACAACTTCGATAACGCCAT
Organism: Nymphalis c-album; assembly: GCA_963151315.1. Classification (NCBI taxonomy): domain Eukaryota; kingdom Metazoa; phylum Arthropoda; class Insecta; order Lepidoptera; family Nymphalidae; genus Nymphalis; species Nymphalis c-album. The sequence goes on along the minus strand of OY720602.1, from coordinate 2,184,374 downwards.
TTTTTCGCAAGTGCATAGTGAATATCATAGATTATTCAAGATTTCGACCAATGATATCGCGTCAATTGATATCGGTGACCAATGGTATCGTTGTCGAAGTTGTATATTTGGACTTACTCCTCTTGAGGCTCCAGCCACAAGAGGAGTAAGAATAGGCTATATTCAAGTATTAATATTCGGTGTTTATCAATCGTTATAATATAATATTTATTATACATTTCGATGGATTATTAAATTTTTGGTGTTACCGAATCGCACTGACTAGGTTTTTCGTAATAAGTCTGTATGATATAATGTTTTTTTTCGTGATTGAGGAGTGACGTAAACTTTTCTCTCTTTCATAATCATACATAAATAATCCCCCATTTTTCTAGATGTATACTGTTTATATTTAGAACACATAAAATAATCTAAGAATTAGGGAACCACCCACCTAGACGAGACGGGTACAAAATAATAACCTTTAGAAATGTTTATAATATTTCTAAATTACATTGCTTTAATATGTAAATGTAAGTTAAAATTACTTTTAAATATAAATGAAATAAGACTTATTATTATTTGACGTAAAATTTAAACCAGACAAAGTAATAACAATTACAATCTAGATCAGAAGGTACGTAACAAACACTACGTGGTGAGATTACACAAATGGGGACGTGTCTGAAATGATTATGACGTTGTCAGATGTAAAACATGTTTTGTCTACGTTCCTAGACATTGGGAGTGACACATTACTGGATACATTATAATGTTGTACCGATATTACGATTCTTATTTTTAAATAAGGATACATAACTCGGCCCTTATGTCTAGTTCAGTAAATATATTCTAAGATCAGGGATTAGAAAAATATAACCTCATCTGTTAATTATGATGAAACATTTTTTTACAGGCTGATATCAATATTAAGAATTTATGAAAACAACCTCTGCCACTGTGTCTGCTGCTATTAATAATAATTAATTAATTATCAACTCAGTATGTAGTAAGCTAAAATCGTCAGTATTTTATATGCATCTCTATGATTGATATACTTACCTGCAACCAGGTGAGAAAAGGTAGATAAATGTAGCTTATTTCTCTCACATGTAAATTGTCGGTACGGTACCCACCTAGCCAGATGAGCTTGTACAAAACTCTTCCAAAATATATAAGTATCAATTTAATTTGGCTTATTGTAGTGTGATTAAAATAACACTATCTTAAAAACGAATTGGACAGTTACGGGTTGAGAGGGGATGGAACGACATTGTCCCGACCCCTATAATTAATTGGGAACAGTTAAAGAGAATTATGATGAGCATTAAATGTTAAAGTCGTCTTAACAAATAATTGTAAAAATAACCCTTCAACTAATTAGAAACGTTGCGTAACAACTTCAGATGAAACAAAACGCTTCAAATCCTTTTTTATCGTAATTAAAATTTGTGCCCTCTTACGGAGAATTAGGTGAGATATTCAAAATTAAACTTATTTTGTTATGAAATTATAATTGATGAATCCTACACTATAGAAAAACACATAAAAATAGACGTTCAATTTTATACGAATATTAAAACATCTCTGTCTGTTTGAACGCGATAAACTCAAAAACTACCGAAGTTTTTGTGTAAATTGACTGAAGTATAACAATTATTGTTGAAGATGTAGAAGGGAGTAAAATAGTTTTATGTAGACCCCTATTCCACAGGTGCGAAGCCCAGACTAACAGCTAGTTGTATAATAGAGACTTTTAAATTTAAGTAAAATTATTTTAAACCGCTTTATATGAAAAAGCAGAAGCCGAGATGGCCCAGTAGTAAGAACGCGTGAATCTTAACCGATGATCGTGGGTTCAAACCCGGGCAAGCATCACTGTATTTCATATGCTTTATTTGTGATTACAATTTATCATGTGCTTGATTTTAAAGGAAAACAATGTGAGGTAACCTGTATGTGTGACACTGAAATTCTGCCACAAATGTGTTTCACCAATCCGCATTGGAGCAGCGTGGAATAAGCTCCAATCCTTCGCCTCTAAAAAGGAGAGAAGGCCTTGACCCAGCACTAGGACATTCACAGACTGTATATATAAAAAATGCCATTAAGGAATTTAGCTTAAGTTGATGCAAATTTATATTATACTGCTATCAAAACTATTTTGCGTATGAAGTAAATAGCAGTGACTAAATTTCCATTACAAGAGTTCGTTCAGGACGAACCACAAGGGAAGCTATTAAAAGTTCAGAAACCCTCTGACGCTTATCTACATACATATAAAAAACTTGATTTAAAATTATATAATAATTAGTTTTAATAGTACAAATTGTTTTTAAAAAGATGCTGAGTATGCTCAGTGGTTCAAACAGGTAAATCGAGTATTGCCTATTCAAAACCGAGCTAGTACCAATAAATTTTCATGTGCGTTTGTGTTTATAATCATATCGCGCTCGCCGGTGTATGTACAACCATGAACCCGCATTGGAACAGCGTTGTGGAATAAGCTCCAAGCTATCTCCTTTAAAAAGGAGTGTAAACATTTTGCCCAGAGCGGAGGGACATTTATAGAAGGTTACTTATTATATATTTAAAAGTATAAAGATGTATATACCACTAAATTATGAAAGCGAAAGTAAATCTGTCTGTCTATAACCCTTTTACGGCAAAACCACTGAACCAATTTTGATGAAATTTGTTACTAATGATCAAGCGGGATTCTATTTACATACTCCCCAAAACCGATAAAAGACGCAGACACATTGAAAATAAACCAATGTTCAAGAGATAAATAAATTGGATTGTTTCGATACTTTGTCGAATCGGAAACTAATGAAAGGGCTGGATCTTGCGGTTTTTCTAGCCTTAGTTTATGAGGAATTCTATTTTAATTAATGTATTTAACAATCGCAGATAATATAGATATAAATGTATGAAGGCTTTTTCTTTGTGTTAATAAAAACATTGCACTAATAAGTCGCAATTTGTTTATGATTTAATAAAGTATGTTAAATAAGACCGCTGTTTAATAACGTCTTCTGACAAATACTTGACAGAACTGCGAATAAATTTTATTGACCCGACCCAGTATTCCAACATGGCTGCTGTGCATTTGCAGTCATAACCACTAAATGGCTAAAAACAGTCTGTTTTATATTGAAATTGATTAGTAGTAATACATAAGTATTCTTTGCTTGAAAATAAAAACAAACACACACGTACAGGCAGAAGCGAAAACTTTTTGCATTAACCGTCAAAATTTGGTCTTGAAATTTCATTTCCTTGCGTCTTCTTCGACAAAAAAAAACATATTATTCGAATCAAAATCGATTTTATATAATATAAAATATTATACATAACTCGATGACACTAGACTAGCCCATCGTTCGAAATATAATAAAATAAATGTTTACACAACACGTCCTAAAACAACATCCTGTGGGGCTGTTTGTTGTCATACTTCGTGTAATTTATATGTAAAGGATAATGGATTCTACTAAGGGTTTAGTTATTTTTAGTTGAGTTTTGAATTTGGAATTGTTGAATTTTTTATTGAATTGGTAGGCGGACGAGCTTTTGGGCCACCTGATGGTAAGTGGTCACCAACACCCATAGACAATGGCATTGTAAGAAATGTTAACCACCGCTTACATCGCCAATGCGCCGCCAACCTTGGGAACTAAGATGTAATGTCCCTTATACCTGTAATTACACTGGCTCACTCACCCTTCGAAACGGAACAAAACAATAAAAAGTACTGCTGTTTTGCGGTAGAATATCTGATGAGTGGGTGGTACCTACCCAGACGAGCTTGCACAAAGCTCTACTTAGTTGCCAAGGTTGGTGCCGCATTGGCGATGTAAGCGATGGTTGACATCTCTTACAATGCCAATGTCTACGGGCGTTGGTCACCATCAGGTGGCATATATGCGCGTCGCCTACCTATGTTACAAAAAAAAAACTAACATAGTGTTCATAAGTTAACAGGCACTATATATGACTATAAATAAGACGGTATATGTTTAAGGTAAAATTGTTATCAAGTCGTGTATGTTCTTAATTACCTAAATAGCGTTGTGACAAATCGATTGTTTGAAGGGTGATCTGATACGAGCACACACACGCATACAGATAATATCTGCATACATGTGTGTGCACCATAATGTGTTCGCGCTAGCTAACATATAGTACTATCTTGTGTCATGACAGAGCAATTAGTTGGCAAGTTTAACTACTGCAAACGTAGTCATGTGTCGATTTAAGACATAAAATACTTATATTGCTGTGACCTATTTTGGGATATAAAGGTAGATTTTGTTATTAAAATTATTTTTGTTTATCACCACAGAATTTTTGCCCGTTTCTTTGTTGTATTTTGTATATAATTTGATTTACGTTAATTTAATTACCCGCTTGTTCTATCTAATTTTAGGATTGCAAATTTATGATTTAATAAATAAGTTATAAATAATATCTCACAATTTGTGGTGGATTTATGGTTTCAAGAATAGTTTATATTTATCAAAAAATATATATTATAGTAAAAAGCATTTGTATCACTGTCCTTTGATCTTCTTACTTCATGGGATTCTTTTGGATAAAAATCAAAATAGTAAAATGTATCAATTTGTAAATATTTATTTTTTAATCTATTCGTCGACGTATAAGACAAAGTCAAAATGTTTTTAAACTGTTTAAAACGTTCTGATAGGAGCCGGAGTGAATGATTTCTAAAACAAAATGGCCGAGAGCGAGTGAATGATTACAGCCCATGTATTGCGAACGTGATTTGATTGATGAATGCGCGTCGCTCTTCATTCTCCGCTGGGGTATTTGTTTAGTGCATTTGATCGACGATTTTGTCAAATGTCGTTAAAAAAAACTATTGTGGATCGCGAAAATTCATTTTCTAAAACTGGAACTTTATTTCACATATTTACTGGAACTTTATTTTACAGGGTTAGACCGGTACTACAACGTTATAATAAAAAGAAGGTAAGTTTAAAGTTTGACGAGCCGGTTGGCATGGTTAGTAGATACCTGCCTTTCGCCCCGCAGGTTGTGGGTTCGAGACCCAGGATATAAATTTGTATGCATGAACATGTCTGTTTGTCCTGAGTCTGAGTGTAATTATAAGTATGTTTTTACAAAACAAAAGTAGTATAGTATATCAGTTGTCTGGTTACCATAGTACGAGCTCTGCTTAGTTTCGGATCAGATGGCCTTGTGTAACTATTGGCCCAAGAATGTCCCAGGATTTTAAAGTTCAAAATCAAAATACATTACACTAATAATATTTTTATTATAATTAAATTCACTACTTGATTGTAGAGCTTTGTGCTATTTCTTTTGGGTTAGTACCGACACATTCTACTGTTAAACAGCAGTACTTATTATTTTTTGTTCCGGATTGTAGGGTGAATCAGTATAAGTACAGGCGAAATGGACAAGTTAATGGCGCATTAGCGAGGAATGATTAAAATTTCTTATAATCCCAATGCCCAAATGCGGTGGTCGACTTACCACCAGGTGGTGAATTTGCCATATAAAACATATTATATTAAACAACCGGGAAAAACCGGCGAGATTATAAATATTTCCCATTAATTAAGTTTAAGTGACTTGGTTATATTGTGGCTATATTAATTTAAAACTGTCATATGTCAAATAACAACGTCAATTGATTGCATAGTTCAACGTCCATGTTTATACTTTATCACTTTTGTCCATTACTTCCTCCTTTTTTGAAGTGGGTAACTTTTGTAACGTGTTACAACCTAAATGTCAAACACAGTTGCGAGCAAATTAATAGTATCTGATTGCGAAATTTTGATTGACTTCAAATTAAATGGGCATGAATTATATTATATATTAAAATAAATAAAAAGTATATTCAACAAATCAAACCCAAAAAACATAATATATAACAATATTTATTTGTCTTGGAGCGCTAAACACAATGACCCTTTGAAAGGGTCGATTAGATAAACTTTTAATTTCATTTAAAAAAGGTCATAAAATAATAGTATCATAAAATCATTATATAGTAACTACTCTACGTTGTAAAAGAAAGGTTCTTACCAAGGTTTAAGTCGCACTTATAGACTTAGCACTATAGTTTAAGCTTTCCATTAAAAAGTATAAATAAGTAGTAATATACGGTTAAGCTATAAATCGATACAAACAGACACTACGATTCCTTTTATATATAGATATAAAATGTAACATTTATTTATAGGCTATGTGTTTAATTATCAATTTACTCAAAATTTTTTGAAACGTAAATCAAAGTCAGTTATAATTCTATTCTAGTCAATAATTTACAGCTCGAATCAATACGAATATTATAAAGATATTTCAATATTTGTATGTATGTTTGTAATGGATAAACTCAAATACTAATCAACCAATTTTAAAATACTTTCAGCTATAGAAAGCTTTATTATCAGCGAGTAAGCTAGGTTGAATGCTATTTAAAAAAAAATTGAGATTTCTACGAAAATAGCAATAATGTGACCGAAGGTATCACAAATTTTCATCCCAAATAAAGTCCCTCGGGTTGCTATAAAATAAATATATATTATTGATTCTTGGCTTGCTCAATCATTTTCTCCGACAAAGGTGTTGAGAGATATTAAGGGGAATCAAGGAATAAACAAGAGTAATCCAACGCTGTGACGGCAAGTCACGAACGTTTTGTTTTTCAACTGATTGAAGTTATATTTACTATAAATATAAACTGTATTAGCCATTTCTGATATTCCATAAAAATATTGTTCAAAAAATTTATTATTCAATTTAATAAAAATAAAAAAAAAGTATTTGTAATTTAACAGGCAACATTCAAGCATTGAGTAAATTAATATTCAACATATCACACAAACATTGTTTCATATAATATTTTTAAACTGTGGTGTTACCCGTTTAGATGATTTATATGATATAGCAGTGAATTGAATCGTTGGTTAAAATTTTTACAAGAACCGTTGAGTTTTTCTAATTTAATTTGATTTAATTAAAGTAATTTTGACATTCGTAACCCCCGTACTTGGTACAGGACTTTGAGCAAACCCGTTTGAGAAAATACTTTCCACTTATTAGACCTTCTCCCGCCAAACAGATTGGCGCTATTAACTCAGTATTGTTGCGTTCAGAAGCGACCACCGCGACCGGTACTAGGGATGAATCATCTTAATTCACGAAGTTAGTGGTGCATTGACGATATAATTGAGTGTCGGATTGCCTTCCCATCGGATTATGAGAGCTAGGGAATAACAGTTGGCTAATCTCTCTTGAGATTGGCCGCCGTGGCCGAAATCGGTCTTGAGTATATTATTATTAAAGTTAATATTTCTTACAGAACCAATGTCTATCAGATGATCCATTTACCAGCTTGTCTATTTCATTAAAATAAAAAAATACAAACATATATATGAAAAATATAGTAAAGGAGTTTTCTGTGGAACTGTTTCGAGTTCTAGAATTCCCCTAAGTAATACAGAGTTCGTGTATCAGTTATACTCTTGTCAGCGGTTTCCAGACGACTATGAAATTGTAAAAACTTTCTAAAAATTTATATATATTTTTCAATACAATTATATTTTAGTGTAGTTGCCCTAAAATTTAAAACAACAAATACGAGTATTTGTATTTTATTAATAAATAAACAATATAAATTCAATGTTTACATAAAACCGAATATGAATCAAAAAAAAAATTAAATTTTCTTTCACAAACAAACTTTCTACCATTTTCAAATATTTTTTAATCGCAATTCTAAACGTTATTAAAAGGGGTTGAAAGATTTAACGTAACGCTTATAAGGGTGAATGCTTTTCTATATACACATTTTATATTTACTTTTTTTTAAATAAGCACTTTTCAAAGGAGCTTACTATATTAACGTAATTGCCCGCCAGACGACGAGACGTCTTAAAACATAATATTATAAACCTCCTTTCATTTGTATAAAAATTAATTAAAATGTGGAGTTTTTAGATTTATTTAAATTTTTCAGAATTATTTTTTCTATATATTAAAAGCAGATATTATTTCGTGAATATGTGGTTTATATATTAACTAATTAGTAAATGTTCTAGCAAGGCAATGGCGCACATTCCAATTCAATGAAGAAGTCGCGATGACTTGAAGTGTCTAATCAAATTTAACTTTTTATTTACCGACTTCAAAATAGGAGGAGGTTATCAATTCGTCTGTATGTTGTTTTTTTAATGGTATTGTTACCTCATTTTTATTAAAACTGATTAGTATTTGAATAAGCACTTAATTGTCATCGATATTGCATAAATAAATTTTAATGTCACGCAAAATCTTTCGATTATGATGGAAATAAAAATGCAGACGCATTAAATTAACGTAAATATATAAACGAAAAAAAACCGAAATGCACACACAGTACGTCTATACACACAAAAAGCCCCAATAAAATAAAATAGTTTAAATTGAATCGTTCCATCAAAATATTGTTAAATAAAATTAAAAATAATAGACCAACCAACTCCTGCACAAGAATGTGCACAGAGTAGCCGACTTGTGTAAAATACACAGGTTATCCCACTCTCACTCTCACAAGGCCACGGCAAACGACCAGAACGAGTTCTGAGTCAAGACAAACGTATTTACGTGCTTTCTGAGAAACGAGTGGTTGTAAACTACTATTGAGGAATTATTAGCAATACGTATATGTAGATAATTTCAAGTATATAAGTCAAGTAAATAAAGATTCCGATGTAACATTTAGTAGCCTGGAAGTAATCAAATTTTATTTCCATGTAAGTAGCTAAAAGAATTGAAATTATTGCTATCCTTTTCTTTGAGAAAGAGATAGCAATATATTTTTTTAAAGTGGTTTCATTATACTAATTAATTTAGAGATCGTGAATAATAGGATTAGAATCATTGCATAGCTTCATAGCGGTCCGATACAATATAATCTGCGGTCAAATAATTGGTTTGTGGTTTAAATTGTATATGCTATAAGTACTTGATTGTTATTAGACAATATGTTTTTGTAAAAGCAAATAAATAATAATATTCTGTTTTGTTTTCAACAAATAATGTTTCTTTGTTTTTTTTTCTTTTTTTATGTCATAGGTAAACAGGCAAATAAGCCATCTGGTGATAATGGTCACCAGCACACATAGATATTGGCGACGTAAGAAATATTAAGAAAAATAAAGAAATCCGACACTACCGGAAAGAGTTCAAGCGCAGGACCAACGCCTTTACGAGGCACGGGAGTGTACACACTTCCAGACTCCTGGCAGCTACTGAGAATTTTCGATAGAAAATCTCAATAAAATTGAATTGGCCCGACCTGGGAATTGAACCCAGGACCACCGTGTCTGTGGTCTTACATGTAGCCACTAGACCAACGAGGCAGGCTATTGACATAAAATACCTTATTAGATAGACAACAAAAATAAATTAAAAAAAAATACTTATTCAAAGAACTCAAATTACAAATAGATTTCAATTTCAAGTTTATACTTAATACTTAATTAAGAACGAGCAGTTCTCATTAAGGGGACGAAGTATTTGATCTCAACGGTAGCAACTTCAACCTATATTGTTTGTGACAAATTTGTATATAGTTAATTACGCTAATTTGCTAATTAATTTGCACTGTGGATTGTTTACAAATTCTATGCTTGTAACTTTGTAAATTTGTAATCAGTTTTTCAACTTTATAATATGTTCGAGCGAGATAGCTTAGTGGCTACGACACCTGAATCGTATCACAAAGATTTCGGTTCAAACCCTGGCAAGGACCACCGAGTAATCTGCATGAGTCTGATCAAATCTGCCACATTTATATCCACCTGCATTGGAGCAGCATGGTGGAGCTCCAAACGTCCCCAGGAGATAATTTTAACATGATAATTTAAAGTATATTAGCCAATCAAGTACGTGCTACGTTAAGTATACACCGAGAATAAATGACTAGAGTCTTAATACTCTATCTGCCGAATACTGAAACGTCATTCAAATATGAAGTAGAACTTAATTATTTGAGACGCCGTTAATTTAAAATTTCACATACTAAATTTGAAATTAATGGCGTTCCAAATAATGAAGTCCCACTTAATATTTGAATGACGTTTCACTATTCCGCCATTTGTCATTAATCAATCATTAATATTTATTACATGACAGAATTAGAAAATTCTAATCGTGTTAAAATATAAAATTTTCTGCAAGTCAACTTATCAATTTATTCATGTCACGTTCAGAAATAGATTCAAGTGTCAAGATCTGTCTGCTCATCTCGAAAACTCGCCCACGCCATTTTTATGCTTTCTTTTAACTTATATATTATCAGACATTACTAATTACAGTATCTATAATTATTATAATATTTATAAAATGGAACAATGTAACAAATTGTGGCCTATAAAAGTCATTATTTTGTGAATCATTCGTGCGCTGCGAAAACTATTGACGATATATAAAATAGTGTTCTATATTATATTAATTGTATTCATGATTGCTTATAAAAAAGTCCTTAGTATATGGCTGGCTATTAAGATTGATTATGTACGTGTAAATTCCGCCTTAAATTATACGGATCAGACTTTTCGTTTAGAAGTTATGACGGGTATAAAAAGTAAGAAGTGTCACGGTATCAACAAAAACTTTCCTACGTTTAGTCTATTAACAAATACTAATATTAGTTTTTAAATTTTCGCGGTTGAAGTCGCAGGCGAAGTGCTAGTAAACAATTATAACGCTTCTATATTGAAAAAAGTTTTTTAATTTAACTTTGATGGAGATAGATCTCAAGACATCTTATTTCTATTAATGTTCTATTATGTATATTATAAATCAGTACGCACGTGAAATTTACAAGTACAAGAAATAGTTTTTACTCTCGATATACTTCGTACTCCTTCAGAATAAACATCTGAGTTAGAAATAATATATTCCGAACGAAAATACTGTTAAAATATGACGTCGAAAATCCAAGAATGTGTTAAGAATTCAAAAGCGACGCATATAAATGGCGTTTCAATATGGCTGCGGAATAGCAAGACTTGTCTGAGCTCAACGCGAGAAAATAACGTTGTATATTTTATATTATGTACTAGCTGTTGTCTGTGACATTGTTCGTGCTCTTTAATTTGTTGTGACTCGAGAATGCTATTGTAAAATTGTTGTATTCATTCCGAAATGTTTGCAGATGTACTCAGTCAAACTCATTAACGATTACAAGATCGGTATAGGAATACATGCGGGACACACAAACATTCTTTTTGAGGATCCGTACACAATAGGTGGAAGCCTATTACTGAAAAAAATAAAAGCGAGGCGAATTGAATTTAAATTTTAATATTTTATTTATAATAATAATGCCTAGCTCTCGTAATCCGACGGGACGGCAACTCGACATGTGCTTTCCATCAACCATGGAAACTGAAATGTTATGTCCCTTGTATGTGTAGTTACACTAGCTCACTCACTGGCTGTGCACAGCTATTGATAGAGAATATGTAAGGAAGATACGATCGAAACAAGAAAACACCAGCAAATTGCCATCTAGTAATACTAAATGTTGTTGAGACAAAAACTGGACTATTTATACTGTCTACAGTCTACACTAATATTATAAATGCGAATATAACTATGTTTGTCTGTAACGCTTTCACGGCTAAATCACTGAACCGATTTTGGGGAAATTTGGTATAAATAAAGCTGGACCCTAAGAACATAGGACAAATTTTATTATACCCAACATATAAACCAATAATCTGTGGCCGAAGCCGCGGTCGAAAGTTAATTAATTATAATTACAAATATTCTAGGTCTATAACTAGGGATTATTTTTTTTAATTGTTTTGTTTAATTTATATAACGATTTAATTATTTTAAGAAAAACCACAAATACTATATATGTTTGAAATATATATGACATGCGCCTGTGACACATATTTTTTTAAAATCAGTCGCTACGAGCCGTCGAGGCGAGAGGAATACGGAAAATAAAATTAACACGCTTTTTATTATTTATTATACTATAGTAAGTAATTAGAGAATAACCCTCCTTTAAAAAATAATTTGCAAAATATGAGCAATGGGCAGCTGAGAGCCGAGAGAGGCATATAAGGAACGCGCGGGTGAAACCTGAAATGCTGGCATTAGGCATAAGGGTAACCAATGCATCACTAGACCAACATTGACGTTACCGTATCTTTGTCTAGTCCACATGTTAGCTATGGTAACAATGCATCACTAGACCAACGTTGGCGTTACCGTATCTTTGTCTAGTCTACATTGGTGGTAGAGCTTTGTGCAAGCTCGTCTGGGTAGGTACCACCCACTCATCAGATATTCTACCGCAAAACAGCAGTGCTTCGTACTGTTGTGTTCCGGTTTGAAGGGTGAGTGAACCAATTTAATTACAGGCACAAGGGACATAACATCTTAGTTCCCAAGGTTGGTGGCGCATTGGCGATGTAAGCGAGTTAATATCTTACATTGCCAATGTCTATGGGCGTTGGTGACCACTTACCATCAGTTGGCCCATATGCTCGTCAGCCTAACTATGCTATAAAAAAATGTTAACTATGGTAACAATGCATCACTAGAAACATATAGCTATACATATACATACAATAACTGAACGAAAGCCTTCACTTGAGTTTTGAAGATTACTCACTGATCCATCCCGCCTAACAACCTTTTGCTTTATACCTTAAGTCCAATATGGGAACATTATTTTAGCATTTTCAGAACAGACAACAGAAATTAATATCCATATCGTCTCTTATATACATCGTTATATATGTATCTATATAATATGTTAAAAGACTTGGGTCTTAAATTTCATCCACAACTAGATTTTATTTTCATACATTCTATTTTTTAGTTATTTCTATATAAAAACTTAATTATTCAAATGTTTTTAATTACAAAAAAATAATTAATCCAATTACAGAAGCTAATACATTATTGACGTAAAAACTCCAAACTTTGTTAATTTTATAAATAGCTTTTACATCAATTAGTTATACAATTAAGTGCCTATCTTTAAAAATATTATTACAGTGAATAAAATTTAATTAGAATTTGTATTTTGATCGACAAAATAATTTAAAAAAATACAAATTTTATTATTATAAATATTCTTGTCGTTAAAGTCTTAAGTTTAAATGACTAAACTAAGGCTAGTCTAGGCTAAGGAAATCCCTAATAAGCTAAATCTATAAATAATATATTAATCAAAATAATGTCATAGTTGTCTTTTATAAGAACCGAGATGGTCCAGTGGCTAGAAAGCTTGAATCTTAACCGATGATCGCATGTTCAAACCCAAGCAAGCGCCACTAATCTATACTTCACTTCGTACTAAGCGGTGAATCCAAAACATCAGGAAACCTGCATGTGTCTATCTTTACTGAAGTGCTGCCACGTGTGTACTAACCCGCATTGGAGCAGCGTGGTGGAATATACTCGAAACCTACTCAAAGGAGCTGCGACTGTCTAGAAACAAAACATTTAAAGAATGATACTTTTATCTTTATAAAAAATATACTCAGCTTATAGCCGGCCACTGCGAGAACGCCAACCACCCCGATCTTGGATAGCCCACAAAAAATTATGCATACCGTAAATAACAGTATTTTAGCGTATCATAACATCACAAACGCGCGAATATTTTTAACTCAGTAAATAAACATTTACTTACAGTATGCGGAACATAAGAAATGTAATTACGTCTTTATGTCGCATTTTATTTAACTATCCCATTATCAAACCAAGTGAACGCCATATTGAAACGAAAAAAGGCTCAGTTCTCGCAAAATCAGTCCAATACTCGTTCAATAGCAAAAACGCTAATCACCTCATGGTAACGTTAACAAAACGCTTAAATAATTTTATGCAATTTCCACCTCTAATACTTTAAAGATAAGGTCGGTTTTCTTTTATATATTTACAACAAAGTATACAGACGAGTTTTTAACCGATAATAGACTTAAGGTTATCGAGTTAAAGTCTCAAATCGGATAACTGTGGTTAAGAATAACTTTGATAATACGTTCTGAAGTAGGTTTTTCGTTGAAATGTTTACTAAGGCAATGAACACACGCCATAATAAGATTATTGGTGGTCCATACAGATCTCGTACTCTATTAATTAAATAACATATGTTTGTGTTAGTTTGGACTGCTATAATTGTTTTTTTTTTGTTCAGTTTTTCTTATTAAGACTTTTTCGTATCGTAATCGTTCTAATTTTATAAAGAGGTGAGTTTTGTTAGTATGTTTTAACAATTCACTTTTTCGTAAATACTACTAATCCGATATATACGTAAATTTCAGATCATTTGTAAAAGATATAATCTGTAAAAGATATGTATTTTATATTTCTATACTTTAGAGATAAAAAATGTTCATTGTTAGTTATCTGTAAGATGTAACTAACATCGCTACATAATTTATTATAACAAACAAAAAAAATGCAGACGAATTGATAACTTCCTCCTTTTTTGAAGTCGGTTAAAAAAGAACATCGCTGATTCAAATACAAGCAATCTAAGAGGTTTTAAGCTTAGCTTAGTTTGTACTCAAAATTCAACCCATGCTGGGGGAATCCCCGAGCATGGGTTGTTAAGACATCATAAAGAAACATACATATTATGTACATTTGACAGATCAGATATTCACCTTACAACCAAAATTTATCGAATTTTATAGTAATCATTATCACTCATTAAACAAACGTAGCAATTGCAAATGAAGTCCCACTAATACCATAAGTATTAACTGACAAATACAATCAAAAGTTGGTTTGAGTTTCAAGGGAATCTAAAATCTGTCTTTTGTCCAATGAAGCCTTCAAAGCTCCAGCAACATCGACTCATATATAAATCCCTCAGGAAATTAAATTGTTCTTTATATGAATTTCCTTGTAACTTCATTCCATAAATGTAATTAAATTTACAGCTATTGAAGGTATTAACAATATTAAATTTCGGAGTTAAATTGCATTGTTTCATCAACATTGTTTGGGCTGAACAATTTTGAACGTTGCTGGTTGCTGCGTTTATGGAGTTTTTGGTAAGTGCTTTGTTTTTGGGTTTGGAGTATGTATTCCAAGTGGTTAAAGTCCCGAAAATAGTCAAGGGTTTTTTATTTACTTGAAATAGGCAGGAAGACTGGCAAATGGGCCACTTGATGGTAAATGGTCACTACTAAGTCATAGACATTGGTAATATGAGAAATATAAACCACATCTAATTTGTGAATACGCCATCACCCTTCGGAACTGTCCATAGTTGCTGTAGTAACCCTGGCTCACTAACCCTTCAAATTGGAACACAACAATATTTAAATCTCTGCAGTGAGGGAATAGTTTTTTTTTATAGCCCGTGAGGGCATATGACTACTCCACCTGATGGTAAGTGGTAGTAGACTCCAAACGCGACGACGGCTAGTGCAGTCGGGAAGAATGATCTGCACTACCCGCCCCCGCCTTGCCGGCCCGCAAGATGCCTCTTCACGCCTCGTTTGAAGGAACCCAGGTCATAAGAGGAGGAGAACACGTGTGCTGGTAAAGAATTCCATGTTTTGGAGGTGCGACAAAGAAAAGAGTTGCCTAATTTCTTCGTTCGCGATGGAATTGATGTTACAGTTATATTATGATGTTACTCTAGGATTTTGGCTTGTCTCCATTGAGAATGGACGCCGTGACTACAAAGTCAAGTTAAGTTACGTTATTGGTTAGAAGGACAATATCATCCTTAAAATGCTAAGTATTACTATTGCTGTATTTTTAAATTTACTTTATTTCTAATTTATAAATAAATAATATATTCTTTTCTTAAAAAAATACGTAAAAAGATTACCTGAATGTAAGCCTCAATTATAAACTAAGACACACAACAACAAAACAAAGTAAAAAGGAACCATTTAAAGCGGTCCCTACATACATATCTAAGGAAATAATACCCTACAAAGGACACGTCTTTCGCCTCACGACGACACTTTGCATCTACTGAGCGAATTATACTTCATTGTAAAATCCATCCATCAATGTTGCTAAAATTCTTCAAAGGCAGTAAACATTTTTGCACAAAAACCATCAATCACACAGCCTGTCGATAGACTAAAAATTTACGAAGTAAATTAAAAAAAATTCTTAATTTTTTATCTGTGGTCCATTTTATATTCTGTAAGTGAGTCAATAAAATACGTGGATTAAACGATGAATGCCAAGTGGCTTTATAATTACGATTTAAATTGGTGTATTTATTCAGCACGCTCAAGTTCTTTTCGCGGTTTAAAAAATGTAACGAAAATAACTAATCTTGTCATTATGAAATTTATATTCTCAATATAAAAAAGCGACGTTATTTATGCAATTTTTTTCTTTTTAATTTAGACGGACGATAGTATAACTCTCTTCAGCGGAATATTATGTTGCTTTTTCTAAAATAATTCCTTTGTCTTGTAATGTAATCTTTTGTCAAAGCAAAACTAATAGTACGAGAGCCCACGACCAAAATTTTTGTCTCATAGCAATACGGCCAAAACCGCATCAAATCGATAGATACGATTATCCTGATCTCGAAAATACCAATATCAGACATTTTCCGCGTAGCGTTTGATCTGACCGAATTTTCAAAATTGTCAAAGAATTTTACCGAACTGCATCATAGCAATATGTCTGATTTGCAGACTGTAGTTGAATGATAGTTCTGAGATATCGGAAACATATTTTTCAGACGTTAGTGGTGTAGCGCAAACCCGTAAAATCACTTAAAAAAATTAAAAATGAGACAAAAAAAATGTCTCATAGCAATACGTCTGAAAATCTTTTTTATTAGTAAATTTTGGTTATTTGATGCGAACAAAACAATTTTCAGACGGAAATGTGAACGCATTAAATTTTGAGACCGTTTTGAAAATGTTAACAAATTTTACCGATCGGTATCATAGCAATATGTCTGAAAATTGTTGGACATGATAAAATTAGTTGTCCACATGTGCAAAAAATTTATATCAGACAAATTAAGTGTAGCACATTATTCGTTTTTGGGAGTATATGCTACACTTAAAGTGTCTGAAAACAGGTTTTTGGTAATCATGGCAGCAATACGAAAAGTTGAAAAAAAAAATTATCCGTATTGCTATGATACAGGTCGGCTAAATTTGTTGACATTTTCAAAAATGCGCTCAGGCTATATGCTACGCGCAAAATGTCTGAAAACAAACTTTTTCGTAATACAATTATAAAATCTATGCACATTTTCACTATCAGACGTATTGCTATAATACCGACTGTCTTTTTTTTTTGACACAGCAGAAATGGCCTCCCACGCAGTTGCTACACTTTCGACCGTTACTACACACCTAGTCGGGTTCAGAATCATACAATCTAACGATTTTATAGGGTTTTTGCCGTATTGCTATGAGACATGGTTTTGGTCGTGAGCTCTCGTACTATAAGTCGTAAGTATATATGTATATGAAACTTAGAAACGAACAAAACGTTTTTTTGCTTTAAAAGAAAAAGTCACATATCTATGGAATGGTGTCATTGTGATAATTACACCTAATTAGTGGGACGGAAACCTTTGTGTTACACTAAAGTCGCTAATTAGTGGACTCAAACGTTGACTTAAATATATGAGTAATTTTGTTTTTGAAAAATACCGCCAATTCTATTCTCAAAAAAAAAAAGTATAAAATTCCTTTAGTACATAAAATGATTAATGCTAACAAATAATATTTTATGAAATATGGACAAGTAACACCTTCAAAGGCCAACGGTTGGACAAATGCTTCTCCTCGTGATAAGCTTATTCATCCACGCCGCGCAAATGTTGGTAGGCACATGTCAGATTTCTATCCGAAATTTTATTTTATTATTTATTAATATTGGCAGGCGGGCGGGAAAATGGACCACCTGATCTTAAGTGCTAAACATTGGCGATGTAAGAACTATTAACCAATTTTTACATCGTCAATGCGTTGCCAACCTCGAGAACAAAGATTTTCATACGATATTTTCCCCTAACCGACAACTAGGACGAAGGTCATGAATTTATTATAAAACATAATATTTTAATTAGTGCTTGATCGAATTTGAAACAGCAATTATCGATTATTTATGAATTTTAGCCATTGATCTATCTCGACAACACTAGCAATCCGGATTAAAAACGTAGAATTTTAAAAGCAAATCGAACGCAAATGCATATAAAATTTAAAAAAAATATATTTTTTTATCTTAGATCGTAACAAGCTAACAAGATATTATATTATCTGTAGAAAGTTTCAAAATAGACTTCTGCGTGTGATCTATTTGTTATTAATATCAACCACACACGATGCTATGAATAATTGCGGGTGGAGTAAAATTGGGTCAGTTTTGTCTATAATTAATAATTTGCTTAATTATCTGATTAATAGTCTAAGTACCTATAATAATAATAATAATGTTCTCCAGAGCAATTTAAGCCACGGCTGCCAATATAGTGTATAATATATTATAGTGCACAAGTGTGTGCGCAAACACAGGTGCGTTCTCTATTCCCTAGCACTCATAATCCAATGGGACGGTAATCCGACACGACTGAAATGAGTTCAGGCGCAACACCAATGGCTTTACGTGCTTTCCGAGGCACGGACCTTTTACATTTACATTATGTATACTCACCATTCCCTTCATCGTCAGACGTCATCGTCACTCACCCGTTCATTTTTCAATTACATCTTTCGATTATAAAATATATATTTTTTTATTGCATAGGAAGGCGGGCGTTTGGGCCACCTGATGGTAAGTGGTCACCAACGCCCATAGACATTGGCATTGTAAGAGATGTTAACCAACACTTACATTACCAATGCGCCACCAACCTTGGGAATTAAGATGTTATGTCCCTTGTGCCTGGATTTACACTGGCTCACTCACCCTTCAAACCGGAACACAACTATAGCAAGTACTGCTGTTTTGCGGTAGAATGTCTGATGAGCGGGTGGTACCTACTCAGACGAGCTTGACGAGTTTTATGCCCTACTCATCAGTTTCCCCGTAAAACATTTTCGATTATTGAAGAAAACCTTAAACTCGAAAACCATCAAGAAAATTAGCAAAATTAAGATCTTTGTACATGTGTAACTATTTTGTAATTAACTAACAAACGTACGAACGCTCTTAACATTCCGATAATCAAATTAACTTACATCAGGGTAATTATAATTTATTATTCAATTTCTCTGTTAATAATTTAGTGAGAATTACCACGATCGTTCTACAAATGTAATTTTGTTCGAAATCGCTTATCAAATTACGATTCTCACGAGAATCTTACATATTTAATAAATCTTGGCGACCGGCTCAAACAATACTTACAATTTGTATTGTAAAAAGATGCGTTTTCTTGTATTCCGGAAATATACTAATATAGATAATATTAAAAAGCAAACCTATGTATAAAATTAGAGTCTATTCATTAGAGTCGTATACAAAATATACTAATTTAATATTTTTATATTGTAAGATTATATATATCCTCGCTCATTTCTCTTACTGTAATTATTCGGGATTAAATTCAGCCTAAATTTTGTCTTACAGTTTCAACTATACCATTCTGCTCATTAAATTCTATTTAATAGGTTTTATTAAGTAAATAGAATTTAATGAATACATTTGACTCATGGTTTTAATTTTTTTTTTTTAATATATCAGAAATAGAAAATATTTTTTATAAATTGAGATAACGATTAAACTTTTTTTTTAATTTATTTAATGACGATTGTTCTCGATGAAATAGATGTGTTGGTTCGACTCTACTATCTATTATTAAAATGACCAAACAAAATGTTTTCTGCTAATTGCTGTCGTTTGTGAGACCGTGGGATTGTAATTTTAAAGCACCTATTGCTGTAAATGCTTATAAACGTAGTTCTTTGAAAACATTTTTTGAAGTTATACTTCTTTAGGCGCGTTATGAAAAAATGATAAGAGTGAAATTTTAAGATGCGCGCACATCTGTGACACAAAATTAACAGTATGAAGCTGTCTGCTTAACCGCTTATTAAACACCTGAATTCTACAACGTGAAGTTAGTTCTAGGTGGCATGAAAATCGATAACTATGTTCAAGTTGTATATTCCAGTATTTTTATATAATATTCTTTATTGCACTAAAATATGTAACAAAGATGGTACAGTAATATATGTACAGGCAAAGGTGGACTTATCTCTAAAAGAGATTTCTTCCAGTCAACCTATGGAGGTGAGTGACAGGGTGACGTAGCGGGCAAAATAGTGCAGACTGAAGTATAGAAAATATGAAAATATAAATACTTACATAAATAAAAATATAATACATAAACATACATAAAAATACAATACACAAAATACATATACTACGTATATTATTTATATATACTATATAAATACATATACATACATATTTACAAATCGATGTTAATTTAGTATACAAAATAAAATAGAAAAGACATGGGGAGAAGTAAGGTTAAGATGAAGGGTTAGCTTGTGAGAGAAAATAATGTTTCAAGCGGCTTTTAAATAATACAATACTGTCACTGTTTTGGATGGATGTCGGCAGGTTATTCCACAGTATCGGAGCTCGTACTGTAAACGATTGCAGTCGAAATTTTGTATTACTCCTAGGCACATCAAGCATCGAAGTGATGCAAGAGCGCCTGGAGCGTATGGGAGTGGGTAGGAGGATGATCCGGGAGCTAAGGTACGAAGGAGTATGCGGGTTATTGAGTATGTTGAAAAGGACTGAAAGGATGTGCATATCTCGGCGAAATCGGATAGGGAGCCATTTAAGTTGAGCGCGGAAATGAGAAACATGGTCATACTTACGTAGCCCGAAAATAAAACGAATAGCGAGGTTTTGTAGGCGCTCTAACTTATTAAGTTGCTCCTCCGTCACATCTAGAAAGCAGACATCGGCGTAGTCAATAATTGGGAGAAGAAGTGATTGAGCGAGCATAATTTTGGTATTGAAGGGGAGAAAATATTGGAGACGTTTGAGAGAGTGAAAAGTGTAATGAAAACGCTTACTGATATCGTTGAGGTGAGCAGTCCAAGACATGTTGCAGTCTATGATCAGGCCCAAATTTTTTACTTTGTCATGGTATGCTATTGGAACCCCAGCATACATGACACAGGGTACAGACGACCAGTCTATTTTACTTCTTAATCTACTGCTACCAACAATCATGGCCTGAGATTTGTCGGGGTTAACCAATAAACCAAAGGATTTAGCCCAGGACTGAACAGCCGAAAGATCTTCATTAAGGCAATTAACAGTGTCAGACAGCTCACTCAACTCAAAATGACGATACAATTGCAAATCATCTGCATACAGATGAAAGGGAGAAGAAATAACACGCGATATATTATTAATAAAAATAGAGAAGAGCAGAGGTGAGAGAACGCCACCTTGAGGAACACCGGCAGTAAGGTTTGTCCAATCAGAGGATGAATCCTTTGTTTTTACACATTGCCGGCGCCCGAAGAGATAGGAGTGGAACCAATCAATGGTAGTTGAAGAGATGTTAACTGCTCGGAGGGCACCGAGAAGAATGTCAAAATCAACAGAGTTGAAGGCACTGCTGAAGTCCAACAAGGCAATTACAGTAAGCTTGGTATTATCCATAGCATACCGTATGTCCTCAGTTATGTTCAGCAGTGCTCCAACAGTGCTGTGGGAAGGTCGGAAGCCGGATTGGTAAGGACACAAGAGGTTGTTGATGGTGAAATAGGAATAGAGTTGCTTGTGAACCACAGACTCTAGGACTTTAGAAAGGATAGGCAGTATAGATATGGGTCGGAATTGCGAAGGGGAGGAGGGATTGGAGGTTTTTGGTAATGGAATGACATAGGCATTCCTCCACAGTGATGGAAAGACATTGCACGATAGTGAGAAATTAATAATGTGTGTGATCACAGGTGCAATATCCTCCAGCACAGGAAGAATCATGTCCATGCTGAGATTGTCACTGCCGATGGCTTTCGTGGAGATAGACCTGACATTCCTCTTTACGGTATCCTCCGAAACTGGTTCAAAAGTGAAAGGGGGTAGGTCTGGTGGGACAAGACGAGACAAATAAGACAGGGTAGCTGTTTTAGTGTCATTATCTAGTGTTATAGGCGGAGTGGTAAAGTGATGATTTAAAGCATTGAGATCCACGACAGTTTGACAACTATCCGTGGTTTTGCCCACACCTAAAGACCGTAAGAATCCCCAAACTTGCGCTTGAGAAAGATTCTGTAGCGTTAAGTGAATATAGCGGCGTTTAGCATCCCTACACATTCTGTTGCAGATGTTACGAAGTTTTTTGTATGCGTCAAGGCCTTCCTGCGATGGAAATTTTTTGTGTCGGGCTTTTGCTCTATCGCGTTTAGCCATGGTTCTTCTGATCACCGGCGTTAACCAGGGAGCAGGCGCGTGTTTCATTCGCACTGGGCGAACAGGTGCATGGACATCATATAAACGTATCAGTTCAGCAGTTAGTGATTCAACCATGTCATCAATATTGTTAGTTGACAGTAGAGGTGCCCAGTCAATATTTCTTACATCCTCTCTCAAGCGTTCCAGGTCCATATGCTTAAAGTCGCGTAGAAGAAAAACCTTGCCTCTAATCCTGGGAGGTCGCACTTTGTAAGTGATGAAAATTAGGTCGTGATACGAGAAAGGAGAAGTCATTTGACCGTGAGAGAAAACGAAATTGGGGTTAGAGACAGTGATTAGATCAAGTTGTGTAGGCCTGCTGTTTGGAAAGTAATGAGTTGGAGAAGTCATGGGAAGAAGGTTTAAATTCAAAGATGACATTAGCGTTTGCAAGCTTTGTGCTCTGGAGTCATTTTTCAAAAGGCATGTGTTTAAGTCACCCATGCATATAATGTGATCATACAAGGGGACAAAATTTTCAAGAAGGCTTTCTAATGTGTTGAAATAATTTATCTTATCACTTGGACAATATAGCACTCCAAGCAAAATTTTTTTATGATGTACGACTATCTCCAAGAAAAGATACTCAAGATAGCCTGTGTATTGAGAAGGGGAAGAAGAGACTACACTGACAGGAATGTTGCTGCGAAGGTAAATACCAACGCCACCACCACCACATTTTATTACGTTAATAAAACCTTTTTTATTTAAATAAAATCTTTTTTATCAATTTTAATATTTATCGTTAATCACTACTGCATTTTAGTTATTTTTTTTTCCATACGCCAAAGAAGTATAACTTCTAACGCGTGTACATAAGTACACACACTCTTACTTTTTTTATTTCATATACCTGGCCACTATGTTCTTCAGATTATTCCACAACGGCGGAAATACCGCGAAACAACAATATACTTAATATTGTTGTATTCCGGTTTGAAGGGTGAATGAGCCAGTGTAATTATAGGGTCAAGAATCATAACATATTAGTTCCCAAAGAACAATGGCAGATCTATGTCTGGAAGTTTTTTAACGTCCTTAGATTTCACTTATAGCAAAAAATATAACTTATTTTTTTAAGATTTTTTAAATATATTCTCATTTTTGTTAGAGCCGACGCTATTTATTTTTATTAAAAGTATATCAACTTGTATCAACTGATGTATGAATTGCCAATAAAATGTCATCCCAACAAATAGTGATGTAGAGTACAAGTATTAGTATAAGTAGTCACTGCATCGATTCAATTAAACGAAAAATCGATATGGACTGGTTACTTACGTTTTGATTGAAATGTGCTGTTTTTTTATTTTTAATACAAAATATAATATACTTTATTTACATTAAAACCTTAAATATAAACAAAAAAAATTTAAAAATAATTACTATACAACTCATGACCCCGTGGAATGGTGGCAATTTATTTTTAATGAAAATAGTGTTCAAATGTTGACATATTTAAAGCGAAGTTACCTTTATCAAATTGATAATTGATTAAAATAGCTAAAAATCATTACGATATTGTATCGATATTAAACATAGTCGGATACGACCATGTTAGCACACTGTCAGCTCTATTTTAGTATTTTAATTTGACAATTGACGTTTTTTCTTTCTCTATATGTTATGTATCCGTTTCCATTTGATTTTATGTGCATGAAGTATAAGTATTTACTATAATGTGCTATTTCAAATAATTTGTTCATAACCTTAAAAAAATTAAACCCGATTATCTTTTTTTTCCGGCTTTCCTGAATAAAAATGGACCTATTTATAGACTCTGGCACTAACGCCGAATCTTTGACAATTTTTTCAACACGGGATGCAGCGATTTGCTCCCAGACATTTTTTAGTATGGAGACCTGCCATTGTCCTTTGTTAGCTATCTTTATGTAAATAAATAGAAACTTCTGCCAATAGTTTAATTTAATTAACAATAGAGATTGCTTAAATCAATTAACTTGTCACTCATGTAAGCTCTTGCAACTTTATTAGATAGAAAAAATATCTTTACAATAACGAATATGTCATTTATATAACACATATATTCTTGTAATGGTTCACTCATAGAGAAAAAATACACACATACATAAAATGTGTTAATGTGTGAGTATTTGTCTTTCACAACATAGTGAAATGTATTTTTCTTATGGACGCGTACAAACGTCTTTCTTTCGCTACCTAAAGCTGACTGGTAAAGAAAGCTTTTATCATTACGCCTTTTATACAATATTTTTGTAATGTTCAATTATCTACTTGTAGGTAGAGCTTTGTGCAAGCTCGTCTGGGTAGATACCACCCCCTCATCAGCAAATATATGTAATATATTCTGCCGCAAAACAGTAGTACTTGTTTTTGTTATGTTCCGGTTTTAAGTGAGTGAGCCGGTGTAATTACAGGCACATGAGACAATAAATTTTAGTTTCCAACCTCAATGTAAGCACTCTACCACTTACCATCAGGTGGCCCAAATGCCCGTACGCCAACCTATACTATAAAAAATAAAATAAAAAAAAAAAACAAATATTATTCCGCTGTGTATTTTTCACTGCAAAACAGTTTGAATTCCGTATTGTCTGAATGAGGACGTCGCTTACTGAATATTTAACACCCTAGGGTACGACGTTTGATAATTAAAATCACTCCGCGAGTTAAACAAAACATATGAGTATATCTTATGTACTGTATATATAAAATTCTATATAATGTATTGTAGAGTAAATGTATGAATATAAGATATTGTATGAATATATATGTAAACGACGATTATTTTTTATTGTATAGGAAGGCGGACGAGCATATGGGCCATCTGATGGTAAGTGGTCACCAACGCCCATAGACAATGGCATTGTAAGAAATGTTAACCATCGCTTACATCACCAATGCGCCACCAACCTTGGCCTGTAATTACACTGGCTTACTCACCCTTCAAACCGGAACATAACAACACAAAGTACTGCTGTTTTGCGGCAGAATATCTGATGAGTGGGTGGTACCAACCCAGACGAGCTTGCACAAAGCTCTACCACCAAGTATTATCCCTATTAAACAGTTATTTTATTCGTAAGCAAACCAAACCGTTTTGAAAGCTTAAGCAGCGCTTCGTGGGAGGTCTTAGCCCAGCTCACTCACATTAACAACTAACTCGACCTTATGTGTTATCCGAGGCATTGGAATGTAACACTTCTAATTTTGAAAGACCCGACTGAGATATTCTTCACAAAAAAATCTAACAACTATGTATTTGCTTGAATCGGACATTGAATCCACGACTACAATTCTTATAATCCATCCACGAGGTAAACTCTATTTAGTGAACTTTTATTTAACAAGTAAATCCTTAGATTGTAGAAATTACTAAAGTTTGTTTGTGTTACTTTACCCACATATTGAAACACTCCAAATAGCGTAACAAACACGAAATCGCGAAACAATACGTCATCATTTCGACCCCAATAAACATTGGTTTAGTTTCAAGCTCAGTAATGGACACTGAGTCGTAAATATTTACCAAAGATTCAGGGAACTGTTTGTCGCAATTACCTAGTACGTGTTTCTTTACTAGATTACAAACAGAAACAGCGGATTTTTGGATATGTCGACCGTTATAACCTATAAGCTCCGCCATCTTGAAAATGGAGGGTAAATTTTGTTTTTTTGCGATAACTCTGCTCTCTTTTATGATACGGTAAATGCAATCGTATAGTTGTTTGTTGCTTTTTTACGCTCTACAATTTAGGTCATATGAATTTTTCATCTGCCGTTGATCGTTGTAGAGATATCGGACGAGGAAGTAAAAAATTAAGAGACTGTAATTAGCTTTTTGTTGTTTTCTTTCTTGTGTTGTACATTGAACATAATAAATAAAAAATCTATTATCAAGCTTGTAAAACATGTTAATACGTGTAATGTCAATTGCGCTATCACATGTACAGTAACAGCTTGTAAATGACCCACATACATATATATGCCTGTAATGTCAGCTCTCTGTCTCTATGTACAAGGGTATAATTTAAATTCCACTGTAGAAAATAAAAAAAAAAGTTTTTTCTCTTCAAAGTCCTTTGAAGACATGTATAACGGACACGATTTAAAAAAAAAACATTTAAGGATTTACGGATGAAGTAAAATCCAAGATATTGTTTATCTTGCTTCCCAGTAACTAAACCCATTATGGCGTTAAATGGGCGCACTTATTGATCACAAAAAACTGGTACCTGCTGTGTGGGAACATCCTTTACAAATGTTAAAATTTAAATGCTTCACATCACATCCCTTGTTTTTACATACTTCTATTTGAAAGCATTCAAAAGTGTTAAGCTAAATGGTTTGTTAAAATAACTAATATTTATTCTATAATAATTATTTCATGAATTTTTTTATTTATATTTATTTACATGACAAACATATATATTGAACAAACCAGATTTAAGCAATGTAGTGGTTTCGGAATATGTTCTAAAACTTCCGCCAAATTATTGGACATTAATGGAGTATGACTTCATCCATAGAAATCCGTCATATAAAAAATACAAGCACAGGGGATATAACATCTTTGTTCCCAAGGTTGGTGATGCATTGGCGATTTCTTAAAAAGCCAATGTCTATAGGCGTTGGTGATCACTTAGCATCAGGTGGACCATATGTTCGTCCGCCTACCTATACTATAAAAAAGTAGATATAAAAATATAATACATATTATCCGAGACCACCCACACATACGTTAAAGGTCGTATTATATCACACACCCACGAACGACTACGCACTGCCAAACGAAATAACATAAGAATAACATGGAGTTAATGTACCTAATAATAAAGTCTAACCGAAAATAGCTATTTAGTAAGTGCTCCATTGTTATAGTGGTGTTTATAAAGTAAATATCTTGAGGCCCTGGATTCTAATCCTGTGGTCAAATAATTTTTGTGTTTTTTTTTCTATTTAAAAAATCAAGTTAGCTGCCCAGAGTTTGCCTTGCCTTGCCTCGTATAGCACCTTCAGTCATCGTCATTTTTTTTTGCATAGGAAGGCGGACGAGCATATGGGCCACCTGATTACACTGGCTCACTCACCCTTCAAACCGGAACACAGCAATAACAAGTACTGCTGTTTTGCGGTAGAATATCTGATGAGTGGGTGATACCTACCCAGACGAGCTTGCACAAAGATCTACCACCAAGTAAAATCCAGATCGGGTTATGAGAGTAGGGAGGGAATAGAAAGTGCACTTGTGAAAATAGAATATAAACAAAAGTGTATATAGATTCATTCAGTTAGCTGGTCACCATTGAGATTGACCATCTCTGAAATCAGTTAAAATTTATGGCCTTCAGGGAATATTAACTACCACTAGTTCTATTTCTGCTTTTTTTTTTAATTTACTTATAATATTAAATAAATAAAGACGATCTCATCAGAAACGCATCAATAATATCACAATATAAATCAACATACTACCTTTTCACATAAATATCTAGAAAAGAAACAAACTACGCGCGCAAAAAGGGATTAATAATGTGTACATTTGTATATTATTATTACTTTACTAATGACTTACGCAAAAGCAGGAAGCTTATATCTATTTAAAGACTTGCTCAAACAGTGCTCGATGCCATCCGTTGGTATTGAGATTTTATGTTACACGAACAAACACAGATTTATATAACACAACCATACCACAGTATATAATATATAAGGCAAAATATACATACATTTATCTCTATAAATCCGTTCTCATTGAGCTGGATTTGAAGCTATGCTAATATGGACTCAGATTTATATAACTTTCCAATATCATCTATAAATAACTGCTTACTTTGAAGGCCTCTGATCTATTGGCTAGATTTAAGGCTGCAGGTTCCTAAGTCCTGGGTTCAAGACCGAGGACGGCTCGATAAAATTATTTTGGGGAGTTTTCTGACAATGCTTCTCAGTAGCAGCCCGGAGTATGGATGTACTAACAGATTAAGTGAAATAAAAGTGTATAGTGCAGAAAATTCATAAATGTATCGGTATATTATTTAAAAAATATTTAAAGCTCCGAATACCGCAATTTGATAATCTGTGTCTCTGAGACACAGCTTCACTCAGCTTTAATAAAATAAAATAAAATAAAAATAGGCTAAATTAATACTACAACTAAGCTTTATATGAATAGTTGTTGTAAGTTACAATAATGTTAACTAAAAGTTATTACGATACATAAATAGTTGTGTCTTTATATATATTTATCATTATAAATAAATGTTAATTAATGTTTGCCTCTGTGACGTAGGCCTCTTTTAAGCCATTCCATTCACCGGATCTCTAATTACTGGTTATAAGATATAGTATGGATTCTTTTTTTTAAATTATATTTTTCTTCTTCCAAAAGCAAAATTATATACAATAATAATAATTGATTGTTAAACATTATAAAGTAATAATAAATTGATTATAAATCTGAAGCACGATGTGTTGCAAGGTTTAATTAAAAAAGTAAACATCAAAAGCCACAAGCGACAATTAATTTCTATAAAGTTTTCAAACTCAGTTACAGAAGGTAATTACATTTTCACCAGCACGACACAAATAAAGAACGCAAATATAAATTGTATTCTCAGATTCATTTTAAGCTTGTGATTCTGTTGTCGTTCTATTAAATGTTCTATGTGCAGAATTTAAAAAGAAGATGAAACATTTGTTTAAAAGTAATAAAAAAATCCTTTTGTCTAAACCAATATGACTGACTGACTGGCTGTTAACTAAAGTAAGTAACGGCGTGTGAATGTCCCACTACTAGGCTTAGACCTCTCCTTTTGAGAAGAAGACTTGGAGCTTATTCCACCACGCTGCTCCAATGCTGATACACATGTAGCAGAATTTCAGTGGAATTAGATGCAGGTTTCCTAGCGATATTTGAACCCGCGATCATTGATCAAGATTCACGCGTTCTAACCACTAGACCATCTCGGCTTGTTAACTGAAGATCATATTAAAATCTGAGCCAGCACCAATTTATATAATTTGCTTCGTGCTCGTGTCGCATGAAATGTCACATTATATCCCGCAGTGGAGAAGCGTGTTGAAATCTCCAGATGCTTAACCTCCTTATAAGGAGGCCTATGCTGAGCATTAGATTTTTTTGAGGCTGGGAGCCATAGGTACTTCTAAATACGATACTTTGTAAAAAATCATTTTCCGAACTATGCTTAAAAAAATGCTATGCTGATAAAAATATTCTTTTGTTTGTTAGTGTCATAGTAAATCAAAATATAAGTTTTTGACTTATAAGAAAATAATATGAACAAGCGAGACAAATATATTTTTCTTTGTTGCAGGCGTACACACCGACTGGCTTCGAAAAATACGGCTACACCAGCCCAGTGGCCGATTATAGAGTCAATTTCTCAGTGTGGGACACTTCAGGTAAAATTACTTCATAATTCAAATAGACACATTAATTCAAAAATAAACAGCTTATTTGACATTACAAACAGACTTCATTTTTAATTATGAAAATATTAAAGATAAATATAATCGCGGATTAAAAGAATTTGTACTAAATAGAACAAACATTTTAAATTTTATTATTTCAATTAATCTTTGTGATGTGATTGATTTATTTTTATAATTCATTTCGCGAAGGAAAATATTGTGCAGGTCACGTTGTGTCAAGGAATTCCGTCACGTGTATGTATATTCACGCCAACCCCGAGGAACCGTGAAGTTATCTTCATGCTTCCGTTATCTTTACTTAAACAACGTTATCTTTATTTTAAACACTAACTTCATTTAACACATATATCACAAAAAAATCTGTCATATTGATATACCCTTCAATTTTGCTCAAGCTCGTCTGGGCAGGTACCACCCACTGATCAGATATTCTACCGCAAACCAGCAGTACTTTGTACTGTTGTGTTCCGGTTTGAAGGGTGAGTGAGGCAGTGTAATTACAGGCACAAGGGACATAATATCTTAGTTCCCAAGGTTGGTGGCGCATTGGCGATATAAGCGATGGTTAACATCTCTTACAATGCCTATGGGTGCTGCTAACCACTTACCATGAGGTGGCCCAAATGCTCGTCCGCCTACGTATACAATAAAAAAATATATATTTCAGTTTGAAATTATTAACTCTATAACTGGTTGCTTTCTGTTTAACTTATATTCACTGTAGATTTTTCATACAGAACAGACATAGCTCTTGAAAACTACTTGTGAAATTGTCCTCGAACAAAATATATTTTTAATTTACATAACAAACTCCTATGAAATATGATGCGGAATAATTAACTCCAAACAAAGTTGTGTTTAAAGTTACGAGTGCCGTCTCATTATTTAAATATTTGACTTTTAAGCAAAACAAGCATGTCGGACCGTCTATCGTACATAAAACTGTCGCTATCTCGTGAACACACGCATCCAAACTGTAATGCGGTGACAAACGACTATTTGCGATGCGATGTGTACCATATTACCATTAAAAGTTTTTAACTGGCTTTAAAGTTAAGAACTTATTATTAAACGCTGTGCAGCGGTTGAATTGTAATAAAATGATTTCGCTATTTCTGTCCACATTTGTTCTTTTCACATTTGTCAGATGAACACAGTATGATCTCTCACTCGACTTTCTTTGTATCTTGCTCCTATAGTCGAGTCCGTTCACTCCGGTGGACACGAGCTCCTTGTCTTGTGTCTCACCGATAGATCATCTCATTTAGTCATCAGGTATTCACCCATTTATCTTAGCTGTCGCAGTACAGGACACCTCCCTCCACAAATACATAATTCAAACCAAAAATCCATCCAATTAACTCCGCTCTGCTCCAGTGCAGGTAAATAACTCAACATGTACATTTTTTGGTATAAGTATAATTAGAATTGTAAGCTTCCGCTGACAGAGAAAATTTATAAACACTTCTGAATCGTCATTTCACAAAATAAAAACTGTCACTACCCCCGGTTTGAAATGTAAATTCCACCGAAAATAATCGGTAACAACTTCAGTAGAAACTCTTTACTAGTTGATTATATATTACACTCCAGTAAACAATAGTTAATACGTAATACATTTAAACGATTTCATTTGTGGAACGTACAAAGTAACATGAACTGGAACAGACGGCTTTATCCCAAAGCAGCGATCTCTTCCAGGCATCCTTTAGGACTGGTTTTGAAATATGTGGGTAGGTAATATATGAACAAGCATGTAAATAAGTTATGTTTGGCTTGACGAAAATAAAAATTATACCAATTATATAATACTGCGTAAACCAAATTAACATATTTATTTATTTATTTTATTTTATGTTCATAGGTCTACAAAACAAAATGCCAATCAATGTAAACATATGATTACATTTCTCTTGATGTAGACACGACATGCGCTTATAAATTAGCTTCTTGCCTATGATAGCAACAAAAACCAAGCTTACAATTTATTTTATTTTTTAACTAATTTTTAATAAGTTAATGAAATAGTTTTTTTAATAAAAGTTGTAATGAGGCTATAGAACAATTATATAATTATTATTTTTATATTTATGGGAATTTTCATCATTAAAATCAATAACTCCCCATCTCTTCATTATATTTATATCGAATGATATTTATTATGTTTTATTGAATTCATACAATAAACAAACTTTTTAAGTATCAAATTGAAAAATGTCTTTTAGGGATTTTGTGAGATAATTAATTAAAAGTCTTACCGCTAGAAGAATTAATTTACTTTGCGTCGGAAACTCGGTGTTACCAACTTATCTTAACTCCTCGCTATGATGGAATGAGTGTGTGTCTTTTAGAATAATCATTAGTATTGAAGACATTTTTTTTTTTTTTTTTTTTTTTTTTTTTTTTTTTTTTTTTTTTTTTTTTTTTTTTTTTTTTTTGGTGTTGTTACCTCATAACTTCTGTTTCAGTTTTGACAGTGGAATCCATGAGAAAACCATATAAGTCGTAAATTTGCATGAGGTATGTGCGCGACAAATGGACGAATAACTCGATATCTATTCAACGGATTTCGATGATTTTTGTTTTATTGAAAAGAGTATACTTCAAGGGTTGTTTGATGATAGTTTGGTTAGATTCTGATTATAGGATCTATGACAAAGTAACGGAAATCTTCAATTCTTAGTAGCAAATTAACGATACACGGCCGAATCTTTTATAGGCTATCTAGATTTGTCATTCACCTACCATAACATCGTTATGATCAAGTAATTGTAGTACTATTGTATAAAACACTTCTTTATATACCGTTATATTATATATTATAGTGTTTCCTTAGCTGACATCGACTCCAAAAGTAACAATAATTGTAAATACATTAATTATCAACCACTCAACACATTCATACCTACATATTGATGAGTAGAAAATAGTAAGTTAATTATCAAATTATAGAAGAATACGCAATTATTTTTTTACTTTTTAGTGCATATTAATTTGTTTTTCTATGAAGTCGGTTTTTGTTTTGTTAAAATTTTTATTTATATACATATTTGATTCGTGTTTAAAGAGTTTAAATTTAGTTGCTCTGGTATTATTTTTGTCAATTTCCAATAATATAGCCATCAATGTGTTACTCCTAATATGTAGAAAGAAACATTTTAAAAGTTATGATTGGAATGGATGTAAAGAAAATTAATTAATTTGATGTCGAAGTTTACGGTCAAATAATTTGGTGTAGTGTATCTACAAAGTGAACTTGAAAGAGAACATTGCTGATTCACAATAATTTATCGTTTCTAAAGATTGTTATTGTTCCCCTTTAAAGGATGAGTGAGCCAGGCACAAGGGACATAACATCTCAGTTCAAAAGGTTGGTGGCGCATTCGTTAACATTTCTTAATGTGTATGGGCGTTGGTGACAACTAACCACCTACGTTGTCCGCCTACCAATACTATAAAAAACTCAAAGGTAGCATTACAATGTACTCATAAAGTAATTATATAGATATAGAATATAGATGACAAATTTCTCACCAGTCCTTAGCAATTTTCCCGCACCTACATATAAAATAGTATGTATTCAAATAATTTGTATTCGGCTCCAAAATCTTCGATCGATACAACTTTAGTAACTCTTTAAATACATATAAACAAAACATCCGGGTTTACTAACCTATTTGTTTATTTCATATAAACACTGACCAGCATAGCTGTTCTATAATAACCATGTAACAAAAATATCCTGTGAGTACCTCGTCTTCTCATCACTCGAAGAACGCATTCATTCATTCATATCAGAAAAGACATCTCCTGAAGACCTCGTCTACACCGGAGATGGTCTAAGTGTAGTATATGTATCGGTCTCGTCCGTGCCAAGGGAGTGATTACTACTGTGATCAATCGAGTATTATCTTGAATTGTGAACTATTGGTCTTAGCTTGTTAATATACTTCTTACGGTAAAGAACAATTAAAAACGTATATGATGGATGGATAATAAATATGTAGTTAGTAGTTTTCCTAAAGTACCATTTATTCTGCTTCATTTATTCTATATCTAAACAACAATTCATTACATTGTTGTTTTATGTACCTAAGATTCACATCACAGCAGATTTACTTGGTGGTAGGCCTTTGTGCAAGCTCGTCTGGGTAAATAGTATCCACACATTAGATTTTCTACCGCAAAACAGCAGTACTTGGTAATGTTTTGTTCCAGTTTGAAGGGTGAGTGAGCCAGTGTTATTACAGGCACAAGAGACATAGTATATTAGTTCCCAAGGTTGGTGGCGCACTGGCGATGTAAGAGATGGTTAACATCTCTTAGAAGCCCAATGTCTATGGCATTGGTGACCGCTTAACATCAGGTGGCCCATATGCTCGTCCACTTATACAATAACAAAAACAAAAATCAAAAGTGGAATTACAATCTACTCATAAAGTACTAATACAAATATTCTTGACAAATTTCTCAACCAGTTCTTTGCTATTTCCCATACCTACATATGAAATGAGAATATTCAAACATTGTATTTGACTTCACTATTATCCCGACCAATACATCTATACTAAGTCTTTTAATACATATAAACGAAACATCCGGGCTTACTAACACATTTGTTTATTTCATTATAAACACCGACCAGCGTAGCTGTTCTATAATAACCATGTAATAATAAACCTCCAAACTCAACCCGGAAGATGTGTGATAATGTTACATTGATTATATTAATTACTAGCTGTACCCGCGACTTCGTCCGCGTAGAATTTAACAAAAAAGTTAATCATTTTTATTTTTATTATATTTTTTTTCTAAAATAAAAGTAGCCTAAGTTACTCCTTATTACATCAGCTACCTGCCAATAAAAGTCCCGTCAAAATCGGTCCAGCCATTTCAGAGATTAGCCGGAACAAACAGACAGACAGACAGACAGACAAAAATTGTAAAAAATGTTATTTTGGTGTATGTACCGTATATATATTCATTTGCATGTAGTAAAAAGCGGTTATTTCAATATTAAAAACAGACACTCCAATTTTATTTATATGTATAGATAGTAATTAAAATCAAATAAGCATCGATAAACCAATAACATAAATCAAAAACATATCTCATGTAACAAAAACCTATTATGACCACATTGGCTAAATACTAATTTAGTTATGTGATAAATATAAAATATGTACGTATATACAATATACATATATATATATGTTTTGTTTATACATATAATGATTATCTTGAAGAATACCAGGTACATTGAAATCTTTCAAACCTCAACTAAATAGTCGAACGCATTTAAAAACCTTCTTGAATTTTGACGTTAATTCCGAAACTAGTCACGTGATGTAGATTTCTTAAAAAATCAAAAACCTTCCATATATTAGTCTACATTCAAACCCTTACAGGATGAACCACCATAATGTGCCTACATCCATGGGAACTAAGAAGTTATCCCCCTGTAATAACACTGGCTCACTCACCACTTTAACTGGAACACAACAATACTATAGAGCAGTTTTGCAGTCAATAATTGACGAGGGGTACCTGCTCAAACGTGCTTACAAACTCCTATAAAGATAATCACTACATATTTCATATTAAAATAAATGTAGCCGCATTTTAATATTAAAATTGTTATATAGATGTTTAATCAATGTATGTTTATTGTGCTGTTACAATTTTGCACATGAACATGTGTTAAAGTCGATAGTTAGTAATGAATTTTTAATAGGTCACTGGTTCCAAACAAGTACGTCTATTGATACCGCTTTCATTGCGTCGGTAATGTAAATTTTTTAATTAATATTAAAACTATGTATGCTTTTAATTTTCGTTGTAATATACAGTTTTTAAAAGTACATATTATGATACAAGCCGATATTAATATATATATTTATATCCTATTTTATAGGGTTTATTATACGATTGTCTAAAAACGTTGGGTATTGTTTTCAGGCTTCTTATACGTATATATAAGTACATAACTTTTAAATGTGTGAGGCCTTTGCCAAGTTGACATTCTACAATCGTAAACGCTAATAGAAAATTAAACAAATGTATGAGAATGACATCTCTCAACGATAAGTCACGTGGTCATTCTCATACAATTTTTAGTTTTCTATTAGCGTTTACAATTGTAGAATGTCAACTTGGCTAGGGCCTCTGAACAGTTTTAAATGTATGATCTATCAATAATATCTAACTAATTATTATGTAACATCTATCAATCGAGACTTCGCTCAACATATTGGGAATACTTTGATATTACAATATATGTACAAGAATATTATGTAAATATATAAGGTCCTACTAACCGATTTCGGCCACGGCGGCCAACAAGGCACGGGAGTGTACACACTTCCAA
Organism: Nymphalis c-album; assembly: GCA_963151315.1. Classification (NCBI taxonomy): domain Eukaryota; kingdom Metazoa; phylum Arthropoda; class Insecta; order Lepidoptera; family Nymphalidae; genus Nymphalis; species Nymphalis c-album. Next base: position 2,148,133 of record OY720602.1, on the reverse strand, counting down.
CTTCCAGACTCCGGGCAGCTACTAAGAAATTTCGACAGAAAATCTCAATAACATTTTATTGTCTCGACCTGGGAATTGAACCCAGGACCATCGTGTCTGCGGCCTTACATGTAGCCACTAGACCAACGAGATGTAAATATATATAAGACGTACAAACAGAAACAGTGTCAAACATTGTATATCAACACACGAAAACTTAAGACAAACTTGTAACACAAAGTTCTCGTCTCCGCAAAGCGAATTCATCATTCCTCGCGTAAACTGCTCGCTTCTACAATAATAACAAACACAATCAGAATTTCATGATAAAGAATCATAAACCGAATATAACTTAATAAATAAAAGGTTATAATTATGATTAAAAAGCATATTATTTATTAATGATAATTTGCATCGGTACCTATCATAAAATCGGTTTAGTGGTTTAGGCGTGAAAACGTAACAAACAAACAAACTCACATTCTCATATATAATATGAGTTAGGATTTTCTGGGACAGATTAACCACTAAGCTTCTTCCTTTTTGTCGGTTAAATCTTTATTCCGAGTTTAATTTCAATTTAAATATTCTCTTTATTGTATAGGCAGCAGTCAGGCAAATTGACCACCTGATGGTAAGTGATCACCATCGCCGCTAGACGCTGACTGTAAGAAATATTAATATCAAATATAAGAAACATTGCATTGTGAACTAAAGTGTTATATGTGTCTATTATAGACACTGGCTCATTCACCATTCAAACCAGGCACAAAAATACTAAGTAATGACGGTTGGCGGTATATTATCTAGTATATTATCTATATACTTAGTGGTAGTGCTTTGTGCAAGCTCGTCTGGGTAGGTACCACCCACTCATCAGATATTCTACCGCAATACAGCAGTACTTGGTATTGTTGTGTTCCGGTTTAAATGGTGAGTGTGCCAGTGTAATTACAGGCACGACGGACATAACATCTTAGTTCCCAAGTTTGGTGGCGCATTGGCGATGTATACGATGATTAACATCTCTTGCAATTCCATTATCTATGGGCATTGGTGACCACTTATCATCAGGTGGCCCATATGCTCGTCCGCCTACTTTTTCATTAAAAAAACCATTTATGTGCCATCATTATTCATCTACAATCTACATAATCGATTATGTAGTATCGAAGTATGTTAACCTCTTTATATATAAACTAATATTATGCAAAATCGATTGCTTTATGTATCTATAATATATATGGATCGTATATCATGTTAAACAAACGGCGATTTCCAATAGGCGATTGCAGTAAAAGCAAAATTTACAAGCGATCTGTTAAAATTGAACAAGCTGATATAATGCTCTCACTGACGCACACACATTGACTTATATAGTGAAATATATATCGTATTTAAACTAAGTAATTAATTCAATTACCTTCGCAATTAAACAACGTAATGATAAATAATTTATTCTTTGGTAATCTATACGTATAAATAAAAAAAAACAAACCAATATACAAACTTGTGGTCGAGCTTTGTGCAAGCTCGTCTGGGTAGGTACTAGGTACCACCCACTTACGAGATGTTCCACCGCAAAATAGCAATACTTGAGATTGTTGTGTTCCGGTTTGATAGGCGAGCGAGTGTAATTACAGGCACATGACATCTTAGTTCTCAAGTTTGGTGGGGTATTGGCGATATAAGCGATGGTTAACATTTCTTACAATACCAATGTATATGGGCGTCCGTTAACTATCAGGTGACCCATGTGCCTGTCCGCCTATGTATTCAATAAAAAAATGAACCTTTTATCAGAGTGGCAACGCTTTAAAGTAAGATTTTAGTATATAATATATATATATTTAGTATATAATATATATATACGATACCAACATAAGTAACATATAAGGAGTTTCGGTAAATGAAGAATATGGTCGAAAAAAACATGATTTTCATGTACTTTTTTGATGTATTCAAATACAAAATACTTTATTCAATATTGAAGTATTACACTTACTTATTGATTGTCAAACTGGAAACTACTACCGGTTCGGAAAAGAAACACCCAGCCCTGAGAAGAACCGGCGAAAGAAACAGGGGTTGTTTTTTTTTGTTTTTTGTATTTTCATATACATGGACTTGTACTAATATATAGCTAAAGAATTCGTCTCGCACGCAACTCAGAATATACCAACCATTGGGAAAACCTTGATGAGAAATTCATTAAAAAAAAATTACAGATTAAATTAATTCACTCAATGAAACACGGGAACAGTAAACTCTAATGCGGACGAAACCGTTCGGCGCGGCTAGTACTAGTAACATAACTCATTATAATTACTTAGAACCACCTACATTGTGATGTAATAATTTGACAGGAACATCGATCGAACTCCGTGCTTGTATTTTCTCACGCCTCCACGCTTCGAACGCAAGGTTGATTCATTATTTTGATAATTATTCAAATCGTGATACCACGCTATAGTCGTACGATATACGTCAGTCGATATCAATTACTTAACTTTTTCTAGCTAGTAAACTTACTAGGCTAGAAATGCATTCGAGAATTAGTTCGATTTGAGCGGAAATTATCAAAACATAAACATGTTCATATATATTATGAGTATTTGAGTATTATGAATGCAAAAGAACTTGTTACTACTCAACCGATTATCATAAAATGTTGCATTGCATAGGTACACGTTGTCAGGAATTCAGAAATGACATAACGTTACACACGCGAGCGAAGCCGCGTACGGAAACTAGTCATGTGTAGTCAACAATCATAGTCCAAATTTAACATAAAAACATGAGCAAAGCTAGCGAATTAATAATTATATACACAATATTAACATAGGTATATATAATAATGCTGTTTCATACAAAAAATTAGTTTTATTTTTAATAAATAAATATAATTAAAAATTGCTTTCGTAAGAATTTTCATAAGCATTATTTTTTATCTGTAAAATATACCTATAGAGATATGAAATATACACAAAGCACAAGTACGTATTAATATTTTCACTACTTATCGCACAGCCGAAATAGCTCAGTTGGGAGAGCGTTAGACTGAAGATCTAAAGGTCCCCGGTTCAATCCCGGGTTTCGGCAGTTTTTTACAAATTATATTTTATTTATTACCGTTTCATTTTATCAATCCTTATCATGCTTGGTATAAACGTAACCAATTTAAATGCTGATAATATAAATCGATTGAAATATAAATCTTGCTTCGATACAAAAGTTGTTCTCAAGAACTGTTAGCTCTAACAATATTATTAGGTCACAAACGGCATTGCTCACGGAACCTAAAAAAAAACCGTAAGACATCCCGCTTAGAAAGCATAGCACAGAGTTACTTAGACCTACAACTGTCTAATGTTACATCTGGTTTAATTAATAAAAATGTAATCTATACTAACATATAAAGCGGAAGAGTTTGTTTGATCAGGCTAATCTCAGGAACTACTTGTTCGAATTTAAAAAATATTTTCGTGTTGTAGTCCTTTTATCGATGAAGGCTTCAAGGCTTATTTTGATTCATTATATTTTTATAACACAGCTAGTGTTGTAAAGTTGTGTATTCCTAAATAAGATTAGTATACTTCGAAGCTGTTTGACCGGTAACCATTAAAGTTGACACATAACTATCTAGTATCTATTCATGAATATATTTTTAGACAACTGTAAGTGTGTTTATATATTCCAACTAAACTCTTAAATACCTGAACTTATATACATATATATGCATGAGATATCAATAAAATCCTTATATAAATTCGAGTGACTGGCAATTTACTTTTTAGTCAGTTTTTTCGCAGAGAAATTGTGTTTTTTAATTGTTCATTTGCTTAGATAATAACTATTGATACGAGCTACTAGATGGCGCTGTAGTGAATAAATTTCTGTACCATTCAATCGATTGGCATTAAAAATGATATTTTATATTGACCCGATTAGATATTAACACCGATTTTGTTTTAATGTTTTGTCAATTGATTGATAATATAAGCCTAGTAGATAATATAAGATAAGTTAGTGGTAATCACTAACTGACTGAATCATAACAATTATCACGAACCTATAGGTCCAATTGACTTATATTATATGATATGATATTTAGCCTAGTTTTCGCAACTAACTCAATAATCGTATCTAAGTTTTAAACTAAATTCAAAAATTAAAAGAGTTACTTTGTATGCATTTTACCCATTCGAGACGAGCAGTTAGGCATCTATTGTGATAGTGTAAGAAATTATATAATTATAATAGGAAATTTTAATGTTTAAACACTGAGACTGTCTGAGACTCCAAGCGTCATATGACGTCAGCGTAATGTTATTGTGCGTTAATGTGTGCGTAAAATACACGGTAAATCAATTCTCACGAGTACCTTAGCATTCACACCACTTTTTTTGTTTACAGGCACAACAGCGTACGACACAGTCAGACCACTAGCATACCAGGACGCGAAAATATTCATGTTATGTTTCAATATCGCTGAACCTGAAAGCTTAAACAACGCTGCAGCAAAGGTAACGTACATATATACTTCTATATATTATATTAAAAATATTATGATACATATGACAGTTTCAAATCCCAAGCAAGAGGAATGATTGTTTTAGTGTTTTTGTAAGGAAATTTTTTTTTAGTCTTGGTTGAAGATTGTTGCTACAACATACATCACGGCCAAGGCTTTGATAGAGTCTTACCCCCATAAGTCACAGTCAAGTTTATACTAGTAAATTACGAAAGTATTTTATGCCATGAGTGCTTAGGTAGCTAGAACCTCATTATTTATTCTACCGGTAAACATGGGTGATAAAGCCAGTTTAACTACATTTTCAAGAAACATCTTAATTCCTAAGTTTAGTGGTGCATTATATGCTGTTTACATTACATCTGTTTACAAATTACGTCTGTTTACATATTATATGCTGTAAGAAATGGTTAATATTTCTTACAATGTCAGTTTCCACCTTTTTTTTAAATATATGATCTAGCTCTTGACTGTTATCACACCTGATGGAAAGTGATGATACAGCCTAGAAGATGCCTATTCACTCTTGACCCGAGGGACCCATATTGTAGGTGGTGAGGAATACGGGTTCGGGAGGGTATTCCAGACCTTAGCGGTGCGTATCAGAAACTTACCATCCCACGTGCCAAACTGCCTATATAATCAATAAAAAAAATGGTTATCTGTAAAGTCGGTTTACGGACGATAGTTTAACGTGACAACGTCATAACAAAACATTGATAAAATTACTGCAATCGAGTGAAAGAGAGATAGATGCGGCGCAAGCGTACAATCAGCGTAACGGGACAATGAGCGTAACAGGAAAAAATTTCGTGCATGCAGCCAGCGTTTATCGATTTATTATAATACACGTGACAACTCACGTCAAAAAATTACGTTTAAATATATGTATTCGATATTTAATAGTAACATTACATAAGCAATAGTTTTGCGACCGATCTTTTACAATTCTTGGAATCTTCCATTAAACTTATAAACTTTGAAACGATTTAAAATCTTTTCCAATAAAGTTTAAGTTGCGTTAGTTAAGGACGTATTATCATTTTATTCGTTTTATTTATTACTAGATTAACCGCGCTTCGCTTCTGGTCAAGAAATATCGTTTCGGATAAAAAGTTTGTCGTTTCTCTGCATCCAAGAATTGTTACGATTGAAATCTTCAGTACTTTTCTTTAATAATAGCTCTTTCTTTTGCCGTTTTATATATTTTATAGCTGGCAAAAAAACAACATGAGAAATTATTTCAGTCGATTTTATAAACTCAATTATAATATTCTGATATTATTTTATTATTGTTTGTAACATCAACAAAACATTCCATGCACACAGATAGTAAATATATTGTACATTAAAAATTGCAAAAATGTTTGTTGCAAAAATTACTGCGTAGTTTTTACCCTATCTGAATTTAGAAGTTCAAGATCAGTAATTAGACGTTCTAAAATTTATTCGAGTTTCCTCAACATAATTGATACTTAATATGTACATTTTATAAAAATGACAATGTAAATTATTAAAATTATAAGAAGATATTTAAAATTATTTTGTGAATAAATTAAAAATATATCATATTTGATTAACAATCGATTATGATTAAGAAATTGAAAATTAATCAGAATCAAAGTTATTAAGTTTGAATGATTCATATAGTGAGTACAATAGTGCTATTATGAAAGAATAAACTCAAAACTCATTACAAAAAAAAACAGTTGAAATTTACACACCTTAAATAAATATAAATAAAATTATAAATAATTACTATACCATTCCGGTGGCAAGAATGCTAGCAGCATTATCCCTTTGAATCGCACTTACGATTCTCTTGGCGAAAAATGAACCAGCCCTCCTGTCACCAGTGGAGGCAATAAGACGGGGTGTCTCTAAATATGAGAAAGTGATATACGACATTGAGCATAATAATTATAAAATTTCAAAAATATACACTTCAAAATATATCACCGTAAGTTGGCTGTACACATTTAACGGGTGAACAATGAAGTTAGTTCTTACTGAATAGCATTGCATTGACAAATCTCCGAGGGCTAATAACTTCTTTTTTTTATTGTATAGGTAGGTGGACGAGCATATGGGCCACCTGATGCTAAGTGGTCACCAACTCCCATAGACAATGGCAATGTAAAAAATGTTAACCATCGCTTACATCGCCAATGTCCCTTGTGCCTGTAATTACACTGGCTTACTCACCCTTCAAACCGGAATACAACAATACAAGGTACTGCTGTTTTGCGGTAGAATATCTGAGTGGGTGGTACCTACCCAGACGAGCTTGCACAAAGCCTTACCACCAAGTAAACTAATATCAATATTACTTTTCGGTGTCTTATATAAGAAACGTATTCACAGCTTGACACAAAACTGTAATTGATATTTGCTCAGTCATATTTTATCATCAACTACATGCAGGATGCTGATTCTATTAGTTCCGGTCTATAGAAGCCAGTAATTGCATCTACTTATTAAGCAGGTACTAATGGATATGCCCCACATGCCATCTTGCCAATGGCTCTCGTGATACCTTTCTCAGTAAATTGTAGTCCATTGGAGACAATATATAATAAACCGCTGAGTTTCTTTCACCAGGTCTTCTCAGGTCAGGTTCTTTTCCGAACCGGTCACAGTTTCTAATTTGACAATCCATAGATAAGTGTGAAGCAACTGTGTTGGATAAAGAATTTTGATTTGATTTGAGTTATCACATACTATGTAATATATTATTTTTTAAAGATTTTATTACAATAGCATAGGTAGGCAGACGAGCATATGAGTCACATGATTTTAAGTGATCACTAACGCACACAGACATTGGCATTGTAAGAGATGTTAACCATCGCTTACGTCGCCAATTTGCCACCAAGCTTAGGAACTTAAGATGTTACGTCCCTTGTACCTGTAATTACACTGGCTCACTCACCCTTCAAACCAGAACACAACAATACCAAGTACTACTGTTTTTCGTTAGAATGTCCACAAGAAAGTTTTTATTTTCTATAAATATAGCATGTTTCAATTTTGTTCTTTTGTTCACAGTGGTATAGAGAAGTTCGCACACATGGAGGATCTGCTCCAGTACTACTTTGCGGTTGTAAGGCCGATCTCAGACACGACAAGGAAACACTCACAATGCTGTCGAAGCTAAGAACACATCCAGTCACCAGCGAAGAGGTACGTGACATAAATAATTAATTGATATTTAATATTATTTGTGTCAATAATAATATTCTTTGTGTCAACGAACAAACTATTAAAATATATGACGTCATCTGCGCTATAGACCAGAAAAAGTTAAAATAAGTTTCGGTAGGAGTTTCCAGTTTAACAATCAATAATTAAGTGTAATACTTCAATATTGAATAAAGTATTTTGAATTTGTTAATGCATTATCTTTCTATATTACTATTGAAATTAAAAATACGATAATTACAGTATGGTAACAGTTATACGCTTAGTTAATGAACATTATTGATTTAGAGTTATATATGATAACAACAGATCTCAATTGGTTGCGGAACAAGGCGGCCGTAGACGTATTTTGCCTATGTTAACGGAATGTTTTCAATAAAGTAATGGTTAAAAAAACATCAATATTGGGTCACCGATTAAAAAAAATATTTGATTTTTTCTATCAAGAAATACTCAGTTTGACCTTCCATTGCCATTACGCAGTAAGCACGTACAGACATTGGTTCTTTCGTAAAACCTCCATTCGTATCGGATTATGAGACTTAGGGAATTGTGAGAACTGTGTAGCTAAACTTCTGCACTATACACCTGCGTAGTGACAAATTCTCGTTGAGAATGTGCACGAAATCGAAATCGGCCTGAAATATATCATCAATCATCAAATATTTGTCTATTAATTTCTCCAATAAACGAAACTCCAAACCGAACGCTACTGCTAATGGTCTTAAACATTTCATTGATAAAATAGTCTGAACGTCATTCCAATGATATCCTACGAGACAATTGACACCAGCAATTTGGGTCGCTGTACAATTATTTCAATTAATACGAGGTCTTGTCGAAGTGAAATAACAGTGAAATTCTAGAATGCCAGTATCACGCTAAATTTAGTAAAACTGTACTGAATTTTCGAAATTCATTTAATTCACAGCTTTTTTTTCCGAAAAAAGAATATTGTAATCTTACAAAATTATTAGACGATGGTGTAACATATCAAATTATCAAATATTTTGATTAATTTTTTTTTATATTTATTGTTTTTAGGCTCTATCGGTAGCCAGACAGTTAGGAGCGACAACCTACGTGGAAACATCAGCCCGTGCATCGAGCAAAGGCGTAAAAGATGCCTTCGAAGTAGCAGCCTTAGCAGCTCTAGGAAAGTTGAATAAACAACAAATAAAACAACAGGTACGTAACACTTCATTTCAATATAAGTTCAATTATTATTTAATTCAAGTTAATTTAATACTAATAATGTAGCTACTATTTAATTTTCTTATTTTAACAGAAGCAAGTGGGTCGTAGTAAGAGTAAGCGCGACTTGAAAGCTGAGCTGAAAGGACGAGCGAAGAGCTGTTGCGTCATGTGATCCGTAGCCGGCCACCCTTCAAGGTGGCCGCACGACTGCTAGGCGACCACCGCCCTCCAGATATCTTACTACCCCCTTTTGGAAATAAAAACAATTTGTTCCAATGATATGAGTAAGGAACACTACCGGGCCTAATGATGCGCCTTGTTGAACCCCCGACCATAAGTTGCACCGCAACCTTCTATTTAATGCGATGGAAATATACGAAAGACTTTATTTAAAAGTTTAAAATTTTACAGTGTTCTATTATATACGAAATTTATTAAATCGAAAAAAGTAATTTCAATGATGAATATAGATAAGTTGGATATAATATCTTTAGTGTAATTGGAACAGAGTTCGTTTAACGTAAAAATGTATGGCGTAAGGAAATTCCTATATGATCCGTTGGATCTAAGGTGCAATGATTTAATAACCCTCAGGGTTAGGAGCGTGAAAAGCCTGTGATAATGTTTAAATAGATCATTTTGGTAATCGGTATAGACGAGATTAGAGTTTGGAATTTAGAAAGGCAATCGACGCTCATTCTCACAATCACGGAATATCATATAAAATTTAATACGACAGAATTATATATAAGGGTTTCTATTTACAGCAATCTATGTACAAGTCAAGCATAACGTAGCTAAATGTGTGTTTTCATATACAGAAAATAATATTAATGTATAATTGATGTCTTTTTTTTTCAAATATAGAGTAATAACGGTATGCTATGTAAATACCAAATTAATTGTTAAGTAATTTCGGTAAATTCGATGTGCTCAAATTTAGCAAAGGCATTTTTAAAGTAAATATTAAAAAAAAATAATTAGATAAATGTTTTTTAATTAAATAGATGTCGATGTTTTTATTTGTGATATTAATATGTAATGTATTATATAAAAATAATATGCACAATGATGGACAATACTACTGAATACGAAGGTCCATAATTAGTTTCAAGTCCATGTCGCTGTTAGATTAGATTTTTGTACGTTTATTAATAAAAATTGTAAATGTCGCTTGTGTCACTTTATAAATAGATTTGTTTACAATAGAACCTTAATAATTGTTTATTTTTTGATAGGCTGGTCAATATTTTTCGATTAATCGCTTATTGTCAGATTTTAGTTACTTTGATTTTACAAAAATGACTTGCTCGCTTTAAAATTTCAATTACTGTCATGGTTATATTGATCAGTCTAGCGATAAATTTGTAATATTTATGCTTAGTTTGTTTTACGTTGTTAAATAAGTTATTGAAAGTATTATAAATGACGCTACACTATGTTTAAATAATGTAAAATATTCAACTGTTTCAAAGTAGACGATTCCAAATATGTTTTGGAAATAAATATTCACCTCAAACTAGTATCCAATTAGGGAAATATAAAAAAATAATACAAATATTGTTTATTTTAATTCGAAACATCTATGGAAACGGATAATTTTATTATTCAAATATTAATTATTATCATTTCGATTATTTTATCATAAGTCGATGTAAAGCTTTAAATTCACTTAGCTTTAATTACCGAATAAAAGTTATTATTATATTTAAAAAGAAATGTTTCATTAATAGTAACTTTTATTTTACTAAAAGTAAAATTATGTAATTTAAGATATCAAAATTCATCTATCATAAATAAATATAATTTTGAAATTTATTTTACATAAAAGAAATCACATAAATAAAGTTCGTCTGTTTTTTTTATTTAAAAAAATATTGTTATTCCTGGACCGATTTTTTAAGTATTGTTATTAATACAATAATATTTCAAAATGCAAATAAATAAACACTTGTTTACAATAGCTTTGACTGATTAACAATTCCATATTAAATAAATGTTTTTATGAATATTAATTGTAAATGGATTTGGCTAATAGCTATAGTTTGCAATTAAGCAATATGTTAATTAAAATTGTTTTTTTTCTTTACAAATTTAATTAGGATAATGGTAATATAAAACAAGATTGTTTTTATGTCTAGACTGTTTGATTAGGTCTTTGAATGTTTCTAGACTATTGAATATAGCGTTCAATGTTTTTAATTACTTGATGTGTTTTATTTATTTTATCCAAAAAAATAATTAAAGTAAATAATTATTAAATATTCCCAAAGGTTATATACCTTTGGGAATATTTATAAATTATTTTCAATAAAAGTTTTTACGGATCTGATCTGATCTGATCATAGGCCTAGCTGCCAAATCAGACCAGTAAAAAAGGTTCTTTCTGTAGATAATTCTCAGTAGAAGACTGCAGTTGACGGACTTAACTCTGAGCTCTTGCTGGTCTTGTAGGATTTACCCTTCGATTTCGACGAAGAAGTACTGAAAATACAATGTCCAATAAGTCCTGATCTTGGTTATTATTCCTTGAAATTTTCACCGCCACTTTCGTCGCAGTTGGTTGGGAGAACATCAATCGGCATTTACTAGTAATTAATGAATACAGTTATTAATTATACGCTATTGTTACCATTCCATTAATTAATGTTGACGCTTTAGAGGAAAATAGGGCCATTATTTCAACTCAACAAACAATACAATATAATTTTAGAAAACCGATATGTTGATATGTATATATTTTCAAGCTGAGTTTAAATATGACCTTAAACCCATAGTTAGAAAATAAGTAAACAGACTAAGTAAGTCACATTGTTTTAGCCAACCCTGAAATATCACATTACCTCCACGTAATATCCCATAGTAAATATTGTCGTAAAATTGTATGATACAACTTCTTGCGAGAATTCAGCAGTTATTTTCTATAACCCGATCCCCCAAAGTATAAATAGGCTTAAAGGAAGTATGACCAATAAACATTTATGGAAATGTAACGTTAATTTAATTGTTTATCTACTTTCTCATATGTTTAATGTTTTTATAGATTTTCGTCTATAAACTAAACAGTTATAAACTAATAACGGGCGTTGTACGCAATAAAATTTTTATTCACTCCTACAAAAAAATAATAGCAATTTGCTTTATGAAAGAAATGTAGCTATTCTTAAGTATTTTTCTTTAATAAAAAATTACTTAAATTACTAGTTTATAACATGACGATATAGTTAAATACCTTAGACCTAATATTTTAACAACTATTTTTTATGCCATATTTTAAGGGTATATAATATTAATTTTACTTTTCTGTGTGTTCGTGATATTATTTACTATTATTATATTAATATGAAAAATATTTTCATTTTACAAAATAAATAATGCTTTTTTTTAATGTATAAAATTAATAACGTATATATAATAAAAAATATTAACGTCTGCTAGTGCTATTGCTAGTACTATTTTGTTCACTATTCATATACATTGTCTTCATTTAGGAAATAGCATTTTAATCCAAAACGATATTTAAAACTTCTTTCACCATCGTGTAAATAGCGATTCTCGATGTATATTTTATTGATTTATTTAAAAAGTATTGACCATAAACAATTGCAAGTCACGATACGGACAACGCCATCATGTTATTGTCTATTAATCAATATTTATTCTACCCACATTTTCACGATGACGACAAATACCTACTACATAGAATAATAGTAACCAGAATATATTATGTATAAGTGTTTATTATTTATAATATTATATCGTTTATTTATGTTTTAGAATTTACATGTACATCTTTATAAGAATTTTCCGCATTTCCTCATATTTTCCAAACTTTTTATTAAAAAACCCACAACCGTTGACAATATTAAGGGTCACTACTACGTGACTGTATTCGCTGAGAATTCGTCTCGTGATATTAAAGAAAATAGCAAAGTTTGAATGTTAAACACGAGACTGGTTCCGTAACTTATTAGCAGTTCATTTTACTTTGTAATTTTGTAATAATTTGGGTTGTCTGGAAGAGATCACTACTTGAGTGATAAGACCGCCCCTTGCATGCATCGTCGTTCCTTTTTTTTATTTTTATATTATATTTTATTTTTTTTTCACTTTTTGTTACTGACTTTTTTTTTTGTTTTTGCTTTCTGTTTCTTGAGTGTGCAATAAAGTTATTTATTATTATTATTATTATTAATTTGTTTCAAAATAAACGTAAGTATCATATTTTCGTTTATTTTGTTTCGTTAAAAAGTGAGTCATGGAAATGGTAATATTGCAAATTTCTAGAATTAGCTTCTACAGATTGCAAGTTCGTAAGTTGTTTAAACTTGTCGGGCTAGTAAAAAGTTATTGCGTATTTCGAAGTTTAGAAGTTGGTAGTACCAGTACAGTTGGTGAGTTGGCAGTACTGCCGTCTCGGTTAGCACGTGAAATCTTCGGGTTTTGCGCCTTAACTCCTACTGATCGTCTCGTGTTATGAGTCCTATCAAGTTATGAGAGTAAGTGAATAGAGTGCTCCTATGTTTGCAAACACACTCGAACTCTATAACATTTCCTACTTAGTTAGCTATTGATCTACTACTAAAATATTAAACAAAAATGAAGCAATAAATATAATGAAAAGTGGTAGTACAATTTGGTAATACAATATTCATTTGTCACGTATCGCGGTGACATCGTAAATAATAGTGTTTCCAACAGTGTAAGCGTAATATAGATGTTAGCTGCTATATAGTTATGCTATATCTAGTCTTATCTATTGTTGACTGCCTCTCTGTCTATGTCTATATATATATATATATAATTTTACTCATAACATGTCCATGTCTTTTTTGCGCGGGGCCCGTAGCAATTGCTACTCTTGCTACGTGGTTAATCCGGCCCTGGTTACAATTAGCTGTTAGTATAATTACCTCGTCTATGGAAAAATACATTTATATGCTAATTATTTTATAATAATAAAAATATTCAATATATAATATAATTTATTTATTACATATAATATTGAAAACGTTAACAGTGAGAAAGACAGAACAGCCTCTCGCAAGTTATAGACGAACTCTAAAAAAAGTTCGCGTAATATTCTCTGAAATATTTGAAGGGTCTGGTAATTTACATCCAAATATCTTTGTTGCAAATTAAATTTTACGAAGTTCTACTTGACGCGATTGACCGTTACGAAAGTCCGAGCTATGAAAATTAAGTGAAGTATAAATTATTATATCTTCTTGTAAATATAAACAATTTTCTTCATTTTGTAACGAATTTATTTTGCCATGTTGCTTTGCTTTGCGATGTATTTTAATTTTATGTCGTATAAGATTTAATGCCATGTAGGTAGTACTTTTATGTCCCGGGTAGGATCAAGGATGGACACGCAAGGATAAGGCCGGGGTGTACACAATTAAAACCATCTATAGTTATCATTAGATATACTACTGCAAAACTGCAGTACTTGAAATTGTTGGATTCATGTTTGGTGGGTGAGTGAGACAGTGTAATTACAGGCACAATGGACATAACGTCTTAGTTCCCAAGGTTGATGGCGCTTTTACCATGTTTTTATTTTAAAGAAATGTACAATGTGGCATAGTATGTGGCCCATATGCTCGTCTGGCGAATTTTCTTTTATTATAACATATATATGCAAAACACTGACAGTTACTTATAATGGTAAGCTAAGCGACTATAAAGTTAAACACTATTTTTTCTCTTTCTGTCATTATTGATTTGATATTGGTAAGAAGAAGACACATTGTTATACAAAATAGATAACATCCATAATGCCTTTAATTTTCGCTACTACGCTCATAAGTAGTAACATACAAATGTTACAGTTTGAAAGGTAAATAACGGCCGAATACTGAAACGTCCCTCAAAGTTAAACGCTACTCAACATTGAGAAGCTCCTAAATTAGTATGCGAAATTTGAATTTAACGGAAACTTAAATAATTAAGTTGCATTTAATATTTAAGTGTAGTTTCAGTATTCGGCCGTAAGTCAGGCATATGATTCGATCAAAGATCTTGTTATATAATAAAACAGTATATAGCTAATTTAATTAACTTGCAGTTAAACTAAGTTGATCCAATTATTGCACTTTAGACTAGGATGCCAATTCATCACGCATCGGCATTCCAATACCTACTTACCACGTGGAAACTACCGATTTGGAATAATCCTTTGTTTAATTATAGTATACTATTTTATTGGATTCATATTACACAATGTTTATAAGGCATTTCATTTATTAAAGCGATAACATTATATACTTTTGATTAAAAATATTTACTGACCATACTAGTAGTAACTGACTATAAAATTCCCCAGGGCTGGTACACCCTTTGAAGATGTTTAGAGCTTAATGTTTTTTTTAAAGCATAGGTAAGCGGAAGAACCTTTGGGCCACCTGGTGGTAATGGTCACCAACACCCATAGACATTGGCGTTGTAAGAAATGTTAACCATCGCTTACATCACTAATGCGCCACCAACCTTGGGAACTAAGATGTTATGTCCCTTGTGCCTGTAATTACACTGGCTCACTCACCCTTCAAACCGGAACACAGCAATACTAAGTACTGCTGTTTTGCGGTAGAATATTTGATTTGATTTATTTAAATAAAAAAGGTTTTATAACGTAATAAAAATACTAGAATATACAACTTGAACATAGTTATCGATTTTCATGCCACCTAGAACTAACTTCACGTTGTAGAATTCAGGTGTTTAATGAGCGGTTAAGCAGACAGCTTCATACTGTTAATTTTGTGTCACAGATGCGCGCGCATCTTAAAATTTCACTATCATCATTTTTTCATAACGCGCCTAAAGAAGTATAACTTCAAAAAGTCATTGATTGTATAATATCCTTTAGCACACAAGCGTTCCTTAACAATCCTATTAAATTTCACAAATTAATATTTTTGAACGCTTTCTGGGATCATATACCATAATACCATTTAATGGTTTTGTTAACCCTTATTCTACCCGTACGAATTATAATGATTGTATGAGAATGTAAACAAATCGATATGATAAAATAATTATAGTTTAATATTGTTCCTGATGAATATCAAACTCGTATGGAAAGCAAACAGCAGTTCGGACGTGACGTCACGACCATAATCAGAATTGAGTGCATCGTTCTGTGTTGAGGATTTACGGTTGTGGTAGTTACGAGTTGTGGCGGATTGCGGTGCGGTTTTTTATTAACTTTGTATTTTTATAGCGAAATGTGGTTGTATTTCCATTCATTCTGATAACTATTATATGATTAAAGAAACTTTTTTTTATTGAATGCGAAGTTGAAATGTTTTGTAAAAATTTTAATTAATTTAATATTTTCGTTTCGTTTTTCAAAAGTGTGATGTTTTCTAGAAATATATTATTGTTTGTGTTTTGTACATTTATTGCACAACTATGTGTGTGAATGCAATTTTTAGCAAGTTCTCGAAGTAAAACTACTAAAAAGATACAGGTTGAATTAAACTGCAACGTTTTTGTAACGTTGTTGAAACATTACTGAATTAAGTTTTTACGTTAATAACGACTATTTTATAATCAACTATCACTTCGCCCGCGTCTTTGTCCGTGAAAATTTAAAAACTATTATTTAACGTAAATAAGTAAATTAGTATTTGTTAATAGACTAAACGTAGGACAGTTAAAGCTTGTTAAAACCGTGACATTTTTCTGACTTGACTTTAGAGAATTTTTATACCCGTCATTACTTGTCAACGAAAATATCGATCCGAATAATTTAAAGTAGAATTTACACGTACATAATCAACCTTAATTTTCGAAGCATTTAAAAGGATATAACCACTGCCCTACCCTACCATATTACCACTATTCGATTCCATCCGTATTTGAACTTAATAACTTAAAAAAAACTGTTATTGTGGCTTAACTATATAGTAAGACATATATACCATTGCGAACTTTTTTGTGAGCAATCATGAGTTCTATTAATATATAGAACATTATCTTATATATCTTCAAAAGTTTTCACAACGAACGCAAATTTTAAAAACTTTTACAGGCATCATTTTGATACCTTGGGTTACATTGTTCCATTTTAGGTAGGCATCTCTAACTTTTTTTTAAATATAATATAGTCTATTATACTCGGTAAGGACTAAGGACGTAACTTACTAATGGTGAAAGAATTTTTAAAATCGGTCGAGAAATTTCTTTTTTAAATCGTTACAAACAAACAAAAAATCAAATCTTAGTCTAAGTCGTCGAATGCAAAGTTGTGTGGGTAGAAAATATCGCAATCACATGATGTTTTTATTATTTTAAAAAAGTATACAATATGTTTTAAAGTAATAAATGGCAACATTCGGTACTGATTTAGATGTATACATAATATAGTAACGATAAATAATGACCGCGCGAAATGGTAGAAAGAATTTCAGTAGTCTTTCACAAACAAATCCGATTCTCAGGACTAAAAATAAAGAGCCATTTTGTCACCAGTGAAAACAATACCAACTGGAAATATATATTCTGTTAAATGATTATAAACTATTCAGGTTTTCCGATTTAAGCCTCCTTTTATCACTTGATAAGCGATTAATAGCAATCTGATAAAACAAAACACCTACTGTCTGTCTTACTAGACCTTCAGGCAACATACTAAGTAATTATGGTACTTTTGAAGTTCAGCTCCGCACCGATCCTGACTGTCCCACTGAATAAAAACCTTATCTTTTCTGAGAAGAAGGCTGTGTTTCGTGAGCTGTGATGGCTCAATAGTCAGTACTACTGGGCCATCTATCTACTCAGACGTGAATCTTATCCGATGATTTACAGTTGAACCCGGGCTCAAAACACTTCAATATTTTCATATGCGTAATTTGTGTTTATAATTTCAAGCTTAGTGATGAAGGAAAATATCGCAAGGAAATATTCATGTGTCGGATGGGAATGTGCAACATGTGTAATGTGTATCTGTGTGTACCAGAGGTTCAAACCTACTCCTCAAAAAGGAGCAGGCGATATGCCCCTCAGTGGAGCATATACAGGCTGTTGCTTTACTTCATTGGTTTAATCCACACATGGCGAGAATTGCGTCCCACAGTATCTGTACCAGAGGTTCAAACCTACTCCTCAAAAAAGAGCAGGCGATATGCCCCTCAGTGGAGCATATACAGGCTGTTGCTTTACTCGATTGGTTTAATCCACACATGACCAGAATTGCGTCCCACACGTGCGGATTTTATCGTGACGTTTTCTTTACGGCTGAGCACAAAATTAATTATGAACACAAATTAAGCACAAACAAAGTGAGTCTTGTTTTTGAACCTTCAGTTATCATAACGTGTTCCATAATTATCTATTTAAATATATATATTGTATTCGTTTCATTTTCATACGCTGAAGTTTTTACAATTTATCTTCCGTATAAGATACGTCCCAATAAAACATTACACAACGAAATGGCTGGACATTATTGCTGTTAGCCGAAATTGGTACTTTATGTTGGGGCATAAAGCCCGCGACACGAAGTGATTGCCTCGTTGGGTAATGGTTTAGCGTACTTTTAAAACATACTTAAAGTGATTTGAGATATATATTTAATTTTGTTATTTATGTAATTAAATTTATGATATAATAAAATTTAGCAGCCAGAAAATGTCCCAAAGCTGGGCAATTAGGTCGTCTCCCCTTGAGAAGAATATCTGAGGCTTATTCCACTACGGTGCTCCGATGTGGATCACATATTCTACCGCCATACAGAAATACTTACTATTGTGATGTGAGTGAGCCAGTGTAACAAACTAACAACAAACACAAGGCACATAACACCTTACAGTCTCAAAGGACAATTAAAAGGGAACAATCAAAAAGGAATTATTTATATTTGGTAGAATATCGATGTGTATCGTGTATCGTGGTGGTTATCACTCATCAAAGGCCTGGCTAGCTATTTTGAACAAAAAACCTTAATTTTACTCATGAGAAAACGGAGCGGGTAACTATGTTATAACGACATCCCCTATGCAAAATTTTGAATGAAAATGGCTTTAAAATTATGCAAATTCTGTCGGACTACAAAATTTGGCATGTGTTAGACGTCTAACTTAGCAGCACTTAACGCCGAGTTTAAGATAATAATCATTGCAGACTTAATAAGCTTAAATGGACTTCTGACTTATTACTTTAAAAAATTGAATAAAGAATATTAAAGATCGCGTTTATTATAGCGCGAAAATTTAATTTATTCTTTTGATAAATGTGAGTTTGTTAAATAATAGATTTTAGTTGTGCGGGCAGAGCATAGATAAAATGATATTTAGTTGTGTGTGTGGTTCTAAGTAACTTCACGTCTAAATCTTTATTCAATACAGAAACGTGAGCTTGCTTATTGATTGTCAAAAAGTGTTTACAACAACCTCGAAAAAACCGGTGAGTGAAACTCGACGAGGTCTTTTGCTTCGATTTTTGCAATAAAATAATATTATAGTTTTTAATTTTAAAAATAAATTTTCAATTAATTTTGAGTTTCGGACATGGCTTATTAAAAATAATTTTAATATTAATTTATTAACATTTTTAATATATTATGTTATGTATTTTATTTTGAATTAAGGGGACGACTAAGGTTTCAGTTTATGTGAATTTCAAATTGAATGTGAATCTGGAATGACGTTCGTTCAGTTCGTTCATTTTTATGATTTCGTTTCGTTTGTTTAACACAAGCTTCATGAACGAATGGTAAATAAATACGAAATGAAAGAGTTTTTATTACAATTTTATATATATTTATTTTTTCATTTATTCGCCAATTGGTTACATCAAATAATAAATTGATTGTTTTTAAAGTATGAATCGAGGATAAAGCAAAAATCTATCAACGAAATCAACTAATACACTACAAACGTGTAGAACGTTTACTGATAGCCGAGATGACTGTCAGTGGTAGGAACGCGTGAATCTTAACCGATGATCGTGGGTTCAACCATCACTGAATTTCATGTGCTTAATTTGGGACTATAATTCATCTTGTGCTTGACGGTGAAGGAAAACATCGTGAGGAAACCTGGATGTGTAAAATTGACACTGAAATTGTGACACATTTGTATTCCACCATTTAAAGAAGCTTGGTGGAATAAGCTCCAAACTTTCTTCTCAAAAAGAGGAGAAGAGGCCTTAGCCCAGAAGTGATACATTCAAAGACTGTAACTGTTACACTAACTATGTTTGATTTCTTTATTTCAATTATTTCTTACACAAACTCGCTATTTTTGTTATTTTTGGCGTTAAAAATATTTGAAACCGTTTTATGTGTTTAACACATAATTATTGTTCGAAATCTCTAAAGACCTTTGAAAGGTATTAACAGCGTTTGAATGTCATTGTGCCAAAACTAAATGTAGGGGGCAATGACTTCTATAAACCAGGTTTGTGTTTAGCTCAGGAATCAGGGACTCCACTAGTTGTGAATATAAAGTCTGTTCTATTGGATAAAATTCAATTTTTTTTACTTGATGGTAGGGCTTTGTAGTTCCTCTGACGTACCTCTGGGTAGGTACCACCCACTCATTTAATATTCTACGGTCAAAATTGCTAAATATTTTATTCCAGTTGGAATGTTAAGTAAACCAATGTATCAGGTAAGGGAGGTAACATCATAGTTGTAGTAAGGAAGGTTTTATTTCATACGGCACCAATGTCTATGGGCGTTGAGGACCACTTATCATCAGGTGGTCCATCTGCTTACCGCCTACCTATATTATAAAAACAATCTAACTATTTAGTAATGAGTATTTTTTTTCGACGTTAGCGTGTAAAAAAACATACTCAGAAATATTTATATATATAAGTCTTAAATAGAGGAAAATATGATATACGGAAAAATTGTAAAAAAGCCTATAGTTTTTATATTAAATATTCAATACGGCAACCCTACACATACGCCATCATTTTGCGGGCCGACGCAGTTACATCAGGGAAATGGCGTCATTTTCCCGCGCAAAATAGTTTCCTTTGGCGCTAAAGTGACATTGGCAACGACTTATTTACATTGTGCCAATGTCGAATAGCGTGTAAGGCAATAACGCGGTGTGTCTTGTGTTTGTTTTATAGATTATCTAATACGATGGTCGTTTATAACAAATCCATTTTATTTATTTATTTATTTATTTTATTAAGGATCTCCAACAAAAGATACACATTGAATTGAATAATATTATAAAACATGTGTGCTTCTTCAATTACAGGAGACCAAATCAAGCACATAAAGTAATGACGAAACAGAAACAAATAAGTTTCTATGTTATTTTTGTCTTAACAAATTTGTTAAACAATATATAACTTACATATAAGTCCTTGTTCAACTGATTAACATAAAATTTAACGTACACGTTTTCTCGTAGGTACCTACACTATTATAGCACGTGTTCGTCTTTTTTAAATAATATAAAACAAGCTCATTTTCCTTGGCTATTTTATAAATTATTAGATTTAAATATTGTTTATTTATTACCCGACTTCAAAAAAAGGAGGAGGTTATCAATTCGTCTGTATGTTTTTCAGTTAATGGCTGACATCGACTCCAAAAATAATAATAATTATAACTACATTATTAACCACACAACAAAATCGTACCTACATATTGATGAGTAGAAAATAGTAAGTTAATTATCAAATTATAGAAGAATACGCAATTATTTTTTTACTTTTTTGTGCATATTAATTTGTGTTTCCCTTGAAGTCGGTTTTTGTTTTGTTAAAATTTTTGTTTATTTATCATCTGATGAGTTTTAGTCATATAACATGCATATACTTAAAATTTTATATTCTTATAGAATTTTGATGTTTTGTAATCAAGCCGTGCAACGGTGCTTTTCGGGAGCTAACACGGCTTACGCTGGCTAAGTCATAAAAGTAACATCAAACGAATATCCTACAGAATCGTGAAGGTCTTTAAAAAATAGCACAGATTCTGAGGAATCGTTTATTTATCTTTTATCTGGAAAGTTACAGTAACCGGACAATTAACCGCAAAGCAGACTGACTCGCACGAATTTGTTTTTTTTTTAGCCAGACCAGAGTTTTGGTAATGTATTTATTTTTTAAATTACATATGAAGGCGGACGAGCATGTGGGCCACTTGTTGGTAAGTGGTCACCAATGCCCATAGACATTGGCACTGTAAGAGATGTTAATCATCGCTTACATTACCAATGCGCCACCAACCTTTGGCACTACACACCGGAACACAACAGTACCAAGTACTGTATAGTAGAAGTATTTCTAGACAAAATCTCTCCAGACAATAAAAAAATGTCCAAACTATGGAATGATCTAATAACAATTTTGGAGTTATCAGTTACACAAAATCATATGAAAAATAAGAAGTAAATTTATCATAAAAAGCACAGTTTTCATTTGCATCTTAAGTGTATGAGGTTTTCATTAAAATATTTATTTCGTCGTCACAGTCACGTACGTTTAAAGACAATTAATACATTACAAATAAATATTTCCACACACAATCCAGACACGATAATATATAAAACACGATATAAACAAATGTATGATCTATTAGTGAGGTGAGTTAACGTACGTCATAGCGGTAAGTGAATCTCGAAGCGTGCGCAGTTATAATGCATTGTTCCGCGATCTACCCTCGCTGTGACACGACTGCGGTAGGATATATCATCTCCATCTTACACGTAGAGTCAGTACGTCTATTATTTTTGTAAGTATTTATTTAAGGTTTTTTATTTTTATTTATACGTAATGTTTTATAGTTTTCTGTATTCATTTATGTTTTATATACGTAATGTAACTTATGTCCCATGAGAATACGGGGCAGAAAGTAGCCTATATTACTCACTGATAATGGAAATGAAAGCTTTCCATTGGGGAAAAATTTACGAAATCAGTATCCACTATACTTATTTCAAGTTTGGCGTTAATGCGTCACAAACAAACTTACACTCCCATTTAAAATATAAGTCGGATGCAGACATCCGATAGGCATGGTCCACCTAAGGCCTATTTTTTTGTCCCGTTATAAAACAGTCCCATAAGTACACAAAGTGATTCTCTTCACCGATTTTCGGTCATAGCGCGTTATTCCCGTTGAACAATTGGTCTTGTCCAAATTCATACCGAGACCAAAACGCGGTAGCTCTGACCAAAAAATACTTTCGACTGTGCGCGTATATCACATACTTCGAAATACGAATTATAATTTTGGCATTTTCAATTTTTTTAACTATATTCTGAAACAAAACAACGCCAATTGCAAGGAGAGCGGTTTACATTAATTAAAATAAAGCCCCAACCTAACATCGAAGCGTTCGAAACGAACTTTATAATATTTCATGACTTTTAATTAATTTTCATCGACACTCTTGTTTATTTTGTAAACAACTGGATCGCTGCCATCTTTGTCCGGTTATAGCCTCCGGCGTAATAGCGGCCCGACCAATTGGCTACTAAAATCGATTGGAATTTTAAAATTTTACATTATTTCATAGCAGTGTTATATTAGTAACGGTTTTCTTCTATACAACGGCCGTTTGAATTATTTATCAACTCAGCTTATGGAGCCATTATGGTACAGCATTCACTTGGTGGTAGAGCTTTGTGCAAGCTCGTCTGGGTAGGTACCACCCACTCATCAGATATTCTACCGCAAAACAACAATATTGTTATGTTCCGGTTTGAAGGGTGAGTGAGCCAGTGTATTTACAGCCACAAGGGACATAAGATCTTAGTTCTCAAGGTTAGTGGCGCATTGGCGATGTAAGCGATGGTTAATATCTCATACAATGCCAATGTCTATAGGCGTTAGTGACCACTTACCATCAGGTGACCCATATGATAGTCCGCCTTCCAATGCAATAAAAAAAACACACACACCACTGAATTCATGTGCTTAATTTGTGTTTATAATTCATCTTTGGTCAAGTTCGTCTGGTTGGGTACCACCCACTAATTATTCTTCAGCCAAAGGAATAAATTCTATGCTGTGTTCTGAAGTGTAAAATGAGGAAGTAAACGCCTAGTAAAGACTCTTAATATTTTCTTGCTAATCATACATCTCATTTTCTTTACATTTATAGCGATCGCATGCAAGTGAGATATAACATCTTAGTTCCCAAGGTTGGTTGCACATTGGCGATGGTACCGATGGTTTCCTTACATTGTCAATGTCTATGGGCGTTGGTGACTTACCATCAGGTGGCTCATATGCGAGCATTCCGCTTACCTATACAAAATAAATTACTTCAGGAGTTACTAGGTGATTAATAAATAAATAAATTATGATTTTATGCAAGAATATGATTGTAGATGACTATTATATTTCAAATCAAAGCATACCGGTTCGGAATGAACATAATAATATATTCAACGAAGATCCGGGCAAGTAATTAAGTACTTTATGCAATTGACTTATTATTTATCCTGCATGGAAATCAACTAATACTAATTCCACATTTTATTATCATCTGTATATTTATTAAGTAAACCTAATTAATCCGAGATTGGAAAAACCTATATTATATAATATTTAAGGAATTTTATTATTAAAGCGAACACCCAATGAAGAATGAATTAACTTTGCGGAGACGGAAATTTGGAGTTGCAAGTTCTTAGTTATAGTACTTCTTTAGTTCTCGTGTGATCAAGTACCTTGTTAAGTACGACTTAAATAGCTAATAAAAACTTATAAAGTATATAAGCGAAAACACAGAAGGAATACTGTTGATGAAGGCACATATGGTGACTACCAATGAAAACTAGATTAAATCCTAACAATTGAGATACATAATACAGATGACCAGATTTCGTACAGAATGGTAAATACCATCTACAACGATTAAAGAATCCCCAATCCCACGAAGACAAATAACACTTCAAGGAAGTCAATAAGAACACATTCCGAGTCAATAAAGAAGTGATCTACGACTTGTAATACAGACTTACATTTATATTACCTTTGAATACCATATATCACTCAGTTCTTAATACTTAAACTTAGATTATGATGTGATTAATAAACATGCAGAGGCCCTTGCCAAATTGACATTCTACAATCGTAAACGCTAATAGAAAACTAAGCAAATGTATGAGTACATCTCTCAACGATAAGTCACGTGGTCATTCTCATACAATTTTTAGTTTTCTATTAGCGTTTACAATTGTAGAATCTCAACTTGGCTAAGGCGTCTGGTATATTGTCACGGTAGCATGCGCAAGCGATCCCGTGGCACTCCCCTTAAGACGGGAAGGGTACCGTGGTGGTTTTAGTCGGTAGGAGTCCGACATAACCCTCCATTCTACATCACATATCCATGTATCCATGACGGATTTACACACGAAAAAAAAAGAAAGGCCTCTGGTATATTAAAAACATTCATACTAATTAAGGCAGTTACACCAAAGACAAATGTATATGTTTTTTATATATTAGTAGTTTAAGTCCGCGGATTCGATCACGCTGTAGAATGAGGGCGGCAGGTATTAGATAAAAAAACCTCCTATGTTCTTTCTTGGAGTTCAAGCTTCTTTCTTATCAAATTTCGTCAAAATTGGTTCAGTGATTGAGCTATGAAAGCTGACAAAGTTATTTTCGTATTTAAAATATTAGTATTGTATTATAGATTGATTGATAGCAATTGTCATTCATTCTAATTAATTCGTATTCAATAATTGTAATTGAGCCTACGAAACATAAGGATTTTTGTTGTTTTTTTAAATCCTCGCAAAATTACTGGCATTATAGTGTTGTTATTCTATCGATACCGAAAATGGGAATGCTTGTTAATACGAAGATATAATATTTATTCTGGCCCTGCGAGTGAGTGAGTGAATGATTTCGATACTTACAATATTTTCCTTCACCGTACGTGTTACACTACATACAAACATTAATTAAACAATTGACACAGTGCTAACCGGATCTATAAACCTTCTATGTGCTCATATACTGCCCCATATCAGTTTTATGACACATATTTTCTAATATTTTGGATAGTATGATTTCACGGGACCCACGGGACCTGCTCCAGTTAACATTATATGCCCCATGAGAAATGAAATTGATGAACATACATGCAAACATTTATCTATCATTATATACGTCTAAAGGGTATTAAAATTTCAAAAGCAATTAAAATGGTCATACTGTCATGTTATTATGTCAAAAAATATCAGACTCCACATAGCATTCCATATTGAAATGTCAGAAAATTATATTATGCGGATGTGAATATAATCACAAACGCAACCAAATAAAGTAACACTGTCCGTTCAGCCCCAGAATTATGCCCCGGAATAAGAAGACCTCCTTTTTTTGAGGAGAAGGTTTGAAGCTTATTCCACCACACTGATCCAATGCAGGTTAGTAGAATACACATGTGGCAGAATTTGAATGAAAATTGACACATGCAGGTCTTTTCCTTCACCATCAAGCACGAGATGAATTATCAAGACAAGTGAAGCACATGAAAATTCAATGGTACCTGCACGGGTTTGAACACACGATCGTCGGTTGTGATTCACGCGTTCTAGCCACTGGGCCATCTCGAATATATTTTAGAATCCCTTCAAAATGAGAGGCTTCAAATATGCCTATGCTCCTTGGATAACTCATGGTTATGATCGTTTTCAACGTTATAATTTAAAGAGTAATTTAGCATTTCTTTTCTGTAATTTGTAATATTTCTTTTAGGTAAATAACTTCCTTATATCCGCGCATTACTGAAAATATATCGTCCATAAACTCGTAATATATTATAACCAAAATAACATGATTATCTTCATAAAAAACCTTGTAATGCTGTCGGTGTACATTATCATGACTGTGGGAACGTTTTATAAAGATTTATAACACTCTCTGTACAACCTTTGTGTGTCCTTTTGATTGAAAATATTTTTATATCAACCTTACCTGATTTAAAATCTTTTATTCTTTTTATGATATGACTTCTGAACCTTTTTATAACATTTTCCGTCGGCAGTTTCTTCAACTTCGATAAATCGTCGTCGTTATGATAATCATATAATTTGGTTTGTTTTGTTTTTCGATAATTAAACTTTAAGCGGTCGCTGTACATAAAAAATATTATTTTATATCAAAGCTCGATGTTAATCGACCTAGTTCATACACTAATAAAATATATTTATTCAAATTGTAACGGTCTATAAATTACAAACCCTGGGCCAAGGTCGTCTTCAATTTGAGGAGAAGGCTTTGGAGCATTTTCCCCCACGCTGCTTCAATGTGAATTGGTGGGTACGATGGTTTTTACCACCGAGCATGAAATGAATAAGCATAAATTAATAACATGAAGACTCAGACTCATAAAGGTCGCTGGTTTTGAAACCAGCTTTTTTCCGCCAAGATTTAGAACCCAAAAGAGCTCACTCTAATAATACTGTAAGGCGCTTGAGTTTGGTTAAAGTATAACATCACTCTATTTCCTCAACGACAAAGTACGATGAATAATTCTCAAACGTATCGTCCGTGCTCTGGACTCTCATTACTGCGACCCACAAAATATAATGAGGCGGTTTTTTCAAGTGGAAATTTCAAATTAAAAAAGTTATCGTTATATAAAATATTTACGCCATAACAAAATCCGCTAAGAAAAATATATATGATTCGATTTAAAAATAACTAGCGAGATATTGATATGTTTGAACATTTCTCATTAATTAGATGAAACTGAAAAGTGAACTGATTTGTAGTAATGAAATGAGTATTTTGATTACGTTTTTAACGAATGATTTTAACTTTTCAAGACACTGGATCTATTAATTATCATGTCTAGTATATTTATATAATAGTTTGTCGGGAAAGCTGAATGAACAGAGATCTGGACTAAGGGCGAGATGGCGCTACTGCGCAACTGTCAACATCGGCTCTGTGTTTTCTTGCGAAATTAAATATATTAGAACGCGAAGTTAAAGTGAAACTACTGTCAAAAAAGAAAATTAGTGTGCATTACTTAAGAACATAGTTAAGATAGCAACCACAGTTTCCTAAACAGTGTAAAAAACAGTGCTCGCATAATCTACGTATCCAGAGACTTATCTTGACTAAACAGTGAAAAAAAGGGAAGTTAGCGCATTGTAAGACTACTAGTGACTGTGAAATAATTAATCATTGACTAGATAAACTCTGATCAGTGATTTAGTGAAAAGTCTACAAAATATAACCTAAAAAATAAATAAATAATAATAACCGAATAATTTCAAATTTAATAAATCTCAGAAGTCATCTATTGGCGAGTAGCGGTATTTCTTAAACTAGACTAAATCAACCTACATACGAAGTTCCTGTAATTGGCAAAAGAGGTCACTACTAAAAGATTTATTAATCAATATTGTCTTTCTACCAAGTTCCGAAAACCATCGATAGGGGTCACTACCTGTGTGGTAAACATAGTACCAAATTAAATTTAATATTAATTTTTCTCACAATGGAGCAGGTAATGGCCGCACTTCTTTCTATTCAAAAAGATCTCGATGAACAGAAAAAGCTCATACACAAAAAAGGGGAAGAAGTGACAGAGAAGGTAACATTAAATATAAACAAAATATTAGAAGAAAAATTAAAAATATTAGAAGAAAAACATGAAAACCTTAAGTCGAGGGTGGAAAATCAAGAACAAAGATTATACTAAATGGAGAGACAGTCAAGGCAACGCAATCTAGTCTTTTTTGGGCTGGAGGAACACGAAAAATCCTACTCAAATTTGGAAAATATTATTGTAGACTTTGTACATAAATACTTCCCAATACAAATAGATCATAGAGACTTACAAGCGATCAGAAGAATAGGGAAAAAGACTGAAAACCCACGACCGATAGTTATTACGTTCACAACACTTGGTAAGAAGCTCGATATCTTAAAAGGCAAAGGAGCTCTAAAAGAAACACCGTATTATATAAAAGAAGATTACCCCCAATCAGTCCTACAAAAAAGAAGAGAGCTACAGGAACAAGTAAAAGCCGAAAGGGAGAAGGGTAATACAGCCATAATTAAATATGACAAGCTTATTCTACTAAATAATTCACCCAAGGAACCGAAAAACAAAAAAAGAAACCTCTCAAAATCTCCAGAGAATAACACAAATAACCATGCCGAGCAGATATCTCAAGTAAACAAAAAGAAAAAAAACCTTGGCCGTCCAAACAGTACAAAGATCTTCAAGCTTATCCGAAGGCGCAGTAAAACCGAGCATGCTACACTATCTAACAAACAAAAATAATATTAACAAATCGAACACACAAGCCAACACCACAAATATATAGCAACGAACCGGCCAACCTCTCCCAGAAAATAAAAAACAAACCGAAAAAGCTACATCAACACATAACACACATCTTCCAAGCCGGCTGGTCACCGTGGAAGATAACGACCGCAACCCTCCAGGAAAACCACAAAAACAAAAAACCACTAAACGGGACAAAGACTCTAAGAATTGTATAAAAATTGGAACTTATAATGTCAGGTCTCTGTCATCAATACACCGATACTTAGACCTCAATAATGCACTGAAAGATATAAACTGCGACATACTAGGACTCTCAGAAACAAGAAAAATGGGTTGCCACATAGAAGAGTATTCAAACTACGTCTTCTGCTATATAGGAGAAACAAAGGGATTGTATGGAGTCGGATTCCTAATAAAAAAGGCATGGAAAAATAATATAATTAGCTTCACTGGCATTTCAGAGCGAGTAGCGATATTGCAAATGAAATTTGACAGACTAAACATTTCTATAGTTCAAGCATACGCACCCACAGAAAAATCAGACGATACAGAAATACAAAAATTCTACAATGATCTGAAAAAAGCTCACACACTAGCCGATGAGAAAATCATAATATTAGGAGACTTCAATGCAAAAATAGGACAACCCAAAAATGAAGAAAAGCTCGTCATGGGACAGTATGGGCTAGGCCAAAGAAACGAAAGAGGTGAACGACTGCTAGAATATGCATTTGAATATAGACTAACAATAATCAACACTAAATTCAAAAAAAGACCCAGCAGAAGATGGACTTGGAAGTCACCAGATGGAAATGTTAAAAACGAAATCGACTACATCATGACAAATGTCCCAAAAATAGTCACAAATTATGAAGTTCTCAACAACGTAAAGTTCCGAACAGACCATAGACTACTTAGAGCGACAGTCCTATTGAGCCAATCAAAAAAAAGTAGGAAAGGCTTTAAACCACCACCAAAAACCCCGAAAACTGAAGAGGAAATACGAAACTACATAGACAGTCTCAAATTGAACATAGAAAATAAAGTAGTAGATACCAGAAACGTACAATCTTACTATGATGCGCTAGAAGGAACTATAACAAAAAGTTTAACTTGCCAAAAGAACCCTAAAAAAGAAAAACGACACAAAATATTTAGCAAAGAAACAATAGCCTTAATAAACAAACGCAGTGAACTAACAATACGAAAGAATAAAGATGCTAATACGAAGAAAGAACTAAGAAAATTATACAAGGAAACTAGCAGAGCGATCAAAAGAGACTATAGTAAGCACAGACAAAGGATAATAACAGAAAACCTAACCAAATTCAGAAGCACTAAGAAAGCATTTTTAAAGAATTAAATTTAAGAAAAACTTGGATACAAAAATTAGAAAACCAGAAAAAAGAAACTAAAACAAGACAAGAAATCATACAGCAGGCAACTACTTTCTACCAGGAACTATACAAAAACAAAGACAAAACCATCGAGGAAGCAAACGAATCACACTATTGTTGTAACACGGAAACAATTAGACCGATAGAAGAAAAAGATATATACGACCAGCTAAAACAACTAAAATCAGATAAAAGTCCGGGTCCCGATGGAATAACGAATGAAGCTTTGAAAATAGGCGCACCAGTTTTACTTAGACCACTCACAACATTATTCAATCTCATACTAGAAACTGAAATCGTACCAATCCAATGGTGCACGTCAAACATCATACTTCTATATAAAAAAGGAAACCCTCTCGATATCAACAACTATAGACCAATTAGCTTACTGGCAAACATATACAAAATTTTCTCATCTATAATTCTTAAACGAATAACACATGAGATTGAAAGTGCACAACCAATAGAACAAGCTGGCTTTCGCTCTGGATTTAGCACACTAGACCATATACAGACACTGGAACAAGTTATCGAAAAATACGAAGAGTTTAATAAGCCACTCTATCTAGGTTTTATTGACTACAGCAAAGCATTCGACAGCATAAGCCACAATTCTATATGGAAAGCACTAAAAAATTTAAACATAAACTCGAAATATATAAATATTATAAAATACATATACAATAACAGCAAAAGTAATGTCATGCTAGAATCTAGAGGTAATGCAATTGATATCGAAAGAGGAGTCAGACAGGGGGACCCTCTGTCACCTAAATTATTTATTGCGGTCTTAGAAGATGTATTTCGAAACACTACTTTCGACTGGAAAACTAAAGGCATAAAAATAAACAAAGGCTATCTGAGCCATCTCAGGTTCGCGGATGACATAGTTATGCTTTCTGAAGCAGCAGATGAATTGCAAGATATGCTCCGCTCTCTTGCTCGGGCAAGCTCAAGGGTGGGATTGGAGATGAATGCTGCGAAGACAAAAATCATGACTAACAGCATGGAACGGCCCATCAGTGTAAGAGGGGAGTATATAGAATATGTCCACAGCTACATCTACTTAGGCAAACAAATATCATTTTTGAAAACGCACAATGAAGATGAAATTGAAAGAAGAACAAACATAGCCTGGAAGAAATTTTGGTCACTCAAGGAAATTCTAAAAGGAGACTACTCGATAAACCTTAAGAAAACAGTATTAGACACCTGCGTATTGCCTTGCCTACTGTATGGCTGCCAAACGTGGATATACACGACTAAAGCAAAACAAAAGATCACAACAACGCAAAGAGCTATGGAGAGAAGTATCCTCAACATAAG
The DNA here is from genome assembly GCA_963151315.1 of Nymphalis c-album. Lineage (NCBI taxonomy): Eukaryota > Metazoa > Arthropoda > Insecta > Lepidoptera > Nymphalidae > Nymphalis > Nymphalis c-album. The sequence goes on along the minus strand of OY720602.1, from coordinate 2,116,247 downwards.
GAAAATACAAAAAGTCAGGAGCAAAGTAATTAGACAGAAGACAAAGTTAACAGACGCCCTCACACAAGCGCTAAAATTTAAATGGCAGTGGGCAGGTCACGTATCGAGATACACGGACAACAGGTGGACAACCAATTCTACAATGTGGAAAGGGCCAGACGGTAAAAGAAGGGTAGGGAGACCGAAAAGACGATGGGCTGACGACATAACGGAAGTAATAGGAAAGGACTGGCAAACTATCGGCAAGGACAGAGATGAGTGGAAAAGACTGGAGGAGGCCTTCACCCGAGGAGGGGTCCATGTCCAATAACAAAAACTAATTCTTACTAACATTTAGGTAATAAGCAAAACACTAATAACTAACTAAACACTAACAAACAAAATACCAACATTTGAAATGGAAATACGGATAAGGAAATACAGGCTTTTTTATTTTTATTTTATTTTATTATTGTCGGGAAAGCTGAATGAACAGAGATCTGGACTAAGGATTTACCTCTACTTAGTCGGGAAGGGCAGGTAGGTGGTGGTAGGGCTATGTGCAAGCTCGTCTGATTAGGTACCACTCACTCATCGGAGATTTTACCGCAAAACAGCAATTACTTGGTATTGTGTTCCGGCACAAGGGACATAATATCTTACTTCCTAAGGTTGCCAGCGCATTGGCGATGTAAGAGATAAAAAAGATGCCTGAAAAATGGGCTAACAAAGGCAAACAGCTTTTTATAAATGGAATGAGATTAGTGCATTCGAACATACATATTACAGTTACAAATTTGGACTCTACTACCACTTACCATCAGGTGGAGTAGAGTCATTTGCCCTCCCGGGCTATATAAAAAAAAACATTTATAATATTAATATAAATTTCAATTTGTAATATTATCAATCGTTTTGTTATTTGCTATTTACAAATTTATCCTTATATATCTCACCGTCTGCTGAGGAACACGTGCGTAAATATACATATATACCATATATATGTAATAAATACCGCTTGTGAACATATTATTTATCGCATGTTTGACCGCTGCCTTGATATACAAATGTAAGGTCGACTCTACATGTAGCGTTTTTTTTTTAAAAAAAAAAACATAATTTGTGAGTTTTAAAATATTATAACATAATATTATACTGGATTATTAATACAACTCATATAGTTATTGTCACATTAGCTGTTTCGCTATATTTTCCTATTTTACTCTCAAACTAAATTGATTTATATAAAATGGAGAAAATTTTGTAAATTCTCGCCACCATTATACACAGTCAGTAGTTGTTTTTAATTTTATATCTACAGTGGTTTCGGGCAAAGACGTGATTGTTGCTTGCTTTCCTCACTGTCAAATATCCGTAGCTCATATTCTTAAATCTCTAAAAATCTAGAGAAAAGTCTTTTTTTTTTATTTCATAGAAAGGCGGACGAGCATATGGACCACCCGATGGTAAGTGGTCACCAACGCCCATAGACATTGGCATTGTAAGAGGTATTAAACATCGCTTACATCGCCAATGCGCCACCAACCTTGGGTACTAAGATCGTATGTCCCTTATGCCTATAATTACACTGGCTCACTCACCCTTCATACCGGAACACAACAATAGCAAGTACCTACTGCTGTTTTGCGGTAGAATATCTGATGAGTGGGTGGTACCTACCCAGACGAGCTTGCACAAAGCCCTACCCTAGCCCTACAGGTGGCTCATATGCTCGTCCGCCTTCCAATGCAATAAAAAAAAGTATGATGTAATTTTTTCTTATCTATCCGTGGATACGATTGGCGTAAAAAGCGTTCTTAGTGAGGGTCTACGTCGGGGAAGGAGTAACTGTGACAAATTTCAAGCCATTCGGGCGAATAGTCTAGGTCTCTAGGAGATCTCAAGAGAGTCTTAAACTATCCGTACTACTCATCAAGATTATATACACATACATATAAGCGAAGTAACACTATACATACAGATATAGATTTTTTCCATACCATTAATAAAAAAATATATGTTGTATATTACGGAGTACGCTAATTTTAGTTGCGTGAAGTCGGGACCGGTTTTATAAACAAGATGTGTCGTGTGGTGTCAGCAGAGCAGCTGGTGAGTGATAGAAGTGCGGCCTAAGAAAATTAACAACCATCATAAAGTGGCTGGGAGCCAATCCAGCATACAATGATATATTATACAATGAGGTTCGACGCCATCGGGCGTCAGGTTTCTAAATTCTGCTAAATTTTTTTTCAATCAACAGTTCTATGTTCTTTTTTATAATAAGGCTATGAGTGTGTTCATATTTTTTTTAACGAAGCTTATTGTGTTGAAGTCTGAACAATTTGGACCTTGAATACGAACGCTATTAATCAAATCAAAATACTTTATTCAATATTGAAGTATTACACTTACTTATTGATTGTCAAACTGGAAACTACTACCGGTTCGGAAAGAAACACCCAGCCCTGAGAAGAACCGGCGAAAGAAACTCAGCGGGATTTTTTTTTTTTTTAACTTTTTTGTTTTTTTATGTTTTTTACAAAAAAAAAACGAAAGAAATAGCCATGCGGCGATCGTCTCATTCCCAAGGTGTGCTATCATCCATAAATTCATTAATTGTATAATATCCTTTAGCACACAAGCGTTCCTTTACAATTTTTTTAAATTTAGCAACTGAATTATTTTGAACGCTTTCTGGGATCCTGTTGTAGAAACGTACACATAGCCCCACAAAAGAGTTACTGACTCTATGCAGTCGAGTAACGGGAGTAATTATTAAACTTATTAAACTTATATATATTATATTATTTAAATTATTAAACTTATTATACAGGTTTACGAAAATTTTACATTTTAGTGTTTTGTATACATATATGTATTGTAGTATGTACTTTATTTATATTACGATAGACAAACTATATAATAATAATATAACTAGATAAAATTTCAGGAAATCAATAACCATACGAATAGTTGATTGAAAAAAGTCGAGATGGCCCAGAAACAAGGCGTGAATCTTAACCGATTATCGCGTGCTCAAACCCGGGCAAGCACCACTGAATTTAATGTGCTTAATTTGTGATTATTAATTGATCTCGTGCTTCATAAATGAAAACATCGTCAGGAAATTTGGACTCAAATTTTCATTTAAGTATTTTCATTTTTGTCACATGTGTCCAACCGGCATTGGAGCAGCGTGGTGGAATAAGCTCCAAGCCTTGCTCCAAACCGAGGAGAAGAGGCCTTAGCCCAGCAGTGAGACATTCACAGGCTTTTACTGTTACTATCTGTCTGTTACGAATTCTTGTATATTTTAAAATATAATACACTTTTATTTATTTTCTGTGTATTTATATATTAAAAAGTTAAATATAAAAACATCATTCAAATCAATCTACCGCTGAGCTAATAAAATAAACTCGCGATATACAAAAATGTATCGTTGAGATATGCAACAAAAGTCCCGTGTGAAAAAACATATTATCGGAACCTGATTTCATACTATTATAAAAAACACTTTGTCTCGACTTACAAGCAGATGAACAACATGATCGAAAGTGAAGCGAAGTGTACGTTGCTATAACGTACGAGTACGTACATAATTATTATAATAGTAATATTTTGTACTTATTGAAGTGAAGTGCGTGCTGTTCCGTGTAGTTGAATTCTTTATATTAAATACATATTGTTGTGAGTATTTATTTATTTTTAAGGAAGACAAATAGTTTAATACACAAAAAAATTATCACATTGCAGAAAAAAAACCAATCAAGTCTTCACAATTAAGTAGATCAAAATCGTTACAAAGCAGATTGATATGATTGTAACAACTAAAATATTAATAAAATAAATAATAATATTAATAACAATAATTAAAAATAACAATTGAATTTAAGATTATGGATTAATTAAAATTTTATAAAATGTGACCAAATTAATTAAATTATTCTGTAAGTATTTTTTTAAACATATAATTATAAAAATATTATTTACACTATTGTACAATTTACACCTCATTTATTGAGTGTAGCCTGTTTTGTAAGTACAGGCACAAGGGACATAACATCTGTTTCCTTCCTAGTGGTGCATTAACGATGTAAGGTATGCTTAATATTTCTTAATTCACCAAAGTCCGTGGGCGATCCATTTACCAACAGGTGGTCATTCTAACCGTCAGTCCCTTACAGAGAAATATAAACAGTTACTAAAACAGTTTAGCGTTGTATTTTAAAATCTATTATAATCTGTATTAAGTATATAGTGTCTCGGAAACGGCACTAATGATTTGTTTAACGTTTTTTACTTAATACGGTTTTGCTTTTTATGTTTCTCTTAAAATAAATGTTAGCACCTTTACAAATACATACCCTTACTAATATTATAAATGCGAATGTAAGTTTGTTTGTTACGCTTTCACGCCTAAACCACTAAACCGATTTTAAAAATTCTTTCACCAATGTAAAGCTACATTATCAGCGAGTAACATAGGCTATATTTTATCCCCGAATTCCCACAGGAACGGGAACTACGCGAGTGGAACCGCGGGCAAAACTCTAGTATAAAATAAAAATATGATATATGTTACAATTCTATAATAATATTAAATACTCCAAATTCATGTAAAGTCTATACAATATTATAATAATATCTAAATTTGAGATATTTATTTAAATTACTAGTTTAGTTCTTCTAATATTAATATGATAAATTGTTTTTTGTTTCGTTTTTTTTTACCGAACAAATTCTACAAATACAATAAGTTAACCTTGCAACTTGCAAATTTGCAACATGTTACTTGTCTGTTGTATATACCTTTAATATATTACAATTACATGTTTGTTGATGTGTGAACTTTTTTCGTTAGGACTTATTAAACTTTAAAAACCAATTTTTGTATTTGAAATTTGTTGTAATGTTGTAAACATTTCCTATTATTTATAGGATAAATATACAACTTATATATTTTAATGACAGACAAAAGTAATTGCTTTTATTTATAAAAAAGTTGAATTAATAACATTAAAGTACTAGCAACACTGAACTATTTGAGGCATTTTGAGCAATTAAGATTAGTAATTTTGATTGACACGTTTACAAGCTTAAATATTTTAAAAACACAAAATGCTAAGTGGTTACATCCCGCGAATTTTAACCAAAGATTATAGGTTCAAATCCAGACTACACAACTGAATATGTACTTAATGTTTGCATTACATGCCAGATTCACGTCGGCCATATACCCATTAACCCGTATTGATTAAACATGGTGGAATAATCTCCAATCAGATTATATTACAATATTTTCACAGTATATACATGATTAAATATATAGAGTGTAATAATATTATAGAGGCCTTGTGTCGTACGTTGAACTTGTACGTGTAGTTTTTTTTAGTAGTGATTTTGTTTTTGGACTCGAATTAGCTTTCAATTCTTCTTCTTAAGCCAGAGGGGCTTTCCTATCGTAATGTTTAATAGGATATACGTCGTTGAGCTTGATTGGGCGTTACTGACAAATGCCCCGCGGAGACCTTGCTCCCCCTTTTTAATTGCGGAGAAAAGTGGGCAAGGATCTGATTAGCACACCGACTCCGACAGGTAAAAACCATCGTAAAAAGGTATAAAAAAAATATTTTCCGCAAAAACAAGCCGAGGGTTCCCTTAGCATTGTTTTACTTTACATCTCGATGGGAAAAAGTCTTGTGATGGATAGCTTAGAAAAAAAATCTTATAATAACAAATTCAGTAAGTACTTTGCATATTTGTTTCTACGAATAATTGTTTTGAATATTAATATTTTTTGACACGAAGAAAAAATGATGTAGGTTGACGTATATATTTTTAAGTTTTTTGTGGTAGTAATGGCAAAGAAAAAATAAATCAATGTAACTCAATGAATACGTTTCACGTATGTATACGCCTTAAGGGCTGTCGGTTGTTGTTTCCTATTACTTTGTTAATATAATAGTATATCTTTACACCATTTAAGAAGACAACAAATACCAAATACAGATCATATTATATCTAAACCATTTTTTGGTTTACTAAGCGTAGTTCAACTGAGAACCAATTCTTCTATCAAATTGTTATTTATCGCAATCGAATCGAGACGTAATCGTTGCTAAATCGATTTCCTATTCTACTAACATGTTTAAATTGCGGTTCAGTCGAAGTCGGATCGGAATAGAATCGAGAACGTATCGTTACGCTATATAAATAAAAATTTTAACAAAACAAAAACCGACTTCATAGGAAAAACAAATTAATATGCACTTAAAAGTAAAAAAATTATTGCGTATTCTTCTATAATTTGATAATTAACTTGCTATTTTCTACTCATCAACAAAAAAATCATCAAAATCGATTCACCCAGTCGAAAGTTATGAGGTAACTACACCAAAAAAAAACAGACGAATTGATAACCTCCTCCTTTTTTGAAGTCGGTTAAAAATAGTGAATTACCGCGTTTATCACTGTGAGAAATAGAAATGAAAACATATCGTTGTTATAAATAATATAGAATTCTGATATATGTCTGATATATGCCTTTACGTTCTTTATGCCTTGTTGAATTTGACCATTGCAATTACTAATTAATCTTCTATCGGATCTGATGCATTCATTAAATAGCCGTTTGATCATTAAGACAATAGAAGGGAAAACCTATGAGGTGATCAGTAGTCGATTTAAATTTAGGATTTATATTTGGTTTTTCCTTTATTATACTTTTTTTGTAGCCAAGATAGGCGAGCGTATGGGCCACTTGATGGTAACTGGTTATTATCAACGCCCATAGACATTGTCGTATATAGATATTAACCATCGGTTACATCGCCAATGCGATACCAACCTTGGGAACTATGTTATGTCCCTTATGCCTGTAATTACACTGACTCACTCACCCTTCAAACAGGAACACCACATTACCAAGTACTGCTGTTTTTCGGTAGAATATCTGATAAGTGGGTGGTACCTACCCAGACGAGCTTGCACAAAGCTCGAGATCCAAGTGAACCTAACTAAATAATTGATACTAAATACTAACTGCACAATTATTATGTTACAAAATCGTGAAATGTCAGAAAGTCATATGAGACATTGATTATTATAATTGTTACGACATTTCAACGATACACGCATCAAAATTTGTCAATATTATACAAGAAACATACGAATATCTTACAGAATAGCACATCAGTTGCTACATTATAATCCCAATATAAATAGTGCACATATTACTCAGTTCCGGTATAAAAGACATGACATTTTAAATCATACGGTTAGCAGGCATTGAAAATGTACGGAGTGGTTTATACATTTCCTACTGTACCAATATCTACTGATGAATGTGAGAATTAAACGGGTGGAATTTGCTCTTTATTTATTTATTTATTCTTTACTGCACACACTAAAATAACATAACATAAAACAGAAAAGACAAGTTTTACATAATATAGTATGCAAAGGCGGCCTTATCACTTACAGTGATCTCTTCCAGGCGACCTCTATAATACAGTAATATTTTGCCAGGAGAATTGATCGGACATAGTGTGCGATACATATATTATATATAATATCGATACATAATATATATATATAACATAATTACATAAATACTCTTATACACATATAAACATACATATGCACTTATACATAGATACATAAATATTTAGATTAAAAAAAATATACTTAATGTTCTTTAATGTTCTTAAATAAAATAAGAAATAAGTATCAAGTAAATCAATACCTACATTATGCATCACAGATTTTTGTCCGTTATTGTTACTCGTATATATTAGCCAAGCGCTAATAATTTTACCCGAGATGGCCCAGTGGTAAGACCGCGTGAATCTTAACCGATGATCGTGGGTTCAAACCCGGGCAAGCACCGCTGAATTTCATGTGCTTAATTTGTGATTATAATTCATCTCGTGCTTAACGGTGAAGGAAAACATCGTGAGGAAACCTGCATGTGTCAAATTTCACTGAAATTCTGTCACATGTGTATTCCACCAACCCGCATTGGAGCAGCGTGGTGGAATAAGCTCCAACCCTTCTCCTCAAAAAGAGGAGAAGAGGCCTTAACCCAGCAGTGGGACATTAACAGGCTGTTATTACTATTATTACTATAATAATTTTAAGATATTGTTATCGGCGTAAGAACACTATGCACGCAGTGTTTGCTTTCAAATGGGTGTACGTAAAATGTTTGATGATTTTTGTATGAAACAAGTTTGAACCCCAAGGAAGGATATTACATTCCTAATGGCACTGACGCATATATGTGGGAGAAGCCGCGGTCGATAATTTATAAAAATATCAATTTGATGGCAAAAGCCCTTTTTTATTGTATCATTAAGAGAACAAAGGCGATTAACCTGTCCAAACTCCTTAAACAGGAAAGACCGTATATACAGGCACCTGTGCTTAAAGCATAGCTATGTCTTGTCGAAGATCTATCTTTAATTTCTTGCTAAAATATAAATGAAAAATGTACGGAAATATATTTTTTTTATAAAGAACTTAACAATACTTAATCGACTGTAGTTATTCGCAAATATAAAAACAAATCAAATGAGTATCAAGAATCCGATACAGCCATAATCCGGTTTGTATGTTATTATTACGCGCATTTAATTCTTATTTAAAACGTAAATGATTATTTTTTCTGCAGTTTTAACGGTCATTATGACCTTTATACTAAGCATAATGTTCGATCAATTACTTTTTGTCCCTATTATATACCTGAGGTCCTAATAACTGAGACCTTTTTGTATATGTTCGTGATGAGAATTCGAGATAAAATGTTATAAAGATACAAGCAGTTTCATACGGAATATATATATTTTTTATTGTACATGTAGTTGGACGAGCATATGGGCCACCTGAAGGCATTGTAAGAAATGTTAACCATCGCTTACATCACCAATGCGCCACCAACCTTGGGAACCAAGATGTTATGTCCCTTGTGCCTGTAATTACACTGGCTCAACAACAATACAAAGCACTGCTGCTTTGCGGTAGAATATCTGATGAGTGGGTGGTACTTCCCAGACGAGCTTGCACAGAGCTCTATCACCAAGTGATATGAGAATATATATTATACACTTCCAACTTCCAGACTCCGGGCTGCTATTGTGAATTTTGATAGAAAAACATACGCTGGTACTAAAAGTTATTTTAAGTACCAAATTAGAAAATGCGAATCATAATAGGGTAACTTAATGTTATACACAAGATTTTATAAATATAGATTTAAAATAATGTAACAGTTAAATCAGATATACGTGTTTGTTATTTGTTTGTATTAATAAGTACGACTCATTGTTTTATAGTAATTAACAATCTATGTAACTACATAGACGTACATAGTTAGTCGGATGATAATTACTTAAACGAGTTCTGCTTGTAGTAATAATTGACACGATATTGTCTATTTTATTGAAATACCTGTTCGTTCATTGCTCATGTGTTTTATCAGATTATTTCTTAAACAACCGGCACGACTTTAGTAAAGTAAATTGAAATTTATGAAAATTAAAAAAAAATTGTACGGTCGGGAGACGTCAGGAACAAATTTCTGTGCGACGGTTTTTCGACTCAAGCCGTGTTTTAAAATGTAGATTTTAATTAATATTTATTATTTATTTACATTAAAACCTTAACTAAATACAAATAACATTTAAAAATAATTATTATACAAGTCGTGACCGCGTGGAATGGTGGCAAGAATGCTAGCAGCATTTCCCCTTTGAATCGCAATTCCGATTCTCTGGGCGAAAAATGAACCAGCCCTCCTGTCAATTTAATTAATTATATTACTGTATTTTTATCATACCAAATAGCACCTCAACCTCCTTTATATCGAACTCCTAAATTTGGCATTTGTAGTATGAACGCTATTTCGTTATATGACGTGACCTTCGAGCCACTGCCATTTCACTCTACTGTAAGCCGCGTAAAAGAACTTCGTTCCAATAAATTTAAGCAACATAAGACATGACAATATTTTGTAGGCGGAACAATTGACGTTATTTAATTGTAAAGAAAACGTAAAAACACAATCCTCCGTCACGAGAATTTTGTCGGACCGTTTATTTATCCAATGTCATTGTTTTCCAATAGCACTCCATCATCCAATAAATCGGAGTAATACCAAGGCAGTCGTTACGTATAGCCGGTCCAGAATTACGTAGCAAATTTTATTAGTGACATGGCATACACTATGTCCTGTTGGAGCTTTTAGCTTGTCTATATATCGTCTACAGTTTCAAGTATCAACAATACCGCCATCTTTATTTACGATTATTGTTATACAGACGGAAATCGTAAATATTATTATAGTGTGAAATATTGTTTGTCTAAATCGAAGGTAGATAATAAGAAGGGGTAGATGAACAACTTTGAATTTTAATAAATTTAAATCTTATGTTAATAAAAGTACATAAACAAATAATAATAATAATTTATTGAGAAAAAACATAGCCTTACAAATTAAAATATGGTTTTTATATTACGATATATAATAAAAGAAAACCAATGGAAATACTAATGAACAAATTAAAAAACAAAAGAAATTAAATAAATAAAAACACAATAATAATAATATAAAAACTGGGTACATGACATGTGGTAGGCTAATATAATTTTTATTTAATAATACTTATTATAAAATAAATATAAACCCACTGAGTTTCTTTCGCCGGTTCTTCTCATATATGTGAACATAATTTCTACAATTATTCATAACAAAACTGACAACCACTAAAACTATTTCTTTGACTAAGGACTTTAGGATATTATAACTAGTGCTGTAAGACTTCAAGAAGGAACTCAATATTTAACGCAACATAACGTAACGCCACGAAACGGAAGTGAAATGTTAGATTTATTTTTATTGTATGTCTGTAGACAAGCATATGGGTCACCTGATGGTAAGTCGTCACCAACGCCTATAGACAGTGGCATTGTAAGAAATGTTAACCATCGTTTACATCGCCAATGCGCCACCAACCTTGGGAACTAAGATGTTATATCCCTTGTGCCTGTCACACTGGCTCACTCACCAATCACCATTCAAACCGGAACACAATAATACCTTCTGCTGTACTCACTACTCATACAAGTTTGCAGAAAGCCCTACCACAGATATTGACGCGATATTGACAACAATAATGATAACATTTCAAGAAAGCACGCAGCAGTTCTGCAAGAACTGTTTAATTGCATTGCTGATTACGATTTTTTTATGAATGTAGCCGATATAGTGAAATTCACTTAAATACATTCGATATGATTTTTGCGGGTAAAAAGAGTTTGAATATTCTAATTTAAATCAACAGTTACAAAATTAACAATCATGTTTTGATTAAATTAAAATAATTAAGCTATTATATTCACTTGCATGACGTAATTTCACAATGTTAAAATAAGCAAAAATGTTTAATTATATCACAATTTATACACATAACATAATATTTTCATTAGTAACTGTGTTCAAAAATAAATAAATATATATTTAGTGAGTGTAAAAATAAGACTGATTTTATAAGAACCTTGACTTGGTCTTTTTAAAAGTAGAACACCAAATCATATAAATTATTGTAAATAACTCGCTCAATTACTCTTAAAAATCTAAATAATACATTTGAACACATCACAAATCACAAGTCGATCCAATAATTAAATTAAATTAATAATTACGTCACCTTTCTGTCCAGAGAATATTATAAAAATAATTTATTTAAAAAAAACGACTACGCGAATTTCTTACCGTTTCGAAAAGGCGGTAAAGTTATACTATGATATACTATTTGTAACGATTAAAACGCTTTATTGTTAGGCTTACTTGCATAAATATGTTTGATTTGATTTTATTCGCTAAAAGTACGTGAAGGTACAGATGCTTCTCTGTGGAAAATATTTTCCGGCGCCCATACATACAATGTTCAATGTTTCTGAGTACAAGATTTTATTAAATTTGCCTATAATATGTAACAATGAATGCAAAGGAATTTTGAAATTAAGTATCCTTAGGACTATATATATTGGAACTTACTTCATAAACTATTATTTATATAGTGTACGGCTGTGTGCAAGTGTGGGTAAATACCCATCACTCGTCAGTTATCCTATTACCGACTCATCTCCTATTGTAATAGGAACCGTGAAAAAGTAGTTTGAAATAGCTCAGTTTCTAATTCTTTGTTTTTGTTGTTGTAGTTCCCAGGGTTGGTGGCCCTGTCAATGTGTACAACCGGGTGGGTGATTTGCCAGTCCATCAAACTTCAAACAAAAAAAGATGTGTTGTAGTCCCTAAGCCATTTCGATAGAATAGAAAACTTCTAGACTATTAATTGTTTAATTTCTCAACGGTTGTATTATTCAGAAATGCAGATAATCTTTTATAAATACACATGTCACAACATCCTTGATCATTCTTTAAAGCGACTTTAAGTATGTATGCTATATTTATCTATTATGGATATTATTTATGAATATGTAATTAAATACAATTATATAATCACTAGCTATCATTCGCCCAGTTTGTCGGCGTTTGTTAAAATCTCTTCATTGAATATATTTTTTCTTACATACAAATTAAAAAGTACTAAATATGGGAAAAGTATAACATAAGAAATCGAATTTACTGTTTTTTTTGCAGCATAGAATAAATATTATACTCTTTTCCCTCATTCTCGGAAGCCTTCGTCAGACGGGAGAATTTATTAACGATTTAGCTCAATGTTTGTAATTAGTTTTTCTTTTTTAAATTTATCATTACAAGTGTATCTACGCCTCCATATACTACATTATATACTATATGCCAGTTTCCCATAAGTACGCCGCGTGTATCATATGTCCCTTTATTTACCCCCTGGCAAAGTATATATGCAAATTTTTATGATAATTCGTTAAGTTATTAAGCCGTGAAAGCATAACAAACAAATAAACAAACAAACTCACTTACATATTTACAATATTAGTAATTATATAATTGACATAAAAAATAAATAAATGTTTAACAATATGCTTTCAGATAAGTACCAGTACAGCATGATCATTAGACTGCAGCTGGCTCTGCCAATCTGTTTCCTAGCTGCTGTTCTGTTCTGGACAAATTCCGCAGGTTATTATAAAAATTATAATTATTTTACTACGATACACAATACTCTTACTACAATAATTCTGTATGCTTCTTATTTCTTTCTTAATTTTTTTTATTAATTTTAGGATTGCTGCCCTTAGAAGTTTATACTGCCGTTATAATTATATTTATATAGATGCTGAAACGAACAAACTTGTATAGTTACTATTTTTTAAATTGAGAACTTCTTTAGTATCGTTGTACTTGAAAATCGATGAAACGAAAAAGGGACAGTAAAAAGAGGCAGACACATAAATTCATAAGATTTAACGTGGAAGAAAATGAGATAGGAAGCATTATACAGTTCAAGCCAAAATTTTTGAACTTCTACCACGTGTGAATTGCACACGTTTTTTTATTTTATTTGTATTTATTTAAGGTTTTAATGTTCGTACAGCACGTACAGCAATAATATACGTACATATTATTGTTTTTCTTGTTGTACTTTATAATTATGTATAAACAAAAAAAAATAAGCAAACTATGAATAACTTATGGATTTCTATTATACATAATTTATCGGGTTATTCTTATTCGTATCGCATAGATATCAATTTCCTTATAAATTATAGTATTTCGTAATCACCTTGTCAATTTCTAGATGTTAATTAGTTGATTTTATAGATTTTGTTCCATTAAATAATTTGAAATACAAATAAATTGCTTAGATAATTGAATCCAACAGAAACAACCGAATATTGACGTTTCGAGTTACACGAATATGGCTGGCCAAAAAGTGTAATGGTTTTATGTTTCATATATGTATGTGAGTTTGTTTATTCCACCATAACTTTTAAATTTCTAAATCGATTTTGATATATCGTTATCGAATCCTTACATCATACCATATATCATACATACATACATACATACATACTAGTGATGTGACGAATGTTCGCATTCGCATTCGTATTTGCGAATATTCGCATGTTTTTTGACATTCGCCTTCGCATTCGTATTCGCAAGGAACGATGCGAATGTTTGGCGAATGTATTTTAATTCAATTGACAAACTAAAATGAAATTACATATGTAATTATGGATTGGATGCATATTAAATCATTATACGACTGATAAGATTTATTATTTTTATTTACTTATAATTATAATTATTTATTATTCAAAATAACAAATTATTATGGAACATTGAGGCAACAAAATTAAAAAAAAACTGTCTCTCTTGTTCTTGTTAGTCTAATTAAAATATAAACAAAATCACAAATAAAACAAAAAATATATTTTTTCTTTCTCCATGCAGCTCGTGTTGGTGAGGTGTATAAAGAAATCCAGCTCCACTAAAAACTCTTTTACTTGTGGGTGAAGTTACCAAATATTCTCTTGGTATAGGAGAAAGAATACCATATTTATTGCTATTATTCTTCAAACGAAGAAGAGGGTCTTCTTCATTTTCAAAGCGTTTATCCAACTCATATTCATTAAAAAAAAATTTAATCAAAACATCTATAGAATTTGGAATATCATTTTCTATTTCTCCTTCGCTTTCACTAGAATCCATAATCATTTTCATAGTGTCTCTTGATGATACAGATTTTTCTGGAAGACTGGCGTTGGAGCCAAATAATACGATATCTCGATTAGTCAAATTAGGATGCTTTGGGTTGGAACAAGAAAGTAAGCTAAATTCGACATTACCAATTAAATTTAAAATACGACCTCGTCTTTGGTTTTTTGATTTTTGAAAAACTTTTGATCAATAAAACTTGCTGTAGCAAATAGTATGTCTTTTCCATGTGGAAAACTCTGGCACTGATTTCTTGTTTAAAAATAGTATTTTCAATGCATTCATCCGATGTATCAAATTCATCAATCACCTTTTGCAGTCAACATTCGCATTCGCATTCGCGAATATTGAAGATGAATATTCGCATTCGCATTCGCATTCGCGAATGTGAAAATTCTAACATTCGTTACATCACTAATACATACATACATACATAGTGGTTCTCACTGCTGTTAAATTCATTAATTCATTCAACGCAATGGTGTTTTTAATATTATTTTTTATTTTCTAGAATAAAAATATTTCAATATCTATAATGTTACCATAAAAAATACCATAAGTCGTAATACTATGAAAATAATAAATATATACCAATCGAACCTAAGGCTAGACTAGACGAGTTGTCTAACTTTCTCAACCACGTTAGCTGCGGAGCTTTCAGTTGCGGATTATAAAATAACAGAATTACATAAAAGTTTTTAGTCTAGAGGGATTTCTAAAAAACCTCTAGCATCGGTTACATTACGAATCACTATGTTAGCTTCAAATTTTGATTTATGATGGTAAATAGTCAGTATCCAGCCTCGGATTCATGAGCCTAGGCTAATGTGATACCCAGCCAAAAATAAAAGACGTTTACTCTAACAGCTTCCCATAGATTTTGGTCTGATTTTCACAATCACTTAAGTAATTATTTCCGGAAAGAAGAGCTATAGCTACACTGGGTCACTCCCGCTTCAAACTGGAACACAACAATACTTAGTAGTAGTATTTGGCGGTAGAATATGTGATAAGTAGTGATACCTACCCGGACGAGATTGCATAAAACCCTACTAAGAATTGTGTAATCATTTTTATAATATAGTAATCAAACCACCAACCCTCATTGGAGCAGCGTGGTGGAATAAGCTCCAACCCTCCAAAAAGAGGAGAAGAGGCCTTAGCCCAGCAGTGGGACATTAACAGGCTGTTATTACTTTTATTACAAATTATAGATGCATGCTTCAAGTTAGTTAATATACGCATAAATGCACGGAAATACCTGTTATAACTTAAATTAACGATGATGATAGAATATGATTCTGTATGATGCTTTAATATCGTATATTATTTATAAATATTCTACTACACATCGATAACTTCATGTCATCAATGACTTGAATGCTATGTCCCGTTCCACTACTAAGCTAGCCTTGATTTTAGCTTATGCCACAAAGCTGTTTTAATGTGGTTGTGACAGATTTTCGACCAAATATCCATTTTTTTTATTGCATAGGAAGGCGGATGAGCATGTGGGCCACCTGATGGTAAGTAGTCACCAGCGCTCACGGCGTTGTAAGAGATGTTACCATCGCTTACATCGCCAATACACCACCAACCTTGGGAACTAAGATGTTATGTCCCATGTGCTTGTAATTACACTGGCTCACTCACCCTTCATCCCGGAACACAACAATAGCAAGTACTGCTGTTTTGCGGTAGAATATCTGATGAGTGGGTGGTACCTACCCAGTCAAGCTCACGTATATGCCCTACCACCAAGTAATTTTCATATTTTCTCATTATGTTTTCTTTTAACGTCGAGCAGGAAATTAATTTAAAAAAAAATTAAAAACATGAAAATTTAATAGTGCTCTATAGTATAGAATATACTATAAATATAGTTTTTAACCTTTGACGTTTCTTTGCAGGTGTATTTATACCAAATCTGTCAGAGGCCTGCTATCGTTGTCTCTGTCATGTATCAACACTATGCCAGACGTCTCATGAGTGCACCGCGGGTTATTGTGGACCATTCAACATTTCCAGGGTCTACTGGATAGACGCTGGCAAGGTTACACTACCTGAAGATGATCCAGAAAGAAATCATGGTAATAATACGATAAGCAATAACCTGGATAATACGATTACTATTTCTTCTTCATGAAGAATCTTCTTTAGTATAATACAATTATGTACTTTGCTATGAATTACAATAATGTTGAAACTATTAGAAGCGTTAATCCTAACTTTATTACCAAGAAATAAAATTTAAGGTATACATCACTAGCTTTGTGTATTTACGCCTTTTTTTTCAAAAGCAAATGAAAGATGGCAACTGTCATTGACAGTAACCTTTCGATATGTGTCTTCTACCAATCATAATATTGTAAACGATATTTTTAAGCGAATCCAGGAATGTGAGTGCCATGTTTTACTTGGTGGTAGAGCTTTGTGCAAGCTCGTCTGGGTAGGTACCACCCACTCAGATATTCTGCCGCAAAACAGCAGTACTTTGTATTGCTGTGTTCCGGTTTGAAGGGTGAGTGAGCCAGTGTAATTACAGGCACAAGGGACATAACATCTTAGTTCCCAAGGTTGGTGGCGCATTGGCGATGTAAGCGATGATTAACATTACTTACAATGCCATTGTCTATGGGCGTTGGTGACCACTTACCATCAGGTGGCCCATATGCTCGTCCGCCTCCCTATATAATAAAAAAAAAATGTCAAAAGTACTAGGAAACATGATTAGATCATTAATATATTTTTTTACTTAATTTACTTTTTGTATGCATAAATATAGGTAGGTATAGGTACCTACTCCATTTTAATTTATGCCTAGCGAAGAAGGTCACTGTTGGGAATGACTAACAAAATTTACCTCGTTGTAATATTCCTATACATAACATTGAGTTATGTATTGTTTATTAGTCTTTACCTATTTATGTAAATTGGATATAGGTTATATAGTATGTCATCTTTTCTCCGCCTCTACTTTTGTTGAGATGGGTAACATTACTCTCATTAGTAAAAAAATTGCACTGAATTCTTATGTTATCCGTGCGAAGTTAGGATAAATAGCTTGTAAATTATAATTACAAAGTCTAAGTCGCAGTCGGACACAAAGGAGCAAAACATGTACTGTATAAAAATGATCACAGCCTTGACTTTGGAATGTTATTTATTTGATTAATCATTACAAATGGCTGCACATCACCTTGTCTTATATACTCGTTATATAAAATGTTTTATATAACTTACTATTTAGTTAGAAGTTCTAATATTATTATAACACTCCAAATTTTTTAAATTAATTAATTTATTTATTTAAGAAAAACAACAGTATATAATACAAAATATGAACAACTGCTTCCAGAGCCAATACCTGTTTTCCATTGAATTATGAAAATTTAATATTAGTTAACAGAAGTAGCAACACACAGTTGAGATGGACAAATTGTAAAAGTAAAAAAAAAAAAAAAAACAAAATAAATAAAAACATAATGAATTTAAATATAAATTATGCAACAAAGACTATGTTATGGATGTGTGTGGTAGTGTAACTGACACTGTGTATTAAACATAAGTTAAAAAAGTGTGGCCAGTACAAAAAAATAACATTTTTTTTTATTCATTTTGCGGATTGACTAGGACTGTTCCATCAAAGCGAATTCATTTTTAACGTGCAATCGTATTTATTTTGAAGTTAGTTTTTTTTATTATCCATAATACCAAAAGTCATGCATCACAATTTCCTATCGCCGTTAGATGGGTTTGTTAAACAGTCACGATATAAATCAATGATATTATGGTGTTTTCAGAAATAGTATTAAGGGTGTCTATATCAAAATTTGAACGATATGTTTTGTTGTAAGTCCTAGTTCCATCATTCGATTTTTAAACGTTTGTTTTCTTTCAGCGTGGGAAGATTGCGCGCGTAATTATTATTGCTCGAAGCGAATCATAGAAGGTTACTTACAAAAATTCGGAAAAGTAAGTGATATAAATTAATTATTTAGTTATCATTTTTCAACAATCTAACGACAATCGACTAACGGTAAGAACGCGCATCACTGTATTTTCATGTGCTTAATTCGTTTATTTCGTGCTTGACGGTGAAGGAAAACTTCATGTGTATTCCAACAACACACATTGGAATCGCGTGGTGGAATAAGTTCCAAACCTTCTCAATAACAGACTGGTGACACATGTACATATACACATACATGTACACATGCATGTACATATAACGATAATCAATTATGCAATTATAGATATGATATAACGAAAACATGAAAAGCATTTATAATTCGAAATGTTCTAGAGATAAAAATATTATGTAGTGTTAATAGAAATGAATTAAACTGAAGCTGGTCAAAGACTCCCTTTCAGGAGACGGTTTTTGAAGACATTTCAGCAAGCTTCTTAAAAGGGCACCCCCCTTCATCAGACATTATAGAAATTTTCTTCACGCTGTTTTTCCTTCTGTCCTTCTGTCCTTTCCCCCCCCCCCCAGCACGAGATTAATGATAAACACACGAGATTAGCCAGTGTCTCTTCTCCATGACCAGATGACGAAAATGACCCAGCCGCTAGAGCAAGTATTTATTAGCCGAATATTTTGTATATTTTGTTTATTTTTGTCGGTTTTCAGGACTGTAACAGTGATGGTGTCACCGACTGTTTTGACTACATGATGATAAATGGAAATGGTGGTTACGGGTGCACCGCGCCGCTCAACCGCTCTGAGAACGGTCGACGGTGGCTGAAACGTTACGATGAATGCAAAAATTCACTTGGAAACCCTTAAACATAACTTAGCTAAGGTTGTCAGTTATATAAAATAAATATATCGAAGGCTGTACTTTCATTCATGTATTTTTACTTTGTATATTAAAACCTCTAACGGCCGAATACTGAAACGTCATCAACATTTATTTTTATTTAAAATAATATTTAACGCCGCACTAAACTGAGGACTGTTTATTTATAGCATAAGTAGGCGGCCGGGCATATGGGCCACCTGATGTTTAGTGGTCACCAACGCCCATAGACATTGGCATTGTAAGTGATGTTAACCATCGCTTACATCACCAATGCACCACCAACCTTGGAAAACAAGATTTTATCTCCCTTGTGTCTGTAATTACACTGGCTCACTCCCCCAGCCCCCTTCAAACCGGAACACAACAATACGAAGTAGTACTGTTGTTTTGCGGTAAAATATCTGATGAGTGGGTGATACCTACCCGGACGATCATGCACAAAGCTCTACCACCAAGTAAAGTACATAAATATACGTCGGGTGTAATAGAAAATAATAAGCAGTTATCAATAGCAATATAA
Source organism: Nymphalis c-album (assembly GCA_963151315.1). NCBI lineage: Eukaryota > Metazoa > Arthropoda > Insecta > Lepidoptera > Nymphalidae > Nymphalis > Nymphalis c-album. Next base: position 2,096,269 of record OY720602.1, on the reverse strand, counting down.
TATTTATATTTATGTAGTAAACGGCCGAATACTGAAACGTCACTTACATATTAAATGCAACTTAATTATTTGAGACGCCGTTAAATTCAAATTTCGCGTACTAATTTTGGAGCTTCTCAATGTTAAGTAGTGTTTAACTTTGAGTGACGTTTCAGTATTCGGCCGAAAATGTAATACCTACGTAAAGAGAACATCATTTAGATGATATTGCACTATTACAGTTTCATTCAAAGACAATACCGGACTGAAAAAATATGGTTTCAATTTTATTATAACAGATTCAGTTGTTAAAAAATAGAATAGAATAAATATTGTGCCTGTGTGCGTGAGGCAGATTTGTTTGCACACACATATATAGTGTATTATTTACTTGACTGCCTCGTTGGTGGCTTGTGGCTTGATATAAGGCCGCAGACTCGGTGGGCCTGGGTTCAATTCCCAGGTCGGGCCAATATATAGTTATTGGGGTTTTCTGTCAGAAAATTCTCAGTGGCAGCCCGGAGTCTGGAAGTTGGAAGTGTGTACACTCCCGTGCCTCGGAAAGCACGTTAAGCCGTTGGTCCTGCGCCTGAACTCTTTCCGGTCGTGTCGGATTGCCGTCCCATAGGATTTTGAGAGCTAAGGAAAAGAGAGTGCACCTGTGTTTGCGCACACACTTGTGCACTATAATATCTCCTGCGCAGTTGGCTAATCTCTCTTAAGATTGGCCGCCGTGGCCGAAATCGGTCTGGAGGACCTTACTTATTATTTACTACTAGCCCAGTCATACTAGGGGTTCACCTCGGAATGAAAGATAATAAGCTGTAAATTAGTGTAAACCTTTGTTTTGTCGTTCTAAATGTTGTCTCAAAAGTCACAAGTGCTATCGTATCCGCGTCTTAAGATATTGAAGGTCAAAGGTCATAAAAATCGGTTATTCGCGTATCTATTACTTAAATGAGATTTGCACCTATTATAAAAGTTGTAGAGTGCTTAATGCTTTTTTTACCTAATATGACTGGGCTATACGGTTTTGTCTAGCCTTAGCGAGTAGACTGTTGTGACCGATATACGCTCAAGAGAACATTATTAGTAACAATAATAAAGGTCTATTGACACATAATCAAAGATTTTATAGAAGTTATATCTTAGATTAGTATTATACAATCAATGACAGTTTAGTTGATTGCACACCTTGGGAATGAAACGATCGCCTCCAAGCTGTTTCAAATGAAGAAGAATATTATTATTGTATTTGTTTTTGTGTAAATCTATAATTCTAAAAATGAGCTGAAAAAAAACCCGCTGAGTTTCTTTCGCCGGTTCTTCTCAGGTCTGAAGTGACAATCAATAAAAAAGTGTAACACTTCAACATTGAATAAAGATATTTGAATTTGAATTTGACTAGTGCTAACAATTGCTTTCAAATAGTTCATTATTATTTAAAACCACTTTCATTCAAGGAAAACGCTAATACCTAAAAAAGAAGCTAATTTCTGAAACGAAAATTAAAAAATAAACTAACTGGAAAGCCAACGAAACTCCTCTATTTCATTCGAGGAAATGTCCGTTAAAACCCCGTGGAATTTAAAAAAAAACCGCAAAAAGTAATCTAAAACCGAAAATAAACAGCACTGTAGCGTAGTTCCGACTTCGCAGAACATTTCCACAACTCCTGGCCGAATGCATGTTGTTTCAGTCAGGTCGAAAAAAAATGCCATCTATTTGCTTTACCGCGTTTTTTTTAAATTACCAACTAAAATTACGTTTGGTCGAAGAGATAAAACGGGAATACTATTTACAATAACATTATAGTTGATATTTTAATAACGTTAATTCATGTAAAACCAACAACAGACGTTACAGTTAATAAATGTGGTACTTAGTAATTTATTTGGTGGTAGAGCTTCATATTTGAAAGACGTTTTAGTATTCGGCCATAAGTCTGATAATTAAGTTGGATTAAAAGTTTAAAAACTATTTCAAAAAACAAGATTTCATTTAAACGCGCTAAAAAGAAAAAAGAAAATAACTTGTACTTTGAAACTTTTAAAATAAAAGCTTGTCGCGAAATTTTAACATTTAAAATCAATGACATCCAGTCATTTAATTTAATTGGTTATCTACACAAGTAAAATAAGGTGTTCGGAGGAATGTGCCACTTATTTCAACTTGAAGCTTACTTGTGCCCTACGAAACACAGTTCCGGGTTTGATTTTGGAGTTATCATTCTCATACACAGGTTGCAAACCAATGCTATTGACGCCTATCTTACCTACTACAGATTTGAACAATTCGACCAAAGTTCCAAACGGATTGCAGCAACAGAGTTTATATTCAGCATTTTATTCGTATCAGCAGCCCTTTCATTTGATACCAATATTGTAGAAATGCATTAAAAGTAATTAGTCCGCCATCTTGGGTGTTCCGCCATGTTGGATTTAGAATAACGACACAGCTCAGCAAGTATTGTCATCCAAATTGAATGTGAATACGGAGTTTTAGCTAATATACTGAGTAATGACGTCGTATTAATGACCGTTGTTTGCCAAAATTGAGACATTTGTGCCCTATAAAAGGATAATACATTATCCTCTTTATCTGCGCCGTACATGGTTACATGGAAAAGGAATATTCACAGGAAAATAACCTGATTTATAAGTTGGTTCGCTGACCAGACTCGCTTGCACATACCCAATGTGGACAGTGTGGTTGGTCAGCTGAAATTTTAAACTTGGAATGTCAACTTTATTTTATTACTGGCAGCACTGCTCTGAACAGAATATGAAAAAATACAGTTAGTCTCTGTTACTCATATTAGTGTTTCTACACTCTTATCAAATTGTGACAAAGAATTTCATAATTAATTTTCAAATTTAGATTTCAGAATCAAAAATCGACGTGTCTAGAATTGATAAAAAGCTGATGTCCTCTACCGTCTCTGCTTTACCCTTGAAATGTTTGTTAAATATGACTTTTGGCATACTTTTGGTTTATATTTGAAAAAATATTTTAAATTTTAACGTCTTAAATAATTGTAATTACACTTATATACAATTTAGAATAAAAGCGTAGTAATATTTTGTTTCAGGCTCATATTAATATTTATCATTCTTAAGATTACCAATCAAAAATGGCCGCGATTAGAGAGTTTGCAAATTTCGTTACTTATGGGCGCATTGTATTTAGGATGAGCAATGAGCTAATAATAAATAAAACCGCTCGGAGCAGCTAGTTAAGAATATAAGGATAAAAATAATAACAATATCGTACTCCACAATATTAATCATAATCGAAGATGGACCCAATAAACCGTAGCACCCTTTGGAGCGAAAGACAGTGACCGCGGTCCAATAAATAATCATCAAATTGCTTCTAACGATAAATAGTACTTACTACAAATACTCCGTTTCACGAATCGTAGTTGAATTAAATAATTAATTCCCTTTGAATCGTGCCATAGATGTTACTGTTTCTATTCAATTTGCATTTACTTGTTCTCTGTTACCAATTCCAGAGCAATTTGAACAAAAACAACCAAACAAGAGAATTACTAACAACTGTGGAACAATTATAATTTACATTTATGTAAAATTATTGAAGTCGAGATGGAGCTGTGGTTAGAATACGTAAATTTCAATTGAAGATTGAAGATTCAACCCAAATCAGAGCAAGTTAATAAATGTAATATTGAAATTTTGTACCAAAAAGTACTAAACGTCTATCACGTGATAGCGTCCGCTATATTCAATTTCCGCTGACGTAACACAGTGCTGTGACACTCGGACACACCTCTGACATCTAATATCTCATTGGACGAAATCGGCTTTCATGTTTACATGACATGTAATCGACAGTAAACGTATAATATTGCGATACGGCCTTCGACCAACAATATACTAATAGATAACGCATCACGAACAAAAATAATAATCCTGACACCGACCATATCATGAAGAAAACGGTGTAAAACGGCTTAATAATTCTAACCTATACTATGCCTTGTTTATGCAATAAATGCAATATAACATGCAATGCCTGCAATAAAGTGCGAACTTACGCCATGAATGAGGAAAGACATAATAAAAGTACCATAACGGTTTTTCCATATTCAAACTTATTTCCTTAGTATGGCCCAATCATAACTTATTGAAGTTATGATTGGGCCATACTAATTTGAAATAACCTCACAAACGTCATTGTGTTCTTACTTTTCGGGCCGTTTTTGAAGCGCTCGCCGCTAATCTAGTACATTATTGATCGAAGGATACGGCCATAGTTATTTTTACAGTGTAGGGTTATGTTAGAACAAACCCGAAGCTGACTAAAACGGTCGTAATGACCACACGACCGTTTGTCATGTCATATGCGATATTGACCATAATGAACATAAAATGATAACGATCAAGATAGTATATCCCCATAATATGTCGGTTTCGCATGCTGTTGTTCGTGAATCTTTTTTTATAGTATAGGTATGCGGATGAGCGTATGGGCCACCTGATGGTAAGTGATCACCAACGCCCATAGACATTGGCATTGTTTGAGATGTTAACCATAGCTTATATCACCAATGCGCCGCCAACCTTGTGAACAAAAATGGCCCTTGTGCCTGTAATTACACTGGCTCACTCACCCTTCAAACCGGAACGCACAATACCAAGTACTGCTGTTTTGCGGAAGAAAATCTATCATAGTAAATATTTAATTAACTATATAGAAATGTATGTACTGTATATAGAAATGACTTATTCGAATTAGGCACTAAGCCAAATGATAGTCACAAAAGAAAATTACATAATAACTCTAATTACGGGCTTAGCTTGGATGTGTTTCCATGACAACTCGATCGTAATATATCAAAAAGGGATATTACGCGAAATTGACTAAAACAATCTTCGTATTTAAAGGAGTATAATGGATCCAAGCCTTTTATTAACTCTGGTGGTAGCTTGACTTGTATCGTATCTAAACTAATTGAATATGATTTCCCAAATACAAATTACGTAAACGATTACCAGTGTTGCTATCTATATTAAATATTTATTAACCAGTATGTCCCAGTTTGTATTACTATGAAACTTTTAACATATTTAAATAGAGTTGAGTAAATTTTGTTTTTTTTTGTAGTAGATATTTAAATAGAGTTGAGTAAATTTTGTTTTTTTTTTTTAACAGAAGAGCTTTGCTGTTCAGTGACAATTTACGAAATATGTTGAAATTCAAACGCCATTATGGTAAACAATTGCGTACTTCGTAATTTGAATATTATACTACCATTAACTCTTTTATTTTTAAAAAACATTTTCACAATGTTATAAGAAAATAGAATATATTTAATATACCAGTTATTAAATTATAGTTGACGTTGAGTTTCAACTTTGAGCTAATAGAAAAGCTAGTAAAAATTCTCAGATTAATAGTTTAACAATTATCGCACTTGAAATTTTAATGTTCGTGCTACAAAAAAATGTTAATTAATTAATGGTTAACTTATTGAAAAATCGCATTAAATGTTTTTTGACCACGGATTATTGATCTGTCCTGTAGACGCCTGAATTTTTTCAATTTTTAATTTTCATATTTAATAAGTTTAAATAATGTTTATTTATTAAAAGTCCTAAGGACCACGTCAGCTTGCGCAAGCCGGAGTACCCGTTTTCGGGCGTATTTTCAACCCTTTGGGAAAATAATAAATATTGGTTCTACAATTACAGTGGAATTTTTTTTAGGAACTCCTCCTTTTTTGGAATATTTTTTCAAATTTGAAAAATCTTTATTAGTTTTTGAGAAAATTGTAAAAAAGTACCCCCTTTTTTAGTTAATTGTAAAATAAATTTTGCAATTTCTGCAAGCGGAACTTAATTTTTTTCAAATCTAGAATATGATGCCATTCCAAATCGAATGACACCTCAATTATAATTTTCGGAGACTGCTGAAAAAAGTTGACCAAAAAGGCACTTGTTGACTAGACGGCTTACAGTAATTTAGATGTCAAAGCGTTACAAACGAACATGTTTGGCATTTATAATATTAGTTAGTTATTTATCTAAATTTAAATAAAAATTAAATTTATTCTTATATGTACCTACTTCATATTAAAATTTAAAAATACCACCAATGTTGCTTCGTTACTTTTACTGAAACACTAAAGTACACTTTCTAACTTTATTAATATTAAATTTAGTTTTAGTGCGAGTTGCTTTCGAGACAACGTGGTTGTATTTATATAAATAATTTCTCGTCACCTTTCGGTGTTTGGACGGCCGCGGTATTACAAAACATAAATGACCTGTCACATAAATTAGTAGCCATGACAGCGCGGGAAATGGACGAAATTTTCTGTGAAAAAAAAATGTTCAGTCCTAGTCCGCTCAGTCGTGGTGCCTTTGTTTTATTTGTTTTTGTAAAAAAAAAGAGGTCGTATAACTTTTGCAAGAATATAATAAATCTACTTTAGTCTGTTTAATAATTATTTTGTAAATTATGTATTATATCGTCGGCCCATTTAACCTACTAAATATTTTTATTGAAAAAACTTAAGCCTAGGGCGGCCGTTTTTTTTAATTACATTTGTATCAACTTAGACACCGGGAACATCAAAAATCTATATGAAATAAGATGAATATGTCAGATTTCTGTTATCTTGTAGAAAGACATCGTCGAGACATCATACCAATTATTTTTTCTCTTTATTTTTCATTGTACATGTGAGATAATTAACCAACTACATAGTTTCTCATCAAAAGTATTGAATTACAAAAATGTAACTGCACTGACATGACATGTAATGCCGGCGGCAAAAATTTAACGTAAATCGGCCTCTATCATCTATCAGGCTATATAGCAAACGCCAAAGTTCTCAAACGGAAAACTTGTCAAATTCGAATTGAGTCCAACTTATATTGCTATCACAACAATATTTGTTTTCTTGCTGCACTTACAAAGTTAGTAAGCGAGCTGGAGAGCAAAATCGTTTTATGATTTGCTCTATCACAGATGGTATATGGCGACAGTCAAAATCAATTAATTTTAATTGTTGTTATTGTACATTACATTGTAAAATTAAGTGCAACTCAATTACGACTTTAAGCGTTAATTTCAAATTTCGCACAATAAATTTTAAATTAACGGCGTCTCAAATACCTAATTGAGTTCGCTTAATATTTGAATGACGTTTCAGTATTCGGTCGTCAAGTACTTAAAAAATAGTTTCATTAATATATAATAATATTGATATGGCACATGAGAAAATCGTAATATCCTAAAATATTGTGATTCCATAAGTGGATATGTATATTATACGACATAAAATAAAAAAGAAATATAGAGTAGTAGAGGATGCTGGGATGGGACAACGTGACGCTTAAAAAACAGTGATTTTCTACAAATTTACATATATTATATTAATAAATGAAATCCGATTATAAACCACGAGGATAGGGCAGGGCCCGATTTTCCAAAGCAATGCTGCACTGGGCCTTCAGGACACGGTCATATTATGTCTTATTTTGCGAGGAAATTATCTTTATGTACACAACATTAATCCTAATCCTTGTATACTAGCTCACTCACCTTTTAATACTGGTAAAATTTGTAACAATTTCCTTTCTGCTTTTAAGAGTAATAACGCATATCATCTTACGAGATATTAGGAGAGCACAGAAGCCATATTTTAATACCCATTCAATCTATCCACGTCACATTATTGTATTACATCGTTATTTTAAGATGAACATCTAATTTCATGGCACATCACCTAAGATTATGACAGTGTAAAATTATCAGTATTATACAGCTTGGGAAGGTGTATGATAAAAAGTCTAGGTATGTATCTGGTACGTCTAAATGTCGGAGTTATGAATTGTAAAATAAATAAGTTTATAAATCCCGACTTTTAGTGCTTTTTTAATTTATAAATTTTCAATTGATTGTGAAAACATAATTAATACAAAATAACATGCCATCTTTGTAATTAAAAGGTTCAAGTTTATTCTCAATTCTAATTTGTTTATTTAATATACTTTTTTCTACGTATAATAAAAGATAACAAAGATCACATCGCATTCAGCCATGTTTATTTAAATGTGTACTCTACCTTGTCGAATAAGTCGGAATATAAAATCAGAACTAGGTTCAACGTTATCACGTTAAACAGGGCCTGTAGGACTCATCCGGGCTCGGACAAATTTAATAAACATCAAATGTACGGTGACAAATATTTTATATATAAGTAGGCCTATTTTATATTATTTATTTTAATTTAAGCCACTTGCTTATAAATCAGGGTATAAGCCTAATTGTAAGTGTCGTGTATTGTAAATTAAAAAAAAAACATTTATTTATTATATATTTGATTGATAAATCAACTAAAAAGCGTACAAAAAGGCCTCACATCTAAATAGCCTAATTTTAATAATTGTACATTGTAAAATGCACTGTCGAATGTGTTTAAAAATTATTCTCAATCTTATATTATTTTGTTTAATGCATTAGTCATTCAATACTACGAAGTAGTATAGAATATAGTATAGATTCCTTGGTTCATACGACAGCGTTATTAAAAAAAGAATCGCGTAATTTAAAACCGCCATTTTGTTATTGGATAGAAAAGTAAAGTAATTAAATCATTATTGACGCGTCTTGTGATTTGATGAATATGTTCATGTTATTTGTATTATTAATAATAATTGAGTAAGTTATTTATATCTATAGATAGATTGTTCTATTTTTAAAAAGACAAATTTGAGGTTTTTGTATAATCTGTTTTCACTTATTGATGTTAAATATATCTATGCATAAGTGCCACGCATATATAAGGAGTAAAAAGTAGTGGAGTCTGATAGTATAAGAAAACGTAGTGCTGTTTATCGTCAGGGTATAGAAGTCCTTATCTGCAAAGCTCGCCAATATATATTTCACAACAAAATGAACATTTTTTTGTCCAGGGTTTCACCCGCGTAGTTCCCTTTCCCGTGACAATATGGGGACAATTATATTGTTACTCGCTGATAATATAGCTTTGGTGAAAGAATTTTAAAATCGGTTTAGGCGTGAAAGCGTTACAAACAAACTCACTTTCGCATTTATAATATTAGTTAGGATGAATATACATAATTCTAAAATGAATACCTAATTAATGAAATCCTATTAAATTATATCCCTTTCCTAACAGTTCCTAACAGTACTTATTAAATTACAGCGATTCACTCTGTTCACTTGTGGAATATGAACCGTTTTACAAGCTTATTATTAAATAGTATGTCTCGATCTTATATTACAAACGCTTTTTCTTTACATTTATTCAGAGACCAAAACAAAAAAAAACTTTAATCTCAATTGTTTCATTACAATTACAGCAAGAGCCGGATTTAAAGGTGTGGAGGCCTCTAGGTAACAAAGGAGGCCAAAAGAAAAAAAGCTCAGCGACTGCACATCATCAGGAAATCATAATTTTCAGGGCAGTCGCTGACCTTTCTTTTTGTACCACCCCATTCAGCCATTAAAATAAAGAAAAGTTGCTTACTAGTAAAGATTTTTTTCGAAGTCTGTATTGTGGGGGCCCCCTCTTTTGTGGAAGTCCCCGGGGCTGTAGCCCAGTTTACCCTCCTCTAAATCCTGCCCAGATTACAGCCTTATAATATAGATACTAGACGATCCTGACTACAAGATACTGAGTTCAAACCTCAGGTTGGAAAATCCCAATACTCAATAGCGACCCGGTTTTTGGAAGGTATATAATATAAAAAGGATTTTTTTTAGGTTCATAGACAATATTTTTAAATAGCAAAGCTCATGGACACCCTACATGTAGTCGATTCAGGGATTAAACGTGCATATCTGGACAAAGGTTATTACGGCAACAACTAGATGGGTATCCGGATTTCATATCGGAATGAAACCAATGCATTGTTTTCGATATCATATATTATACGGGTTATGCGATATGGGGCGGGATTATGCCACATCGAAGCCTCTATGCAATGAAACTCCCAGGGACTGCCTCAGAATTATAGACTTTTTAATATATATGTGTATAGATGCTATATATACAGAGTGTAACAAAATTCGTGTCCGACCCGTGAAGTGGTTATTAGGTATCGTGAGTCGGTTCTATTTATGTAAAAAAAAAAATATATTATGCAATAAAATTACTCAAAAAAAAAATTTTTTTTTTCATTTTCAATTGTAAATGACGAAAATTTCATGGACAACTGAGGTCATGACCTCGTGTCCGACCTACCCGATAGGTAAGAGCTATCGAGTGCTGACGCCCGCGCCTGTGTGGCAATATAATTGTCGTTATTTAGTCAAATTAATTTTTTTTCGGGGTAAAATTTTGCTTAAAATTTTAAAATTTATAACATAAATAGAATCGACTAAGGATACCTAATAACCACTTCACGGGTCGGACACGAATTTTGTTACACCCTGTATATATATATATATCTATTTTCTTTGTTTCAACTATTTACGTATTATTTGTTAATGAGTTTTTTTTATATTTAATTTATTTTTTTTATATTTTTATTTTTTATTTATAATTGTCATAGATCTTACACACACTTAGCCTTATGGCGGACTGTTAATACTATATTAATACGAACCTTATGAAAGATATTAGGATAAGACCATAGACCATTTTTTACTTTTTAAAGATTTGTTATATTCCTAATAGTAAACAGTAATAAAGTATTCATATATTTAGGGACTTCTAAGCGTCTGCTTACATAGCCTAAAATAATAATACCGAGCCGATTCAATTCAGATAAAACAAATCAGTAATGTATAAAAATAAAGCTAAAATTTGAACTCTGTTTGTTTTAACTCCATTGTACAATGGAGATAAAGTATATAACAAATTTAGTATATAGTATCTATGACTTTATGAAAATAATTTGTTATTTTCTATTTAAGATATAATAATAATTAATATTGATATTATTATGACTGTACAAAATAAAGCTAAAAATGTAAAAATTATATGCACTGTCCGGGAATCGAACCCGGGTCGCAAGAATGGGAATCTTGCATGATACCATTACACCAACAGTGCTTGACAACTTTGGATTGAATAATTAGTCATAAGTGTAACCTATGTAAGCTTATGCTGTTTGTATTTTGCTTCTCGAGCAGACTAATCAAATTAAATTTTAATCAACAGAAAATTGAGATCAACTTTTATTCTTCAATTTTTAAATTTCCATTGTCTAAAAGAAGTAAGTTTTTATTTCTAACTGGGTGACATACCATCAGGTGATCCATTTGACATTCTTAAATATATAAGTGAGGGTAGCTAGTTATTAAATAGCAGACAGTTTTTTATTACTAATTTTACATATTATAGGTGCGTAATAAGCCTCCGTGTAGTTTACGAATAAAAAAACATATTTATAACAATATATTAAGCGGAAAATAATTATACTCCTTGGTACAGCCAACTGCTTTAATTATTATTTGTATTAATGTCACACAGAACCTTAACGAATACATTACTAATGCTATCATTGTATATATAAAGCTGAAGAGTTTGTTTGTTTGATCTGGCTAATCTCAGGAAGTACTAGATCGAATTAAAAAAAAAATGTTTTGTTTAGGCTCCAGGCTTATTATTTATTATTAATTTGAATTTTATTAATTATACGCGGGTGAAATCGCGGTGCACAGTTAGTCGTTGATATTATTGAATAAATTATTATTGTAAGAAATATCTGCAATACAAATCGACGATCTGGTAAAGTAGCAGATTAAAAAAAAACTTTTTTATTTGTTAAATACAAAATACTAAATAAATAAGAACTCTATCACCCGAAATGTTGACAACCGAATTAAGGTGAGATACTTTTAATGCGAAGATACTTGTTATGTTATAATTATTAATTATTACGGTCAATATATCAATTTCTGACATTTAACGACCGTTTTCTGAGCTGAGTTTTGAGTCTGTTCTTACAGAATAACCCTAGATACCGAGGCCCTGCGTTTATATACCAGCTCTGGCCAATATCACATATTGAAATTTTGAGTCAAGATTTGAATTGATCCACTGGCACAAAGTAAAAATAGGGCTGTCATTTAACAAGGAAATGTCAAGTACCTTGTTTAACATGTCTCCTCATAAGCTATAACAATTCTGGAGAGCAATTTGAGAGGGTCTTCCGTATAATTACCAAGGGGTTACAAATTATATTCATTTTATTATTACGACAAGGACAAGTATCTAATTGTTCGTATGGGACATAGGTTTTGCTCTTAACAAAACGTTTACTTTCGTTTTCCTATACATTACATAAATTAATGTGATTTTTTTATAGGTAGACGAACGAGCAAATAGGTCACCTGATGGTAAGTGGTCACCAACGCCCATAGACATTGGCCTTGTAAGAGATGTTAACCAACACTCAATCACCAACATTACCAATGCGCCACCAACCTTGGAAACTAAGATGTTATGTCCCTTGTGTATGTAATTACACTGTTGTAAGTTATTCAACCGTCATTCATCTTTTGAGCTTCTTCTTTGTAGATAAGCAATGAATCGATTTTAAGTGATTTGGCCACGACCACGACCTTTTTTGAGGGCTGGATCTGCGCCTGGACGTATACCTAAACCGTAATGTGACCAACCATGAGATGTAAGATGTGATGATTCTGGTGCCTATAATATATAGCGGCTCAGCTACTTTCCAAAACAGGATTTGACAATAAAGAAGTTTTGATGTTTATTGTGGAATTACTACCTTTTTTTATTGCATAGGAAGGCGGACGAGCATACATACCTAAGCATAGCTTATACTTACGCTTAATACTTTATTGGTAATTCCTCAAACATTATGTAGTAAGTAAATGTAAGAAGTAAACGTAAGTATTTGATTCTCAAGGTTCTTGTTCTCGCATCTCCGGAGATTTCCATAGAGGCCTATTAGCGTTGAGGTCACGATACAAGAGTACTTCGAAGTTCGGTTTTTAATGAGCGCGCCAAAAACGTTTTAACACGAAACGTATGTAGATGAATATCAGACATTAGTGATGTATGTATGGTAAAATAAATTCATTTTTGATATAGGATTATTTTATTTTGGCACTTTTAATGCCACTAATTTATTTGTATTTACGTGTACATTTTGATATTGATCAAATAAACAAATAAATATGATACCGTATATAATAATGGCCAATATTACCGATAATTTAAAAAAAATATAATTTTATATATTATTCTAAAATAGTTTCTTATAATCGAGTATATTGTTTCTATTGATTTTAATTTATAATAAGAAAATATTCTACCTTATGTCTACTAAATTCCGTACATTAGCGACAAAGGCATAATACATATAATAATACTATTGTTTTTTTTTTATAAAACAAAGCACTGTCAATTTGAATACTGCTCTACCGTGGAATCGGACTGTGCACAATCATCACTATTAATAATGTGTGCCTTATGAGAAAATCATACAGAGTTTTTAAGGCACCAAAGTAGAAATTAGAAGACGAGAGGAGAAAAAAAAACACGTTTAAGTTAAAGTTTGACAATAAGGAGTTGAAGCTACTTGAAAAAGTATCCGTTACCAATACAACCTTATTTTGTTTTCTGTACATGGTCTACGGTAGCTTCAACGATTGTGAAAAATACCGATTGGCTCCATCTTTGTAAGTTAGAATAAAACAAAATAACAACAGTTTCATGTTTCCAAGCAACAAACAAGTTCTCGTACTATTCACAGATGGCAGGTTACAATATACATTTTTAAAAAATCTTTATATTCAAAAAATTATATTATATTATTTTATTTTTATTTCTAACATAAAGCTTTTGAAATATACGTTGATTATATAAAAAATACTTTTATAGAATTAAAATAGTGTTCATTCATTCGCTAGAGGCGCCACCGTCGCTTTCTTATCACGCATGCGTATTGGTTTTAATTTTTTTTCAACGTCCCTGAATTTCATGAATGGCGCTAGGCTAGTTCACAACCCGTCAGTACACCAATAAAATTTATTATTTAAATGTTTGAAAATGTTAGATCAAACCATTTATAATAACAGTGACGAACCATTTAGATAGTGTTGTGATATAGAATAATAAGATTTCGTTCTTAATTTACTGACAATAAAAATGTAAGTAGATTCCTATTATTATTTTTTGAAAAAATCAATTTCGAATTTAGAATAAAGTAATTATATTGCCATAAGCGATATTATTTTTCAATGTTTTTAGAAAAATAAACTACAAAGAGTATTATGTCAATTTCTTCAAAACAAAACTGCGGTAATTTTATTGATTTGACACTTTACCCCAATTCAATGTTGTGAAACGTTTCTATGCGAACTTTTTATGTAAGACATTAATCTAATGACTGACAGAACGTAGGAATAGCATACTGCGGCTCTAAAGACACCATACATACGTCCATAATATATCAACAAAAAATTACACGTGATATTAAGGCAGCATATATTACACTTTTGACGAATTCATTTAAAAAAGACATTGTATGCTTAGTAATAAGCCGTGACATAGATATTTTTGGAACATTTTACTTTAAATTCTTTATCGTTCTTAAAAAAATAACACGGAAGTAACTTTAAAAGCGGTGTTGCAATGTGAAAAGTTGTAAATTAGATCAATTCATGTCTGGACGGTGTGTTTTTAGGGCAAGCGCACTCGTTGTCTGCTTAACTCATTAATTCTTAATGATAACTTTTCCAACGCTGTTTCTTTGGCTCTTGTTCCCTAACATCATGTGAAGTAGATCTCGGTCAAGGGCTTTTTATACCGTTTTCACGTTCAAATATTATGTTTTAATATGAAAATGCTTAAACTAATTCGCGAAAAAGTCAGCTAATTATTTAAGTAAATTTTATATTCGTTTTAAGCTATACATTTATATAATTTTATTATGACCTTTGTTATTTTACAAGATAATATTATCAAATAATTTAAGTGGTTCAAATTGTCGATTTTTTTTCATTATCATTTAAACGAATATAGTTATTTAAATAGATCCGATATATTTTTAAAGTCTACAAAATATTCCTTACCAATCTAAAACATGCTTGAGTTCTATTTTATTGATAAACGTCTTCATAGTAAGGGAACTGGCAAGCAAAATATCGATATGATTTGCTCATTTGATAAGCTCTCCAGACACATTATAGCAGCGCTACTTTATTTGCTATTGACGTGAAATAATATCGTCTTATCTCATAAAGAAATGTTGGAAATATTCCCTTCACCCTCTTAATTACCTAACTGTAAAAATATAACAAACTTTTTAGTATACACGATGTCGAGCAGTCCATTTCCATATACTTGTGAACTTTGCGGAGCAGAGGGCTTAACGGATGAAGGGATGAGATCTCACACTCTCGAAGCCCACGTGGCAGGGCGTCCAGACTGCCCGTTCTGCAACTGTACTGTCCCACAACCTCAGCTCGTGGGACACGTGCAACGTGCTCATCTCCACTATCTAACACCGGAGAGGGAACTAATGGCGTTTATAGATGACCAAAGTCCTAGGTACAAGTTTCATTCAATCGAGATCAAATGCATATACATATGCATGAGATTCTATTACGTATTAAAAAAACGCAAATTTTTCTCTAATTGATATTTCCGATAAAAATGTTACAGCTTCGATGAGGACTCTAAAATGACAACAACAGACAGTTGCAGCTATAATACTCCAGGGTCAATAAACGGATGGCACAGTCCAGATACGGCTACATCATACCACAACGGTGCCATATCAAAAAACACATATTATAACGGCTTCCAAGAGAAAGACTATAAGAGTGAAAGAGACGACGAGAAATACTCTAGGTCACCTAAAAACATCAATCTCACTAATGGACTAAAGAATATTAATATCAATAATGGAGTTATATCGAAAAAAAAATGTAGTAGAGAGAATTCCATCGAACGAGATATGATCAACGGTCGGGATAACAAAGGTAACGACATATAGACATTAATAATTACATACCTTCGTACAGTTTTAATATTTTATTTTTATTTTAATGTTGGTTAGTGTTGTTTCGTGGCGATATTACGATTAGATTAATTTACGTGATTTTAGATGATAAAGTATGAATTATTTGTTTTAGGTATTCATTCGAGCTCAAATCATAATAGCAATGATAACTCACCTAATAAATCTAAGGTATTTTTTTACATAATTACTTTTTTTTAATAATCTAGTAAATACTTCATATTTATGTTTGACGTACATTTTTATTTTATATTACAGCTATCTATGGCAAGTGCAGGTCAAGGTTCGCCTCTTCGATCACAATTGGCCCTTAAACTGAAATCTAATACACCTAAGAAATCTGTACCCACACCGAGTCCTACTGTGCAGGTAACAAATAATCGAATATTTATATTATGTTAATAAAAGTAAACTATAATATAATTTTCTTAAATATTAATATTTTTTGATTGTGTATCTTTGCGTTGTGAGGAAAATAAAACAATCTGTCATAACGTCGTTACGTCAAATACGTCAATGTCTATTGTCAAATCCTAAATCAAATTAAACGGCGGCGCCAATATTTTAAATTTATATCACTTTACTAATTTTATCGTAAACATTTGCGTTTAATTATAAAATTATAATATCACTTTAACTAAGGAAACACAAAAATTTAACAAAATATTTATAACTATGTTATTCAACCAAAAATACTTTGCTTTTAGTGTCTATTGTGCGATTTCACATCAACATGTCCGAGAAAATTAGAAGAACATATAAACAGAGCTCATTTCGACCTCACATCACCTTCAATTTTGGGAAACGCGAATGACAATTCCAACACAACGAACAACTTGACCCTTGGCTTAAGCAACGCGTCAGTAACACTTAACCCGACTTTGGCGCTGTCTGCAATGGCCATGTCCCCTGGACCACATACCTCGTCATATCAATGCCCGATTTGTGAAAGAGAGTTCTCGAATGGCACGGAGGTTGAGGTTCATGTGAATGTAGAACATCGGGATATTTTGAGTCCACAAAAATCGGTAAGTAAAAAATACATATTTTGATGAAGTTTAGTATGAACTAACTCCTAAGCAAGTTAAATATGGAATTGGTCTTGAATAATAACTCCTTTTTATATGCACTTACCTATAAGCTAAATGACCGTCTGCGCACCATTTATTGATTGACTGTTTCCTTTTATTCTGTGTTATTTATATGTTGTTGTGCAATAAAATGTTTATAAATAAATAAGAAGGCTTCTCGTATTTAAAACAGATAAAACAAAATAAAATTTCTGTTTTTGATCACTACATACATCTACTTAGTCAACAAAGTACAAATTGCAAATGAATGAAGGCACAGATTATTGTTAGTTACATACATAAATGTAAATAGAGCAATTAAAGTCCACTTTCTTTTTATTCAATTTCATTCGAAGAACTTTGAAACAGAAATTCATTACAATTTTATTAATTGCTTGTTCTTCAAAACTTTGGCAACTACTCAATTGAATAAATGAATATATTATTGATGATTATTTGTCCTAAAAAAATAGTAGTCCTTTTTTCAGGACCAAGTGGACAATGCATCCTGTGATGATGTGGTAATGGTGGAAGAAAGTCCAGTGAGTAACTGCCCTGTATGCTGCCAGCCTTTGCCTCTATCGCAACATGAGTTGGTATGAAAATACACAAAAAAAAACCATTTCAAATGGTTTTATGGCTATTCTGAACTAATAACAATCATTAGAGATATCCTCTGATTCAAAACAAGGTTTAGTAATAATAACCAGATTCAATATTGATTGCTCATTGGCTGTCTATTGCAAAAACCACCACCAATAACCTACGGATAATCATAATTGATCATAAATGATCTGTTTCAGAAACTTAATAAAAATCTAAAACCTTAAATTTCCAGTATTTGTTAGTCAAATGTTATGCATTTATTGCATACCATAGAATTTTCTGTAATATTAGAAAATTATCATATCATCATTATGTATATAAATCTGTCTTCAATTGTCTTCAGCCCAACTTTGATATTTTATATTTGTATTGATTATGACATACAGACAGCATTTAAAGTTGCATCTTCAACAAGCTATCAATAAAACTGACTGGTAAATAATATATCCATTCAGAAGATGGGTGGCGTGGTTGGAGATAGATACCTGCCTTTCACACCGCAGGTTGGGGGTTCGACTCCCACCCAGGACAGACATTTGTGTGCATGAATATGTCTGTTTGTTCTGAGTCTGGGTGTAATCATCTATATAAGTATGTATTTACAAAAGAAAATAATTGTATGTAGTATATCAGTTATCTGGTTTCTATAGTACAACCTCTGCTTAGTTTGGGATCAGATGGCTGTGTGAATAATGTCCCAGAATATTATATTATTATTATTCACAAAACCTTATGTATGTGATATAAATATTACACAAAACAAAGCAAGAAGATATAATTTATTTGTTTTTTTTTAGATTCAGCACATAGAAGAGCACTTTGAAAGAGGAGAAGAGAGCGGCCCCTCAACACTTACGGCTGCTGAGAAAGAAGCTCAGAAAAACAGGGAGGAACATGAGTTTCAACTACTAAGGGTATGGAAAAATGTTCAATAGGTTTAGCAACTTACATAAGTATAATTGAGAATATCAAAATTTGTGATTAATAACTTTAATTTTATTGTTACAACTTTCAAATGATAATGACGTTATTTATATACTTGTACATATATGTATATTTATTTGTTTTGTCTATGGGTGATGACTATTTATGGACCTAAACCACTTAATATATGATAAAATATATGCTGGATGGAAAGGCCATTAAATATGAACATAACAATTAGTACTGTGGTCGAGATATTAATAAACATTATGATACTTATATTTTCTCATGTGAAGTAAAATGGTTTGCTATTATATATTTTTATTTTTAGTGCTTATTTAACACTGCTCCAATGTGGTTTGGTAGTTCTAACATAATTTTCTTTCAATAATCAAGTATGGTATTATTGTTTGAATGCTTACTATTTGAAACCAGGCTCAGTATGGCATGGAGGAAGATGAGGAGGGCTACACCAGTCGAGCTGCCAGCAGTCTCAAGCGAGCCGTGTATAGCGGAGCTTTATCAGTCGCCGGATACTACGAACGCAGCGTCGGTCTGCGTAAAGCCAGCGCTCAAGGTCTTGATGCGGGATGTTCAAAAACTAATGGTTAGTTAACTTTACCAGCACATGTTTTCCCCTCCTCTTATGACCTACTACCACTCTACTACCACTTACCATCAGGTGGAGTAGTCATTAGCCCTTCCAGGTAACATAAAAAAAGTAAAATATAATAAAGAAAAACATACAGAAATACAATATTATGTTAATAGTGGATAAAAAAGCATTACATTTGTTGTTGACTATGTTTTTAATTTTTTTCTTCTCTGTAAAATCTTCAGTCCAAAGTGGTGAAAATTCTACAGTCAATTTACTTCCATAATATGACCATTCAAATCTCTTAATAAGATACATCTTGTAAAGCAAGAGCCTGTAAATATTCCGCATTTTGGACTCCTAAAACATGTTGGTGCCAGGTGGGTTAGATCTTTACATAAAAATGAATTAATGATACATCAATTATTTAAGGAGTGAATTATAATCACAATTTCTATGTGCAGATGTGACTGTTGAAGAATAGCTTAACTTTTTGTTGACATTATTAAAAAAATAAAATTGTTAAAGGTATTTTGGAAAGGATAGCCCAATTGAATACCCAGAATCCGAGCATAGTCAAAACTTATTTATGCAGTGCTGTTGATCACTACGCAAGCACCTACGGAGACAGGGGCTGGGGCTGCGGCTACAGGTATGAATTTATTCCAATTGACCTGACTCCTTACACAACATAGAAGATGAATGCAGGTTTTTTAACTTGCCTCTTGATATTCTTCTCTCCCTTTAGGATATATAATTATATTCCCTGCACTGATATCTATAAAAAGGTAAGGTCTAGACCGATTTCGGCCACAGCGGCCAATCTCATGAGAGTTTAGCCAACTGCGTAGGAGATATTATAGTGCACAAGTGTGTGCGCAAACACAGGTGCACTCTCTTTTCCTTAGCTCTTATAATCCGATAGGACGACAATCCCACACGACCGGAAAGAGTTCAGGTGCAAGACCAACGGCTTAACGTGCTCTGCGAGGCACGGGAGTGTACACACTACATCTATATTCACATTACATCTATACACTTTTTTTTAATTCATAGAATGGTGGACGAGCATATGGGCCACCTGATGGTAAGTGGTTACCAACGCTCATAGACATTGGCGTTGTAAGAGATGTTAACCATCGCTTACATCGCCAATGCCCCACCAACCTTGGGAACTAAGATGGTATGTCCCTTGTGTCTGTAATTACACTGGCTCACTCACCCTTCAAACCGGAACACAACAATACAAAGTACTGCTGTTTTGGGGTAGAATATCTGATGAGTGGGTGATACTTACCCAGACGAGCCTGCACAAAGTTCTACCACCGCGTAAACACATACAATATAAAACTTTAATTTAAATGCGTTGATGCATTTAATCACATTTTATACCGAAAATAATGCTAATACACTCTTAAGTAATTTTCTTTTATTTAATTATGTTCTAACAGGAACATGCAAATGGTGCTATCATCGTTGGTACGTCACCCGCCATACGCGGCGTTGTTGAGCGGCGTCACGGAGAAGGAGTGCGAGTGCGTGCCCTCCATACCCAGTCTTCAGCTGTTAGTGGAAAGAGCTTGGCAGCTGGGATTCGATACTCAGGTTAGACATAGTCATTATAAGTAGTGTTCACCAAGTGTTTAAAATTCGATCATAATAATTATTATTATATTTGAGAAATACATATGCATTCGTTGCGATTCTTAATTTTTTTTTTTTTTGGAACGAAGTTCTTTTACACGGCTTACATTAGAATGAAATGGCAGTGGCCCAAAGTCACGTGAGTAACGAAATAGCGTTCATACTGTGCACAAATTAAATTTTAAAACACGGTTTTAGTCGAAAAAAATATCGCACAGGACTTCGTTCCTGACGGGGGTCCCCCAATACTTTTTGAATAGCTACAAAAACAGACGAGACATTAGAGATCAATCACCAGAGGAGAAAAGTACTAAACAGTATGTGTTTGTCTTTGCTTGTATAAGGCAAGAAGAAAAATGTAAGAAAAAGTAAACAACCTGACTGGAGTGCGTGTGGTGGTTTAGTCACCATACTAGTTATCGAAGTGGTGGTGTTTATGGTATTGATGAATATTCTCAAGAACACCGTAGCCGGATCTTATAACAACAATAAGAACGTAAGAACCGTCAATCAAATATGAACCTTAACGGTAGAACTATAAAGTCGTATTTTTATTACAGGGTTCAGAGCAGCTCGGCTGCAAATTACACAATACACGCAAATGGATCGGAGCTTGCGAAGTCGTCACAGTACTCTCCTCGCTTAGGATAAGGTACGAACAGGATATTTATTAACTGTCATGGTTAGTAAAACATTTCAAAGATTGAACTATTACATAAATAAGTTATAATATAATGATGATTTTGTACTTATTCTGAATGTCACAAATAATAATGTTTTAGTTTTTTACTGCCTCGTTGATATAGTGACTACATGTAAGGTCACAGACCCGGATGTCCTGGGTTCTAATCTCAGTTCTGGCTAATAAATAGTTATTGGGATTCTCTGTCGAAAATTCTCAATAGCTGCCCGGAGTATGGAAGTTGGAAGTGTGTACACTCCCGTACAATATTATAAATGCGAAAGTGAGATTGGTTGTTACACTCTCGCGTCTAAACTTCAATCAAATTGGTATAAGGACAATAGTTCGTTAAATATTTAAACTCTTATATTATTCATATATAGTAATAAGGTAATAATGAATTATTTATACATATATTATAATTATATGTTTTGTATATATATATTGAAATGTATTTATTATATAATTTTTTTTGGTATAGTTTATTATTATAATGTTACTTTTGTTTATTATTAATGCACCACCTACCCCATATCCTATGGGATATTCCTTGCACTGTTGGTTGCCTGGAAGAGATCGCTATGTGGCGATAAGGCCGCCAAAATTGTATGCCTATTATTTATTTAACTTTTCAATGTTTTTGTAATTATTTTTCTTTGTGGTGGACAATAAAGTATAAATAAATAAATAAATAAATGTTAGAATGTTAGCTGTAAATATCTTTCATTTTTGTATTTTTAATTATGATAGTATTCAATAAGTATAACACTTGATTGTATGTTGTCAGATGCCAGCTGATCGACTTCCACAAACCGACGGCGGCCGATGGCAGCCATCCGGCACTCTTTGACTGGGTGCTGAGGTACTTTCAGAATGAACCGAACACCTTCAAGCCACCTCTCTATCTTCAGCATCAAGGTAAATTATCATGGGAATTATCAAGGTAAATTATCATTGGGAACTTGGTACGAATTTTATCAGTAACAAGTCGGAATTAGTTGGTAGTAGATAATATAATTTAGTAGGTTAGTTTAGAATTTTATTATATAAATAATAGAAGTACAATAATATAGTAATATTGCAGTTATATACTAAGTATAATCAAATGTTTTCAAATGTGATATATTTCATATTATTCTTGTCTAATTTCATTGTTATATGGTTTTTAATTTTATTATGAATTGAGCATTCCTCTCCCTCTTTTAAACCAAATTTCTATTTAATTGATAATTTTATTCATTGCATTTACATGACATATTTTGTTATATGTCATATTAGTCAATCATTGAATTTTTTTATTAGTAATGATGATTTGTTAATACTATTATTTGTTTAATTTGTGATCTACTGCTAATTTTAATATTTCTATAAAAATGATATAACAAAGTGAATATAAATATTTCAGGTCACTCCAGGACTATAATAGGCTACGAGAAGCACAAGGACGGCAAGGCGACGCTGCTCGTGCTGGACCCGTCGCACTCGCCGGCGCAGGTGCGTGTGTGCGTGCGTGTGTGTGTGTGTGTGTGAGTGCGTAGTGACGGTGCGCGTGCGGCAGGTGCGCGGCGCGGTGGGCGGCGCGGGCGCGCTGCGGCTGCTGCGGCGCGGCGCGTGCGCACTGCGGGCGCGCCAGTACCAGCTGCTGTGCGTGCGCGGCCTGCTGCACGACGAGCGCGACTACCAGGTAGCGCTACCCGTACCGTGTAGATACACACTACCATATCACATCGTTTGTCACGGACTCCATTTCCTGTAGATACATAAGACTGAGCTTCGTCGGTCCTTCGCTGGTTGATCAATTTGAAACACTTTTTTAATAACAATAACTAGTCGAATTATTTTCTCATCTTAAGTAAAACATCTAATAATGTTACTCACAATACTTTGGAGATAAGGAAAAATTTAAACTTTTTTCATAAATTTTTGTTTGTACTAGTTTTGGAATTTATTATTCTATAATATTTGTGTATGCCGATCCATTTTCAGGCCAGCAAAGTCCTGCAGTCGGTGCGTATCCCGTAGTGCCGGTCGGGGCTCCGACGCCGTCTCGACGGTGACACAGTACGAAAGGCTAGTGTTGTTAAGAGAAATTTCGTTAACCCTATGTTCATATTTATCCAAACTAGTTCATAAAACCTTAACAAATAAAATTCTAGTCCTAATTTATTATTGTCTATGAAATGTCATCGCTGATCTTACAATGCAGTCGGTCCAAATATTTTTAAAAAGTACATCGTTTTTTAGCCCGTATCACATGATATTTGGCTCTTTCCGAAACATGGTGCGCTGTATCCCGCGTCGTTTACGACACACGATCTATAACACCTTGGTTAAACCTCATATTTCGTATCTAATTGAAGTATGGGGCAGTGCTGCTAAAACCAAACTAGCTGACATTCAAGTCGCCCAAAACAAAATTATCAAAATGCTCTTTAATTACCCATATCTTACACCAACTATTAAAATCTATACCGAAACAAAAATAATGAATATTCGCCAATTATATATTTACAATGTTTGCATATTTATTAAAAAAACCCTTCAAAAAAGTGTCCGTACTAAACTAAATTTTACTAAAATAAAACAGCAGTCTAAACGAAGCACGCGTCGAGCGAGTCTCATTGTTCTACCTAAGGTTAGAACGAAGTATGGCAAAAAAACGATAACATTTGAAGGAGTGCAACTTTTTAACAAATTACCCTCAAGTATAAGAAATGTGAGTTCACTTGGCACATTTAAGACGCGACTAGCCGCATATCTTATAAACGATCATTCGCTTCTTAGCAAATAACTAAAATGTGTTAAGTGAGTAATAAAAGTACGACGACGAATGTAATAACTAATTTTAAGTTCAACGTTGTTCTCATGTAAGTGACGTTTTTGTCTTTATGGGAATAAATATTCTTTAAACCTATATTTAAATGTTGCACTATTCAAGTTTCATTCAAAAACGTTACATATTAAAACGTTGCTTTTAACTTCACGAAACTCCTCCTTTAATTCCCACATCTTATAGTTTTTTGTGGGTTGAGTCCATTTTTGAGTTTATGGGTTGTTTTATAAAACTTTATCGTCTGTCCCCTTGTATATATTTTTTTTGCATAGGAAGTCGGGCGTGCTTAAGGGCCACCTGATGGTATGTGGTCACCAACGCCCATGGCATTGTAAGAGATGTTACCATTGCTTACATTGCCAATGCGCCACCAACCTTGGGAACTAAGATGTTATGTCCCTTGGGCCTGTAATTATATGCGATAGGAATAGTATTTAAAACATTGGGAGCGTTTTAAAGTGAAAAATAACACGGTACGTAAGACTACCTGACGTGTACAAAATATTCCATAAGATAGTGTTGCACTAATTAAATAATTAAAAATTAACATAAATTAACATTAGCCTTATATTAAATATTTAAAAATTGTATCACTTTAATAAAATCAAGTATTAATATCGTAAAAAATAAGATTAATTTTAACTTTTTTTTTCACAATTTCACATGCTGTCGGTACCACTTGGATATATTATGTAATTATAAAACAAGTTAAACTGCGTCCTGCGCCTAAACTCTTTCTAGCCATGTTAGATTAACGATCTTGTGTTAGCTTCATTCGATTACTAATTTCTGATTGGCTTGGCCCGCTCGCAGTAGATTTTCGGTACCCAATGTACGTGAAGAGCACGACACAGTGACCAAAACTTTATCATAATCAGTTGAGCAGCTGAGACGTGAAAGTGTAGCTCATAAACGAACTCACTTTCGCATTATATAAGTATGGATGAAATAACTAAACCCATTTTGATTGTGTTGTAGATTTTGCGATGTGTGTCTTCGACGCTCATTGTAATATTAGCGATGTCGTTGTCTATGGCTTAGGTTTAGTTGTCTTTAGATTATAATTCTACCTCGATATTATTTGTCAATTATTTTCGGTGAAGTCAATTTTAATTTAATTATAATATATCGTATACTTATATTTACAATTTCATATTTATTTACGATTTAATGTTTATAATTATGTCAGCTGTCTTTCGTACAATGAATACTTCGATCAATAATGTATTAGATTATCGGTGAGCACTTCAAATACGGCCTGCAAAAATAAGAGCACAAAATCGGATGTGGTTTTATTTCAAATTAGTATGGTCCAATCATAACCAACGGTGAGAAGTCAAAATTTGTGGATATAACCACCGCAATGGCGTAAATAAAATGTCGTGTCTGTAATTATCTGCTTTATTGCTAAGGAAATAAAGTCGAATTTCAAACAAAAGTTATTGTACATTTCTTATCTCGTTCTGTCATTCATGGCGTAAGAGTATAAGTGAATATTAATACAAGCTAAACCGCACTTTATTGTTTGGGAACACGGCATAGCTTATATTGATATTATTAAAACATTTTGTACATTATTTTCTCCATTTGATGGTACAGTCAGTCGGTGCAACATTTAAGTATTGTTTTTGTGCGTAAATTGTTATCTAGTAGTATTGTTGATCGAAGAATAAATACATATTATATATATACTTACAAATAAAATAGCAGTTAAAGTAAATTTAATGTGTTATAAAACATAATGAAACCACTTCACTGTAATCGTAGATTATTAATAATAATTAATTATTATATTGCTTCACGAAATTGCCTTCGATCGTATAAGGATAGCGTAGGACACGAACCGCTAAGACACGGAGTTTATTTATTTCGCACAATCACTAGTTCCTATAGGAATTGTTTAGTGGTAGGTAGGCAGACGGGCTGTCTGAAAAATAGGCCGCATGTTATGTATATCTACATTGAAAAGTGAACTTTATATACAGGGTTATTTTTAGTGACCCAGCAACCTCGCAGGACTTAATAGCTAACATCATAACTTCGGATATAACTCAATACATGAAAAAAATGACTTAAAAAGTTTTGTCGTACTGTCGTGACATTTGTAGGTCTATATTTCATTCATACACGACAGGACGACGCGACGCGTTGACCTTTGCGTTGCGCGTAGATTTATAAACGTTCAAGCGGGAAATTAAATTAATACTTATTTTTGTATGAAAATAAAATCTAACAAATTATCAAAAGTCTAGTCCTGCGAGGTTACTGGGTCATTACAAATAACCCTGTATATGTAATTTAAATTACAAATTCGTTTAAAAATTTGCTTACTTAGGATCTTTTTGTTTAAAATTTTTTTTGATAAATTTTGATATAATTTGTGAATTAATTATAATTATACAAACATTTTTATTTGTATTTAATGAAACTTTCATTCTTTCGGTTCTTCAATTTTAGAGATCTTGAACTATAATTATGAATCGTGTAGTGATGCCACCAGCATGGTACAGTGTTGCCAGACTTACAAATAAATTCATAGGATTTTTTTTGTATGTATTAAAGTAATGTATAACATGCGGTCCATTTAATGAGATAATGGAAAAAGGTTGGATCGGAACAAATAATGGTGCCTGATACTAAAATTGGTCTTAAAAATTGTACGCGACTCGAACTCGAAGAGACGAGAGGGATCTTTGTAAAAGATCACTAAATGTCTTCTTGTTTAAAACGGACGAGTGCGATAAAAAAATGTTGATTTCAAATTCCGAACAATATTTAGTTTTTTTTTTCTATGAATAAATCTGGCTATGACAAGGCAGTTTAAAACACGCCAAGTGTTCGACACAGCGATCACCATACATATATTTAAGTGTTAAACAATTATTCTCAATACTCATACAATTACAAGAGTAAATCATGCGAATACGATTGCTACTACAATGGTGCTAAATTAAATGTTTGACAGTTAAGTTGCCGCCTTTAAAGAGTTCAGTGAGTATTTCATTATCTGTGGTATGTTGAAATAAGCCTTAAAAATATCAGTAAATAGCTCAGATAGGAAGTAAACGAATGATTCAAAATCATAGTTAAAATTAATTTATTATGTAAA
Source organism: Nymphalis c-album (assembly GCA_963151315.1). Taxonomy (NCBI): domain Eukaryota; kingdom Metazoa; phylum Arthropoda; class Insecta; order Lepidoptera; family Nymphalidae; genus Nymphalis; species Nymphalis c-album. The sequence goes on along the minus strand of OY720602.1, from coordinate 2,068,826 downwards.
TGTTACAGTTGTAAAAGACTTGTCATTTTGTTGAAGACTCAAGTTTAGAAAGGCATGCGGAAAGTTCAAGTCGATATGAGGTTTCAGTCTTTTTCAAATATGTTGCTAAAAAGGACTCAACATTAAACCATTACTTATTAAGTTGATAAATTCCATAATCATAATATATGTTATTAATATTTAATAGACAAAACACTACCTACTTATCTGTTCCAGGCAAATTATTTGCCTCTAAAGGGCTCAGTACTCAGTTTAAATAAAATAACTCAAAAACTCAAACGACATGTAACTCAAAAATTCGTGAGTTTTGAATGTAGTCTATTTTCGAAATTAAGACTTAAAAGGCTTATAAATAAAATTCAACTTTTTACAAATTTACTTGTAATGCTTTGGATTTATTAATTAAAAAAAACAAACGTTTAAAAATAAAAACAAGCCTTAAACAGTTAACAGTAACATAAATTATTGTATTCATTGCGTTTTATTTTGAGTAAAATAAATTGGTATTAAATAATGTAGTTAGATAAATATTTCAAACAATCAATTACCATATTTTTTCTTATTTACTACATGAATTCATTATTAAATTAAGAAAAGAAATTTTTTTCCCGTTTACTTTAAAGCAATTAGTAACCAATATGTATATGAAGAAAAAAAAATTGAATATAATCTGTATTTATGAATTCGATATTTAAAAATTTCAAACACGCCCCATTGTATATTCTGGTAAATGTCAATTATTCGACATAACTATGTATATATTTATATATGTATATTCATCCTCGTTCGTTGATTGTTGTATAATTGTAGTGAAATCGACCAAATCGTTGTTTCTCTTGATATTGTTCGAATTATTTCTAGTTTACGTGTTTTAAATGTTACGGCTGGGGTTTGTGGTGACGCGGTTCAAGATTGTGAGGCGGTTTGATGGAATTTAAATGTGATTATATTATGCATTAACAAAACCACAAAATTATAGTTTTCAAACATTATCCGAAAATTAAAATCAGTTGTTAACTATAACCTAAATGACCCAATGTGTCCATCGTTCTAAACCAAAGATAGGTTTAATTCCGAGCACTTATGCATTTTTACTTGCTTAGTGTGATTTGTATTTACAATTGATTTCTTGCTCAAGAGTTAATCTGTACTTAGACTTGGAATGTGATAAAAATGATCTTCTCAAAGAGGGTAAAGTTTTTTCCCAGTTGTGGGAAATACGTGGTGGAATATCCTCCAATAAATTATCTTCAGCAGGAAATAAATTGATTACTAAGTATTGGGAAATTTTCGGATTTCTCCTGTTCAATTTGATATATTGTTTTGTGGTTATGTAATTGTTTAATATATCGCAATATGTACATACTCCAATTATTAATAATGTATTGCACGCTTATTTATTTGTAACTAATAATTAATATATGATTTCTCCTGAAAAATCTATATAAAACGACACTCTGTTAGTTATTTCAATCATATTAATAGTTTAGCTTAACAAGGGTACGCAAGCAAACATACAACCTCCTTACTCATTCGAACAAATCTTTAACGAGTCCAGAAATAGTTAGTTCATAATCATTCGTTTTTATTAAAATTCTGAATTATAGCCTTAGATATAGAAGGTACTGATTATTTTTATAATCATTTCACCAATCCCCTAAATAAAATGTATAGGTAAAACCAGTAGTTTTCATTGCGTTTCATTATATTATTTTCATTCCTTCTCTTCTATTGGTCTAAGGCCGTAAGGTCGTTTGAATAAGAGTTCTCAGAAAACACAAGACAAAAGTCGTTAGAACTAGGTAATATCGATCTCCTTAAACGTTATTCCAAAACTACCCATCGAACAGGATAATTGACAACGATTAATTAATGATCGTTAATCACCTTTAATTTCGATCGATCGACTTGCAACCCGGAGGTGACCGCGTGTTATGACCCTAGTTAGTCCGTATATATGAAACCCAGCATCAATAATTTTGTTAATGATTAAATGTAACATATGATGATTGCAATAACTAAACAGAAAAATTATATATTAGTTAATAGTTACGTTTCTTGTAATAATTTATCAATATTCGTAATGGCAGGACTTTAATAAACAATCTTAAGAGATCATTTTATTATTTGGTACAAAATTTAAAAAATAAATATAACATTATGTTTATTTCGTTGACGGTACTTTACGTTTTTGAAGTTGAACAATAGATGACATGATTTCACATTTGAAATAATGTATACTTCTATACTAATATTCATAACAACTTAATTTCTGAACCCTTAAAATGTTTACCAATGATCTGAATAAAGTCACAAGCTTATTAATGATAGAACTTCAACGGAGTCAGGAGGGCGCGGGGAATTTCTAGAAAATACTACAAACGAAGCAGAAACAAAATATTATACATTGTGTACATTTAAAATAGAAGTGATGAATATTAATCATACTCTTTTTGATTTGAGTCCTGCTGTTAATAGTTTTGATAGGTTTTTCTTTATAATATATATTTTTATTCAGCATTATATTATAACTGAGCTGTCGAGTACACTACTGCCTTATACTATGAAATTCTGATTAATCACTTTTATCTAACATGTAAATAAAACTTTACTTCATTATTAATAATTATAAATTAATAATTTATATTTGCACATCTGAATGTTATTATTGTTATTTTTCTTTATGTTGTATAATATATAAATATGGGCTCAATTAGAAAGGGACAAATGTATAATACTATGTCTATTACTCTCCCACAAAAAAACTTAGCCTTGTTTAATGTTACAAGAAACAAAAAAAATAGTGAAAAATACAAGTTATTGTAATTAAGGAAATTCACAGCCCCGTGTTTCCTTTATAATGGATTTGAAGACCATAGACAACTGTACATAACGAATGAGATAAGATAAGTACAGAAATATTAGATTTCGTTTATATAGAACATGTAATAGATATCGTAAAAAAAAAGTACAGATTAAAAAAACTCCAATGTTATTTATGAAATAATCAATGTCATTTTATGGATGCCCTTATATAAATGTCTTAAATTCGCTTTCAAGTTCTTCCCAAAGTTTTCTATTTTAATAAATTATTTTATTAATGAATTCCAAATGTTTATATTACTTTGCATTTATTTATGTATGTATTTATTAGGATTATGTAATTATAAAATAAATAGTATTAAGATTAATAAGTTATAAAGAAATAAAGCACTCATTCATGTGATATTTATGCAGACAGATATTTCGCTTATATTTTTTAAATTAAATGACATTTCTATAAAAAATTCAAACTCCATTATTACGTCGACACATCAAACACCGAAATGTTCTATATTCAAATATAATTATTAATAAAAATGAATGGAGTTTGTGTTGAAATGTTGTTTCGTGTAATTCTATGTAAAGCTTTTGTCACTAATAAGATTATAGACATCCTGTGATAAGCCAATCGTAACCAAGCTGATGATCATTGTCGATTGCTTGAAATATTATTGAAAATGAGAATCTTTAACAACAATAATGTTAAATGAAACTTCACTAAACATTCAATATTAAAAAAATGATATTGCTATATTTAAAATCAGGCGTTAAAATTATTTTTTTAATAAAATTTCAAGCAATGTAGTTGGAGCAGTTAACGTCACTTGCCTTGTATGTAGGGAGTGAGAGCTTCGTAGGGACAGCTAGGCTGTGCTACAATGTTTCTTCAATAAACTATCGTAAGTTACATTTTGTTGTTTTATTTACGTAAATCCTTATAAATGTTACTTGATTTATTTTATAATATACATTTTTTTAACAAAGGATAAACATATTCATTTATGTTTATGAATAAAAAACTGTAACCAGACTTACATTTCATGCTTTTTACTATAATTACATATTCCATCTTCGATCAATAATGTACTAGATTACCGGTAAGCGCTTCAAAAACAGCCCGAAAATAAGAGCACAATGGATGTGGTCCTATTTCAAATAGGTATTGTATAAGAGTTATTGGGTTTTTCTGTCAGAAAATTCTCAGTAGCAGCCCCGAGTCAAGAGCCCTTTTAATAGTATCATTAAGAGAGCCGTGGCGAAAAAGCCTCTCTCAGCTCCTTGGACAAGAAAGACTATATTATGTTTAGTATGGTCCAACCACATAACCTTGTTTATGCTCAGTCAAAATATTTTATTGCTGTTTTAGGACTTTGTAATTTCGACTTTAAACCATGCGCGTAAAGTTGAATTTGTTTTGATGCCAGCAAGTAAAGGTACAAAATAAATGCCTTTTTATACATAGTTTTGTGAATACAACCATTGAATATAAGCATTGCGTTTAAGGTTCAATTTACATTTATATTTTTAACCGACTTTAAAAAAGGAGGAGGTTATCAATTCGTCTGTATGTTTTTTTGTGTTTGTATTTTAACTAGAATTACTTAAACACAATTGGCGACAGTTTTAAGAGAACTTTTGTATGGGATTGTGTATCTAGTGCATTATTGATCGAAGGATTCCATACAACATTTATCCTTTACCTATACTTACGCGCGAGCGAAGTCTCCGGCAATTGTTAGATAAACGTCGAAAAATAAAAGAAATGTGTATTCGATTTATATTGTTATATATTTTTTAATCCTTAATATGTCCAGTTTTTTTTAATAAACCCCTATCCTAACAAAATAAATTACAAACGAATACAGTGACTTAATGCCATACGCGTGGGCACGTTTAACCGACGGATGTCCAACATAAGCTGTACCGTATTTAATATGATTGATCATAAAGATACAGAGAGCTTAGAGCTTAACTTACATTTTGAAGAATTTTTGGCGCGTAGATTTCTTTGCTGTCACAGATGAGCGAGTTTCGGCGACGGCATTCCGCGAAGCGATTTCTTTTGTCATTCTATGTTCACGTGACACTTCAAATAGTTATTTCGTCAACTTCTTCATTGATTGATATAGGTATCTCTAGTGTAGTGTACTCTAGACTTTCAGCCAGCACGCAGGAAATAGTCTTTGTTTTAGTTGGGCGTAATAACGCTTTCAGTTTTATTTGTAAAAATTAGTAGAAATGTTAATTACAAATTAAGATAAATTAACAACATTTCAGTTTATAAGAAAAATGGAGCGGAGTATACCGCTCGGGCATACGCGTATCTAAGCCACGCCCACAAAACTAATATTATTTTCGTGCTATCATTTAAATTAAATAAATGTACAATGTATTTGGTTAAAAAAAAATGAAATTTGTTAATGTAAAATAAATACACAAATAAAATTTTTCGAAAACTTTATTTAAAAAATAATATTGTTCACAAAAGTACAGAAGTCAAAGTGACATTTAACAAATTGTTACATACACTAATATAATTACAATAATATGATATTCTTAAATACTTAATTAAACACTTGCTAGCACTCGCGGAATACGTCTCGAACCTATTTCAATACACCAATACATAGACTTGTTTTGGTATTTAAGCATTGAAATTCAGAAAAAACAGGCGCAAAAAATGATATCTTTATAGAACATATCGTATGCCAAGCATATTATGAATTTTATAAAAATTATTGCAGACTTCGTCATATTATATTGATATTCATGGTAAATTGTAATTATTATATACTTAATAAAGAAGCTACATAAAACTTATGGACAGAATCGTTTAAAAAACCTAATACAGTAAACTATTGTTAATATTATTTAGATCACTATATAAATACTATTGCCTTGTAACAAAATCGGTTTATTTTTTATTATAAAACTGTCCATATGTTTTAATATATGTTGTGAGAATAATAATTCACAACACCGTACTTAAAACTAAAATACCTAACGGCTCATTGTGGTGTGAAAGTACTTATAATGAAATACATTCCACAGATAACATCAACATATTCAATACAGATTATAACTATGTGTATATTTATTTTTTATCTGTGGACATATGAAGTTTAACAACAAGCGAACGGTTACGAAATACTGATAGTAATTTAGGAACTAATAATAACCATTTTAGGATTTTTAATTCCGAAATTATAAAATAATACAACGGGGCCAATAACTCATAAACAAATCTCTTTATCACAGTTGTCGAAATGCGTAAAAAAAAAACCTTTATTTACAAGAATACTAAATGAAATGCCATGACGTTTTAATTATCCAAATAAGGTCAATGTATCATTTTTGATAGGTATAATTAATTAATATACAATATGTAACAAAAACCTTGTCCGACCCGTGAAGTGGTTATAAGGTATCGTGAGTTGGTTCTTCACAGATCGGACAGGGGTTTTGTTAGACACTGTATATAAAAGTTAAGACACTGGCTGTATAAAAATCTTATTAAATCATTTAAAAACACTTGGGAGAAATTGACTCAATTTAACGAATATATTATATATATTTGATTAAATATCGTTATATATGTACAAAGTATTCGTGTAAATACTGGATAATGCATTATCTCTTGCAATAAAGCTAAGTGCGAACATGGCTTAATCTTACTATCTATGTCTTACGGTACGAGACTTGTCTATGGTCAATTTTTAATGGAGGCTAACGGAACATCTTTTTAAAAGCTGTTTTTGAAGTAAATTATAAATGGATAGTGAATTAAACTAACAATGTGACATTTATCTTTAAATATTCCAAATTGTAAGTAAAATATAATAACAGAATATTATGTATATTAAATTCTATTTATATATTACATACTCATATACAGAAGAAACATGTCCCGACAGTCTCCATATAAAAGGCAATTAATAAAGTTGAATAAATGGTTAAGTGTTTCCTAAACCGTCGATATAGAAAAATAAATAATCGATACTTATAAAGAACTAAATAAATTGTTAATAAAATACTTAAGGTATCTCGCAGTTACATTTCTGGTCCCGAAAATAGTTTTTATTTCGTCTAAATAACTATATTTTCGATAAGAAGTTAAATGCTACTATATAGTAGTATTACATTTATTAATTTAACTCATTTATATAAACAAAATTATTCTTATCTATACTAATATATAAAGCTGAAGTGTTTGTTTGTTTGATCTGGCTAATCTCAGGAACTATTGGTTCGAATTTAAAAAAGGTGCTATGCTTATGCTTATTTTATTAATTATACGCGGGTGAAACCGCGGGCAACAGCTAGTACAATATAAAATCGTTTTTAACGATTACTTATATAATTTATAATATTTTCTATTTTATTCCTTTAATTCAAAAGAGACACCCGTCTCAGTGTGAAACATTTTGGGAGATTTTCTCAAGATTTTTTTTAAAGTTTGAATTAATTAAATATCAACTGCGAGATACTTCAAGCCCTAAGCACTAAACCTTTAACAATGAGTCGGGTTTCCAACTTTGTGATATAAGGAGAGTCCGTTGCGCGTTGCCGGCACGTTATAAATACATCACAATCGTTATCAACAGCCTTTTTTGTTTTTTTATTTATTTTTTATTACCATAGATAGTTACGTTTTGGCGGGAAAATATCTGAAACATTTTTTACATTATGATCATAGTGACGATAACATTGCCAGGTAACAGATTATATAAAAAAGCAATCGAAGAGCTCTCTTAAAATCAATCATGTTTTTTCCCGCCAAAATCATAACTATATTTATTTTGTTTTTTTTTTGCAAATAAATATTGCTAATAAGCCAACTTGCTTAATGATTTGCTATTTTTTTTTGTTTTTTTTTTGTGTTTATAATTAAACAAGAAGGCTTACTTGATGTTTCGTTACAAAATGTAAGCATAATTGATTCAGTGTTTTAATCTTTATCCTTATCAAAACCAATGAATCAAAGTTATCTCTTTCAATAATTAACAGTTTCTATCAGTCTGCAAATTTTCTACAATAATTTGTAGTGTATAAATGTATAAAAAAGATTTTATTTGTCAAAGCGAAAAAGTTTCAAAAAGTGTATTTAATATTTCATTGAATTATAGAAATTGTAAAATCCAAAAAGAATTGTAACATCATTTTATGATAAAATATTTGATATCAAAATTTATTATATAGTATTATGAACATATTAAATATATTAAATATTTTTTGGCTAATGTTTGATGAAATAGTATTTACCACATTGTAATAAATTTATTTGATAATCACATCGATACTCTACCAAAAAACAACGAAGCGAAATTTAGCTATCGCAACCATTTCTAAGACACGAAATAATTCACAGTACAACCATTTTTATAATTGAGATTCTAAATATTTTACCAATAAAACAAAATTTGCAAGCGAACGTCAGATTTATAGAGTTTCCGAGAGCTACCGGTAGATGGCGTTAATTGTTTCAAAACGCCACCGCTAGATGGCGGTAGTTGTATGAATTTGCAGTCTTATTAGTCGATTGGTAATCATCTTACTTCTTAAACTTTTTCTTCGTTTAGTGGTTGTTCTTCGTGTTTCTCAGTGGCGGTTTCGGCGGATTGAGGCGAGTTCCATGGCTGCAGTTCTCCAGAGCCGAATACAACGAAGACTAGAGCCCCACACACATATGTACCGGCTAGGATGAAGAAAACGATTTGCCACTGTTCGTAGGTATTCTGTGAAAATAATTAATTCATTTTATATAATACTAGTAATAATCATAAGTCGATAAGATTATTAATTAATATTCGTGAATTCCATTTTTCTTAACTAATCCCGTAATATCTATTGTATTCGAATGTAGATTAAAGTATGATATTTAATAAATATACACGCGTTAAGCTAGACCAGACCAACGAAATACCTGGCCGAAAAATGAGTGGATGTTTGTAAATGCTATATATTACATACATACATATATATAAACATTTGGTCGTGACCCAAGCTAAAAAAATTTAAGAATGTGTTTACACTTAGTAATCTTCACACCGGAATAACAAAATATAGCATAAGTGAACTTAATAGAACACAGATTTATTATATTTATATGACTATAATAATAAAATATTTATTTGCTAACAATATTTTAATACAACACCATACAAAAGGTGATCCACTATGTCCTAGCTAGATTCCTGTGCAAGCTGTATTACGGAGAAATAGTTTGCTTCGGTAATTGTAATTGATATTTAATTAATTAATATTGTAGTGTCATGTTTCTGCTGGTAATGTGACGAGGGAAATGTTGCATGCTTACATGTTCCTTAGTCAACTCGCCGACCATGAAAGTGGAAAGCCAACCGCCGAACGATGAGAGTGTGTTCGCGATGCCGAAGATTGTACCTAAAAATGAAAAAGGAACATCAGATATGAATGATATAAAACATGAATATATAAAAATACTTTGAAGTTTAATGTTAATAATATCTCACAGACGATAAATACTGCCGAAAATGTAGCTGCTGATCACTTAATAGAGGTTTTTATTGCAGTTTGTAAAATTGTAATATTACGGTTTTTTTTTTTAAATTGGCGTCTGGCAATTTGGCCACCTAATGGGTAAGTCACACGCAGACATTGGTATTGAAAGAAATGTTAACCAATTCTTACATCGCCAATGCGTAACTTTGGAATGAATTCACTTCAAACTGTTTGGCGATGGAATATATTATGTTGGGTTTGCACAAAGCCCTACAACCAGACAAGATTGTTATGTTTTCCTTTTCAAATTATTTATTAGAGTGTTTATTTAATATGATGATAAGTAAACAAAGTACTAAATTAAGTACACAATGAACTATGGTGTCCTAAAAAATATTTGCTCTTACGATACCGCCAGTGTCATATTCTATTTGAGAACATTGTCATATCACACAGTTATTAAGAATTATATTATACATATTACATACTATAGAATATTAACGGCCGAATACTGAAACGTCCTTCAAATATTAAAGTAACAGCCTGTGAATGTCCCACTGCTGAGCTAAGGCCTCTTCTCCTTTTTTTTGAGGAGAAGGTTTGGAGCTTATTCCACCACGCAATTCACATGTGGCAGAATTTTGAGTGAAATTTGACGCATGCAGGTTTCTTCACGATGTTTTCCTTCACCGTCAAGCACGAAATGAATTATAAACACAAATTACAAAAGCACTTGAAAATTCAGTGGTGCCTGCCCGGGTTCGAACCCATGACCATCGGTTAAGATTCACGCGTTGTAGCCACTGGGCGGGCAATCTCGCCTTCAAATTTTAAGTGCAACTTAATTATTTGGGACGCCGTTAATTTAAAATTTCGCATACCAATTTTTAAATTAACGGCGCGGGCGTCTCACATAATTAAGTTGCACTTAAGATTTGAAGGACGTTTCAGTATTCGCCCGTTAGTCTGTTAACTAAAAGTATGTTATGTCGGAAGGAAACCTCACGTGCTTCATAGCGAGAAGTAAGATATGTATGTATGTATCTTTTTTGTTTCTCAAAAAGCGACGAATTAGTATACCTTGTTTGTCACGCACGATTTACATATTTTACGTATAGATAACTAATTCACACATCAATCATCGTATATCTATTATCCATTTAAAATGTCATCTAGTTTCCTCCGGTTAATCTCAGTAGAAACATTCCTAGTGGAAAAACCACAACTATGTAGTTATGTACCTAATATGAATAAAGTTTGTTTGATCTGGAGGCAGGTAATATATTTTTATCCAAATACATATCAGGAGTTTTTAATCATATATAGAATATATATTGTGTAGATATATGTTGTTTGTTTCTTTAAAAAAAAATGAATATGGTTTTTAAGTTAACTATTTATGTGTTTTCAATATATAAACCTTTTTTTGGAACGAAGTTCTTTTATGCGGCTTACAGTAGAATGAAATGGCATTGCCCCAAGGTCACGTCATATAACGAAATAGCGTTCATACTGTGCCTACAAAATGCGATACGTTTGGTGTTCGACTTTAGGAAGTCGATATAAACGAGGTGCTTTTTGGTGTGACAAAAATAGAGTAATATAATCAATTAAAATCTACATTTTAAAACACACAGAACTTCGTTCCTGACGGGGGCCCCCCGACCGCAATTTTTTTTTAAATATAGAATATAAAGGCAGGCTGGCGAAGCTGGTTTTGTTTTAGTTTTATAATATGTTACCAATAAATGTTCATTAAAGTATACCGTAGTAAATTTTATTTCTTTGAACTACATTCAGAAATCAACGACCACGATAAGAGTTGTTTCCGCATTTCATTGTAATCAGCGCTGATAATGTCATCAAAATATAATCAGGAAATAACATTTTTTCATTCAAATTTTACATTATAAACATTATTATCAAGCCTTAAAAAATACTGCGTAGATGATTTCGTACTTTATCGTATATTCTATACATAGTGTATCAAGATCTATGTATAATATCTAAGCCGAGATGGCCGAGTAGCTAGAACGCGTGAATCTTAACCGATGATCGTGGTTCAAACCAGAGCAGGCACCACTTAATTCACGTGCTTAATTTGTGTTTATAATTCATCTCGGTGAAGGAAAACATCGTGAGCAAACCTGCATGTTTCAAATTTCCCTGAAACTATCAATTCTGTCTCAATTTTTTTTTCTTTTGTCTTATACGCGGAAATGAACTATGACTCACTTTGTGTAAGCTATACAACAAAAACTTCAGGCAATGGCCTGATGTAAAGATAATTTGAATTTCATACAATACTCAACCGAAATACGTGCCTAAGATATTATCAGACACAACTTCGACGATAAATGCACGCGATATTGAATTGTTATTGACATTAGCAATTATTATTAAAACAATTTAATTTTAAATTTAAATCGTTTTATAAGCTAGTTTCGCCCACGTGTTTCGAAGAGGGGGTATTGAATAAAAATTAGCCTATATCCTATATTCAAGCTTGTTCTATACCAAATTTCATCAACATCGGTTCAGTGGCTTAACCTTGAAAGCGTAACAAACAGACATACATTCGCATTCATATTAGTTGGTTTATATTATTATATTATAATTATAATCCGTCGAATTAACAGCGCCATAAATAATGACGAGGTGGACGGATCAAGTAAGAGCGACTGTTGACGTCCCAATCCACCAGTGTGCGAGGAAGGCTTCCGTTAGGGAGGAATGGAGGCGAATAGTCAAGCAACAACATTCATATTATGACCACGACCGGTCTGCTAAGACCGTACCGACAAAGGAGAGAAAGAAATAATGAAAAAACATAAATAACGAAAACATTATAGTTTCAATTCAAGTGATTAAACGGTACGTGGACGTGCACTCATAAAATACTTAAGTACCTCAGACCTTATAGTATCGTAATATCGAAAAAATATGAATTTAGAAATATCACAACAGAGTATTAGCGAAAATCGATACAAAATTTACTAAATAATTGCTAAAAGAACATTTCCATTCGTTGGTAATTTGTGAAATGTCTAAATTAAGTCTCGTATCAAAATCTTACCACTAAATTTGGGTGCGATGTCCAGTCCGTTGCCGAGGTATCCAGCGGTGACAGCTCCGTTGATGGTGAGCGCCATCGTGAAGATCGCAATGGACCAGACCCTGTCGTGACCGAAGAACGCTTGCGCGATCATCATTATACCTGAGCAACAATTATACAAATTACATTTTAATTATAATAATGTTCGATGTTGACCAGATTCCCTTTAGATGTTGACCAGATTAAAATAGGGCCAGAATGAAGTACAACCCAGTTTAATTTAATTGATCATTAAAATCGAGTAACGCGGTTAAAATTATAGCCTCCTCTATTTAGTCAGTTAAATTATTTTCAAATAAAACTTATATTTATGATATAAATGATTCAATATTTAATTACTACCAATAAAAAAACAAATTATATTTTCAAATTACCAGGTAATCCAACGGCGAATCCAGTGAAGAGTTTCCTCGCTGCCGTGGTGGAGAGACGTCCACTACGGCGGAGGGAGTCAGCCAGGAAGGACGATGCCAACGCGCAGAGGTACTTGCCAAGATATGGCAAGGATGACAGCAGACCATTCTATTACAAGACAATGAACATTATAAATTAATTTTAAATAATATAATTCATATGTAACGATTTTAATTATTTACAATATACATGAGTTTAATCTTCCCCCGGTCAGAGTATGAGTAACAACACAGAATCCAATGAAAGTACAGACATATACAATTGTTTTAATATTAAAATTAATTAAAAGTGATAATATAAGTATTAAAACTGGCTAATAAAGGAATCGAATTTAATGTTTAATTTAAAATTAAAAGTGTTACTAAACAATCCAGACCTATTTTATTAATTAGATAAGAACAACATATGACTATAAAACTAAAATAAGGTTTTATTCCGCCATAAAAACGACCAGGCTAGTTACCCAGTGGCTATTATTACGCGGCTATAAATAGCTGGGAATGCATCGAAAATAGCTCCTAGAAACTCGGAATCCGCGACAGGCGCCATACGATGTTTTTTTCGCTGCGTTTAAAATCAGCTTATCGGTGGTAGTGAAATGCAAATCAGACCCTAATGCGGGTCGCTCACCTCGCCAATTACTTCGATATAACTTCAGTAACATTTATGATAACAAAACTCTATTATGTAAGTTATTTCAATCGTTAATTTAGTATTGGTTGAAAATAAATTTTTGACAAAAAATTTGACTTTAAATGTCTGACAGTTAGGCGGCCTTATCTCCTTAAGTTTGGATTTTAGTCCACCACTCTGCTCCAATGCAGATGATGTATGTTTTTTTTATAGCACGGGAGGGCAAATGACTCTACTCAATGATGGTAAGTGGGAGCAGAGTCCAAACGCGACAGCTAGTGCAGATAATTTTTCCCGACTGCACTAGCCGCCCCCGCCTTGCCAAGCCCCAAGATGCCTCTTCACGCCTCGTTTGAAGGAACCCAGATCATAAGAGGAGGGGAACACGTGCTGGTAAAGAATTCCATGTTTTGGAGGTGCAACTAAGAAAAGTTGCCAAATTTCTTTGTGCGCGATGGAATTGATGGCACAGCTAAACGGTAACACCTAGAGCTAGCACGCGTAGATTTGTGAAGGAAAGGGGAAGCAAGAATTCCGGGAGAATAGATTTGAGGCACATTTATGTAGCTTAGAGGATATACATACATGTCACATGTTTATGTATGCAAAATTATGTAACACAATGAAGATTTAAGACCATAATATAATTAGCCTTCAGGTGTTCCAATACTGGGCTATTTTCACCTTGCCTTTTGGAAAGTTCGGAGCTTATTCCACCAAGCAGCTCCAATACTATAACCTTCTAGATAGGTTTTCTCACCTTTTTTCCACCACTTAGCACGATATCAATCATAAACACAAATTGAACACATGAAAATTCCGTGGAGCTTGCTCGATTATCATTAGAGTTCCACACGTAACGAATGCAGAATTATTTATACAGTCAAATTAAATATTTTTCGGGGTAACATTTTGCTTAAAATTTTAAATATTATCACTAGGGATGTAACGATACCGATACCGATACCGATATATCGGCCGATATAATCGGCAGGCCGATATATCGGCATCGCCGATACAACACGGCCGATATCAACCAGACTTTATGTATCTTTTTTAATAACTATGTGATTGATTTTGTTTGAAACCAATAAATATTATTTTTTTCATTTGCTTTACTGAATTTTATTAATTAAGTATTTTTCCTTCGCAGTCTTTAGGACCTAAATACGTACATAATAATATGGTGTTTCATATATATGAAATAACTTTGAAGGGAGATAGTTGTATGTCTATGTCTAGAATGTGGTGTCAATATCTTAATAACTTCCTTCAAATTTGTTTAACATACATGAAGCACTTACCTACTAAGCCATCAATACCGGTATCTGTATCGGCATCGCCGATTATTTTCGTTTATAATCGGTATCGGTATCGTATCGGGAAAAACATGTATCGTTACATCCCTAATTATCACATAAATAGAACCGACTCACGATACCTAATAACCACTTCACGGGTCGGACACGAATTTTGTTACACTCTGTATGTATAAACCACGTCATATTCTAAATTATTTCCTTTGCCAATAAATGCATAACCTTCGACTTATCTATTTGATATTACAATAATAGGTTTCTACGCAGATTGTCAAACTACCGGTCTTTACGTAACATAAATAATTTATTACTTAACTTAAAATTTGACATGATATATTAATTAATTATGTATAAATTAAAACAGGCTTAGTTCGATGACTTCAGACGTGGTTTATACCAGGCCAATAGCCCGATCTTAAGTATATATTTTTATACTCGTTTTACTGATCGAACTATGAATCATCTAAAACCTTTTACGGCGATACGAAGGCTTTATTTAAAACATACGATTGAAAAATGTATTCGTTTTTGTATTTTAATTGTATTAGATATTTGTGGTGACATCTCTGGGTGGTAATTACCGTCTCAGTCTACCTTCAAACCAAATAGTAAGAAATTATTTGTTTATTTATACTACCGGTATGGGCAAGGGATATCTTACCATCAGATTGTTCATTTGATCAATTTCTAATATGGTAAAAAAATATTCTTTACATTTATAGATTATATAGACATATTATTTTTGTTTTTTTTTGTTGAGGTTAACATTGTGATAATAACATATAACCAATCCAAATAGAGCAGCTTGATGGAATAAGCTCTAAGCTTTCTCTCAAAAAGAAAAGGACCACAGGTCGGTATTGGGACCCTAAAATGTTGAATTTCAAATTTTATTTTCGTAATATTGCACACATCAAGGCTGTATTATTATTATATGTAATATTGCATTCTTTATCAGTACATAGACGAAAAAAAGAAACTTTAAAATTTGACATTTAAAAAACAATAGAATACTATAAATAAGTAGCAATGAGTAACTAACAATTTGCACTTTTATAAAACAAACATCGAAAGCCAAGAAAGCCGCCAGACATTAACGACAGTCATCCTGTATTGCGATCAGATATCTAGTGGCGCCTCTCGCGGCACCTAAAGGGGTCATCAGACGGGGGATTGACACCGCCTCTGCAAATTACAAGGGAATGACGCTTGTAATTATTTTAAACAGTTACTGCTAAATATAGACCGTATGGTACCAACAGGTTTACGATACGATGGAATGTGAGTGCCACAGATCACATACCAAGAGATCGACAAGTATGATAAGTATTGTAAGTTAAATATATACGCGTTGATCTTGCTAAGAGAAAATTTTACAGTAGGAAAGTATGATTTTGTTAATTATGGTACGATGTGATTTCGATCATAATGGAGAAATTTTATGTAATCAATTTTCAGTGATTTTAAATGTCGTCGAATTCCGTATCGATGGTTACTTCAAATTTGATCTTGTAAAATAACGATTCAAAGTTTCATTTAAGATCGATTTTATTTTATAGGCGTATGTGAAATAATTTAAGATAAATGATGACAAATGACCGGCATTGATTAAGCTTTTAATGTCGGCTCAAGTCCGACTGACGCAATTTTGATACACCTGTGAATAACGGCCCAAAAATTACCTACTGATTTTTGGCGATAAAGTAATGCCTTCTTAAAGGTAGGTGTATTAGGTAGGTGTATTGTGGTAGATGTATTTACAGAATTTCATCTAACTCATGAAGATTTGTATATTTTCTTGACCGAGAACGACACGAATTTTAATAAACTATGTACGGAACCATAGTAGACGATACCGGATTTTAGCACACAATTTTGGAATCTACGTCAGTTCATTATAATAATAATGTGATTAGCCAACTGCGCAGGCGATATTACAGTACACAAGTGTGTACAAACACAGGTGCACTCTCTTTTCCCTAGCTCTCACAATCCAATGGGACGGCAAATCGAAACCACGTTGGGACACACACAGTGTACACACTTCCAACCTCGAGACTCCGGGCTGCTACTGAGAATTTTCTGACAGAAAAGCCCGACCTGGGAATTGAACCCAGGACTTATTTCTACGGCCTTATATCTAGCAATTAGATTACTAGACCAACGAGGCAGTCAGTTCACTATACCACCTCGGTCCACTAGTTTAAATAATTATCGATCACCTACGTCGCACTAATGCGTAATTTACGCACATATATTATATGGTCGCGTGAAACTATCCTTCGCTCGATCTTCCGCAAAGATATCGTTAATACTTTGGAAACCTCGCTAAGAACACGTGCTTTTGACAACTTAACCTCATTACAATTCAAGGTATTTAGATAATAACGTCACAGAATTAATTAACTGTTATACTAATTAAAATATTTAAAAAGGTATAATGTCCGCAAAAGAGTAGTAATAGTTTCAGAACAATATCTCTCGATTATCCCATTAAAAGTTATAAATGTAGTACGTAAGTAAGTTTAAAAGGAATTATTTTTCCTTTACTCCCTTTGTTAAAGTACATATAGTTCTGATGCCAGTCAAAAATAATTCACATATGGTAATGAGCATATCACTGTTGTCTGTTATATTGTTCTGATATTAGATATTATTTCAATCGATAATCGCTCCGCGTATTTGATTTAAATGTATTCTGTGAGTAAGTGTATATGTGTCCATGTATGTGTATGTATGTATGTGTATGTATGTGTATGTATGTATGTGTATGTATGTGCATGTGTGTGTGTGCGCGCGCGCGTGTGCGTGTATGTGTATGTATGAGTGTGTATGTATGAGTGTGTATGTATGTGTGTGTATGTATGTGGGTTTTTAGTTAGTGTCTATACAACATAAAAATATTTTTTAAATTCGAACTAGTAGTTCCTGAGATTAGCCGGATCAAATAAACAAACTCTTCAGCTTTATATATTAGTATAGATTTCATGTTTAATGTTACATTAGCGACAACATTTATTTCTTAAGTGACAACTATGGAATATTTTGCAAATCAAAATGTTAGTACGATTAGCGTTTACATGATAAAGATTTTCTAAGAATATACTTCCTAAATATATTGTCACGTTTCCTTTACACGAGAAATTTCTAGATTCAATGAGCCAATGATTTAAGTAAAAATAAAATTACATATTATGATAGGCGATTTTTCGCTATTATTAAATACTAAAGTTTTTCCCGCGGTTTCACCCGCGTAGTTCTCGTCCCCGTGGGAGTACGGGGACAAAATGTAGCCTATGTTACTCGCTGATAATAAAGCTTTCCATTGGTGAAAGAATTTTTCAAATCGGCTTAGTGGTTTAGGCGTGAAAGCGTAACAAACAAACTTACTTTCGCATTTGTAATATTATTAAAGATTTTAAGTAATCAATTCTGCTTTGTACAAAAGGTTTTAATTATTACATATTATTAAACATTAGTGAGAGAGTAATATTTCATGGTCACAACTGTATCAAAATAGTATATAACCATTAGTCAATTGTCAAAATTGCTCGGATGTGATGAGTAATGAAGTGAGTTCTTAGAGAATCGCACGTAGCAAAGACCTTCGCATCTACACACATACTATGTCTGGCCAAATACTGAAACGGCCCTCAAAGTTAAACGCTACTTAACATTGAGAAGCTCCTAAATTAGTATGCGAAATTTGAATTTAACGGCGTCTCAAATAATTAAGTTGCATTTAATATTTAAGTGACGTTACATTATTCAACCGATTTAGGTAAAGTTGCAATTATTTTATTAAACTAGCTGTGCCCCGCGGTTTTAACTGCGCATTATAAAAATATAATGAATAAAACGCCTAGAACTTTCCTCGATAAAAGGACTATCTAACACAAAATGATTTTTAAATTCGAACCAGTAGTTCCCGAGATTAGCCGGAACAAACAAACAAAATCTTCAGTTTTATTTATATATTAGTATATGATATACTTAGGTGGAAATCGTTTCATGCGATATTATAGTTATTGAAGCATTCAATTTCAAGTTCTCTTGATATTGCAAGATAGGAATATAAAATCCCATAACAATGGTTATTACAATAGGCCGTACTTGTAATACGAGGAATTAGCACTTTTATACCACTCATTAGTTATAAGTTTACGAGTAATCTTGAAACGTCTCAAGTGATCAACAGTGTTAATAGCTTTATGAGTGAATTACAAGTACACTCGGCGACGTTAACTTCTATATAAAGAGAAAAGATTTGTTTTCTCTTTATATAGAAGTTGGCCAGAACTTTATCCAGAAATAATGAAAATTTAGCCTGAAGGAATAGTTAATTGTTTAGTTTGTGTATATAAGCGAACAAAACTAATTCTAACTAATATTATAAATGCGAATGTAAGTTTGTTTATTACGTTTTCAGACTAACCACTAAGTGGATTTAAAAAAAATATTTACCAATAGAAAGCTACATTATCAGCGAGTAACAAAGGCTACATTTTGTCCTCGTATTCCCACGGGATCGGGAACTACGCGGGTGAAATCGCGGGCAAAAACGCTAATCGGTAATAAATATGACCTATAAAAAAAAAAAAATATTATGTTATATTCTCTTCTTTTTTTCTATACATCTGTATATAATAGCTTAAAACAATTAAACTTCATTTTGTTTTAATGTATAACATACATAATTGTGCCGTTTCTTGCTATTTCTACTTCTATTATATGCACACTAGCTGTGCCCCGAGGTTACATCCGCTTATAATGAATAAAAATCAGCATAGAACCGTCCTCGAAAAAAGGACTACAAAACACAAAAAAAAAAATTAAATTCGAACCAGTAGTCCCCAAGATTAGCCGGATGAAACAAACAAACTGTTTTGCTTTATATATTAGTATAGATTATATATTATTAGTATAGATTATTAGTTATGACCTATCATCTTAGATCTAAGTTGTGGCGTACGTGGTGACCACATATCATATGATCATCATAAAGGTAGAAGGTTGCATTCATTTCACTTATTAAAACTTTAGAAAGATAACATTTTAATTTCTTAATTAAAACTTATGTTCGTATACACATGCCATGGATTACCGGAGCCAAGATTACAGAAAAGATAAGCGTCGGGTCTTTGATTAATCTGTAAAATTGAACGAATAGATCTTAATGCATAAACAATAAAGACGATAATTGCTCGCTACACTATAATTATGTCTAGTAAATCTGGCGCCTCGGACTTTCAAAATAACGCGTAATTGATTGTCTATTTAGCAAAATCCATTTTGTAGTTTGTTTTTTGTAGTAAATTAGTATTTAAAGTGAAAATTCGTTTCAGAATTTCTTCTTAAATATACAAGCGGTTTTTATAACCGTTATTCGAAATATTCTTAAATAAACGAATCGTATAATCGGTGATAATGTTTTTTAAATTGTTTTCGGAAAAGGCTAAATCGCTGTTCTTAATTCGTCTTTTGGAATCGTCGAAATTACTAAGTTTACGATTTAAATACAATATAACTAGCTGTTCTCCGTGGTTTTATCTGTTTTCAATTTAATATTATAAAGGCGAAAACAACTGTCTGTCTGTCTGTTACGCTTTCACGGCTAAGACTGAACCAATATTGATTGGATTTGTTATGAAGCAAGCTTAAGCCCCAACGGAGAACAGAGGTTAACAATACCTGTTATTTCAAGTATATTACAAATTTAATTCGAGTAAAACGTTCTCGTTATCTATACTAATATATAAAGCTGACGAGTTTGTTTGTTTGATCCGGCTAATCTCAGGAACTACTGGTTCGAATTTAAAAAATATTTATGCGTTGTAGTCCTTTTATCGAGGAAGGTTCTACGCTGATTTTTATTAATTATACGCGGGTGAAACCGCGCGGCACAGCTAGTTCAATATAATCTTTATCATTTTGGCATGTAACACCTACCGCGTCAATCAAGGATTGCGGTGTAGTGTCAATGATATTCAATCCTCGCATACAAATCGTGACATTGACGTGAGCCCGTTTAAAGTAATTCGCTTTATCGCTTCATGGAAACGTTATTGAGCTTTTCCTTAAAGATATTAAACATTCAATGAGAAAAACTGTTTAAATTAATAATATTCATTGATAAATACGAGTAGAGTAGTACTATTTGTAGATTAAACATTAAGGATAAATCTAATTGTTGAAAGCGGACGATAGATCTATAAGCGATTTTATCGCGCTTCTCTATTTTTAACCGACTTCAAAAAAAGGAGGAGGTTATCAATTCGTATGTATGTTTTTTTTTTTTTTGAGGAAATGGATTAGAGTTAATTCCACCACAATGCTCCAATGCCTCAAGACGTTTGCATTTAGAATTATAACAAAATAAGCAAAGGTAAATTCATGTCTATTATACTATACAATTAAATTATAACAGTTTAATCATTCTCTTATAGCCTGGGTTCCTTCAAACAATGCGTGAAGATGCATCTTGCAGGCGTTCAAGGCAGGGGCGTCTAGTGCAGAACATTATTCCCGATTGTACTAGCCGTCGTCGCGTTTGGTCTACTACTATTTACCATCAGGTGGAGTAGTCATTTGCCTTATCGGGTAATAAAGAAAGAAAAAATAATTGGAAGACCTATTTAATCTGTGACTTACATTTTTCTCTGTAGAATCTATATTCCTATACAGTAATAACTCATTTTACAGTTTTAATATAATATAGACATTGGTATTGAACAATTCTAAATTATGAAGCGATCGAAGCCGATGCTTAATAATTTGTTTTTTACTTTTTGTTATTAAGCTACCATTATTACCACTTTATTATAGCTAAAAAAGCAATTCTCACCAGACAGTAGGTAAGTCAAGTGGTAGAGCTTTGTGCAAGCTCGTCTGGTTAGGTACCACCCACTCATCAGATATTCTACTGCAAAACAGCAGTACTTGATATTGTTGTGGTCCGGTATGAAGGGTGAGTGAGCCAGTGTAATTACAGGCACAAGGGACATAACATCTTAGTTCCCAAGGTTGGTGGCGCATTGGCGATGTAAGCTATGTTTAACATCTCTTACAAAGCCAACGTCTATGGGCGTTGGTGACCACTTACCATCAGGTGGCCCATATGCTCGTCCGCCTATCTATACAATAATAAAAAAAAGAAAAAAAAAACATTCTGAATATCCGACTTGCCACATAGCCATCGGTTTTAATAAGATAATTGACGGCACAAATGTTATCAAATACGATCAATTGTAGTAAGTAGCAAATAGATGGGATGCTGCATCCTGCGTCCTCATTCTACGATTACGAATATCCGCCATACCATCGTGAACTTGTTTAAAGGGAATTCAACCAGCGATGATTCAAGGATCAAGAATCTAGTATTATAAAACTGGTTCTTAATCAAGTACGTGGATTATCGCAAGAATTTTAAGTATGTATTTAAAAATTGTATTTAAAGGAATTTTGTTTTTGTAGACCGCTAGCTGTGCCCTGCGGTTTCACCCGCGTATAATTAATAAATAATAAATGTTATTAATCTTGTGACTGTGATTACCCTGGTTCACTCTCATCCTTTAATCCGGAACACAACAATACCAAGTACTGCTTGTTTCCGGTAGAACATCTGATGAGTGGGTGGTACCTACCCAGTCGAACATGCACAAAGCTCTACCACAAAATAAATGTTCCACTTTTGAGGAAGGCCTCACAGTTTGTTAGGTTTCCTTTCGATGCATACGGTATCGATCGATCATCATGAGTAATCATGATGTTTCCTTCGACGCCGATCACGATATCAATTATAATTATCGCCCCATAATTTTGAATTCCTAAATAACAATTTCCGTAGCTCTCTCTCTTCAAAAATGAAGGAGTTTTATACCAACTTTCATAATTAAATTTAAAATTTCATAAACCATTGACTATTCTTAAATATATTTATAATAAACACGTGTATGGTTCTCTTTATGTACGGAACATCACGTTAACGGAATCTATTAGTCAGGGTTTCATCATTTTAAAAACTAGAAAATCATTTTTTTTTTCTAATATTATTTTAGCAGAGCGTATGTATGTAGAAAATACCTTTTAATATTTAAACTTAAAAACGTATTTCGTTAGTATTTGTTATCGTTATAAAATAATAATAATAATAATTTATTTATTACTTCTAATTTATAACATAAACACTGGTGGTGGACCTCTGACCCCGAAACAAAATGTTGAATTGTTGCGCATACCTTTAATTTTAAGTAATATAAAAAAAAGGTCTTGACATAAAGACGGACGGACAACAAAGTGATCCTATAATGGTTCCGTTTTTTCCTTTTAAGGTACGGAACCCTAAAAAGAAACTATGTAATGTTATTTTGCTTATTGAATATATGTATGTAGTATGTACTCCAGTTGGTAAGTTATTCAATAAATAAAAAAATAAAAAAAAATAATGCCGACAACAATAAAAATAAATAAATCTCTATTCCAGACACATAGATCTTGATATCATACCGTAGCAATAAAAATTGTAATGTGTCTAGCGTAGCGACTAAGTTCGGGCCAACAAAGAGCCGCGTTCAGCCGTAACTTACAATTACGTGTACGGAACAGTGTTACATAACAATAAACTGAAAATACAAACCATAACATATGCGCAGCACTATCACTATATTACAATATATTATCCGATATAGGTTAGAAAAAAGAAACTAAAGCAACAGCCTGTGAATGTCCCACTGCTGAGCTAAGGCCTCTTCTCCTTTTTTTTTAAGGAGACGGTTTGGAGCTTATTCCACCACGCTGCTCCAATGCGGGTTGGTGGAAATAAAAATTGTGACAAATTGATAATTTTAATTTTTCTCATTGTTATAAGTCAAATTACTAATTTGGCGTCTGTATGGTGATTGGTCACAGATGACGCCACAAATGGTCGTTTAGATAATCCAAATTTTTGACCTGACTTTGACGGTTAAGAAACTTGAGGTAAGAAATGAGAATGCTACAATAACATTTCGTTCCGCTCGCAATACTTATTTCTTCCATCATCATAAGGTCTTATCTTCTTACTAGAATATATTTTTCTTAGTAAACATAATATAGTAAAAAATATTTTATTTTATTACTTTTGTACATTGTTAACAATACATGTTTATTTTTCTTACATATAGAACACACAATTACACAAAAAATCGACTTTGATATTTTACAACACACACATCGCTCTCAAAAGCATTTCATTTCAAACAATAATCTTTAACAGCGTATGACGTCATTATGCCGTTACTATGCAATAAAGCGTGCGATTAAAATAATTCAGCTGATCTCTTTTATAGGTTGTACCGAGCTTAGTGTATACGACGCCGGCACCAGACGATTACCTCACAATGCGACGGTTATTAACGAACTTTATAGCGTCTGCGAGCCATATACGAACATTTAGGTCGTCTAGAGAACTAGCAATCGATACTATATGTTAAAAATTTTATTTAAAAATATTCTGAAATTTTCTATAAAAATAATCGACCATAGCCCAGCTTAGCTGTTTAGTTACAACACATAATATATTTATCTTTTTCTGTCATTACTGATTTGACATACGAAAGAAGAATACAGCATTGTTTAATTTCCCTAAAGCAAATTTTGTGAGTAAATCCGTTGGACTTTATTTAGCTGAATGTAATAGAGATTAGGTCAATAAATAATATAAGAATTAAAAATTAAAAAATGAATAAGTAGTTCTTTTTCCAAATTTGTTAGAGTTTAAGCTCTTTGGTTTTAAAAGTACTTATAGGTACACCAATTAGTGGGATGTAGTCTATGAACGTAATGAGATACAGACCCAAATTCCAAAATATCAATGCGAGCTGGGTTAGTATAGAGTATAGGCTCTTAAACATCCACGGTTAGACTTGGAGATACTCTACAGCGGCTTAGTTACGTAATGACGACCATCATTTGCCTTTTCGTCATTACGTAAGTAAGCCCCAGTAGCCCCTGCCGTACTGGAACAAATCATCGATAATTTTATGTCAGTCTCTCCCGGTCTAGATAGCATGCGCAAGCGATCCCGTGGCGCTTCTCGTTCAGATGGAACGGGTACCGCTGGTTTTTTATCAGATGACCGGGGCACACTCGGCGCCCTGGACACCGGTGAGCCCCACATACCCCCCCCCCACTGCCGTGGGGGAAACGCATTTATCGAGCGTTAAAAAAAGTCTATTAAACAATGAATTTGACTAAATTTTCATTGAAAAAATCCTAGTTTTTTGCGAACGTATCGTATCGATTCTCGATATGCTTGAAGTGTAAGAGGTTAGGGACCCCGGAACTACACACACGACACAACCGATATCGCTTAGTTACCAAACACGTGTAAAATTACCGAAGGTCAAGAATTAATATATGAACAAGTACCGCTGTTTTTTTAAGTGTAGTCTTGTCAGTAGGATATTCAGCGACTGTTAATAACTAATGCTGTTTTTTACGCTACGTCATAATGATAGCAAAAACCTTTTCGCATAAATGGGTCTTTAAACGATTTTTCGTCCTATAAAATCATTGAGATAAGGTCCGCGAAAAAACGCGTCCGGATCACAGCAGGCACTAGGGTGACCATACGTATATCACGCGTAAAATATTAACGATTTTTTAATGATAAAGTGAATCTACTTAATAGTTTATATAATTATTACTAAATTTTCAAATTATAATGAAGATTATAATGATAATTCCATTATTTTTTTTTACGTTTTACCAATTTATTTATATTTGTGCAATTTATTCATTTGTGCAATCACCAATTTATTTATATATAAAAGCATACATACGCAAGCAAGTTTTTGATTAACCACATAATTATTGTAACCATATTAGTCTGACACGAATTCACATAGCTTATTTATTTCATACAGGAAAAATGTAACGGGCAAATAAAATTATAAATACTACTCCATATATACTTAAAATAGATAATATACTATAATATTTATTTTTCTCGACACTGTGTTGCTGGTGCACATTACGCGTGTAGCCTATTTATATATTAATATTTGAGTCACTAATCCTCATTGTAGCGTGGGACGAGCTCCAAACCTCAAAAGGAAAGTAGGTCGTAGCCCAAAAGTGGGAAATTTAGAGACTATTAGTTTTAAAGTATATCTGGTGACTGTTATTACTCTGAATTTATTTTCTAACTTTTCAAATGTATAATTTTTTTTATTTAATTATGGTGAAATTAGTGCAACATTTCCAGGTGTAACGATTGATTGAAACGTTTCTGATACAACATGAATTAACTTCTGTTGAGTGTGTATCGTAGGTTTATAATTGTATAATCTTTGATTATAATTTGTTATAACCATTGTTTTGACTTATAACCATAAGTTAAAACAAGCAATGTCAAAACAAAAATGTTAATTATGTTACAAAATTATTGAATAATATTTAATGGATATCCTTATATTCGAGTTTTCCCAATGACAAATACATTTTGCAAAATATATTGATATTATATTAATATCATGTTTTAGCATAAATTGTTGTAAATAATTATTAACTGTAACGCAATTCGCTCTACTCACGTATTGTAATGTCTAAGCTATTTGTTATTATTAGCACAATGCTTTTCTCTCTGATAAAGTACTTTTTTATATATTACGTTACACTTGACTTGACGACTCGTTGACTTAGATTAAAATAGATGTTTGTGTTAAAAATATGCATTTTATTAAAATGTCTGTGAAATATCACAGAAATATCTGTGTAATATTTTACTTATCTAAAACACTCAATGGTAATATGAATATGAATTTTTAGGTATATAACATTTAAATACATTATTTAGAGGACACAGTTTATATAATTCGAAGGATACTTGTATGTCTATCATAAACATAATATATTAGAGTTTTATAGCCAAAACAAGGTTTAAATGCGACATGCGACGGACCAAGGTGGGGAAACCTGCTATTTTATATAAGACTTGAGGCTGTCCACCTGGCTGATGCAATAGAGTAAGAGTATTGCATCAAACTTGTTTATCTCCAATAATTTTATTGGTAGCAAGCGAAAATGAACTTATTTAAGTTGAATGTTTATGAATGTAAATTATTTGTTTTACGTAAAAGATATAACATCAAAGATATTCGAACAATAGACAAATAAATACAGTACAATAAAAAACTAATAAACTCTGTTTTTAACAACTCCAAGCCTTTGCTTTGTTTCGATTAAAAAAGAAACATGTTAAAGATATATGAAAATATCTTTGATTATTTTTTACAATCAAACGATAAAATTGCGTTTAAATCTTAGAAAAACACACCTGCTTACATGTTATATCAGTTATTTTTTTTAATGTACTTACTTCCTATTCCAATTGATAATTGAATTATAAACATAATGTAATCGCATAAATGTTAATAATATCATTAAAAAAATATAACGTAATATGTAATATACGCAACAACAGATAACGACACGACAAAATCAGA
Organism: Nymphalis c-album; assembly: GCA_963151315.1. NCBI lineage: Eukaryota > Metazoa > Arthropoda > Insecta > Lepidoptera > Nymphalidae > Nymphalis > Nymphalis c-album. The sequence continues at coordinate 2,041,557 of OY720602.1, read as the reverse complement.
ACATGTATTTCGTTCAGCTAAAAACCCGTTAATCGTAAAATAATTTAAATATCAAGCGATTAGTAACCGCTTATAACCGGATTTTTTCAACAAAAGTATCAATATAGAAATGTTGCCATTGAAACTGTGTTAGAAATAACAAAATATAATTATTTTGTCACGTACTAGCAAATAATTTTATACCTTATATTGTAATCGACACGTGTCAATATTAGACGTCATTCATTATATTTTTCTAAGAAATAATTTATCACGAGTATTGAGCACGTGGAATGAGTAAGTCTTTAAATATATACAGTTGATAAAAATCTCAAATGTTCTTATCCTTATACATTTAATTAATAATGAATGTTTGTGTTAAAGGTTTATTTCTCAATAAAAAAAAAAAACATCTTATAAATTCGAATAGTTAATTCTTGATTTTGTTCGTATTCTATGCATTCACTTATCGGAACTTGCGTACAAGGTAATAAGCGAAAATATTATAATTTTATAATATTTTCTAATTATAATTTGTAAAAATAAAATAACACCGACTTGGGCGATTACCAGTTATTTATTATAAGGATAACATTAACTACATGAATGTAAATATGTAATTACATATATGTAGATAAATGAATGTAGTTCGTGTTATATCTATAAAGTTAATATTATTTTTATTTGCGATTACATAATTCTAAAAATATTTATATAATTTGGGACTTGTCTATAATTAACTAACTTTATGGTCAACCTACGATTGCCGAGCCACGTTATTGTTAACGTAGTTTAATGTAATTTAAACTTTAGTGTTATAAAAATAGAGTTGCAATTAATGGAGCGTATTCTATAAATTCGGAAGTAAATCACCGTGTCGCATGACTGAAACCTTCGCGAGTCGTGGACGATGAACTTGGTGTATTCAAAGATTCGTAAAGGATGTCGCGATTAACTTCGGTCGAGATTATGTATAGAGACGGATCTATTCTAATATTATAAATGCGACTGTCCGTTTGTCACACGTTTACGGCTAACTGAACCGATTTTGATAAAATTTGGTATGAAGAATGCTCAAGCCCCAAGAAATGACGTAGGCCTTTTTATGTACCCAACACCAGCCCACCTCGCAATAATATGCAGGCGCAAAAATAATATTAAAATAATTTGTATAATAATCTAGTTTTATGCAGTTTTTACAGGCTTTTAATTTTTAACTTTACCTGTAATGACCAAATTTTTAGTAGCTAGATAAGGAAGAGCACGAGGTCCTAGGTTCAAATCCAGATATTTTTTTTTTAATTACGAACATAATTTCAATGTTCACAGTAAAATATCGGAGTACCATAGACGCCTAATTAAATTAATTAAGATTAATTAGATCTTGAAAATGTAAATAAAATCGATTTAATGGTCCATTTGATTGATTGTAAATTTGCTATAATTTATAACAATAAATCAATGATGCTTCTATTAATATTATTTAAATAAATTAGACGATTAATTAAAGATCACAATTATTTTATTTAACAGCTCCTGTCGCTTTACCGTTGATCATAATACATTTGATCATAAAGTTATTTTGAATTAGCGAAGATGTGACCGATTCTTTATAAGGATAAATACATCGTTACTAGTATATTACTACATTCCGCCCGCAAGTGGGAAGGGAGTTGTTACCTACCTTATTGTCTTTTCTCTATCCCTGACTACGTGAATGCAAAATTTAATAATGATCGATTGAGTAGTTAAGATGTGAAATCGTAACAAACAAACAAAATCATTTTCGAATGATTTCGCAATATTAGTAAGGATTTATTTCCTGTATTCTTTATTATTTTCGATTGATGAACGTATAAGTTTGATATGAAAGTAACTAGTGAGTTCCTTGCCTATCATTCTCGGTAGATTCACGTTCTTCTTCTTTTAAGTATATCTTCAAAATTATGATACTTGTTTAGACCTTAAGGTATATCTAAAAGGTAAACTAATCTTGTATAGAAGTATGGATCGATGACTCCCGTGTAATCTCTCCTTTATGGGGATTAACTTAAGTTACAAATAACATTACAAGATTGTAGTTGCCATCACTGGGCAGTTCGTTTGAGGGTTCCAGTAATTTGGCTGAAAAATGACTAGGACTGTTGAAGATTTCAGAAAATAACATGACTACTGAGAGATTCACTGGCGCCGCGTAAGCCAATAGAGTTAAACGGTTTACGCAGGCCACTAGTGCCAAGCGAAACCGGGATAGTTAACATGAGAACAGTTAGGCCGGTACTTACGTGCTTGATGTCGTAGTGCAGGATGCTCTCGATGTAGGAGGGCAGCTGGTTGACGACGGTGAAGTAGCCGAACACGGAGGCGCCGTGCGTCACCACGATGGCCCACACGGGCGCCGACAGCAGCATGCGGCGCCACGGGACCGACGTGTGCTGCGACACACAACGAGCGTCATTTGTGGACATACTTAAACACATTAGTAAAGGGAACTAGGCATGTAGTTTGGAAAACCCCACGGAAGATTTTGATTAAAAAGTGTTGCTAACTTTGATAAATAATAAATATAACGATGGCCATAACCGGACAGACCCTGTCTGGTTATGCCCATCATTATACATACAAGCCAATGAGTTTTGAAACCCAGGACCACAATCTATATAATACGTTACGAACATTTATCTTCTCGTGCTAGACGACGTAAGAAAACATTGCTACTTATTTCTTACTGCGCAGAACTTGCGCCCTAGAGTAAAATAGTTAGCACTCCAAACCACCTCTTAATAGGAGGTAATTACCTACTAGGACATTTTTAGCGTGATTATAGAGTATTTTTAATATGAATTGACAAATTAATATCAATAAGAGATGTTTACACTTTGTTTTTAGTATTTAAAACTAGATTGTCATTATCTATCATAAACGCCAATTATATACCAAATTAAAAATGCAACGAATCAGCCAAGGCTAAATTAAAATGCATTATGTAGGGACAGATAAGATGGTAATTAGCAACGGCCAAGGTGACATCGTTCATTTGATTCATAATATAACATTTTGAAAAAATACATTTTCATACGACCCTGAGTTTATACTAAACTAGTTTAGTAAACAATGGTATTGTTTGCATTTATTCGGCTATCGGCATTTATACAATAGAACGCCGATTATCCGAATTAATTGGGATCGCTGTCGATTCGGATAATCGAAAATTCGGATAATCGGACATAGACTGAAGCCCTAGCCAAGTTGACATACTATAATTGTAAACGCTAATAGAAAACTAAAAATTGTATGAGAATGACCACGTGACTTCTCGTTGTGAGATGTCATTCTCATACATTTGTTATCGATATCCGAATTTTCAAAGGTAATAAAGAAAACGAACTGTCACACAGAATAAACTACACGCAACGCAAAACATGTGTCTTGCCTTTAGCTTCTAACCATAACAGTTGAAATATATCTGGACTCCAGCGAGTTCCAACTTGTTACAACAAAACAAAAATGACATATGTACTTGGTTTTAATTTTTTATATTACGCTTAGGACCGATTCGGATAATTGGCGTTCTACTGTATTAGATATATATTGAAACTTTAATTGTCTTACGAATACTTACAATAAAAATACGTTATATATTTGTTATGATAAAAATTGTGGATTTTCGTCTCTTATATATAGAAAGTGTATATACGTACTCCTTTGTTAGTGTCCTGAGGCAAGGCCTTCATGAGGTAGTTCCTCTCAGTGTCGGAGATGCGAGGATGCTGCGCGGGCGAGTCGTACACCACCGCAAACCACGCCACCGACCACATCACGCCGATAATACCTGATACGACACATGATACATCTCAATAACCTTTTCAACTATTATTATACTACTAAACTCGTTTGATCCGGATAACATATATTTGACTCACAATTGTTTATATCGTGGTAACAAAAAAAAAATCCTGTTCACTGAAGCCTTTCTGTGAATCGTTTCTTCATCAGAAACGTTGCAAATCGAACCTTGCAGTTAGATAATAATACTAATATAAAAACTGGAAAGTTAGTAAGTGTTAGTTTGATCCGGCTAATCTAAACAACTGGTTCGAATTAAAAAAACTGTGTTGTTTTTCTATAGAGGAAGGCTCTAGGTTTATTTTTATTATCATTATATTTTATGAAACCGCGGGACACAATTAGTCCAAGATATTTAAGAATACACGCTTTATATTCATATCTTGTGGAAATAAATTTATTTCAAAAGATTTTAGAACGACTGCATTAAGAGTGTTTATGTATATATGTTTGTGTGTATTGTCTATCGTCGTGCAAATCTTGAAAACAAATGATGACATCAACTCCTACGACGAGTATTAGTTTAATGAACGGCTGACGAACGTTCATTGAATTCGATTCGTCGTCAATCAACAGTTATATAAAAATATATAAATATGTTATTTATTTTGTTTACTTCTGTTCTTTTCATCTTATTTTATTTTCGGGGTGAAATAAAATTCGCCTTTGTGAATCGTGATGAATTGCAAAATAACATGAGATATTATAGCGCACAAATTTTATCGCTCTCCTAATCCAATTGGACTGCAATCTGCCACGGTCGCAGACAGTTCAGATGCAGGTCCAACGGTTTTATGTAATTTTCGAGTCCTTAAGAGTATTAACCAGGACCTCGAGGTCTGTCACGGTAGCATGCGCAAGCGCTTTTAGTGGGTGTTCAGATGTTCGGGCGCCTTGGAAACCTGCGAGTCCCACATACCCCCACTTTTCCCGTAGGGGAAACACTTAATGCGTTTTTCCAGCGTTAATAAAAAGGACCTCGACGTCTGTTAAATAGTCCCTGGACAAATGAAGCAAGAAGCGCATCACTATTAACATGATGATATATGACATTCGGTTTTCAGTTTCCTAACGATCAGGGATACAATAATTACATTATCATCAGTCTAATTGACTGGTATCACAAGACTAGAAAATTGACTTACCAGTGAAATAAAACGCTGACTCCCATCCGAAATGTGCGATCAGAAAACCGCAGATGGGCATCGTTATCGCCGCACCCAGGGATGACGCTGTGAATAAAATACAATTACGTTATTTAACAAGCATTTAACTGCCGCCTTCAATAGCGTATCTATACTAACATATAAAGCTGAAGAGTTTGTTTGTTTGATCCGGCTAATCTCAGGAACTACTGGTTCGAAATTAAAATATATTTTTGCGTTGGATAGTCCTTTTATCGAGGTTCTAGGCAGATTTTTTTCATTATATTTTCATTAATTTTACGAGGGTGAAACCGCGGGGCACAGCTATATCTATATTTTTTTTAAATAAATAGACCCAATATGATTTTTTAAAGTCAAACTCATAAGTCTTGAGATTAACAAACAAACAAACAAACAATATTTTCAGCTTTAATATAGTATAGACATGTAATTAATTGGGTTGTCGCAATGACGATGGAAATAGTTGTGTTTGATCAAAAAAGATATCAAACAAATCTTAACGAAAGCTTATACATATTATTCATATTGAGAAGTATAGATCTCTTATCAAAAACATGTAGGTAGCTATTTTATTCTATTCTATTATATTCTACACTAAATGTATGAAAATGTGGAATGTTGGTAAATATGCTCAGCGTTTGATACCCAATTCAGATTATCTGGGCGAAAAACTACTTGACACCATTGGAGGTACTAATACGTAATATCTTTTAAATATAATCTTTGTAAAATCCAATACATTGATTGATTTAATTATAAATTACGTAGGAAAATTTTGAAAATAGCAAACTAGTAGGGATACCATTATCTAGGTAGAAATTACAATTCATAAATATTTGTTACATATTGTTGTATATTATTATTCGATTTAATTCAACAAACGCGTAATAATGATCGTCACGAATGCTCATTTCAAACATTAAAATGTTTCCATTCTACCATCCGATCATAATATCATATAATTGACGCAGTTTCGATGCGATATATTTGACGTTGTATTTTACCCATGTCTGTTTTCATACCTTCTTAATTCCCCCAAACTTAAATCGAGAGTAAGTAAACAATAAACCAGTTCAGTTACTAATCCCTAAACGCAACGAACTAACTAGGTACCTATTAAAACGACTTTTACAAGTACCGTGCGAAGATTTGCTAATACCTGACAATGTTAAATGTCAGTATAATCTAATATACTTTCTCTTTCAAAATATCACTACTTAAACTAACATCATTATACAGTTCTGTGGGTAAATATTGAAATTAGCATATTAAGGAATATCATTAGCGAAAACACTATGGATAAGTCAAGGCGTAGGTATTTTGTTTTCCTCGATCGCGCCTAGACCCAGTTGTGGGAAAGGACAAAGGGTGTTAAAGTCATACGTTTAATTACTTAGTATTACGATGAGGTTTTAAAAGCCCTTGGACTCGATGAAAACGGACAATTCATTTTGTTGTGACTTTTATGCATTTTACATTATTACGTTATGTGTTTGTTTAATTATTTTTATTGATGAATTTTAATTATTTGCTTTTATTAAACAATAGCGTTCATTTATTTATTTTATAGCTAATTTCTAATCACCAAATATATTTTACAAAGGAAAGCCTTAATACTAAAATCGTTCCCTACCAGCTAATCTTACAAAGATGGTAGGTGGTTTTTGTAAATATGTTACAAAAAAACAATTATTTAGCAAAACACTAGTACGCCCATATAGACATAAGTATATAAAAATATATATTTAAAATACTGTGAATTATTATCTATGAAATCGTACATAAATAAAATTGCCTATAATATGTAGGTACTTTTGAGCAATATTGTTAATATTAATTAATATAATTTACATAATGGAGGGTTTAACGTGGTTTAACTTTATAATGTTATAATTATGTAATTATTTAAATAAAATTAATGAGTATAATAGTCATGCTTATCATCTTTCCACTTATGAATCGTCTAATCTGTTTCACACATAGAAATATAAATTAATTATTGAACAGAAAAACAGTACGTTCACGTGCATGAAAATATATAATAAGTATATATTTAAAATAGTGTGAAATATTGAGAAATAGTACATTAAAAACATTTAATATTATTTTTTATAACGTCTGAGATCAGACACATCTTTCGTTCCAAGAATAAAACCGAGTTGTTATCATTTATATATGAAATAGAAATATTCATATATATATACCTATATGTATGTATTTACAAAGTATTTCGCAATGTTCGTGATGAATCATTGTGATAACTGATAAGGTATATTAATTTCATGATAAATTCGTAACGGGATCATCAAGATCAACCTTCATCCTCGTCATCATCATCATCAGAGAACAATAATAATAATTAGTGTTATTATCTAATTTAAAACTGTTACACTAATTTTAATTGTGGCAGTAACTGATGATAAGTTTAAAAATAATGAATTTTAGTTTCATTCAAAGTTCGAAACGAAAAAAATAAACGACATTTACATCGTATAACTTTTAATTATAACGATTTCATAAATTGATCAATCCGTCAATATTGCGCTTAATAACCAAGTCTCGCTAAACTGTTTTTTTCATGAGGCTTTGACATGAATACTGATAAATGCGAAGATGTTGTTTGTAAAGCCTTACTGGTAAAACGACTAAACCAAAACACATAAAACTTATACCAGAAGACGCAGCGAGTTTCGGAGAAGGTTTTAGTGTAATATAAGTAGCTGTAGTTTAAATAAAAGACCACTGAAGTGAGAAAGGTGACTAGTACTTGGTACTGTTGTGTTCCGGTTTGAAGGGTGAGTGAGCCAGTGTAACTACAGGCACAAGGGACATAACATCTTAGTTCCCAAGGTTGGTGGCGCATTGGCGATGTAAGCGATGGTTAACATCTCTTTCAATGCCAATGTCTATGGGCGTTGGTGACCACTTACCATCAGGTGGCCCATATGCTCGTCCGCCTACCTATGCAATAAAAAAAAGATTAATATGTAAAACAAAATGCGGGCCTAAGGTCTGATTTTTTAATATAGCAAAATCAGGTCGCTTCGCGTTCGAGGTGTGTAATGTAATTCCTATTCGTAAATAATTACGGTAACAAGTTTGTAAAATAAATATGGATAACTGGTTCAATTAAATTTGATAATCACATGAAGAATTTCGACGCAAAACATGATTAACTTGAACTCTCGTTCAAGGTGTTCTGGTAATAAGTAATAACCGAGACGTATTTTTTGGAGACAATAATATCCGACCTATGGCCGAATACTGAAACGTCTTTCAAATATGAAGGGCGCTCAAATATTTGAAACGTCTTCGAATTTCAAATTTCGCATACTAAATTTTGAAAAATAATGACATTCCAAGCAATTGAGTCCTAATCATATTTGAATGACGTTTCAGTATTCGGCCGTTAATGTTCAATATTATTCAGCCAGATTTGGCGCGAATTTGCCAAATAAAAAAAAACTGTTTACAAACGCTCATAATGAGTACCTACATAACTTTTTTTAAAGTAATCAAATGATTAATATGAACTGACTTATACATATAGACAAATAAAAATTAAAAATAGTTACTGTACAAATCTTGGACGCGTGGAATGGTGGCAAGGATTATTATTTTTTATTGTATAGGTAGGTAGACGATCATATGGCCCGCCTGATTGAAAGTGGTCACCAACCTTGGGAACTAAGATATTATGTCCCTTATGTCTGTAATTACACAGGCTCACTCACCCTTCAAACCGAAACACAACAATACAAAGTACTGCTGTTTTGGGGTAGAATATCTGATGAGTGGGTGGTACCTACCCAGACGAGCTTGCAAAAAGCTCTATCACTAAGTATAGTACTAGCAGAATTTCCTCTTTGAATCGCAATTACGATCCTCTGGGCGAACAATCAGCCGGAAAGACTATATGTATAATGAAAATTATTCGCACTATTACTCCAAGAATTACTAACTTTGTTTTCCACATTTTATTTTATTTAAAATGCGTTTAATTTTAATGTATATATATTTAAAAAAAAAAGATACGCGTAGGTATAATGTTATTCAGCCGGACAGTTATTCAGTCGGATGCAAAACATATGCCCGAATACGAATTTCTTTCAAAAATACAACTCTAAAATACTTCAATGCAATAATCAAGATTGCAATAATCAAGATGTAAAAATTCCAATGATGCAATCATATAAAATAATAGCTTATGTTTTTATTATATTAACATTTATTGTTAGAAAATATTTCCTTATTATTTAATCGATATCCGACTCGAGTTACAAACATCGATTTACGTAAACGTAACTATTAAACATGCCGTCAATGAAACGTCACATTCGTATCGACTGTTTATTACAGACAATTATAATTATATAATAATAATAATAATTTATTGATTACGCATTAAAGTGATTTGTGTCGGAGTTATTCGATCAATGAGACGTCTGTGAAACTTTCCAAACGACCTAAGTATCAGTTCACCTCTGTCCTGATTCGAAATGAGAATTTTGATAGGTTATCACTTAAATATTCTTAAGTAGGTCTTTAAGTTGAGAGTACACTTTTATAAGTGATAATTACGAGCTAATTATAGTTTTTAAGATACTTTATTTTATCAACCGACTTTATCTTCAAGCTCTTGATAATGGCTGTCTGCGAAACATGCGCGTCAGATTTATTATTATTCGCGATGGTAATAATTTGTTTATGATTATGCAAATATTTCCAATACTTTACGGCGTGTGTTGAAATGATGCTGTATGTATACGACACCATTAACCTCGTTTTGTACCAAGTGGGAGCCAAACGAAGTTTTTGCGAAGGCGTCAAATTTCGCAAACACGAGCTCAGAACATAGCCTTGCTATCGAACTCATCGTCACCACACCGAGTGTCCTACACGAAAATAACACTAAGCAACATTTCTCTGAACTGGTTAACCGCGCATAGCAACCGTTGTGCAAGGTTAATTCACGCGGTTGCGAACCAACGGCCAATCGCGGCGCGGTATTCGCGTGACGTCAGCGACCACGCCTGCGCGCGCCTCCGACGCCATGTTGCCGCTTTCAAAGCATATCGAAACGTTTACGCCGTACACGATAACAATCGAGTTCGGTGCCAGTCCATTTGACGTCGGATATTGCTCGATAACGAGCCCAGTAATAATGGAAACGATCTCCGGTCAAGGCGAATTCATTGGTTATTGCGTCTTATGCCACCTAATTGACAATTTGTGAACTACGTCATGGGCGAGGGAGCCCGTTGTCAGATGTCGTTCGCAACGAATGTCAAAACAGTTTTATTAATTAGACGCAATTTATCAAGTGAACGATATAAATAAACGAATGAGATCATTTAGTATCTTACCCATCATGTTGGACATAAACTTCGATCTGTCCATCGGTGGGATCCATTTCGATGCCATGGGGAGAATGGCCGGCCACGTGGCTCCGAGGAGGAACCCGAGGGCGACTCTGAGAGCCACGATCCATCCGAAACCGGCTGCTGCGGCTCCAGGCGAAAGGAGAGTAAGGACACTGGCTAGAAGAGTGCTGTAGCCGAATACTCGCCTAAGAAAAAAAACAATAAGATATATAAGTTACAATTTATTATTTACTTAAGACTATTTAAAACTAAGATATGGCATATAACCTACTAATAATATTATCGTAAATATATTTCTAACAGTTGAAAGCACTTTTTGCGTTCGCGTCAAGTGGCTCACGTATGGATGTAGAACATGAATGAATCATACGCAAATATATATAACCAGCCAACAAACTTACTCTCATTCACTCTATATTATCTCAATGTATATAGATAACGATTACCGTTATCATAATATTTAAATACATTTTACACTTATACTAGAATATAAAAAATAACTGTCACAAAGTCCGTTAGTACTTCGAATTGTTCAAGTCTAACATTTTAATTTCACTTCAAATATATTTCGTAGAGACCTGCCATCAAAAACTGATCTTTACATAAGTGAGTCTATAATTGAATTCAATTGTACATAATATGTAATATACGAACAAAGATTTCCTGTTTAAATTTTTTTATAAATTTTATTCAAATGATTTAACAAATAGTACAGGATACTAGACCAACAAATAATAAAAAATTAGCAATTTAAATACCTAAGACCTAAATGACTTCATTGATACATAAAACATTCCATATTTAAATTTTAAAAATAATTTTGAGTTCTATTTAATACGTTAGGTATTAAATTTAAAAGATTTGAAAACTTTATCTAGGGATGTCTTCTATTTTTAAAAATAATGAATCTTGATATTTAAAAAAAACTTAAACGTGTTACCAAGAAAAAAATCATTGTTTTTAATGTGAAATGTCTTTAGGCGATAAAAGAGTTCTATATTTAAAATTAGAATGCAAATCAGTTTCGAATTGCGCGCGCTACAAGATTTTTTAATCGTTTTTTTGCGCAACAACTTTCGATTGTTGTATCAAATTATGTCAATAAATCATATATAATATTGATTCGATATGAATTATGTTTTTCTGCTCCTGTTTTTGTAGTTATAATAATTAGTTCCATTAATTTCACTTTCTATCTTGTGTTTGGTTCAACAATAAATAAACGTAAAACGCACGCGTTCCGTTCTTACTTTACATCACTCACCAATAAATCGTTTTTAAAATACTCAGAATAATATACATTTCGTGCATAAATATATTAATTGAAGCAAAGTTTTTATTTTTTTGATATACATACATATGTAGGGAATTATTATAAATTTTGTATGGCAACCCTAACCTATCTAGAACGTTCCACATGATTAAAACGTAGTTATTACATGAATTTGAATTTTAGATTGTCGCTACTAAACTCAACTACACATTAATCTGCTTTCTTTGTAAATGTTGATAGTACATAAGATGTATATAATGCATTTAAGGAAATTTAAGGAAAATTTATTGTATCTCAATTTTTGTGACAGGACTAGGAATATCTAATATCCTTTCTAACGGTATAAATGAGAAAGAGATGGCAATAGTATCAGCATATTATATATTATACTCCACGTATATGTATATTATAAAAAACACACTATATAAAAATTATATCTAAATTTTTGCTCGCAATATTAAACAAACGTTTTATTTGCAATACAATTATACATTGGTATGTAAATCTGACAAAAACAAATTGACATTCCTAAATTGAACGAATAAATATTATGTACATACGAAAACTCGACTGTGAGATATTTACATACACACATTAAGTGGTAAAAATGTAACGGGGTCGTATGTACGTGATCAAATATTAAAAGTAACATTTGTAAGAAAACAAATTTGTCTGTCCTTTGCTAATACGTATCTGCAAAATCTCACAGTTTGTGGCATGACACCAGACAGCCAAGCCAAGTTGACATTCTACAATCGTAAACGCTAATAGAAAACTAAACAAATGTATGAGAATGACATCTCTCAACGATAAGTCACGTGGTCATTGTTACTATGTGGATCTCACCGGAGCCAAGTCTCGCCGGAATACTACCGTGAGAGCCTACAAATGACACCATGAGTGAGAATTAATAATAATTTTAAACAAAGTCAATGTCTATAAAAATAAATTAGATGTTCTGTCTTTTATGCCTCTAAATACACTGGCTTAAAGCTCGGCCGCATCAAAACAAAATAGGTGTTGCCCACCCAGATTAGCCTGCACATACCCCCACTGCCACACCAATAACATGATATTAAAAATATACGCAATGCCTCATTATATACTATCTATTTACATATATAAAGATATGACAAATAGCGTCTAAACCGCTAACACAGACGGTACAAACAGTATCTGCAATGGATCTTGACTTTTTGTCAAGATATAAAAACGAAAAGGATTATAATATCACAAAAACTCACAATTAAAATCGCAAACATAATTGTAAAAGATAATATATTTCAAAATCATCCGACGCGGCTTAGTCATTCGACTTAGTCATAAAACCCCCTCCCCTCCGCAGTCCCCTGACTCAGACAGCTGACGTTGTGGAAGTAAGATAAAATAACTGACACAGAAATCCTGTGAAGCCTTGCTATCATATACACGTGGCCTTGTCCGCGTGGATTCATAATTTATATCAAATTCACCTGTTCAGTAAGTCAAAACTTACTACTGAATATTAAATTAATTGAATATTTAACTCAAATATTTAAGTGTATTAAGGGGCCTGGTGAAAATATAATCTAGTATTGTAATAAGGTATTTTATTTAAGCTTTTATTATTCTATAAAAATATGTATATATTTTGAGAATTTCCTTCGATCCCCTTATATCATTCTTAATATTATCTGTTATTATTATGTTTTAGAAGAACGAAAAATTCAAATTTCGAATTTGATTTAAAAATTAACATAAACCTTATTATTAATATAGAATACCAAACCAAACCGTAAAATAAACAAATTTGTATGAGGAAAACCACAAGCAAATACAAGATCGTCGCCATTTTTATTTACATGACGTCCGCAAATAGAATACAAACTGATTAGTCGTTAGCAACAGCTATTATTATACAATAGTAGCAAATAGCCAAGGACCATAAGCATATACATCACATATAGTTGACCTAATCGACCTATCTATTATGATTCTAGAAAGTTCGACGCGGAATCATCAATTAATTCATCACATGTTTGTGGATCGGTGTTCTAGCTAATAGCATACACTCAGGTCTAATTAAAACCATATGGAATGCTAATATGCAATTGGGAATATGCTTATTATAAACAAACGTCACACCCTTAGCTTCTGTATATATGTGTCATCAGGTAATTAATATGTAAAAGTTCATCGATGTTCACGTACTGCATCGGTTTGCATGACACATTATTATAAAGCCATATCTGTACACTGAAAGGTATATAACGGAAGGATATATAATGAAAAATAGTTCGGAATAAGCATATATCTGTACCAATACATAAAGCTGAAGAATTTGCTTACTCTTTAAGTCTACAAGTCAAAGTTTATTTGAACGCGCTAATCTCAATCCAGTCAGTCAATCAATCTAGATTTAAAAAAAAATTATTCCATTTTCAAATTATAAAATAAAACGTAGAAAATCGTTTTAAAATAAAAAAAATGAAGGTGGTTATTTAGTTGGGATTTTTTCCACTGATTGAAATCATAATCGATTTATTTTTAAGGTAAATTAATATCCTTTTCAATAAGACCTTCGGTCAGCGCCCCGTAATGATTCATACGAACTTAATTTTTCGAAAAGGAATCTTCGACATGCCGGATGGGACTGTCATAATCAGTTTAAATCTGTTCACGGCATAATGGTCTTTATTTCTAGGACCATAAGAGCTTTACTTTCAGACATTAAAATGTCCGAACTATTGTTTATTACAGAAAGGAATTTTACAGTAAGTGTAATTGTATAAGGTATTTCCGCCTGATTTTTATGTATTAATTAAGATTTTAAATCTTAAATTTAAAAATATATATCGAAACGTAATTAATCGTCTTTTTCAAAACGTGGAGTGTTCTATTATATTAAAAAAGATAACATAACCTGAAATAAATAATTATGGTACAACATACAACAAGAAATACATATAGGTATGTATGTATTGCAAGATCATTAAATATTAGCAATAATAATATATAAATGTATCATTATATATAATGAGATAGAATCAGAATATGGTGGATATTCGTTCTTGTTTATTGATTAATAAGTGCAGCTTACCGTGCTCCTATGACCTCCGCCAGTCTACCGCCTGGAACTTCTGTGAGCACGTAGCCCCAGAAGAAGCAGCCTAGGAGAAGATTCTTCTGCTTCGTGTTCCAATGGTAGCGAGTCTGTTCTATGTGCTCTGGATGCTGATAAAGAAATAAAAAAATCCCTTATATATATTAACTAAATTAAAAGAAGCATCAACTTTTCATTTTTATCTTGAGTTTATTTTAATTCGAAATTATTGTTGAATAAATAATTGCTGGTCTTATTAAGCGACACTTAATGTTACGATAGCAAAATTTATTTCCTAATTTATATTCTAAACTTGTTTTTTTATCTAACATTTTAATATAAGTAATACCTTGAAATATATTACGTATATTTTGTTTATTATCTTAATTACTTACGACTTAATTAATTTGTTTGCAAAACTAGCACTAGGACTGCATAAGGTCAAATTAAAAAGCACAACTTTAAAGTACAACTTTATGAATTAAAAATGGTTTTAAATTCTTCGAATTTTAAAATTGATGTACAACTTGGGCTACAATTCTACTAATATAACGACTACGATACGTGCTCGAGTCAGTTCCAATTCTTTGACTATTTTATATAATTTTTCGGAACCGAACCAATGCGATGTTAGCATACACCGTTGTGTCAAAATCAAAACTCATTGTTAAATTTATGTCAATAGTTGATAATTAAATTAAACAATAGGTAAACGGATAAATCGTAACGATCACGCTTCGATTCGATTGCGATTAAGTGACAATTAGTAGAACAGACGATCTGGGGCCCTAGACAAGTGGCTTTAACGTTAATAGAATAGAATAGAAAACAACAACCAATGTATGAGATTGACATTCGCGTTCGACTCGAAACGTCTCGAAATGGCGAACGCGAATGTCAATCTCATACATTGATTATTGTTTTCTATTCTATTCTATTAACGTTAAAGCCACTTGTCTAGAGGGGCTGATGTCCTCTTCGCCGTTAATTGTGTTAAAAACAAGGTCACAACATTGAAGTTGACATTCAAACTTTACAAGCTGCAATAATTTTGAGGAAAATGAATGAAAGGTTAAGATCACATAGTTTTGACCTTTAGAACCAAATCGAGTAACCTGACGAGCCATCGAACAAAGTTCTTAAGTTAATTTTAAGTTGTAAAAAAGTCATAAAACAATTTAACTGTGATAATTCTAAGTTAAACTTGTTAATTAAACTCGTTTTTAAATTTGATAACTTTATTACTTGATAGCTTGATTAAGACGTGGATTTACTGATAATTCCTGACTCATAAATTAAATGACTCCTAAAAATGTACAAACTTAAAATATTAAAGAGATGTCATTAACATAACATTCTTGAAAAAATGGAGAATTCGTAATATGGCATAGTTTTAATTGCATTAAAATTTTTGGACAATTACACAGTTTTGCCAAAGAAGTTTATTTAATTGTTATATCCTCTAGAAGTCTAGACCGAACTTCGGCCACGGCGGTCAATATCAAAGACTAATGGCCGAATACTGAAACGTCTTTCAAATATGAAGTGGGACTTAATTATTTGGAACGCCATTAATTTCAAATTTCGCATACTAAATTTTGGCCGTAAAACGACAATTTGAGACGATCGGAGACAAATCAGACAAACACATCTGCTTTACGTCCGCTTCGAGGAGCTCAAGTGTAATTCTCCACGTCCAAACACCACCGAGAGTTTCCAGAGTTCTTATTGCTAAGATTTGAAACCAGGATCTTGGTATATGCTTATAACTAGATAAAATTATACCTGTGTGACATTGAATGAATCTGTGAGGTTGGTAATGGTGTGGTTGTCTTTCGCGTCGAAGATCATTTCGACGACCGCGATGGTCAAGTTCACGCGCAGAGCGTAGTTCAGCATGAACCCGAGGAGCACCATGATGTTCAGCACTTGGACGCATGTTAGGCAACCTACAAGGAAAAATTTTTTTAGTAAAACTCAAATAACTAATTATTCTAAGCAATTAATATTTTTTTTTTATATATTTGTTATAGTTGTATTGATTATTTGACGTCAATTTGCATAAATTATCAAAATACAATTCAGGAGTACCAAGGTTTTCAAGCGCCAAAATTTATAATGGCGTTTTCTATATTTTGTAGCGCAAAGCCTGCCTATTATTATATTTACCCAATTCAATTCGCAGTTGTGAGTTTGGTTCAATTTATATTATTATCTTTAAAAAAATAAACGCGCATCACAAACCGAAATTATCTAACGTTAGTAACAGCATCCCATACGTCATATAGTTATATCTTTCCGTTAGCGTAAGCGTTATCTATTGTCTCACACATTGTGATGTAACAAATTACTAAACTAATGTACAAAAAAACTTACGTTAGAATGACGAACATAGACGATTCAAATTTAAAGACGACAAACGAAGACTATTGCGTATGTAATAATTATCACACAATAACAACGATCAAATTTTTAATGTATACTTTTGTTATCAATTACGTCATTTTTATGTGGTCGACGAGAGACAATGTTATTAGTTACACAATATGCCTATATGTGTATCTGTTTCAAGTTTTTCCCTGAATAAAATCGTTACAAACATTTCTAGAAAAACAGTTTACCTTAAGATATTCTGTGTATTTAGGGCACTTTAGACAGTTGAATCGCAATTCCTAAGCAGTTGGAGTAAAATTATATCATACTCTGGGACTACCTACAGGTCTATGGTCTACTGCCACATTTTTCTAACCTACAATCATTGAGATCAAATAAGCTGAGTCGCAAATCGCGAAAACCTTCCTAGTCCAGAGAATTGGCAAACCGAAGTAGCGTCTCGTCTACATCTGCCGCAGAATCGATAAATTATAATAATAATCGATCAATATATGGCTTCATGAGTTCAGAACACCTCTTGGTAAACGTAAGAGAGTGACGACATACGCAAATTGGTTGACGGCGTTTGGGAAATTAGCGCCAAAAATGATAATCGAAAGTTCTAGTATAATACTCTAGTATACTAATTAGTGGTTTTAAATCAAGGAAAAAGAATTTCGCACGCGAAATATCAACAGGAAGAGTTTTAACTGTCAAGTCCTTTTGTTTTGTAAACTTCTGGTTTGACGCATCGCTGTCTGTTTATCAGCTGCGAATTACGACGTAAAATAATGCCTAAGTCGCAATTTTGTAAAATAACACGATTATTATAAGCTATTCGGTTTCAATTTTTATACAAAGCAGATGCACGTGGTTATGGAGCACGAGAAAATGTGTCACTTGATGTTATGTGGTCACCATCGCTCATAGACATTGGCGATGTAACAAATATTAACCATTTACACCACCAAGTTTTTTTTTTTTTTATTGCATAGGAAGGCGGACGAGCATATGGGCCACCTGATGGTAAGTGGTCACCAACGCCCATAGACATTGGCGTTGTAAGAGCTGTCAACCATCTCTTACATCGCCAATGCGCCACCAACCTTGGGAACTAAGATGTTATGTCCCTTGTGCCTGTAATTACACTGGCTCACTCACCCTTCAAACCGGAACACAGCAATAACAAGTACTGCTGTTTTGCAGTAGAATATCTGATGAGTGGGTGGTACCTACCCAGACGAGCTTGCACAAAGCTCTACCACCAAGTGAAAATGGTGATGGTTAGATGTTTTGTCTGTTACATTGGTTCATATCATGTATTAATAATATAATAATATTATATATTGGCTTAGATATATTATATCTGGCAATAAGCAGTTATTGGACACATAGTTTAATTTTCCTTCAACTCCCTAACGCGTCGTCCAATCGTTGACGTTGTGTCGTGACTTTTATTAATATTTTTATTTTCATATTTAGAATATTATTTTGTTTAAAATAAAAACTTGTTTTTTTTTTTTTAAATAGGTACATATTTCGAAATTCGAAAAGGCAAAAATCAGCTGCTGTCGTGATAATTATAATATTGAAGCTAATATTAATAAAATGACAATTAATAATACGAGGTCGTTGTATTTAGAACCAGGTGTGGTCGTATGCAAATATGGCATTAATATGTATGTATGTAAGATCGGTTGCATAATAAACTTGTTACGAGGATTTAACTCGCTATGTGATTTGTATTCGCATAAAAATAAACAACAACATCCTTTAAATGTCCTAGTAATAACAGCCTGTGAATGTCCCACTGCTGGGCTAAGGCCTCTACTCCTCTTTTTGAGGAGGAGGTTTGGAGCTTATTCCACCACGCTGCTCCAATGCGGGTTGGTGGAATGCACATGTGACAGAATTTCAGTGAAATTTGACACATGCAGGTTTCCTCACGATGTTTTCCTTCACCGTTAAGCACGAGATGAATTATAATCACAAATTAAGCACATGAAATTCAGCGGTGCTTGCCCGGGTTTGAACCCACGATCATCGGTTAAGATTCACGCGGTCTTATCACTGGGCCATCTCGGCTTAAATGTCCTACAGCTGGGTTAAGGTCTCGTATCTCTTTGAGGGGAATGCTTGGAGCATTATCCACCACGCTGCTCCAAAAAAAGTTGGTACACATCGAACACGGGATTAATTATGAACATAAATGAAACACTTGAAATGTTTTTGCCTGCCATACAATCTTCGATTAGATTGGATCCTTATTTCCACTGGTCATGTCGACTCTTGTTCCCATGTCAATAAAAAATACATATTCGGAAGGTATTATTTTACATTTACGTTTCTCAAGTAAACCCAATGAAAATAAACAAATACAACTCGCCAACTAATCTGTCGAATTTCTGTCAAAAAAGATTTGCGAAAAAAAAAACTTTTACGTAGATTTTTTACTGAAAATAACCATTATATTATTATTTTATTTATTTGCATAACCTAGTTATACAACGACAAAAGCACAGATTAATGACACTACGTAATTAATTTATTCATGCAAAATCATTTTACTAGTAAATTGAATCAAATAGATAAATACATTTTTAAATGTTTTTGCTATCCATACTACTTTCTGCAATTTATAAGTTATTTATTTATCGTCACACCTGGTAATGAGCTTATATAAAAAATCATGCATAATATAATATATTATAAGTAGATGATAATTAAGTGCTAAATTAGTATTCATTGCATTATATACAGGTTATAAAATCATTTATTATAAATTTAATTATTTATTATAATAATTGTTGTATATATACATCTATATAAATAAAATGATAGAGGTCTCCAGTAGTGCGCGCATCACGGAAAAACTATTGGATAGATTTCAATGAAATTTTCTAAATTTTGTCTCAGACACTTGGCCCTCAAAAAAAAATGATTTCGATATCTTCATTTAATAAAAAGTTATTAAAGTTTCAAGAAACAACGATTTGTATATGCACTGCGTGTTCAGTGATGTATGTTTAAACAAAGTATATTTTTGCTTGCGATCTTTTTCATGTTTTTTCCTTCGTACATAAGAAAACTTTGTTAATATATCAAGCAACGCGGACAAAGTCGCGGGTATCAGCTAGTATATAATATATATGTATCTTTGTATGTATCTTTTTTTGCTAAATATATATTTCCTAGATTTTTCAACAAAAAATATACCCAGGTACTTGAATCATTAATCAGTTGAAAGACCCTTTTATTTATTAAGATTGTTATTTAATATTGAGTTCTCTCATCCGTTATTGCCCAGAAGAATTTAAATTCCGAACATGAAATAAAAAGAATAGCTTACACTACTATATATTACTACTACTGAGTAGAGTCATGTACGAACAAGTCGGAAAAGAAAATGGAAAAACAATATCGTAGGCTGAGGAAATAAGTCGGGAAACATCCGGTATAGTTACCTTCAATATTAATGATATTTATATTTTATTTGCTTTTTTTATGTTTAATAATACACTCTTGTTAAATTACAATTCAAAACTACTTGTGTAAGCTTGAAAAGCCTGTATAAAGCCAAAAAATATTAGTACAAATAATTAAACTTCTTGAAGCTGTTTGTAAAAGTATCTTTACATATTTAATTATAATAAAACAATGTCTTACTAGATAATAGTTCAGATAAAATCATTTAATGCAGTCTATGATTAGCCGTTATTCAAATCAGCTGAACGGATGCTGTAAATCTGCACGCCAAGGTCGAACAACATTATACTGAGTAGCGTCATTGTACGAACAAGTCGGGAAAAAAAATTGGCTCCCTTGCAAAAACAAGATCGTAAGCAACGGAAATAAGTCTAGATTACCGATCCACTTCTTTCAATTTATAATATTCATAGTAACAGCCTGTGAATGTCCCACTGCTGGGCTAAGGCCTCTTCTCCTCTTTGTGAGGAGAAGGTTTTGGAGCTTATTCCATCACGCTGCTCCAATGCGGGTTGGTGGAATACACACGTGACAGAATTTCAATGAAACTTGACACATGCAGGTTTCCTCACGATGTTTTCCTTCACCGTTAAGCACGAGATGAATTATAATCACAAATTAAGCACATGAAATTCAGCGGTGCTTGCCCGGGTTTGAACCCACGATCATCGGTTGATATTCACGCGTTCTTACCACTGGGCCATCTCGGCTTTTTATATTATAATATAATATCTCGGCTTTTTTATTATAATATTCATATTTTATTTCATTTCCACATTCCGAACCGATGGTAGTGATTGACGATTCATAAGTACTTGCACATACATTAATAGTTACTTGTAAAAATATGAATAAAAATATTTGAATTTGTAATATTTTTAACATTTTTAAATATCTATGTTTAATTGTTTATATCCTACACTAAAAGTGTTTTTCAATTACACTCTCATTCAAAACGTCTCGATTCTTCTACTTCTTACTCTTACTACTCGATCATCATAAAGTATTACGTATACGTTGTCCTCAACTCCACCTACACCCAACCTCTGGGGGTAAACTAATGATAACATATAATATATAATATCTTCCATATGTAGCGGGAATACAGCCAAAACGGTGGTTAGAAGACCTCCTCACCTATATAGTATATACATATAGTACTATACTATATTGTTTAAATATATTATCTGGTTTCATTTTTTATAATCGCATTATGACTATGTCATTAATCACTCCATATAAATTATCTCGTCAAACTGTACATTCGAGGTTTAAGGTTATGTGAAATAATAAATAGAATAGCTTTTTTTTTATTTACTGAACCAGCTGAATATCTTGTTATAATATATGTATTCGTATCGTACATTAACCGTAACGTAAAAGGAAGTGAGATAACAGTACTGTCCCCACATACACCAACAGTGTCACGTGACAGATCTGAACCAATGGTATACAATATCTTGATCTGTACTTCTGCGAGAACAAACTCGAAACTCACCGAGGAACGTCAGGTGATTTCCAACGTTGACTATAATAGTAGTCTCTACTTAGATAATTCTAGGTAGTATGTGTTTAATTATTCTCAAATTATCTAGCTACTCGTAACTTGGTGGTAGGGCTTTGTACAATCCCGACTGGGTACCACCCATTCGTCACATACTCTATCTCCAAATAGTAGTATTTAGTATTGTTGTGTCACGGTTTGAAGGGTGAGTGAGCCAGTGTCATAACAGGCACAAGGGACATAACATCTTAGTAATGTAATGGTTGCCAATGTCTATTGGTGGTGACCGGAGACACATCAACAGATGAATAATACGCAAGTCAACCAACATAAGCCATTAAAAAAAAAATCATATAAAAATAGCGTTGGTTTTTTTTAACGAAACGTAAAATGCAGGGAATGTAATGAAAACGAAAGTGTAATACGTTATTTATACCGCGTACACGAATACCGTTACACACGTAACAGCAGATATATACATATATTTAAAGCAGCTGTCTTCTGAGCGCGACGGTACTCGCGAATTAAACATTCCTACCGGTTGTGTTGTATACGATCAATTAATTCGACGGGAAAACAAAATATTGCTAGATTCTTCTAACCTTTATGATAAAAAGGGATAGAAAAAAATTCTATTCTTACTCTTTCTCAACTATTACTTGGAAGTATAGAAACAGTCGACTATAATGGGATGTGTCGATAAATAAGGTAATGAAAATATCATTTCTTACTTTTTTTTTAATTTAATGTATCTCTAAGTCTTAGTTACAAGATGGTTGGACCATCACAGTAGATTAAAAAAAAATTAATTCTTTACTTGACCTGACGAAAGCTTAGGATAATTGAAGTTGATACGTTATACTTACTAACGACAAGTATATTTTTGCATTTAATTGATTAATCAATATTTAAATATATTCGTAACATTACATAATGTACTTTAAAATAGCGATATAATGTTAATTAATCTTAATGTCGTCTTACAATTACAAAATAACGAGCATTCCCTCTTAAAATACACACACACTCTCTGTTTAAAGATTACGCGTGCATTACGAATTGTTTTCGATGTGTGCGTGCCAGCTGTGGGGTGGGTCATGGATAGGGTTGCCATGCGCTTGAATTTCTTTAGTACCTTGAACTTTGATGTGGACAATGTATTTACAAAGTAAATAATATGTTGATTGTCGTGGAAAATGATTTGTCAAAATTTGTTTGGCACGTATGTGATAAATATACTAAAAAACTATGATAAATGTAGGTGCTATATTTTAACTTGTCGTACGTATTTTTGTTTAGGATATTTCATGATTTTTTAGGAATAAAGAATTATCGTAATATTTGATTATGAATAATAAAATAATCTCTGCATATTATTACATTCGTTTGCTTGTACTCAGCGGTTACAGATTTATCTATCGTTATTCATACCATGAGTTCATTTGACAGTGCATTAGCTGCGAGGTTAGGGTTGCTAGCACATCGAAATATGTAAAATGTTTTTAATTTTTTTGTATATGTATATTACGAAACTTTTTTATTGCAATACAGAGAACAAATTGACAATTTCAAATTTTACGTACAATATTGTTTGGCAATAAGAGACAGGTTAGTTATATAGCTCAGTCGAAACAGAACCCTAGAGCTAATAACCGCGATCATACTCTTATTTTATGCGAAGCTTTCACATAGCATTTTATAATCATGAACATCGTATGAGGTTATAAGGGTAAGTTCTTTAAATTTAAACTTTAAATTGACCTTATGTGTATAAAGACATGGAGTTAATTTATTTGTGCACCAGCTGTTGGGTATAGGGTTGCCGTGCTCTCAAATTTCGTAACCTTATACATAATTCAGATTTTATATCAACATGAAGTAAATTAATATTAATAAAAAATATATATTTTGATTTCGCTTTTTCATCCTATTATTTATTCTTATAGATATTGTTATTACAGTTATCACTTGAATTTTATTGTCAGTGATTTTCCCGAGAATATTGTTAGCAAAAATCGTTTTCATTTTAATTCGTAATAAAATAATCTTATAAAAACACCATACGAGCACGCTACATACAATAAGTTTTATACACAAAGATACGGCAAAGTGTCATAAGCCGAAATTGAATTTAAAATAATATTTGTAACTTTTTTTTTAATTATAAAATTGGCAATCCTAGCTTACAACTTTGTAATGAACAATGCAGAGGAATTCTAGAGGAATTCTTACATAACTGTAAACAAACGTAACGCAAACTTATAAGTTACAACATGGCTCAGGTTTGAGATGCCATGTGTTAAGATGTTTTTAGCTGACAAAACGGAAAACTAAGTTACATAACTTATTTTAACTTACAATAAAGAGAAAAGATTTGTTTCTTTGATAAACTCTCAAACGACTGAAGCTGTTTTAATAGTTCTCTCACAAGAAAGCTTCTTTATCCAAAAGTATATAATTACAGATGTAAGCCTCAACTCAGACGAGCTTGGACAAAGCTCTACCACCAAGTACTTATCATCGCCTCGTCATATGCGGTAGAAGCCGTGGAAACTAGTACAAAATAAAAGCAAATTGCTTTTAAATCCTAGTTACATTTTTTTTATCCCAGAACATTTCCATTGACAATATATTAAGTGTCTTATATGGTGACCCAGGATTATCGCTGACTAATAGTTTTCAATGAAACAATTTATTATTCTATCGGTTTCCGCATGCATTGCATACAGTTTTCTCATAATCATGTATGTGGTGACCATCATAAATCACGATAACACGCCTACATATAAAAGAACGTTTGTACTTCACTTCCGGTAGTATTTCAAAGAATAATAGCTATCACTACATCACGATATAACAACCTCATATCCAATGTTACAGCCTTGTAATACCCGTTAATAGACTGCAGGCTTATACTGGCTTATAGTACAAGTCTTTTAAAATATATAAAATCAAGATACTTCTTATATTCGAGATACCTATTCTACATTTGTATATCATTATCTATGATTTTATAGAATTCTATTCAAGTAGTTATTACTAGTACTTACAATTAACCTAGCACAAAGCTATGCACCTAGTTTTATAGTATAATTGTGTTATATTTTTTACTTAGTAATATAAAAATTGTTCTTTTACTTGTAAGGCTATGTTTTTCACAATAAACTAATACTATCATATTATTATTTCACATGAAAGGGGGGGCGGGGTGTCAAAGAAAGGGGGATTAGTTATCCTATTATTTTCTGTGCCTTTGATAAATTGTATGCAAAATTTCTTCAAAGATTAGTCGATACTTTTATTTATCATCTTTTGATGACGTAATAGGTGATCTGTGCGCGTTCAGTATTTAGTAAGATTAGTAAAACTGTCATTGATCACAGTTTAAATCTGCACACAAGTCAATATCGATAGCATGCACTGAACGTAGGCTGGAGGTAGTGCCTTTTAGATTTCATGTCGTGATTTTATATTATTCGGGAGGACAAATGACTGCTCCACCTGATGGTAAGTGGTAGTAGAGTCCAAACGCGACCACGGTTAGTACAGCCGGGAATAATCTGCACTAGCCGCCCCCGCCTTGCCGGTCTGCAAGAATCCTCTTCAAGCCTCGTTTAAAGGATTTTTTTTTTCAATTAGTATTAATTAAAAGACAAGTAACATAGTACCGTGTAAAGGAGTAGCTATATTATAAGTATAACCAATATTAGAAACTTAGGTAATATATATTACTAGCGGTTGTTAACCTTTGCCTCGGTAAATATAACTCCGGAAGTTGAACTAGGTGCCGTTGGCGACTTCTTCGCTTTATTTCCCTGACGTTTAGATAAATTGAAAATTGTACCGTTGAAACAAATTACTTTATAAGTTTGTAAACACGCTGAGCCCGCAAATTTGTATGTGTTTTAGATAACACAGCTATGTATCGCGATTAAATCTTTCTGAATGTTTGCTTATTGTTAACTCTGTACATACATAATCCATTAAATATAATAACTAACACAATTGTTTTAAAATTAAAGATGTTTCAAATGAAATTAAATATTATATATCTTTGGTATACATAGGCTGGCTGGCGTGGCTACTGCCACGTTGGTATAGTGGCTAGAAATGAGACCGCATATTCGAAGCTCGAAGTTCAGCAATCAAACTTCAGGCCCAGAGTCTGAAGTAGAAATTGTTTACTATCTCGTGCTTCGGAATGAACGTAAAGCCGATGGTTCTGCGCCTGAACTGTATCGTGTCAGATTACCGGTCCCATCAAATTATGAGTCATAGAGTCTAGAGTACAATTAGCAGAGGGTTTTAATTATAAGTTCATTTATATCTCCCTATTATTATGGTATTAAAATTTACGGACACTTAAAATATATATTATTAAAAATAATTTGTAATTCCAAAAAGTATTTCAAAATGAAAACGTTTAATAGTTTCGATCATATTCTTGCAACACCGAAAGTGTTAGGATTGCCACATTTAAGACAAATTAAATACATCAACGGTAACAGATAAGAGAAACTCGTTCGTAATTCGTATTTATAAATAAACTGAGGTCGTGAAATGAAATCGCTAATTCGTATCCTGAATGGTTCAATACGGAACCACACCTAAAATAATAATAACATGAAATTTTATATATTTATTTATATTACGCAGGGTCAGCACAACATGTATTTTTCTTCCATTACTTTCTGTTTCTCGTCATCTCACCTTTCATACACATCCTTTCATACGCAATCCATCCATACTTTCTTCGGTCTCCCCCGTCTCCTATATCCATCAACATTCATACCTACTCATCTTCCTTCTAGTAACATGATTTTTACCCCCTTCTCATCAAAAACCCACCCATATCACGCTAATCTATCACTATTCAACTTTTCATCTATTGATGCTACTTTCAGACTTCCTCTGATATACGTTTCTTATCTTGTCTATTCTAGTTACACCGCACATCCCTCTTAATATTCGCATCTCTGCCGCATGCATTATCTTTACATCGTCTTCTTTGGCTGCGCAACATTACCTAATAACCTTAACTAATAGACCAATAAACAATGTTCACTATTATTTTTCAGTTTTAATTTAACCATCTATAACTAATATATAAAGCTGAAGAGTTTGTTTGTTTGATTCGGCTAATCTCAGGAACTACTGGTTCGAATTTAAAAAATATTTTTGTGTTGTATAGTATAGATTTTTATTCATTATATTTTTACTAATTATACGCGGGTTAAACCGCGGAGCACATCTAATCAGTAATAATAATATTATTCTAAAATCACTTCGTGACATGTATGGGCTATAACATATCATTCTACATATTTGATTTACGTTAATCTTAACTAACGTCCTAACACTCCTAACAGGGTTTTTCCAGAAGCCTCAATTAAAATGTGCATCGATGCAATATTTTTTCACTAAAATCAAGTTTTTTTTTCCTTTTATTTTATACATACAGCCTCAGCTGATATGATAACACTAATAAAACCCGGTTTAATTATTATTATTTAGTGTTTTTTCCTTATTTCCTACTAGAGGTTAATAATAATTGAATAGATTTATGAAATGCAAGTCATTACATTATAATTAAAACTATTGATTTTGATGTTACACATTACGTCAATGCTACATAGAAACAGCGGATACAAGTACATAAATGTAAATAACAAACACATATGTATAATATATCATTCAAACACATAAGTATGTATATACCTATTTGATTTAAATATAATAGTATTGAATTAATATACAAAAAGTAACTAATGACAATACATTGAAATGAGGAATAGTAAAAAAAGACTAAACATTTGGAATATAATTTTTTACCGACTTCAAAATAAGGAGGTTATCAATTCGTCTGTTTTTTTTTTGTAAAATAATGATTGAAAGGTGCCTACTTGAGTTTATATTTTGATTTCATTTGATTTTTTTTATATGTGGTAGCTACTAATAAAATATTAACCAAATAAAAATTATATGATAGACAAAAAACAAAGTCTTACAGCCTTAGTCTTTAGCTTTATATACTTTCATACCCGTATTGGAGCAGCGTGTTGGAATAAGCTCCAAAACTTCCCCTCAAAAGAGGCCTTAGCCCAGCAGTGGGACATTCACAGGCTGTTACTGTTACTGTATACATAAATATGTACTAATATTATTAATGGGAAAATAGTGTCTTTGTATTAAGTTTTTACGAGTAAGCCGGTTTCCGGAGGACCGGTTCCGATGAATTTTGGTATGAAGCAAGCTTGGACCCCAAGACACGACATAGACTTTACCACTTTAGACGAGACCAACAACACTTCCGTACTCTGGTCGTAACCTAGTATATTGTCTATAAATATTGAAAACCTTAATAAAAAATATATCTGTACAAAAAAACCAGTCTTAAAAGTATCAAGACATAACATCCTCAATCGAAAAAAAAATCTAAACCTATCACAAAAAGATGTCAATAGAAAAAATACCAAACACGTGACCCACATAGTAATCCGCGTGTGAATCTAATCGGTCAATATCAAGTCTAAACGGTCGTTTGACAAGAATATCGATACCGTATGTGAATGACAGGCGACTAATTTGACTATTAATTGACACTGATCGTATGTGTTCCGCTTACTTTTACTTTTTTGTTCCATAGGCCAATAAGCAAAGGTATAGGATTTACTACTACTTATCTACTATGCCAATGTACCGCAAAAGAACTATGATATCATATTAATTCGAAATTTAAAAATATTGTTTTTTTTTGTGTTGCTTATTGATTTTCATAAATCTACCACCGGTTCGGAAAATAAACACATCAACCCTGAGAAAAACCGGCGAACGAAATTAGCAAAAAATATTATTTTATTCAGAAAAAAAATATTACTCAGCAAAAACTATTTATTATTATTCATTGTAGTTATAATGTTACTGGCTCATACATTCTTTAATCGATGATTACTTTAACCGATTAAAATCGGTAGGTCAAAAGTTTTCTTCATCAACACCTTTAGACATAGTTAGTACATTAGACGTTGTAATATTAATCATTCCAAATTACACTGCCTCACTCACCCTTCAAACTGAAACAGAGCAATAAGGATTGCTGTTAAGCGACAGATTAAGTGACGAATGGGACCTCGACGGGCTAGGACAAAGCCCAAAGTAATGAGCAAATGATTAAAAAGAAGTCTGAATGAAACATAATTCGTAATAACAATGAATTCATTTAAAAATAATTGCTATATATCAACGATTTTTTCTAAATTGATAATCCCAATGTGAAAACATTTCTCACGGCTAAGGCTGTGCAATTTACTATTTCATTAACATGCACTCTGCCCATGCGCAAGTAATGCGCTGAGCACACTTAACGGTTCATTATTCTAGCTGTTGACATGCTTAACAGCTTTCCGTACGTGTCCAACATTAGTTGGAATCGTTTGTACAAACTTCCTAACAGCACCAGAGTTCGCATTAATATAAAATTATTGTCTTATCGTTAGCAAAAAGAATCGTACTATTATATTGCTCCAAATATTGAGACATTTGGAGCAATATAGGAACATGAAATTTACAGTTGTCGAGTCCATAGTCTATGCTTATTAAAACTGCGTATCGCACTGCATCTTCTCGTAGATGTTTCGTTCAGTTAGGCAGTCCACAAAAAACCCCATTTATTAGTATAAAGCTGTTTTTATTAATTCACTTTGGAAATATCTGAGAAGACGGAATATTTGATGTTTAAACAAGTACTGACGACTTCAAATACCTTTTGATACATGTGTTGGAACCGGTCTGCAATTATTTGCAAATATTTATTTAAAAATGTGCGAAATAACACGATTTGGTCAGAGCGAAACATAGAAATACAAAGGTTTAATAAAAATCCATTATTATTGGTTCAACTATATTTCAAGTACTAACGAACATTAAAAATCTATTTAAAACATTGATTGTTGACTTAGTTTGAACAGGAATATAAATAATGAAATTAGATATCTAGAAGGCCAACCTGTTTATATAAAGTGACGATTTCTACGATACTTTCTCTTACAAGGCACGCTGGAAAGGACCACGTGAAATATGCCGACGTGGGTGTTGCTCCCACGCTAAAAGATATATTAGCACTTTACGTCGGAATACTGAAGAATTTATATTTCGAATAAAGATCACAATGACGATTCAAAGACATTTCAATGAAAGAGATAATTTAATTGAATTCAACTATACAGTTAATTCAATATTGTTTATCCTAATATAGAATTGGGTGCT
Organism: Nymphalis c-album; assembly: GCA_963151315.1. Lineage (NCBI taxonomy): Eukaryota > Metazoa > Arthropoda > Insecta > Lepidoptera > Nymphalidae > Nymphalis > Nymphalis c-album. Next base: position 2,011,199 of record OY720602.1, on the reverse strand, counting down.
TAATCATGCTGTGACTTAGTTATCACAGTTTTGATATGAAACTTAAGAATTATCAATAAAATCTATAACAATGTTTATTAAAAAACACTTATTTATATTTAGGACTTAATTAAGTATATAACAGCCTGTGAATGTCCCACTGCTGGGCTTAGGCCTCTTCTCCTTATTTACGAGAAGGCTTGGAGCTTATTCCACCACGCTGCTCCACTGCGGGTTGGTAGAATTAACATGTGACAGAATTTCAGTGAAATTTGACACATGCAGGTTTCCTCGCGATGTTTTCCTTCGCCGTCAAGCACGAGATGAATTATAATCACAAATTAAGCACATGAAAATTCAGTGGTGCTTGCCCGGGTTTGAACCCACGATCATCGGTTAAGATTCACGCGTTCTTACCACTGGGCCATCTCGGCGGCTTACTTTAAGTATATAAATTAGAAAAAGGTAATGTGCAAATCAACACCACGTGGAATGGTAGCAAGAATGTGTTTTCCCATTAAACATTAGTTCCGATTCTTCGAAATGAACCAGGGAGTCGGGTACCTTCGGTTTCGACGGTTTTCATTGCGTGAAAAAAAAGGACCGAGCTCTACTATTCAATAACGATTACGATACATTACCGATTCAATTTCGACCTAACTTTGAATAATCTATATTTATTCGAATCTAATGACTGCCTCGTTGGTCTAGTGGCTTGATGGCCCCACACGCGGCGGTCCTGGTTTCAATTCCCAGGTCGGGCAAATAAATAGTTATTGGGGGTTTTCTGTCAGAAAATTCTTAGTAGCAGTCCGGAGTCTGGAAGTTGGAAGTGTGTACACTCCCGTGCCTCGGAAAGCACGTTAAGCCGTTGGTCCTATGCCTGAACTCTTTCAGGTCGTGTCGGATTGCTGTCCCATCGGATTATGAGAGCTAAGGAAAAGAGAGTGCACCTGTGTTTGCGCACAAACTTGTGCACTATAATATCTCCTGCGCAGTTGGCTAATCTCTCTTGAGATTGGCTGCCGTGGCCGAAATCGGTCTGGAGGACCTTACTATTCTTATTTGTTCGAATCGGAACCGAACCGATAATATGTGAACATATACCGTTGTATCAAAATGAAACTTAATTGTTAACTGTCATGGCAATGGTCGATAATTAATTTTAAGAATAGGATAGATAGTTTATCTGTGTACCCAAGTTTGAAAACCTAGTAACACTAATTTCATCTACTTAAGGATGCATGACAGCCTTGACAGCTTTCAATTTAATTCACATGTTATTTTTTAATCTGCTTCAAATTGATGTAGGTAATTTATGAATTAAGTCAACTGTTTTTATCAATAGATTGGTCGATAAGCTTTGCTAGAATTAATGCTCCATTTAATGCTAAAGTAATCTTAATTCGTACTACAAAATTATTACTTGTAACAAAATAGCTGTATTTTTACAGATAACTTTTTTATATCGTTGAAGTATTAGTATACACTATACGATCTTGATGGTGAGGTTTGAAGTGCTGAATATGACAAAGATTGTATATTGTTTGAAAAGATCAATATATCAGTTGAATCGAGCTTATAAGCTCAATAGAAAATCGATGAAACTGGCCAAAAATTATAATAATCTCCAATAATGATTTTTTTTATCATAAATGGTGATATTATCTTTTGATAATGTAACATCGAAAGCTATTAAGATATTGTAATGACAAGTTTTTTTTTTTAAATATACGTGGTAGGAATGAATACTAAACTGACCAAGGATAATTTTTTTATTTAACGATCAATTTGAATGATTTTGCACATAGTAACATGTAGGTCAAATATTTATGACAGCAGAGAAAGTAGAAAAAGTAGACTAGACTATATTTCGTTCACAACTTTTTTTTTGTTTTTATCATATCTTACAACCAATGAGTTTAAATTGGTTTTGTTTCCTGCTAAAATACTTATGACTTATGACCATCGTTGGGCAGAAGAGAAAGTTTGTATGTAATTTTCTTAAATAAAAAATTTCAATAATAAAACTTGTCAGGAGTACAAGGATTTATTTTTATTTAACTTTAGTTATTTAGGTAAATTTCTCAATGAGAATTTATTTATGTTGTGTAAAATCTTTTGTCATATCTTATAAGAAAAATACGCAGGAAATGCCAAGCGCTATTCGCGATAGTTGAACAGCCTTGGCATGATTTAAAAAATCATTTTCGCTCATTCTACAACGAGTTTTTTATTTGTTTACAAACACTTTACAATATAATTACGTCGACACGTGTCTCGGTGCCATTATAATTATAACACATTAAAAATAAACATTTTAGTTTGCTGCTATATTTAACTGCGAATATTATTATATTTTTATTTATTATATGTTGGTTTTGACTTTGAAATACGTAAAGACATTTTTATTTTATATAATACATACGTATTGCATTAAGACTTCACTTTACAGCGGGTAAAAGATACAAAAAATAAATTAAAAAAAACGTTTACGCTTAAAATTCCTTTACAATGAAATAAATTTTAATTAATAAAAGCTTTTAACATATCTATAGTCTGTGCCTCAAAAACGGAAACGCGATTACGCGTAAGATAGGCGCGTTTATTTTCAAAATGGCCGTCTGCCAAGGCACCAACGTCACAGCGGGCGCGCCGCGCGACCGCAACGTGAACACCAGCATTGCGAACAGTTGTGCAAATATAAATAGCTACATTATTATTATTATGTTGGAAATCAGCGAGCGTTTATTACAAGCATCGCTTGATGTTTCTTCAAAAATTACATTGTGTTGCCAGATGTAACGCTAAATTTAAAATTTACCGGCATGTATTTATTATATTTCATTTTTGAAAGACATTAGAAATTAGTATTCGTGACTGTTTGAGGGTTTTATTTATTTTTTATACTATAATTAATTATTTTTGTAACATATTTAAGTGCTGTTAGCAAACTTAAGACGTCATCAAAGGTAATAGCGAAGTTTTATCATGAACATATAAATTTTATGTACAAAGTAACATAATATCTGACCTTTCACGATCAACTGCGTTCGCATAATAATTTACATGATTCATCTCAAAATAATGTTATATTCCTGTATCAAAAATGTATTATTGAAATGCGGATTTTATATTATCAATGCTGTTGCTAGCGTTACAATATTTTATTATTTTAATGATCAACTTGACTTGCAAATAGCGTACAAAATTAATAAATGGTTTAATTTTTACTTGAAGCTTAAAAAAAACAAACTACCCACTAAGTACTTTTAGATCGTGATAGCTAAAGATGTAGGTAGGACAGTCGGGGACAAAATCGTCGGATTATGTTTGCTTTTTTTTAAATGATTAAGTTTAGAAAAATCGAAGATTATGTATACAATTTTCGCTATCGACGATACATTGTAAGAATTTTTGTGATTATAAATTGTTACGGTGCATACAGCTCGGATTTATTTATGACATATATGATACAAATAATATATTTTAAACAATAGTTATCATTGTAATTGTTGTCAAACAAAAAAGTTATCTTTCAAATTTTGTATTTTAAATCGGGATTAAAGAGAAAAACTTCCACTACATTATTTTTAAGGTATAAGGAAAAGGTTTCCGTCCTCAATTAGCACTTAGTTCGCTTGAAAAGGAAACACGATGACTAAGAGTGCAATATTAATTTACCTAACATATTCAAAAAGTCTGCGATAAAACCGTAAGTTTCAAGGTGTAAGCAAATGGTAGATATATATGTAAATAAAATTAAAAAAAACATCTCATTAACTTATTGAATATTATATAAAGATTTATTCAACATGTTAATGACCATAATCTTAAAAAATCCGCTTCATACCAGATTTTATTTCGACGTAGATCTGGTTTGAACCGGTGGTCAATATTTTTAGAATATATTAATGAAACTTGATTATTTCTTACCTGTAAAGTTTCTTGGAAAGGACTTCTCTGTCTTAGCCATGATTGGAATGAATTTGTCTGGAAAAAAAAAAAACTTTATTAGTCTTCGAATAATGAAATAAATATTTTGTTTTTTTTTTATTATTTAAGAGGGGGCAAACGAGCAGGAGGCTCACCTGATGGAAAGTGACTACTAAACTATGTTAACATTTTTCGTACATAAGATTATCGTCTATAAATGTTTAAGAATTGTATACATATAGATATAAAAATAGTTTGCAAGATATTTAACACATAGATGAAGTCGCTAACTAGTGCCTTATCGCGTCGAGAAAGTTGATTTGATAGTTTAATCGCATCATAAGCATCATTATTAGCAAGTTTTGTAGTATTTATAACTTTGTTATTACTCTTAAGAACATTTTCGTACCATATTTTTTAAAACGTTAAGCCTTAAGGATTGCTTAAATATTCACGATTTTTTTCAAGTATAGTCGATTAAAAATGGAAACACCATTAATGTTTCAAAACTAATGAGTTTTTTTCCCTGGGTACCACACTAAAGCAATATTAATTACAGCCTAATTTTCTTAAACGTAATTTAAATTGTTTCTAGCATTTTATTTTAAAAAACGAACATACGATGTTAACACGCTAAAAAGTTCGCACAGAAGACAGCACATAATTTTACAGACATTATCTGTTGACAATAATTCTTTTTTCAAGGAATCCACCCAAATAAGCAAAGATAAATATCAATGTAACTCGTTAAAACTAAAACAAAAATAATTATCAATTCACTTTATACTTTTAATAACATTGTTACATTTGACAAATTAGGTGTTCTGTGTACTCATATCAAATATAATATTAAATCCATGTTCATTTCGATTCGAGCACCGTTAAACATGCAACTTCTTTTGGCGCCAATAACGGGGCATGTCTTTGCGTTCCATTTTAAGCAAATTGATTAAAATCAGATAATTATATTTTATTGACACTTACAGTCTAGATAAGTGTATTTAATATCACTGTTTTGGAACTAGAATCTTAAAAACCAAATTACTAAAATATCATATCGTAAGTTTTTTTTTTTGACTCATTGTCACGTTACGCTCATTGTCCCGTTACGCTGATTGCACGCTTGCGCCGCATCTATCTGTTATGACGTTGTCAGGTTACTATCGTCTGTAAACCGACTTTACAGGCAACAATTTTTTACACGATATAGGTAAAATTTTATTTTTCAGTCAGTAGCTTTAAGTAGGTACATAAATATAGCATAGTCTACACTGCAAAACGCATTTATACTTTTAAATTCTTTATTTATTCAAGACATATCCATGACAGATAATAAAAAGAAAGTTATTGCTAAACGTATAAAACAATATTCGCACTCGCCAATCTATTTTGGTAGGTCTCAAGGTTAAATGGTACGTCAACGTATGTGGCTCGTCAATAGTCTTGTTTTGTGTGCTTGTCGAAGGTTTATTGATCAGACAAAATCAAGTGCAAGGTCGTTTAAGAATGTGATTTTTAGTTTGGAAGAACTGTAAGTACATATTAAAATATATTTATTATAATTCTAATTTATCTGGAAAGTATTCATTTCTATAAGTACATCATGTCATCATATCTCTACATTTCACTTTTAATGCATAAATTGCATATAAAGAATGTCGACGAATCAGACGTGAAATTAGGTATGTTTTTAGCTTTTGTTGGTGAGGTTACTTTTCTGATATTATCAGTCTTACACAGTAGTATCAGTTTTAACAGTTTATTAACGTTAGTTTTTTAATTATCTGTAGACAGTATACATGAAAGTTTAGTAAGTTAAACTTTCATTCCGTGTCTGTCACGTGATTTTATGCGCTAAGAGTATAGAATGAGTAACACTAACACATAGGCCGTTAAAACACAAGTTTACGACGTAACAAATCAATCAATCCGCCATTTTGCATTTAACTCGCGTAGGAATATCACAGAACAATGCCCAGCAACAATCGTTATGTTAATCTTATGTTAGTCATTCGTCACTTGACAAGTTCCTGAAAGAATTTGGTTTTGAAATTAATGATATGTCACATATTTAAGTATTAGACTGATTAAGATATTTTGTCGAAATTAAAATGAAATACAATAAATTCGTCTTCTAGTATAAATCAGGTGTACAGTTGTTCACTACTATTTCTGTTACTGAAAATATTTAAGGCATTTAGATTTTATCTTTTCATTTGAAAATAAGACTAAAATAACAATATTTACAAATATATACGATTTGAAGATATAGTAATGTTATTTTGACGTTTTTATATTTTTACACGCCAATTACAATAAATACAATGAAATTAAATACAAAAAAGATATTAAATATCTTTTTTGTATTTAATTATTTTGTCTGATACAGTTTTTTTTTATTCAATGCGATTCTATGATTTGTCCATACATCCTAAGAATTGTGCGTATAATGAAATATATAGAGTTGTGTTTAAAATTTGAATATAATATTATGAGATTCGTCGTTAGGGTGCGAATGCACTGCATAGAAAATCACAAAGCATTATAACTTCGAATCGGTACTTTCTTTAAATCCTTATTAAAATGTAAACTTCATTTCATTTCGATCGGTAGTTAATACGTCAACTGTTAACATGTAAATATCACTAATATAAATGCAACTTTGTTGTTTCTGTATGTATTTACATACAATTAAGTATGTTAACATATTCAAGTATTGAAATGCAATGTTCATTTTATTAATTCGTTATTCCAATATTACTTTAATTTAAATATAACACGTAAACAATACAAAATAATACAAGTTTTTCGATGTCAAAATTAAAATTACCCGTTACATTAATAATGAATACAACTGGTTTCATTTAATAAACTAAGCCAGTTCTATCGATCTTATGCACGTTTTATGAACCCAGTATTATTATTTAATGGATAAACGCAGTACGCACCCTTAAACTTACATCGACTCATCAAAGTTAACTTTAACTCATGTCAACACAAGTTAAAACTTTAAGCGTTAAAAAAATTTCATGAAGAATAAACAGGATATTAGGATATTATTTTCTATGAGTAAATCTAGAAATATATACAAAATAAATAAAATGAAAATTTCAAATGAATAACTACTAATGTATAAACTGATAGGAATTTTGACGATATAATAATTCTTTGCTATTACTAAAAGACAATAATAATTATATCCATGTGTTTGAATAACTTTTGGAGTCTACTACTCACCGTTGATTTATTTAAAATCACTTAACTTAAAAACTCACTAAACATAAATAAAAACACACTAAAGAGCTTAAACTAGCTTTTAAATTTATCTAGAAATATAAACCTACACTTTTTAATTAATAAATACAATATTTAAAATTATTAGCTACGTGAACTCGAGTCAAGAGTTACACACACCCAACACCGGCAAGCGCAGAAACCCGACTAATGCGACCTCATGTGGCGAGCGCCCAAAATACATTTCAATGGATTACGTTCCGTTTGTAATAATGGTTTCATTCATACGAGCACCAACATACCGTTTAATTTTACATTTTGTTCGTTTATAAATATATTGATTTATTTATACATTTTATGATATTATATTTTTTAATTTTATTTGTCGTTCTTTGTCTTATTATACACTAGAAACCCATTAGAAACGAATACATTTTAATTAAGAATTATTAGTTCTTTAATAACTTTTTAATCATCTTTTAATAATATATTTATGAAAATATTATATGGTTCTATCTTAACTATATTTTTTTTTTCTCTACTTTCAAATAAATTAGCTCAAAGAAATTTACTGGTTGGCGCCGTCTTGACGCCGGCGTCCGGTGGCGGGACGACTTCCCATTGGTCAATTCGTGACAGGCCTCCATGTTTGAAATTACAATGTGAAAACAAAACGTAAATGTGCATTATAATGGCAAATTATGTTATCGACTTGTAATGAAACATGAAAAAAAAATGTTTTAAAAAAATATAATCAGTATGATTATTTATAATGCAATCATTATTTTTATTAATTACTTAAGCTACAAGTAACACTGATATGAAAATTTATTAAAAAATTGAAATACCCTCTACACATTTTTTTTTTACATCTCATGAAGATTTGTTAATTATTCTTTTAGTTGGGCTCGGTATATCAATAAGAAGAGGTGGTTAATATAAACTTATTAAAGTTTTACAAGATTACTAGATTTTGATAATAATTATGCATTAATTTATTCATTAATCGATTATAAATGTTAATGACTTTAAATTCAAATTATTTCATTATTTTATAAATTATATATTTCCACAATGGCGTCAACAAATTTCCTAACAGTAAAAACTCATCTCTCGGAGTTTAAAGGTAATTCCGATAAAGATACAATGAGCGAGGTGAGTACAATCTTACTTACATACATTATTTTTTAATACTTTTAATTCAATTCCATTATGATGATTGTGTGCCGCCATTTTGATTTATGGCGTGGTTTTGAAAGACAAATATTTTAATCATCTATAGAATTGATTAGTGGATACTTAATTTTATATATAAAAGCTAGGTAATAGTTTAAAGATTTACTTTAAAATGAAAAAGGATCAAATGTACGAATAGGCATCCGAAAGTGGAACGAGCAATTCCGTGACGTCAGCAGAAGACTTACAGAAATTAGCAGTAATACTTGGACTGAATAGCGCTGAAGATGTATACCAAGAAAGATTTCGAGTTGACAGGCGCCGATTGGAAGCGATGCTGGCTGGTAAAATAGTCATTTTTTAATTAAAGCTATTTGTTTGAATTCAAACATACCTGCCATAATTATATATTAATATCTTACAATTCCAGACAATTTGGAAGAATCTCAAACTGCTCAAGCTTTTTTCCACAGGGTAAGCTGGATTATATGAATGTTTTTGACATTTATGTTGTGTTATTGAATGATTTAATAAGAACATTTTGTAGGTCATGAATGAAACAAATACACTAATTAACTGGCCTGCCCGCCTTAAAATTGGAGCTCGTTCAAAAAAAGGTAAATTATAAAATGTGTATTATATAATATTATGAAAATATAATATAGTTATTTCAATATATTACTAATGTTTTACCAATATGTAGTAAACACAAAATAAAAAAAAATAAAAAAATATTTTTGATACTTCCGTAAAGTGTCTTCATTATGAAACGCACACAACTTTTTCAAAATTCAACGTTCACCTGTAATCGGAACTATTTTTTGGCGGGATGGCGCCAAATAGACCAGTGCGCGGCGCCCGTCTGGCGCAATTATTATTTCATTTTAAAAAATGTTATAATACATTCGCGCGTCCGTTACTAATACATGAATTTCGTTTTTATTATATTTAATGAATTAAAGATGGTTTTAAATGAAAGTTGTAATGAAATTGTTTATGAAGTTATTAAAAATATACGTAATAATAATTATACCGATTTATATGATTTTTTTGGTAAGATTCAAAGTTAAATCAAATGTGTTCGTGCAAAACGGTAAAATATTATAATTTGCTTCATCTATTTAGATCCTCACGTGCGTATTGCCGGTCGACCTGATGATGTTAAGCTTGCAAGAGAGAAAATTATGCAATTGCTGGATACAAGAGTGAGTATTTTAACTATTAACCTAAAATAATATATCTCATAAATAAAATTATACAATAATAACTCTAACTACTACTCTACAAAACTAGTTATTTTTTAATAAACCGATACAAATTACAATCATTTTAATCTATGTAAGTAACAAAAAACATTTTTTTTCTTAATTAAGATCGTAAGTAATAAGTATGTAGTTGTTTATATGAAATCGTTTTTTGTAGTATTATGTTAATTTATTAGCACATGTCTGTCTATCAGAGTAACCGTGTCACCATGAAGATCGACGTCAGCTACACGGACCACTCGCATATTATTGGCAAGGTGAGTTTTTTTATAATAGATTTTATAATGTTTTTTTTTTTGTTACCGGACATTACCTGTCTATTTCTGATCGTGATCAAGAGAAAGTTCGAGAAATGTGTTATGTTCCAAATTTTACGATGATGATTTATACTTATTGAGTGCTTCTCGTCGATCGAATATGTAAAGTATGCTTACAAAGGTATTTTATTTTGTAATTATGGCTCTTATTGTAATAATAATAAATGATTTAGAGAAGAAGAAAAAACCGATAAAATAGGTCCATTAATTACTGCGTGGAATAACTTTTTCCTTGAATACTGTAAGTTACATGATAATTTCATGTGGGTAGCCATGTGAATATATATGTCTTTACGTATTCGTTTATGTGGGCATTGCAAAATTGTATTTATTAAACGATTTTTTTTTATTATGTCGATGTGTAGAGCTTGATTTTTTTTAAATTATTAATATTTATTAATTTATTTTATCACAGTAAATTTTTTCTTATATACCACTGTTTCTCGATTGGAAAAAAGCGACGGTTCAAACATTATTAAAAAATCACATTTATTTACTAAAATAACATTTTGTTATGTATTGTTTTAAATAGAACAAAGAACTGAGTGTTCAGTGGCTAGAACACATAGAAATCTCGACTGAAGATAGCGGGTTCAATTAATAATTCATCTCGTGATTGGCGGTAAAGGATAACATCGTGACTAATTGACCAGCTCTACAATAATTCCTCCTTTATAACATTTGACTCGATAATGAACTCGTGTCGTGTACCCAGGGCGGTCTGACGATAAAGCGCGTGATGGAGGAGACGGGGTGCCACATCCACTTCCCGGACTCGAACCGGACCAGCACGCAGGAGAAGAGCAACCAGGTGTCCATCGCCGGCGACATGGAGCGCGTGGAGCGCGCGCGCGCTCGCGTGCGGGTGAGCACTCGGTCATACGAGACACCGGGGTACTGCCCAGACAGTAGTAGCCCCGTACTGTACGATGAACCATTACAGACATATACAGTAGCTAGCTTTCCTCGTTAGGTGTTTGGTAGCCTATCTGTTAAATCAGGGTTTTCGCTATTTTCCCGTACGGTCTAGTGACTAGGATAGCTGGCTTTCACCCAGGAGGCTCGGGTTCGATTCCCGATACGGGAAAGTATCTTTTCGCGGTTGAATGCGCAAGCGATCCCGTGGCGCTCCCGTTAAGACGGGAAGGGTCCGTTAAAAAAGGGTATACGCTATCTCTATTCTAAATGTTATACAAAGTAATATTTGCGAGTAAGTCACAAAGATCTATCAATCATACAACCTCATAAATACAATCCTCATCCTACTGATGGGTAATTGGGATTGGAATAATATGTAACTATGTATATCAGTATCACATAGATACATTTTACAAGGGTTCTATTTAATCTCACCTGTTTGTATGTGTATGTGTGGGTAAAATTTTGCGACGAAATATAAAATAAAAAATTTGAATCAATTTTACACAATTGGTTCTAGTTTATAATTCAGTGTAATACTGTTTTGATGTCCATTGTAAGTATATACACATGTACGAATGTATTTTTTACACAACCAAAAAGGTGTATATATATATATATATAACAGAGAGATATTTATATTGGACAGATAGTAATAATACCAGTAGCAAATAACAATATATATGTTTCCGGCAGGCGCTAACGCCGCTCGTGTTCTGCTTCGAGCTGCCGATCGTGGCGCCCTCCCAGCCGCTGCCGGACATCAACTCGCCCTACGTGCAGCAGATACAGGAGCAGTACAACGTGCAGGTTACGTATTGTCGCATTAGGGCCTCCCAGCAGTGCCGACCCTGACCCTTGATCACAGTAGAGAAATTGTGATTCTGCGTAAATAGATCGACGTTTTCACTTCATACCATATACGTTATACATATAAATAATAATCATATTTATTCATTAATAAAAGATTTTAAATATTGGATACATAATCCCATTATTAAAAAAATCATCATTAAATGATATAGATATACTTAAATATTTGAAACTATAAAGAGAAATTGTAGGCACCTGAAAGAAAAAAAATAGCAATTTCAGCTTAATATAATTGCGCCTTTAATTTTAATATCAGCGTATTTACATTATGTAATAAGTTTTATATAACTTCAAACTAACATGGTCTGTATTGTATTGTTAATATCTGTTAGTGCCAATTTCATAGGGTGTGAAGACGACCTGCCATCATGTGATTCAATCGTCAGTCTGCTTTTGTATATTTATCTATCTAATCTACGCGTTCCGGCTTTGCTAGGGCACAATAATGTTATACATATTACATACATATAACTGTAATGATGTGCGCAGCTCGTAGTAAAGCTTCCAATCGACATGATTATTCCGACATCTTAAACATATATTATCATATTTCAACCAATTTTCTCAAAACATACCGCTATAAAATACCGGTCAATAATTTTTGAGTTTACGTTCAGACAGACAGACAGCGATGGGAGACTCAATATGTAGATCTTATCACCTTTATGTATATCATTAATATTTTCATCCACGTTGAGCTGCACACAATATTGGCTTCTGTCCAGAACAATTGATTATTCAATATTCATGTCAAACTTTTGTTGGCCGTGTCTCGTTTGCTCACTGACTAGCTTTTATAGTTGCGCAACATAGGGTTCAGGGTTCGAATCCCGTGTCAAAATTTGCAGTCGGTGTTTTAAGAGGAACGTCAATGTGCATGTTGTCTCTAACCGTGCGAGGGTTGCAGGTGATGCTGCGCAACCGGCCCAAGCTGCACGCCAACCTGGTGGTGGTGAAGGGCGTGCAGTGGGAGGTGCTCGCCACCATGGAGGCCACGGCGCTGCTCATGACCTACATGTGCGGCCCGCTCGCGGTACGACACACACTCACATCATTATTATTGATAATTACATATTATATCTTCAAGTGCTCAATTACATGGAGATTTATTCAAAACTGGCTATTTATTCTGATAAATAGATGATCAGAGGAAAATTATGAATTTGTATCGTTCGAAGCTTCAGTACAAAACATTTTTTTCATTAAGTGTTTAAATTAATATTTTTTTTTTTTTTAACATTCTTATAGAATCATAATTTATGTTTAATCAGTCTGAATATTAATACGAATATTTTTTACTACTAGCATTTACCAATGATCCCAATAATAAACAAAAGTCTAAAACACCATCAGAGTCAAACCCAAGTCCAGATGACGCTGGAGATATCGCCGATGCACCACTCGGTGGTGGTGGGTCGTGGCGCGGAACAGCTGAAGGTCATCATGAAGGGCACCGGCACGCAGATCATGTTCCCCGACGCGGACGACCCCAACATACCCGCCCTACGCAAGAGCTGTGTGACCATCACCGGACAGATCAAAGATGTGTACGCCGCGAGACAGCAGCTGGTGGTAAGTAGACAATAAAGAGAAAATAAGTTAATATGGTGTTCTTTTCAAATCATAGGAAGGCTAGCAGAGAAAATTAGATAATCAGAATGTGCATAAAGTTATATCGATTTATATTAGCGTAGCTAAGCTTATGTTATACAGTAATCCAGCTAATGGTAGGCGGTGAGTGGTGACCACTACTCATAGACATTGGTATTGTAAGGAATATTATTTATCCCTTACATAACTAATGCGCCACCAACCCCAAAATTTTATGTCCCTTACCTATAGTTACACTGGCCACTGGCTCACTCGCCCTTCTAACCTTATTTAAACTTGCTACCCAGACGCGCTTGAACTAAGCCCTACCACTAATTAAAGTACATAATTAATGTCATATTATCACAGTACCTAAGCCTTTATCTTGATTAAATGTTAACACTGTACATTTAATGTTATAAGAGTATCTGACCTCACCTTGTCACTGTTGAATGCGCAAGCGATCCCGTGGCGCTCCCCTTAAGACGGGAAGGGTACCGCTGGTTTTTTAGTGGGTATTCCGGTGACCGGGGTGCACTCGGTGCCCTGGACATACGGCGAGTCTCACTTACCGCCCCACTGTTCCCGTGGGGGAAACGCGTCATGCGTTTTTCCAGCGTAAAAAAAATACCTCACCTTGTATCATATGCGTACTGGAAATAAGTATATAAATACTGATAAACAATTACTACATGATTTATGTAATCAATCTCCTTAAACTATAGTAAAAATTTTGTTCGTTGGCTAATTGCTCTTTTTATATAATAATATTAATACCAAACTAAGCCGAGCTCGTTCTATGGCAACCAGACAACTACTGCTATTACTTACTACATATACTACTTTTCTTTTGTAAATACATAATAATAATAAGGTCCTCCAGACCGATTTCGGCAACGGGGGGCAATCCCAAGAGAGATTAGCCAACTGCGCAGGAGATATTATAGTGCACAAGTGTGTGCGCAAACACAGGTGCACTCTCTGTTCCTTAGCTCTCATAATCTGATAGGACAAATATATATGGTATGTAAATATATACTTTACTATAGATAATTACATCCAGACTCAGGACAAACAGACATGTTCATGCACACAAATATCTGTCCTGGTGGGAATCGAACCAACAACATGTGACGCGAAAGGCAAATACCTAACCAAATATGAAGAATCCTTATTACATAATCATATTTTCGTTTCAATTATATATATAATGAAAACAAAACCAAGCAAAACACAAGCGATTTTTCCTTACAATTATGCGTACACGAAAATATGTATATTAGCAATGACCTTATGACATACATACATGTGCGAATTCGGTCGCGTACAATCAATGCGTAGCGATACATCAGATTGACGTCTGAAGGTCGCGTTCACAATAAACTGTAGCCTCAACGCGTAACGTGTTTTGGATATTTTATTTATTTACGATATGTGTCTCCTTATTACGTGATAAACAATATTTTTAAAACTTAAACGAAGTCAATCCTGCATACATTATTGTCTGTATTGTATTCACTGGTGGTAGGGCTCTGTGCAAGTCAGGGTAGGTACCACCAAATCAGAAATTCTACCGCAAAACAGTTGTACTTTGTATTGTTGTGTTTTGGTGTGAGGGGTGATTGAGCCAGTGTAATTACAGGCACAAGGGACATAACACCTTAGTTCCCAAGGTTGGTGGTGCATTGGCGATTTCTTACAATGCCAATATCTATGGGCGTTGGTGACAGCTTACCATCAGGTGGCCCATATGCTTGTCCGCCTACCTATTCTATAAAAAAGGATGAGTAAACATACACACACCCTAGTTTATTTCCATGCGCTTTGCTAATAGCTCTGTCATATTATGCACTACAAACAGTTCTCGATTAATTGTTCGACATACTTACTTATCCATTTTAATTTTTATTCCGTACTCCGGTTACTTTACTGACATTCATTAAAATCATAAGTCTTAATTCCAAAATTAACAATTCCATATTAACATAAAATTTTAAAGAAATAAAATGAGAAAATGTAACAAAAAAATAAAATAACTACTAAAAAGACAAAATTTACCATCTATCATATTACTTATCAACTTATCACACCTTAGAAATCCATTTGAATCCGTAACCAGTGCTGCAATATATACGTAGTGTGATTTTCTCATAAATATTGTAGATCATTTTAGATATCAAATGATATAAAGTCAAGACCAAAATGTTAAGTGGGCGAGATACGTTTAGCGAGACATTCGCTCTTACGCGTTTCCACCATATGAAGGGAAGTGTAGTTGTTTTTTTATGCTGAAACATAGTTGTGCGCCTGCCCTGCGAGGCACTTTTCTTACACTGAATAAAAATATATTTCGATTCATGACGACTCGAATATTTCCTCGCGTTCTCACGGCTTTAAAGTGACGCATATGCCTCCGAAGCGCGAGGCCGGGGCCGGTTGCCCACGTCGCCCACGCCCTGTGCCGCTGAAGTCATCTTAACTCCTCCCGCGATAGGAGCAGGCGACTCCATAACGCGCTGTAACTCCCCAGGGCAGCCTGCCGCTGGTGGTGATCTTCGACGTGGCGGAGGAGAGCTGCCGCGTGGAGGGCGAGGCGGCGGCGCGGCTGATGGCCAAGCACAACGTGTACATCAGCGTGCGCCGCAAGCCCAAGCAGGGCATCGCCTCCGTCGTCATCAAGGGCATCGAGCGCTGCGCCGGTCAGTGCTCTACCCCATGGTTTCTATTCCTTTACGCGCCTTACAGTCGACTGAAATGTCAGTGGGACACGGTCATGTCACATAACGATGTCGTTCTTACGCTCGAATTGAGGTGGTCGATATAAATGAGGTTGAGGTGCTATTTAGTGTGATAAAATACAATAATATAATCAATTAAAATCTACATTTTCATGTACATTACAGAACTTCGTTCCTGACGGGGATCCCTCGACCGCATAATTTTTATTTGAGGAAAATAACAAAATATACAAAATACAGACAAAAGATTGCTCTATTCTCTTTATCACTGTATTCCATTGAATTATGTAAACCTAATAATATAATTAGTTAACTAGTCGCAATTAGTCGCAACACAGTTTTGAAAAATAAAATGTAAATGTAATAACATTAATGAATTAAAAATAAAAAAAAATAACTTCAAAATAAAATACTATAAGATGACACTACATAACTTTATAAAACTAGTTATTACCCAGTTAGGTCCTTTTATTTTTTATTTGATCAAAAATTTTCAAGGTTATCTTTTATTACACGGGATATATCTAGTCCTGCCATAAGTTCTGTTACAAGGAAAAGTGTTCTTAGAAAATAAAGTACTTACATTTCCTGGGAAAAGTAATTTATTTATAAAATTATGAACTTATATAAGTATAAAAAATATATAATTATTCAAAATGAGCTCCTTCAGCCTCCACACACGCCTTAAGTCTCCGGGGCCAGTCATCTATGCCAGTACGCAGCACGTTCTGAGGGAAATGGTCTATTGCTTTTACCAGAGCAGATTTCAGGCTCTCCAAATTGGTGTGCCCTTTGTGACAAGCCATCAGCTCAATATAAGACCACAGCTGGTAATCCAAGGGGTTCAAATGTGGGCTTCCCGAAGGCCATTCTGAAGCCTTGATGAATTCAGGAACGTTTTCCTCCAGCCACTGCTGTCATTCGAGCCTTGTGTGCAGGACCAGAGTTCTGCTGGAAGACCCAATGTTATCCCGCAAAGAGAGTATCACTCAAGGGTGTAACTACTTGCTCTAGGATGCCTTCCTGGTAGTTTTTGGCCAGAGTTTTAACGCCTTTTTCACAAAAATGGAGTTTTGTAGTGCTATTAAAGCTGACTCCCCACCACACCATCACTGAAGCGGGATGATGGCCTCCTTCAACTCTCCCAATATTCTCCTGAGCTTCTACAGAGCTATAAGCATAAACCATGTCGTTTTGACGGTTAAATTTTTCTTCAATTGTGATTTTTTTTTTCGTCGGAGAACAAGATGTTTCGATGACCTCCGTTAGCGTACCGGCTCAGCAAAATCTTGGCTCTTTCAGTCCTGATCTTTTATAAAGAGTCCGTGAGTCTTTGTCCAGTCCTTCTCCGATAGGCCCACATCTGAAGGTCTTGTTTGACTATGCGGGACATTGATCTAGGAGAAATATCTATCTCCCTAGACATGATTTTCTGTTTCCGGAGCGGATTTCTCCGAATTTGGTTTTCAACAGCTTCAATGGCGTTTTTCGTCCTCACAGAGCGGGAACGACCTGATCGTGGCCTGTCCATGATAGAATGGGTTGATTTGAAGAGATTTATTGTGCGCCACACAAACATACGAGTGATACCCAAGGATTTGAGAGATTGGAAAATCTCAGATTTTGATTTACCTGCCTTGTGGAGAGCAACGACAGCATGACGGTTTTGTTCTAAGCTCCGCTCCATCTTAACACAATGGGTGAGAAATATGAACTGAGTGGTAATCCTTAGCTTAATAACTGATATAAACACCTGAAAGAAAGGCAGGTTTCTGCAGGCATTTATTTTAGCTAATTTTTAAGTCCAATGTTTGTAACAGAACTTATGGCAAGACTAGGTACTTACTACGGAAGTTTTCGTAAATTATAAATTCGTCTCTCATAGTCGAAAACTACTGGAACGCAATTCATCATCATTAATATTAAGCTGTCATCGATAATAACAACCCATTGAAAACGGTACCTAAAATTAAAATAAACTACGTTTAATTAAAACATACCGAAAATAGCAATGAAGTCGCCTGTTGTCTACATTAAAATCACTTTTGTATTGACAATTTGACAGGTGATATATACGAGGCGCGCAGGGAACTGCTTGGCGGGAAGGAACCGAACATCACAGCGGAAATACCTGAATCCTACAATATTCCGTCCATCACCAACACCATGCCCAACTTTGGCGCGTTCAATCCCTTCTCCCCGTCTCACGCCAACAGCATCACCAACTCACCATGCTCCCCTTACAATCTTCAACTCAACGAGTTAGCGAATTACGCCAACCTCGGTAGTCCGATGTTTGGTCATAATCCTCCAACTCCTGGTGGGTATCCTACGCCCATGTCACCTGTGGCGATGACGCCACCAGTGTTTCCAAGTGGATGGATGGTGCCAAGCCCACAGCCCCGTCCTGGACAGTTCCATTTCCCGAACTTGACTCAAAACTCTGGTCCAGTTATGTATAAGAATCACGGTTCCTGGCATCGTGAGTATAAGAATATATTTGTTTATTAAAAATTGGTAATTAACTAAATAACATACATACGACTGGCATATCGCAATATTTTTACATAAAAGCGTATAAATATGGAATTAACGTACGTATAATTTGAATTAAAGGTTGTACCTACAGCATTAATGTAAAAAAAAAAAAAATTAAGCCGTAAGTAAAACAACTTATATTTTTCAAGCGCTTTCCGGCGCACCTGAAAGCGGAGTAGCACCGTGCCTTCAGCATCCTCCAGATCACCACAGACACGTGAGTCTTATCTCTACAATATTATTCTTAACATAATATACTCCAGACCGATTTCGGTCACGGCGGCCAATCCCAAGAGAGATTAGCCAACTGCGCAGGAGATATTATAGTGCACAAGTGTGTGCGCACTGCGCAGACACAGTTGCACTCTCTTTTCCTTAGCTCTCATAATCCGATGGGACACCACAGGACGGCAATCCGACACCACAGGAAAGAGTTCAGGCGTATGACCAACGGCTTAACGTGCTTTCCGAGGCACGGGAGTGTACACACTTCCAACTTCCAGACTCCGGGCTGCTACTGAGAATTTTCGGGAATGAAAACCCAATAACTATAATTTTTAATGGCCCGACCTGGGAATTGAACCCAGGCCCACCAGGTCTGCGGCCTCAGACCAACGAGGTAGTCATTCTTGACATAAAATTCCACTAATAATACATTCACATTTTTTCGGCTTAAAAATCCACATATAGAATACAAAACATACGAGTATCAAACGTGTTCCAGGTGTCGCTACTGAACTCCAGCTCGCAAGCTAGCAGCGGTTACCAGAGCAACTTCACCGGCAGCTCCGTGTCGCTCGATGCGCAAAATATATCTGGTAACACAAGTACATACAGACGTTTTGTTACAATACATCTCCAATATTACCTATTATAATATATTTTAAACGCTTTCAACGCGTTTCGTATTACAGTATAACAAATACATAGATACGTAGATGTAATGTAGTGCTAGGCAAAGGGTCCTCTCCTCTTAAGGAGTAGTCTTGGAGCTTATTACATAACCCTAATGTGGTTAATAATGTCAATAAAATTGTATATAATAAAAGTGGCAGAATTTCATTCAAAACATGGTTTCCCCATGAATGAATGTATCATAGGCATCAATTAAGAACGAACCGCCACGTTTAATACCACTACGGCCACTGAGCCATATCGGATCTGTAATATCATTGTATAGCTGATAGTAAACATTAACTTATTCACCATCAGGAGGAGATGGCAGCAACGTCGGCTCTCCCTCGGTGTCGCCCATCAGCAAGACGCACAGTCCCACGCCGTGCTCGGAGAACGACCGCTCGCAACACGGTAAACATACTTCCGCTCTCAGAACAAACCTTTTTTTTATAGCGTAGCTAAGCGGACGAGCATATGGGCCACCTGATTGTAAGTGGTCACCAACGCCCACAGACATTGGCATTCTAAAAGATTTTAACCATCGCTTACATCGCCTAAGCTAACTAAGATGTTATGTCTCTTGTGCCTGTAATTACTCTGGCTCACTCACCCTTCAAACCGGAACACAACAGTAACGTACAGTAAATACTTCTATTTAGCGGTAGAATATCTGATGAGTGGGTGGTATCTACACAAACGAGCTTGTACAAAGCTCTAACACAGAGTAGTTTTCAATTGCAAGGTATCAAATCTGCCATTATAAGCTGTATTTAATAATATGTACCCATGCTGAGCGATGTCAATGGTCTCAGTTTAGATTATATATTTAACCGACTTCAAAAAAAGGAGGAGGTTATCAATTCGTCTGTATGTTTTTTTTTATTTACACGCTCGTAATGACTACATAACTATGCGTATCTCGTTAGTTAAATTTATTTATTATTCTCGTACCATATAAAAAGTGTCAAGGTATTCAGCCTTATAAATTAATAACTATGGCATTTTTATTAATAAAAAAATATGTATATTTATATTTTATTACTTATTGGCAAATATCCGTTATTTAATAAATATGGTAAAAAACTGCCTTTTAGTAGTTTTCAATGTTATTTTAGAAAAACTTGAATATATAAGTATTTTATACAATACAATATTATATTAATAGATGATTAAAAACGACATATTCACTAAATTGTATATAGCTAGCTAATTCCTTATTTCATTTGTCATTGTCAAAAAGTGTTACTACAAAGTTTCTTACTGGTTCTAATAAGAATCTACTTTCCGAACTGGTTGTCTTGCATGTTGCTTAATATCATAAGATACTATAAGCTGGTTTTTTTACGACTCATTCCTTAACTGCTGAAAATAATTTAATAAACGAAAATTAAACATATGACGATCAAAGGTAGTATCTTAAATTCGATTTTTCAACAAGTAGATTTTTAGATGATTGCACACCCTGGGAATGAAACGATCGCCTCCAGGTTGTTTCAAATAAAGAAGAATAGTATTATTGTATTGTTATTGTTATTATATAATATTATATAAATATAGTAAAATATGAGCTGAAAAAAAATCCCGCTGAGTTTCTTTCGCCGGTTCTTCTCAGGTCTGAGGTTTATTTCCGAACCGGTGGTAGATTTGTGACGATCAATAAAAAAGTGTAACACTTCAACATTGAATAAAGACATTTGATTTGAGTACTACCGGATACTATTAAAAAATATTAAAGATTTAAATATATAACAATAGAGCTAGCGAACATAATCTCCGAGCTGCCAATATCTGATCGTCGTGCTGTGGGCTGCGAGAAGAAGACCCTGGAGACTCTTACCAAAATGTCACCATCCCCGCTGTCCGACTACAGAAAGATGCAGGCTGAAGCCAACAAGGTACGATGCATCAGCCGTTTCTTTTTATAGTTTGACTGAAGATTTTCTGAAAGAGATCGATTTCTTATAAATAATTCTTAATTTGTATTCGTCAGTATAAATTTTTGTTAAAATAATTTGATTAGTTCTGTAATAAATTATTTATTAGTAAAAAAAAAAAACATTTATTAGAAAAAAATTAAGAGCCTCTAGTGAAGTTTCTCGTGAGTAGTCTTGGTTTCACTTGTTTACAATGAAGAACATTTGTATTGTATGTTATCTATTACACCACACCTAAAGAACAATAATAATAAAATGTATTGCATTCATCATTAAAAAACTTTCCCTTCACGGCGAATTCTTAAAAAGTGTCTTTTTCTTCCAGGCCATGCGAGAGAACGTCGGCAGTGGTTACAGAGTACCAACAACCCGTTGGTCGGGTTTCTACTTCAGCCATACATCACCTGGACCCATTAACTTGAATGATAATGAAGGAATGGTAACGGTAATAAGAGTTCCTTAATAGAACACTAATAATTAGTGTGAATGTAGGCTAGTTTTAATACCAGTCCCTCTCAGTTCAATTTTAAATTTTATATTATGGCTGAATGTCGATGGCAAAAATGAAAACTACATCTATCAGCTTTTTCAATATCTACGCTCATAGAAACGTCTTACTGCTTATATTCGAACGTTTCATTGTTATTGAATTGAACTTTTTTGTGCAGGACTTAGTAAGAAATATTTGTATTTTCATCTTTTCAGCCCGAGAAAGGTCGGAACAGAATGGATCTAGTTCGTCCCAACATAGTGGAAACGGCTCCGTCGCCGCCCGGTAACAAACCTTGCCGCTACCAGCAGTTGTATGAGCTGCTGAGGGACATCGGTCTCCATAAATATATTGGTAATCGCACTTGCATTATTACGAGTACTTATTAAAATATGGAAGAGAAAATGTTTCATTTTAATCGTTGCAAGAACGATCTATAGATTGAACTTTTATAGCGCTTAAAGCGATCACTAATTACTTATATAGAGTATTCAATGCAAAAATAAAAACAAAACGATAAAACTAGAAAAACACCCGTGTTAATATATTTGGTTTAGCTCTTTAATCGTTAATATATAAACGTTACAAGCTTTTAAAAAACTATGTGAGGACAGACTCAAAACTTATGTATGCCACATAAAGGCTTCGTTTAAGATGTTATAACAGAAAGAAAAGTATAATATAATTTTCAGTTAAACTCATAGTTCAATATTACAGATCTATTCAAGAAGCATGAATTAGACATGTCTACGTTTGCGTCGCTCAATGAAGCGGATCTCACAGAGATTGGTGTAACAGCCTTTGGCGCTCGCAGGAAGATGCTGCTGGTCATTGCGGGTAATATATACCTAACATAGTTACAGATTATTATAGTTAGTATTTAAAAAATACATATTAATGATTTATTCGACAGAGCTGCAAAAACAGTCGAGCGCATATAAAGGTAACGTCCCATCGACGGAGAGAAAAATCATCAATTCGCCACCTCAATATAATACGACTGCGCTGGCGCAGGACAAGTGGTAGATCTTCACACACGATCTACATTATAATGCTGTTTATGAGACTGAAAATAATATAAGTCTAATAAAAATTAACAGGTAAAATATTATTATGGGCGTATGCGATCAATAAAAAAAGTTTAAAACAAAATTTTAAAAATTCTTTAAAAATATATACAAGGTTATTGAAAATTATTATTATTAGGTGAAATTGTCTAAAAGACGAATATTAAATAAAGAAGCTTTTAGTTTCATACGCAACAATACATTGTTATCATGTTATATTTATTATAAAATATTCTAAATCCAGTAACGTCTACTATCAAAACTGTTCATGACACATGTTTTTCTACAAAATATATATAAATGATATCCGAACATCAACAGTTTTGATACTTGACGCAACTGTTTGTATATCTTGCAATCATATCAAGCTCAAGACAAATAATTGACTATAAGTTACCGTAACATCAGTTACAAGTTGATCTCGACGGAACAAATCTCAAGACTGGTAGAATGTATCGAATATAAGATTTATGTGACAATCGTGAGTTCAAGAGTTCTACATTTTGTTATTCGCAACATTGAGAACAGTGACTGATATGAGCTTGTCGGTATTGCGTTGATTTTTTATGAGATTAAAAAAAATATGTATTTTTATAGCTCGAAGCGATACGACAATTTTGATCTCTATTATAAAATTCATAGACAAGTTAATTGTTGAAGTAAACCGGCACGATCGCCGCTAGTATTAAGTTATTAGTTAAATTAATCTGTAGTTATTATCGAGGGCATGTTTTATTTTATGATTTTTAACCCATTTTTATATGCATCTTAACAAAACAGGATATCCGGACTGAGTTTTTATATGATCGTTTTAAATCCACATGCAGTTTTAATTTTTGATTTTAATGTTACTTAAAAAAAAAAAGAATACCGTTTTTTGTTTTCGTATTACTTTTATCGATTCTTGCCAATTATTATCGAATTCTTTTATCATCATATTTTGAATAATATGTTTTAAAAAGACAATTAATATTGGCGATTGACAAATTTAATATCGGCATTGAAAATTTAAAGGGAATTGGACTGCATTATTTGACTTGATTTTTTAAATAGGACGCATTTTAAACCAAATAATATTCAGCGATTACATGAGTGACGTCACACAAGTAGTCACAGCTGAACCATTTTAATCGATTAACATTTATTATTCAATCATTGTGTTTGTGATTTTTTTTTTACTAAATATTTTATAAGTGCATTTTGATTTTAACCATATTAACATGCTAATTTATTGAATGCGGTGTCGTTAAAATTCGTGTTTAGACTCTAGTAATGTTTTGGTACATAATTAATGCGATAGTACATTATAAAACACCTATACAACCATGAATTTATGTATCAATCCATTTACTTTTTATAAAGTTTTCTTTTTTTATATGTAATTTTTTTTTAATCATGAACTTGTGATTATGATCAATCGTTTTAAAGTATGATTATGAGATGTTTAGAAGACTTGTTTTACTATGTAAGTGATTATGAAATAATAACTTTTAATACTTAATTGTTATGTAAGCGGAGGTGTTATGTTTATTTAAGGTCATGCATTCGCCCATTTATGTTTTTTTTAATTTGTTTAAAGTTTAAAAGAGAGTTTTTGCACGATTGTTTTTTAGTTTTGCCTGTACGATTAAATTTTGGAAAAATACCACATTTTTTATTTCAAAATATTTTTTACCTGCTCTTTCTTATTTGTTTGAAATATTTAATTATATTTATAGAGAACACCAGATCTGAAATATAAATAATAAGATATAAGATCTATAGCTTAAAATTAGAACTGCAGCATCTAAATATTAAGAAAGAACAAATTAACTAATCAAATTAAAAATGTAGGTAATTTAAGGATTTTTTTTTAAATACAAAATCAAAGGGAACATTCTATCGCTAGGCAAAGGCCTACGCTTATTCAGAAAAAGAAATATATATCCATGATGCAGCAACGCTGTACTCCTTTTTAGTCATATTATTGTCATTATTTTTACTCGGTGGTAGAGCTTAGTGCAAGTTCGTCTGGGTAGGTACCGCCCACTCATCAGATATTCTACCGCAAAACAGGAGTACTTTGTATTATTGTTTTCCGGTTTGAAGGGTGAGTAAGCCAGTGTAATTACAGGCACAAGGGACATAACGTCTTAGTTGGTTGACCAAGGTTGGCGGCGCATTGGCGTTGTAAGCGATGGTTAACATTTCTTACAGTGCCATTATCTATGGGCGTTGGTGTCCACTTACCATCAGGTGGCCCAAACGCTCGACTGCCTACCTATACAATATAAAAAAATATAATTTTTTTTCAAAGAACTCTGTCTGTACGCCAAATTGGAAATATGGTAATTTCGGCACCTATATTTCTGGTTAGCGTCGACTTACGCAATTTAACTATGTCAGAAACCGTCTCGTGGTGCCAACGAATAAAGCTTCAAATGCAAACACAAAAAGCGGAACGATAAGTATTATTTTTTTTATGTGGGATTATGATTCCTAATATAATTTGTCTATTGGACGTTGGACTCTTAAGACGAAATGAGGTTATCAATTCGACCTTAATTTTTTTTTGTGCTCTTCGATAGCTTCGACTATTGTTTGTCTTGTCTCATTTTTTTTAATGCTTCGATTTCAATTTGAGGAAAAAAATCATCTAAGCCTAGATTGAGGGTTAATCTTTTTAGCCGATTGATTTTTTAAATAAATTCGATTAATTTTTTAATTGAATATTATGCTATTATATTAATGAAAGCTCTATTTTATTTTTAAAGAAAAAATAACACTAATTATGACAAGTTTTGTTTATTGTGTTAGTTGTGTGTAGTTTATATCTGATATCTATAATCAAATGCTAGTCATTAATAATATCCTGGGACATTATTCACACAAGGCCATCTGATGCCAAACTAAGCAGAGCTTGTACTATGGAAACCAGGCACCTGATATACTACATAATATACTACTTTTCTTTTGTAAATACATACTTATAAATACACCCAGACTCAGAACAAACAGACATGATCATGGAATCGAACCCACGACCTGCGGCGTGAAAAGCAAGTGTTACCAACCACGCCAACAGGCTAATTAAGTATTAATAAAATTAAGCATTCTCGATACAAGTTTATATAGGTGATACGAAATTGTGGAGTAATAATTTTTAAGTTAAAGTTTATTCGGATTTATTTGTGGTAAAGAGTTACTACTGGGTCTCCTACCACCGGTTCTTAGTAGTCTGTAATATACTTTTAAAGATATTAGCTTTACACTTAATTGGTGCATGTGATTTTATGAGCCTATCGGCCGAATACTGAAACGTCTTTCAAATATGAAGGGTGCTCAAATATTTGAAACGTCTTCGAATTTCAAATTTCGCATACTAAATTTTGAAAAATAATGACATTCCAAGCAATTGAGTCCTAATCATATTTGAATGACGTTTCAGTATTCGGCCGTATTTGAATCAAAAATATCTTTTAAGATGCAAATTTGGTTTTTTTATTAGACGTTGGCAACTCTTTTTACAGTTGAATGTCAATGTCAATTTTCATTGATCAGACAAAACGTGACTTTGACAATTGGCAGTACACTTGGGAAAGTGTTTTCCATTTCCATTGCATCATTATTTAAAAAGATAATAAGATGGGTAATGCTACCGCAAAAGCTGCGGAGGTGAAAGTGAGTGAAGCACCGGCTCCGACAAACGTCGAGAAGTCTAAACTTAAGCCGTGCTGTGCTTGTCCGGAAACGAAAAGAGCGCGAGATGCCTGGTAAGGTTATTTTGCAATTTTCATTCGTCCTTAATTATATAATATTTTCATGTTAAAATTCCTTTCCTGTTCTGTTTTTGAATGCGTAAAAAAACTCAATCGTCAGATTGAACATTTAATAAAACAGCCAACTTTATCCATTTATTGCATCATAAATTTTAACAGTTAAATGAGAAATAAATCATTAATTACATACTAATAGAACTTTTCTGTCTTATCAAGGCTGTTGTTACTTTTAAGCTATTGGCATATTTTGATTTCCTACGTTCATGTTTTTAGTCAGTCTTGTGTAGTTAAGTTAATATTTTATACAAAACAATGTAAAACACATGTTAAATTTATTTTACAGCATCATTGAGAATGGTGAAGAAAATTGTGGTCCGTTGATTGAAGAACACAAAGCCTGCATGCGAAAAATGGGTTTCAACATATAAAATTCCAAAGTATAGGGTTCAAATTAATTTATGGTGTCCATAACCTGTAATAGATCACTTTTACTGGCTTCTTATGTAATATAAAAATTGTGGATAACATTATACTGGCAATGAAATGGTAGAAACAATTAGTAATATCATAAAATAAAAAAGTGAAGTCGTAAATGACCTCATGATGGGTCCTCTCCTCCATCATGTTTTCATTTAACATAAGATTAAACGTAGTTAGATAAGTAGTTTATGTAAAATGGTGGCTTTTTGTTGTCATTTCAAAAAATATTTCTTTATTTAAAATTTCAATGTTTAAATTAAGTAGATTATAGTGTTTTGTTTTATGTTTAAAAGTAGTCTTGTGATTAAATACATCTTCATTCATTATATTATCATTCATTCATTTGCACATTTCATGCATTACCACTATTTATTAGGCATTAGCCAAAGATATTCATATCATTACTGTAATATGTATGTTGAATACATATTTATTTTAAATGTTTGTGATTTATTTTTTAATATACATAAATATATAAGTACTTATTCATAAAACAATTATTATGACAAATTATAAAAACTTTGCTAAATATATTGATGTGGAATAGTTAATCTGATGTTTGTTATAATCATTTTCCTGGTAGGGTTGTGTGACAACCTACCAGGGTTCAAAACATTATAAGCGGAGAGCGGTGTAAGAAGTGGTCTCTATTTTTACCAAGGAAGTAACCACACAATTGGCGTCTTTGACTTTCAGCGAAGCTGTTCTAAATTTAAGAAAATATAAACTTTTATCTTTATTTTATTATTACAGAATGAAATATAGCTTAGAATTAAAATTTATACTTGGGTTGTTGGCTTGAACACAGATATAAATTGTCCTTTATTTGTAATTAAATATTTTTCATTTTACAACTTCAAAATATAGATAAAAAATCACATTTTTTTTATTGCTCTATTAGTCAAAGTAACGAAGATCTGCCACATTCATTTTATGTAAAAAGTCATTTATAATTTGAATAAAAATAATAAAAGTATTGTTTTGTTAGATATGTTTTTTTTAAACCTCATAAACCTTTGTAACAAAACTTCAAATATCTGAATAAATGCAAGGTTGTAATTAAATCACTGTCCTTAAAATATTAAAGTAATAAGTTCTGAGCGTTACACTAACAACACAAAATTTTACTCTTCAGTTTTGTGTAGTGTTTCCCTTTATTGAATAATATAATATAGTTACAATTATTGTTATTTTGGGAGACGGTTCCAGCCCATGAAAAACTACAATATACCTAGCCATAATAATAGGATACAAACTTTTTTTACAAAATTAATTTTTATTCGCCTCGTCAACTTGCACGTGCGACACAAGCATATCTCACCTACAACTATGTATAGTACGCGACAGGTTGACATGGCAATTTTCTAGTGATGTGGCATTACGTACTAGGTTTATATCGATATTTTTTTCCACGCAACAAAATAAGAGTAATATTAATTAAATAAGGTTTATTATAAGTAAAATGAAAATGAATCAGATTTATTCAGTTTTAGCTATCGTGGTTATATGTATGGCTAGCACTTATGACTACACTAAAATTAATATTGTTGATAGACAAGTAAATATTTAAATAATTTTCATGTAGATAAGGAATGAGCTAATAAAAAGATTTACTACTATGTTGTTAAGGAATTTGTATATTTTATTCATCACAATCAATATCAAATGAGCTCATACTAACATCGCTACAAGCACTTAGTGATTCGTCGTCACTAGTTCCGACTTCTATGATAAAATCTTCCATTACATATTCCATTCCTATATCCTTATCCCAGTATTCATTCTCCAGTTTCTGAACATGTTTTTCGAAATTAGCCCAGTTTTCTTCCGTTACTGACGAAATTGCATTCGTTGTTACCTCTTTCAGTTTTGTCAAACACAAATCGCTCTTTATGTTGTGTTATTTTATGAAGCGTTTAACGGCGGCCCACGCTAATTCAATAGGATTTAAATCGCACAAATATGGAGGTAGCCTTATAATATCATGGCCATGTCCTTTAATTATTTTGTCAATTTTATAATTGATATCAACGGGTTAATGTTGTTCTATAATTTTAAATAAATATGGTTTCCTCATTGATTTGTCGTAAGAAATGTTATTGTCTTCCAACCATTTTATCATTGCAGATTTTAGCGAACTTTTTGTTGGAGGCTTATTTAGCTGGACACTATGGTAAGGTGCGTTGTCCATTACCACGACACTGCGGTCAGGAAGTGAAGGCAAAAGTTTTTCGACTACCCATTTCTCAAAATTCTCGCCATTCATTTGTCCATGATAGTCACCGGTAGTAGTACCGGCCTTAAAAATCAAGGAAGCCCCCCTGTAGAAATCCATTTTTGCCTCCTGCGTTGACTACTATTAGTCTATTCCCAGAACTAGTATCCGTGAGAATTCCTTTTGAACCAGTCATTTGCCAACACTTTTTGAAAGTTAAATTATTGTCCACCCACGTTTCATCTAAATAATAAATATCTCTGTTGTGTTGTCGGAATTCTCTAATTTTCTTTAAATAGTGATAACGCTTGAAAACTATATCAGGCTTTTCAATTAGAACAGATCGTTTGGTTCGACACTGACGCCACCTGTAGCCCATTTTATTCAACAGCCGTTGTAACGTACGTACACCCCAAGGAAAAGGTATTTTTTCGCGTAACGCAACAAGTAACTTGGGACATGTCCTTGAGAATGAATAAATGGTTTTTTTTTAACACCTGACAAGGAAGCTACCGAAGTCATTTTAAAACACAACAACAAACAACAATGTGAGTGAGATCAAAATCGATAAACGCGGTCGATAATTATGGGCTCGTGCAGTACTAATACTAAGGAGTGCGCGGGTGACGTGCGGTATGCGGGGCGTCCCTTCCCACGCGCCTCACCTCATACCCCGATTGCCATGTCAACCTGTCGCATACTATAGGTATGTAGTTACAAATCTACCTTGGCTGACACCGACTCCAAAAATAACAATAATTTTAACTACATTCTATTATCGTAAAAGTTTGGTTGACTTTTAAGCAGTCTAATATTTTTAATTTCATTTTACTTAGGACAAAATATTTTGATCATTGTTTGGTATTCATAGGTATGTGCTATGTGTTGAGTTAAATTTGAAGTGGGTAGGTACTTCTTATACGTGGTAGACACAGTTCGTACCTACATATTGATGAGTAGTAAAATTGATTGATTATTAAGTTGTAGACGAATTATCCACTTTTGTTTCACTTTTTTGTGCATATTAATTTGTATTGGCATAGTTATTTTTTGAATTCGGCTTTATTTTTGTAAAACTTGTTACTAATCTTAAGCTGAAGTACCTACACTAACCAATTTGTCTGAATATGGGTAGACCTACTTCCAGCTTTCAAATTAAAAAAGAAGTCATCACAATCGGTTCATCCAGTCGAAAGTTCTGAGGTAACAAACATAAAAAATACAGTCACATTGAGAATCTCCTCCTTTTATGAAGTCGTTTAAAAAAAGGAAAATGAGAATTAATGTAGATTTGGTTAAGAGTTTCGAAGGATCACGACGAAATGAAGTCAAATGTTTACGTTAGTTTTAAGCTTCAAAGATGTAAGAAAGTTACTTAAATATGCTAATAGTGGATATTCTAAGGTTGATGGCGACGATAGACCGATTTTTTTGAGGGCGAGATACCTTTTCCGAGGCCATCGCTTTGTCGGGTTTCCACCATATGAAGGGAAATGTGGTTGACCTTTTTTATTTGTCGCTGTAACATATTTGTACGCCTGCCCTGCGAGGCTGTCTTCCTACACCGAATAACAATATATTTCGATCCACGACGAGTCCATTTTTTTTCGCGTTCACGGGTTTTAGGTATTGCATTAGTCTACAAGGCGTGAGGCCGCCTCTGCCTAGAGGGCCTGGTCCGTGGCCTGTGGGCTTCTTCAGGAATAACATAGGACATCAATTACATAATTATACAGTATAAAAAGTTCGTATATAGATAAGGACATCTATAAAATATATATGGCTACAAATTCTAATTCAAATATCTTTATTCAATGTTGAAGTGTTACACTTTCTTATTAATTGTCATAAATCTACCACCAGTTCGGAAATAAACATCTCAGACCTGAGAAGAACCGGCGAAAGAAACTCAGCGGGATTTTTTTCAGCTCATTTTTTACAATATTTTTATAATATTATAGTATACAATAACAATACAATAATAATATTCTTGTTTATTTGAAACAGCCTGGAGGCGATCGTTTCATTCCCAAGGTGTGCAATCATCTAAAAAGTCATTGATTGTATAATATCCTTTAGCACACAAGCGTTCCTTAACAATTATTTTAAATTTCACAATTGTGCATTTTTGAACGCTTTCTGGGATCCTGTTGTAAAAGCATATACATTGTCCCGTACAAGACTTACTAACCCTGTGTAATCTGGTAACAGTGGTTGCAAGTTTATGCTTGTTCCTGGTGTTAACAGTATGTACGTCACAATTTCTGTGAAAATCTTTTATGTTTTTGCGTACATACATATCATTATCAAATATTTTATAATTAGAAGCGACAGTCTTTATTTAATTTCTTTAAAGTTACATCTTAATGAATCTTTCGGGCCCAGGTTATAAATTGCACGAATAACCAGTCTCTATATGTATATATTTTTTATATTAGATTTAACTCCCTCTTGAAATGTAGACACGAAAAAATCACATATTTGCTTAAAATTAACAAATTTTAAAAACGATGACTATAATTAATAATATAGAAGGAATAATATTGTGATTGTTCGCGACTCGAGCGGATCTTAAAGAAATGTTGCCAGCCAGCTCGATAACCATATTCTAGAGTCGAGACAAAATCACGCTACAACAATTACGATTAATCTTGAATCTTGCGTAAATACGGGGTTCAGCAATTCAGTTACAACTTAATTATCGCTCTAATTAGATGTCCCCACTCGTCGGGGATCATTATACTAACCTATAAAAAAATAATTGTTTAAACAATAAACATCAATGTTTTGTGTAAAAGCTTAAAAAGTATTTATGTTATTAGTAAATTAAGAATAATTTAATTTTTATGTATTTTGTCACGATTGAAATAATAAAATGCGTTTAAAAAAAGATTCAGTTCAGAACAGCGACAATGAAACAACTGCAAGTTCAGTAAAATCAGTTGACAGTTATGGGTGAGTACTGTGGTTTTTTTTTTATAAAATGTGCTTTTGCATGAACAGTTAAGATTCAGAAGCGGAAATTCCCAACTATTTCATTGGAATTACACCATTATTTGTAGTCATTTAATGGACGCGTATTTTTTAGTAAATTATAATAATATTTGTAACTACATACTGGATTATATTATCTATAAATAATATAAATATTGTAATTTATTTAAAATCTTAAAATATTTACACTAGGTATGTAGTTCCTCTTAGTAGGTATTTGCGCTTGACCCTAAAAAGACTGATGACATAGAGATTACATATTAACAGAACTATAATACAATTGGTGATACAAGTCGATGAAGATGTCGCATTTTTAAACTTTTAAATTTGTTACCTATATGTATAAATGATAATTTTAGGTCACTATACACATGTGAGCTAAGAGTAATGAATGAATTTGAATGGCATATCTATGAAAGGCACCACGAATACAAGTAGTCTAATCAAAGATAGAAAACTGCCAATAACTTGACGTCATATTTTTGTTCCATAACCCTTTTTTTCATTCACTTATATAGTCAATTGTTTTTATTATTAATTTTAATAAACAGAACCATTTTGTTTTTGGCATGCCGAGATACAACAGATGTTTTTTTATTAAATTAACCGCTTAAGTGCCTAATCTGTCTGTCGTTCTTATATTATAACCGCCATAATATTTAGATAAACATTTTCGGATGAGTATCAAAATAAATCTTTAAAATAGAGAACAAAATATGTATATAGACCTGATATTAAATACGTTATAGCCCAGTGGTGAATCTTATTCGGTTGTGGGTTCAATTCTGAATTTTCATCATCTATTTAATTCATCTCGTGCGATATTTTTCTTTACGAACCAAGCTAAGAAAACATATTTAAGAGAAATATTTTCCTTAACAGTTATCAATATTGAATTGCCAAAGATCATATTATGTTCCAATGTATATACTTAACAATTTTATAAAAAAAAAAAAAACGATAGCCTTATCTACAACTCGCTTGAATCTGTATAACATACACTATGTCATATGTTATGTAATAATTCGAATCTAATTCTTTAATTAAACGATATATTGAATAAATGCTAGTAATATATATTTTGCGTAATTTTTAACACTTACTAATTAATAATAAGGTCCTCCAGACCGATTTCGGCCACGGCGGCCAATCCCAAGAGAGATTAGCCAACTGCGCAGGAGATATTATAGTGCACAAGTGTGTGCGCAAACACAGGTGCACTCTCTTTTCCTTAGCTCTCATAATCCGATGGGACGGCAATCCGACACGACCGGAAAGAGTTCAGGCGCAGGACCAACGGCTTAACGTGCTTTCCGAGGCACGGGAGTGTACACACTTCCAATTTCCAGACTCCGGGCTGCTACTGAGAATTTTCTGACAGAAAACCCCAATAACTATTTATTGGCCCGACCTGGGAATTGAACCCAGCACCACCGAGTCTGCGGCCTTATATCTAGCCACTAGACCAACGAGGCAGTCACTGCCACCTGCCACTTACTAATTACTTAGCTGTGAAATGTTGGCAACCGACATGGTCATATTATGATTTATGATAGGTGCATTCATAAAATGTTATAATTAGTATATGAGTTGGGTATGAAAGTTGTTTTTCTTTAGGTTTGATTTTGCTTTACACCAAATTTCATCAAAAACGGTTCAGTCGTCTAGCCCTAACAAACAGAGTTATTTTTGTGTTTTGTTTATAATATAAGTATAAAATTACAAATGTATGTAAGTATATTATAACGCTTTGACATTTAACGACCGTTTTCGGCAGTTTCTTACAGTAGGTGTTTTTCTAACAGCCTTATTGGTTTTAGTAAATAAAATTCTTTCCTAAGATTTTCTCAAAAATATCAGACTGAAATAACGCCCCCTGCCTCTCAGATCTATTGCGTGGACGTCATAAGCTATGTCAATATAAACATAGTTTTGAGACAACTTATAGAAGACATTATTTTGTCATGTTTAGACCTTTGTGATTTATTTATTTGTTTATGTTATTGGTTGGGGTTATGGTCCCTAGCTTCAAGTTGCAGACTTCTTCTTTGTAGTTGAGTTGGAGAGTACTTCTTGCTGTTCGGATCGGAATGCTTTAATTTCGAAGTATAATACGGATACTATACTATCTTCACTGCTTTTCGTCCTGGGTTCAAAAACCAGGTTGGGCTATTACAAATTTATTGGATTTTTATGTAGGAATATTCCCGGCAGTAGTCTTGATGTTGGATGTGTCATGTGTGTACCTAGCCGTGTTTCGGAAGGAAAGTAAAGCCGTTGGTACTACGCCTGTACTCTTTCCGGTCGTGTTGGATTTGCCGTCCCGTCGGATTATGAGAGTGCACCTTTTGAGTTGAGTGCACGCACTTGTTCTGCCCACTTGGCTAGTTTTCTTTGCGATTGGTCGATGGGGCCGAAATCGGTTAGGTTAGGACCTCATCATCATCATGATACGAGCAAGCTCGAATAGTTGAACTCGATTTCGTTTCTATAATTGCAACAAAATTTTGAATGCTTTGGACCTGTTTGTATACATACTCATAGTGTATCGTAACAGTTCCGTACAAATAAAAATATCGGAGTTAAACTAAACTTCAAATAGTTTGACTTACGCTCCATTTTTGTAAGTTAGTTTTCATAATATTATTAATACACGTCATTAACTAATCATACGCTTTTATTTAATTTGCTGCAAATAACGTAAATTAAATTGATCGGTCTGTTTATAAACATTAAGGGTGATAGACTTACATTGTACTTTACGTTATCAATACTCGGGCTGTGGGATCAAGGGAGTTCTCGCATTCGCCTTGAAATCGTATCATCTTACTGACAACACCAAGTTCACAAATATATTTATATAAAATGGACAATTATGTATGTTCAAAATACAATAAAAAACTCTATAATACAGTAACAGCCTGTGAATGTCCCAATGCTGGGCTAGAGCCTCTTCTCCTCTTTTGATGAGAAGGTTTTGGAGCTTTTTCCACCTCGCTGCTCCAATGTGGGTTGGTGGAATACACATGTGGCAGAATTTAAGTGAAATTTGACACATGCAGGTC
The DNA here is from genome assembly GCA_963151315.1 of Nymphalis c-album. Taxonomy (NCBI): domain Eukaryota; kingdom Metazoa; phylum Arthropoda; class Insecta; order Lepidoptera; family Nymphalidae; genus Nymphalis; species Nymphalis c-album. Next base: position 1,975,735 of record OY720602.1, on the reverse strand, counting down.
TCCTCACGATGTTTTCCTTCACCGTCAAGCACGAGATGAATTATAAACACAAAGTTGTTTATTTGGGTTTTTTCCTATAGTGGTTGGAGGGTTTGGACCTTATTCCATAACGCTGCGGGTTCGTTCCGATGCGGGTTGGTGGAATTTGAAACATACAGGTTTCCTCACAATGTCTTCCTTTAACGTCAAGTACGAGATGAATAATAATAACAGACTAAGCACATGAAATTCAGTGGTTCTTACCCGGGTTTGAACCCACGATCATCGGTTAATTTTCACACGATCTCGACGTTTACTTTATAATATAAATGCGAAATTTATCAGATTTTTCATCTCATAAAAAGAATTATGAACGAAAATCTATTTGATTATTTTTGCATTCAAAAGAACAATTTTTTATTTTATTTTAAGTAATGATTAAAAATATGTTTCCTGTAGAGTGTTCGGCACCGCATGTTCCGATTGCTCGGATTGTGAGCGCGAGGAAGGAAGAAAACGAAGTCATAAATATGAGTAAGTGAAATATTGATAAGTGAACATTTTTTTATCATTTACCCGTATTTATCCCAGCCCAACAGAGGCAAAGACGGATCCATAACCATAACACTATTTCACTGCGTTTTGATGATTCATATAATGTACATTTTTTCTAAGATATGTTTATAATATTAATATGCACTATTCTTAAGATAATTATATCCTTTAAAAATAAAATGTTATTATTCAAAATGTATTTGTAAGTCACATATCGTGAAAGTGTCATCGAGTAATCTACTTTATGGTTCTCCATAACGGGCATATTGACCTATCAATATGCATAAAATATACATAGACTGTAGTCTGTAAGAACAAATTCGAAACTCATCTCAGAAAACACTTATGAAATGTCAGAAAGTTATATGCGACATTGACGATTACAATTATAACATAATTATAATACTTGGTGGTAGAGCTGTGTGCAAGCTCGTCTGGCTAGGTACCACCCATCAGATATTCTACCGCAAAACAGCAGTACTTGCTATTGTTGTGTACTGGTATGAAGGGTGAGTGAGTCAGTGTACTTACAGGCACAAGGGATATAACATCTTAGTTCCCAAGGTTAGTGGCGCATTGGCAATGTAAGCAATGGTAACATCTCTTACAATGCCATTGTCTATGGGCGTCGGTGACCACTTACCATCAGGTGGCTCATATCCTCAAAAAACATATCAAGAATACACGCCTAAATCTCAATATTACCTATTACTACTATTTTCGGTAAGTTGTCGACATTTCACGGGTGAATAATGAAGTGAGTTCTTGTTCTTATAGAAAAACTCGACTGGTTCCAAAGACTATAGACAAGACACGTAATTATTCATGAGTTAAAAAACAATATACAACAATATTACAGCAGGCGCTCATGATTAAATAACTATATTTTAAAATGTATACCATAGACATTTCATAAAGGCTATATACTCCCGAGATTAATTTTTAAGTAAAATTTTGACAAATGTCCTAACTATGAGTCCATTTATCAGCAAACTGACGACGAGATCAACCAGCTGCACAAGTGTCCACAGCACAGCTGATTATGAAACCTACCCTCTGCTGATGGCAGCGAACTTAACTAACACATATAAAGCGATCAGCTCAAGTTCTGACACATTGGTAAATTTATTACATTTTTTTATTATTTTTCTGTTTTTTTACACCTTACCAGTAACACCGACAATGTACAGTGCAAAAGGTTTCTAAGGCTTAAGATGCTTTAAACTTGTACTATTGGTTCTGTGTGTGGCAATAAGCAATACTTGGTGTGTGGGGACGAAATGTACTGTACATATTTGTGATATGTATGATTACAACAGAATCAAAACCATTACATGCTATTAATAAGCAAAAAGATAAAGGAACGTAAATATAGTATCGTTATTTATTCTCACTTTATCTTGCTGTGTTACTATTTTATATAGTAAGTAAGAACATGATACTTTAGAATAGATATCAGAAATATATTGATAAACGTTTTTACGCACAAAAACTATCTAGCAAAGAATAAACATTATGTATATTTTACTTGGTGGTAGAGCTTTGTGCAAGCTCGTCTGGGTAGGTACCACCCACTCATCAGATATTCTGCCGCAAAACAGCAGTACTTTGTATTGCTGTGTTCCGGTTTGAAGGGTGAGTGAGCCAGTGTAATTACAGGCACAAGGGACATAACATCGTAGTTCCCAAGGTTGGTGGCGCATTGGCGATGTAAGCGATGTTTAACATTTCTTACAATGCCATTGTCTATGGGCGTTGGTAACCACTTAACATCAGGTGGCTCATATGCTCGTCCGCCTTCCCATACAATAAAAAAAAAAATGTAGTAAAATGGAAAAATACACTTCTGGTCACATGAAAGCTTAGTAGTGCTTTCTCGAATTTGAGCTTACTGAGCTTTTGTTTTAATTCTCATTCGAATTATATCTATTCTAAAGAATAAAGTAATGGTGTTCACGTTTGATTTTGGACAATATAAATCAATCAATCAATAAATTTACTTGATGGTAGAGCTTTGGGCAAGCTCGTCTGGGTAGGTACCACCCATTCATCAGATATTCTACCGCAAAACAACAGTACCTTGTATTGTTGTGTTCCGGCTTGAAGGGTGAGTGAGCCAGTGTAATTACGGCACAAGGGACATAACATCTTAGTTCCCAAGATTTTTGGCGCATTGGCGATGTAAGGGATGGTTAAAATATCTTACAATGTGTCCTTGGGCGTTTGCGACCACTTACCATCAGGTGGCCCATATGCTCGTCCGCCTTCCTATGCAAAAAAAAAATGTCATTGATTTTTTTAATGTAAATAAAAGTTATATTGCTGTTTTAAATTAATTTGCACATTTTAGTCGTATAGCCGAATTTACTGCGAACAGGAGGACTGTTCGAAAATCTGTGTAGGCTCTCTCTATTATACACAGTACAATATACACAGTATCAGTACAGAGTACTCCATTTCAATTTTCATCACTCTCAACCAAGATCAAAATTTTGTTTTACCATTGAAAGATTCTTGTTACCAAAAACTCTACATTTTTACAACATGGTATTACCGATTGAAAATGCAATCAAGACACGTAAATGAAACTGTTACAAGCGATTTAATTAATTCTTTATACATACAGGGTCCAGCGGAGCTATCCGGAAGTGACATCATTGCTACTTACAAACGGACGATGGAGAAAAATGTCAAAACAGATGACAATAAGCAAAGCTCTCTTGTAACCATGTGAGTACTTTATTCGTAACATCATGAAAAAAAGTGTTAAAAACACATTGCATGTTATGTGATGACCATTTGTACCACGTAATCCTAAATCCTACTGCAGTGGTATCGTGGAAACCGCAATCTCAGCGAGTTTCTTCCATAGTATGATCGAATCATACCGATGCATTATTATTAATTTTGTATCTAACATTCTACAATTGTCACGTAGTCTTAAGTTAATTTTAATTAAAATGTTATTAAAGTATCGGTCTCATTGCAGCCCCCACTGCACCCGTACTTATTTCACTAACTATTCCATCATGAAATAGTCCTACTTATTGCTTCCAACAACTCCTTCTTTATTCAAGTAGATTCTCATAAGCTTTTTTATATTATCACTATCTGCTCAAGGATCCCACCATAAGAGAGCAATTGTTATGAAGAAAATACTTTATTTAACCCATAGCCCATCGGATCTGCTTATTCTTCTTTTAGCATTTACTAAAATATTACAAAATACATTCTGTGCTATTTCAGTTTCTCGATATGGAACACAATTATGGGGTCATCTCTGCTGACGATGGCGTGGGGTGTGGAGCGCGCGGGACTGCCGAGCGCCCTTTTCCTGCTCGCTTTCATGGCGGCTCTGTGTCTCTACACGGCCTACATACTTCTCAGGGTCAACGTGCATCATGGTATGTGATGCCATAACTATAATTATATATCCCTCTGTTCATAATTCAACATTCAAGAGGTGAATTTCCAAGGCATAAATTTTAATTAGATTAAGAATATATGATGGTTTTTGAGCTATTGAAAATCTGCGGTCGTGAGGATCCGACTGAAGTGGAGACCGCTGAGGGTGTGCGTGCGCAGGCGGCGGGCGCTGCGAGGTGCCGGCGCTGTGCGGCGCGCTGCTGGGCGGCGGCGCGGCGGGCGCGGCGCACGCGTTCAGCCTGCTCGTGCTGCTCGGGGCCAACGTGGTGTACTGGCTGCTCATCACCAACTTTCTCTACCACACCGTCAACTACTTCATGGGTAACACGATATATTTTTGAAAGACAATTTTATTGAATACAGACTAAAAATTAAAATTGGACGTTAAATTATCTTTGGTTGGTTCGGTGGTAGATAGATTCATTATTAAAGCCTATCAGTGCTGATTTTTAGAAATTGTGGTTTTTTTGTTTGAATCCTCATTATATAAATTTGGTCCAATGATAGTTATTAGTTGCACATGGGGCAGATTTTCACCCGACAGTTTCAAGTTTCATCACGATGTTTTCCTTCCACCACAGCCAGAAGATGAATAATAAATAACAATTAAGTAAATCCAGCAGCGCTTATCTGAGTTTCTTTCGGATACGATTCACGTGTTATCAACGGGCTATCTCAAATCATAGTAAATTTACCTCATTCAAAAATACCATCATTTATAAATTAATCTAATTCATGTTACAGATGTGGAAACGGTAAACTCGACAGTTTACAACACAAGCCTCTTGTGTCCCAAGCACGACCCCTTGATCACTCCTTCGGACCAGCCAATGGTGGACCCGTCACCGTTCTGGGGTCTGCACACCACGGTTCCCTTTTACGTGGCGATCATCGTCTTTCCATTACTTTGTTTTAAAAATGTTTCATTTTTCACCAAATTTAACTCTTTGGGTAAGTTATTTTTCCATTTTTTATTCTTCTAAAACTTCATTAGTACTCGCTTGAGTAACCAACTTCGTATTTACCTTATTAAACTTAAAGTACTGTAAGTAATAGTTATCATTCCTTACATCACAATGCGCTACCAACTCAGGGGACTTTTTTATAGCATAGGTAGGCGGACGATCCTATTGGCCACCTGATGGTAAGTTGTCACCAACGCCCATAGACAATGACATAGTACATTTCTTTAAAAAAAAACTAAGTTTTTTATCCTATGTTCCTGTAATTACACTGGCTCACTCACCTTTCAAGCCGGAACACAACAATACCAAGTACTGGTGTTTTGCGGAATAAAATCTGATGAGCGGCTGGTACCTAACCAGCTTGCACAAAGTTCTACCACTGAGTAAAGATGCTATGTCCCTTGTAGTACGGGTCGCTTACCAACGGAAAACAATAGTACTAAGTATTGTTGTTTGGCGGTAGAATATGTGATGATTGCCTGCTACTTACTCAGATATAACCCAAACTTTATTTTATATTATCACACTAACCCTCAAGCCATGACTATAAGCAAGATTAAAGGTTAATTATTTAATTTATGATTGTTTTTTTTCCAGGAACTTTATCGGTATTCTACCTGCTGCTATTTGTAATAGTGAAGGGCTGGACTTGGGGAATTAACATGGGGGAGCTGGAGGTGGCCGAGGAGCGACGGGGCAGTGACGCGGCCGTGCTCAGTGGAATGCTCGCCCTTTCTTTCTACATACATAACATTATAATCACGATTATGGGCAATAATGGGAGACAGGATAAAAATGTAAGAAATTGTTTCGATCTTAGTAATAATATTTAATATGACATAAAAATATTTGTGGATCGCTTTCCTGTTGATGACGTGAACAGTGACTTCATACAATTCCAAAAATGTTTTTGCTCTAGATAACTTGGAGAAACATTATTCAATTATATGAGTATATTATACAGAATGTATTTATATAATATCTGTGAGGTCATCTCTTTAACGTCTCTAACGTTCTCAGTTTTAAAAAATCAATAAAATAAATAAATCAATCGGAAATAACAGCGCGGCGGTAAAATATTTGGAAATGACACAGGTAGTCTAATATAAACTAAAATCAAAAATATGAATTTTTTTCAGTTCCGCTTCCCGAAAAAATGTCCCTTAGTTAAAAATTACTTATATACAAATAATGTTGTGTATAAGTTTTTATATGTTTATATATGTATGAACAAAATACACGTCGACTTTTTTGTCGGTTAAAGTCACAAAATCTACATTGTTTTATAAATAGTAATTTCCTGTACTCTTTGACGAGAAGTGCTCGAATATTTAAGTTAAATTTGTCGAAATATGTTTTTGTTCCAGGGTCGCGACCTAACGATAGCTTTCCTGCTGGTGACAATAACTTACACACTTGTCGGAGCCATCTTCTATATCTGCTTTCCGCTCTCAAAGTCTTGCATTGAAGATGTATGTATTGGTTTATTCTTATATTTAATAGTGGGAGGGCTGTGAAGCTAGGGGCGATGGTAGCCACTTACCATCAGATAGCCCACTTGCCAGACTATCTTATTTTATATACATATGAAGTACCTTAGTGACTGATGGCGTACGGACTTGGTATGGTAATGAAGTAATGGAAGGAGGTATTATGGACGGTGGCCTCAAAATATTATGTTTTTTTATCAAATTTTATTATTTCCGTTAGTAAAAAGTGTTTTTTTTTATTCTGTTCTAGAATATTTTAAACAATTTCGAAATGCACGACGTGATGACAGCAATTGCGCGAGCGTTACTCCTTTTTCAAGTAAGTTAATTTATTTTTTCTTTTTGTATAATTCCAATTCCAATTAATCGTTTTTCTTTTTGTATAATTCCATGTATTATATGTGTTGTCTACTTATTAAGTTGAAGATACAGAGCTTATTCCAAAACTCTGTTCTAATGCGGGTTGATGGATACCAGGCCATACGTTGCCCTTTACGGGCCCTGTATCAAAAATGGGGGGGGGGGGTCTTCTTCGTTCGTGATATGATATACTTTGTTTTCTCACCCTTCCAATTATTTTTTTTGCTAATTTGGAGTTATCAGCCTTCGGTGACACCTTCTCACTGTGTATGATCTCCTGGTACATGACACACTCGCTCCATAATCAATATTGGAGACTGGATACACATTTCTATCTGATATATGCAGGTTTCCTCACGAAGTATTCTTTCACCACTAAGCACCAGATAAATTATTATTTATCAATACAAATTAAACGGCGATTGGTTAAGATTTTTACGTTTACTATAGAATAGATAACCCAAAGCCATTCCACCTTGTGTGACGGTTACAAGCCAGAAATAGTGATGTACGTTATACGTAAGCTGCGTGCGGCAGGTGGTCACGGTGTACCCGCTGGTGGCGTTCATGCTGCGCGGCGAGGTGGCGCAGCTGTGCCGCGCGCCGGCGCTGGCCGTCAACCTGGCCGTGGTGGCGCTCTGCATACTCGTGGCCTGCCTCTGTCCCGACATCGGCACCATCATCAGGTACTTTCTTATAATATTGGTAGACGGACGAGTATATGCGCCACCTGACGGAGAATAATCACCGACGCCCATAGACATTGTACATCTCTTTAAAAAAAACATCGCCAATGTACCTTCCTTGAAAACTAAGAAATTATGTCTATTGTGCCTGTAACTGGCTCACTAACCTTCCAAACAGGAACACATTAATACCAAGTCCTGCTGTATTGCGGTAGAATATCTGATGAGTGGGTGGTACCTACCCAGACGAGCTTCCACAAAGCTGATAGACGATTCATAGGTTTATTTATATGTCGACACAGGGGGCAAACATTATTCTTATATAACACACATAATGCAAGATGTGCACCGCGCAGCTGATGTCGAGAGAATGAATGCTTATGGCCGAATACTGAAACGTCTTTCAAATATGAAGGGGGCTCAAATATTTGAAACGTCTTCGAATTTCAAATTTCGCATACTAAATTTTGAAAAATAATGACATTCCAAGCAATTGAGTCCTAATCATATTTGAATGACGTTTCAGTATTCGGCCGTTAGTCGAGCGCTTTTTATAGGGTATTAGTGGTGGGTAGTTGACAGTTGCACGTGCTGCTTTTAAGACAAGGTGGCGGCGCCGTCATATATGTGTCAATTGTCAATAAAATAATCACGTTATTAAAAATCAATCTGACATAATGTTCGGTTGTCAGATACACGGGCGCAGTGAGCGGGTTGGTGCACGTGTTCGCGCTGCCGGCCTTGCTGCAGATGCAGTCTCTGCGACTCCGAGAGAAGTTGACGTGGTGGAAAGCAATATTCTATTCCCTGATTATAGCCTTCGGGACTGTTAATCTTGTTATGCAGTTTTTCATTGCATAATATTTTACTATTAATTATTTATATACTCAATATTTTTTCTCCGTTTTGCAATAACATTGAAAAGGATCTCACATTTGTACACTATTTCTATGTAAATAAAGTTTTAATTGTAATCCGAAGTTTTGTTTTAAATTGAATGTATGAATTTTGGCTTTCTAAATTCATACATTTAATTTCACTGCCCACTCTTCTGCAGTAGGTTAGATGCATATTACACCACGCTGTTACAAATCTGGTTGGTGGATACCCACTAATGACGTAGAGGAAAAATCAATCGGAAAACATTTTTTTTTTAAATAAAATAACAGATAATAATTGATTCAATTTATTTTTCAAAACAATATAAAAGTGGAACAATTTATTTTAAGAAATATTCAACACTATAATATATATTTATAAATCTCTTTGGCATAAACATTAATAAATTCACAATAGACTAAAATATTGTTTATATAATTTCAAATAAACTGATTTCCAAATTTTATATATTTTTTTAAATACTATAAAAATATTATTTGGAATAAAAGTTATAATCAATAATAAAAAATCTGACATAAGTTGCAAGTTCAGTCAAATCGTATATTTAATAACAATAAAATAATTTGCTTCAATCATTTTATTATAAAATGTAATTTTTTTTTTCCTTTACCATTCTGAAGTTGCAGCGTCGACAAAAATATTTTATTTATTTTAATAAAGAAAATAAATATTAACATTTCATTTTAATACCCGGTTATTAACTTTAAAACAAACTAAATTTTAATTTACTTCTCGTTCAAACGAGACATGTACGTGTCTTTTGGAAATTACTATAATTATTATTTACCCCTCCACTTAAACTTACACTTTAAGTTGGAGTCTGGACGACAATAGCTCAAGGGGTCAGGACCGAACCTGCAACATATTCATCACGAGGCGGCCTGGAAACCATTGCGCTATTGGCGTTTGTTCGGTCTTTTCTACTTTATTTAACAATAATAATGTTTTTCTTATTTCAACTTAACCATTACTAAATATCAGTTACCAATTCCAGGAGTTTGTATTTAAAAATCACTTATTTACTTAACACAACATCTATATAACCCAAAGTAAAATTTATATAATTGTAAAATGTGTTACAATAAAAAAAAAATTAAACAGATTAAAAACGAGATGTTATTTACAGTTTGAATAAATCGATTCGTAGCAGACGAATGTGTCTATGTGATGACGGTGGGCGCGTCCCGGCCGGTGTAGCGCGGCAGCTGCGCCAGCTCCAGGGCGAGCTGGATGAGCGGGCGCAGCATGAGCTGTGCGTCACCCAGTACGTCTTTGGCTTCGTATGAGTCTATGTATAATCTGTCGATATAGACATTACTATTTAGTAAATAAGATATTATGAAGAAATAATAATTGTTATTATTACACTACAATCTATATTCTTAAAAAAACTTAAGAATTTTTGCACAAGATAATAAGCAAAAATCTAAATTAGACCTTATCGTTTTAGCATTAGGGTCTAACTTCGATCACAAAGATATTTTGAAGACCGTGTAGAAATATTTTTGTTTGGATTAAGTTCTGTCGAGTTCAAAAAGTAAAACGGGGTTTAATAAGGATAGTTAAATATAGTAAAATTATATAATGTATTTGAATGCTGAATTGATAACACAAATAATCTTACCTGACAGTAGCCCCCGAGCTACCTGTTCCACTGAGACGGTAGACAATTCTGGAACCATCTTCAAAAACGATGCGTAGACCCTGGAAGAGTCATACATAGTTACCATCAAATAACAATCTTATTAAGACATGCTGAATTTAATTTTTGACGTGACAACGTCTAATAAATCGATGAACCCAGCGTACATGCACGAAAAATTGTCCCGTTACGCTCATTGTCCCGTTACGCTCATTGTACGCTTGCGCCGCATATCTCTCTTTCACTCGATTGCAGTCATTTCATCAATGTTTTGTTATGACGTTGTCACGTTAAACTATCATCCGTAAACCGACTTTACAGACAACCATTATTATTTTTTTTCTAATTTTTCTAACCTCCAAAGACTTGTTGTCCTTAGGTGTAAATTGTTATTAGAGTTTATTCGTGTGATGTGATTTGGTTCTTTTTATCATCACAATCAAAATTTCAGGAGTTTGTTCATCTTTTATCTTTTTGTGTGTGTGTATGTATGTGTGTCTTATCTAATTGTGTGTGTGTGTGTATGTGTGTCTTATCTAATTGTGTGTTGTGTGCCTGGGATTAAAGTAATCTTCGCTTATGTTTTTAATCCTAGGCCACCTTGGCTGTGAACTTATTTATCTGCCTTTCTAAAATAATTTTTTAACTACCCGATATTTATGTTAATCTAAAAACTAGTCTATGATTGCTTGAATTCATTACCTGTTTCATGGCGACGCTTCGGTCTACGGGGTCCATGTAGGAGAAGTTGTCCGCCTCGGCCACTACGTAGGTCTTGTCTCCTGACGTATGCTTGGAGCCAATAAATCCAGCCTCAGTTATCTTCTTCTCCAATTCCTGCATCATTTCGTTGCAGGGGTCACTGGCGCACTCCTCGTAGTCGTATCTGAGATAAATATTTTGGAGTGTTTTAAAAAAAATTAATTGACAAACTAAGGTAAGCGAAATCCAGCAGTAGATATCAGCGGCGGGCTGTTCACACACCTGGTGAAGTAGTTCCGGCCGTACTTCTGCCAGTGGTTGCGCAGCAGCTGCTCCACGCCCAGCCCGCTGGCGGCCAGCACGGACAGCCAGGCCAGCGCCGCCCACACGCCGTCCTTCTCCCGCACGTGGTCGGAGCCCGTGCCGAAGCTCTCCTCCCCGCACAGCGACAGCCGCCCCGCGTCCATCAGGTTGCCGAAGTACTTCCAGCCTGAGACACGGATATGGCTACGATCACGTACGACGATCAAATTGGCCTTCTTCCGACATAATGGAATAGCCGGCGTTTTTTAAACCATCTCTTCGTCGGTATCGACTGAGGGAATTTTGTTTCTGAGTATTATCATCAGCAATAATGTCTCGACATCGACAATACGGTGACCTCAATCCACTTCCGAATCGCCTTAACTTAGTGACGTACAAAACCCCTAAAATATCTTCAAACGGCTTAAAATACCTGTACCGTACCGTACCGTACCTGTACCGAATGAACAGAACGAACACGGCGTGCGACCTACCCGTGGGCACCTGGAACATCTCGTGCTGCAGGTCGGCCGCGACGCGGTCGACGGCGGCGGCGGTGGGCATGCTGCGCGCGAAGCCCCGCACGCCGGTGCGCTGGAAGTACGGGATGTGCCGCAGCTGGCTGGCGAGCACGGCCAGCGAGTCGGACGGCGTCACGAAGAAGGCGGCGCGGCCGATGATCATGTTGCGGTCGCCGTCGCCGTCGAAGGCGGCCCCGAAGTCGTGGTCGGCCTGGCGCACGGCGCGCACGAGGTCGGCGGCGTACGTGAGGTTGGGGTCGGGGTGCGCGCCGCCGAAGTCGGGCAGCGGCTCGGCGCGCCGCACGCTGTCTGCGGGCGCGCCCAGCTCCGACACGAAGATGCGCCGCACGTACGGGCCCGTCACTGCGAGCGCACACGACTATACTTACCTAATATTATAGAACTATTCCAATTTTGGGGACAGAATCCACCGATAAGATATCCTCTACATACTGCGCCGAGCGATCGAGGGCACCTGATGGTAAGCGGTCACCAACGCCCATAGACAATGGCATTGAAAGAAATGTTAACCATCGCTTACATCGCCAATGCGCCACCAACCTTGGGAACTACCACCCTTCAAACCGGAACACAACAATACAAAGTACTGCTGTTTTGCGGTACAATATCTGATGAGTGGGTGGTTCCTACCCAGACGAGCCTTCACAAAACTCTACCACCAACTAAAAGTTTCATTGTAAAGTTTTCCAAGTTCGTTGGCGAAAGCGAAGTCAAATGTATTGTTGTACAAATATAGGTTATATTAATGAGCACGTTAAGCCGTTGGTCCTGCGCCTGAACTCTTTCCGATCGTGTCAGATTGCCGTCCCATCGGATTATGAGAGCTAAGGAAAAGAGAATGCACCTGTGTTTGCGCACACACTTGTGCACTATAATATCTCCTGCGCAGTTGGCTAGTCTCTCTTGAGATTGGCCGCCGTGGCCGAAATCGGTCTGGAGGACCTTATATTAATGACCCAATAATAAAGACATGAATCCTTATATAACTAAATATTACAGATTAAATGATAAATAAATATGAACCATCAATTAGCAAATCTCTCAGTATGTAATAGACTTTTTACCTCCACTCATGGAGTCGATGAGAATTTTGAAGGGCTTTCTTTGCTCAGAGCCCTGCAAGAGAGACTTGATCTTCGGAAAGTCGAAGATCTCCTTCATGTAGTCGACGTAGTCCTTCACCGGATCTATTATCTCCACGACGAATTCATTATCCCCTACCTATAAATAAAAAAAAAAAAGATAAAGTAACACTAAATCTAATCCAAATGTCCGACTGGGCAGTCCTATCATTTTTGAAGAGAAGGTTTGGAATTCACTCCGCTGCTCTGATACGAGTATCTGAATGCAAATTTCTTCACGATTTTTTCCTTAATCGCCAATCACGAGATTATAAACACTAATTAAGCATCACTGAATATGTTGATATGTATATGAAATAATTAATTAATCAATTAATTATGATATGATATGAACTTTGAATCATGAGTTTAGATTCACAAATAAGATTTTAATTGTATAATGGATACTAGAAAATTACTTAAGAGATGCGCAGAAAATTGTCCCGCAATCACAGGTCTATACTCTTTCACATTTTTAATCTGTATTGATTAGCAGGACATGGTTCTCCGATGCTGACAATTATAAACAGTCCCATTTTCCCTTCAACCAGGGATAAAATCCTGGAATACCTATTATTACATATCCACTAGATCAAAGGCAGTTAATAAACAATATATATTTTTTATTTTTTTTACGCTGGAAAAACGCATGACCCGTTTCCCTCACGGGAACAGTGGGGGGGTATGTGTGACTCGCCGTATGTCCAGGGCACCGAGTGCACCCCGGTCATCGGAATACCCACTAAAAAACCAGCGGTACCCTTCCCGTCTTAACGGGAGCGCCACGGGGTCGCTTGCGCATTCAACCGTGACATAAATAAACAATATATATGCCAACAGTCATAATTACATGATTTGACATAAAACTGGCAGAGCTCATCATGACGAGACAAAATTATCTATGTAGTGTGATGTGCGTCAAGTATAATGAAATCATCGTTGGATCGTTGGTTTTTATTTAACTTATGAATTAGACTTCGTTCGCATAATGGTCTACACATTAGAGAGAACCTTAGTTAAAGTCATTTATCACCGCGATATCTTTCAACCTCTCAAGTTTCCACCTGCCCTTGTCCGCGTGTAAGAAGAGAGTGGGCTGGAGGGCAGGTGTTAGGTATCCTTCTGTACCTCAAATAACGTGAATGAAAAATATGTGAAAGCGTACAAACAATCTTACTTTCGCCTTATACTAAATATTATCTAGGATTTTGAAACCTCACCTTAAATCTTTGTACTCCAATGGTCTCAATATCACATTTAATATCAGGAACAATTTTATACTGTTTGATCGCTGTTGTTAGCTTGTATATTTCGTTTGTGGTACCATCAGGCGCTGGGCCACCGTTGCTGCAATTGAACTTGATTCCAAAGTCATTGTTGATGCCACCAGGATTGTGGGACGCGGTAAGAACAATTCCACCTGTTTGAAAGTTCATTTATAGGCGTTAGAAATAGGTTGATAGGACTTTTTCAATTTTACTTCAATTTTAGCCAATGTTTTTAAAAATGTAATAAATACTTAAATTATAGATATAGATAACTTAAATTTTCCTCGTGAATGACTTTGTACATTGGTAAAAACTGTATGAAAAGTCGATTCGGTAGTTTTTGAGTTTATCCTATTCTAACATATATACAGGACTTTTTTATAATATTTAGTGATACATGTAATAATCATATACAATTAAATTCATATTTAAATCATTAATATACATTATATTTGCCTAATATAAATTACATACATTATATCTCGTCCCGAGAATATTTACTTTAAGAGTCGAGAAACTTGGTGTTATGAGTTGGTGATTTGATAAATTTAGTGACAGCTTATGTCCCACTGCTGAACTAAGATCTATTCTCCTCTTTTGAGAAGATTTTGGAGCTTATTCCACCATGCTGCTCCAATGCGGGTTGGTGGAATACACATGTGACAGAATTTCAATGAAATTCTACATACGCTAGTTTCCTCATGATGTTGTCCTTCACCATCAAGCACGAGATGAATTACTTGCCCGGGTTTGAACTCACGATCGGTTAAGATTCACGCATTCTTACCACTGGGCAATCACTACTTTTTCATAAATTAGTGAATTGAATTTGTAAAAATATATTGCTAAGTAAGTTATACGGAAAGTAAGTTCTAAAGTAAGCAGATATGGCCAAGTTGGTATAAAACATCTATCTAAATATTTGGTTCTAACCCAGGCAAGCACCACTGTAGGTCTATGTGACTCATTTGTGTTTATAAATCATTATTTTGCTCAATGGTGAATAAAAACTGCATAGGAAACCTGCATGTGTAGAATACAAATCTGTGTCAAGTGTATTTCACCAACCCGCATCAGAAAAGCGTAGTGGAAGATCCAACTGACTCCTCAAAAAGGAAAAAATGGCTACTACTAGCAATTAAACATTTTAAAGTTAGACTCAGAATGACACAGCATAAATAAAAATCAGATATCATGTTTTAATCAATATCTTTAAGATAAAAAAAATCCAAGGTAAAATATTTAAAAATGATGTACGAGCAAATAATGATAACAAAATCATATGAAAGTAATTTTGAGGCTAGTTCAACTATGTGTTCTAAACATTGGCAAGTTTTTCTATACATGTATATTTGTTTTGATATGATGTATATTAGAAACACTATTTTCCAGTAATTTTACTATGATAAAGATATCCATATTCAAAGTTCATTATCACGAATAAAGATAAAAGGTATAATTACACTTAATTACACGCAATCATATATAATATAATTGCTATATTTAAAATTTTTAATTAATTGTATCAATTAATTTATATTATGTTTTTTGTACAGGATGTAATTTTGAAAGAAAATATTTAAAAAAAAAATGGTTTATGATCCTCGTAATAGAGACTATAAATTGGAATTAAAATAAGGAAGAGTTTATATAAATTTATATTATAACATATACAATATACATATATGTATTTTTTTTTAATAAGTTCCTTTGAAGGTAAATATACAAGGTGATGGTATATTACTACCATTGGCACACACAATAGTAGCAAACTGTGTTACAATTAATTTTCTTCATTCTAAAATATTATATAAAGTAACAAGGCTACTATTGTACATTAACTTTCATAAGTTTATTTGTATTTTGTGTGTAAAATTATGAATATTTTCTTCTATCTCTTTCCTTTACCCTAAAGGTGCCTATGCAAGATCTATTTTAGTGATATGGCGGCATTTCTATTTCTTGTGTAAATTTTATGTGTAAGTTAAAACAGTCAAGATAAAATAAAATAACATTGTGATCTTTTAATTATTTTCAAATACATACCCAATGTTTTATATTTCCTGATTATATGAGACACAGCTGGCGTGGAAAGGATTCCGCTTTGACCGACAAGCAATCTCGCTACCTACAAAAAAGTAATGTAAAATTGATTTAGCCTTAGACACAGTTAAGTTACTAACATTTTGGAAATTATGTTTATTTTTATTTTTTTAACTTTTTTTACCCATACGAAAAATTTTGATCATGATTTTATTGTACTCATTTTTTTCTATGAAGAAAATAGTGATGAGAATAAAAAAAATGATTGTTTCTTCTTGACTTTAAAACTTTTGATGAATTGGATAAAGTTTAAAACTTACTCCATTACCAGCTGATATCTTTATAATTTTATCAACAACTTCTTTCACTAAGTATCTTCCATCACCACCGACAACCAACGTAGAACCGACTATCGCATCCTTATTAGCATCCAAAATACTCTGTATAAAGTTTTCAGTATAATTTTCTTGAAGGAATACTTTAACTTTTTTACGTAAACCACTGGTTCCCGGCTTTTGTCCCTCGTAAGGGTTTGTATTAACTGTTACAACATTAGACATGTTTTATGAATGAAAGAATATTCTAGGGACTCGGACGAAGTATCTTAGCTAACTACTTCGTAAATATGAACCTGATATTACGGTCGTAAGGTCAAATTAAATACGAGTGCAAAACTACAATAGCTGTCAACACAATGTCAAAGCAAGGTCGGTGAAACTACGTTCCGTTTTAAATATGATAAATGTAAATAACTTTTAAATGTATTATCATGATAAATTTAGTAAGTAACTAAATTATATGTGGCTTATTAAAAATCTTAATATATCTTTATATATTAGAATAAATAAATTTGTTTTAATATAAACGAATTTTATGTAATTTGTATGTTCGAATACGTTTTTGAGATAAGAAGACCGGCAAATTCAAATTGAGACACTTTTTTTCAAACTTTTGTTTTCACCTACAGCATCAACTCAGTTACAATTAAAATTTGAATTGGTCGGTCTTCTTATCTCACTCTAAAGTCGTAAGACCCTAACTCAATAGTCACAATTTATTGCGTGGTAATGTGTTAAGGATGAATTAAAGGCTTTGGTGATGATGCTAATAGAATGACGATTCAGGGCTCAACTAGCCCTATATAAGGATCTCATTTTACATTTCACTAGTGGAACTGGTATTTTTAAATGAATACTAGCAATGTTTCCAAAAATGTGTTAAAGATGGTACGACAATAATATCTCAACTTATCAGGATCGAAATAGCACAAACACCAATTTTCATATCACTAGGCAGCAGGTTTAAGCATTGTGGATTTGAACAAGATATCTATATATATTTTAGGAGAAAAAATCATTCGAATACATAAGTAGACTGTAGAATATTTCGTTAATGAAAATATTGATTTCGTGCAAATGTTTTTTTAAGCAAAATGAAAGTATTGCGCTAAGAAAGCGTAAAACACAAACTAGTTTCGTGTTTCAGACGGTAACCACGGAAACGTAACTAGATATTTAGAATGAAAATTATATGATCATAAAACAGTTGATACTTGTAGTTAACAACAGCTGTTTATTTATTTACTTTTTAAATCACGTGTTTTTGTAGTACCTAAATATGTTAGCTTTCGTGCGTCCGACTGGATTACACCTTTATACAGTTGTCTTTAGCATTTGTGGAGACATTTCTGCCATAGAACAGCTTAACGAGTAGTATTTTACTTGGTGGTAGAGCTTTGTGCAGGCTCGTCTGGGTAGGTACCACCCACTCATCAGATATTCTACCGCAAAACAGCAGTACTTGGTACTGTTGTGTTCGGATTTGAAGGGTGAGTGAGCCAGTGTAATTCCAGGCACAAGGGACATAACATCTTAGTTCCCAAGGTTGGTGGCGTATTGGTGATGTAAGTGTTGGTTAACATCTCTTACAATGCCAATGTCTATGGGCGTTGGTGACCACTTACCATCAGGTGGCCCATATGCTCGTCCGCCTTCCTAGACAATAAAAAAAAAATTGCTATAAAAATAAAGAGGGATTCCAACGTACACTGTAGAAAAACAATTAAAGCTTAATTTTCCACAACACGTATATTAAGAAACACTACATAAAGTATTCACCTAGTCTATATTGTTATACCTACACTATAAAATTATAAAATACATAAATTCATAATTGCTTAGAACTACTATAAGTAATTATGTATGCATAAAGTTTTGCCCTCAACCATGAACCTTGATCTCGCCGTCTTGATAATTAAAAATACCGCGAAGTATGTGCCGGACTATGCAGTGTAGAATTCCGTAGTAGTTATGAAGTTACACTGTTAACCTTATATAGATCGTTAGTAATAATATAAGATCCTTTTTCCTTGAATATAGTTTTCTGTTAATAAAATAAATTTCTAAATTTAGTTAGTATTAAAACGATATCTAATAATAATCCCAGTGTGAGCAAATTACCGCTATAGCGGCCAATTCCATTAGCCAACTTTCTAGTACATGCTATTACTTAACTCTCATAGTTCTCCAAGGGACGGAAACCCGACACGACATATATGTCACTAGCTTTAAGTGTTCCGAGGCACGGAAATGTAAACTTTAACGTTTTTTCGTAACTCCAGGTTGCTACTGAAAATTTCTTAACAGATAATATCTACTGACTTGCCTGACACTGCCTGACCTAGGATTGTTAAATAAAGTAAATGTTTAACGATAGCTTATTGCCTTACTCTAACAAGTTAACAACAAAACATGTAGAAGCAAATAAACTACTTTGACATTGAACTGACGCGACATCATTGGTCTTGAATAATCTATTAATTATGAATTCGCGAGAAAATGTCGTGTAGCATTTAGGTTAACGTGTTATAAGAACTATCTATTTGTACTTTTTGTAGTTAATAATATGGCAGAATCATTTGCAAATCTGATGGAATATGCCAAATCTATGGTTTCAAATTCTATTGGAATAGAATATCAGTATATGTATTTAGACACATTTTTACCTAATTACGTAGGTACATAGTTGGTTTTTGACAGAGACACTACAAAGTAAATAACAAAACAAAGTTATTTTAGTGAATGCTAGACTAAAAAAATTATATAGTTGATATAGGTAAGCGACAATATTCCATATTTCAAAAACTACACCACGTATATAGTCTTCTTTAGAAATAACCACCGTCCACCGTGCCGGGATCAGTGAGTACGGCACAACAAAATACTATTTTTATCAACATAGTTATCGTAACGCCAAACAGCATTAAATATAGTCTTTTCCGACCACAACAGGAATAAACTCAAATAAACAACTTTGTGTTTATTATTCATCTCGTGCTTGACGGTGACGGAAAATCTCGTGAGGAAACCTGCATGTGTCATATTTCACTTAGATTCTGCCACATGTGTATTCTGTAAACCCGCATTGGAGCAGCGTGGTGGAATAAGCTCCAAAACCTCCTCAAAAAGGAGAAGAGGCCTTAGCTCAGCGCTGGGACATTCACAGGCTGTTACTTTACTTTACTTTTTTCCTAAACATCCTTGACATATTTATGCGATATCATTGGTCATCGATATCAATTGACGCGATATTATTGGTCGAGTTCGTGAATATTCGTTGATATTCACTATGGACTCGCGAAAAGATGGCGTTTTCCGCGAAGTTGTAATCGGAACTTCGAAGTTTAAATAAATGTCGTTAAAATTAATTAATTGGAATAGTGTTGTATGATAAATAAGGGTAAATTAATCAAGAACTGTTTATAGTGCATTATACAACAGAACGATTAGAATATCGCATGCAATTGTGTTTACATTTACTCCTTAGGATATACGATACATTGCAGTGTCCCGGTTGGAAAGATGGATGAATGGTGGTATAAAATCTTACTCTCGGTCATTGAGGAATAAATATATATTATTTCTCAATGCTCTCAGTCCCCAAAGTTAGTGGATCATTGTAAGGGCTGGATAAAATACATCAATGACAATATAAACGTGGTTGTGAACCACTTACCATCAGGCGGGACATTAGCTAATTATTTTAAATAATAAAATAACAATAAACATATATTTTTTATGTTTACGTAATTTACTCGTTCATTTATTATCTGTATACGTCTGAATTGAATGAATGCAGAATGATAAATACATTCCCATAATGTTTATTGCGCGTACGCGTACGCTCTCAGTTCAATTTTAATTTCATTGTGGAAAGCCGTTCGTTCAGTTTATAATCTATTTATAGTTTTACGATATCAATATTCAAAATATTTCCGCTCAATTATTATTGGATCGTTGGAAAATAACCAAAAGTGAGTAGTAGTGACTTCATTTAATATATAATTATTATTATACTTATTGGAAGTTATTTTGTAGTGAAAAAAAAATTTTTCTTTTGAGCGTGTTGACTTGTAGTAATAATTATATATGTACCTAGGTAAGTAAAATTTAAATGTATAATAGTTTTATAATTATACAATGAATAATTTATTGTCTAACCAGTGATGAAGTATTTTATCTATGTTACGGCCGAATACTGAAATGTCATTCAAATATTAAGCGACACTTAATTATTTGAGACGCCGTTAATTTAAAATTTCGCATACTAAATTTAAAATTAACGGCGTCTCATATAATTAAGTTTCACTTAATATTTAAATGTCTTTTCAGTATTCGGCCGTAAGAAAATAAGTGTATATAAGAAAATTTAGAACCTGAAGAAAGAAAGATTTGAATTTCCATTTGAATTTTTTTAAATATTACTAAAAACTTTTATCAAATCCAGTGGAATTTCATTTATAAATGCAAATAAATATAAAAACCTAATTAGGTACCTACTAATTTTGAGTAAGCACTTACATTTTAAAGTAAGTCATTAAATTGTCGTACAGTAAGCACTTGCATCTGAGTTCAAATCCCTGGGTGAGCACTACTGAATTTTCAAGTGCTTAATTTGCTTAATCTACGACAATGTATTTCATAGTTAAAAGTACGTTGATACTGTTGATAGATCGGTAGAACTTTGGATTTTAAAGGCAATAAGGGCAAGACTAGTGCTACATGATCTGGTGTAGAAATTAGGTAAAACCTTAATTTGTCAGTCAACAAAGGGCTACAGAGACTTTCAATTTTAGTAAGAATTCGCATTAAAAATAACGTGCCTTTGGTATTACTGAACTCTTATTATTATTAATCTAGACCTTGTTTACTCAACTTATGAAAGATATTAAGACGAGATCAATTTATACAACTTTTTTATAGTTATGACATCGTAATAGTCAACCTTGACTTCTTTCGATAAAGATCTCTTGGTAATGGTTGATATTTTCGTGTCCAAAACTGCGTATTACCAAACAAACCAACAAAGTATATCGTAACGGGACGTGCGCTACTATAAATTTTAATTTTGTTGACTTGGACTTGCTGGTAAAGTTGCTGGGCTCAAGAAATTTTCATCAGATCGAATTGCCGTCTCATTGGATTATGAGATTCAGGGAATAAATAATTTCACACAAATAACAAATAATTTGACATATTATTATTCCTAACAATTTTTCCTATTTTCCAAAAACTATAATTACCGGATAATTAAACATTATATATCAAATTGTAAATAGCAGAATTAGACTTTGGAACGAATATTAAGTTAAATTATAATAACCATTATATATATTTTTTTAAAATACGAAACAACAAAAAAAACAAACTTAACATAAAAAAATCTTAAGTCAAGGCTCATCGTAAGTCATCTATTGTTCTCTTAAAATTAGTAAGAATATTTTCTGTAGAAAATTTAATCATTAAATCTCAATGTAATAACTATGTATGTAATTTTGTCTAAATTTAGCCAATTTAGGTAAATAACTCCTTTATCACTTACAATATCCCTAATTTTAGGGATAAGGATAGGCTCTTATTAAAAAACAGAAGTTTTAATAATCTTTTGAAAACATAACTTCAAAAGTATTTTTCGGTATATAACCGCGATATTATTTTTTTATTTTGTTCAATGTTTCGACAGAGCTGCATGTACCATAGCATGTTCCTCCAAGTTATGTCACTAGTGATTGGACACTGCATAAATCAATAAATACAATAATAATGTAACATCTCATTGAATATTTTTTATATCGAATTAGGTATATTGAATTACCTATATGAATGAATATTTTAAGCGGTTACCGCTGGTCCGCAAAGATCTATTTGAGATTAACAATTTTATATATATAGTTTGAATATAATAATGATTCTACTTTTTAATTAACAAATAAAAACTCTGTATGTAATTACAACGTTACAAATTAACATATTTAAGTTTTAGAAGCGCTCATAACATCACTAATTGCGGTCTTATTTTACGTAGGTTGGAACATATTTTTTTATAATTGTACAATCTGTGATAATTCTTATTTTAAATTACGCTCTTATGAGTAAGCAGTGTTCTTTATTTAAAATTTTATATTTCGCTGACGTCTTTTGCTTTTTTTATTTTACTACGCAATACGGCTAATGGCTGTGTCAAAACGACGAAAAAGGTTTTTCTTATGAATGTAAAATTGCTCGACTTATATAATACTTAACAATCAGTTTTAGCTCGAGTTTGTTCGTACAACTTTTCCTAAGGCCTACATTATATTGACTCACCGCGCATGACGTTATAACCGCGAAGTTGTAATGCAGTTGCACCATTACGTAACAACCAGTTTTAATGTTAGAGTTGAAATTATTACACTTAACTTTCTCAGATTAACATTTAGTTTACATCGACACAACCGTTGGCTAACTTATCCATTGTATAATATGTTTTAGTTTGTATTGTTTTTTATTTACAAATATAAAAATAATGTTACATGTATGTATGTTCTAATTTACATTTATCACTAAATAAATTTGATGAACACGTTATAAAAAAATTCAATAATAAGTAAGGCACGTACTTCTTTACAAGATTAATATAGATAATAAGATCTTTGAGTATTCTTTGATTTTCATATAAGAGAACAATTATTTTAACTAAATGTTATTAAGATTAGTTAAAATAATTGTTAGGCAAACATAGTGTCGGACGCCCTGTGGCAAAGTGGACCGAAGATTTAAAAAATGGGGTACGGGATAGATGTGGGCTGCCTGAAATCGGGATGGTTGGTGTTCTATGGGGGAGGCTGTCGTCCACCAGGCTGGAAAAAAATGTCATTATATCGAATCGACATAATCGTTGTAGTTAAACCGTTTTCCTATTTTATTAACACAAAAAGTGATTCAGTCGATATCATTGAATTAGTAGAACTGTCGGCCAGTTACGATTGAACTCAGGTTTATTAATGTGATCAATAGAATTCCGAACATATCATAACCGTTAAAAATTAGTAGAATTTGCCTCGAGGATATATAAATTTAATTATATGTAATTAATATATTACCACGTAGTTAAATTTAGTTAAAATATACATTTTTTTTAATTATATATTTGATTAGTAATGTGACTTCACTTTTGTTATTTATCGTTTTCCAAATGTCAGCTCAATGAACATGGAAGCTTTAAGTCTTCCCTTTGTTAAACATTCTTCTATAAATTATATAATTGTTATCGGATTAGTTACGTCTTAGACGTATATAATCGTATTAAAATGAACACTTATAGTTCTTTTGGCTTCATCCAAATGCATGAATATTAGGGGAATACATATTAGGGGAAGTGGGTCAGG
The DNA here is from genome assembly GCA_963151315.1 of Nymphalis c-album. Classification (NCBI taxonomy): domain Eukaryota; kingdom Metazoa; phylum Arthropoda; class Insecta; order Lepidoptera; family Nymphalidae; genus Nymphalis; species Nymphalis c-album. The sequence continues at coordinate 1,952,048 of OY720602.1, read as the reverse complement.
TATCAGTTAGAAATAAGCTGTAGTTCTTCCTTGGGAAGCTTGTTTCATACGAAATTTCATCCAAATCAGTTCATTGGTTTATCCATAATATATATATAGCATAACAGACCCACATAGCTACTTTCTTATTTATAATATTCGTATAGATTTTGTAACAATGATATTTCATTTTGTTGTTGTTTCATAGATATTCCAAGAAAAATAGAACATCATGGGTATATTGAGGACTACTTGCATTTATATCCGTCTATTCTTAGACAGAGTGATAGATTTCTTTTTCTCTCTCTATTGGAACAATAAAAAGACTGTCATACCTAATGTTGAGAAGAGACACGCATTCCTCGCTGAAAGCGCTACGAGTTTGGCGAAGAAGATTAAACAAAAGGAGTTGAAATCAGAAGAATTAGTACAAGCTATTATCGATAGAATAAAGCAGGTAGATATTAAACTGAATTGTATTTCAATTATATATTTAATGGCAAACATATAAGGCGAAACACAAATAGTGGTGTCGCATTGGCGATTTAAGGAACCACTGTGTGGTGTGGTGCCCACTTACCATCATCAGGTGGCTACAAATAAGAACTGGTTCTCGATAGAATGGATATTCCGAAAAGCTAAAAAAGCTTAACAATTCCTAAGTACTTGTAAATTTTTATCTATTTAAAAAAAAAAGGTTTTATTTGGTACTAATTGCAATATAAAGTTTGTTTTTTTTTCATGATGTAATTAATTCTTATTTATTCTTCGTAGGTGAATCCTCATTTGAATGCAATAGCTGCGGATAGGTATGAAGCTGCATTGAAGGAAGCGAGAGAAGTAGACAGTAAAATAGCTGAAGGTCTCACGGAAGAATACGCGCTAAAGCCATTCTTGGGTAAGGAGATCAGCACAGCTACTCTGAAAACGCACTTCTTATCTCATGTTATATTTTCTTATTGATTGTTAGACTAGAAATTACCACCAGTTCGGAAAAACTCAGCCCTGAGAAGAACCGAAGCAAGAAACTCAGCGGGTTGATTCTTTTTTTATAAAATAAATAAAAAAATATAGTGTTCAAATTCAAAAGTTCAAAAGAAATAGCCATGCGGCGATCGTCTCAGTCCCAGAATGAATGTTATAGTCAATATGTCGCAGAATCATCACTTTTGACATTTTACGATCGTGTTCAGAGCTAGTTTTAAATTTGTTCGAATAGCTTTATAGTTATTACAGTGTGTAATGATTACGTTTTACGATTTTGTAAATACATCTGTATTTAAGTCTGAAACAAAAAAAGTAACTTAAGTAAGCTTCTTAGAATCAATATATAGAATGAATATTACAACTTTACCCGTTCAATATTTGAAGACGACATGGTCTACGGTAAAATAAAAATGAGTTTTATTTACATCCTTATAATATCTTTAAAACATTACCATTTAAGTAAATAAAATATGAAGTATTTATCTGCTAATATCTTTTCAGTTTTTATACGCTAAATAGTCGCTGGCCTTATTCAACAGGTGTTCCATTCACGGCAAAAGAGAGCCAGGGCATGGAAGGAATGCCATTGACGATGGGGCTTTGGTGCCGGCGCAATGAGAAGGCGACAGAGGACAGTGAAGCTGTCAAAAGACTGAAACAAGCCGGCGCTATACCCATCGCTAGTACAAATCTCCCGGAACTGCTTATATGGTAAGTAAATACTACAAGTTATTCGATTTTGAAGACCAAAATTTTACTCAAATGCCCTTTCCTAAACAAGAACGTGAGAATATTGTTCAACTCAATATGATGATGACGACAGTGCCCTCCTGACCGATTTCGGCAAAGGCGGCCAATCTCAAGAGATATTAGCAAACTGTGCGTTACATACACTATAGTACTCAAGTGTGTGCATAATACACAAATGTTAATAAGTCACGCCAAATGTTAGCTTTATTGGCGTTCGGCAATAGTTATTATACATATATAATAAATACTATAGTTAGTATTATAAATATTAGCTGTGCCATGTGGTTTCACCCGCGTACAATTAATAAAAATATAATGAATAAAATCAGCCTCGAGAAAAGGACTATACAACACAAAAATATTTTTTAAATTCGAACAAGTAGTTCCTGAGATTAGCCGGATCAAACGAACAAACTCTTCAGCTTTATATATTAGTATAGATTACGATATAAGCATTTTATGAAGACTTATTCTATCCGTGCGAAGCCGACGATTAGTGAATAGTATCATAAAAGTATTAAATGTTTCATGTTATAAAGCACATCATTCTCAGGCAAGAAACCCGTAACCCTGTGTATGGTATGACAAACAACCCCCACCACGCCGGCCGCACCCCCGGGGGCTCGAGTGGGGCTGAGGCCGCTTTGACTGCCAGCTACGCTACTGTTGTTAGCTTATGTAAGTAGCAAATTGTAGACATTGGCACTGTAAGAGATGTTACCCATCACTCACATCACCAACCTTGGGACTCAAGATATTATGTCCCTTGTGCCTAGAATTACACTGGCTAACTCACCCTTCAAACCGGAACACAACAATAGCAAGTACTGCTGTTTTGCGGTAGAATATCTGATGAGTGGGTGGTACCTACCCACACGAGCTTGCAAAAAGCTCTACCACCAAGTAAATGGACTTATCATAGCAATAGCATTTATGTATATTGATCAATGTGAAAATACGCTCGAGAGCTGTCTGTGGTTAGGATCTATGAGCATATTAAATATAAAGTAATTAATACATTATAGAGACAAGTTTTTTTTTATTGCATAGGAAGGCGGACGAGCACGTGGGCCACCTGAAGGTAAGTGGTCACCAACACCCATAGACAAGTACTGCTGGTTTGCGGTAAATATCTGTGTGATAATTCTTTTAATGAAATAAGCTCCAAACCTTTTCATCAAAAAAGGAGAAGAGGCCTTAGCTCAGCAGTGGGACATTTGCAGGCTGTATTTTACTTTTTACTTTAATTTGTTTAATATTATCACATAGCTTCTACTCCGATGTTTTCCTCTGAAATTTTGAACGTTGTTTTTAGCTCTAATATACAAAACTTCCTGTGTATGTTGTTGCCCGTTGGGAGTTTCTTCGTAAATTGAATCATCCTTTCTGTCACCGGTGGGTGCAATACGGTGAAGTATTAAACGATAATAGAATATTATATTGTTTGTTGTCTGTAGGCTCAGACATCGGTGGTTCAACCCGCATGCCAGCTTTTTATTGTGGTGTATTTGGACACCATCCCACGGCTGGAACTACTAACACGAAAGGTAAAATAATAGCAAACTTCAATGCACTGAGGGTAGATATAGACGGTGACGGCGAAAGACCTAGATTTTATGTGGGCGAGATACATTTTGCGAGAGATATAAAGGGAAGTGCACAGGTTGACCTTTGACCGTTTTATTTTTAATAAAAATAGTCACCGACGCCCATAGACGATGGCATTGTCTATGGGCGTATGGATATGTTAACCATCGCTTACATCGCCAATGCGCCACCAACCTTGGGAACAAAGATGTTATGTCCCTTGTGCCTGTAATTACACTGGCTCACTCACCCTTCAAACCGAAACACAACAATACAAAGTACTGGTGTTTTACGGTAGAATATCTGATGAGTGGGTGGTACCTACTACCTACCAACACGAGCTTGCACAAAGTTATATTAAGCAGCTCGTTGACAGTACCCCACGAAGTTAGCCATTTACTCGACTAACGTAAGATGTTACATAATAAGTAATCAAATATGCACTTAATTCCTAGTTACTGTGAATCATTCCTTTCAATCCGACCTTATAATATGTACGTCTCATTTTAAAAAATATTATGGAAACCAAAGTTGAACTTATCTAAGCGCTATATATAACAAACGTTTCAGGATCGTTCTATAGAAATGGCGATGAAGACAGCATGTACTGTTTAGGGTTCATTTCCAAGCACGTGGAAGATCTCGCTCCGTTAACAAAAATTGTCGCCGGAGACAAAGCTAGCCTTTTGAAGCTAGACAGAAAAATTGATATAAAGGTCATTATTATTTATATTTTCCACTTCAAATTGAAGTCATAAAAGTATTTTTTTGGATTTCATTTCGATAATTCAATTCGAAACCGACAAGATTAATCTATTAGTCGGTTACAGTGACCAATCTCAAGAGAGATTAGCCAACTGCGCAGGAGATATTATAGTGTGTACAGTACTTGTGTAGTACACAAGTGTGTGCGCAAACACAAGTGCATTCCTAACTCTCATAATGAGATGGGATGGCAATCCGACACGGCCGAAAAGAGTTCTAGCGCAGGACAAACGGCTTTACAGAAGTTGGGAGTGTACACACTTCCAACTTCCAGACTCCGGGCTGTTACTCAGAATTTTCTAACAGAAAATCCCAATAACTTTACCCCATAAACTTTATATTGGCCCGACCTGGGAATTGAACCTTGCACCTCCAGATCTGCGACCTTACAAGTCAATATAAAATAATCCATAATATATATAAATCCGTTTGAATATATACAAAATGTTCAAAGCTAAAACAAATTAATGTTTGCAGAACATAAAATTTTATTACTTGGACACAAGTAATGATTGCCTCGTGAGTCCATTGAGACCAGAAATGAGAGACGCTATGCAGAGGTGAGATAATGCCACTAAATCTTAACCGTATATGGTAGTAGACTTCTTCATCACATCATATTGGTTTCCTCAAAAATGGAAAGTATTTGCTGAATTTATTGGACCCAAGACCATGCCTTACACATTAAATGCTACATAAAACTTTTCCAATGATAGCCAATAAAATGGCTTGCTTGTTATAATCAAATTACTAAGTGAGTTATCAGGTATCTTCTAGACAAGCGTGCTTGAAGCGTGTAGACCGTGTCGATGCTTAACATCAGGCAAGACAGCGGTCTTATGTTTATCTATTATGGGTAAAAAAAAAAATATTAAGCTGAATGTCTTAGTCCATGGTTAAAAACTTAGTGGTATAAGTGTTACTAATTGAAATGTTATAAAACTGACTCGCGTTACCTAAATTAACTGCTTCGAAATGAAATTTATTATGTCTTGAATTATTTATTTAATGAATTCGTTTCTATTAAATCTAAAAATATAATAAAATATGATGCCATAATAAGATAAAATCTCCATAAAATCTCTAACTTTTGTGTAGAACAAATATAACAAAAATGTTTTTAGACAATTAGTTTTCTAAGTCACTTATTTTCCAGGGTTATTTGTAAAATCAACGAAAATTTAAATACAACAGTTCAGCCCTACTACCACCAGGGCTTCAACTACATGTACAAGATTTGGTGTTATTGGATGACCAAGGAACCGGAAGATTTCCCAAAAATGCTAACGAATAATGCTGGTAGAGTTAATGGCGTTCTAGAACTATTTAAAAAGGTATGTTTTAAAAACATAAGATTAACTATATTAACTACGACCGAATTCTTCTCCAGATTTTAAACCGACCGCATGTAGTCGGAAGCATTCCAAAATCGTATCTTGAGGGATTTCAGGCATATATATTCCAATTCCAAACAGCTAACTAGAGAGTTACTACATTTTATAATATAATATAATATATTTCCAGCGAAAAACATTGTCAATAATTAATAATTTATTACAATTTAAAGACGAATTTTATTATAATAGCATAATTTTAATAGCCTATAAAATAATATGTTGTTCTAGTAGACACGTTCATAATTATGTATTACATTGTTTTAGATGTTCGGCCTTAGCAAGCTTTGCTTATTTAGCATATTACGAGTACTGGAGTTACAGGTGTTGCCAAAACCTCAAGAGGAGTGGTCTGAGGAAATCACGAAAAGCTTGAAAGACGATTTGTTTGTAAGTAGACTTCTAAATATTGACATATATGTTTTGAAGAGAAGTTTATCCACTAATGTTTTATTCTGATCCACTGTTTGAGTATTCTATCTAATATATGCAGGCTTAGCGATGTTTTTTCATTTATTACTTAATGCAATTATTACTTAAATATATTATATCAAATAGAATATTATCTTCTTCATTTACAATTCCTTTTATGCGACCACGGCGAAACCAAAAGGGGTCTTTATTATTTTTAATGTAAGAGTGGGCAAACGAGCAGGAGGCTCACCTGATGGAAAGTGACTACTACCGCCCATGGACATCTGCAACACCTGAGGTACTTGCAGGTGCTTTGCCGGCCTGCAAGAAATGACGTATATCTATGGATATACGCCATTTCATGATGATACATGTATCATTATGGAAAATCATGCTTGCGCGATGCAGCAACGCGTATGCTCTTGCACTTACTTCTTTACACCCATCCTTAACACTTAAAATACCGACATATTAGCCAACATTAGTAGATGTTGCAGATCATTTGTTTTTACTTAATGTAAAAAAAAAAAACAAAATCACATCGATTATAAAAATTATTAGTAACTTTTCATGATAACAATATTTTTTTCAGTATATACTGAAACTGTATAGTCTTAGGACTTAAAGAGTCAATACTTATATACTACAAAATATTGCAGGCCAAGCTAGGAGACGACGGCGTGTTGCTGCTTCCGAGTGGCCCTCACGCGGCTCCCTACCACTACTCCTTCTTCTTTCGACCGTACAATTTTGCCTACTGGGCAATCGTCAATGCACTTAAATGTCCCGCTACACAGGTATAAGATAACTTGATTTTCACAGATAAAAAAATAATTTATATATTTTAACTATTGATTGATTATTGTCCGTGGAGTGCCGGGCTTAGAATAGCACTCCCCCATCTCTTCCCGTGGGTGTCGTAAGAGGCGACTAAGGGACGGGGAAAAGGGGGGATGGGCAGCAGCGTCTCCCCCGTAAACAACTTACCCCCTACTGCGCTCGCCAACACGCCTGCCCAGCGTGGCGAGTATGGGCAAATCCTCCTACATGGTAGATGCGCTTAAAAAAAGGCCCCCAGTTACCGGCAAGCCCGCTAGGCCCGACCAAGGTAGCGGTCGCGGTATCGGCAGGGCAGGGGGTGCAAAGAATCACCGGTTCATGGCAGGCTACCATAAAAGACGACTACATATGGCAACGTATAATGGACGCTCGATAAGGCTGGACCATCACCTCGCCGAATTAGAAGTAGAGTTAAGTCATATAAACTGGCATATACTGGGGTTATCTGAAGTCCGAAGACAGGGGGAGGACACGATAACTCTAGAGTCCGGTAACTTACTCTACTTCCGCGAAGGTGATAAACTCTCCCAGGGTGGTGTCGGTTTTCTGGTCAAAAAGGATCTCATTAGCAACATTGTAGAAATCAGTAGTGTGTCGAACCGGGTAGCGTACCTTGTCCTAAAACTTTCCGACAGGTGCTCCCTGAAGGTCGTACAGGTATATGCGCCAACTTCGGCATACTCTGATGATGTGGTAGAAGCGATGTACGAGGACATCGCAAAGGCCCTCAACAACACCTCGAAGGCCTACTACAATGTTGTTATGGGAGACTTTAATGCTAAAGTGGGAGTACAAGATAGCGGTGAATCGAAAGTCGGACCTTACGGCTTGGGCTGCAGAAATCACAGGGGGCAAATGCTGGTAAACTTTCTCGAAGCGCAGGGGCTCTTTTTGATGAATTCTTTCTTTGAAAAGAAGCCCCAGAGGAAGTGGACCTGGCGAAGCCCCGATAACGTGACAAGGAACGAGATAGACTTTATCATTTCGAATAAAAGGCACATATTTAGAGATGTCTCAGTGATCAACAGGTTTAATACCGGTAGTGATCACCGCTTGGTTAGAGGCACTCTAGATATCGACTTCAAAGCCGAAAGATCGCGAATGATGAGGTCTACTCTTCGACCTACCATGCTCCAAGCTGCTCAAGGCTCCGAAAAGTTCCAAATGGAGCTTCAAAATCAATTCACCGCGTTGGAAACCGTAAGCAGTATTGATGAGAAAACCGACACGCTGGTCAAAATACTGCAAAACACATCCCGCAAGTGTTTTCCGCCACAGAAAAGAGACAGCGCACCAAAACTCTCTGCTGAGACACTCGAGCTCATGAGGAAACGACGAGAACTACCATCGTTTTTGTAAGATAAGGCCTTAAACCGAACAATAAAAACGCTGACGCGACGCGATCTCCGATGCTCCAATACCCGCGCCATCAAGGCTGCGATTGAGCAAAATCGGGGATCGAAAGTGTTCGCTCGCAAGTTCGGGAGGCCGCGTCTGACGAAACTTAAAACTGAAAATGGTAAGGTCGTTACCTCTAGGCCTGAGATCGTCGGAGAAGTAGAGAGGTTTTATGGGCAGTTGTTCTCTTCAAGATCGGATAAACCTGTGGAAAAATTGATGCCCAGCGCGTCCCTCTTACGCGCCATTATTCCGAGGAGCTCCCGGTCGTTGACCAAGGCGAGATTAGGGCAGCTCTAGAACAGCTTAAAAACAACAAAGCTCCGGGAGATGACGGAATCACAACAGAGTTGCTTAAGGCAGGCGGGACTGAAAGAGCTAGCAAGCCTCTTTAATTCCGTCATCCAACATGCCAAGACCCCGGAAACGTGGAGCGGGAGTGAGGTGGTACTGTTCTTCAAGAAAGGTGATAAAACCCTCTCGAAAAACTACAGACCAATCTCCCTCCTGAGTCACGTGTATAAGCTGTTCTCAAGAGTCGTCACGAACCGTCTCGCCAGACGACTTGATGAGTTCCAGCCCCCAGAGCAAGCCGGCTTTCGATCAGGCTACAGCAACGTAGACCACATCCATACTGTTCGGCAGATTGTGCAGAAGACCGAAGAGTACAATCAGCCGCTGTGTATGGCTTTTGTGGATTACGAGAAAGCCTTTGACTCCATCGAAACCTGGGCAGTGCTCGACTCATTGCAGAGATGTCATATCGATTGGAGATATATCGAGGTACTGAGGTGTCTGTACAACGCCGCTACAATGACTGTCCACATCCAGGACTGTAAGACGAAGGCGATCCAACTGTGCAGAGGGGTGAGACAGGGGGATGTAATATCCCCGAAACTGTTCACCAACGCGTTGGAAGACGTCTTCAAGACGCTGGATTGGACTGGATATGGAGTCAATGTAAACGGCGAGTACATCTCACACCTTCGATTTGCCGACGATATCGTCATCATAGCAGAGTCGCTGGAACAATTAACCGAAATGCTGCGTAGCCTAAGCAATTCTTCCCGGCGTGTCGGTCTCGGTATGAACTTGGACAAGACCAAGGTCATGTTCAATAGGCATGTCGTGCCGGGGCCGATATACGTCGAAGGGAAACCTCTCGAAGTTGTCAGTGAATATACCTACCTAGGACAGGTCATTCAAGTCGGTAGGAACAACTTCGAGAAGGAAGCCGATCGAAGAATTCGCTTGGGATGGGCAGCATTTGGCAACCTTCGTCAAGTCCTCACGTCGTCTATACCGCAATGTTTGAAGACGAAAGTCTTCAACCAATGCGTCTTACCTGCCATGACATACGGTGCCGAAACGTGGACACTGACTGCGGGACTAGTCCACAAATTCAAAGTCGCTCAGCGTGCTATGGAGCGAGCTATGCTCGGAGTATCTTTGAAGGATAAGATCAGAAATGAGATTATCCGGAAAAGAACCGGAGTCACCGACATAGCTTGCAAAATTAGCAAGCTGAAGTGGCAGTGGGCTGGTCACGTATGTCGTAGGACCGATGGCCGTTGGAGCAGACGAGTCCTAGAGTGGAGACCGCGAATCGGCAAACGCAGCGTAGGGCGCCCTCCAGCCAGGTGGACCGATGACCTCATGAAGGTGGCGGGGACCGACTGGATGCGGAAGGCGGAGGACCGGGAGCTTTGGCGCACCTTGGGAGAGGCCTATGTTCAGCAGTGGACAACGATTGGCTTTTGATGATGATTGATGAACTATTGATGTTTTAATACTTAAAAAGTATTAGTATTTTTTTTATTTTAATAGCATGTTATAAATTAATATAAAAATAAGATTATAACATAAACAAAACCTGTTTTAGAAATTTGTGATTACTATTCCTTACCAAGAGACACTTTGCTATTGTGGATTTTTACTTATTTTTGAAAAAAATTACGATATTTACTGTTATAAAGTATAATATTATATAATCTGTGGTTGTAATAATGTTTCTCGTTTTGAATAATTAGGTATGTAATGAGTAATTAACCTTTATTTATGATTATCCAACTTTATAATTGTACTAGCGTCGAATGCAAAATTCAATTATATTATTTTTAGGTACCTATAGGAAAGAATAGTCAAGATCTACCAATTGGCATCCAAGTATTGGCGGCGCCGTACAACGATGCCCTCTGCTTGTCTGTTGCAAAATACTTAGAAACTGAATTTGGTGGCGCAATAACAGCATGTAAAGTTAAAACCAATTAAAAATACAATAATTTATCAAATAAGGGTGTTTTGCTTTTATTTTATATTCAATTAGTAATTATTGTCTCCTGATACATACTAAGACTGTTGAAAATAAATGAATTACATATTTTCGTCTTTATTTATTGCCTTTATGCCATGAATTAGACATCCTATTAAGTATTTTTAATAGCGTTGGTATAAGGTAGGTAGCTACTTATTTCTATGTGGTATTTATTTTAGTTTTAGTAAAAGCTTGTAATAATCATAAAAACTAAGCTTGGCTAGCTTCTCCTTTTTGAGACGAAGGATTGGTTTTCTCACCATGTTTTTAAGAGCAGATTCACGTGTTCCAGCCAACAGTCATCACGCCTCCATTATTTCTAAATTATAAGCGTCATAAACTATAATAATGTCTTCCGAACCCATTGGCAGCGCGCTCACCAGCAACTTTTGTCTCCGTGACAGTTTCGTCACCCTCATCAAGTCCATGGACTTGTATGGAGAAGCGCTCACGCGGCGACAAAAGTTGTGTCACTGTAATCCTCCGTGAGCGCACTCCGCTTTGGATAGGTGACATGACAGTCACAAAAACTGGTTTTGTCGCCGTGACAAAGTTGCTCGTGAGCGGTATCGCATTTCGGCTACGGCGGGCAACCTAAAGAGAGCAGTCCGACAGTTTACTTGGTGGTAGAGCTTTGTGCAAGCTCGTCTGGGTAGGTACCACCCACTCATCAGATATTCAAACAGTACTTGGTATTGTTGTGTTCCGGTTTGAAGGGTGAGTGAGCCAGTGTAATTACAGGCACAGGGAACATAACATTTTAGTTCCCAAGGTTGGTGGCGCATTGGCAATGTGAGCGACGATTAACATTTCATACAATGCCAACGTCTATGGGTGTTGGTGCCCACTTACCATCAGATGGCCCATATGCTCATCCACTTACCTATATTATAATAAAAAAGAGCGGAGAGAGTTCAGGCGCAGGACCATCGGCTTTAGGTACTTTCTTCGAGACATTTGTGTGTTTATACTTGCAAACTTCGGCTGCTACTGAGAATTATGTAAAAAGATACCATTATAACGAACTCAGTTTTATTTTGAAAGATTTTTGACGTGACAACGTCTAATAAATCGATGAACGCTGGCTGCATGCACGAAAAAGGATGACTCATTGTCCCGTAACGCTGATTGTACGTTTGCGCCGCATCTATCTCTCTTTCACTCGATTGCAGTCATTTCATCAATGTTTTGTTATGACGTTGTCACGTTAAACTATCGTCCGTAAACCGACTTTACAGACAACCATTTTTTTTAAATGTAATGTATTAGTAACTTCCCTTATTATTGCGTGACTGCCTCGTTGGTCTAGTGGCTACATGTAAGGCTACAAACATGGTGATCCTGGGTTCAATTCCCAGGTCAGGCTAATTAAATGTTATTGTTGTGATTGAGTCTGGAAGTTGGAAGTGTGTACACTCCCGTGCCTCGGAAAGCACGTAAAGCCGTTGGTCCTGCGCTTGAATTGTTTCCGGTCGTGTCGGATTGCCATCCCACCGGGTTATGAGAGTAATGGAATAGAGAGTGCAGTTGGCTAATCTACACACATACACAATCATTTACACGGGACCATTAACCGTTTGAAATTAATATTTTACTTTTTATTATATGGCTTAATGTTTACGTTATAGTTTATTACTTCTTAAAACATTTTTATTTTATATAATCTATAATATATTTTTAGAAATATTATATATTACAATTTTTTAACACTTATTTTTATCTTCGTCAGTCACGCATGACTATCGCGCAGCCGTATTTTAAGAGCTGGTAGCCCTGGCTTTCACAGTTCACTTAATGTCAGAGCTCAGAAATGTTCATTAACTTTGTAGTTTGCGAATTAGTTTCACAAACTTATGTGATAAGTATTGACGGAGAGTGAACAACAGTAAAATATAAGCTCAGTCATTTAAATGTTTGTTTAATATTTTAATTTAAGGCAGTGAACTATATCAGTCATGGCAACTGAAAAAAGCATTTCTAAAAAGGATAAGACAGAAGTAAGTATTATAAATATTTTTATGACTTATTATTTTACTGTCATTGTTCCAATTTAAAAAAAATATCTATAAAAAAATAAAATATAATAGGTAGGAACAGGTTTGTTCAGTCAGAGCTCTCTTGTTCAAGTTAATTTTAAATTATAAATTATATTAAAAATATATTTAGTATTATCACAAAGACAGATCAAAATTCACCTAAAACAAATTATTTTATTTACTTTCAGAGACGCAAATCTAAAACAAACAGGATATGCAAAGATGTGATGATGAATTTGTTAAAAAAAATGTTTTTCTTATTTCGTTATTACTTGGACCAGTTTATTGACTTCCTATTCTCTTTATACTGGGATGGTAAACGGCATGCACTGCCCGAATTGGACAAGAAACATGCCATACTTATGGAGAGTGCAGTAACGTTGGCAGAAAAAATAAGAAAAAAGGAATTGAAGTCGGAAGAACTTGTGGCTGCATGTATTGAAAGAATTAAACTGGTTTGTAACTTTCCGTTAATTGTAAGTCATTGAATATTTAATATGTACATAAATTACATATTGGTGCATATTCTAATGACATAGCTTGTCAAAATTATACCAATTTATTTAACTTACAATAAAAAAGCAAACAGCCTATAAGTGTCTCCTATCCATTTGGCGGTGTTCGAATCTTGTTTTACTACACTGCGCCAATGCAGGTTGGTAGGCAAATGTGTGGCAGAATTTCAGAGAAATTATTTCATAAAGATTTTCTTTCATCCCAAGCTCTATTCTGTACTTGCCTGGGCTCAGAACTGCAATCATCAGTTAAAATCTCCAGTATACTATAATATACATTTATAATTAATACAAAAAATATTATGGATATTATTAGATTTGGGTAACATTTAATTAAAATATTGATTAATGAACTAAACTTGAAATATTTATATATTTATTTAATACTTTATTGCACAACAATATATAAATAAAACAAAAGTAAAGAAGAAATATGTAAAAATTTAATATTTTCTAAATGCAATTTGTTAATGAGATCATTAACTAATAGATCGGATCATTAAATATTTATGTGTGATATTTATATTTAATTGCAAGTTATATTAAAGTCCAAGAAATAACTTATCTGTATTTAATATGAAGCCTTGGATTCAAATAAAATACATGAACAATGAAAAACGAATTATTTACATAAATTTGATTACTCACTATCAACATTTATTAACTATAATAAAGTTATACAACTTGTACATTACAGCGGGTTATGTACATGCTGTATAATAAGGACAAAGATCATATTGATATTGGTCATACCACAGAGTTTAATACATATTGTATTGTGAAAATAATTTAATAAACCAATTATATTCACATGGGTTAGCATTTTTTCTTACTTTTTATGCTGTAGAGTTGAGTCTTTTTACTACTTAAATAAATGCATCTATTATTTAGATTATTCAGTGTAAATCTATACCTAGAAAAAAAAGATATAGCCATAGTTTTGGTTTTGTTAAATAAGTATAAAGATTGTGTAAATTTATCTTTATCCATATTAAAAATAATAAACAATGGATTTAGATAATGATAAGATTATGACTGCAATATATTACTTGACTGCATATTTGCAATTTATTCGTTTTTGTTTAAACAATTATATTATTTTCAATAATCCAAGACTTTGGTCTCTTTAACCTTTCAAGCCAGCCGCTCCACCAATATATATAAATATATTTATGGCGACTTCCGACGCCCGTTTCCGCCTTGACCGTTTCGTCACCAGCCACCGTCTTGATTTACAAGCCCATCACCCATTTACTTGGTGGTAGAGCTTTGTGAAAGCTCGTCTGGGTAGGTACCACCCACTCATCAGATATTCTACCGCAAAACAGCAGTACTTGTTATTGCTGTGTTCCGGTTTGAAGGGTGAGTGAGCCAGTGTAATTACAGGCACAAGGGACATAACATCTTAGTTCCCAAGGTTGGTGGCGCATTGGCGATGTAAGAGATGGTTAACAGCTCTTACAACGCCAATGTCTATGGGCGTTGGTGACCACTTACCATCAGGTGGCCCATATGCTCGTCCGCCTTCCTATGCAATAAAAAAAAAAAAACCCCCCCTTTTTAATAGTCCCCATAACTGCCAACAATTATACAATCAATATCAATCGTTGGTGTGGATATTAACCTCAAAAATTAAAATCGCACATTATGATATTTCATTCCTCAGTGTGTCCTAGTACTTTTGTTTTATCACTTTTATATTTTATTTATATAATGCACTGCAAGGCATTGATAAGCAACCAAGATAAGGGTAACATTCCATCAAATCGGTTATAGTTTCACTCCTTTGTCTTAATATATGTACTTATATACTATATAAAGTTTATTGTTTTAACATATTAAGATGCCGAAATTATGCGGCCGTCTGATTTTGATATTCGTTCTTAGTATTCCTCTCGATAGCCGCAACAGTACTCAATATTTATTTCCAATAATTTCCATATTTTTGATTAATCCAATAGTGCGAAACCCACATAGGAAATCAACTCGCATTGGTGTGGCAATGGAGAAAAAATCTCCAAAATTCCTCAATAAAAAGGAAGGTCTGTCCAGCATGGAGACAGTTACAGGCTTAAATACCAAGGTGACCAAAGATTGAACAATATAGATAGCGATAAATTGCAGGTAAATCCATTTCTTAATGCAGTCACCGATGAGAGATATGAAGATGCGCTTAAAGACGCTCGAGAAGTTGACAAGATGATTGAAAATGGAATGTCCGAAGAGGAATTTAAAAAGAAACCGTTCCTCGGTGATTATAGTTCATTTGTTATCTACATATAAATAAGGGAAATATCACTCATCACGAGATCTCCTAAACTCTATGCGCTCGAATGACTCACAAATTTGTCACAGTCTACCATATGGCTTGTTGGACTTCAGCCCAGGGCCCCGTGGATTCAAGGGGTCCCCAGCTAAGTCAAGTCAAAGTAAAACATAGACAATAATGCAAAATAATCGATAATTTTATTCAATTAAACAGATCGTATGGTTTACAGCCCTAAGAATCCTGCGATCAATCAAACCCATTCAATTCATTTAATCAAGTCTACTGTCTCACTGTCTACTTACTGTCACATTTTTTTCTATACTTTGAGTAACTAGGTGGGCCCCTAAGTAGTATTAGCCCAGAGCCCCCTAAACTCACGGTCCGTCCCTGCAGACGTAGACGATTACTAAAAATAAATGTATATAAATAAATGTGAATAATGACTCACGGCCGAATACTGAAACGTCATTCAAAATGAAGTGGGACTTAATTATTTGGAACGTCATTAATTTTAAAATTTAGTATGCGAAATTTGAAATTAATGGCTTTCCAAATAATCAAATCCGATTTCATATTTGAAAGACGTTTCAGTATTCGGCCATATGTATATTATGGCATTTTATATTTTAATCGTAGTTTCTACCGGGGTCAATATTATTTTTAATCTATTAACATTATGATCACTGGATATTTATTTTGTTTATGGGCAATTATTTGAATACGAAAAATAAATGACTGCTAATACTATGCACGTTCCTAAAATAGACTAGCGATTTTGGCCCCAGTATTATATATATAGCTAGATTTGTTGTCTTTTTTGTCGGACTACGGATTTCGCGGTCCAATGCAAATAATAACTTAATGATTTGTCCACAAACGTAAAAGACGTTTTTTTAGCAAGCATATGGGCCACCTGATGGTAAGTGGTCACCAAAACTCATAGACATTGGCATTGTAAGAGATGTCAACTATCGCTTACATCGCCAATGCGTCACTAACTTTGGGAACTAAAATGTTATGTCCCTTGGGCCTGTAATTACACTAGCTTACTCTCCCTTAAAACCGGAACACAGCAATATCAAGTACTGCTGTTTTGCGGTAGAACATCTGATGAGTAGGTGGAACCTAACCTGACGAGCTTGCACAGAGCTCTACCACCAAGAAAATGCTAATTGAATATTCAACATAGTATATGTTAATCTAGGGGTTCCATTTACCGCCAAGGAAAGTCACGCTGTTAAAGGAATGCTACACACTCTCGGAGTACGGGCGCGTAAGTCGGCCCGTGCGGACGAAGACGCGGAGTGCGTGCGCCTCGTGCGAGCGGCCGGCGCTATACCAGTCGCTGTCACTAATGTGCCTGAGATTAACAAATGGTATGTACTGTTTTACTTTGTTCTCTAATTTTGAGGAATAGGTTTGGAGTTCATTCCACCACGCTGCTCGATTGCGGATTGGTGGTTACACATATGGCAGATTTTCTTTACGAAAGTTCCGCCAAGGTCGAAAATTCAGTGGTGCCCTGTGCTTGAACCTGTAATCTTTGGTTAAGATAATCTCGACTCTATAATACGTTAAAAGAAATAAACACTAGAAACTAGATGATGTTTTTAACAATCTTCTCATCGTTAATCGACACAATTATATCTTCGTTAAGATAAATGGAATTTTCACAGTGCGAAATTAATTTGTACCGGCATTATGACGTCACGCAAGTTTGGCCTTTATCGATTCGATCTACACTTTACATATCGCTACTGTTGTGCAATGTGCGAAAGGTCGTAAGTGAAAGTTAAGATCCAATTTTAAAAAGTCGTATGTATTTGCTTATGTTGTGTGGAGTGACGTAGTCTCATTATCTCTGCTTTTATTGGCTCGATATGTTGCGACTTTTAATGCAAAAGGTGAATGAAAAACATTTTTAATGATCCAGCAACCTCTCAGGACTAGATAGACAACACCATAAGCAACAACTTTTGTTCTATGACTTCGGACATAACTCAATTCATGAGTAAAAATGATTTTACAAGTTTTTGGCGTACTGTCGTGACATTTGTAGGTCTATATTTCATTTATATACATGAAAGGACAAAGCGACGAGTCGATCTTAGATTTATTAACGTTTAAGCGGGAAATAAAATTAATACTTATTTTTATATGAAAATAAAATGTAACAAATTATCTAAAGTCGTAGAACAAAAGTTGTTGCTTATGGTGTTAGCTATCTACTCCTGCGAGGTTGCTGGATCGTTACAAATAACCCTGTATAGTTAGAAGGTACAAAGTACAAGGTAATTGAACTGAACAACTATGTGCCGAATTCTACTACTTCCTTAAATCCTTAAATATTATAAAACAAAGTCCCCCGTGTTTCATGTCTGTCTGTATGAACGCGCTAAACTAAAAAACTACTAAACGGATTTTCATACGGTTTTCACCAATGGATAAAGTGATTTAATAGGAAGGTTTACGTTTATAATTCATTAATGTTTTCTGTAAATTTGTTGAAATATAACGATAATTGTTGAAGGAGTCGGAAAAAAACGAGCCTAAACTTTTATACACGTACGAAGTCGGGACGGGTAGCTAGTAATATATATAACGATTGCGATGCGTTCCTGATTCAATTCCAATCAAACTTCGACTATTCTATAATTATTCGGATCGCAACCGAACATCAAAGTCAACCGAATAGCCGTGTCAAAACCTAACTTAGTTTTTAACTTGTATGCCAATAGTCGACAATTCACGGTTCGATTGGTTTTTTTTTTATTGTATAGTTAGGCGGACGGGCATATGGGCCACCTGATGGTAAGTGGTCACCAACGCCTATGGACATTGGCTTATTTTAACCATTGCTTACATCGCCAATGCGCCACCAACATTGGGAACTAAGATGGTATGTCCCTTGTGCATGTAATAGCGATAAAGTGACAATTTGTTAGTAGAATCGATCCCCAGAGGGCTAAACAAAGTCGATTGTCGATTGTTCGTTTATATAAAAGCCAAAATATACAGAAATGTTTTCTGTATTTATCACGTGATCCACAATTTGATGTATTGTATTAATAATTTGGGAAATTACTTTCTGAGTACAAGTTTTTTTAATAATTCGATATCGTTCACGTTAATTGCGTTATATCTACAGGTTACTACGGTTTTTTTTACTATCGGCCAGACTAGGACCAGAAATAGGTAGGAACATGGTGGACAGTCCCCGCCTACACAACGAAGCGCATCGAATCCACATTTGTTATTCGCGCTGCAAAACTGTGGCATACATTGTCTAAATCTTCAAATCCAGAGTAAAAGACTCGCCCAGGCGTTTGCTCGAAACATTCGTATTGTAATCAAATCGAAAGTTATATTGCTACACGTAACATTGTCTTCAGTTATGTAATCACTTACAGGCGTATATTATAAGTTTTAATCGTATCTACTTCTTAAGGAAGTCACTGAATCGGGTCAATTTTGTAATCATATATTTATAGGCAAGCTGAAGCGACAGATCGCTTAAGCAGAAGTACAAATGTTTTCAATGTTTTTGTTCTTTGCCATTAATTTTCAGAAAGGTAAATTGTAAACACTTTTATAGAAAATTAGTTGTGCCCGCGGTTTCACCCGCGTATAATTAATAAAAATATAATGAATAAAAATCAGCCTAGAACCTTCCTCGATAAAAGGACTATACAACACAAATATATTTTTTAAATTCGAACCAGTAGTTCCTGATATTAGCCGGATCAAACAAACAAACTCTTCAGCTTTATATATTAGTATAGATATATACATTCGTTAATGATCAGCAGGAGAACTTATTATATAAACATCACTTATGTAATCTAAAAGTTATTTATTAGTTATATACGTATTCTTAATTAATCATAAATAATTAACAGTATAATATGTGTTTTTCCTTAAATTAAAGAGGTGTATCATAATATAGTCTCTACTGACTAATATGTATATAAAAACAATATAAATATGTATAATTGTACATATATGTTGTATATTTAATCAAAGAGGCCTATACAAGTTTCCGATTGAATCGTAATTAAACAAGGTTTAAATTAAATGCATCTAAAGATACTAATCTTCTAGTAGTTACTACTAAAGTACAACTAGTAGGCTAGAAAAGTGTGTTCTCTGTGAACTGAATGTCTTCATACAATATCATTTTTCGAAGTTCGCTTGAAGAACACTGGCGAAGACACATGGCGGAAGGAGATTCTGAATTAAGACCTAAAAATGGCTATCAATAATAGAGTTGCCCAGATTATCGTAGATCAGAGGAATCCACAAACTTAAATGGGTTGTTAATGACAAATGACACCCCTTAAATTTAGCCAACTGGCACACAACAAGAGTCCTGTCAGTCGGCTCTGAAAGTTTGCGAATTCAAAGGACTTAATCTTTGTAACATGGTAATCAAAATTCAGGTTTATTCAAATACTAATTATTATAATATACATTAAAGGTAAGATACACAATATGTCTGTATATACAAATACACAAAAAAATACAATATATAAATAGTAACAAATGTGATTGTACAAATTTGAAATTCGCTCAAAAACCTATTTGGTAATAAGAACGCAATGTTCGCGCGTAACCAAAAGGTAAGCAGAATGAATATATGTTCTCAATATATGCATTTATGATATTCACAACATTCACTTTGTTTATATTGTATATCAATATAATATCTAGTTGCGTAGGGTTGTCACATTATAGTTAATCGTAAAATAAAAAAATACTGTTAACAACGTGTTTCATACACTCATTTTCAACGACATAATTAATTATACGCCATTTTTTTCATGTGACTGTAAACTCTTCTTCCTGTGTTTTGTAATCTATCACGTCGGGTTCACCAGTTATGGGTAGATGAGTGTGGGGCCGAATATTAGTAGAAATTAAACTCACGCAATGGATAAATAATAAGACATAGAACATTGGCTATGAGTTCTTAAACGAACACGAAACTCGCCAGGGAAACGGTCGTGAAATGTCAGAAAAAGGTGAGATATTAGAGTTGGTGGAAGTGTATCTACCATACGTTGTTGTCTTCGCCGCTTAGTACTAAAGAAATTAAAGAAACAAATTCATCGCATGTCATTGGTGCCGCTGGTTTAAAACATAATCGGTGTAAATTCATATACTGGTACTGGTATGGCTTTGTGCAAAGTCGACTAATTAGGTACCACCTATTCATAAGATATTTTTTTACTGCAAAACAGCAGTACTTGGTATTGTTGTGTTTCGGTTTGAAGTGTGAGTTGAGCCAGTAGAAGGCACAAGGGATATAACATACTAGTTTCTAAGGTTGGTGGCGCATTGGTGATGTCAGCGTTGGTTGGTTAACATTTCTTACAATGCCTATGTCTATGGGCGTTGGTGACCATTTATCATCAGTCCGCTTACCTAAATTCATCGCATCTATCATTCTATCATGGCTACCTACATTATAAAAGGCAAAGAAGAGCATAATAACATTTTACGACGGATATATTACAATAAAATTATATTTATTCGAAAGTGATAGCCCTAACGTTATGCGGCCGTGACACCATCGGTCAATGTACGACTCGAGCGGCGTTCGCATTGTAAACTGCAGCGCTTCTGAATATTTTATAACGTGTTAAATTTATTACTATCTTGATAAATTGATGGCTAGACATGGCTTTTATTAATTTAGTTATATGTTATACGATGCGACCCTTAAAATGCTCTTTGCTTTTTTTGTAGTGTAAACGAGGGTAGTGTGAACCTTATTAAGTTTAAACCTTTATTAGGTTTTTGTTTCACACAATTTACAAATATATATGTACATATATTAATATGTAAATGACACACAGATATACTCGTTAAACTTAATATTCTCAATTATATGGTTATTAGGATTTCTAACTTCGATCTCAGTAATTAATTTGTTACTTTATGCAAATACTCAATTAATGTACATACATATATGTATATAAATAATTAAATTAATATTATTATAATATACCAGCACCCTGGCTGGGGTCAGGGTTTAGTATTTTGCATTAATCCGTTTAGAAATTATGTGGAAATAAATTATCGTTTACAAAGTCAAAATATTTAAACCATATTGAAGTGTTACTTATTGATTGTCAAAAATCTACTACCGGTGTGGAAAGAGGCAGCTTAGACCTGAGAAGAATAATTTCTTCTATTCTTCTCAGATCTGAGGTGATATTATTTAGTAAGGTTTGTAATTAAAGTGAAAATGTTAACGCGATTAATAAATACAATCTACTCTTTGATGCTATTTCCTAAGAAACTATTTACACAGGGCCATCTGATCCCAAACTAAGCAGTGCTCGTACTATGGAAACCACACAACTGATATACTTCCATATACTACTTTTTAACCGACTTCAAAAAAAGGAGGAGGTTATCAATTCGTCTCTATGTTTTTTTTCTTTTGTAAATAAATACTTATATAGATGTTTTATACAATTGTCTGTCCAGGGTGAGAATCGAAGCCACGACCTGTGGCGTGAAAACCAACCACGCTAACCGGCTCGTCATATTTCAAATCGTCAGTCGATCGTATCTTCTAAATAATATATAAATTGTTTTCAGGCAAGAAACACGCAACATGGTGTTTGGCCAGACCAACAATCCCTACAACACGGGGCACACAGTGGGCGGCTCTAGTGGGGGGGAGGCGGCGCTCGCGGCCGCTATCGCTAGCCCCATATCTTTATGTGAGTTACTTATAATTGGTCTTTGAAGACAAAATTACCGCTTTAATTAATTTACTTTAATAAAGTTACTTTATTTGTACATTAAATATAATTATTAAAACTACAAGGGTAAAGGTACAGTCCATGACATACTTCAGGATTATGGCCTTGTATACTTTTAAGGAGAATGTTCATAGTTTTTAATCTAACACATGCAGGCTTCCTCACGTGGGTCTCTTTCACCGCTGAACCGGAGACTCATTATCAACATTGTTGCCCAATTTTATTTCTTTTAAGGTTCCGATATTGGTGGTTCAACTCGAATGCCGGCGTTCTTCTGCGGCTTATTCGGCCTCAATCCCACTGCTGGGCATACAAGTTTAAAAGGTATTTTAAGAAAAACAAAAATATAGTTTAAAAGCTTTTAAAGTTCTGAAGAGAGTGTGAGAGGCGAATATCTTCAAATTAATATATTTTTATTTATAATACAAAACTATTCCAAACTAACTAATCCACTTCAATTTCCAAATTTCCGCTAGCAAAGTTTTCAATGCGCCATTTTTTCACGAATCTATAATCATATTACATATTATTTATGTTTTTCGAAGTTGTTATTGTCTTCTGTCAGTATTATGTGGAAAATATATGGTTGGAATCGGCTACAGTCAGCCTACTTTCGGAAGGGAGAAGGCGTCGGCACTATGCGCACCTCCTTTCCCGTCGTAATAGCAGCCGCTGGGGCTACCCCCGTAGAAATTAAGGCCCGCAGAGGCCTACCTACCTAGATACTCCACTCCATAAATATATAACTAGAATCTAGATCATCACAGAACTGGCTTATCAGAAACTCAAATATTTATCGTTTTGTTTCCTGACGCATAAACTATCTTCAATAAGATGTTCCGTACCGCAGGTTCAGCTCTGCGCTCCGGCTTGGAGCCCACCATGGCATCAGTGGGCTTCGTCAGCAAGCACTGCTCCGACCTCGCGCCGCTCACTGCGATCGTCGCGGACCAGCAAGCGCCTCTCCTGCAGCTGGACAGGGTGGTACCTCTGAAGGTACGATTTATACGGAACAGGTTATTAAGGGTAGAGCTTTGGGGAAGTATGAGTGGTTTGCATATGTGATGCATCTCGCTATTCTTCGGTGGAGAAACAAAACACCGAAATGTTGTCTCTGGAGTCACCTTCAGATATATATGTTCCATAATATTTTGGAGCTCTGTTAGTACATATTATATGGTTCAGTATATTCTTCATACCGAAACATGAAAAATGGTAGATTTTTTGTCTTTATTTATTTAGGTTTTGATTTTATATTTTGTTTTTGTTCCACTTTTCCAGGATATTCAAGTCTACTACATGGAAACTATTAA
Source organism: Nymphalis c-album (assembly GCA_963151315.1). NCBI lineage: Eukaryota > Metazoa > Arthropoda > Insecta > Lepidoptera > Nymphalidae > Nymphalis > Nymphalis c-album. The sequence goes on along the minus strand of OY720602.1, from coordinate 1,928,711 downwards.
GGATCTGCGCGTGAGTCCGATTTGCTCGGATTTGAGGAAGGCTATGAATAAGTTAGTATGTGTACATTGTTTATTACCATGATTGTAAAAGCAACAGGTTTCACCATAGGTGATTGACCTCTAAAGCCATATTATACATATGGTTTTCTTTAACTCTAAAAATGTATAAATTAAAAAAAGTAACATTTTATTAATATTTCTATCTGCTTCTTATTTATTTATAAAAATATTTGTCTTTAATATATAACGATATAAACCGTATATATAACTAGTTTTCCCGTTCGGCAGATAAAAGTATGTATTGCATTTGTGTGTGACACAGAGTGGTGGCGAACTTGTCGGCGCTGGCGCCGTCCACGGATAGGGCCCCGAAGCCCTACTACCACGAGGGCTTCGACCACTGCTTCTCGCTGTGGAGGCACGCCATGACGCGCGAGGCGGAGAGCTTCGCCCGCCTGCTCACCGACAACGCGGGGGAGGCCGTCGGGCTCGTGGAGTTAGGGAAGAAGGTACGACCGATATTTTTCCATAATACAATAAGTGCTTAAGTTTTTCTTTTGAATCCAAGACATCTGAGACCAAAGGATAACTAGAAATTATTATACAATAATATTCGCTCCAACCACTAAACAAATAGCTCTTATTCATAAATGCTTAATTTTAATATAACAAAACCTAATTACTATTTATGTATATAACAAAAAATTAAGAACAGCCGACAAAATTTGACTTCCACTTTAAACATATATATATATTTATCTATAAAGTATCCATTGTTTAAGCAATACCAAGATTTTAAGAAACTATGGAAGACTATAAAATCAATATGTCATTTAAGTTGCAAAAGAAAAGAGTCCAAAGATTTACTATCGCTTAGTGGTACCCAAAATCCTCATGACTCACTGAATTTGTGTTGTAAATACTTCTCCACGGTAGGACAAAACCTGGCCCAGGATATCCTAAGCAACCTCCATACAAATGAAGAAGCATTAGCGACTAAAATCAATAGCCAACATATTTCTAACTCTTTCTTTCTGCAGCCTGTCGATGAGACCGAAGTGGATTCCTACATACTCTCGCTTAAAACGAATAAAGCTCCAGGTATGGATGGTCTGTCCAATGCCATATTAAAGGAAATCCGAAAAGTAATAGTACCACCTCTCACAAAGATCATAAATCTAAGCTTACAGTCGGGTGTATTTCCAAATGCTTGGAAGATTGCCTCTATTACTCCAGTATATAAAAATGGACCCAAACATAGCGTTGAAAGTTATCGGCCCATTTCACTCTTGTCCGCTTTCTCAAAGCTCTTAGAAAAAGTAGTTAACAAGAGACTCGTTAACTTCATTGAGGTAAATAACCTGATTTCCGAAAGGCAGTTTGGCTTTAGAAGCGGAAGATCGACAGAGGATGCTGTTAATTTGCTTACCTCTACTGTTGCTAAACAGCTTGATAATAACAGATACAGTATAGGTATCTTCCTCGATTTGGCTAAGGCTTTTGATACTGTATCATTTCCAATTCTACTGCGAAAATTAGAAAACCAATTCGGAATAAGGGGTATTCCTCTGGAATGGTTCAAGAGCTACCTCACTGATAGGAAACAGTGTGTTCGAATTGGAGATCATGCAAGTAATCTACAGACCGTCACCTTTGGTATACCGCAGGGAAGCATACTTGGCCCGACTTTATTCATAATGTATATGAACGACATACACTATTGTACAGATGCAGAAGTAATTTGCTACGCAGACGACACAGCTATTTTATACGAAGGAGGATCGTGGGATGAAGCGTTATTGAATGCAGAGCAAGGAATGAAGCAGATATTGGGTTGGCTTCAGTCAAATCTCCTGACATTAAATTACAGAAAAACTAATTTTCTATGTTTTCATAAAACATCTGCTACGTCACCGCGTACCACACCCATTATAAATTTACACAAGTGCAATGCTCTGGATACCTGCAGCTGTGAATCTATAAAATCTTCTGATACTGTCAGGTACCTAGGCGTAATTATTGACTCAAACTTAAGCTTTAAAGCACACATAAAATCCCTCTCATCTAGGATAAGTAAAACAGCAAATATAATGCGCCATCTTCGTGCCTCGGCAACGAGAGATATACTAAAATCTGTATACATTGCTTTAACTCAGTCATTACTCACCTACTGTATTACTAGCTGGGGAAGTGCATCAAAGACTTCTTTGCTCCAACTGGAAAGAGCCCAGAGATCCGTGCTTAAAACGATGCTTAAGAAGCCTTTTAGGTATCCGACACAAAAGTTGTTTGAGGAAATTGATCTCCTTAGCGTGCGTAAATTATTTATATTTAAAACCGCAGTTAAGGTTCATCAAACTACTTTAAATTCGGCCGATTATCGAAATCTTATTAACCGACGAGTGTACAAAATTGAAGTACCACGCATAAACACTCCCTTTGCTAGACGTTTCGGTAAATTCAAAGAGCACTACTTATATAATAAAGTTACCAGTTTATGCGATATCAAAAATTGCAATATTCGTGAAGCGAAACAAAAACTATTCGACTGGTTAATATCCATGACATACGAAGCGGTTGAACATCTTTTGGCACCATTGACCTAGCTCCTAATGTACATTAAAATTCAATCACCACTCTACATACATTTTTTATATAAGCCTCTCTTATCAATCACACCGTTTATATTTTCTTTATTAATTTATTTTTTGTTCTTTAGTTATTTTACATTATTATATTATCACTGTATTTTTTGTATAAAGAAACTTTATTTTTATTTAACTCTCTATGGGATTTTATAACGCCCGAGCCACTGTATAAACGTGAGAAAGTATAACTGGTAGTTGGTACCCGCAAGACAGGCTTGCCTAGTGCGGGGCCACTGGATGGTTTGTGACTATGTAATCTTTTATGTTAATAATTTTTTTTTTTTTTTTTATTTTTTTTTTATTGAGAACATTCCAATGAACTCCAAAAAGTTGGCGAGGAGTTGAGAATTCATGACGTTGTAATATTGAAATCACAGAATTAATATCAAAATACTTTATTCAAAATAGATAAATTGCTTATTGATAGTCAAATTGGAAACTACCACCGGTTCCGGATAAAATTATAGCTAAGTACATACATCGGTCAAGTAATTTTTTTAATCAATAAAAAAAAAGAAATCAAACTCGGTGCCTCCGCTGATGAGTTACAGTGCCGCAGACAGACACACGTTAAACTCATAACACCTCTTTTTGAAGTGACAACGTCTAATAAATCGATGAACGCTGGCTGCATGCACGAAAAAGGCTGACTCATTGTCCCGTTACGCTGATTGTACGCTTGCGCCGCATCTATCTCTCTTTCACTCGATTGGCCTATGCGGCCGAGGAGAAGATTGTTTTGTTATAACGTTGTCACGTTAAACTATCGTCCGTAAACCGACTTTACAGACAATTGTTTTTTACATAATGAAACTATAATTTTAGACATTTAAAATTCGTATTTCCAGGTCATAGGTCAGTCGGACTACACCCTGGCCGCGATACTCAAACTGCTGGACGACCAGCTGATGCCGCCCGTGCCGGCCGCGTGGGCGGACCAGCTCACGGAGAGCCTGCGGGAGGACCTCACTGTATGCATTCATTATACATACATTATTAACCTAGAAATTATAAGCCCAAAAATGTCTCACTGATTCTAGCTATGGGACAAGAAAAGATTATTTCTCCTAACTGTTCTGCTTCAGTAATATGTACTTTTTTTTTTATTAAGCTACTACCCTAACAAAATATATTACAAACCAATACAGAGAGGTTCACCAGGTCTCCGTTACAAGTACTAGCAGACTTGTGTCTACTGATTGTTGTTCTAGTTAAATAAATGAATTAAAATAGTAAAATGAACTGGTTGTGAAGCCAAGTTGACTAAGCGTGTGTGCCGTGTGTGCCGTGTGTGTCGGTGACAGCGCGCGCTGTGCGGCGGCGTGCTGCTGGCGCCCCCCGCGCCCGCGCCCGCGCCCCCGCACGCGGCGCTGCTGCTCCGCCCGTACAACTTCTCGCTGTGGGGCATCTTCAACGTGCTGAAGTTTCCCGCCGTTCAGGTTTGATGCTTGTTCTTTTTTGACTAGATGACAGTCAAATTTCAAGGCCAAATGCTATGTTTTTGTGTATAAAAACTTTCTTAGCGATTACAAATTTCGTTTACTTAAGATTTTCTCCTGTCGTTATTTATTAATTAGTTCAAGATTAGTTAAAGTAGTTTTTAATTGATAATATTAATGTAGGAAATATATGTGTTATTATATATTTGTTGATCATTCTATTTTTTTATGCGTCTAATCGATTCGTGCACATATTCAGGTTCCTCTGGGTCTGAACTCCGATGGCCTTCCCCTGGGTATCCAGGTGGTGGCGGCGCCGCGGCAGGAAGCTCTCTGCTTAGCTGTCGCCAAACATCTCGAGAAACAATTCGGTGGTTTCGTTCCTCCTTGTAAAGTACCTCAATGAGACATCGACGGTTTAAAATTGTCAAGTGATTTGTTAAATTCTACGATGGAATGTAGTGTCGTGTTATTTGATTATTTCAATCTGATATAATTTAAAATTTATTCCAATGTCAGTTTATTTTTCCTAAACGTCTCAAAGTAAACGACTGAAAAAGATAGACTGATCGTTTTCGAAGAATTATCTGTTAATAATAGTATTATTTATCGTGGGGTGATGGTGTTGTACTCTTGAAGAATATTTTTATATGAATATTGAAATGGTGCTAGATGTATAAGTATATATATTATATATATAAACTCATTAATAAAAGACATTAAAAATGAGAAGAAATCTTTTATTTGATTTAAAATCTCCGACAATCATGATCGCGCGCACCGCAGACCCCGCAGCGCCCCCCCCCCCCCCCCGGCCGCGGCCCGACCGTCGCGTTACGTCTAAACATTAATCACTTATCACTTTAGTAAATAGAATCATTAAACCGACGCCCGGTACTTATCCGCTAGCTACAAGCGTACAGTGATCTATTGTAGAAATACTTCACTCTAGACATTTGATTAACTCTAATTTTGTACATTTACGTAAAATCGATTCCCATCACTCGTGCGAGAAGCGTTCGCTTCATAGAGGCTCCGTCGGCGTCGCGTGTGCGGTCGGCCGGGGCTCAGCGGCAGCGGCACGCCAGCAGCGCGCGCGCCAGCACGCGCAGCAGCGCCGGGCGCGGCGGGGCCGGCGAGCGCGCCCGCCCCCGGCCCCCGGCGCGCCCCCCTCAGCTCGGGAACTTGCAGTACAGCGCGTAGTGCAGCTCGTAGCCGGAGAAGCGGCAGTGCTGCGCGTCCTTCTGCGAGTACGCGCCGAGCGACGAGAACTTCTTCAGCTGGCGCGACGCGTCGGCGCCCGGCGAGTTCTGCGGGCGAGCGGTTATGTAGCGAAGCTTTATCGATTCGCGAGTCGGACTCGCTGAACTCCAATTAATGGACCGAAGTTCTTTTACGCGGCTCACAGTAGTGAAACGGCAGAGGCCCGAGGTCACGTCACATAACGAAATAGCGTTATGCCTATCAAATACCACAAAATGCGATGTGTTGGGCGTTCGAATTCAGTACTACGGGAGCCCTTCTGAGCGTCTTGAATTTTGAAGCCCAAACCATGCAAGTCCCAGGTTCGAACCTTGGGCTCTTATCACAATTTCCAACATAAGCATTATTTAATCGGGGGGGTAAATTCCTTAAAATGGGGATTGCAATTTTTATAAAAAAAATGTTAATCGAATTTAAAAATAATTTAAATCGTTACTTAAACTTAAGAGAGAGTTGCATAAATGAGATTGAGGGGCTTTTTAGTATGACAAAAAACAGAATTATATATTTTGAAACACATTTTGGGTCGAAAAAATATTGCAATGAACTTCGTTTCTGACCGTTCATTTTTTTTTAATTTATATGACTAGTATACTCACTGGCGTGGCGAACACGGTGACGATGAACTTGTTGGGGCGGAAGGCGGCCAGCACGCGAGCCAGCAGCGCGTCGTAGCTGGCGGCCGACACGTTGGACTCGAACGACACGTACGAGCACTGCGGCTCGGGCGTTATGTGGATCGTCATGTAGCATCCCTGCGGAGCGACGGTCGTGTTAGGGAGATACATCCAATTTGTATGCAGAGTGTAACAAAATTCGAAAAACGATACCTAATAACCACTTCACGGGTCGGACACGAATTTTGTTACACTCTGTATATCTATACAGGATAGATATAAATTAACCGATAGACGCATTAACAATTCTAAATTTGTATATTAATAGTTTAACAATCAATCGAGTACCACCGTTTCTGTTGACAATGATTCAACATTTTCACTTAAGCTAAAATACTTCTAGTATAATTTTATTACTTCGGCGTTACCGGTATTGAGAAGTTTATCTAAAAGATGTGTCGAGAGCAACTTACTGATGGCAGTTCCAGATCGCTCTTCGTAAGCAAAGGGTAAACAGAAAGAAATTAATTAGAAAGTTATTTATGTAACATTTTAAATTACTACAAGGATCTCGCGTCCTCACTAACAAAGGTTTATCAAAGTGATTAATGCGGAATTCAATTATTCCTAGAGCCCATATCTTGGAAAGGCTATTAAGTTTGGGAAACGCTGCCATGGTGGCAGACATTGATGATGTAAAAAACATTATATTCATTAATAAAAAAGAAGAGTGTGTGTACTTATGTACACGCGTTAGAAGTTATACTTCTTTGGCGTATGGAAAAAAAAAATATCTAAAATGCAGTAGTGATTAACGATAAATATTAAAATTAATAAAAAAGATTTTATTTAAATAAAAATACTAGAATATACAACTTGAACATAGTTATCGATTTTCATGCCACCTAGAACTAAATTCACGTTGTAGAATTCAGGTGTCGGTGTGCGCGCGCATCGTAAAAATTCACTCTCATCAGTTTTCTCCATAGCGCCAAAAGAAGTATAACTTCAAAAATCAAGGTTTTTATTGTAATCAGTTCCATGCTAATTTAAAAAATGGTCCATGACCTTGATAGTTTATAAGTCTTTTAAAATACTTACATCTTTAGCCACTCCGTTCATTGAATAACCGCATGGATCGAAGAGGTAGTCATCGATCACCATTCCTGGGATCAGTTTGTCGATTCCGGATGCCTGGAACAATTAATACATGCTGATTAGTCCATAGATATTTATGACTATTATTTATGGTATTTTGTCTCTGATACCTTTGACACAAAAACTTCTGTGAAAAGTGTTTTTTTTTTTATATTACTAGAGGAAAAACATCGTGAAGAAATTTTTATGTATTTATAAATTCTATTTTCAATTTTTATTATGTTGATGACTCACCCTGGTAGCCTCAGCGGCGTTCGCGGAAGCGGCTCTGGTGAAGATGTCCATGACCTCGGGATCCAGGTCAGACATAAGGATCTCGATGGTCTGGTCAGGCTCCAAGGACTCGCAACCGATGCCAACGTTTTGTTGCTCTTTCTCCAAAGCGTCGACTGTACCTGTTAACCAATATGTTAATAAGAGTTGTGCGATTATCACCATGTTTATTTTTTGGACTTAAATTGTAATTCTATCATGTTTTTTGTTTTGTTTAATAATTCGTTGGTGTTAGTCTAGTAGGTAACTCATGTCACGGTAGAATGCGCAAGCGATCCCGTGGCGCTCCCCTTAAGACGGGAAGGGTGCCGCTGATTATTTAGTGGGTATTCCGATGACCGGGGTTCACTCGGTGCCATGGACACGACGACGACAATTTTTGTCGTACTGTCGTGACTTTTGTAGGTCTATATTTCATTCATACACAAATAGATCTTTGCGTTGCGCGAAGATTTATAAACGTTCAAGCAAGAAATTTAATAAATATTTATTTTTGTATGAAAATAAAACCTAACAAATTATCGAAAGGCGTAGAACAAAAGTTGTTGCTTATAGTGTTAGCTGTCTAGTCCAGCGGGTTGCTGGGTTATTAAAAATAATGATGTATAATTTAGATCAGTAATTCCTGACAAGCAAATATATGATGTGTTTCTATTCTAATATTAAAAATTTGAAATAGGTAGGCAGATTTACAAATAGGCCACCTGATGGTAAGTTATCAGTCTAATAAACTACAGGGATATTTCCATAAATATGACGTGACTTACCTTCCAGAGGTAGAAGCGTGTAGAGATACCAGCAATCTTTCTCCGGGCCCATGATGTACGCGCGTCCGTCACCGAAGAATGAGTCCAGCAGTTCGACCTGGAAATAAAGCAAATACATCATTTGTAACTGGACTGTGTAAATTCGCTCCATATATAAATGGTCGAACGTAAAGAATAAAATAAAATTCTATATGGAGAAAATAGTTTCAGAATCACGCAACGTTTGGTTTTTATTACTTAACATCTATACTAATATATAAAGCTGAAGAGTTTGTTTGTTTGATCCGGCTTATAAATGATATAAAACAAGAATTATAATAAAAGAAAAATAATAAAATTCCTTTTATAAAAAGTTGTAGCGCACCAAGAGTTATAGATAAATCTTACGTACTGCAACCTAATTCCGTAATGGTTATATATTTGCGAAAGTACTTATTATCATTCAGTATTTTCATTAAAAAAGCATAGCCACTCTTTGTTGTTAAGGTTACTAATGTTTGATTGTCTAGTGGTTAGATGTAAGGCCGCAGACCCGATGGTCCTGGGTTCAAATCCCAGATCGGGTCAATAAAATGTTATTGAAATTTTCTATCACAAATTCTCAGTAACTGCCTGGAGTCTGGAAGTGTGTACACTTCCGTGCCTTGTAAAGCCGTTAGTCCTGCGCCTGAACTCTTTCTGGTCATGTCGGATTGCCGTCCTTCGGGTTATGAGAGTAGGAATAAAGAATGCCCTAAAGAATGAACCTATGTTTGCGCACACAATTGTGCACTATAAAATCTCCTGCTCAGTTGGATAATCTCTCTTGAGAATGGACGCCATGACCGAAATCGGTCTGGAGGATTATTTATGTCTAATGTTTTATCTTGTCCAGTTGAAAACTAAATCACAGCTTCTACAAATCTGATTGTAGTACAGATACTCACTCGAATTTGATCTCAACATCTTCACCATCTTACAATAAACCCTTCATCAAACTAAGTACGAAAATATGTACAAAGAATTATTAATAATATAACGTATCACTAATATATAACATTGTATACACATTAATCTCTTTGTTTATATCATTAATTGTTTTAATTCATGGAACGCAACCCGATGCGCGCATTTATTAGCAAACATTCCGTACAATACAAAGGTAGTAACAATTAGAGGTAGTTCAATGTCTCGATTAAATTGTCCTGGATCTTATTGGCGTACGACTAAAGTTCGAATTCGAAATTACAGTTGCACGAACTTGGACGTATGTTGAGTGATATAATTTATTAACTAGACGACTACCAGGTGGACTATTCTATCTGAATTTTCTTTAGTATAAGACTTTACTACAGTTACGACATTTAATCTGTGTACTGCCAACATTTCAATCTGTCAATAAACTATAAGATTCTACGGAAATTTGTGTCCAGAATTAGCAGTCAACAGCTGAACCACTGGTTTAGTAAAGTTTAATAACGATATCAATATTTCTTACATCAGATATGACGTCTCATACAAACTATCATACCCCATTTAAAACATCCTTAGGGGAAGATTTAAAAAAAAAAATCTTAGTGCTCCTCTATGTATAAGGATATTAAACACCCACGAAATATCCATTTACTTATATCTTTATATTTATTTTAACGTGTAATTTCCACAATAGAATATATGAGGATAATCTTATGAAACTATCGGAATAGTTACACACATTGTTAAACATGTGACACAACACATGCACATCGATTATGTAAACATTATATACAATAGTTATATTAAGTTAAGAACATATGTACTTTCAAATCCAATTTACGAGGCGAGAAAATATTATAGTTGCACACATCTGAAGCTATCATTACATTATGTATTTATTATTCTCCTCTCTATGAAACTAATACACAAACGTGTATGTACATATATAAATGAAGAAGATAATGTCATTCAATCAAAAAACGTCATCAAGTCTATAAAATTATAAAAGACATTCGTTATTAATAAATTTAGAAAACTTATTTAAAATAAATCTTGAAGTTCATATTCAATTTCATTGAATACATCTTTAGAGATCCACGTGTCCGTGTTAATTTGTGTTTATAATTCATCTCGTGCTTGATGGTGGAGAAAACATCGTGAGCAAACCTGCATGTGTCCATGCAAATTGCACTCAAATTTGACACATGTGTATTCCACTAATCCGCATTGGAGCAGCGCGATGGAAAAAGTTCCAAAAACCTTCTCCCCAAAAAAAAAGGAGAAAAGGCCTTAGCTCAGCAGAGGGACATTCACAGGCTGTTACTACTAAGCTAATGTGTTCGTTTTATGTCATCTCTGCTCAACCCTTTGGTATTCGTTCCGATACGATGATAAAACACACGAGCGAATGACATACGTCTGCACATCTTGTAATTTTTGCGTTATCAATTCTTAGAATTTTCAACTTTGTAAAGTTTGCTCTTTGACTTGCGGGAGCTGATATGTGTGTTCGTCACTGATATAGATACTCGCTTATATTTACGTACAATCATTAATTAATTGCCATAAAAAATATATAATATATCGTTGTTTTTATCTATGAGTTTGTTTAGTTGTTTTTAAAGATAATATTTAATTAATACATATATTGTCTTTAAAATTTAATAAATTAAATAAGCCTTATTAAGCTCATCACTTGATATATGGTAACCAAGCCCATTTTTTTACTAAATACTAAATTGTGACGTGATGAGCCAGTGGTTAGAACGCTAGAATTTTAACCGATGATTCTGAGTTCAAACCCTGGCAAGGACGACTTAATTATCATGAGCTTAATTCGTTCATACAATTCATAGAATACTGTGAAGGAATCATCAGAGAACTACCATATGGCGGATGAAAAGCTGCCACGTGGCACATCAAGCCTTAGAGCTTTAGAGCAGCGTTGTTGAGCTCAAAAGCCTTCTCAAAGAGGAGTAAAGGTTACTTTTAATACTTTATCTTCCAGTCACATCATTATATATGCATTCTTAAGCGCTGATAACATTAAAGGCAATTAACACGGATAGGAACTATTAAAATTATTTTCATATCCAATTAGTTTCATTGATACGATTAGTAATAACTTATTGAGCGATTATAAACAACGCATTACGCATACAAATAACATTGTTTCATATAATTGGCAAGCATACTATTGCATATTTTAATTGAACTTGAAATAACAAAACAGTACACATAACTATAAAAATAAAACTCTTTATTGACCCGACCTGGCGTCTGAAACCAGGACCACGGGATGCGGACTTATATCTAGCCACTAGACCAACGAGGCTGTCAATGACAGTCACACGTCATAATTTCCTTTTAAAAAATTATAAAACAAACTTATAACCAGAAAAAACTAGATTTATCCAGATATAAGAATGAATAATGAATATATATGGAGATTTAGTCAAAAACGAATTACAATATAAACTGACCTCCGAATCAAAGTTGTCGTGCGGCTTCAGTTGCGCAGTGGGTCTCGCGAACTCCCTGCGCGAATAGAAAACGTTCTGCACACGGGAGTGCCCCGCTGTCTCCTGGGCCAGCTGCAGCACGGCACGCACGCAGCGGAGCGGTGTTGTCTTACCGCAGGTCTTCAGGATCCAGCGACGACGGGAGACGAACATGCTGCTCTCACTAGAATAGAATACACTCATTCAGTATGATAAACAACTATAAAACAAATAAAAGCTTATAAAAGCCTCTGCTCATCTGCTTCCCCACTACTGAGAGTTAGCTTATCCAATATGTTACTTAAATAAATCTACTATGTACAAAGACACCGGAGTATATATTTGTCCTAAGCTATTATATACTTTTCTAGATGGATGGGGGTTTCAGTTTCAACATTGTTCCATTACCGCTTTAGAATTATGGCTTGCCGAGTTTCGTTAAATAAAGAATGAATAATAAGTACTTGTAATTAAATTTAAAAATATGTAGGTAATCACTTGAGGTTTTATTTGTTTATTGCATACTAGTTTGCGTACACAAATATGTACTAAATATAGGAAAACACCAGTTCCGACCACAAAACCAATGTTTAGAATTTGTTTAAAAGTAATTTTACAAAAATTACCTATCGATAACTGAACGTTGGTTATTAAATATGTGCCGTCTATACTTTTTTTTTTATTAAAAAGGTAACAAATGTGCAAATAGAATCATATTTTAAAAAAAAAACATGTGTGCAATTCTCATTTCAAAAATGTGGGTTCGATTCCCATTCAGGACAAACATTTGTGTACATGAACATGTCTGTTTGTCCTGAATCTCTGTGTTAATATTTATATAAGAATGTATTTACAAAATAAAAGTAGTATATGTAAGTATATCAGTTGTTTGGATACCATAGCTTTTAGCTGTGCTTAGTTTGGAATCAGATGGTCTTGTATGAATAATGTCCCAAGACATTATTATTATTATACATACTTATATATTGAATAAATAAACAATACGTAATTAGTTTAATTTAGTCATATGCTAGTTCCAAGACGTTACCAATTAAGAGTAATTAGGCTAAGCTGTCTGACCTTGTTTCTTTATTTGTATCCTAAAACTTAATGATATTTTGATGATGTACCTATATATTATACTAATCGTCCTGTCGAAAATCAACCTTAATTCCTTACGATTAAGATTTAAACTTGATATTAAATTATTAGAAACAAGCTTATATTACTTTAAACTAATGCATACATTTTGAGTTATTTAAAAATTATTAAAGATTAGGTATTGCTTGGCGAATCTTTGTCAGTATGGCATTAAAAAAAATAAGGAAATGTCAAAAAATAAACAACGTTTGACCACAGACTATGTATGTTACAATATTTTATTTATATGATTTGTACACCTCCACCGCTTTACTAAGCTCATGTCCTTCTCCCAAAGGTTGTCTGGAAGAAATCGCTCTCTTAGCGATAAGACCGCCTTTTGTGCTACCGGAATATATTATGTTTTTTATTTCCATTACTGTATGTTTCTGTAACTCTGTGTGTACAATAAAGCATATATCTATCTATCTATCTATCTATGTTTGACATTTGCAGTATGACCGTAAGCAAAATATTTTATATTTGTAAATAATTTTATATGTATATGCCAAATCCCACTCAATCCTAGTAAACAAAAACTAATGTTGAATTTTAAATGTATGTATTGTAATAAAAGTCTTTGAAGGATCTACTCGTAATTAAGAGTCCGACATATTTAAATTCTATTATAAGCTTGTAAAAATGAGTAACTACTGAGTTTCTTGAAGAGTCTTCTCGGTAGAATCTGTCTTTCAAAAATATATTCATTTTATTTTTATAATACCAGTAAAGTAGTAGTAAGCCGAGATGGCCTAGTGGTGAGAACGCGTGAATCTTAACCGTTAATCGTGGGTTCAAACCACTTCATTTCATATGCTTCATTTGTGGTTATAATTCATCTCATACTTGACTGTGAAGGAAAACAACGTGAGGAAACCTGGGTGTGTCAAATTTCACTGAAATTCTGTCACATGTGTATTCCACCAATCCGCATTGGAGCTTGGTAGAATAAGCTCCATATCTTCTCCTCAAAAAGTGAAGAAGAGCCTTTAGCCCAGCAGTGGGACATTCATAAGCATTCATTTACTAGTACCTGTAAAGTCGCGATTCAAAAGTGCTCGTAAAGTCCTACAACTACATGAATGAAGTTGTATTTCGAAATTAGTATTTATATATTAAAACTACAAATTATATCATGTATATATATTAAACGAATTAAACTATCAATATGGGAATCTTACACGAGTCGAGAAAAAAATCGCAGATAATAATTAAACTCAGTCAAAAGGTTCAAAACCTTGAGCTATTGATAAACATTAAAAATATCCTGGTGTTCATAGTTCTTCATGAACATTTCTGATATGGTAAAGTAGCAAAATTAGGATTGATAAATAACATACGAGGACAGAGGTTAACATAATGTTGACAGATAATAAATAATCTGTTACGAGCGAACAACAGAAAAGTGACGATAAATTATAGTTCGATCAGTGCTATTTGAACTCTGAAATCGCTTGTCACTTATATTTTAGTAAACGATACTGATTTTTTCTTAATTTAGATAAGTACGCTTATCGAAATGACCATTCATTAATATTTAATTGAAAATGTTGGACGTATTAGATAATAAGGTGACGTATATCGAGATGTACAATTGATTTTTGATTTATTGTAATTAATTACTAGGCTGAATGTTTTTTAAAGTAGGTTGAAGCTTGTTCTACAGTCTGTATTTTTTCCATATGTATAGAAACATTGTCCTTAATATAATATAATTACAGTTCAAAATAGTATAAACTCTTCCCTTGTCCGTGTAATGTATGGCCATGTAAGTCATATTTTTGACAACATAAAACATGCGACCAACCTGGAAGAGTTTATTAAAAAATGAAGAGTCCTACTGACCCGCTTTTAACACTGTTATCAGATCAGTTCAATGTTAAAAAATATGATATTGACACCTGAATCAGATAACATATTTGCATAGGTTACAATTCTTCCTAAAACTATTGGGTTATATTTTATTTTGATTACTAACAACAAAATTACAAACAAACTCTCGAGTGGAGTTCAATTTGTAACGAAAATTCTTCAAAATCTAATATTTTAATGTATATAATGCCCGATGAATTATATATTAACAAACATTCTAAAATCACAGACTGGCAAATTAAATTTTATATATTTATATTGACATATGTACTCGTTTATATAAAAACGATACATGTTACTTAATTACAAATGATAGATATATCATTCTTATCTCATACATTTGTTAGTGAATACATAAAAATATTTACGCATACAAACTGTGTGAAGATAAGACGTTCTTGAATTATGCTTGGCTAATTACATCAGCAGGAAAACTACATTGTATTTAAAAATGACAAATCCTAACTATTATTATAAATGCGAAAGTAAGTTTGTGACTCTTTCACGCCTAAACCGCGAAGCCGATTTAAAAAATTATTTCACCAATGGAAAGCTATATTATCAGCGAGTAACATAGGCTATATTTTGTCTCCGTATTCCCACGGGAACGGGAACTACGCGGGTGAAACCGCGGGGAAAACGCTAGTGTTTATATATATTAGATAACATACATTACCCATCATGTTTTGTATTCATACACATTGAAATTTGAAGCCGATGAATGTGATCCGAGATAGATTTGCGGTTAGAATACGTTAATTTTACACCAAGGGTCGCGGGATCGAACCCAGGCAATCAATACTACATTTTCAATAGCTTGTTCGTTATTCGTCTAAGCTACAAAAAATTAGATGCCTTAACTTGGTAAGACATTAACTGAGTGTAATCTACACATAATAAAGAGCGATATTATATAAGAAACACTTCTAAATTTAAAGATAATTTTTTATATTTTTTTTTTATGAAACACTTATCTCTTCTAAATTATATACATAGATGTTAATAAAATTAAATAGACATCGATCATTCGTTATCGTTTTTCAAACATCGTTACATAACGTAATTATCTTTTATTGAAACGAAACGAATGCCATTGACTTAAGTCGACCGTCTGAGCGTCTGCGTACGCTACACAATAGATGTAAAATCTTTCGTAAATTGTTTTTAATTAAATCGATGAAAATATAAAAAAAACCTTTTATAATACATCTACAAATTTTATGTATGTACGTCATTGATGTTCATACTTTTTGGTGTAGGTATATCTAGTTGTCGGAGTTTTTAAACAGACGACTTGTGGTCAAGCTTGTGCGAATTTTCAAATACTTAATCTATATAAATAAAATGATAGAGGTCTGCAGTTGTGCGCGCATCACGGAAAAACTATTGGATAGATTTCAATGAAATTTTCTAAATTTTATTTCTTAGACACTTGGCCCTTATCAAAAAAATAGAATGCGATATCTTCATTTAATAAAAAGTTATTAAAGTTTCAAGAAACAACGATTTGTATATGCACTGCGTGTTCAGTGATGTATGTTTAAACAAAGTATATTTTTGCTTGCGATCTTTTTGATGTTTTTTCCATCGTACATAAGAAAACTTTTTTAATATATCAAGCAACGCGGACGAAGTCGCGGGTATCAGCTAGTTCGTATATAATTTCTCTTGAACCCATAATAAATACCATAGATCGTTTAGATTTCAACCAATAATATCACTTCAAAACATTTCAAGATCAGTCATTTATCCTCCTGTAATTGGAATAGACATATACGCCAAAAAAAAAACAAAGTATCCTTATACAGTAATTATTATCACGTAAAATACAGTTATTCTCTAGCAATGAGTCGGTTGACCTCCTTATGAATACCTTATCAGTTGAGATAAACTCATAAAACGAAAGTCGTAAACCCACGTGGAAACTAACCGACACGAGGGGATAATACACGGTAATAGCTAACGACATATTAACGATGAAAACTTAAAATGACTACTATTTATAACTGAGCTACCATACCTAGTTTAAAGTTAGGAAGACTGACAAACGGCAGAACAACTTAGTTCATTTGCCTAAAACACAATTTTAAAAATGGAATCAATCAATCAAATTTTAACAAAGTACTCAGTAGGGCCCGGCTGGTATAACTGCGTCACTCGTGCAGCGAGCGCGCAGGCTCCGATCGATAGAGTCGTATATATGCACTAGGTACGGTACACTGATTAGGTTATACGGTGGGTCTCCTTGTTTGTAGTATTCAATTTATAACTCACACATGCATCATAAATCAATAGAGCTATTATGTAACCAAACCGAAGCTCACCCCGGGACAGGTCGTGTTTCAAAAAGCGATGCTATACCTACTGTGTATATTTAAGTATTGCCAACACTAAAAAATAATATGCGTCTTCGTCTACTATTAAGAAAATATGTTTTGTAAGTTATTATTATAATTATAAGTATTAACGAATATTATTCATATCAAATCAATCCTAATTAATATTATAAAATGCAAATGTGAGTTTGATTTTTTTGTTTGTTACGCGTTATGATCTTGACCACTAAACGATTTTAAAAATTCGTTCACCAAGCTACATTATCAACGAGTAACATAGGCTTCGTTTTGTCTCGGTATTCCCTCGGGAACGTAAACTACGCCGGTCAAACCGAGGGCAAAACGCTAGTACTCAATATTTTTTCGTTTAGTATTTTAACAGTAACCGTAATTATATATCATAATAATTACACGTTCTGGACATACATACTACTATCGTACATGAAACCTTTTAAATTGACCGTTAAAATTGATCTTAATTAAAGTTTTTTTTTTAATTAGTCGCGCTTTTTATTTTAACCATTATAATTTATATTTATGTAAATTCACGGATTAAGATATATAGCAACACCAAACTGTTTTTTTTTAAATACATTGTACGATGGATATCGTATAGTTATTAAAGTGTTTTATACATTCATCCAAATGCATTAATTACTGTGTTTGAAATTTGTCCGTAATATTAAATAGGAAGTAATGATGGAGATGTGAAGGTGTCCCCGCGGTCGCACAAGTGAATGCGCTAACATGACGTGCGCCCTCATAATCCGATGGGTTGGAAAATGCGACGCGACCGGAACGAGTTCGGGCGCAGGACGTATTTGACGTTAACTGAGGCACGAGCCTTATACTGAGGTTATATTAAGATAAATACTTGGATTGAACCACCAGGCCCTCGAGATCTATTCTTATAAGCTATCTACTATATAACAGTTGGAAGTAATATAAAATTTAACTATTTCCTCTTTATTTAAAACGTCAAGAGGAAATAATAGATAATTTGAAGGATTTTTTAATGAATCATTAATTCGAATGCGATTGAGACAAAGAAACGTACAAATTCGCATAATTACAAATTTGAAAATCAATGTACATATATTATTTTATTTTAACTTCCGACAAGACAGAAATAGATAAACATGTAAGTTTATAACTGAGACCTATCAAGTCCACGTGTTCGTCCACGCAATATGACCGTGGCCAAACGCGTTTCTGCAAAACAAATACGATTAGGGCTGTCGATCTTAGAAAAACCGGAAGCTTATTTAATTAGTAACCAAAAAAATATAGCACTTGTTTTATATGAATTGTTTTAATTTTTTTTCTACTAATATTTTATGTTTGTCCTGTATGTTTATGTATTACCTAGTATTGCCTAGAAACTGTAATAAATTTTGAATAAATCAACTACACCTCTAGCTTTTCTAGTCCGACGAATTTTAATAAAATAATTTAAATAAATGCCATATATAACAAGATGACAGCCCTAAAGACAGCTTGAAGGCTTAATGAGGTACATATTTAAATTCAAACATTGTCGATACATAAAGTTTATAGTCAACTAATCGTTTGGAGGCGATAAAATCTGCAGCGCGCGTGAAACTACACATTATCTTTGTCCACCATTATATAATAAAATACATTAATTAGCATACAATCAGAAACTTATGTAGTTGTAATGATTTATGTGTCTTCCTTACCGATTTTCGCCACGGCCATTGTCAACAAAGATTAAACATGTGTGCCGAGATACTACAAAGTATACCTAGGTATACTGTATTATTCTTACATAGAGAATTTTTATACCCGTCATAACTTCTTAACGAAAAGTCCGATCCGAATAATTTAAAGAGGAATTTACACGCACATAATCAACATTAATTATTATGAAACCATTAAATTGGATAAGGATTAATATAATGATATCACCACTATACGATTCCACCCGTATTGGAAATTAATAATTTAAACAAAAACTGTTATTGTGGCTTAACTATATCCATACTTTTCTTAAATTTAATTGCATACAACCTAATAATGAGTAGCATACAACGGCTTATCGCTACATAGCGATCTATTCCAGACCACCAACCAAGTAGAGAATTACTCATAGGATAAGGTCGTGCATGTTATTTTTATTTTTATTATAAATTGATACTAATGATGTAGTGGAAGTATATAAATATTGCTGAAGGAAAAATTATTTCAATATTAACTAGCGTGACCTATAATTAATATTTTCATTTTATTGTATAGGTAGGCGGACGAACATATGGGCCACCAGATGGTAAGGGGTCACCAACGCCCATAGACATTGGCAGTGTGAGAAATGTAAACTATCGCTTACATCGCCAATGTGCCCCCTATCTTGGGAACTAAGATATTATGTCCCCGTGCCTTTAATTACACTGGCTCACTCACCCTTCAAACCGGAACACAACAATACCAAGTCTTGCTGTTTTGCGGTAGAATATTTGATGAGTGGGTGGCACCTACCCGGACGAGCATTTACAAATGCATAATAATAAGGATTCATCTCTTTACAATACGTAATAATATAACCAGAAATTGGCACACCACCATAATTTATTTTAAACTCGACGGATTTATTAATTGCGATTTTTACCGATGACATGTTATCCAGTGTCTGTGTGTGAAACTATCGTGCCCTAGGTTGCCAAAACGGTGCCAGCTGTTGAACAAAGTTAGAAAACTTCCGTAGTTTGTATTTACATCGGATTAATGTGGTACATATAAAATGGACGTGCCCTGCGTTGCCAAAACAACGCAAACCGTAGAAACACGACCGAAAAACTTTTGTGATGTAAAACTTTTCGGGTGAGTTATCATAGCTAAAATCCGGGGAATCCCGAAGATTACACTTTAATATCTATGAAATCGACTCGTTCCAAATAAGAAAATTTTCGCAGTCTGTATTTATGTACATCGGATTAATCACGTCTCTGCGTATGAAAACGTGCTCTACGTTGCCAAAACGATGCCAGCCGTCGTTTGGTTCATTTACCCCTTTACTAGACTGATCCAGCTGACCCAGCAAACAAGGACAATTTAATATTTATTCGTAAAAGCTCGTTACATTTTCTCTCATTACAATACCTAATTCAAATGTCGAACAAAAAAAAACAACTGACAGTGAAAAATCAATTAAACTCATTTATTACGTAAGATAACAATTAAACTCTTTTGAGTGGACATGAGTAATAATATGAGCTTGGTATTGTCGTCACGGCCATAATATTTTCAAGGTGAACGGGTCGCGTTGCAAGATTAGCGCTTCATTGCAGCTTCTCGGGTCGGGTTGCAGGTTACGTAACTTACGTAAGGATATTTACTCCACAGGTTTCCTCACTATGTTTTCCTTCAATATCGAACAAGAAATGAATAATAAATACAAAGTAAGCACAATTATGCTTATTCGGGTTTGAAATCAGAATCACCAGTTAAGTTGCACGTATAACCACTAATAATAACCACTGGGCCACACGGCGCGGTAGTTTATATGTTAGTGTGTGCGCGCGCGTGTGTGTGAGAGTGTTGTGTGTGTGTGTGTGTGTGTGTGTGTTGTGTGTGTGTGTTGTGTGTGTGTGTGTGTGTGTGTGAGTGTATGTGTGTGTGAGTGTATGTGTGACTGAGTAGTGTGTGTGTGTGTGTGTGTGTGTGTGTGTGAGTGTCTGAGTGTTGTGTGTGTGTGTGTGTGTGTGTGAGTGTCTGAGTGTTGTGTGTGTGTGTGTGTGAGAGAGAGAGTGTTGTGTGTGTGTGTGTGTGTATTTTTATACATACGTCATGTAATATTTTTATTTGCTAGTGATGTGTATATATTAGTCATAATCGTGTATACTCACATAATTATGAAAGTCTCTTGTGATTTTCCGTTTACGCAAAGTAAAAGCAAATCGTGAACTATGAATCACAAAATTGAATACACATTTTGTTGAGAGTCTGAACTCGTCCGAAGTAGGTGATCGATCGATATGTACCGTCTACATAACGTATATAATGTTTATTTACAATTTGTAAATAGACGTCGTCTGCCCTCTGTCCCGGATCGAGGACTTTATATACCGTTATGTACTTTTATATAAATCAAGCGTGATATTTGACTGATCTAACTACGAGTCTAGCTTTATAACATTTACGGCCGAATAATAATGGCGTTCCAAATAGTTAAGTCCCACTTCATATTTGAATGACGTTTCAGTATTCGGCCGTTAGTGTTACATTTTTACAAGTATCGCTTCACTCTTTAATAAAATACTTTAAACGCTATCAATCTTGCAAATATAAAAGCTTATATAGGGTTAATTACCAAACAGTAATTAACTAATTTAATTGAAATATAGAAAGTCACTAGTCTGTTATCTTTCCTAAAAAAATATTCTATTTCGGATAGATTACATTTAAGTTGTTAAAAAAAGCTCTTTAAGTTTTTACATAATTATGATTTTTCTTAATGACAGAACCTTGTAAAAGCGGCAGCTTTTTCTTCAATTATATAAATATTATATCGTTACACATTACATTAATTATATACAATTAATTGTTTCACAGGTTTCAAGTCATTAACCGTTGTGTGTCGTAAATATGTAATGTACGCCATGGGCCAAACACAATATAAATAAAAACAATCCAACTTCTAAAGTTGGCCCGAATTCACTTTCTATAGTAACTTAACAATGCCGAATGCCCGACGGAGCTATACTGAACCGCACGCAATCAACAAATATGTAAAAAAAATACATACACATAACTTTTCTAAAGGGGTTGTAAGGCAAAAAAATAGCTTATGCCTTGAGGCTCGAGGTTGCTTCATATCCATAAAACCATAACAGACAGACAGAACATTAAATTGGTTTAAAGTTATTAAATAATTTCTCATACTCATAAAACAAACTCCAAATTCATTTCTGCGAGACGGTATCCTTGTCATAGTTTGACTAGTTATGTTCGTCTGTGGCAATGGACCTTGGAGATTGGTTGCAAGAGGCCAGCGATCAAACATCTCGACCAATCAAGACCACTTTTTGTTAACGATTTATATATTATTATCATTGTTGTTTTGTGGCCATCGAACCTTGGCTGTTACGTAATTTGCTATCTGTTTATTTATAATATAGTTTCAATTAAAAAGTTTCCAAAAATATCTTAATAATCTCTGTGTAGATTTAATTGTAATAATCAAATATAATTATTAAATGCAAAACGGCTTTCTTATTATGACTGTTAGTTATAAAAAATCATAGCTTTGGTGGTCTTTAGAGGATGAATAAAAAACAGCGCATATCTTGTTATCTGAAGAGCCGATATGGCCTAGTGATCAGAAATCTGAACCGATGATCTAGGGTTCATACCCAGGCAAGCACCACTGCGTTTGTTTGTGCTTAATTTGGTTTATATTTCGTGATCGGTCGTGGAGGAAAAATCTTTATGTTCATCGTGAGGATACACGATGCACTTAAAGATATAACACAAGCTTCGAATGTAGAGTCAGTGGCATGAAAGTTAAATTCATTTACAAATTGCAAGATTTAACTCACAAATAATTTTTGGTAAAGTTAAAATGACAGCTTGTTAAATATCATAAATTGTAAATAGCATATACATAATTAGATCTAAAAAAGAATAAATTAAAGCTAAATTTCTTTCCCTGGGTTTGCTCAGCTCTCGATTTTATCATTCCCAACCAGTATAAGTAACTATCAATAAGTTTCTATTATATACTAGCTGATACCCGCGACTTCGTCCGCGTTGCTTGATATATTAACAAAGTACAAAGGAAAAAACATCAAAAAGATCGCAAGCAAAAATATACTTTGTTTAAACATACATCACTGAATAGTGCATATACAAATCGTTGTTTCTTGCAACTTTAATAACTTTTTATTAAATGAAGATATCGCAATCATTTTTCCTTTTGATAAGGGCCAAGTGTCTAAGAAATAAAATTTTGAAAATTTCATTGATATCCATCCAGTAGTTATTCCGTGATG
Source organism: Nymphalis c-album (assembly GCA_963151315.1). Classification (NCBI taxonomy): domain Eukaryota; kingdom Metazoa; phylum Arthropoda; class Insecta; order Lepidoptera; family Nymphalidae; genus Nymphalis; species Nymphalis c-album. The sequence goes on along the minus strand of OY720602.1, from coordinate 1,905,735 downwards.
CGCGCACAACTGCAGACCTCTATCATTTTATTTATATATATTTCATTAACCAAACTAATATTTAATTCGATATTCTAAAATGTGTTACAACTGTCATTATTGTATAAGACATATATCCCTTATATTTATAAAATAATGCGACAAACGATAACTTTGTTGCGTGAGAACATTGGAACGGAGCATTTGATAAAACATGCATTGAGTTAGACGACTTAGCGGTATCCGCTTCTGACGTAGAGTGCACTGCGCATGCGCGAAACCCTCCACCTTGACCTTCGAGTCACCCTTCCTCTGTAATGACACGTAAAGAGGTAGCTTAGCCTAATAGACTGTTTAATCGATAGCACAATCGCTCTGTGTAGAATGTTCTAGAATTATGTACCACAAAATTATTTTCTCGGGTTTTGTTTCTATGTTTACATACATACATTTTCAGTGGTAGTCAGTTATGTTGAGGGAAAACTACGTCTCCTACCGACTTCGAAGATATGACGCATTAATATCATATATCATACATTACGACGGAGAGAAGAAAAAATATATAACCAAAATACGATTTGATACAGAAATGGCGACCTGACCTAATTCCATACAATAGTACAACAGGATATTTTTAGACGAACGCTCCATCATTCAATTGAACATTAAAACTGCTTTATGGATCGATTATTTTTATATTTCAAAACGAATATAATAATTTCTTTGTTTTGCCGATGACCCAGTTCGTATATTCGGTGTTACCATATAATATTTTAAAGTGTGTGACTACGTGACCAAGTTTATGATATACAGTATAATTTATGTAATACTAGCTGTACCACGCGGTTTCACACGCGTATAATTAATAAAAATATAAAATAAAATTATAATAAATAAAAATAAGCGTAGCCTGGATAAACACTGTCTATAAAACACGAATTATAATTCATCTCGTGCTTGATAGTGAAGGAAAACATCGTGAGGAAACCCGCATGTATCAAATTTCACTCAAATTCTGCCACATGTGTATGCCACCAACCCGCATTGGAGCAGCGTGGTGGAATAAGCTTCACCTCAAAACAAAAAAAAGAACAAGAGGCCTTAGCTCAGCAGTGGGAGATTCATAGGCTGTTACTTTACTCTACTATATTTGGAAAAGGTATTAATAAAAATATTTACTAAAACTACCTCGTAAATGTCCCACGCCTGGGCAAATTAATATGTATTATGGAAGAAAAAGCTGCGCAATGAATTGTCTAATGTAAATTAGTGGAAACTTTTTTCTTATTAAAATTTAATTTACACTTAATAAAAAAACACCTTAATTCAAATTATATATGTTGTTAAAACAAATGATTTCTAGAACGTATTAATTAACGAGCACATCTCGATATCGAATCTTTTAATCGTTTGCTCGATAAAAATGTCATCGAACCACACTAATTGTTAATTAACACCGAGTAAACATCGACACGTGTTCTGACGTAAGATTGTTAATCATCTTAATAAATAATTAATTGCTTGTTAAGCTCAAAAGTCGACACGGGCCATTTGCAGACATTATGTTGGAACAAATACATAAATGCATCAAAACCTGAGAATCTGATTTTTATATAAATATATAATGTGTACATATATGTATCTAATAATATGTTTATATAATAATAGCTGATACCCGCGACTTCGTCCGCGTTGATTGATACATCAACAAAGTTTTCTTATGTATGAAGGAAAAACATCAAAAAGATCGCAAGCAAAAATATACTTTGTTTAAACATACATCACATCATATTCACATCATATTTTTAATGAAGTGAATGATTTTACTCTGTCTCAAAATAGCATTAAAATGAAACTTAAGCGTCTTGACACAAGAAAAAGTTCTGGGCCTGGCAACATACCACCTCTGTTCTTTGTACAGTGTGCTGATTATTTAACATTTCCATTATACATCATATACAATACTTCTTTAAAAACAGGCGTTTATCCCGAAATTTGGAAGGAGGCTAGAATTGTACCGATACATAAAAGCGGAAAAAAAGATCTTGTATCCAATTACAGACCTATATCTATATTGTCAACTATTTCAAAAGTCTTCGAATCACTAGTGTACCCATTTCTTTTTCATCATGTAAAGACTTTAATAACCAACAGTCAGCACGGATTTATAACCAAAAGGTCAACGAACACAAACCTAATGAGTTACATAAATCACGCTACCGAATCGGTATACCAAAACTGGCAAGTTGACACAATATATACCGATTTTTCCAAGGCTTTTGACAAAGTTAACCACGCTATACTAACAGAAAAACTTAAATCTCATGGAATTACGGGAAACACTCTTAATTGGTGTAAATCTTATTTGACCAAAAGACGATCCAGGGTTGTTGTGGACGGAAGTTCTTCAGAACCTTTTATGGCTTTGTCGGGCATTCCACAGGGCTCCAACTTAGGACCGCTGTTCTTTAATATATTCATCAATGATATACACCAAATCATTAGTCACTCACAGCTATATATGTTTGCAGATGACATGTACAGAAGAGGTTTACTCGCCACCTATTATATCGCAAAGGCTTTTCAAACAGGACATCATATCCAGAAAGACTAAAATTATTAAACATGATTAGCTTAGAAGATAGGAGAAAGTTGCTTAGTATGGTATTTTTATTCAAGCTGATTAACGGAAATGTTGACTGTGACATGTACTCGCTCAACTTAATTTCAACGTACCTACTAAAGTTCCTCGTTATCCGCGACCACTGTTTAGTACCAAAATGTTCAGAACTAACCTCGGTAAAAATTCACCTCTCACCAGACTAATGCGGTTCTATAACGACCTAGCTCAGGACATAGACGATTTGGATATAGCAAATGATTCCATCAAAGTGTTTAAGAAAAAAATATATGACTACTTGCTTGGCCGCTGAGGTACTTTTTGACACGCTTCATATTATTAATTTTGATTAAATTTTTATTCAGATCTCAATTCAATCTTAATGTAGATTTATTATGATTTTATAATTCTGTATATGTTTGTGAAACTAACACCTAATTTTAATGAATAATTGTATTTGATTTCAATGTTTTCTTACTATTTTGATTTTTTTCTTTTTTAACTTAAATTTAAATCAAAACTGTATAATATCATTGTTTAATTATGCATGATGTATATGGTGTATTGCCGTGATGCGCGCACAACTGCAGACCTCTATCATTTTATTTATATAGATGTATACTAAAAATTCAAGCTTCTAGATTTGACCACAACGAAGTAACAGCGGTCTGAAATTGCCCTTTTTGGCTTCAAGAAAGGGACTTTACGACGGTGGGAGGATATCATTGCACGGCATCTCTAGATATCTACCAATATATCATATGAAATTTTTCCGTATTGAAAAAAAGGGATGAATTATAACTAGACGAATTTATCACAACAAATTCGTGTGTTCAAATCTATTACAATTAAAATACCTACTTATTAAGTGTAACAAGGTCATTAAAATACATTTATTGTCCAAAAGGGCGATTTACAAAATGAACTTTTTTAACAATTATTCTTATTTAAGAGCGACCGAATTCACTTCTAAATACAACTACACCCACCCGCCAATGAAAATTTTTATCTAATAGGCTTTAAATTATTTATGCAGTAGATTTTTATGTCCAGTGACCCATAAGCGGGATGGTATTTTTTTATTTTAGTATCATAAAACAAAAATTAGTACTATTGGCATGTACATAACTGTTACAAAACAAAACAAACATACTTAGAGCATTATATATTATCATCATATAAGTGAAACGATACGAAGAATCCTGGGACTTGAATTTCAAAGACGGAGCGATGTCTACATTTCGCGTTTTCTTCAGTAAAAAAAAAAACACCTGAATATGGCGGCTTCAAGGTGGCAGGCATTTTTCACTTTATACACACAAAGAGAAGGGGCACGTCGAAAGGACCAGACAGAAAAAAAATTATATCAACCCTATAGCTACACGGACCCTGAAGCTTTATTTATTTATCTTAAAAATGAGAAGATTTCCGCCTTATAATAGATAGACGCCCTCCGAGATGCCATGCGTTCGCTCGCTTTTAAATTTTGATTTCATCTGATATATTCGACTGATTTCGTTATAATTATTATTTTTATCTAAGATGTGATGTCCCTTGTACCTGTAATTACACTGGCTCACTGACCCTTCAAACCGGAACACAAAAATACCAAGGACTGCTGTTTTGCGGTATAATATCTGATAAGTGCGTAGTGCCTACCCAGGCGAGCTTGCACAAAGCTCTACCACCAAATAAAACCTAAGAATTAATTAATTGAAACATAATTATGATATACTTAAATATCAACGTTCAAGTCTATCAATATTGGCAATGACTATTGGAAATATATATAACATTAATACAAAAAAAATCATACTAAATTAGTGTTCACGCTCGCAAGAGTGGCAAGGGAACACTCTTCGTGTCGTGTGTGAACTACCCTATGTCCTGTTCCGTAGTCTGACCGTGTATATCAATATTTCACGATGAACGTAACAAACAAACAAACTCACTTTCGCGTTTATATAGTAACGTTATTCGGTTATTAGAATTTAAAACGAATTGAAGGTCAAACTAATTCGAAGAGTTTACGGAACATTTTGGATATAAACAATTATTACATCACATACTCGTACTGCTACGCTATGCATTACGAGCTCAGATTTTTATGACACATATTTATTTAATTTGAGAAATTAAAAGGCAACGCCCTGACTATTAACGCAGTTTAAACTCTATTAAAGAGAATAACTTAAATTTTGAAAATTATTTTTGTAGTATAGAGAGAAAAAAAGACCACTGATGGCTCAGCACAGCAATAAATTTTCATTGTGCTGAATTTGTGTTTGTAATTCATATCGTGCTCGGTGAAAGACCTGATGGTCTAAGAAAACATGGATGTGTCTAATTTCACTTAAAAAAATGGTAAAGGTGTAGGTATCCATCAATCTGCATTGAATAGCGTGATGGAATGAGCTCTGCCTTCTCCTCAAAAGGAAAGATTAACCAACTGCGCAGGACACAGTATAGTGCAAAAGTGTGTGCAAAAACAGGCGCACTCTCTCTCTATTCCCTCATTCTCATTAGCCCGACACGATCGGAAAGAGTTCAGGTGAAGGACCAACAGCGTTACGTGCTTTCCGAAGCAAGTGCACACATATCCAGTTTTAAGACTTCTGGCTGCTACTTTCTTCCACAGAAAAACCCAATATCGTTTTATCTCTTTATTGGCCCAACGTGAGATTTGAACCTAAGAGCTCGTGATCTGCTCCCGTGGGTCATAAAATACATATATACATAAACTATTCTCTTAAAAAACCATAACGCACTCAAAATACACTAAAACCCGACGGATGGTACAAACGCTAGGCTACGCCTTTCGGGTGATAACATTCAGTGATAATAACTAAAGGTCATTTAACGACGATTATTTGGACACAAATTGACCATCGCTGGCATTTTTAAATTTAAATATAAAACTGGAAAAACTTAAAAAAATATGACTGATGATATATCGAAAGAGATATATATGGACTATTGCCAATCAAACGTCAAACCTTAGAGGTAAAAAAAAAATGACAATACTGATATGTCAGTCAAGTAACTCATCATCAACACTTTTTTAAGGTAGACCGGACGGATAGACGGGCCCTCTGATAGTATATCACTGATACCCATAAACATTGGCACTGTGAGAAAATACAACACCAACTTTTTAGATACACTGGCTCACCATCACCGTTCAAACCGTAACACGACAATACTATATATCACTGTTTGACGGTAGAATATGAGTTGGTACCCATGCTTGCACAAAATCCTACCAAGTATTTATACAAGCACTATTATTATAAGAATAACTTTTAAAATCAAAATAATTCACGTTAAAATAGTAGGTATTTCTGAACGAAAATTTATATTTTTATTTGACATTCAGGCCAAGCTGATAAAATCATACTCTTAGCTCGTGTCCAAACGATACCGCTTTAAAGAATCACAATAGGTCATTCACGTAACGATTAAAGTAGATATAAATATAATAATACTATTAATAAACATGTACTATAATTTATATGAACCGTCGCTACTCGTCCCGACTTCGCTTGAGTGAAATAATAATTAAACATATATGTACATCGTAACATATATAATTGTTGGTTTACGCGCCGTATCAACAATCATCGTCATATTTTTATATAAACCATATGAAACTTCGTTCTGTAGTGTTTTTCGAGTTTATCACGTTCAGAAAGACTGACAGATTTTATTGTTATAATGTCCATTTTATTAAAAGCAAAGAACTAGAAATTGCGATCAATAGTTTTCTATATTAAATTATCACGACTTAATACAGCAGAAGAGACGCAATGTACTAACACATTGTCACTTTGTCGAATCATTTTCCTATTGACACAACGATGCAGTTCTGTTCAATTGAACTTGAATCGGTATAAAATCGAAATCGTATCGTAACCATTATAAATTAGTAGAATTATCCCCCCGTTGACATACTCATGGATCATGATCATAATGTAATGCGAAAACATTGTTAACCGAGACAAACATAAATAAATGATTTCTGACAATTGATCAATGCAGTGGACGTTTCCAGGCTCGATGCTATTAAAACAATATGACTTTAAAATTAGAATGCATAATAGATATGGCCGGTAACATTTGTTCTTAATTTGAATTTGAAATCTATTTCATACGTAATACTTTGTAAGAGATAAACAAAATAATGTTTACCTCGAGTTACATATCTTACACGAAATTATGTAACAGAACAAAACATATTACAAACAAATTACATATTATACTTGAAGAGTTAGTATTTATAACACAAAACTTTGTATTGCGGTCTGCCAATTTATAAATTCACCCTATAGGGTGAGTGAGCCAGCGTATTGTAATTACGAGTACAAGGGTTTATATGTTAAATTATATAGTATAAGTTTTCACTAGTACGGGGACCTATTTTTCTACTACGCCTGAAATTAATGCGAGGCCTGAGGACTTAGCTGAGGACCTGTGATACTTAGGACTATATGGAGTATACTCCGCGCGCAGATTCTACGATTCGTCCGACAAACGACGTCGTCCATCCGCAAACGCTTGCCAGTGAAATGCCGAAGGCGAATTACGAAATATACGAGACATTATGCAATAGTCCATGAAAACAAAATGGGCGTTCGAACACCGTTAAAAATTACCGCACCAAAACGTATTAACTAGTTCTATTTATTACCACCTGTGGCGCTACTAATCACAACAATAACAATGGCGTCGAGTAGTGCAAGTGTTTCTGAAAATAAAAGTGAAAACAATGGCTTAACGGAAGATACAATTGGCTTTAAAGACATTTACTGGTAATGTAGAAATAATAATAATTTTACGAATCTCAGACGGGTACAGCGAAGAAGCCTCAAGCTCAAGTGAATAAGAGAAAAGTATTTAAGAATATCCGACACGTAAAAAGTGGTAAAGATTCTATGGAATGGCTGATTTACGAAACTCATGACCTTATTTAGTAACTTGCCTTTGTGACTGAATAAAGTTTTGGGAGAGACGGAATGCCAGTCGCGACAAACTGCACCACCTTCTTCCAGGAAATTAACAAAAACTTTCATAACCCATAAAAGGATGTTGTTGATGATTGATGACTAAAATTATCAACTATTCGGAATAAATGTAAGACCCGAAACGAGCAGGAGACTCATCTAATGAAAAGTGACTGCCACGGCCCAAGGACATTAATGCCCGAGGGCTAGCAGGTGCGTTGCAAACCTTTAAGGAATGAGTACGCTCTTGAAGGTTACAATGTCATATCGGTTCCGAAAAGTCGCCGGCGAAAGCTGGTACCACAAAATGCTAACATACGAATTTTTATTTTTCGCAAGTGGAGATGTTTTTTATAACCACATATTTGTTTATGCTAAGCTTCTGTATTATAACATCAGACATATCATTCTGATTGCTTCATCAGCAAATACTCGGAGCTGCTGAACGTTGATTAGATAAGCAACTTTTAATTGACCTTGTCAGCACAATATTTACCCAACAAATTAATCGAACGAGAAATATTCTTTGTGGTTTAACTATTGAGGGCATTTAGGAACGATTTGAATCGCTGTCCGTTTTATTGGTTCGCTTTCACTATCACGTTTTGGCTTCGTGCCCAGGATCGTACGTCAGTGGTACGCGGGAAGCGTCCACGTCGAGACGAAACGACTACGTTTACGAAACACTACGTAACAGCTGGTGTGCGTAAAAAAATCTATTTATTTTCACCTCGAGATAATATTGGATTGTAAATATTAGTACAGAATCACGGTTTGTTTGATTAAACTTTCGCGCAAAAATAAGATAAGGTACGTTTTAAGCGTAATATTGTCAAGTCTTGTCTTGTTAAATAGAAATTAAATTAAATTTCCTTAAATGTTTTTCTTTTTGCGGTTATACAAATATATAATTGGATGTTGATTGGATAAAAAAAAACAAAAACCGACTTCAAGGTAAAAACAAAATTAATATGCACTAAAAAGTAAAAAAATAATTGCGTATTCTTCTATAATTTTATAATTAACTTACTATTTTCTACTCATCAATATGTAGGTACGATTGTGTTGTGTAGTTGATAATGTTGTTACAATTATTGTTATTTTTGGAGTGATTTCTTTATAAATTACATGTTTATAAAAATGAGAGCAATATAAAAATTCAGTGATTGTAAAAATGATCAAATGATCAGAAGGTAAAACAAATGCTACAATCGTCAGTGGTCTATAAAGTCAGATATTAAAACGAGGAAAATAATATATCTATGTTTGAGACGAATAAAACACAAATACTTTTGGCTAAATATATTGTTGACGCGACACACTAAAAATGCAAATGTGTACCTAATTATTTCCATCATATGATTCATATATGATTATCTAAAACACAAATATGTTATTGAAACTAATATCTGAACACAACAAAACAAGCCAGTTTCCAAGACCAATAAAATACTATAATCAGTTTTAGGTATTTTGTTAATTTATAGCAAAAATATTAGTTAGTTAATATATAGCAATGAAAAATAATATTGAACATTTTTTATCAGCTAATAAAAGGTGACAAGATCGAACTTAATTAAGTAACATGGCAACACGACAATGAAACGACTTTATCTCCATTATATCTTACAGCTGAACGTAGTTTACTATACATGATAACCTGTTGATAATATTCCTGACCCCAGGGTTCGGCGAAGACGGGTGACGAATTCGATACACGTCATGGGACTTTAAGACCTCAGACAGTCATTGAAATAAGAATGACGGATTAAATGTTAACTTCGCCTCGTGTTTATCGATGATTGTGTTAAGTTTCTCAGTTCATACTGTTTCTCCTTTTCATTTTTTATTATTGTTGACCATTACTTTCGCCGATTCTTCTCAGGTCTGAGGTGTTTATTTCCGAACCGGTGGTAGATTTATGACAATCAATAAGTGTAACGCTTGTTTATTGAATAAAGAAATTTGAATTTGACTAATATTATCTGTAGACCTCTAAGGTGAAGATTTGTTCATGATGAGTTTGGACATATCAGTTATATTAGACAAAATTAAGCTTTAGATATCATGACGAGCAATACGACATATGGGTGAAAATGAAACACATAGCTAGCTAGTCTTTATTAAAATATATATATATAAATATATGTAACAAAACACAAACGATTTCACAACGTTACAAAATAAGATTGTTTTATTAAAAAATACTTTTATTCTATATACGAATTATTATATATTATTTGGCATAACATTGTCATATCCCTAAATAGTTTGTCTATACAATACCACACGTCTAACGTTCTTGCCAAATATTTTACATGATAACGTCGAACGTCGCAATCGTCGTCGGTGTACCTTCTATCTGTCTACACACTTTATTAATCTATACAAATATAATAAGCCATTTACAATTACGAGTGTTATATATGTATGTACTAATTTTTATAGAATATGTATGAATATGAATTGTCAGTTCGGTGGTTTGAATGCGTGAATCTTCACCGATGATCATGGGTTCAAAACCGGGCAAGCACCACTGAATTTACATGAGCTTAATTTGTGTTTATTATTCATGTCGTGCTTGGTGTTGAAGGAAAACATCGTGAGGAAACCTGCATGTTTTTCATTGAAATTCTACCACATGTGTATTTGACCACCTCGCTTTAAAGCGGCGTGGTGAAATAAGCTCCAATCCTTCTCCTCGAAGAGGAGAAGAAGCCTTAGCCTATCAGTGGGAAATTTACAGGGAAATTTATAGGTAAGTAGGCAACACGATGGTAAATAATTAACACCGCATACACATTGGCGATGTTGGAAATTTTAAACATATTTTACATCGCCAATGCGCCATTGATCTTGGGAACTAAGATGATATGTCTCTCTCTCTCTCTCCTATGGCTCACTCATCCTTCAAAACGAAACACTGTACTAAGTAGAGCTGTTTAGCGGTGGAAACTCTACAACCAAGTATAGTGTAATATATACGTAGGTTTGCAGTTACATTAACTAGTTACTGTAACTGTTTGGTTGGTTCTTTTGGTAGTCGCTAGCCTATAACAAAACCTTGGTCCAAATTTGTGTCAATGTGTTAAAGGTTTTGTAACCGAAACCGATTCTGAAGCACATGATTATCATTGCCATCATCATCGTCATCAAATACAGGATTGATATACAGCATAAATTCGCACAAAAAAATTATAAGCAAAAGGTCGTAAGTACCAGTCTCGCAAACTATCCGCATCGTTCTATCGTTATTGCGCAACTTAAGACTATATACATATTTTTAGAACAGTTTTGCTTGATAAATAAATTGCCGTACAATTCAGAGTTCAATTATGTCGTTTGTCTCACTTTATACGATATTTGGGTCTAGCTATTCTGCATTGCCAACGATTAATTTCGACATTATTACTTTTTAGTTTTTATTATGGTAAAAAAATATTAAAAAGGCTAGTATCGCTTGAGCCCGTGTAGCGTTATTCGCCATTTTTCGCTTTCATTAGAACCATTCTTTGTGCAGATATTGCATATTACCTTTTAGAATTATATAAGTTTTATTGCGTTCTTTTGAACGCAAATTACATAATATGACAAATTTTTATATTCACGTATTATTAAATGCTAGTTCTTGTACATTTAATAACACTACCTCACTCACAGTTCAAACCTGGAGAGGTTTTCTGTAAGGACTTATTTCGTATTTCAATCGAGAAATGTCGGAAACCATCTAACATTTATGTCGGAGAAACTTAATAACTTTTTACCGGCGGGACCCAAACTTTGAACCCAATATATCTATCTGGATCTGCATCAAGTTAGCCACTGGACCAACGAGATACAGGGTCTATTTATACATAAAAGAGAGATCAAACGCAACCTACACAAACTCCCACATCGGTTTAAAATAGCCTGACTTCAGTTTATTGTTATTCAGTTTTCATATCATGGACCTTCATAAATAGTTCGCTTGTTGTCAAACATTGAAATAACGCTAAATTTATAAATCGAATGAACATTTTTTTGTTTTAAATAATTATGTAATTCATATTTTGTTTACAAAAAAGGAGAATTAAGAAAACTGTATAAATATTTTTAAAAAAAACATTAACTTACAAAATCTATTTATCAATATGAGCATCGAAAATTGACGTAAAGATTTTAGTTATAAGACGCGGGAGGCCATACATAGTGTTTCACTTACATCAGTGGCAAGAAGCCTAAGATGCGAAACTAAAAAAAGAAAAATTTTAAATTTAAAGTCGGGGGAAATTTTTAATAACAAGTAAGATACTATTGAATCTAATTATCCAAGCAAACAAAAACTATTCATAATACGAAGCTCGAATGGATTAGTTTGGAAACAACCTTTTATTGACATACGAGTCAATATAAATAATATATCTATGCCGGTAATAATAATAATAATTCAAGTAGTAATACAGTTCTAAAAGAGACTCGATGCAGTTGGGAGCCTAAATCTCAATTATTAGAAACCAAAATAATAGAAGCTGAGTGAAGTTTTTATATAAAATAATTATAATAAATAGATAGTATAGAGCTGACACGCCGCTTTCCTTTGAGGTGTACAAAATGTTTTTTTTTTTTTGGCACATTTTTCAGTAGGCTTTACGCTTTGCGGTAGTATGCACACGCGATCCCGTGCCGCTCCATCAAAGACGATAAAGGTACGCTGGTTTTTTAGTGGGTATTCCGGAGCCTTCAGCACCGGCGAGCCTCACTTACCCCCCCACTCCCTGTGGGGGAAACGCGTAAATGCATTTTTCTAGCGAAAAAAAAAGTAAGCTTTACGCTAAGCCAACCATTGTAAATTTGTACATAAAACATTTGTACCGTCGGTATATTTTTATCATTTTCTATTTAATGTTGAACAGTTTGTCTTTCTTAAAACATGCGTAATACGAATACAGTAATTAAGTCAATATAATACGTTAGTCGTCTAAATTTAACACATTTTTTTAATCAATGATACGCATAAGTCCCAAGTTTTCATAAATGGAAATATTTCATTATTTAATTCTTTTCATTCAAAAGACCTCGTAATGCTGGGCATTTTATTGTTTACAACGAAATTACTTTGAATGCGAAGTTCTATCACATCAATCGTTGTACATTTTTATATCAAAATAGTTCCATTTAAAAAAATAATTCTCTTTTCAAAATTTTCTTTCTATTCAAAATACAACTATAACATACCTCAGGACATAGGCGTCGACTTGCTCGCTCTGCGTGAAAGATATAATCTCGCAGCGGACTATCTTCAATACATTTTCCCATTGTTGACTGGAAAAAAAAATCTAAGTTACACATATATTAAAATTACTTATCTACTAAGATAACTTCCACTAGCTACAGATATGTAACACAAACACATTGGTATCACTTATGTCCGTACTTAATTAACATATATGGGACCTTCCACCACATATGTAAACAAATGCATAACGCTCTAGCCGTATTCGAAAAATCGATTATCAAACAAACGAATAAATTATAGCAACAAATACCTATATAACCTCTTTTTAAAGTCAATTAAAAAAAAACAGTACAGATTATATTCGAAAATTTATGCTGAAGATTATGACAAGTTTTTTTTTAAATACAATTATTGTTTGTTGTTTCAGGAAAATCACTGAAACTAGTCATCAAAAGTACTTTGCTTTACTACTAAAATTAGTGAGAAAACATCGTGACGACTGTACCAGAAGGTTGATTTTAGAATAAAAGACAACATCAAACTTTGCATCAAATTTGACTCCTAATATCGTTGGTACGCGTCGATATATCACCGTAAAATATTAAGGAGATCTTCAGTAATAATGTCCTCCTGACGGCGGCCAATCTCGAGAGATATTAGCCAACTGCGCAGGGTATATTATAGTGCAGAAGAGTGTGCGCTAACACAGGTGCACTGTCTTTTCCTTAGCTCTCATAATCCGATGGGACGGCAATCCGATACGACCGGAATGTGTTCAAGCGCAGAACCAACGGCTTAACGTGCTTTGTGATTCTGAGGCACGGGAGTGTACACACTTCCGAAAAACCCAATAACTATTTATTGGCCCAACCTGGGAATTGAACCCAGAACCATTGAGTCTGCGGGATTATATCTAGCCACTAGACCAACGAGGCAGTAATCATCAGTACTCATGTAGTAATAAAAAAAAATTGCCACAACAGCATTTTTTCTTGTTCAATACAGAAGTTTGTTTTTTAATTTTCAAAGTTTTGATCTAGAAGAATAGGTAGCTGTTCCTGAGATAGTATTTTTTTCTTTTGTTCTGATACTGATTAAGATTACCTACAATTCTGCTCCAAGCAAGGTTAAAAGATGGCAGAATTTATTCAGAAACATAAAATGTTGTAATTATTTTGAATGCAGTTTTCAACTTTATTTCACAATAGCAGCTTTTTTTATTCTTTTTTTATTATAATTTATTTAAAAATAATATTTCATTAAAATGAATTTATTTAAAAATTATTAACAATGTACTTATTTTTTTTTTATCAGTTCATATAGAACTAATGACGAATTGATATTTATTTATATATTTGATTAGATTCTTTTTTTTTAAATATGAAAATATGTTTTAATTTTTGTTAATTCTAATATAAGTCAATTTTTCTCAATTGGTCTCAATTTCATTTATATTAAATTTATACTTCATTCTTTCTAATAAGAGTACCTGAATATTTCTCATTAAAATATAAGTCAAAATTAACACAGAAGAAACTATATTCAAATTAAAAAAACAGTATAATATGCAGTAATATTATAATATTCAATTTTGTGTATCTGTTTATTCAAGTTGAAGAAACCAGTTATTATCCAGAAATTATTTCATCTAGATAAGTGTTATAAATAGGAGAAAATGTAAGAATAAAATAATCCAAATTATATTTTGGGTTTTAATAGTGTATTAAAAATAAATACCAGTAGTAAAATAAATATGACATAATATAGTAATTTATTATTCTTATTGGATACACAACTTTGAAACAATAATAAATAATAATTATGCTTTAAAATCTTTTTTATTTTTCTTTGACATTTTAAGTATGTACCTTTGCTTCAATTTTTTTTTATATTTAAAAGTTAAACTAAAAACTGGCCATGATTAACTGCACAGTCAAAAATGCAGTTACAGGCCAGTGCAGTTTTTATAAATACAAGTTCTGAGAGTTTCGGTCTCTTAATTATCTTAAACCAGTTTTTGGATATTATACGCAGAATTTACTAGTTGACCTGTCTGAGACTGGGAAGAAAAATGGGTTTCTGGTTATACAAGCCCAGTTTATTCTATTTATATATTTAAGGATTATCTCTATTAAAAAATAATAAGAAAATAGTCAAATTTCGCGCTACTCTATAAATCCATGGTGGCTTCTTCTATACCGAGGTCGGATTTTTTTCGCTAGCGGTAGCAATCGCCAAGAACAGCTGATTCTAGAAACTTCCATAACAATAACAATCTTAAAATTCAGTTCAAGTATACCGCAGTACTATACTATTTGAACGACATTGTAACTACCAAACATTACCAAACTTAATTATTAAACGTATAGTATGAATTAAGAATAAATCATTATATTTATAACAGAAATAACAGAGATACCAGCAATATTTGCCGGTAACCTATAATCATGACGTAAAATATAAACTTAAAAAATATAATATATTTCTATTTCGTAATAACAGGTATATATCTATACACTTACCGGGTGATTTTTCTTAAATCCGCATGCTTTACCGGCGTAAACCAAATTTCAATTAATTTTTCGACACCTTCAAAAAATTGATCATTACTTTCACTATTAGATATTATTTCCGTTCCAGCCATTGCGATATTTTATAATATTATATCAGCAACGTATCTTTATGAAATATATAGAATTCTCCTCTATTGAAAATGTCGACGGCCACTACGTATCAACGTCTGAAGTTGACTGAAGGGAGAAGTCTGAATCAGCTGAATGAAACAAAATTATTGGCAAAATGCAGGTGATAGAGGAGATATATAAAAGACTTCTCTTTCTTACAGAGCGAGCGAGTCGGCGACGGCGCGCGTTCCGAAGCCGAACCAAAAACTAGAATGAGTCAAATTGATGAACGTTATGGGATTTATAAGTTTCGCTGTCAAGTGTCAGTGCTCATCTTTATCTTTTATTGAATGTTACCATAATCAACTTTTACATTAAGACAATTTTTATATTGCTATATTTATTTTTTCCATCATTCATTTAATAAAAAAACGGATTTTATTAATATTATTTTTGATGTTTTTTAAGTGAGATCACTGTTTCGATTTTAATACACAATTTTTATCTTTTAAAGTTTTTTTTTCGATTATTTTATAATCACAGTGATAATAACCATATTTTTTTATAATATGAACAAGATTACTTTATATACCAAAAGAATGCTAATAATGTATATATGATTGTAAGAATATTATGTCAGTATTGTAGGTCTTCGATCAAAATCCCTTGTATTTTGAGTAAAAATACAAAATAAATAAAAGACAAGTAATAAATTGATTAACTTTATTATAGTGTATTTTTATTAATATTTGTTTAAAAATAAATTATAAAAGATATATTATAAAAACAATTCAATAAATTTACAATTTTTCAAAAGAAGCAACCAGCCTGTGTATTGCACCATCTTCATATCTCCTTATAGGTTTAATTTTATATTTTATGACAGGAATCTCTGGACACACATCATTTTCTTTCTCGTCTTGACAAAAATCTTCAATATTTGGTTCAAGGTCTTTTTTCATGGGAGTTACATTTTTAATAGGTTTTTTATCTCGTCTGCTTTTCAAATTTGCAATATCTGTATTTAGTTCAACTAAATTTTTATATATACTATCATTAAAATGAAAGTTAAGCTTCTTTGTGATCTGCAAATAAAATTTATTAATTATTACAAAATATTCTTAAATATCTTTGTAATTTTTAGTTTTTTTTTTTATAAAATCTAATATAAAATGTTCAAAGGTTTATCTGTTAAAAACGAAATTAAAAAACTATTTGAGATCTAATTGATTATTGAATAAATATAATGTTAATGATTTAAATAAATCACACTATTCGGAACAAATATTCGGTACAGATATTGTTTCTTCTTTGCTAAATTAATATGATTAAATATTATTAAATGGTATTAAATTTTCATATCAAAATCTTGCTAGAACATGTAGATATAAACAAGTAAATTATTTTGATTAATTTATAAAATAAATCTGAATCCCTAAATCTTTTTTAAATTCATGCTATAATAATTGAAGAAGAAAAATAAATGGAACTTAAATATTTTCTTCATAATTTATGAGGTAAATATTACATTAACCTTTGCACTTATTTGAACCTGGTCAATATTTAATTCTTCAGGACGCAGTAGCGGAGCAGATTTTCGTACGTCAGTTAAGTAACTAGCTAAAGCCTCGCTTGAGCATAGCGCTGGTTGATCAAGCTCTTGCTCAATTCGATGCGATGGTTCTACCAATTTAGATGGACCTGAATCACTATCGTGCACAGCTTTAGGTTGTTTGAGGATTCTCTGCTCGTAATTGCGAAGCAAAGTTTTCTTTACTTTCGGATCAGATCCCGATTTTCTCATTTTATATTTAATAAATGGCTAGGAAATTGAATTCTAACCATTAGAAATATAATACCTACACTAAACATGAAATTGGTACAAACATTACCAATTCAAACGTAAAACATTTACGTTAAAACCGTTGAAAATTGACATATGACACTGACAATTGACATTCATACAATGATTAAAGAATAGATACTAAATATATAATTAATAATAATAAAAAATATTCTCGTTTTATTTGACACTAATTTCCATCCACAGCGGTGCCCTGTCCTTTTACGTCTTCTTGACAACGTGTGTACAAAATGTCATCAAGTTGAAAGCGTTACAAATACTTTAAATTTGCCCAAAATGTTATTAAAATATAATACCATTAATAAGCTAATGAATGCGATACACACTATAATTCACGCCAACAAAATCATAATCAATAAATAAAATTATTTTTTTGAATTATTGGAGTCGAAGATGCTGTTTAAAGAGTAATCACTTCAACTGGCTTAATTTATTTGTAATAAAAATAACAAATATATATCAGAAAAAATATCATATATGATTGAAAAGCAACCACACTGCTCAGATTTTAAGGGGAAGTTTTAGGATAAAAATATATTTTTGAAGTAGGCGTAAATCTGTATAGTTGACAACTCGTAACTCGGTAAGTTCGTAAAACGTAAACTGTCAGTGTCATTCATAATAAAGGCTGAAAGGTTTAAAGCTTAAGGATTCAGAATTACACGTTATTTTTATAGTTTTAATATAACTGTTATCACCTCGCACCTTTTTTATACATTTATATTTAACAAATATGAGCAACAGTCGCGTAGTGTTTAAAGTTAGTGTTAAAACATCTGATTTATTTTAACTTGCATGTTAGTTATGTTTGCCACATAATAAAGTTTCAAATATTTTTCAGAATCCTGAAAACTTGCCCGTCGAAAACGTAACAGTATCTGTGAGTGATTCCGGTGTTTTACAACTTATTAAAGCTATAGTAAGTTTTATTAAAATATGTTTATATATATAATAATAATTTGAACAACTATAATTTCTGAATACACTACATAATATTACACAATTTTTAATTATTTTAAAGTATTTTTTTTTGTATCGAGGCAGATTTATATATTATTTATATGCAATGTCATATTCTGACTATTGGTTAAGAAAATAAATCTCAAGATTATTTTGGGGTTTTAGGATCCTTATTGGGTTGAGAAAAAAGATTTAATACTCTATGAAAGACCACCATCAGGTGCTGAATTACTTTTGGGTGCAGTGGATGCCTGGAAGTCTAAAATGGAGACATACTTAGATAATGTTAAGTGGTTACTTGAATTAGAACATCATAGGTAATTACTTTACTATTAATAATAAATAAATACATATTTTAGTAACTTGTACTAAGATAATTAATAAAAAAAAAAAGTAAGTTATGCTTAACTTTTTTTTTTTCCTTAGGAAGGCGGACAAGCATATGGGCTTATTATGGGCACCTGATAGAAAGTGGTCACCAATGCCCATAGACATTGGCATTGTAATAAATGTTTACCTTAGCTTACATCATCAATACGCCGCCAACCTTGCGAACTAAGATGTTATGTCGATTGTGCCTGTATACACTGGATCACTCACCCTTCTAACCGGAACACAACAATACAAAGTACTGCTGTTTTGGGGTAGAATATCTAATGAGTGGGTGGTACCTACCCCGACGAGCTTATATATAATGCACAATATGTTGAGAGCAGTAGCACAGATGGGGCAAAAGCTGGCCAGTCATAGTACATATAATGGATACCATACGTCACCAATTAGTTTAATGATTAAATTTTATTTGGATGTCACACATAACTTTCTCATAAAATGTTAACATATGTATTATATAATGAAGCAGTTGTTTATGTTTCATAAAAACCACAGTAGAAATTTAACAGTTATGGATTATACTTAATCTAACCAAGCTTTTCATGATGTCAACAGTTCTTTTACCTATCTTAATGTTTTACTTTTATGTTAAAAGCCCAGTGGTTACTTCTCAGCTTTTAATGTTGCATAATTTTTTTTTCTTCAGATTTTGGAGTAATATAATATACCACCCAATGTCTATGGATATGGTTGTGTCTTTTATACAAGAAGCGAATCCCCCGTACATACCTCCCCATGATAGTAAAGAAGTTCAAAGGCTATATGAAGAGATAAGAAGATTAATTCTCGTCATTTTTAGTAGGTTAATCACAAATAAAGAGAGTAAGGTAGGTTTTTATTTTTAGGTAAAAATATTTATGATACAATTTAGAGTAAATTATTGTTTACCTGTACAACATAGACTGTATTGATCATTTTGAGAACTGAATTGAATAAAATAATGATATGATAGCCCAGTGGTGAGAATCTAAACCGATGATTGTGGATTCAAACCCGAGCAAGCACTACTGAATGTCATCTGCTTAATTTGTGAATATAATTCATCTCGTGCTTGATGGTGAAGGAAAACATCATGAGGAAACTATACATATGTGTCCAATTTCACTTAAATTCTGCCACATGTGTATTCCACCAACCCGCATTGGAGCAGCGTGGTGGTATAAGCTTCAAACCTTCTTCCAAAAGAGGGGGGCTTAGCCCTGCAGTGGGACATTCACATTCTGTTGTTACTAATACTAATAAATGGTATTTAAATTTCAACTGTGGTGATATGGACCATTTTTTTTTCTGTTATAGGGAGGTTTAAAGGGAGAAGTTTTTCTATTAAAATTGTAACGAATTTAGGGAAAATAAAGGTGGTTATTTTCGTTAATCAGTTTATTTCACAGAAAGGTACAATTATAAGGAATTCACTTCTAATTTTATAACAATAAAAGAAAGATCACTGCTGGTTATTTCGCCTTTTTTTGTGTAATGGCGGATTCCCGCTCCAAAAAGACCCACGCCAACTCTCCCCACCTCTCCTCTACCCACCTCACACACACTTCACACCGCTACACTAGCACCTCCTCTCCAACGCCTGCCCCTCACTTCAGTTTACTCGTTACAATAGTGCTACCAGTTTTAACCAGTTTATGGGTTAACTTTTCAGACGCAGTGGATGACCAAAGAGTACCTGGCGGATGTAATATACGATAACTTTATATTCACAATACCGGTTTTATGGGACTTGTGTTTGACGTATGGTGCGGACAATTCTAAACATATATCGCATTTAATGAATGCAGTGTTTTCAATACAGCCAAAGTACGAGAATGATGCTGTACAAGCTCTAATTTTTGTACAAGAGGTAAATATTACTCAAATTATTATTTTAATGTACGTAGATTGTTAGTGTTGCTGGGCGTTTCATGAAATATTATTATTATATTAGGAGCTAATTTTATTATTAAAATTATATATTGCTAGTGCTTTTTAACAAGTAAAATAATGTGATTGCTCATCTAAATGTGTATACAGTATTCCATTAGCGAGAGGAATAAAGATATAACAACATTTTTATATATTCAGTGTAATTTGCTAATAGCTTTGCTGTATTGAATGCAGCTCATAAACAGTTGTGATTTAATATATTTTTACCTTTAATAAACACTATTAATATTTACTCGGTGGTAGGGCTTAGTGCAAGCTCGTCTGGGTAGGCACCACCATCTACCACTCATCAGATATTCTACCGCAAAACAGCAGTACTAGCTATTGTTGTGTTCCGGTCTGAAGGTTGAGTGAGCCAGTGTAATTACAGGCACAAGGTACATAACATCTTATTTCCCAAGGTTGGTGGCGCATTGGTGATGTAAGCGATGTTTAACATCTCTTACGATGCCAATGTCTATGGGCGTTGGTGACTACTTACCATCAGGTGGCCCATATGCTCGTCCACCTTCCTATGAAATAATAATAATAAAAAACCAGTACTAGTACAGTTGGTAAATGTTTATATAACTTATTGTTTAAAATTAGCCCTTAATTTGATCCTAATGTCATAAGTACCAAGTTTGGATGGGTGACTAGTCTTACTAAAACTTCTCAGTTGCAATCAGTAGTGTTTTTAATACAGTAGAAAGCCAATTAACCGAGTCGGTCCTAAGCGTAATATAAAAAACTAAAACCTATGTATGTAATATTCTAGGCAACCAAGTAGTGTTATAATATTGTAACTAAGTATATATTGTAGAACTGTATTTGTTAAACTTAATACAAAAGTTTATTCGATGTGTGACAGTTCGTTTTTCTTTATTACCAGTCAATGTCCGATTATGCGGATCGACCCCGGTCCCAATTAATTCGGATAATCGGCGTTCTACTATACTTAAGTAATAAGGTCCTCCAGAACGATTTCGGCCACGTCGGCCAATCTCAAGAGAGATTAGCCAACTGCGCAGGAGATATTATAGTGCACAAGTGTGCGCGCAAACACAGGTGCACTCTCTTTTCATTAGCTCTCATAATCCGATGGGACGGCAATCCGACACGACCGAAAAGAGTTCAGGCGCAGGACCAACGGCTTAACGTGCTTTCCGAGGCACGGGAGTGTACACACTTCCAACTTCCAGACTCCGGGCTGCTACTGAGAATTTTCTGACAGAAAACCCCAATAACTATTTATTGGCCCGATCTGGGAATTGAACCCAGAACCACTGAGTCTGCGGCCTTATATCAAGCATTAAGGGGCTGCACAACCCTAGCTTTGCAAATCGAAGGTCTGGCTTTGGAAAGAACTATATAGAAAGCGAT
This sequence comes from Nymphalis c-album, assembly GCA_963151315.1. Classification (NCBI taxonomy): domain Eukaryota; kingdom Metazoa; phylum Arthropoda; class Insecta; order Lepidoptera; family Nymphalidae; genus Nymphalis; species Nymphalis c-album. The sequence goes on along the minus strand of OY720602.1, from coordinate 1,883,786 downwards.
GCTCCACAACCTTGACATAAATCACACAGTTAGCCAATGAGTTTAACTTATTTGTGGAACTTTCGAATTTAAGATAATGTTTATGGATAAGTGTAAAAAAAAATCAGAAAATCACTGAGAAAATGTTAATGGCACTCCCGTACTTGGACTCAGTTATCGTAATCATCGAGAATTTTGAAATTAATTTTATCAAATAATAAAGTTAAAACTATAATGAAGTATCTGAAGTCTTCATTTCTTAATAAACATATTCTTATTTTGTGTAAAACAATCACAATATACTTTTTGGGTCCAATTTTCATACAAGCGCGACTAGATAGCTCTCACAGACCAGTTGGCCGAGCGCCTTCGGAGTGAGAGCACGTCGGTTTGCGCAGCCACGATCAGTGTTGCGTAAATAGCGTATTTAGTATATTTTATTTGAACATTTTACAAGTGACAAGACTGTTCATCATAAATTTTAGGACGCGCACCTGCTTATGTATTCTATTTTTTTTTGGTAGTTTCAGTGCTTTATAATTTGATACGTAATTTTACTGATAATAAATTTGTATATTTTGTAGTTTGATAAAAAAACAAAAATATAACTCTAGTTAAAATTCTAACTAGTTACAGAATTATAACACTCTCATATACAATTATACATTGCCAATTTTTTTATAAATAAATATAATTTTTTGAAATAATTTTATAATATATAATTACTTATTTCGTCGTTTTATTTTATTAGCTAACGTGTTCAGGCAAATATAGTCTTTAAGTACTTAATTAGTAAGGTCGTTATTTGTGTAATAGATTTCCGTACAAAAAAGCTATCCTTTTTACTCCGCTTTGTTTCTATTGGTTAGAAAGAGAAAGCGAATTTCATAGTACGGAACAACAAGTTTGCTGTTGGATATTATCGATCTGAAGATCGTAGGTATTTGGTTAGGCCAGGTTAATTTTGTAAATTGGATTTTTAATTTTTTATATTCATAATAATTAACGAATATATTTTGTTTTAAAGAATAAATGTTGTAAAATAAATATATATTTATTTTTTTATATAAGAGCGAGATTTGTACTCGTATTCACTTAGTTTGAAAATTTGAATAGATAAAAGGTTAATTTTGTAAATTGGATTTTTAATTTTTTATATTATGTATTTATATATTTTATGTTTTTAAGAGTAAATGTTGTTAAATAAATTATTTATTATTTTTTTTATATAAGAGTATCGTACTCGTATTCACTTAGTTTGAAAATTGCCGCGTTCTTACCACTGAGCCACCTCGGCCTGCTAAAAATTAAAATTATTATGTTCATTCATAACGAAGAACTAAACAACGTGCTTATATTCATAAATAGTGTTTTGAACAAAAACAGGAATTATAGATTTTTCTTTAGAAGTTTAATTTGAAATATTTGTATAATATATTATTACTTATTTCGTCGTTTTATTTTATTACCTAACGTGCCCAGGCAAATATAGTCTTTAAGTACTTTATAAGTAAGGTCGAAGATTGTGTAATAGATTTCCGTATCATAATGCTAACCTTTTTACTCCGCTTTGTTTCTATTGGTTAGAAAGAGAGTGCTTATTTTATATTAATTCGTTTTGATATATCGGACGGATAAAACATCAAATATATCATTTGTTATTGTAAATAAAAATAAAGCAATAATATAAAAAAAAACTTATAATTATATTTTATTAGCTACGTGTTCAGGCAAATATAGTCTTTAAGTACTTCTAGTAAGGTCGTTATTTGTGTAATAGATTTCCGTAGAATAAAGCTATCAAACTATTTTTACTTGTTTATCTACACAAGTAAATCTCGCGATAACGTCGATGTTTTCCTTCACCGTCAAGCACGAAATCAATTATAATCACAAAGTGGTGCTTGCCCGGGCTTGAACCAACGATCGTCGATCGCGTTCTTACCACTGGGCTACCTCGGCCTGTTAAAAATTCAAATTATTATTTTCATTCATAACGTAGAACTATACAACGTGCTTATATTTATAAACAGTGTTTTGAACAAAAACAGGAATTATACATATTTCTTTAAAAGTTTAATTATTTCATGTATTTATTTACATACTTTTTTATATTGAGTAATTAAAAAAATAAAACATTTATTTTTACAGTAATAATAATATTGTTTTTATTATTTTAGCAAAAAAGTTACTCTTAGTTTTTTGTTATCTCAAAGGGCCATTTAGTGAGAATATATGAAACGTTTTCATGCATAATCGTCATCATTGGTTTCGCAAACTTATATATTTATCCGAGTTCAGATTTACAAATATTTGTATATATAATTACTTATTTCGTCGTTTTATTTTATTAGCTAACGTGTTCAGGCAAATATAGTCTTTAATTACTTAAGTAGTAAGGTCGATAATTGTGTAATAGATTTCCGTAAAATAAAGCTATCCTTTTTATACGAATATAACGATATTTGATGGCAACTCTTTCGATGTTGCGTTTTGACGTTCGAGAACACTGGGTTCCTACTTCCTATGACATTTCTGACTTATGACATTTAACTTCAGCGGGAAATAAAGTTCTCACGAAAATGAGTACTAAAAAGTACAAAGGTAAATTCGCTTCTACGAAAAGTGTACATTGGACAAAACGACGCAAACGGTAAGTCAAATTCATAATCCAAATCCATTCGTAGATAGACGCATCCACTATATAGACATTGATGCGACTTTTGAAAGTATACAATGCTAGAACGCAGGGGCAGGGCCGGGTCGTAGGCAGCAGCTAGTAATAAGTGATAATAATAATTTATTTGCAAAATGACACTGTGTAAGGGTGTCACAATGCTACTCATAAAAAATCGTTAGTTTGTACATCATAATAATAGTTGTAGTCAATGATATTATAAGTAAAAAGGTGTAGATAGGTTTTATACACAGCATTCAATCTACGAAAATGACACTGTTACGCACACATAAATAACTTCATAAATTTTCCATGTATGGACCCTTCGGGTATAAACATCCTCCAAAGAATGCCAAAAGCCTTTATCTTTTGCTGTCTCAAACCTAAATAATATTACAGGCAAATAAATCTATTTCATTCATGTAGCTTCAATTTTGAGCGAAACTTTATATGACACTATCCTTCTAAGCATTATTTTTCTATGATAATACACATGTTTAGTCTATGACATGCAAATATTCCAACCTAAACCAATCATTAATTTAAATAATTCATTATTACATTCCATTATATTATATTACACTAAATCACAGTCATAATAAAGAATTTGTGTATGAAATTGTAGACATATAACATATTATTTGAATCAAATATAATCTAAATAGCATCATATGTACTAAAGTACTACCTTAGTACCTTGTTACCTACTTTTTCAAGTTTGCCTAAGAAAGAGTTTATTGGAATGGTATTGATTTATAAATTTGAATTGGTAACTCTCCTTTTTGGTATTATTAAATATTTTGATGCACATTATGTAGAAATTCTTTTGAAAAAGAGCACAGTGGCAAGGTGGGAGTAGTAAATAAATACTATTATCATCATGAGTTTCATGTACATATTTTTTGTTACAGGGTGGTTCTTGGGGCTACACGGCTTCATATAATTCACATGCATAAAGGTTGGCCCACCAGCGACCGGGCCGGGCCAGTAAGACGGCGTGCAGTACAATTTCATAGAATTACATGTATATGACGTCATCATTTGAAACAATGATCAATGAATAGTTGAAAAGAACTGCTTATCTGAAACAACTCTTATACAACTCTGTTTATTTGTAACAAGACGCTCGCAGTCGATATTGATTATATATATTTTTTTCTTATATTCCTATTGGTCTATTTTTATTTCACTTTTTGTTTATATACCAGTCCCGTTTTTTAATAAAGCATTCACATTCGTCATTATTTATTTATTATTCCACATTACGCATTCCACATTACGACATCAATAAGAAGTTTACTTACACCAAACCACTCACCTCGACGCTATAAAAATGACCAAATCCCATTTATGCAAATAACGAAACGCGTGATGGCGCATCTGACAAAATCATTAGGTTCTTCTGCCATTTCCACGCATACAACGATAACATCTAACTAGAGCTAATGTTCTAAGCAAAGCAGTGGCATGAGACTAAGGAATTCAATTCAACTTAGTAGGTTGCCACGCGTATATATATAGTAAGCTGCATTGTAAATTGGATTTTAATTTTTTTATATTATGTATTTATATATTTTATGTTTTAAAGAATAAATGTAGTAAAATAAACAATTTTTTTTTTTTATATAAGAGCGAGATTTGTACTCATATTCACTTAGTTTGAAAATTTGAATAGATAAAAGGTTAATTTTGTAAATTGGATTTTTAATTTTTTATATTATGTATTTATATATTTTATGTTTTTAAGAATAAATGTTGTTAAATAAATTATTTATTATTTTTTTTATATAAGAGTATCGTACTCGTATTCACTTAGTTTGAAAATTGCCGCGTTCTTACCACTGAGCCACCTCGGCCTGCTAAAAATTCAAATTATTATGTTCATTCATAACGAAGAACTAAACAACGTGCTTATATTTATAAATAGTGTTTTGAACAAAAACAGGAATTATACATTTTTCTTTAGAAGTTTAATTTGAAATATTTGTGTAATATATAATTACTTATTTCGTCGTATTATTTTATTAGCTAACGTGCCCAGGCAAATATAGTCTTTAAGTACTTAATAAGTAAGGTCGAAGATTGTGTAATAGATTTCCGTACCATAATGCTATCCTTTTTACTCCGCTTTATTCCTATTGGTTAGAAAGAGTGCTTATTTTATATTAATTCGTTTTGATATATCGGACGGATAAAACTTCAAATATATCATTTGTTATTGTAAATAAAAATAAAGCAATAATATAAAAAATAACTTATAATTATATTTTATTAGCTAACGTGCCCAGGCAAATATAGTCTTTAAGTACTTCTAGTAAGGTCGATGATTGTGAATAGATTCATATATATGACGCATGCCTATAGGTAAATCTAGCGACAATTTATATTTTATATACATTGTGTAATGACGCGTTATAAGTTGATAGTAAAAGTTTTAAAGTAAATGTTTGTAAAGAAAATGTTTTTCAACGAACGGAATCGGTCAATATTTGAAAATTTGTATATTATCGTATTTATAAAATGCGCTCGCTTAGGTGAATTCGTACTATTATTAGAATATATTCTAAGTCCAAGAATAGCTGTTTTTCACGAAAATCTTGGAAACATCAGGAAAAACCTGTCAAGACGGGTTGTTTAAGTATTTATAAATATTAGTATATATAATTACTTATATCGTCGTTTTATTTTATTAGCTAACGTGCCCAGGCATATATAGTCTTCCTAATTATATTTTGTAGGTATTGTGCAACTAAAATAATAAAATTATAATAAGTAAAATTTTTGACAAGTATTTGACAACATTTCAAAATGAGTGACAATAAAGTAAAAGTTAGTTAGCGAGACTCCGAAGTTCAACGACTCCACTCTGCCTACGTATATGTGTGCGTGTACAGTGCCCGAGCCTCGACCGTTGCGACAGTAGCGCCAAAAATGTAAAATTCAGCGCGGCGGGTTCTCAGATAATCTCCTTAAGTAGTAATAGTACAAATAGAAATAAACTAAAAAAATGGCTAACATTAAATAAAGTTTTATAAAAAAATATCTATGATGTAAGTAACCAGTTGTTCTAGGCATTCAAATACATAATCCTTCAAGTGAATAAGGATTATGAGAGCGAGGAACCCCCCAACCTTCCTGAGACGTTTAAGGGTTTCGGGGAGATCAGACGGCCGTCAGAAAACAAGCCTACCGATAAAGTCACGTTTAATGTACTCAGAGACCTGGTAATCCACATGCTTGATACGGCAATGACATTGAGGATATTTGTTGAAGTTTACCCAAAGACTGCTGAAATTATGATGAAGAGTAATTTTGTTTTGAGGTGAGTTATTCTCGAGTAGTGAAATATTACCAATGGCTTTTCTGGTAAATTATTTTAACGTCAAACTATTACTTTATATGCTAACTGAGTCCGTGAAACATAACTGACAACTCCCAAATTTAATAAAATATATTGATAATTGAAAATGAACATGGTTATATAAGTTGTTGACGTGATAATGTGTTGTAAATCGATGAAAGCCGGCTGCACGCACGAAAAAGCATGACTCGTAGTAACGTTCCGCCTGAGTCGTGTTAAAGCGAGAGCGCGGAATAAGCGATAGAGAGGTACGATCGGCCTGAGTGTTCGGTTTGTGACGCATCTATCTCTCTTTCACTCCGTCGGCCGATGCGTCCGAGTATCAATGTTTTCTTATCTACTTTACAGGCAACCATTTCATTATTTTTTTCAGTCATTTTTAGATTTATATTAATTGTTAGCTTTAAACATGTATAAGAAATAATAATATTATAATTCTATTTTTGGTTTATGAAACATATAATTAAATATCTTTCAAGTTCGATCGTGTTGAAGCCTTTGAACGAGATTGATAGTAATAATAAATTATTTGCATCTTAACTTTTGAAATAGTATAATAGTACGAGTTTTAAATATTATAATATTAAATTTAAAGGTAGTAAGTAGTTTACAGTAGGTTATTGGTGACTCGTCTGGGTAGGTTAGGTTAGGGTGAGTGAGCCAGTGTAAATACAGGCACAACGGACATAACATCTTAGTACCCAAGGTTGCTGACGTATTGGCGATGTAAGCGATGGCTAACATTTCTTGCCATGCCAATGTCTATGGGTGTTGGTGACCACTTACCATTAGATGGTCCATATGCTCGTCCGCCTACCACAATAAAAAAAGTCGGTATATCAACAAAGTATATTTTTTTTTATGATCATAATTTTTATCTTCATAATACATATATTTTCAGTATAGTCCAACTATACGAGTATGGAATACCTCAGCTATATGAGAAGCTGATAGAAGTGGGCGATGAGACCAGTGTAACGTACACGGAAGTGGAGGGGTATATAGATATGGCTCGAGCTGAACTGATAGACACATTGAAGGAGATCCTGGCCGTGTACAAGAATGCTATTTTTAATAGCGAGTGAGTGTTCAAATGTAATTTCCAATTTCGAATCGTCATATAATATATATAAAAGGGAGGTAGTTTGTATGGTCTTGGCGATTCAAAAGATTCCTAATGAAAAAATTAAAATTTACTAAGAGTAGTGGACCGTTTGTAATTCTTTTTTTTTGACGTGACAACGTTTAATAAATCGATGAACGCTGGCTGCATGCACGAAAAATTGTCCCGTTACGCGGATTGTACGCTTGTGCCGCATATATTTCTCTTTCACTCGATTGCAGTAAGTTCATTAATGTTTTGTTATGACGTTGTCACGTTAAACTATCGTCCGTAAACCGACTTTACAGATAAATCTCAATTCTGACTTCGTACGGCTAAAAAGTATGCTATGGTATCCATTTTTCCACTTAAAATTGAACATTTTGAATATTCTTATTGGCAGGTGTTTACGTTATAAAAATCTAAGCTAAATTTTAGTTTTCTAGTCAGTAGTTTAGGCTTTACGTTGACAGTCAGTCAGGATAAATGATATTCATATAGATGAAATTTAATTTACATAATTTTGGTAATTCATAGGGGCAGTATAGCGAGCAATGTGGAAGCGTATCTGTCTGTTATGATGGACGCTCTGTCCGAGCGGTTGCTGATCAAGGACTACCACGCCTGCTATCATATCCACGAGGACTTGGAACTGTTGAAACAGGTCTATCCCGATATGTATCCTTTTCATCTCGTTATAAATAAAAATATTACTTAAAAAAAAGTTAAATGTCCCACTGCTGGGCTAAGGTCTCCTTTTTGAGTAGGGGTTGGGAGTTTACTGCGTCACGTTGCTTCGGTACGAGTCGGCTTGAATTTGAAATTGTCGATTGGAGTATATATCACCTTTCATCTTCTTCTTCTGCCTAGCGTTTTCCCGGCCTAGTGACGCCAGGGTTCGCTTTCCTGCATCTATTCCTCCACTTTGCCCGATCTAAAGCATCCTCCTTAGTGAGATCGTGCTTTCTCATGTCGTTCCTTACAACATCGAGCCATCGCTTCTTGGGCCTGCCGCGTATCACCTTTCATATTTTATATAAATACATATTAATAAATTAAAATCCTAAACTGATGATATCAGAGACACTGTTAAAACTGATTACATACTCCAAGCTATTTATTCAGACATCGATGAACCGATACCTGAAGTATGTAATGACAATAATAACTTATTGACCAATGGCAATGTAGAGGTCATAGACAATCAGCCGGGACCGTCCAGAGACAACGACATACCGGACAACGTCCGCGATCAGTCGTTGATATGTGAAGTGAAGGATATCCTACCGCATTTAGGGGATGGTTTTATATTGAAATGTTTACAACACTACGATTATAATGCCGAGCGAGTTATTAATGCGATCTTAGAAGATAATTTAGCGGATTCTCTCCGAGGTGAGTTTAACTTCTGATCAGTTCTACGGGGCAGATGACACCAGATGGGAGGCTATAGATGGATATTAATGTTCAAGATGTTTTCTTTTCTTTGATTAACGATATTTACTTAAATATATTATAATTTACTTAAGTCAAATTGTATGAATAAACGTTTCACAAAAGATTCAAATTGAAATATGCACTTAACAGGATTAGATACGAATCTTCCAATTATACCAGAAGACCCAGTGGACAGGAAGTACCTGGAGACAGGTATACAGAGACTGAATGTCTTTGACGGAGACCAGTTCGACATCATGACTAGAGATGACGTGGACCTGTCCAAGATACACGTTGGTAAGAAGAAGGAGAAGTACAAGGACTTGAAGGACATGCTTAATGACAAGACTGAGATCAAAAACAGACCAGACATATACAGCAAATATAAGTGAGTTATTTTTTTTAATTTTTTTTTGTAGGTAAAGAAAAAGCAGATGGTCAAATATTATAACTGTGCCGCTCTGACGTTAGGTTCTTTTATTATCTCGCGGTAAATGTTGGTTAAGCGTTTGTATGTATTGGACTATTTATTGCCCGCGACTTCGCTCGCGTTTAGGGGGCCGTTATTAAGTAAATAAGTAGTCTTTGTTTTTAGGGTTCCAAGCTTGCTTCATAGTTTCATGTTGTCTTTTTTTATTTTGTTTTTATTTGGGAAACATACCGTAAACAACACATACCTTATATAACAATTAACCCGTACACGCACCAATCTAGTTTCCACTTATGACTAATTCATTTAATCTTTATTAAGTTGTCATATTTTAATAAAAAGACAGTTTCATTTTAGGTGTTTGTAATATATTTGTAGTGCCGTTCATTAGCAAATATATTGCAAACCGGAAGGAATACATTCGATGAATTATTATTTGTTATATTGTTGTGTATCTATATTTTTATTGTTCATTATCATATATTTTTTTATTTCTCGGCTGAATGGTGCTATACCTTGCATGCATTATTATGACTTATAAAAGAGGAAAGTATTATAGAAAAAAATGTTGTTGAATAGTTTGGTATGCGACGAAGAAGCGATGTATTCGGACGAGTACGACGACACGTACGACTCGGACGGCGTGGCGCCCGCGCTCGACTCCGCCGACGACGGGCGCCGCCCCTTCGTCACGCCGCGCGCGCTGCGCGGGCACGCCGGCGCGCGGGTGAGTGCGCGTCACACGCGCTGTATAGTATTATATGTACTAATGGCGCATTTATAGTATTAGTGGCACTGGTCCTGGAGTGAAACGAGAGGGGCTCTAGGCGCCGGGTCGAAAATGACAAAAGCAATTTCCAGGGACACAGAAGCGTTGTTTGATTTTTGCAAATGTGATAATTATTATTTATGTAACATAGCTAAAATGCAACTTACCCCGATCGAGGGCTAGGACTGGTGTATTTGGATGTATAAACTGTTACATACATACAATAAAGTGGTACATAATATATTAATGTTATAAATCAATCTCAGGAGGAGTCTGAAGAGTCGGATGAAGTGGAAGAGGAGGCAGTCCCCAGTAGAAGTAAGATGAACTTCTGCGTGAATCCGGAGGAGTTGCGCGCGCGCAGAGAGGCCAACTTTCAGGCTCGTCGGGGGAAGGGAATCCGACCACAACCCGCCAGGTGAGATTTTATGAGAAAGATGGCGAAAAGGGATTGTTGACTACAAATTTATCATTATTATAGCTGTCACTTATAGTTGGCTATGAGCCAACAATCCAGGCTTTAATAATAGCTATTAAGTACGTTTAAAGATAGATAGGTAAAACATTGGATTTATTTAATATCTTCCTAATATACTATATGTACTATATATATGCATTTTTTAATATTAACATATCTTATTCCATTCACAAAAAAGAGTAAAGACAAATATTGACGCCATGTCATTGGTGTAGTCTATGGTAATGGTTATGTAAGAAAATTTTCGTAAGTTGGAATAGTGTTTTATTGTAAATAAATATGTATTAACTAAAGACTGTGTAGAATACCTATCTGCTTCGTTTGGAATAACGTCCTCCAGAGCGATTACGGCCACGGTGGCCAATGTCAAGAGAGATTAGTTATTTCGTTTGGAAGATGCCATAAATAAATAATAATAGTATTCACTTGGTGGTAAAGCTTTGTGCAGGCTCGTCTTGGTAGGTACCACCCACTCATCAGATATTCTACCGCAAAACAGCAGTACTTGGTACTTTTGTTCCGGTTTGAAGGGTGAGTGAGACAGTGTAATTGCAGGCATAAGGGACACATCTTAGAGCCCAAGGTTGGTGCCGCATTGGCGATGTAAGCGATGGTAAACATCTCTTGCAATGCCATTGTATATGGGCGTTGGTGATCACTTACCATCAGGCGGCCCATACGCTCGTCCACCTTCCCATGAAAAAAAATATGTAAAAACACATGTAAAGAAATTTTACATAATCAAAATAAAACATTTTTAAATTAAATCGGGTTATAGACCTATTTTGATTGATGTTTATCACAACTCTGAAATGTTGATTAAAAAAAAAACTTTAATCTTTATTCACTTGTTACAGGAATAATGACGTTATAGGTAAACCTAAAGGTCAAGGTCAGGAGAAGGAAACCCTCTTGAACAGGGACAAAAAAGAAAAGCACAAATCTTCACGAGGCAACCACAACAGGAGACAAGGCGCCCAGTGGAAGAGGAGCCAGGGCATGATGCCTTCGTAGTGTTGCTAGTGTATAAAATGTATTGCCATTGTTAATATATATTTGTAATGTAAAATTATGTTTATTTATATATTTATTTAGTTTACAGATAAATTAAATTATTTTTTCTTTGTTTTTTTTTTTGCTACGAAATAATATATGAATGCTGTGATTTAAGACAATGAAATGATAAAACAACTAACGCTGTTGTTTTATATACTGCCAATCCGAATTTATTATTACTACTAGCTGGGTCCCGTGATTTTACATGCTCCTGTATTAAACATTAAATAAATATGAACGTAAACTGTGAGTTTTTATAACTTTTGATGGACTAAACTACTTTAATGAAATAATGATTAAACAGTAAGCACACAATATATATATTCATTTATTTGATTTTTTATATTTTAGCCGATGATTATTCCCGGACATACAGACAGACAGAATAATAGCCGTTTTGTTATGTCATCAGCTATATCAACTTTAAAATAGGCTGTTATTTTGAAAATACAGTCATACGTCGGTTTCATTTATAACTAGCCGTGTCACGCGGTTTCACCCTCGTATAATTAGAAAAAATATAATGAATAAAAATAAGCCGAGAGCGTTCCTCTATACAAGACAGAAATAATTTTTGAATTCGAACCAGTAGTTTCTGAGATTAGCCGGATAAAACAAACTCTTCGGCATTATATATTTATATAGATAAGATATAAATATCGTTTGACAATGGGTGAAGTAGCAGAAATTGTTGAGATGGACTTCACCAATTCGGCACGGACTCTGAAAACAGTTTATTTGTTTTATATAACACACACAGGGAATAAAGTAATGCTGTAGAATAAAATATAATATCTTATTCGTGGGTACGAAAAATTGCTATTAAAATATTTAAATTCGAGTTATCAGTAACTACATTTGTCTCTGTCTGTTTTACGGACAGGCGCCCATTTGCCTGACCGTAAAAAGTACGTACTTGACTAAGTAGTTTTGTTTTGAATATCTGGTGAGTGGGTGGTACCAGCAGTACTTGGTATTGTTGTGTTTCGGTTTGTTGTGAATGATGTTATTATAGGCACAAGGGACATAAGATCTTTATTCCCAAGGTTGGTGGCCCATAAGCAATGCGTGATTTTATTAAGGATACGTACAATGTCACTGTCTATGGGTGTTGGTGATCACTCACCATAAGGTGGCCTATATGCTCGTCCACCTATCTATAAAAAATACCTACCCAAACGGGATTGCACAAAGCCCTTGTAAAACACGTTAGTAAATACATTTATTTCTAAAAAAACTTTTGTTGTACGAATAAACATCGCATTACTAAAGTGCAAAATAGGTTTGTTCTTTCGTATTCATTAGGACAGACGGATCCGCCTCACAAAGGCTTCGACGTGCTATAAAATATAGCATTAAACAAAAACATTGCAAAAAAACCATAGACAATTTACTATTTTTTATTGATTCAATAGATTTCTAAAAAAAGTGAAGGATATATATCTAAGTATAATTATCTATAATAACAGCAAGTATAATGCGATTAGTTAGGTGTTTTCGTCACGGTACTGCATTCATCGCCTACAGTGGGTTCGACCAACTTACGTGAGGTTATTTGAGTGAGCTTTACGGGCGCTAGTTTATAGGCGTTTAAGGGTCTAGGATGAGGTCACTGTCGACTAAGTTTAGTATATATTAAAAAATAACAAATAAATGTTTGTATATGTTGATTGAAAGAATAGAATAGAAACAATGTTATTAATAATTCGTATATATTACTTACTCCTAGAATAGATGCGTATTGATTGTATTACACAGCAAAGGCCAGCTTTTCCCTTATTTCTACTTCTGTCTCCTGTCGCTTGGAGTTTAGCCCACCACACTATAATAACATGTACCTAAATGCAACGTCTACGAAAATATTATACACGAAATGAATAGTAGGTATACAAGTAGGTTTAGGTTAACGCGCAAGCAAAACAAAAAAAATCTGCCTGCCAGAATCAGACCTCGAACGTACGCTCCTTATTCAAGATCTGCATATTCTATCCACTGAGCCATTGTTGTTAAATATATTAATTTTAAATAATAAAATTATCAATACTTTATATAGCCGTTCGTCCGTAACGCCGCTGTGGCTACAAAACTTGCATACATACGTACGTATTATAATTATTTATGTGATATGCAGATACAAGCGCGAAATGGCTATGAATAGACGGGCGTGTTCAGAATTGCAATAGCTCATCTTTGAGACACCGGCGTTGAGTGGCTTCGACTACGGTCACAAGCGGAGCGATCTCAAACGGAGGCGTATTGTTAAAATAATAACTTATCTAAAAAAATTGATAATATGTATGTATATTTTGCATTTGAGAGGTATTGCAAGATGTTTTTATGTAAACAAAGACATAGGATGTGCGGTAAAATGGATTAGCACAGTACAAACGAAAAGGACTAAATAATTATTAGATATTTCTTGAGAAAAATCGCTGAGTTTCTTTCGCCGGTTCTTCTCAGGGCTGGGTGTTTCTTTTCCGAACCGGTAGTAGTTTCCAGTTTGACAATCAATAAGTAAGTGCAATACTTCAATATTGAATAAAGTATTTTGAATTTGAATTTGAAAAGCTTAATTTTGCCGGCACGAATTCGATCCGATACTTATTACGACAATTTGGGAAAATTTTATACGTATTGATAATAGGTATATTTTTTTAAACAAAGCACTAAAGTCTAAAGATAAACTATAACCAGTATGAAATACTTACGTATAATTTATAGTGTGGTATAATATTTCAAAATATCCAGCTGTGAGACACTAGTGCTTCTGTTTACTACATTCGTAGAAGTACATATATACCTATAATTGCAATGGAAAAACGATATCAATTGGTAATGATTCAAACTTAAATAAAATGACAAATCAGTCTTATTTTTACTCATTTCCGAATCCGAACCGAATTCATTTCATGCAATCACAACATTATATCTTAATTAATTACTCAATAATAATTCGACTAAATAATTGGGTTATGTTATATAACTGCGCGTTATATACGCTATTTCTAATACCATGTCCTGATGTTTAGTTCAAAGTGACGCCGCGGCTCGTAAAACTGTTCTTGCATAGCCATAACTTCATGTCTACGTCTTCATAGAGCATAAACTTCGCAATGATGCTCGCGTGATCATAATTCTCAAGTTGGCTTAATGTCTTGAATAATTATTTTAGTTGTTTAATCTTTGACGATATATAATATTTTCAAGTCGATGAATATAAATTGAATAGCTATACAGATAAATACAAACACCAAAGGTTTTTGAATAATTCAGTCTGTATTGGATTTTAATGTTGTGATTTGGTGAAAATATAAGGTCTTCGGTGCCAATACATATATCCTATGTTGACAACCGAATTATGGTGATATACTATTTTGATGCCTATATTCTTGATATGTTATAATTATTATTGTCAATATCGCATATCACTTACTTTACTTGGTGGTAGAGCTTTGTGCAAGCTCGTCTGGGTAGGTTGTAGGTAGGTACCACCCACTCATCAAATATTCTACCGCAAAACAGCAGTACTTGCTATTGTTGTGTTCCGGTTTGAAGGGTGAGTGAGCCAGTGTGATTCCAGGCACAAGGGACAAAACATCTTAGTTCCCAAGGTTGGTGGCGCATTGGTAATGTAAGTGATGGTTAACATCTCTTACAATGCCATTGTCTATGGGCGTTGGTAACCACTTACCATCAGGTGGCCCATGCGCTCGTCCGCCATCTTATGCAATAAAAAAAAACTTTCTGACATTTCACGACCGTTTTCTGCGATGAGTGAATGTAATGTCGTTCCATTCTTAAAAAATATATAGACGATAAAATCATTATTGAAAACTTTTTAAAGTACATTTTAATTATTAAATTAAACTCATTACATTACTACAATAATACATCATTTTCTTTTCGTCATTCGTTCGTTCGTTTTATGTTCGTAATGCTAATGTCAATATAATAACATCTCAGGGCCGCTCATCGATCTTGGCCGGTGCATTTTATTATATTGCCCCTAATGGCGGCATTAGGGCGGGACGGAAGGATTTAATAAGCGAGCGGCGCAGGCGCAGAGGCACAGATAAAATTGCGATCGTCGTTGCCTACACGTCGCTGCAGGCGGTGTTAGTGAGGTATTTATCGATATTATAATCGATATATTGTGTTTATTTAAAAGACGACAAGCTAAGTAAGTGAGGTTATCATTACTCAAAAAATATAGGTTTTTCTATCGAAATCTTTATCAGACTTTAAAGCTATAAGATTCATTAGTGTTGCATGTAATGATAATAATAATAATGGTTATGGAATACAATCTAACCAGAGCTGAAATTAGAATCTGTGCCTAAATAACTTTGAATACTATGAAACAGATATAGGACATAAATATAGGTCAACATAATATTAAGCAAACACTATATTCTACTTTTGGCAATCGTAAATAAATCGTAAAAGAAATGCAAAAGTATCGACATGAGATATCGACCGCAACCCATCCTTATTTTTTCTTCGGGTATAATTTATTTCCCATTCAGTGTACTTGCGTCGATTATTATTATTGTTCCACGAAGCTGGTTCTGCGCCGGCGCATAAAATATATCAACTGTTACGAATTACTACTCGCTTACAACTTTGTGGTTTGAACGGAGAATCTTTGTTTGAAAATGTATTTTAAGTTATATAATAATATAATACATACTGAGAATTATATAATAATGGTAATATATTACAAATGCCTGTGACATTTGCGATGTAGATGCTGTGAGTCTATAGCACCGGAATTTACAAATATTTGCTAATACTATGCAGTAATAATATTACTCGGTGGTCGAGCTTTGTGCAAGCTCGTCTGGGTAGGTACCACCCACTCATCAGATATTCTGCCGCAAAACAGCAGTACTTTGTATTGCTGTGTTCCGGTTTGAAGGGTGAGTGAGCCAGTGTAATTACAGGCACAAGGGACATAACATCTTAGTTCCCAAGGTTGGTGGCGCATTGGCGATGTAAGCGATGGTTAACATTTCTTACAATGCCATTGTCTATGGGCGTTGGTGACCACTTACCATCAGGTGGCCCATATGCTCGTCCGCCTTCCTATACAAAAAAAAAATTAAAATAATTGCAATAATTATGTAAAATGGAAATCAAAATATTCCTAATTGAGTCGGCTCTTATTAGTTTTAAGTCGCTATAATATTAATCTTGATTGTAAAGTTATTGCCGATTTCTAGAGATTTCTTAGATTCTACCGAGAAGTTTCCGGCAAGTCAGTAATTCCACTGTTTTTTCTCCATGGAAATCAAAGAAGACTCCGCGCTTTTTTCTCTCCAAATAAATGCGTCCGTGCCTTTTTAAATTATATTTCTGATTGATCTTTAATGACATGAAAGGTTATCATGATGTTTTAATGAAATTCATTATAAGTATATATTTAATATAATTACATGTAACATGGCAGTGATACTATTTAATTATTAACTTAATTAGAACAGTTTATCTATATCTATAGTAATTTATAAAGCTGAATAGTTTGTTTGTTTGATCCCGCTAATCTCAGGAACTGCTGGTTCGAATTTAAAAATTATTTTTGTGTTGTATAGTCCTTTTATCGAGGAAGGTTCTGCTGATTTATATTATATTATATTTTTTATTAATTATACGCGTGTGAAACCGCAGGGCACAGCTAGTCTCTAATATTTGCAAAGAATTCCGCCAACGATGTTTAAGGTGACGAAGACGGAGTAAATTAATTATACGTCATGATGTATGTACGATACGTATATTAGAATTCCGAAACGTTTTATTTAGGTATAAATACCTTAATATTATTTCTTAAGATATTTTTACCAAGAAGTTACAATTTCTAAAATAACGACCCTGTGAATTCTACATCTCACTCGTAATTGGCAGAATATTTTGTGCTCAGTGCCGATATCTGTCATATTAAATAAAAAGAAATATATGTCAAAATCCATCTCTAGCAAAGAACACAGTTTCCTCATTAGCTGCCACTTTCGTTCATCCGTTAGAATCACTAATAACCCGGCGGTACGTTAGACATATCATCGGCGAGTGACGTGTTCCCGTCCGGACGCTGATAACACAAATACGACCACTTTAATTATTCGCAGCCGACTGTACACTGAGATTATCTTGTGTAATGTTATAAACATTATTATAAAACACTGTATGATTTTTATATGACGGAAATAGTTACGTAATTATCGTTTTACTTGTGGTTGAGTTATTCTCACTTTTGAACATATCTTTGTATGTAAATTAGGTAGATATCATTTAGGTTAATTACGATGATGTATTTTAAAATATGTATATTTAAATATTATTTAAAAACACGTTAACGCATAATAACCATTGTTTTACAACAAGAAAAGTCAGTACCGAGTTTCTTTGTCTAAATATATTTATTAAAAATATAAAAAGAAAAATACGAATAAGGAATTTAAACAATAATTTGTTGCAGTGTTGAGAATACAGAGAAAAATGCATTTTAAACGTACAAAAAGATGGTATACACAATATCGTACATTTCAGTTCAACTAAATTAACGGAATCAAAAATATATTACAAGACCATAAACATCTTGATTCTTGATTTTAGCGACAAAAAAATTGCCAAAAATATACAATAAAAATAAACAAACAAAATCTTTTAAATATAAAAAACAAATTAAAAAGTAAGAAATATGCATAATTTTAACAATAATAAATGACCAGTCTCGAAATCAAAACACGCTTAATTTGACCATAATCAGCATAAAAACCATTGATTACTGGCTTAGAATATGCAAATCGTCGAAGTACCTACGGGCGAGCGGACTGCGCGCGGATCGCCGCGGCGAGACCAAAGCTCTTATCTGGCTGACATTTATCGTCATTAATGATACTTAGGTATGATACAATCGTAGCCGAGTTCTGGTGCATAATTTAATACTATATTTATTGCAAATAACAGTGATCGCTTTTTATTAAAACGATTTTTATAATGAATAAAACGTAATTAATAATTTTGGTTTTGTTTATCTACTTTTTGAGTCAAGTCAAGTGTAAGTCATAGATGTGTAGTTATAGGGTCATCCATTGCAAGAAAGTTGGCAAAATATCTAAAAAAATAATATTTATTATCTAATATTTATGAAATAATATCTAATTAAGCACTTGAAAATTCAGCGGTGCTTGCTCGGGTTTGAACCCACGATCATCGGTTAAGATTCACGCGTTTTAAACACTGGGCCATATCTACTTTCTCATAATGTTTTACTCTACCGCCTCGATTAAAATCCAAATGTTATACAAATCATCAAATTTGGACGTAAAAAGTGGATGTTATAAGCGTTGATATTATAAACATAGATATTAATTGTCATGCATAATTTAGTAGAATTCTAAGCAAATTACATGGAATATGCATAATTAAGGTCCCGTGATTGGCGGAGTAGACGACATAAGATGTATTTTTTTATTATTGGCAGTAACTAAAAAACAAGTTTTTTTTATTGCATAGGAAGGCGGACGAGCATATGGGCCACCTGATGGTAAGTGGTCACCAACGCCCATAGACGTTGGCATTGTAAGAGATGTTAACCATCGGTTACATCGCCAATGCGCAACCTTGGGAACTAAGATCGTTTGTCCCTTGTGCCTGTAATTACACTGGCTTACTCACCCTTCAAACCGGAACACAACAATAGCAAGTACTGCTGTTTTGCAGTAGAATATCTGATGAGTGGGTGGTACCTACCCAGACAAGCTTGCTCTACCACCAAGTAATTTGATGGTGAATAACTGATTACTCACCATTAGCTGGCTAACTTGTCGGCCTTTCTGAAACAAATATTTTATTCAATTAAATGAAAACTTTATTCTATTACAATTTTTTTTTACACTGTGTGCAATGAACACCTTTTATATTTAGTTATTTATAATTAATATTCTGTAATGTTGCCATTTGAAAGGGAGCCATTTTAAGTCGGTTCGTTTTCATGTTGTAATTCTACATTCAACTGTCCGTAACATTCTACTGTTTTATTAATAAACGAAAGTTTCGTTACTATATCTCGTCTCTGTTACGGTCATAAGAAAGGAAAGAGAGAAAGTATGGATGTAAATTTATTCTATGTTTATTAATTAGTCTATGGTTAAGTGGTAAATTGTTTTTCTGATAAAAAAAAATTAAGCTCACATAAGGATATTATAAAATGTGTGTAATGTACACACATTTATATTTAATGGATTAATATTACTTGAAGTACACGTTTAGTAATTTCTGATGTTAAACGTTTAATTTCTATGGCGCGTATTAAATTGAATGCTGCAATTATCTATTTTATATTAAAATAATATCGTATAGGAAAATGACGCCTTTTAAAAATTCACTTTTATTTAATGTTCGTAGTGATTGTAATTAATTTTTAAAATAATCCTTATAAATATTCACTAGACCAAAGGTGGGTAGTAGCTCAAATTATGGGGAACTCGTTTCTATATATTAAATGACAATAACTTAGTTCTACTCAATAATGAATATTAACTATAATTTTTAATAATTATATTTACTAAATTGTATCAAAACTCTAATTTAATTACATTTAATAATAGTTGAAAAATACTTAAAAGAAATCTCATAAAAGGGCAAACGTAAAGGTTTTTTTGTACGTGTAACGTAAAAAAAACAACATACACGGACGTTGTACAAGTTTGAATAGCTCCTAATAGCACATCGTAATCCGTCGTTCGTAATCATTATTAGATTTTTTACTGAGTTTGTCAAGACGATCGTCACGCAGCGATGAACGAAAATCGTCCAAATTATGTCGACCCTGCTACTTCATGAAGGGGAGTCCGTTAGGGTTGTGAATGAATATTCAATAAATGACATTATATAATATTTGAATTAGTTTATTTTTTTTAACAATTACTTTATTAAACTTAACAATATCTGAATATCATAACTAGATTTTCACAACTAAAGTAGTTATTTATAAAATAAATAAAACTTAAATAAAACAAACTATACGGTAATTACATTAAAAACTATAGAAAAACCTCCATCTTTTAGATGTCTTATGGCATTGTACTGAGCTGAGACCGATGCCTCTCTGAACCGTACTTAGTCTTTGGGATAAGCAAGCTATTGGGTCACCAGAAGTTGGGATAATGTTTTTGTTAATCGGGATAATTAACCTTTCACTATATCACTGTTAGGTACCTATTATATTGTTGACCAGCAAAACCCATACTTTAATTTTATTTATTTATTTATTTATTTATTAAGTTACACAAAATGGAATGTAATCAAAACTTAGAATTACATAATTAAGAACCAAAAGCAATTGCAAATTACATTCCAACACATGTGTACACGGCATGCTTTAAAAATAATTCAGTTAGGTAATTCGTTTAATGTGTTTATTTAAATAGTTATGTTCACAAAAATAATAGCTCAATTTCGTACATAACAATCTGTTACGTAAATGCAGAACAACGCACAAACTTTACTTATAATTTTTATTGTTTACTATCGAATAACTATTTAGAGTTTCATAAAATTAAATAAATTTAATTTTATTAAGGCTTAAAATTATATTAACGCTGTTAAATGATAAACATTTACAAGTCGATAAGAATGTAAATCGAATGAGCAGTTATTAAAATATAAATTGACAACCCTCACGCACCAACAAATTCAAAGCCGGCCGCTGCGCCTGCGCCGCTTTGTGCTGTCCGTCCATCAATTCGTGCGTGACAATATCTTTATGCGTAGATAGACGCCTCTCGACGCTTTGATGTCCGGAGATCCTGTTCCTTCATTAATACACTTTATCTCTGTGATTTAAACCATTGTACGCGCGTCAATTGAACTGAAATGATTTGCTAGACATCGTGTGAGTCGGTAAACTGTCGGGATTAGTAAAACTTTTACAAAATGTATACAAAGCAACGTTACTTCATTTTTTCGAAATATATTTCAAGTTTAGTTAATAGACAAATAGACAAGCGAAGGTAGAACACCTGCCTTCCAATCGTAAATTATCGCATATCGAATTGTCAAAATAACTGAACTGAAAAAAGTTAATTGCAAATGTCTCGATAATTTTTCTATCATTAATATGTCAAAAGTGAGCATAAATGTTTAGCTTATTGATGATTATACAATGCATAATTGCCTAGAACGCTAATGACTTATGGTCATAACTCAAAAGTAATGTTAGAAATATATAAGCGACGTAGGTTATTCCACGTGTCTAATATGAGACATGTTTGTTGATCCTACTTTTGTTTTAGGACGAGCAGACGTTGCATGTAAAGGTATGTTATTGGCTTATTGGAAAGAAGGCTTGGAACTTATTCCTCCACGCCGCTGCTCCAATGTGGGCTGGTGGATAACATTCTGAGAAATAACCATTTCGTACACAGTAAATGCGTCACTGACCAAACGACTAAGATTTTATGTACCTTGTGCCCATTTGTGCTTGTTATTAAATTGAAGAATCTTAGTAGCATCCTGGAGTCTTAAATTCTTACTCATTTGCCTCGGAAAAGTCATATTGGTTCAACTCTTGAACTTGCACCGGTGGTGTCGTATTTGCTGGCCCACCTCGACCAAATTCGATTAGGTGGACATCATCATCCCAAACATTAATAGCTACAGAATAAGTGGTATTGTTGAATGGTTCACACTTTGTAAGAAATTTAATTGACAACATATTATAAGTCGGAAGTCTCGATATACATCTATATATATATATATTATATTTCGGTCAATAAATGTATGAAATCGATCGATTTTTTTTATAGCATAGGTATGTGGACGAGCATATGGGCCACCTGAGGGTAAGTGGTCACCAACGCCCATAGATATTGGCATCGTAAGAGATGTTAATCATCGCTTACATCGCCAATGCGCCATCAACGTTAGGAACTAAGATGTTATGTCCCGTGTGCCTGTAATTACACTGGCTCACTCACCCTTCAAACCGGAACACAACAATACCATGTACTGCTGTTTTGCGGTAGAATATCTGATGAGTGGGTGGTACCTACCCAGACGAGCTTGCACAAAGCTCTACCACAGAGTAAAGAGATTGTAGATTACATGCTAATACTTCTTGCCGTGCCGTGCGCGCGCACTTCACTTATTTATTATCATACGTTTTTAGATATCTCATACTATCTCTGTCAATGCTAATTACAAACTGTAAACGGCATTTTTTATTTCCCGAAAAGGCTAAGAACGAATATGATATTTATTATAATAGGGATTATTAAAGGAGTCAATTGTTTATTTTTTGCCATACTTGTAAATAAATATAACGCTTATGTTTTTGTTAATGATACTTTCGCTCATATACTGTGCCCTTGCGTTCTTTTATACGCTTTATTAGTAATACTTCGATTCAGTTATATGTAATTAATTTTATATGTCTCTTATTATTTATTGAGAGCAATCAATGTCACTATATAATATGCCATTCAAGTTCTACTACTATTTACATTAATTAATAGACATTAAAATCAGACTGAATATTTGCGAAATTAATCACGTTAATTTTTATGACAGCATCTTAATTCATGGTGTTGTAATAAGAAATACGAGATAGTAACGGTCCGAGAACAAATTAAATGTATCAAATAATAATAAAAATATAACTTTTGTCCTTTTATATAAATACTTAGTGACGTAACAGTGCCACATGCCGTTTCGATCTAGATATTAAAAGGCTATATCTCACTCGACGCATTAATATCCCGGGAGCGAGAGCTCTAATGACTCGTAATTACGATCGAGGTAATGGGCCCAGTAATGGCGGCCGGCCACAAAGCGGTGCCTCCATTTTGTCTTACTTTTTTTTTCTTTTATTTATCTGTACTCCCGCGGCGCTTGCGTCCTGTGTTGTAGATTTGCATCAAAGATAATAAAGATATAGTTTATTTCAACTGAATTTATTCAAAGTGTAAACAGAGATAGGATAATTTTCGCTTTTTAAACGAAGTTAATTGGTCGATTTTACATTAATTAATATAAAATGTCAATAAACTTGAGACGAATTATGTAGTCTATAGTGCAGTACATTAATTTCACAAGATTAAAATATTGGCTCATTGCTATTCTTTGATTAAATTGCTCGGAAATCAATCTCCGTATAATAATAATATAATAAAATACGTATTTGTGGTAAATATAAATGTCGAAATAAATAATATAGTCTTGATATATTTCACTTTTCAAATTGTGATCTTAGTAAAAATGTATCGATGCACACTTGCTTAAATTAGCTTTAAACACTTCTTAAATATGAATATATTTTTTTAATATGACTAATATTAATATATGACCACGTCTTATTGCCTCAACTGGTGACAAGAGGACTGGTTCATTTTTCGCCCAGAGAAACGGAATAGCGATTCAAAGGGGAAATGTTGCGTACATTCTTGCCCCCATTCCACGCGGTCACGAGTTGTATAGTAATTATTTTTAATTTTTATTTGTATTTATTTAAGGATTTCATGTAAATAAATATGTCATGATTTGAAAAAAAAAGGTAAGAGCTCACTACGTTATTCAAACATATAAGATATATGTTTGAATAACGTAGTAAGCTCTGCCTTCCGCTCCGGAGTTTTGGGTTCGATTCCCGCCCAGTCTGAATGTATTATGTATAAAACTATGAACATGTCAATATGTATATCAGTCGGCCGTAGAACAGATTAGTGCATATAAAAAAAATGACTAACAGACTAGAATAGTGTGCGTTATTCTGTCATAGTTTATGATATTATCTATTTTTTTTTATGTAAGAGGGGGCAAACAAGCTGACGGCTCACCTGATGAAAAGTGACTACCACCGCCCATGGACATGCAACATCCGAGGACTTGCAGGTGCATTGCCGGCCTTGAGGATTCAATCTATGCTATTGATTCAAATATATTATGTCACTGTAAAATTGTGTATACCGTTACATTATTTTTGACTTGCCGGTTGGCGTGGTTGGTAAGACGCTTGCCTTACACGCCGCAGGTCGTGGGTTCGATTCCCACCCAGGACAGACATTTGTGTGCATGAACATGTCTGTTTGTCCTGAGTCTGGGTGTAATTATCTATATAAGTATGTATTTACAAAAAAAAAAGTAGTTTATGTAGTATATCAGTTGTCTGGTTTCCATAGTACAAGCTCTGCTTAGTTTGGGATCAGATGGCCGTGTGTGAATAATGTCCCAGGATATTTATTATTTATTTATTTATTTTTATTGTTACATAATCTGTCCAGCGAGATTGTAAATTGTCAAAAGATTGTATTGATTGTCGTAACTCGTAACAAACAGCCTACAATTTATCACAGTATTCTTCGGTAGATTATAATATATCGAATTGAGAAAGTAGCGAAACACCACTCATCACGATGTGTCCTAAGCTATGAAAATACTTCAAATTTGTGACAGTTATGTACTCCTTCCCCGACGTAGCTCACTAAGAACGGGTTTCACGCAAATTCTATTCAAAACACATTTTCCATCTTATATTACTCGGTCAGAGCTTTGTGCAAGCACGTCTGGGTAGATACCACCCACTCATCAGATATTCTACCCCAAAACAGCAGTACTTTGTATTGTTGTATTCCAGTTTGAAGGGTGAGTGCGCCAGTGTAATTACAGGCACAAGGGACACCTCTTAGTTCCCTAGTTTGGTGGCGCATTGGCAATGTAAGCGATGGTTAACATCTCTTACAATGCCAATGTCTATGGGCGTTGATGACCACTTACCATCAGGTGGCCCATACGCTCGTCCGCCTTCCTATGCAATAAAAAAAAGCAAATCCTATTCAAAACACATTTTCCATCTCATATACCCGTGCGAAGCCGGGGCGATTAGCTAGTATAATATTGGTATAGATAATATCTTAGTAGAGTTGGATCGAGACTAGATTTTTCTCGTTGTACGAGGTGAACTTTCATATATGGGTCGGTATTTTTAAATTGGTTCTTCTAACTACAATAGTTGCTATTTTATAATGAGGTTTCAAATGTGCTAGAAGCCAATTTGAATGTAGTTATGTTTTTTATTACGTTTTCTTAATAGTCTGTACATACGTGTTGTCTGTGCTTTTGTTGTATATTCCTATCGGTTTCAAGTTTGGTAGTTTTATGTGTCTGTATGTTTTCATTTTCTATCACAATCATAAATTTTTAAGTTGCAATTTTTTATAATAATAATTACAATAAAGCTTAGATTTATTATTATGTAAATTTCTTTTTAAATAATATAGTAACTTCAATAATAAATATAATCATTAAAATATTTTGTATAGTTATTATTTTTAATTTTTATTTGTGTTTATTTAAGATTTTAATGTAAATAAATAAATTAAAAAAAAAAACAAAACATAATCATTAAAATACAACGCTTAAAAATATTCACAGATAAATATTTTTACAACAATATAAACTACCTATATTATATAATGTTTACCACGATTTCTTACTATTTAAATAACCTTGCAATTCCAACAATAATAACCATAGACTAATTAAAAATTTCACAGATTAAACTTGGTTATTTATTTAAATAAATCCGTTATTTTATAATATTTTATAGTGTGTATTATGATTTCGACCATAAATGGTCGCGTCCGAGGGCCACCTTTACGATTTTAATATTTTTTGTGCCGTCAATTTGATTACGGTGCCAGATGATTGCTTCCAGAGAACAGGGTATTATCTGTGGACAGGAAAAAAACACATTCCATTCCAGTATTTCTAGTCGTTGGAAACTATTAAAATGCTTCGGAAATAATGTTTGAATTCTTATTTGTTTATATCATAGACATTTTCACGGCGATCATTAGCAATCCTGGCGAGTTCTTTTGTTAGTCTTTAGTAGTATTTGAACTGGAATTACGTCCAATAAAAACGATATAAATGTATAAATTTGATACAATATTATTTTATTAGTTGCCACCAGGATACTAGGCGATTATTTCGTGTTATTTCATAAGCAAAAACAACTTATTTCCAACTATATCCGGTATAAAATCAAAGGCAAAAAACACTGATACATACAAATTATTTAAAAAGATATTGATATTAAAAACGTTGAGATATTTCTCGTCGATAAAAAAATAATGCTGACGTCACGATTGAGAACACGGTTTTATAGGAATTAAGCTGGAAGAGGCTTCTTATGTAATGTGTTAATTTTTTTATATATGAAGATTAATGTTTAATGCTTTATATAACTTGTAATTGGGTGTTTCCATTGTTACATTTTCTGGGCAAATTTGCGTTATAGTAGCAATAACACGACTTTTTATTATTCTGTTTTTGTTACAACACACGGTACGATATAAGCATTGTAGACTCGTCATAGTTACAACATATTTGCACTTGAACCAAGCTTATAACACAATAAAATAATATTTATGTAAAACTATAGCAAGATTTACGACCCAAATTGTCCCAGAGCGTAAAATAAACATATTCGAATTTCGACTAGTTGTAATTACTTGGTCTAGGCAAGTACTAATTGTATGTATCACCCACTTATCACATATAATTTTGATAAACAGAAATATATACTATT
The DNA here is from genome assembly GCA_963151315.1 of Nymphalis c-album. Taxonomy (NCBI): domain Eukaryota; kingdom Metazoa; phylum Arthropoda; class Insecta; order Lepidoptera; family Nymphalidae; genus Nymphalis; species Nymphalis c-album. Next base: position 1,856,911 of record OY720602.1, on the reverse strand, counting down.
GTTGTGTTCTGGTCTGAAGGGTTAGTGAGCCTTTCTACTACACACACATGAGGTAACATCATTGATGACGAAATGGATGGGTAATATATACCATAGTGCCAATTTATATGTGGTGACTTACCAAGTGACTCATTTGCCAGTCACTACAAATTTTAAGTAAAGCAAAAATAATGACACTATTATTAATTTGAAGAAATAATTTCGTCGATACTATTGTATTACTCTTCTAGGATTTATATTTCTTCGTCGAGCGGACATAAAAGAAAAAAAAGTCTGGATTCATTAGTCTTTATTGAAAGCTCACCATGTTATACCGACATTCGATAGTTTCGGTTTGTAATTATTTCCAGGGGAGAGGGGGGGTGGCTAGTTCATCTCCGTACCAGGCTATTGATAGTTTTTGATTAACTTTTAATGTACTACGCGTACAATGAAATATTTCGACATGATGTGTTGAAGACGTTTTGTATCTAACTTTTTTACGTTAAGTAGTGTTATAATTATTATTTTTCATGTTACTTGGTGGTAGAGCTTTGTGCAAGCTCGTCTGGGTAGGTACCACCCACTCATCAGATATTCTGCCGCAAAACAGCAGTACTTTGTATTGCTGTGTTCCGGTTTGAAGGGTGAGTGAGCCAGTGTAATTACAGGCACAAGGGACATAACATCTTAGTTCCCAAGGTTGGTGGCGCATTGGCGATGTAAGAGATGGTTAACAGCTCTTACAACGCCAATGTCTATGGGCGTTGGTGACCACTTACCATCAGGTGGCCCATATGCTCGTCGGCCTTCCTATGCAATAAAAAAATAAATAAGTAGGACAGGCAAATGGGGTACTTGATGGTATGTGGTCACCACCTTTAGATATTGGCGATGTTAGAAATTCAAGCAGGGACACCAAAATATTAAATAGGTATTTCTGTTAAGCGGTACATTATCTGATGAGTGGGTGGCATCTACCTAAACGGGTACAAAACCCCACCACCTAGAAAGAACAGTTATAGTATCAAGTACAATAATTTGGTCACTAAGGTAATTTAAAAAAATATATATATCTCAATAATCTTTCTCAAATAACAATAAAAAAAATCAATCTTTAAAAAAAAGAAAAAAAAAAGAAAATCTCGACATGTAAATAAATCGAACCCGTGACTTTGATTGTATGTGTTCGTTTGTAAATAAGGCTGTAGGACTCGACAAAACCATACTTTGTTTCCATATATTGACGCCGTCAATTATTTCTTTATTTGTAATCCAACAGCGTCCTGACAATAATTTACTTTCTACAGACTGCGATAGACGAAGAATCTAGTAGCTATAGACGAAGAAATATGACAATAAGGCCAAACCACTATCATATATAAATAATGTACCTGAGTTAGGTGTATTGGAATAGAAATAAAAAAAAAATATATATGTAGGTGAGTTTTTATAAATATTAGATGCGTAATTAATCTCACCCACTTAATCAGTTAGTGAATATAATATGTACTCATATGGATCTCACCAATTTAATATTACGGAGGGACATCATAAATTAAAATTAATTAAAATAATAAGACATTCAATTTAATGCTTGTTTTCTTTACACGATTGTCTTTTAGCAATTACTCGTGCAATGAAAATACTAATTAGGATATAAAACACTTTTTAGTGTCATACGCTGTAAAGTTTAAAAATAATGTTTGTTTTTTTTTATTGGAGTGCGTCAAGTATTGCATTTTATAATGCCAATACAGCCTTGTTATGATATTTTATTAATCATATAATATCCTCTAAAATTAAATTGAGTTCAATTTAATTAATTAGGTAAAGTATTTTAAGGTTTTTTTTTAACAATAACTTTGCTTTAAGAAAAATGATTGCTTTTTTTTTAATTTATCCTATATTTTATTACGAAACGTGTAAGCAAGAAGCATTTGCAATTTTTAAACCAATCAAGATAAAGAAGAATTGTATACTGCACGAACAACTGACGTTTAAAAAATTTTCAATAAATCCCACATCTACACTAAGGCGAATACCATGACGAAGCACGTATGTACCAAGCCTAATTCTCGGAACCACCATTGACAGCGGGGCAATTTGGCTTTCGGCGTAGTCTGTGGAAGTGTGGCCAATCAATTTTTTCCAGATAGCCCAACATTCAGATATGAACTCAGAATAGATAATATACTGGAAATGTTATCGTATTGAAAATTTTAAATAAAAGTGTCTCATTAAAATCCAATTTTGTCGTATCGGTAATTTATGTTTAAGTGAAATAGTAATTTGTATATATTTCAGTTTATTTTTATTTGTTTTGTTTTTAGTAACTCTTAAATTAAGAGCATCGACTGATTTACTATCTACATAATAATATGTCTAATGTTTTTTTTAAATACGGTGTTGACATGACTATAAACACAATTAAATTCACAATAATAAGTATTATATTTTTAATGTGATATCACTAACAAATGAGATAGTTAACATGTAATTTTTTGAAAAACGTATAACAATAAAAAAAAATATAGTATTAAAGTATAATAAAAAAATATATAATTATAAGTATGTGCATTTTTTTCGTCATAAAATTTTCATTCAAGTGTTACAAGTTTTAACGTTTCCTTAAGTTTTGATCTTAAATTTCCTTCGAATCTTTTTTTCTAAAGATTTTCCCTTCAAGAAGGCCAATAGAAGAGCGATGCCTTGTTATTTATTATATAAGTATAATATGTACATATGACTTATTCCACTTCTATTTAATATATTATCTGTTTTATATTCTTTAATAAAAAAAATTACTTCGTATTCGTCAGGCTTTGCTGGCAGTTGAAATTGTGTAATTTGTATAACATTGTAATAAAAAAAATTAACCAACCACTAGAATTATATGAAATTTTATATTTAATTATTATTTTTAATATTTCATAGCGCTTTAATATAATATTTATTTTATAAATAAAATAATAATAATCTCAAAATTAATATTGAAATGTTGAGGATTTCTTAAGCGCTGCAATAAAAAAAATTTGTAGTGCCTAGTTCGAGTTTTTTTTTCACGTATTCGATTGCATTGACTTTAACTGCAAATAGCATGGTACTCTGATTATTGTCACTACGCAGCGCTGTTTTCATTCCATAAAGTATTATTGTTACTATATATGCTTATCTTTGTTTATTTAACTGTACACTATTTATTAATTGTCACAGAGTTATCTGGCATAAACCCTACTTATATGTAGCCTTATTTTTTACGCAGTGGAAACCTTCAAATAGTACCCAGCTCCCTTAGGGGGAGGAACCGGGTTATGTGGGATTCTCACCCACTAAAACCACTGCGATGGCCGTCCTCGGCACGGATCGGAAAGGCTGCGGGTTCGTGTTGATATAACGCATCCGAGGCCCCTCCCGTGCTGTGCTCCGCTCGTGGCTCGGCGGAGCTCTCCTCAGGGGGCGAAGGAATTTCGCACCCCCTACTTATATGTAGCCTTGTCAATTCTGTCAAATCTTATCTTTTTTTTTCTAGGATAGGTAGGCGGACGAGCATATGGGTCACCTGATGGTAAGTGGTGACCAACGCCAATAGACATTGGCAGTATAAGATAATATGTTAACCATCGCTTATATCGCCAAACCGCCATCAACCTTGGGAACTAAGAGTTATGTCCTTGTGCTTGTATTAATTACACTGGCTCACAACAACTTTAAACTGGAACACAACAATACCAAGTACTGCTGTTTTGCGGTAGAACATCTGATGAGGGGGGTACCTATCCAGACGAGCTTGCACAAAGCTCTACCACGTAGATATTTGAATGAGATCATAGACAATTTAGTACTTTTTAAAGATTTGACATATTCCTGAAAAAACAAATTGCTGTTAACGCTATCGAATAAGTTAAATAACTGGTGACCGTGCAAGGTACACACGGTGCCTTATGTTATAATAAGTTTTCGATAAAAGTGTAGTATTTTATGTACATGCCACTCAATTTATTAAAACGCAAAATAAGGCTTATCGATAAAACACTTACTTTATGGTTATATGTATAATTATTGTATCGCAGTAAACATGTGATCTATTTAAACTTAATTGTCCACTTTCACTACATAATTGACAATTTATTTATATAATACAATTTCAATTAAATGCCTGACTTTCACATTCAACCAATTATATACCGTCTTGTGTATTGAAAGATTTTATTATACTACCATAAATATTATGTATGTATGATAGTAAATTGATTGGCTGTTTAATAGCTAGCTATTAAGGCTGAAGACATAGAGGTCTTGGGTTCAATGATATTTAGAAGAAAATTCTGACTATCAGCTCGAAGTTGTAATTTATAGCACGTAAAGCTGTAAGCTAAAGCTTAAACTACATCCGGTCGTGTTACATTGCCGTTCAATCTTACGGAAGTAAGAGAATGGAGAGTTCTCCTGCGTTCGCGCATATGCTTTTGCAATGAATGATATTGTCCTCAGACAGAAGGGACCTCTTCATATATTTTATACAATTGAACATATAAAGAAACCTTCAATAAATATAAATAATATAGTAAGTAATGTAGTAATATAGCAATTCCGATTCTTTGGGCGATAAATTAACCAGCCCTCCTGTCACCAAAGGCAAAAAGATATTTCTGATGAGAGTTTTTGCACTATTACTAAAATTAATATCAAAAAATTTTAGATATCGTAAATCATGTAGTTGTGCGTCAAATCGTAGACAGGATCTATTCGCTGGTATAAAGAAAGTAGCGGTCGACATGACGTTGCGTCGCCTGCCCCGAATTGGAGGTCGCCTAGAAAGTACTTGCATTCTTGGACTTCATTTTTACAAAATAAATGAATCTATTTATTGATCTTACATTTGTTAACTACACTTGTACATAATTAACAAAGTTAGTATATAAACAAATCAAGCAAGTAAATTTTAACCTACTTTTAATTTCTAGTTTTTGAGTCTGGTGATTTCTGATGAAAAACCTCTAGATACTTGTTTAATTTGGTACTTTTTGGTGAGTTTATGGTGGCACCCGGAGAAGGATAGATCCCAACCTTTGTATTTGGTTTGTCTTATAATTTTTTTGAACGTAATACATAGCGCGAACGAATGATGGATTTCGAAACTAAAATTTGTTAATTAGTCTTCATTCTCTCTACCAATAAATAAGTAAATCTCTACCAATAAAAAAGTCACATTTTTATAAGAAACCCGCAAACACACTAGTTTTAGGGGGTGATGGAGGTGTTTGGTAGCTCTTATTACTCTTTTTAAAATATAATAGGTAAACAAATAAATATAGATAAATAAAAAAATTATTCGTTACAATAAAATGTCTATTCCTTCTATATCTTTTAACGAATACCGTAAAATCTTGTATGGAATAACATATCTATTAATGTTTTATTATGTAATAATAATAAATAAATCTTCGACGGTTTGTCGTAATTCTCAAAACTTTGTCGAGAACATTATGCGCAGGCGCACCCTATCATCAGTGCGCACGATATAAATTAATGCCGAGTCACGCCCTTGTGGCGCCGTGTGGTGCCATCGTACCCACAATTATTTAAAACCATAAAGCATTCTAAGAGATCATCTAGACGATCACAAATACACGCGGACAATAATAATCTAATAATGACTTGATAAAGAAATGTATGGTCACATCAAAAATTACTACATAAAAAAAACATAAAATGGTGAGGTTGTAATTTATCTCGGCGATGTTGGAACCTGCATGTGTCGGATGAAAATATGACAAGCATATATGTATTCACCAGAGAAGACTAGTATAAGTTCCAAATGTGCACATATAGCTCGGGTCAAATAAGGGTCTAAACTCTAAACGAAATGGTACTTATGTGCATATATAGTCATCATGATTTTTCTGACATATTCAAAAATTTAATCAATTATTCACACTAAAACCTTCCCACAAATCACTCTATCTGTTGGTGAAAATCGTATGAAAATCCGTTTCCTAGTTTTCGTATATATCGCGTTCAAACAGACAGATAGACAGACGGCGGCGCGGTTGTTTTATAATGTCTTGATATTTTAGTAACGTAAAATAAATCGGTCTTCAATCTATTTTTTTTGCGACATTCGATAAATACCAGAAACAATAACAAAGGCCGTAGTGTTAGTCACGTTTCTAGAAAATTACGTCAAATAAATAACAGTTTTTAATATATCAAAGCAACAAGACAAAAAAAAATCGCGAATGAAGACATATATAACAATAAACCAAATCAAACTAAATAAAATAAATCATTCGTTAGAATATACTTTTAATTTTCTTATCGATACAAAAACAAAACGTATAATATGAATAAATACGACCCACCGCAAGAGCATTAGCGTTGCGATGAAAGAATTATGGCGATCAGAAATGTCAATAAGCGAAAGATAACCGAAGTTCAGAAATAAATACCAATAGCTGAAAGAGTTTGCTTTTGAACTCATTTGTAGTCTAAGAGTTATAATTTCGTAACTTCACTTCCAGTCAATTATGGACTGTTATTGAGGTAGTATAATTGCTTTTTTTTACTGTGTTAAGACTCTTAGGGTAAGCATAGCGTATAGGCAACATTGACTAAAAAAATATACACAATATACAAGATTATGTCAATTTTAAAAATCGTGGTGTTAATATTGATTCATTCTAACTCTATACTGCAATCAATGTCTATAATGCATCTAGTCGATGGTTATTTTTGTAGAAAAAAATTCAATAGCTTCCCGTGCCTCGAAAAAAAAAACTTAATGCCGTTGTTCCTGCACCTCTTTCCGGTCGAGTCGAATTCATTGTCGTTTCGAAATCAATCAGGAAACACACACATTTCGCATTTATTTCGCATTAATTTTAGAACTCGGTGGTTGTCCTGATTTGAACTCACGATTAAATCTCACGCTTTCTATTCAATCGCCATATCGGTTCTTACATAACACAGCTACAAGTAATTTAGCGAGCGGGTGTCGTATTCATCATTTCTCACTCTTATTAAAAACAATTACGCGTCGTAAAGCCGCAACTAATTGTTTCTGCAAAACAAATTAATGTTCGTGCAAAACGTCGTATGTGCCATTTGTGTAATTTACAAAAGAGGTTTTTTTAGCTATTGAATTAAATAATAAATTCATTGGTTAATCTACACCCTTTTTCGAGAATACTCATAAGAAATAATAAAGTCTCATAAGATCTAAAAAAGGTTTCCATAAAGAAAATAACACGATTTTTTCCAGATTAAAATTAAAACTTTTCACATACGACCTTACGGCGTAGACATAAAACAATTTATTATTTTACGACAATTTTATGGAATAAGTTCTTAAATACTGAGCACATATATATTTTTAGTGCAAACAATTTCTGTAATTTTTCACAAGAGTACAATAGGAAATGGATACCATTGTATCAACAGCCAAAATAACCGACGAGTTGAGATTTCAATCCTACCTAGGTACCTAGGACTTGTCGTATGCTTGATATTTGTGTCTATTATTCAATTTGTGTAAGTAAGAAAAACATCCTGAGGTAAATTCTGAAAAATTGATACCTACAAACTCGCACTGGAGCTGAGTGGTGGTGTAGTAGATATGGCCGATACTTTATTTCTATAAAAGTATATAATTATACCATGCGTTCCATTTTTGGAAGTTACCTACTTTAATATATTGTTAGGATATTATTTTAGTCCTACATCAGCGTTGTAAAAAAAAGACGCGCGTTAATTTTAAGCCGCCATTTTTTTCGTGCACAGAAACGTTAATTCATTAATTAATTATTAATTGAGCAAATAATTTACATCAATTTGATAAAAATCATTTCGTGGTTTTTACAAAATCAGATTCGATTCTGAATGTTAAATTTATATTATTAGATGTTTTGTTTTAAATTTATTAGTGTAATTGCGCCATACTTGGCGCAATTGTACCTTTGTCTCCATTTTATTACATTCATTACGATTGTTAAATAAAAACACTTGGGAGTTAACTATCATTATTAAATTTGTAAAATCATTCATTTTGTGTTATTAACGTTAATCTAGGCTCTCATCTCCTGGCTTACATCGGCGATACAAAGCGTCCGGTAATAATCGAATGATTCTTTAATTACTCGCTTTTATCTCCGGCAACCATTAGCGGCCGATCGTCCCACGCATTCTTAATTGCTATCAATTCGATTACCATTCGCTTCTCAATATAAATCCGAACTCGGTTTTAGAATCGATTTAATGGTTCTTTTATGTTTGGAGTTAAAACGAGTAATGTTGTGCACTAATCGAACTGTAAGAGGGCTGATAGACAAGGAGAGGAACATTAATTTTAAATTACGAACATCTCTATTAAATAGCCGTATTAAATTAAAAAAAAAAACATTTTAAAATCTTACGATTATAAGCGTGACGTATGACCTTTTTTAAAACACGATTCTCTTAGCTTGCCGATGTTAGATGTTTTGAGGCGTAATTCAAAAGCTTCCATTAAAGTTTAATAAGTTTAGAGGGTGCATATTGTGGAATAACTTTGATGGCTCGGTATTCGTAAATGAAAACATGATCGGCTACAAATACAAAAACGATTTGTTAATTTAGAAACAGGACGATATTTGTTTTAGTCAAAAAAAATGTTATTATTGTTTAATATTACAGTTCTTGGGACGAGACGGTTGGCGTGGTTGGTAGATTGCCTTTCGCGCCGCAGGTCGTGGGTGCGATTCCCACCCAGGGCAGCCATTTGTGTCCATGAATTTGTCTGTTTGTCCATATAGTGGCTGAAGTGCAAGGCCGTAATACCCACTAAAACCACAGCGTATACTTCACCGCCTTTAGGGGGGTACCAAGGGGTCGCGTGAGCATTCTACCCTGACACCCCGACGGTTAGCCCGAAGGCCACAACCTCCTTGGCGACGGATTAAGTTGTTGGGCTACGCCACCAAAAAACACCCTGATGGCCGCAGAGGACCGGGAGGACGGCAACCTGACAACACCGCATCTCCTCTTCCTCTGCGGCCCCACCGCAACGCAACATATGGTGCGCCCCCATTCGGTCGCGGGAGATAGGGCGCGCGGCAACGCAACACCGACACGCCTCTCCTCCCGCGATCACTCCCACTGTGAGGGACAGACAGAACTATCCCCTGCACCCGCCCCCTGGACGCATCCAACGCAAGCCTCCTCCTGAGGCCCACGAGGAGCGCCCCACGTCCGGGATCCCGCTTAGCTTTCCCGTCGCCGACCTTACCACGGGTACTGAGCCCCCCCACCACGACAAGGTGGAGATCCCACTCGGGGGGGGGGGGGGGGATCAGATGGCCCTGTGTGAATACTGTCCCAGGATATTTATTTATTATTATTTATTCTTATGTTGTGCATGCGGTAATTACTTTTACCTTTACACTTAATTATATTCATTTCAATTTTACTTCCAAAGTTCCGATAGAAACATCGTCGACAAGACGCCATTTTTTGCGAAGTCATAATGAATATCAATCATCAATATCTCGAATAAATTAAGAGGTCAATTTAATGTCGACGCCGTTTTTTTTTCTTTACTAGTCCTCTAGTCAGTAAAGGCTAAAATTATGTCTTTACCCTCACGTGAAGTGATGGGAAACATCAGACGGCAATCGAGAGTTATTGCGTCTGTATGTGTTTGTGCTATTATGTGGTTTTTTTTTCACAGAATAAATGGATGTGATACAGCTGGGACACAATCTAGAGTCAAGTTAGTTGTCTGAGTTGTATTCGATCGTGAAACGATATTTAAATTCTAATGTGATTTTATTTTAACATGTTTGTATATAATATATGTACATGTAAACGTTTTCGATTTTGATAAAATAAAGACCCGTTTTTAAGATTACCCCGGACAAACAAACAAACAAACAAAAATAAAAAGAATGATTGTTTTACTTTTGATAACTTGCAAATAAATAGCTTTTAAATGGCGCACGTAGTCATTTCAATTTAATTTATTTGTACTTTGTATTTATTACCTTTTAATTATTACTTTATAGATGGTAACATTAGAGATAGGTAACCATAAATATATTAACGCTTATACGTGACGATGTAAAAAAAAAACAAAGAAACACTTCGAACATGAAGCGGCACTTCAAAGCAACTTCCCATCTGTCTATCCGAAGATTCACTTAATTAGCTTTAAGCCCCCCTCCAACCAACGCCGCGTCTCGCGTGCGCGGGCGCAGCGGCGTGCGTGGCAAATTGCAGCCTTCGTGAATACCCTTAATGATAGCTTAATTGCTTGTAATTCCTTTCTACTGGTAGCACATTTCCAGTGTTACAAAACCGACTCCACCGCTTTTTGAACTCAGGGAAACTCGGGGAGCGGATTAATCGCGGTCCACACAACGATGGTCAAAGCTATACGTACGAGAATGCCGTCGGAGATAAACGCGCCTCCTCGATGGCTTGTTTTTTATTAAATATTTAATTATAAAAGTCCTTTCGCAAATTAAGCAGGCTACGCTGAAATATGTATAAGTTAAGTTCATTTACTTTTTAGGGGGCGTTATAGCGGATCTCGGCCATTGCGTTGCAATTAGTAATTATTTTTGATATGCAGTAATTGAATGAAATTATTATAATTGTTATAATGTGGAAAATAACATTCAGCGGTGCGCAGTTTAATGAGTAGACACTAATTTGAATCATTTTTCATCATACCTTTGGAGATTGACATAATTATAACAATATAAGTAATAAAAATTAAATAAACTTATTTACACTTTCACATCTTAACTACTATACTTGGTGGTAGAGCTTTGTGCAAGCTCGTCTGGGTAGGTACCACCCACTCATCAGATATTCTACCGCAAAACAGTACTGTTGTGTTCCGGTTTGAAGGGTGAGTGAGCCAGTGTAATTACAGGCACAAGGGACATAACATCTTAGTTCCCAAGGTTGGTGGCGCATTGGCAATGTAAGCGATGGTTAACATCTCTTACAATCCCAATGTCTATGGGCATTGGTGACCACTTACCATCAGGTGGTCCACATGCTCGTCCGCCTTCCTTTGCAATAAAAAAAAAAAATCACACGCTGCCAGGAGTACAGAAAAGGCACATCTAACGAGGTGTCTAACTCCTGAAATCTAAATCACGCAGGTGAAGTCGTGTTCGGAAACTAGTATTCAATAATGTTAATAAATATTTTAAGCTGAATACATTGCTACTTTATCCAAGTATGTTGAAGAAGTAGCAATAAAAAAATACGTCTGTGCAAGACCGTTGATTGAGCGAATAATTGCTTGAATGTTTTACAATAAATGCTAAGTAATTGATATCTACGAATAGATAAGGTTCCTTATGAGCGAGTTTACATCTTACGAGTGTTCAGTATCATGCATCATGCAAGATGAATATATAAATGATAACTTCACTTAAAATAACACTTCTCTACATAAATTAATTAAGAGTAAGTAGTTACGTATTCCAATCGGAATAGAAATAAATGTACCGTAGATTTTCATCAAATTGCATGCGATCGTCAAATCGTTCTGCACTGTAAACAGTTCTTGATTAATTTACCCTTATTCATAATACAATACTATTCCAATTAACTAGTTATAACCACATTAATTAAACTTTCAAAGTTCCGAAAACAACTTAGCGGACATTGAAAACGCCATATTTATTTTTATATTTTCGCGTATTCATAGTGAATGTCATAGATTATTCAAGATGTCGACCAATGACATCGCGTCAATTGCTATCGATGACCAATGATATCGCATTAATTCGGTGTCAAATTTGTTTATTTGGGCTTATTAACCTACTTCAAAAAAAGGTGGAGGTTATTAATTCGTCTGTATGTTTTTTTTCAACTCAACTCCAAAAATAACAATAATTGTAACTACATTATCAACCACACAACACAATCGTACCTACATATTGATGAGTAGAAAAAAGTAAGTTAATTATTATCAAATTATAGAAGAATACGCAATTATTTTTTTACTTTTTAGTGCATACTAATTTGTTTTTCTTTTGAAGTCGGTTTTAATTTTGTTAAAATTTTTGTTTATTCCTGTTGTGGTTGGAATAGGCTATATGAATAAAAGTGCGTGTCAGACTCGCCCACCGAGGCCGAGGGTTCGAAAGACAGGACGGGCCGCGACGGGTCGACAAATGTGTATTGGTTTCACCTTACTTTTCCGTACGAAGTCGGGATGGGCAGCTAGATTCTTTATTAACAGATGAGTGTAAAATAATATAAGCCTATTCAAAGCGTGTAACTGTTATCCCTTTAACACATTATAGTGGGGGCACTAAGACGGTGTAAAATTAGTCGGGTAACTTCAAACGCGCCGGTAACCCTTTGACCGCGCCGCCATTGTCTCCCACATGTTGTTTTAATACTTATAATTTTCTTTTGTCATGTTATCTTGCTACAATAATTTGAACATTATTTCTGTTATAATTAAGGTTTAATTTGTCTCTTTTATCCGTTCGTGTTGTTCGTTACGCAATAACCGTCTTTATAATTTAAGTGTTAATGGGTAAAGTTGAATGGGATATTTTTTTAATCAATTTTATTTATGCAACTTTTGTAGGGTTGTCAATTCGTACTATTATTAAATAATTTACTTTTTCATTCATCACATATAATAAGGAAATCCATGTAAAATGTTAATTCATTTGTGATACATAGATACGCAAGAAATTATCAACTAAAATATTTTGATAAGCATTAATAATCCGCTCTACAGTTTTTCACATCACATCCCATCCTTTACAGACTTTACTTGTCACCCTGATATATTGTTGTCGATTACCTTTTCGTGTCCACATTCAGAAGTAGTGACAACGCTTGAATCAGTAGTGATTTTCTTTGAAATGTATTTAATGTGTATAGTCTATGGACAATGATCACCATTTACCAAAAGATGATTTTCTAAGCTGGCTGGCTTTTTTACTTTAAAAAAAAACGGTAGGTATATTTAATAATTCGTTGATTTACTTGCAGTATTTTTATTCCACACAGCCGAGTTGACAGCCCTTATTTAAATTGTTCACAAAAATACAAGAGTTTAAAAGAGTTGTGAAATGAAATTTGAGCGATTTCTTTGATGTTGGTATTATTGCTAGCGGTGGTGTCACCCGCGTCGACGCATTCGTTACACGAACACAAACGAGCGCCGTTTCCGGTGTTATAATACATTTCTACTTTGATGTATGCACCTATAACTATTATGAACACAGTTACCGACACTTCGCGTTGAAGTTTATTATACTATGACTATATATATACGATTGATGAGCCGGTTGGCGTGTTTGGTAGACATCTGCCTTTCGCGCCCCAGGTCGTGGGTTCGATTCCCACCAAGGACAGCCATTTGTGTGCATGAACATGTCTGTTTGTCCTGAGTCGGTGTAACTATCTATATAAGTATGTATTTACACATAAAAAATAGTATATCAATTATCAGTGGTTTGGTTTCCATATTACAAGCTCTGCTTAGTTTGGCAGCAGATGACTGTTTTTTTTTTTATTGCATAGGAAGGCGCACGAGCATATGGGCCACCTGATGGTAAGTGGTCACCAACGCCCATAGACATTGGAATTGTAAGAGATGTTAACCATCGGTTACATCGCCAATGCACCACCAACCTTGGGAACTAAGATCTTATGTCCCTTGTGCCTGTAATTACACTGGCTCACTCACCCTTCAAACCGGAACACAACAATAGCAAGTACTGCTGTTTTGCGGTAGAATATCTGATGAGTGGGTGGTATCTACCCAGACGAGCTTGCACAATGCCCTACCACCAAGTGAATAATGTCCCAGGATATTATTCTCATATACACATAAGTACTTACAATTACTTTACAATAGTTAATGAAAAAATATATTAATGTCCCACTGCTAGGCTAAGATAAAGGAGGTCTTTTTGAGGAGAAGGTTTGCAGCTTATTCCACCACGCTACGCCAATGGGGGTTGGGGAATTCACATATGTTTCAGACACATGTAGGTTTCCTCGCGATGTTTTCCTTCACCGTCATAAGTATTTACATGACATTCAGTGGTGCTAGCCCAGGTTTGAACCCATCATCATCGGTTAAGATTCACGCCTTTTTACATCTCGGCATTCAATTAATTAATTAATATTTATTGCTTTATTTCCAATGTTTTTAATATATTTTTTAAATCTATTTTTATAGAAATGTTGTTAGGTAGTATATTTTAGTATTATAAAAAATATTGTTTTGTTATAATATGTTTACCTTAAGATGCATATTGTCTGCCTTGAAGAGTCGCACTTTATGCTTAGTTATGGGTTTTTATTATTTCATGTGCAAGTGTAGTGACTGCTGATGGATCTCAATAAATAAATAAATTTATCTAAATCAATAACTAACGATGCAAAACAATATGAAAAGTATATTTTTTTTGTCCGCTTTCGACTACAATTTTCACAATTCCTTGTGAGACCTTCGGAACTTAGTAGTAAGCCAGTTGTCTGTATTTCGAGTTGTAAGATTTTGGTCTTGATAAATAATGAACGCTTCGATAGATAGAGACAGCTGATCGCGGGGCCGGAAGGTAATCATAGGAACTGCGCTCTGGTGAGCCGTGAACTTCTACTGACTCAAATACTTCCTGGTCTGATCGAATCGATTCTGATGCGAACGAATATTTTCTAAAATATGTAAGAATTTTTTTTTATTTATATTTTAATTCGTATTTGTCATTGATTTTTACGACTCGGGTTCGAGCTGGTTGGTAAGAGATATATGAAGTAGAACAGCGAGTCGTTGTTTTGTATTATTAATGAAAAAAAAATGTCCGCATATCGTACAGCAGTTTTTATTGTTATAAATTTAATAAGTTATATCAAAATCGGTACAGTACTTATAAAAAAAATATTAATTTTGGTTTAATAGGTACTGCTATATTTTGGTTGTTTATTCAAATTAGTATGGAGATATTATATTATGGTAACAAAATATTTCATCTATACTAATATAGTATAAGCTGAAGAGGTTGTTTGTTTGATCCGGCTTATCTCAGGAACTTACTGGTTCGAATTTAAAAACTTTTTTTGTGTTTTTTTTCCTTTTATCGAGAAAGGCTGTAGGCTAATTTTCATTCATTATATTTTAATTAATTATACGCGGATGACACCGCGGTGTTCAGCTAGTATTATGTATTTACTAATTGCTATATTACTTAATCAGTGGAAAAATCTTATGAGAATCCATTCCGTAGTTTTTGAGTTTATTGCGTTCAGACAGACAGATAGACCGTCTTTGCGTTATAATATGTAGTTCTGTAATTAAAAAAATATATATTTATAGGAGCTTGAGAGATTTGAAAATTAGTAGAGCTTGTATCGCATTAGTTAATAGCCGCAATCAACTACTATACAATTTTATACCTTTGTATCAATTATGACTTAAGGTTGTAAAAGTTTGGCGAAAGGTCGTTCACCTTATTTATTGAATAAGGTTTTTATCTACGCGCACATAGACCAAATAGTTCTGATCAGCTTTTCAGAAGCGAACCTGTCTCACTTTTAATCATTTTTAAATTATATTATTTTCGCAGAATTATTTATTAATTAATGACATGATATCATTTTAATTTTAATTGTTATTAATAATATGTATAATTTTAGTTGCTACCGTCTCAACAATTTGCTAAGTAATGACTTTTGTGAAGACTTGATTGGTTTGTGATTATTTTAATGTGACAATATTTTGTATATTTTGTAACACAGAAATAAATAAATGAATAAGCACATTCTGTTCTAAGTGACATTATTCATGAACAGGAGCCTGTCAGGAGTCGCTCATTTGAATACACTTGGCTGTGAATCTGCGGCCCGTGACACCGGTCCCATTGTACTCGTTACGCCTTCCTGCTGTGTCCCGCTGACTGTAGTGTCAAATAAATCTGTACTATATTAACTGCAAGTTTATCATTTAAACACATTACGCACTTGTTCTTTTTTATTTAATTTCTAATCTCCTCAGTGTTGTCCAGGCCTGCGGCTGCGGTGTAGGTGTCTTTTGATTTTATTATTACATTGAGTTTAGTAGTTTGATGCGCTCTCATTTTTTTTTGAATTTCCATCAACATCACAATCAGAAATTCAGAATGACAATTAATTACTTGGCTTACTCTCAGTGTTGTCCAGGCCTACGGTGTAGCCTCAGTGTTGAGTTTAGTAGTTTGATGCGCTCTCATTTTTTTTTAATTTCCATCAACACCACAATCAGACATTCAGAATTACAATTAATTACTTGGCTTACTGGCATTTCGTTTTTGTTGTTTGGTATTTCCTTTTTTTGGGTGCCATTTGCTTTTTAAGTACTGACCTAGTTCTTCGATGTACGATCTTTCCTAAGGTTTCAGGAAACTGAATCAGTTATTGTTGGCTCGAATCAGTATTGGATCTGATAATTATGTGCAATTGTCTGATAATGCTACTTAGTTCTCACAGGCTGAATTCCCTAAATATCTTTTGATGAATGACGACATTTCGTCAAATAACAGGAAGTGCCTCGAGAAATATCACTAGAAATCTGATATGGCTGACAATAGTTGCCATATTGAGATTTTCTTTACGTGGATAAGCTTGAAACTTTGCTCAATAGCTGTCGACCCCTTTTTCTTTCGATATAATGGCAATCTCTTCCGATTCTTAGGGGAATAACAATAGGTATCAAAACATGTCATCTGGAACACTATAATATTCTTAATGGTATACAGTTTATAAAATATATAAATTGATAATCTATTAATTTCTATTATTGGACATTCATAAGATTTCACCTGAAACGTTAAAACAAATACTTATTTCTGAAAAAAAATACGTTTAAATTCTTCATTCATTGAGCAAAACAAGATCAAAAAATTCACCGGCCAGTATATTTTTTTTGCGTCATTGTAATTAAGCCTAAAATGTAATCTCGCAATATCATACAATCGGCATGAATATTAAAAGGCTCATGTCGACGCAGCGTATGCGCAGCGGGAGCCTGTATTAACACCTACTCGCCCACCATGACGCCTCGCGTGATTCTGACAACAACAAAAAATCCCGCCTGTTTTTATACGTTCTCAATAGTTTTCATAACTTTAAAAGGTTTTATATCGAGGTACATTTATAGTTCTTTTATGTTTATGTATATTTTATCTCACATTTTGTATGAGCTTTATATGAAATTAGGGCATTTATATTCATGTCAGCCCTATTATATCTTAAAGTATGTAGGTAGGTTACAGATATATTAAAACTAAAAAGAGATTTTAATCATTTGCAATCTTATACGTATAGCTGGTCAACCGTGAGGTAGGTTTGTTTGAATCTATCCAAATGAATAAAGTTGGATGAAGTATATAAATGATAAACAATTGTGGAGTTAGTATTTGTTTGACTTTATGTCAGATAAATAATAATGCAATTGTATTTAATTAATTATCAATGTAACTTTATCGTCGCAATACTAACTCCTGAGTTTCTCGCCAGTTCTTCTCCCTAGAATCTACATTAGCGGTATCTACATTAGAATATACTTGAATAAAGAATATTTTAATTTAATATTTGAAAGTTACCAAAATCAAAACAGCCATTATTACATAGCTAGTTTACAAGAAAAAGGTATTAATACGTTTAAATGACAGTTTTTTTTATCCTGGGACGTTATTCACACACGGCCATCTGATTCCAAACTAAGCTGAGCTTGTACTATGGAAACCAGACAACTGATATACTACTTTTTTTAATAAATACATACTTATATAGATAATTACACCCAGACTCAGGACAAACAGAAATGTTCATGCACACAAATGTCTGTCTTGGGTGGGAATCGAACCAACGACCTGCGGCGTGTTAGGCAAGTGTCTTACCAACCAAGCCAACCGGCTCGTCGTAGTTTGAAGGATTATTTTCATAAACTGGATTCGATGCCAGCGAATACCCTTTGAAATGCCTTTAAGTACGAAATGGCTATTATATAACAGACTATATATATAATGTATATATAGGTATTCTTCTTATAAATGACAGTAAAACAAAAATGTTTATAGCTTAAAAAAGTTAAACGTAGGTATATATAATAATTTGCGAGAAAAATTTTCGTTTCATTATCTTTCGAATGTTTACAAAACTCCACTTATATTTGCGACAAAACTTTCGACTTGTTTCGACGTTACAGTTTTTACTTGAACTGAGCCGGCATTCCGACCAAATTGTACTGGTGATGGTGGATGACCACGGTTTCTATATATTATTAATATTTACTAACGTTAGATTTTGTAAAAATATATATATATATATATATATATAAACAAATTCTAATTTAAAGTATTTACTGTACAAGTAATTATTTTAATTACAAACACAAAATTACCATTTGACCATTATTTTTATTATCTAATAATAATTTTAATCATTGAACAAAATAAAAAAAAAAATTATATAATTTTATGAAACTATTATATATTTTTACATTACAAACATAAAATAGTTTTAAGTAATACTTATAATTACATACTGTAAAAATAGATTTTAAGTTTATGTGAAATTCTGTTAGAAGCAGGATTGTCAAGTTTAGTGTCTCTCTCTGATCGTGACGTGTGGTCTCCGCACACGTCCAGAACGTCCTTGTTTTTGCCACTCACTCGCAAATTCACTTAATTGTGTCTACGACCCCGGGCCACGTCAGACGCGCGGTAATTGTTCCAGTCTGGTCATCAGCTCTTTGACCAATTCCCGCTAATTCTAATACCACTAGAATAACTTCTATGGTATGATAATAAGGGCTTTATTGCTTCTGTTTAAATTTTAAACCATTCCAAGTGTCTAAACCGTTTCGCTTTAAAACGATCTTAATTGTTCAACACTCGAAATTAACGTTGCTTAGCGTATTTTGATAATTACTGATATCTCTTTCTCTCATCGTTGATTTGAAATTCGAAAGAAAGAGACACAGCATTGCTTAATTTTATTTACATCTTAACATTTTTAGGTAGAGTCGTAACTTTTAATTATATTTGTAAAGAATAATATCTATTACGGACAGGCCTGGACTACAATCATAGGCCAAAAGGCATTTTGTTTGAGGTCCCATTCCATTTTGATTAAAATAATATTATTTTTGGTTTAGCTGGTACCTCTTGGCTAGCCAGACCCCTGAGCCGTTCGCTGTAGGCTGTAGGCCTAGATATAAATCCGGGGATAATAATAAGATATTTGTTGCCGGCCGGTAACCAAACAAGAGGCTATATTGAATATTATTTTGTTTATTGTACTGAACCAAAAATAAGAATCAATTATTCAAGAAGCACTTACGAGCACTTTTTAATCGTCATTTAATAGATTTAATGTTACAACCCATCCAAAAGACCATCGTATCATCGTAGATTTTATTGAGATGAGCTGAAATAAAACGTAGGATGTACTCTTTATATTTAATTACTAGCTGTGCAGCGCGGTTTCACCCGCGTCTAATTAATATAAATATAATGAATAAAAATCAGCCTAGACCTACAATACCTAGATTAAAGGATTATACAACACAAAAATAAATTTTAAATTAGAACCAGTAGGTCCTGAGATTAGCCGGATCAAACAAACAAACTCTTCAGCTTTATATTTTAGTATATACTATATATACTAAATTGATATATATACTAATATACTATATATACTAATTGATATTGATGTATGATAATTGTTATAATTAATCAAAACTGACGGCTCTGCGAATTACGCAACCACATACATGATGCTATGGGCGTTGATCTGTCTTATTTATCATGTATTTATATATATTATGTATTTATCTATTCATGCATTCATTCTAAACATATATATCTTTCCATTTTAGTTTGTTGACTGAAAGAGATTCCTTTTTGGGATAAGTCTGCCTTTGTAAACGTTTAAATCAAAATAGTATTAAGAATTTTTTGTGTATGTATTCATGTTTTTCTAAGTACAATAAAGATATCAAAACAACTATAATTACCATTGTGTAATGTAGGTATTCTTCTTTTAGTAGTCTTGTTTTTGGAAGAGTTTAGTAAGTTAAGTAGTAAAAGTATAAACACATGTTGTTTCTAAATGATTGATCGCTGGGATAAGGACCCTTCTTCCTTTGAGGAGAATGGACTTAACTCCAAACAGTTTTGTCTATGGAGCTGTTCCAAAGCTGGTTAACGGATACACATTACATGTGTTATCCATAACCGCGTAGCGCAACATGAATCAGAGCACATATCATTCACACACAGTTCTTCGAGTAAGATTCATTGTACTAGGCAATAGGTTTGCCCTATTCGCCTTTTATTTCACTTAAGTGTTTAATATAAGGTCCTCCAGAACGTTTCGGCCACGGGGCAATAGGTTTGCCCTATTCGCCTTTTATTTCACTTAAGTGTTTAATATAAGGTCCTCCAGAACGATTTCGGCCACGGCGCCGGAGGCCAATCTCAAGAGAGATTAGCCAACTGCGCAGGAGATATTATAGTGCACAAGTGTGTGCGCTAACACAGGTGCACTCTCTTTTCCTTAGCTCTCATAATGAATGGACTCTCGATGGGACGGATGCTTAATATAATGCCTGTACAAAGCAGTACCAATATATTTTTTGCCTTTTCATTTAAATCTCAAAAATAACGTTTGAGTATCAAAAAATCGTTCTTCTAACATTCTTCAGTCTTTTAGAGTTCCTGCTGGATATAGGTCGCTGTTAATTGGCACCTGACCTGTCCTTTGTATCCAGCAGTTTCCCGTCGTCTTCTTTATGCCGTCAGTCTACCTTGCCTTTTTGCCACTTTGTGTGGTGACTGCATGCTAGCTTGACGACCTCGGTTATCTTCGTTCGTATACGGATTTCATCGTTATTAAGAAATGATTATATTGTAGATTTGGGATCGAAGAAAGTTAGAGAGAACAGATTTATATATACATACAACGCATGGAATATAAAATCTAGTGAAATTTGTATGACTCAGCTGAATCAGAGTCGCGTTATAAGAACATCGTAAATATTAATTAATTTGGCGCAAGTCGATAGCGGTCGCCGCTCGGTAGTTGTTCGGCGATCGCTTCCTGCACATTTGCATGTACTGTCAATCGAGCCGCCGGCCGAGCCATATCTGACGTATTAATTACGATACTCGGCCGACTGTACTTTGTCATTGGCGTAAGTTTGTAGCTTTAGCGTTTTATAAAAGAGCTGCTTCGCCCGGTTCCACTCGCGTTTAATGTTCCTGGTCCGCCCCCGCGGAGGTTGTGGACGAGTATATGTGCCACCTGATGTAAGTGGTCACCGACGCCCATAGACATTAGCATT
Organism: Nymphalis c-album; assembly: GCA_963151315.1. NCBI lineage: Eukaryota > Metazoa > Arthropoda > Insecta > Lepidoptera > Nymphalidae > Nymphalis > Nymphalis c-album. The sequence goes on along the minus strand of OY720602.1, from coordinate 1,835,577 downwards.
ATAAGACTATTGGGCTATCTGGGTGGTTCCAGAGATCAAACAAATAAAAAACAAGTTTTTGAGATGATATATGATATAGGAATAGGATTATTATTGCTAATATTATTAAAATAAGGGTTTTTTTTATTGCATAGGTAGGCGGACGAGCGTATGGGCCACCTGATGGTAAGTGGTCACCAACGCCCATAGACATTGGCATTGTAAGAAATGTTAACCATTGCTTACATCACCAATGCGCCACCAACCTTGGGAACTAAGATGTTATGTCCCTTGTGCCTGTAATTACACTGGCTCACTCACCCTTCAAACCGGAACACAACAATAGCAAGTACTGCTGTTTTTCGGTAGAATATCAGATGAGTGGGTGGTTCATACCCAAACGAGCTTGCACAAAACTCTACCACCAAATAAAAGGTAACAAAAAATATTAAAGTGGAAGTATGCAGTCCATCCATATCATAATAGTAAGAACAACACGTCTTAAACATGTTTTCCTTTTGTAAAATGTCCCATAGATAGGTTTATTTAATAAAGACAAATTAAACACATGAAAACACAACGATTTGAACCCACGATCTTCGGTTAAGATAACATTCTAACCAGTGGGCCATTCCGGATTTATGTTACTCATATTGATTAAATATCAATTTACTAGTCAATTTGAAAATGAATTTATCATTTAATACCCATTTCCAGAAATAAGATTAAAGTTATAAATTGATGCCTGCGATTGAAACCAGGAAGTAATAATTGTTTATAATATAATCTAAATATGCACGATAATCTCACAATATTGCTCAATTATTCACGATAACGCTGACGAATAAGTCTCAAGACTTAGTCGCTACTCGTACTTGCCAGGGCATCGCTGACTTTTTTATCAATGAATTCTTGCGATAATTTTTTCAGACATAATTTGTGAATTATGTTATCGTAAATAACTTTAAATCGACAATTTTGTTTTCGTAGTATAATAATAATAATAAAGCCCCTTTATTTCCAATCCACAATAATAATTGTTATTACATTATTATTGCTTAATATTTATCAACAATAGGTGTATGATTTTTAATGTAACGTGTTTTCTGTTCTGAAGGAAATTAAATTTTCGTATTAATTACTACCCAATTCTTTGAGCTTGGTATCAGTAAGTTTTTGTCCAGGTGATATTCATTTATTATTAATCGTATAGGTATTTGTTGTTTATACAAACGAATTATTATATTGTATTGTTTATTTTTTACGATTATTATTATATACTTTTTGTTCATGGCTTTTCATCAAAAATATTACACCCCGTCTTATTGCCTCTCCTGGTGACAGGATTGCTGCTAGTATTTTTACCACCATTCCACGCGTCACGATTTGTACAGTAACTACTTTAAATTTAATATCTATTCATTTAAGGTTTTAATATAAATATATATTTTTTTTATTTAAAAACTACAACCAATGTTATAAACTTCAAATAATAAGTATGAGCACCGACGACTGGAATATATATATATAATCTATTTCAGACATATGCCTTAATTATTTCTTAGATATATTATGTTTTATAACGTAATTGTTTGTCTTTTAATTGTGATAAAGAGGAAATAAATAAAAATTCTTACTCGTTTATATTGTAACAAATTGAGAAGCAAGCAAAGTGCGTCTCTTTCTGACATAAGGAATTTGACATTTGTAAAAAGATGACAAACATAAATATGTTTAATTGAAATAGCTAAAATAGTTCAATAGGTACCTACATACCACATAGCTAGATATGTCTGTTAATTTCCTTTGAAGTCAAACGAATATGACTCTAGTTCTGTTGTGATAAAAACCTTTTGCACAGTGGTATAATATAAATATATACAACAACAATAATCTAAATTAGCTTTTTTTTCTCATAACTCGGACCACAATCATCACCCAACAGTCCACGCATGCGTCCTTAATTAGGCATTCCGCTCTCGTCCGGGCTGCGTACGCGCTGCCCGGCGGCGCCTTTGACTCTCGATCAGGCGTCCCGCTCACACAATGCAACTATTCATACAAACAACCACTATAAAAACAACCTTCCTTGTCTTTCAACATGAAACGATGTCCCTACGATTTGCAGGTCCACTTAGAGTGGTCAAGACAACGGACCGAGATATGTAGAGTGCTGTGCGGTTTTTGATCTTAACCGTTTGAAATAGAGTTGGTATTGCATTATACTGTTTACATATTAAAGGTGTTATTGGAGTGATGTAATGAAGGGGCCTAATTGTGTATTCTACTTGGGATGCCTGGGAGATAAAAGAATATGCGATAAAGCCATAGGTTGGCTCTTTTGCGGGTCTTCCGGTATTGTGGTCTAGGGGTTGTGGTCAATAATCTGTATACTTTTTTCAATAAACTCAATTTGTCGTTACATAAGTAAGATTAAATCTAGATTCTAGATAGTTTCGAGATAATATGTAAAGTAACCTGTATGAAAGTTCAACGACCTGTCTTAAGACTAATTACGAGTGAATTAATAAATTGGATCGTTCGAATCCCGTGATAATATAATTCCCAAATTTCTCAATTGCCCAACGCTTTTACTGTAGCAATATAAAAAAAATATAATCCATCCCTATGGGCATATACACTTAATTTAATCTGTGCATCATTGTCTCGCCCATCTCCCTCGGTTATAGCGACGCTACAAAATTACTCCCACTGATTGCGTTGAGTTGCACGAATTAGGCACCTTTCCTTTTTTTTTTAGTTCGTAATGCCATGTTCATGCGTTCAAAGTTTTATCGAAACATATGTGCGTTTAGAACGCACCGGCCGCGGCCGACCGGTTCCAAGCCTCTGCCTTTGAGCCGCGCCGCGTTCGAAATTTGAATCAGTCCGCTACGAACTTCGTTTAAGGAAAGACGTGCGCTCCATTTGAAAGACGTTCCGTAAACTTTATACGAAAGTGTTGTGTTTTTATGACTGAATAGATTTAATATGACTGAAAATATATACATTATATTGTATTTTTTAACTGTGAATCAATGATGGGTCGGTTTTTGTGTATATTTCTCCTGGTTTGGATGGTTGCCGCTGACCAGGAGGAGGTCGAAGGTGGAAAATGCGAGAGGATTAAGCTGTCTCAGTGCCAGGACCTTGGTTATAACTGGACAGCTATGCCTAATCTTATGGGACACAGAGATCAGAAAGAAGCTGAAGAAGCGGTAAGTTAAAGCAATATTTTGTTATTAGAGAATAAAATTACTTATTTTTTCATATCTATTTACTTAGTTACACGAAAATAATCATATAAATAATATTATATACGGAACAAACTTCGAAAAGCGAATGCCAAATGTTGCATTTTAAATATATAATTGAAATAAAGTTTGATGCAATTGTAATTAGAGGTGCTCTACATATTTGACGCTAACTCTACCTAGATGCTTTTATGAAACGTAATTACGAGTTATGCAGATCTCAAATTTAGTAAATACAAACTAATTTATAGATACAAACAGCTACCTAATACAAGTACATAAGAACCAGAGGAAAATATTCGTGTGCGAAAAATATAAAACATTACTCTTTTAGATGATAATATTAGTTTGTTTACTTTTTAGACAAACATCAAAACGATTCAAATTATATGAGGTATATTAAAATATTTATAATAATACGTATTTTAAATATATTTTAGAAGGGCTTATAATAATTCATATCATTCATCATTCATATCATTCAATACATTTGTTTGTATGTGTATGTATTTTGTAAATTTGAAAATTCCTATTAGATTTAAAAAAAAAGTTAAATCATAGATGCTATTATTTTTGTCTAATAATTAGTATAGGTAAACAGAAATATATAGTTAAGCACGCCTGTTTCGACATACGCAATAAACTGTGCAAATATTTTTATCTCCCACCAAAAAGTTTTTATATTAATATCAGTTCGTAAGCTTCATGGTAGGGGAGGCAATTTATTGCTTAGTAAGGGTTACGAGTGACAGATGAATAGATTTAACGACTTGTTAATATTATCTGTTACAATGCACAGTTTGAGGGGTTACTGTTTGATTTCGCTACTGTGTATGTTCAACAGGGTATTTCGAGATAAGATCTGGTCTATTCACACGAGAATTTCATGCTAATGTTTATAATTAATTGATAAGATATCAAAATAGCGGATATATTAAGCAGATTACGTTGCATCTTTGCTTTATCTTTGACTTATTAAGTAAATTAAAAATAAAAAAATTAACACCAATTAAAATTCCTTTATCTCGGTATCATTAAAAGTAATTTAAGTTCTTATATTTTTTTGCACCGCCTTTTTTATTATTTTGAATAAATTATAAATTTTAATTGAAGTCGGCATCAAAGCGGCCGCGTTGACTGACATTTTGCTTCCAACTGAATATGATATGTGTGCGTGCGTTTTAGCATTTATAAACATTTTTCACGTAATCATGTTACACATATATACATGTGGTATGACGATCGAACGGAACATCAAAGATTCCTTTTTGTTAGCGATATATTACGATGCAAAAAGTAAGTTTACACCATGAGAATTTGGTATGCTAATGGTGTCGTATAAACAGAATTCAGCTTACTAATAATACGTATCTACGTTCTCCGTATTATATATTATTGCAATTTAAATAATAACATTCGTTAAGTGATATTAATCTGTGTTGCTATATATAAAAATGTTTATTTAATTCAGAAATTAAAGCGAAAACAGTAATAAAAATTGAAAATATTTGAGACTGACTTATGTCAATATATATATCATTATGAGATGTGCTATGTATAACTTATCTTTATCATTAAATATTAAGTAAAGCGTACGATTAAATTAATTACATTTTGTAATTGCGCGTTCTGACAATTAGGCAATTAGTTTTTTTTAAATCATAAATGAACACGGAACCTTTGATATTTAAGATAAAAAAACATTTGGAAGCTCCAAAATTGTGATATTTATTTTGTTTTTTACTATCTGCGCGACAAATATTGCAAAAAAAACGACTTAATTTTGCAGCATTTAATTATGACCGCATATAAAAATAAAACTAAATTTTGTTTATAGCACGCTGTTAATTTTGTAGTAAGCTATATGGAGGAAATAGGAATGGATATACGACCAGCTTCTCAATCTAATTTTAAAAGAGAAATAAATAAAGAATTAAACCTTAATTTAAATCGAGAAAAAGTTGTGCAAATGTTTTTTTTTCAAATTTATTATTTTTCTTGGCTTAGTGTAAGTGACGCGGTGTAAGCCCTTCTCAGAGCCCACTTGCCTTAAGGCTTGCGGTCGCATGTCTGATCGTTTTGATTGAGTCCGAGTATCCGAGTTCAAAAGCGCCGCATCTCAGCTTCGAACAGGTTACTGACGATTAAGAATCCATTATTAAGGGCTTTTAAAATTCGATTCAGTAACATTCTTAAATAGTAATATATTTGATTCGTTTTTATTTCGTGAAATTTTAACGTCTATTTAAAAATTATATTTCTTATGATTCGATTCAAGCAATTAAAAATGATATTTACGATCAAAGAAGATACTTAATAATGTTTTATTGGACTTAAATTGGAATTGATGCGAAATCAATCACGGCTTAGAATTTTATAATTAATACACATCAGACAGCTTTTCTCAAGTCTAATTAACGATGGAAGCTGTTATTTTGGAAACGGTTCAATAGCTTGAGATGATCGCCCAAATTAAGTCAAGACTCAGCAGTGTTTGAATGTATGAATGAATGAATTTATATATTTCCATATGTATTAAAAACGCAAATGCAATCAGCTATATACGTCATATGTCTGCGGAGACTGGAGACACCTTAGGGCCAGGTGATAGGTATAGGGATCCTATACATCAGGTCACCTGGCCCTCGGTCCTCAACTGGTACAGATTTATTTGTGCGTTCACAGATGTTAAATACTAGAATTTACAAGTTTTATTTACAAGTTAAATTGTTTAAAGATAGGAATTACAAGGTTTATAGCTAGACTTAAATAAGTGAGCTAATTTAATATAATTTTATAAATCAATTAAATATATTAACATATAACTTACTATAAATAGTATAATAATCTGTATGTATCTATGCATATGTGTACCAAATTAAACCCCAAACCCATCCCAAATAGAATCAAAAAGATACATCCGAAAACGTATTTATATAGATGAATTGAGAATTATTATTATATAATTATTAATGAATACTGCCTTACCAACCCCCTGTTCGAACTACTAACGCTGTCTGCACACGTCTTTTTGCTTTCTTTTCATTCTGCATTCTAGCTTCATTTTTTAATAATGCGATATTGTTTTTAACTACAACGACGTGGCTAATGTGTGTAAGTAAATAAATAGGATAAGGCCGCCCTTGCCTTCAATTTTCTGTAATGAACCATTTTATATGTTCTGTTATTTTATATGATATTGAGTGCAATAAAGTTTTTATCTATCTATCTATCTAGACTCTATGTAATCGTTTAAAAACAATAAGATCTATGTCTAAATAAAACAGTTAACGTTCTAATTTTGATGTGCAAAGAACTACCGACATATCATACACGGCCGATAGCGGTATCTTGGACAACCGTTTATTTTTATTTATATTCCTTATCAGACTTAAGTGTCGATGTGTATCGCTAATGCCAGATAACACAACCATCACAGGCGCCGAAAGATACAAGCATATAAAAGATAAAATTACGGTTTGTTCAATTTCGCTAAGCTGTAGCATCAGTTGACACTGGACGGTGACTCGGTATAGATTTAATAATACTCAGGATTTTAGATCTGTCACAGATACGAGAGAGACTTAATTAGAGAGACTTGGTGGTGGAGCTTTGTGCAAGCTCGTCTGGGTAGGTACCACCCACTCATCAGATATTCTACCGCAAAACAACAGTACTTTGTATTATTGTGTTCCGGTTTGAAGGGAGAGTGAGTAATTACAGGTACAAGGGACTTAACATCTTAGTTCCCAAGGTTGGTGGCGCATTGGAGATATAAGTGATAGTTAACATTTTTTACGATGCCATTGTCTATGGGCGTTGGTGACCACTTACCATCAGGTGGCCTATACGCTCGTCCGCCTACCTATATAGTAAAAAAAAAAAACTATACACTCTATGACTGTCCATTCTAATGTGAGAACGTCACAAATGATGACGAATGATTGACGTTCTCTTGAGTGATTTTGGCTACGGCTGGTAATTTTAAGGGATAGATGCACGTGATATATCATAGTGCACAAATAAGTGCGTAAACGAACGTGCACTCTCCATTCGATCGGCATTCCCGACGTGATCAAAAAGACCAAGCACAGGACTAACGGCTTTACGTGCTTTCCAACTTCCAGCGTCCCAATTCGTCTCAGCGGCTCAAAAATTTAATAACTTTTTATCGGCTTGGCCCAGGCTTTGAACCCAATATCTCGATGTTCAATGTAAATACAAATGTTCTGCATTGAAACTGTGCACAGGTGGGATTTAATGAGTAAATGAGGTGTTTGTTACACGTTTCATATAATAAATAATTGCTGTAAACAAAAATCAATCAATCTTCGGGGGCGATATCGCAGTTCATAATCGTCTGAGCTACCTCAAGCGCACTCTATGTTACTCTCATAATCAGATGGGACGGCAATGCGACACGACAGATGCCTGTATAGACTAACCATATAACCATTGCTTTATCCTACATCACACATTTTATCATACATTGCCAAGCTTTTATCCTACAACTGAATACATAGACTACAGTATAAATTTTTCCTAATTCATGTTACAAGTATTCATGATAATTAAAAAACTAGTTTACTCGTGAGTGCAAATCCGAGCAAATTATTAAGAAATATTTCGTATACTTGTTAATTACCTAATTTCTTACGAATATTAAATATCGATAGCCGGTTTTTTTTAAATTATTCAATAAAAATAATAATATGCAAATATACGAAAGGCAAATACTTTGAACTGAGTCATCGCGATATATACATAATTATTATTTAATAGCAAATGTGGAATTATAAAATATATATATATATATAACTGAGTTCAACTTTTCTGTAAAATTAATCTAGAATTTAACATCAAGAAAGGTAGAGTCATTTTTCCGTTGAAGCCCTTCTATAAAGGCAATATAAGAAAAGTAAAAAAAAATAGTTTCCTCCATACCTCCGTTTTTTAACATGCACACGAAAATGTACTTAAAAATCGTTCACAATATATCAGAAAGTGATGTGCGACCATTGACTTAATAAAATAATTATAATATTTACAGGATATCTATTACAACAGAGTATTATTGTAATTTTGTCATCTTAATTTTACGACCGAGTCGAGTATCGAATTCGTTTTAACTTTATAGACTGCAGAACTTTCTTAGGAATATAATTATTTGAAACTGTTACTAGGAATGTTAACTTTTAAACTGTCAGCGAATGACTTCCTAATAATTTGATTATTAATTATCTATACTGTTGAATAACAGTCTCAGTCGTGTCCATTTCCTAGAATTTATTTCAAGTCACAATTGCCGCCTCTGTTCGTGTCTATTTTTTTATTTACTCCATTTTTGTCTTAACATTTCATTAGGTCGTTTTAAAACAAAATGGAACCTTTTACGTTAATAAAAACTTCAGTAAATTTACAATCCGTAATTATTGAATTACTGAACAATTGCTTATTAAATATTCGTAAAACTTATTATTCAATTAATAAAATAAATATTTTGAAGTCAACCGCCGTTTGATATTGATATTTGTACCTTATTTGATAACAATTAATAACGCTGTTACGTTTTCATGCCAATTTTAACATTGAAAAGATTTTGATAAAATTTTAGTATGAAGCAAGCTTAAACACTAAAGACGGACATAGCTTTTTTAGCGGGGAAATGCTGGCGATTATTACTACTTATATCATTTTGAGAAACGCTCGACTCGCTTTTTTGTTTTGTTCGTAATTGTCAGGACAAGTTTTGTATGAGAGAATTAATTTGGAAAAGCCACCGTAAAAGAATCTGGTTGGTATTTTATTATGAAATTTTCAACAAAAAAATGTGACGTACAGCATGACAGTTCTGCTGTCAAGTTTTTTTTATAGTAGTTAGGGGACTGTCAAAATGAGTCACTGGATGGTAAATGGTCACAGTGATTGGCTAGTTAATACGCGAAAGCGTAACAAACAAATTCACTGGCACATTTATAATATTATACGGATTATAAAGAGGGTGCAGCAGTAACTTTTAACGCGAGTGAACCACGCCAAACAGCCAGTACCTTATATAAATTATCTCTATTGTTTATGAATAACAAATTACAGACCTATATAACTTTTTAAATATAGATAAAGTGACTTGATAACAACGCACTCAATAAGTTTCATTAAGTTATAAATATTTATCTATTATTATATTGAAGTTGAGATATTATAAATTTCAATTATGACATCGATTTTATTTTATATCAGTTTATTGAACGCGTTTAATAAAATAGGTTGAAAACGTCATGTAATTCTTAATTATCATTAATATTAACGTCTTGAAATTCATTATTGCTGGCGCATTCGTTGCATCAATCGAATGAAAACTTGGGTATCCAATCCCAGATATTAGTCCAGCAGTGGGAAATTTACAGACATTTGCCTACTTTTATTTATTCTTTATAAAGTTCAAATGTTAGAGAACAGTTAATATATTTTTGTGCAGAAATTTCAATTTGTTACCGTTGTTGAGATCTAGAACAACACGTTTCGTTGCCGAAACAACAAATTTTTAAACACGACTTCATGTAGGGTTACCAGTCACGAAAAATCGAGAATTATTTAGAGATTAGAGAAGGAAAATTATAATGTATAAAAACAATGTGGTTTAATTAAAATGTAACTAAAATTATTATAGCGGTTTATTACGTTGAATATTCATTATAAATAATAACATGTAAATTAAACAAATTTCTAATCTCTCTTCGGTTTGATAACTTTTAAGAGTTGATAAATAAGAGTAGGTAATTTTTATGGAAATCAGTTAGTACAAGTTTCAACGCGTATTATATTTACATACATATATTTTTCATACTTTTAAAAGTGACTACCCTAACGTATAGGATACACATACATGCGTTATAAGCAATTTTATTTTCATGCAATTACGACCTAAAATCGCTTGTGACTTTGGCTAGAAAAAAATCGTGAAATCTTCGTAGACGGTACAAAATCGACCTTTATCTCCCATCATACACTAGTGGGCCGGTCCATTCACGAGTAAAAATCTGATGATGAGAGGTCATTGAACTTGAAATAAAAGTAGTGTACATATACCGAGGTTTTAACAGATTTTAAAATACAATGAAAAGACTCAACAAAAGTATTTAAGTATTGTTGTTATTTTTTATAATAGCACAGCTTTAGGAATGAAACGACATATTTCTTTATCAAATTGAAAATTTTAAATAATTAAAAATTAAACAAACATCATACCAGTTGAGTTTGTTCCACCTGTCATTCTTGTAGTTTTTATTTTGACAATTAATTGATCATCAACCTTTTACATCGAATAAATGTATTTGAATAGAAAAGCATAGAAACTGAATAGTATGAAATCGGTTGTTTTTTTAATAAATTACTTTGATAAGTGTATGCTGGCAACCTGTTTGCTTCGTACTAAATATATCGTCGGAAGTCGAGTGTTGCGTTAGATTTCAGTTTCATTATCTGTCATAATGATGATAAAAACAGACAGCTGATTTAAATTGAAAAACAAAAACCACATACAGTTTAAAAGTTTAAATTTCTATCATATCTTCAATGACGTTTTGTTTCTATTGTTTTCGAGTGTTTATTTTTTTTAAATCTAGTTTTTGTGTTTGTGTGTGACTTATTTATTGTAGTGTGCTATGTGATTGATATTTAGTTTAACATTAAAAAGAGCTCAACTAGAAGAATTTAATGTTTAAAGTTAATATTAACAAAAAAACATATATAAATTCAATTTATTTTAAACTATTGTTATAAGATAATATAACTTATCTTTAAAACAAATAACAGCTAAATGTAGTTCAAGGTCTAAACTAGCAACATAATAAACAAATTATCAACTCCTCGTCATTTTAGATATAATCGTAAACTGTTGAATTATGGCATATAAAACATATAATACACCCACAATTTAATATGTGAATAACGAAATCTTTAAACATTTGTTTGGTGGGCGGCACTGGCATATAGGCCACCTGGTATAAGTGGCCTCCAAAATACCATCAACTATGGGCACCAAGAAATTACCTTGTGGCTGTAAAAACGCTATCACACCCGCCCTTAGAACCTGAACACAAGGCTAAGTTTTGCTGTTCAGCAGTAGAGTAAGCGATAAGTAGGTGGTTGGTACCAGCCCAAACGGCCTTGCACAAATTCACCAACGAAATATGGGCTAACTTACATTTAAAGATTAATTTACTGGCTTCAATGACAGTGATATGATCTCTATCAGTTATCGTAGCTATTAATTGAAACAATGATAACGATAAAAGTCGATATCGATAACGTTGGAATCTGATAAAAGCACGTATTCGGGCCTTTTATTCAATCTAGATGAGATAATTGTTAATCATTATTGATCTGATAAACCGGAGGGGATAGGACTGTAACTTTTTGGATTTAAGTATCGAATACAAAGTTTTTTTTTAAATGTTTTCATGCGTTTTTTTCGGACGTAAAGAGAAAAACTCACCAAATTACTATCTTTCTAATAAACAATTATACGTTTATTGTTATTACGATTATAATTATTTTATGCATAAGAATATATACAGAATACCTATAGGTATACATTTAGTCGGTGGTAGAGCTTTGTGCAAGCTCGTCTGGGTAGGTACCACCCACTCATCAGATATTCTACCGCAAAACAGCAGTACTTGTTATTGTTGTGTTCCGGTTTGAAGGGTGAGTGTAATTACAGGCCCAAGGAACATAACATCTTAGTTCCCAAAGTTGGTGGCGCATTGGCGATGTAAGCGATGGTAAACATTTCTTAAAATGCCATTATTGCTTGAAAACTTAACAGTATTTTTTATTTGAACCTTTGTCTTTAGTTAAAATTAGATTCAACTGCGCCATATCAGCTATTCAATAACACTCCAAGGCAATAAACTAATTCAATCCTTTAACTCTACGTTTCAATTGTATAACACGCCTTTACCTTTGCGCAATATCGTTTTATTATATTATTATTAATATTTGCTACGAACAATCGATTTTATAGGCAACAATAAAACAATATAATTCGAAAACTTAACCCATTACTCGCTGGCGGTGTCTTTGTTAAGCTTAGAGGTGTTATTTCGTCTTGGAAACCTATCATTAGGACGGGTATGAGATAATAAGGAACAAAGGGACCCATTGTGGAAGTTTTTAACACTCGAATCCTGTAGGGATGTATAAAAATTACTTTGAAAGTTATCCATTGAAAGTTTTTTTTTTAATTTGTTAAGTTCGTTGTATCATAGATAGTATTTTTAATTTTAAATACAGTACGAAAAGTACAGTACAGTCTTTAAAATCGACATAGTCTGACAAGATTTTTATCCTTATTTAATATTTAACTGACCTATCAGAAATATTTCTATAAATATACATACGTATTATGTATATACTTCAAATAAAGCTTACTTGCGACTTAATATAGCTTAAATATACAAACTACGCCTTTAATCAAACCTTTTTTTGAAACCATATTAATAAACATTCTATTTATATCTAATGAATATTATATTTCTATTATTTTATAGTACGGATATACAAAGGCTGTAACGATAATAACTCGAAAATCATCAATAATATCTCGCTTCCTGCTCTCGCGCACGTAAAAGTATAATTTCAAATCCATTTCTGACGATTTCGGGCCTAGCCCGCGGCGCCTGCGCAGACGAAACGGCAAAAAGGACAAGGAAAGAGCTACAAATTGCCCGTCTAATTACAGCAGGTAGGCGGACGGACAAAGCCGATGGTTTTTTAACGTAAAAAAAGTGCTAAGTTATTTAAAAACTGGTTCCACCAACCATAAAATACGCCGACATGTTCGCCGCCATGAATTAAAGGTGTTCAAATTTATATTAAGCTATTTCCATGTGTAGGTGTTAGTCGATGCCATATCGGGGTATCGTATTCCGTTCTTGTACGATAATTGCACATCCAGCTGTAACTTTTTGTGTAACGTAATTATCGCCTTTCTATGTAAGTACTGAGTCGTTACGTAACGGACAATAAATTCATTACAGTATTTTTTTTTTTCATTATTCAATTTACGTGACTCAAATATTAATAAGTGGTTTTCCGTAAATGGTTAGTACTTAGAATTAAATTATTTGTTGTATCGTAAAGTAAAAATACGAAATTCGTAATTATTATTATTATATCGTTGTTTCGTTTTTAGCAACCTGTTAGTATCATTGTTGGTTTACGGCCACCTATCGGAAAAAGCTTTGAGGTTATACCACGCTGTTCTAATAGGTATTAGTTGATGGCACATTTCCGTCCGCACTGTTTTGTTTCATCGGGGACGAGACGAATTTCTTGCCGGAGGGCCTAGCCAAGTTGATATTCTACAATCGTAAACGTTAATAGAAAACTAAACAAATGTATGAGAATGACATCTCTCAACGATAAGTCACGTGGTCGTTCTCATACAATTTTAAATGGTCTAGATGTTGAGTACTGATGTACTAACTATTATAGTTAGGTACTTCGGAAAAATAAATACATTTTTAGTGTTATCGTTATCGAAACTCTACTGTCATTTAAAAATAAACATCAAACAGATCAAACAATTTACAACGTGTACGTTTAATGAGTACACGTATAAATACTTTATACGATAATTGCAATGATATGTTATAAAGTCTCGGTAGGAGCGAGGGGGGACGGTCGGCGCGATCAAAGGCGATACCGCCCGATGCGCGCGCGCAGTTTTTATTTTATCTGCGGTCCAACGACCCGGCGATGTAGTATGGCGATTACGTTTTTGCATTGTTGAGAATCAAGTATTTTATTAAGTGTATTATATCTAACCTTTATCGACTTGTAGATTGTATTAAACCATGAGTTATATTTTAAAAACTTTGACATTAAAATGTTTAAATTATAAATTAAAGAAATATTAATACATAGGTAATAACGGTGATTAACAATCTTGCGTATAAACGTTGTTCCGTTAAACAGTATTGTATCTCTTTCTGTCATCAATGATTAGACATTCGAAAGAGGAAGACAGAATGGTTTCTGATCATCCCTAATATCTAAACAATGCTTATAGCTAAAGTCGTTCGTCTCTAAAACGCTAAAAAAAAACAAATACCGATTTGAATGTTATCTGTGCGTTCGATATTTTTGCGTTAAATAAAAATATTTATTCAATTTAATACGAATCACGTGTGTGATCAAAGAATGTTTTGAACACGTTAACGGCATGTAATCCAAAAGTTTCTATCGGTCGTTAAAGCAATAAATTCTAAATGAAACCTCAAAATCTTGACTAATTGCTACCAACGTAATGCTCTCACTAATCGACCAAAAATGACTTCGCTATTAAGGTGAGGCTACACGGTCAATTAAATTTAATATTATGCTTTTTTTCCACAGTATTATAAAAGATAATTGGATTTTATAATGTTATAAGTGTTTTGTAAATCGTTAATTTACTTTTTAATGTAATTTATTCACATTTCTTACATTCAAATGTTAAATGATGTAAAATGTTTTCTTTTTTTTTAATTGGTACAGTTTTTTTAGGTGTGGCAATAAAATTGTTAAATAACATGGCTGAATGTTTTGCGCAAAGTATTGCTCATGATGACCTTTAGTAAAAACAAAATGTTTATGCTGCAATACAACGACATTAGTATATAATTACTCTTACATTCAATAAGCATGAAATAACAGACTGCAAGAAAAACAAATTGATTGTTATGACTTATTCCGTTTAGCTGTACTTATAATAAAAACAATAGCTAGAATTTGCAATGAATTAATATTTAAGTGTTTGTTTACTACTGAAATTGCATGAAAATGTCAGTAATTTCATTAGCAATTATACGTGTATGTTTGCAAAGGTCCAGACGCCTTAATAAAGGTTATTTTATTAATTCAAACTAGTCACGTGACTTGCTTGTCAAAAGTGATCAATCGATTTGTCTCTTTTGTTATTATTGTTTTGCTATTAGAAAGAAAAGGTCACACCATCGTTTAACCCGCTAAACACCGCTTAAGAGGCCATTAGATCCCGTAGTGGACGCCGAATTGTCTTTTTTTATTTATTTAATATTTCACTATAAATCGATAACTCCAAAATGTAGCTTCGCCTTAAACATCTGCCTTACGGGCGTTCGCTTCGAGGAATGCTGACCAATTATACATTATCCCGGGTTCGATTCCCGGATCCGACACGCTCGCTGTGGGCTCACCGTGGATAATGCGATACATTGTGCCCCAGACTACAGACCACTGTCCATAAAACCTCTGTCGTAACGTTAGCGTGTTATATGCGGTTCTGAGAACGGAATAAATTCAATCTTTATTTTACTGGCTGTGCCCCGCGGTTTCACCCGCGTATAATTAATAAAAATATAATGAATAAAAATCAGCCTAGAGCCTTCCTCGAATAAAAAGACAATATCAACTCAAAAATATTTTTTAAATTCGAACCAGCAGTTCCTGAGATTAGCCGGATTCAAACAAACAAACTCTTCAGCTTTTTATATTAGTATAGATTAATTATTATTACCAATGTAATTTATGACATGTTCGAATACTTGAGACGGAAACGAAAGAGCGCATAAAGCTATTTGCAACAGTTTTGTTCTAAAACTTAACCAAATAAATTATGTAATAGTTGGTGGTAGGGCTGTGTAAGACATGGGTACCACTTGTCACATTTTTAAATACCAAATAGCAATACATATTATAATTGTGTTCCCGTTTTAAATGTGAATCTGCGGAAATGGACCACTCGATGGTGATATCCTAACACCGCCAACGCTCTACTATCTTGGGAACTAAGACGTACCGTCCAGTGTGCCATTTACATCCTACAAAATGGAACCCAACAACAAAGTAGCAATACATTGCAGTTTAGCGGGTAGATATTATGAACGATGCTACCTCCAAAATATTTAGCAATAAAACCTAATAACCAATTGAAGAAATAAAATAAATAAACATGAAATACCTACATACATGTATAAGATATATAATAACAATATATATTATAAAGAAGTTTATCTCCTCTGCTGTCAACATGCTCACGGCGGTCAGGCATGAATGGCCGGTCTCTTTGTCGAGTCGTCTGTTAATAAATTAACTTTTTCTGTTTCGTCCTTATTCAACTGTAAGTTGATGCAACTTGATGTTCAATTTTTAAACTGAAGTATATTTAAATGGCATTATAATTTACATTCAAGTCAGCTGATACATAAAGATTTAAACTTTATGTATTTTAATATGGTAGTAAATAGAATTGTATGTATGTATTGTTCTTGTGTTGTAAAACATTTTGTGTCATATTTATAGGACACTTTAAGGTAAAATCTACCGAAAAAAAAACACGTAAGAACTCAATATTTACTATTTTTCTCAGATTAAATACATACGTCGACTATACTTTACTCGGTGGTAGAGCTTTTTGCAAGCTTCTGGGTAGGTATCACTCATCAGATATTCTACCGCAAAACAGCAGTATACTTGTTATTGTTGTGTTCCGGATTGAAGGGTGAGTGAGCCAGTGTAATTACAGGCACAAGGGACATAATATCTTAGTTCGTAGTAGTAGATGTAAGCGATGTTCACCTCTTTTTCAATACCAATGTCTATGGGCGTTAGTGTTCACTTACCATTAGATGGCCCATATTATGCTCGTCTGCCTGCCAATACAATAAAAAAAAATAACAGGTTGAAACTTTCATTGACCTGTTCGTCGCATTTGTGACTTTCATTTCATTATCTTCAATAAAAGTTAATGAAGATTTGATTGCAATAGAAACTCATTATCTCTCGGGCGACGTTGGGATGAGATGTTATCTATAACATCAACCCCCCTAACAAATATATAGCGTTTGTATTGTTACACGATGCTTTGTCTCCTTCTTTTATATGTCAAAATACGACTGACTGAGAGCGAGTTTTATTTTTATTTTTAGATTTCACCAACGTACTTTCTTTTTATATCGTTTGCAAAGATGACTTCCGCATCGGAATTGCTTTTCGTTGAATGTTTTCAAAGCAGTAATTTGTTCATATATTATCTTACGATTTTCTAGTCCCGACTTCGTACGGATTAAATAAAAATTTTATTATATTAGTGGTATATTTTATTTTAGTTTTAGTTCAAACAGGATTTCGACATACATTCAGTGACATGGACACGAACAGTATTATACAGTAACAGCTTGTGAATGTCCTACTGTTGGGCTTAGGCCTCTCCTTAATTTTTGAGGAGAATGTTTGGAGCTTATTCCATCACGCTGCTTCTATGCGGGTTGGTGGGATACACATGCAAAATTTCAAAGAAATTAGACACATGCAGGTTTCTTCACGATGTTTTCTTTCACCGTCAAGCACGATATGAATTATAATCACAAATTAAGCACATCAAAATCAGTGGTACTTGTACAGCATTATATATGATTATAAATATATTTGTGCATCATAAAACCATAACGACTTGTCCGTCTGTATTTTATTTAGGTATGTGGAATTTGGTGTCACTAATTTTGCGCAAGCGACGAAAATATCTATCATGTAGAGACGCGCGCGAATATCACTTATTACATATTAAAACTAGCAAAATCCGCAACTTAGCCTTTGTGGAATCTAGTTTGTGACGAAAATTCCTTTTCGATTAAAACATATTGTAATATGTTTACATTAATAAGTAACAATGGTAGTCAAAAATAAAAACTTAATTGGTTGTTTTTGTTTTGGTAACTCGCGAATAGCTTTATTAACTTACAAAGAGGCGGAGAATCTTTAGAGCTCGTTCCACCACGACGCTTCAATGCGGAAGTATACATGTGTCAGATTTTCATCCGATACATCTTCACGTTGTTATTCTTAACTGCCAAACACGAGATACGAATAATAAACTTGATGCTTGCCCGGATTTGAACCTGTAATCTTTGGTTAAGATTCACGCAATGCAATGCCGAAGGAATTACTAATATGTCTATGTGGAGAACATATCTAATTATCTAAGCATACAGTTTGTGTTAAGACTTGAGAGTGGGGACGAACATAGCCCACGTACACATCACTATGCTATAGCAACTTTGGCCCATTGTAGCTCCCTTACTATGTATCGTATATTTTTGACCGCTGCGTTAATCAGGAGCTAGAGCACGAAGTCCTGGGTTCAAATTCCAGTCGGGTCAATAAAATAATAGTTTTTTTTTGTTGAGTAGTTCTCATCGGAAGTCTGAAAATTTTGTATTCAATATACTGTCTGTATAGGCACGAGAGTGTACTCAACTCTGTAATTGAGATAGATTTAAAATTGTAAATCAATCAACATTAGAAATGGCTACCGTATAAATAATTACCGCGTGGAATGGTGACAAGAATATTAGCAGCATTTCGCCGTTTAATTTTGTTTTCGATTTTTCTGGGCGACGAAGGAACCAGCTACAAGCCGGGTTATTGCTTTATAAATGTTACATGTTGTAATTACAGGCACAAGGGACATAATATCTTAGTTCCCAAGGTTGGTGGCGCATTGGCGATGTAAGCTATGGTTAACATTTCTTACAATGCCATTGTCTATGGGCGTTGGTGACCACTCACCATCAGGTGCTCGTCCGCCTACCAAAAAAAAAAACTATCATTCCAAGTATGTCACCTGCACACGGAACCAAGATATATTTGAATATTAGAGATGAATATTATTAAATCAAATTTTCTGGAGCAACAAGACAGTATTAGCACGACTAGACGTGCCTTGTCAGTGTTGTGCATATCTGTAATTGGCACATATCTGATACATGTTACTAAAAGATGCTACTAAATTCAGTCTTTAATATATTATGTACTGTAGACGACTAGACGTGTTTTCTAATAAATATAAGAAATAAATAAGTCGGCATACAATATGAGTATAATACCATTAAATTATAGGTTTTCTTGTTTTTCACTTATTTATATTTTCTTCAATTAAGGTTTATTTTAATTTATTTATAAGTTATTTGGCTCCTACATTTATATAACAGCTATATAAGATGTTATACTTTACATATAAAAATGTTCCTTTGTTAATGTTGACTAAATTGACACATATCATTTTCCTAAAATATTTTTAGTATTTTTTATCTATAAGTGTTTAATATTTGTTATAATGGTGCACCTTTTAAATAAAATAAATAATAAAAAACTATTATTTGTATATGTAACATGAAAGTTCCGTTATTCAAATAATTTTAAAGGTGTTAAATGTTTCGAGTTATATACTGAACTACAACGCACATTCCTACACAAGTATTGCTCTCGACAATTTCCAATATCATACTAATAACTGTGTAAACTTAAAATGACGCGCACGTATGTCATAAACACACTAATGTGAAATGTGTAGCGCAATGCTAATTTATATGTGGTCGGAGTCATGTGAAGATCTATTAGCTCAACGGCCTATAATGTGATAATGAGTTCGATCCTGACTTGGACAATAGGGATATTATATTCTTTATAACAAAACTCACGATGTGCTAGATACTCCTGGCTCGGAAATGAAAGCTAATTACAACTGCAGCCAACATTTATAGTGCACAAACGTTTTGCAAACACAGATACACCCCCTTACTCTATACTCTCTACAATCTGATGGGACAGCAAACCGTCGAAACAGTTCAGGCCACTTCAGGCTCAAGATATACGTGTTCTCCGGAAGCATGCGAGTGTAAATACAACTTCCAACTTTCGGGAATACTCTGTTATCTAAGCAAATATACTATACATTTAGCATTCATTATTATATGCATTTTATTAGTTTCTTATAATTTTTATTATAGTTTGATGTCATCTATACATATAAATAAAATTGGAGTGTCTGTTTTTAATATCGAAATAACCGCTTTTTACTACATGCATATGAATATATATACGGTACATACACCGAAATAACATTTTTTACAATTTTTGTCTGTCTGTCTGTCTGTATGTCTGTCTGTCTGTCTGTTTGTTCCGGCTAATCTCTGAAATGGCTGGACCGATTTTGACGGGACTTTTATTGGCAGGTAGCTGATGTAATAAGGAGTAACTTAGGCTACTTTTATTTTAGAAAAAAAATGATAATCTATACATCTATACATATAAATAAAATTGGAGTGTGTGTTTTTAATATCGAAATAACCGCTTTTTACTACATGCATATGAATATATATACGGTACATACACCGAAATAACATTTTTTACAATTTTTGTCTGTCTGTCTGTCTGTCTGTCTGTATGTCTGTCTGTCTGTCTGTTTGTTCCGGCTAATCTCTGAAATGGCTGGACCGATTTTGACGGGAGTTTTATTGGCAGGTAGCTGATCTAATAAGGAGTAACTTAGGCTACTTTTATTTTAGAAAAAAAACGATAATCTATACATCTATACATATAAATAAAATTGGAGTGTCTGTTTTTAATATCGAAATAACCGCTTTTTACTACATGCATATGAATATATATACGGTACATACACCGAAATAACATTTTTTACAATTTTTGTCTGTCTGTCTGTCTGTATGTCTGTCTGTCTGTCTGTTTGTTCCGGCTAATCTCTGAAATGGCTGGACCGATTTTGACGGGACTTTTATTGGCAGGTAGCTGATGTAATAAGGAGTAACTTAGGCTACTTTTATTTTAGAAAAAAAATCATAATCTATACATTTCTATACATATAAATAAAATTGGAGTGTCTGTTTTTAATATCGAAATAACCGCTTTTTACTACATGCATATGAATATATATACGGTACATACACCGAAATAACATTTTTTACAATTTTTGTCTGTCTGTCTGTCTGTCTGTATGTCTGTCTGTCTGTCTGTTTGTTCCGGCTAATCTCTGAAATGGCTGGACCGATTTTGACGGGACTTTTATTGGCAGGTAGCTGATGTAATAAGGAGTAACTTAGGCTACTTTTATTTTAGAAAAAAAATGATAATCTATACATATAAATAAAATTGGAGTGTCTGTTTTTAATATCGAAATAACCGCTTTTTACTACATGCATATGAATATATATACGGTACATACACCGAAATAACATTTTTTACAATTTTTGTCTGTCTGTCTGTATGTCTGTCTGTCTGTCTGTTTGTTCCGGCTAATCTCTGAAATGGCTGGACCGATTTTGACGGGACTTTTATTGGCAGGTAGCTGATGTAATAAGGAGTAACTTAGGCTACTTTTATTTTAGAAAAAAAATCATAATCTATACATCTATACATATAAATAAAATTGGAGTGTCTGTTTTTAATATCGAAATAACCGCTTTTTACTACATGCATATGAATATATATACGGTACATACACCGAAATAACATTTTTTACAATTTTTGTCTGTCTGTCTGTCTGTCTGTTTGTTCCGGCTAATCTCTGAAATGGCTGGACCGATTTTGACGGGACTTTTATTGGCAGGTAGCTGATCTAATAAGGAATACGTAAGGCTGCTTTTATTTTAGAAAAAAAATATAATAAAAATAAAAATGATTAACTTTTTTGTTAAATTCTACGCGGACGAAGTCGCGGGTACAGCTAGTAATTTATAAGAATACAGAAGTCCTCATCTATCTTATATTAAGAAATAGGAATTCCTAAAATGCACTCTTGTTTGTTGTTCTCGATTTGTTATCATGTGATAATGACTGGCGCCGTATCCCGCCTCGCAGCCTCCGTTACTTCCTGCTATTAAAAGCAATATTATATAATTTCATGAGATCAAAATATTATATTGTAATAATAGACACAATACAGTTATTATCTTAATCAATCTTATGTATGTATTGAAATAAAATTGATATAATATTTAATTGAAAAAAGTATAGTTACTTTTTTAATGATCTTTTTATGATCTAGTAATGAGCTTTTTGCCGGTTGTTTTAGGCAGAATCATCGTTTGAATAGCTTTGAACTTAGTTTGAAATTAAGAGACGACAATGAGCACAAAATATGAAGTACATGAAAAACTAATATTGAAGAGAATATTTGGTTGAAATGCATGCGTCTAATCGCAGATCTTTATTCTATAATTATTTAAAAAAAAACCACGAAATAAAATGGATATTTAAATTTATCCTGATATAAACAGATTAAAAATAAAAAAAAAACTCGAAGGTCAGTACGAAATTGACTTACAGACATTCACACATACATATTAACACGACATTTACGACGTGCTAAGTAAAATACTTGAAATTTATTGCACATTACATCAACATTGCTCTTTTAAAATTTTTATGAACACATTAAAACAATATTAACTCGGTTTGTTTACTGGCTCGAGGTCAGTACACAGACAGACATACGTGCTGTTGATATACACAAAACTTTAATATACTTTAGAATACAGATATAATTATTTCTAGAATAGTATCAAACTACAAATTATAATACGTACTTTTATCAATCTTAATTTTTTTTATTATGATTATGGCACAAAATTATTCAGCCAGTTCTTCGATTCTCAAAGTATAAAAAGAGTTGATTACACGAATGAAACGAAAATTAGTTAATAAATAACAAGGTCGATATATTTTTGATTTATCTTACTTAATACTAAATATTGTTTCAATAATAGTTTTGTACTTAATTGTTTTTAATGTATTTCGGTATACAGCGAAAATTTCACAATGATTTAAAATAATGAATAATAAAATATATAGATACAACAAAGATATTTTTATATCATAATATGATTTATAACAAAAACGATTCTAAAAACTCGATATTCATACATCTCGCACTTGAATGAGCGACAAAAGATCGCCGGCGTTCAGCTGAGCGTAACTAATTCACAATCTTACGAACCTTGTGACCATCTCCAAATACATATCATAATTATCAGCCTTATTCTCATAACAATAGAATTCAAATTAGCTTACGTTGGCACTGTTAGTTGTATGTAATTATGATTGTTTCACAAAAGATCCCTTATAACAAGGGAATAGGGTTCAGTTTTGTAAAGTGTTTAACAAGCGTATCTTATTGAGATTCGACGATTGCAGCCGCTGGTATAATGCGTTTTAATTCCTAATAACAGAGTACGAAATAAAAATGTTAATGATCTGAATCTTGAAGATTTGAAGCGATTACATTGGTCAGCCATATTCTTTCACTATAGCCGAACTATCTTTTTTATTTTTAATCTTCTACGGTTTATTTATCATTGTCATCATATTACGTTTAATATTGTTCAAACTCTTAGCGTAAGCATTATTTAGCGAATCATATTTTATTAATATCTACACAATATATTTCAATTTAAAACAATATAATTTAGTGCTGAAAATTACACTTATTTTGTAAATCGGTGCTCATAAATAAAATCCGATTTTGTTTCCTATTTAATTTTCAAAACGAATCTAATAAGACCGTCTAATTAACATCCAAAGTTCGGAAACGTTGATTACTAAACTATAAAACGAAGTTTACGTTCAGAGCGCTCTAATTAACGGAAGGACTCCTCGCATTCAATGGAAACTCGTTTTTATCTATCTATGTTACGTCTGATCTTACTAGCTTCTGAGAATAACTGAATGTTATGTCGTTGTACCAGCAAGTGACATTATTTGGTTAAAATATTTTCTTGGATTATAAATTGTGATAAGGTTTTTTTATAAGATACTTAGCTCCTTGAAAAAATAATTAAGAAACAAGAATGTTGCCATATCGCGCTACATTTTTTTTTTCGTATTTTGTATGTTTATGTTTTTATATACTTTCCAGGTTTATTTCCAAACCCTGAAATAACCAACAATATACATATTACAAAATCGATATCTATAAGAAGCGAGAAACAACTTTAATAGTGGTGGAGATTGCAGCTGAATACCAACCATGCATGCACCACCAACGGTACCCTGTATTACCTTGTAACAGATTGAAAGATACGTGAGCCAGAGTAACAATAGGCACAAAGGACAACATTTTACTTATGGTGTAGTAAATTTACTATAAATCCCACTGTTGGGCTTACCCGGATAAAGTTATCCCATGTTAATCAGCGTATAAGCAATGTGGATGGCTAGTTTGTGTTATCAGCGCAGAATTTCACAGAAGATTCTTCAAAAATGTATAAAGCTTTTTTTTACCAAAGCATCCATCGATGGGTTAAGTCCCGTAGTCGGACGTGGCTGAGTTTATTGCTGACTGTTAGGAATAGACCGGGTTGAATGAATCCAGCTGGTTCAACCATAATCGGGTTTCAAACTTGGCGTTACTCCAATTCAAACGAAACTCGACTAAAGTGCTCTTGGAAAATTGTTTTTTTTAACAAAAAAAAAATGTTACAAACATGTTACAACCATGCTTTTTTTGACATATTTTTAACCACATTTTACATATTTTTGTAACTTAAATTATGAATATACATATTTGTAAACCTTTAGAATATAATATGTTATTATAATTAATATATTATTTACATTGCGCGCTTAACAAAATACAAATAAAAAAACAAATTTAAAGCGACTATATTACATAATTAACATAGTGTTTATATTTCACACAGCCCATATTATATTACTCTGCTCAATAACTGCTACCGTAGCCACTAACAAAAAAAAAACAATAAAAAAAAGAAAAGACGTACGTGACAGCTAAAACATGCACACTGCCGGCCTAGCAGTTATTACTTACCTACATTAATTAGTTACTATTACGACTAAGATATTATCATTTTTAAATAAAGAACGAACGATATTTTTGAAGTCAGTCGATGAAGACAGCAGCCGTGAAACTCGGGGTCAACGATCGATGCATCTTTTAATGAAGCGTTTAATCGGCAACCCTAATTGCGAGAACATCAAAGAACCGCTGAGATAAACATTTCAGCAGACGGCCGGCCATCTTTGTAAGAATTACGATGACCGTAGAAAATGACGACTTGGGCATAGAACGAAGATAATTCAGAAATGGTATACTTATATATTATTTATTATAACGAAATCGGACGAGTAAATAAGACATCAACATTCTTAAATAATAAAAATATTAATACTAAAAACAATGCGCGACAAACCACGCTTATTTTACTATAGGTAAAATACTAGCAGATCTTTTTTATACTTATCATTTTAAAGAAAATTATGCATTAAATAATATATTAATTAGACAAACAATCGCCGAAATTAGAGAAATTAGCATTGTATTAAATTAATTTTTCAGTTGAATATTAAATGTGGGAACACATTCAGATTTGCCTTCATCTAGTCAAAAGCAGATTAAACTGGTTTAAACTCATGGTACTCATGTCGAACTTTTATTAAATTATGTACTCTGAAGTCTGAACAGTGTAGGTGTCTGTAGGCTGATGACTTTTCCATTGTATCTCCGTGCTCTCTGTGTGCAGTAGGTAGCATTTATTCTGTTCACTAGAAGCGCATACGAAGACAAAAGTTCATACTTAACAACAAAAACAGGAGTAGAACGAGTTTACATCTGTGTTGTTTATGTTCTCTTATTAAATATATTTAAAAAAAAAGTGACGCGACAAACGCAAGAAATTCTTGTATCGTGTTCCTTACTTAACTTAATTTTATATTGCACGATGTTTAATTAAATATTTATTTGTTTCTATTATTATAGATATTGATAAGCCACCTGATGGTAATGGTCACCATCGCCTATAGATATTGACGCTGTAAGAAATATTAAACGTTCCTAACCAACTAATCAGTTATGCTCTTTTGTCTGTAGTCACACTGGTTCACTCACACAGAATATTTTATAAAAAGGTGATACATATTCAGACGGTCTTGCAAAGAACCCTACCAAAAAGACCGAAAAGTGACATTTAGAAGTTAAATAATTTAAGCTGTTAACATATATATATGTAGATATACGTTAAAAACCTACATCGTATGTCTTGTAGTCGAATAAGAAACGTATTAAGTAAAGTAATTTTTAACAACAAAAACATTTGTAGTTTTGCGTCATGAGTAACGAAATGAAGTTATAAAGTATATTTTTATCTTTATAGTTCGTTCGTACTTGGTTATTCCTCAGATGTACTCCACAGTACAGCGGACGTGAAACGGCGCGTAACTTCAAAGGCTGATAGCCGATCAAAGGCAACCGCCGAGTGCTCTGTAAATAATTGACATATGGAGTAAATATTATATCGAGGGCTCCTGAAAGTACGCGTTTATAAATTGCGACACGTAAACATTTGATTGAATTATCTGAGCTATAAATGGTCATTGAGTTTTATGATTTCATCGTCTGCGTTATTTATTCTTTAAAACAGCGGGGCTATTGTTTTTTTTATATTAAATAAGTAGGCGTATGAATAGCCAATGCTCCACGAACCTTGGAAATTATGATGCTATGTTCCTTGCGTCTGAGTGAGCCCGTGTAACTTACACTGGCTCACTTTTACGATTCAAACCGGAACACAGGATAACTGATGAGCAGGTGGTACCTGCTTACACAAAACCATATCACAGAAATAGTATGTTAAACTCTATTTAATTGAAAGAACTTTTCCTTCATATAACTGATTTAAATAAATATGTTACGACTGGCTACAATTTTATAAATTAATATACTTTTCACGGATCGATGAAATGTTTGAACTAAAAACATGTTAGTTAATTACTTTCTACGGCTCATTGCATCGTCGCTGGAGATTATTTTCGGTGTGTTTTGTAACATCAAAGCCGCGCGGTCGCTTTCGGCTATTTTCGGATTGTGTTGGTAATTAATTTTTTTGTCGTCTCCCGGCCTTTGTAACCGTGCACCATGTTTGAGTGCTTTTTAAATTAACAAATACAAACATTGCATTGAAAGGGTATAGTTTATTTTGTTACTTTTTGATGATTTTATTATATGTATAAATAATTAATTTTCAATCGTAAAATTTGCATATTTTATATTTAAAATTAAAAAAAAGTAATATGATTTGAAATTTATATTTTCTATAATTCTTATATCGAATTTGAATATCGAGTTTTTAAATATATATTTCTTGCTTTTATATATTCGTACCTATATTAGATATTAACTTAAAGAGAATAAAAACTTTATAAGTTCTGTTAATGGGGAATACGCTGCATTATAATGAGAGAGGAAGGTTTTTCAGTCAGATCAAAACCTAACATCTAGTATGTCTAGTGCGAGTATACTTACTTATTCGATAACGTTGACGTTAACTGTCAATTTTTTTATAGCATAGGAAGGCGGAAGATCGTATGGGCCACCTGATGGCAAGTGGTCACCAACGCCCATAGACATTGGCAATGTAAGTGATGTTAACCATCGCTTACATCGCCGATGCGCCTCCTCTTGGGAATTAAGATGTTATGACCCCTGTTTCTGTAATTACAATACCAAGCACTGTTGTTTTGCGGTAGAATATCGGATGAGTGGTGCCTACCCAGACGAGCTTGCACAAAGCTCTACCACCAAGTGAAAGTGAAATTCATTCCATTTGTATAGAATGAAAACAGCACCGTCTAGTGGCAACAGTAGATTTTTCATATAGGTTTACTAAAC
Organism: Nymphalis c-album; assembly: GCA_963151315.1. NCBI lineage: Eukaryota > Metazoa > Arthropoda > Insecta > Lepidoptera > Nymphalidae > Nymphalis > Nymphalis c-album. The sequence goes on along the minus strand of OY720602.1, from coordinate 1,807,839 downwards.
GCGAAACATAAAAATTGTATTACCGGACCTAGATCACATTTCAAACGGCCCGGCTGGCATGGTCGCAACTAAGCAAAACCACTGCTAAATTTTTCAAGGGTTAGCTACGTCATTATGTTATTTAGGCAGAATAAAGGCAGTTCCCGCTAACGTGGCTGACAAAAACCCGGCGCGAATGACTGACTGCTGACGAATAGGGCTATCACTAAACCTTTATAGTTATATTTTGAGATTAGTTTATTATTTCATTTGATTGTGTGTTTTTAATTTAACAATACAAAAAGATTTAATTCCATAAGATTGTGTTAATAAAGTATAAACAAATGTAACTCACATTATATATTTTAAAATGCATTACTGGGAATGGCGAATAAAGATGTATGTAAATTGAACTTGTCCATATCAAACTAATACACTAGGTGGCGCTAGTTGCCTTAACTTTAAATGGGGTTTTATTTATCTCTTTACCTACCTACTGTATTTATTATCTATATTAATAAACCAAAAAATCTTCATCAGTAGAATATGGTTTTAAGCTCTTTTTAAATGCGTTCTTAAACCATTCTTATGGTGATGTGAAAAAGTATATTTGTGTGTTTGTCCTTTCTAATTAAAACGTTTATGTACGTCCGACGTCTCGTCTCGCGTGCCATCTATTGCACAAACAACTTCAACAATTCGAAATTCAATTAAAAATCGAACGAATAGAGTACGAACAAAAACATTCATTATTCTTTACGTATAAGACTTATTAGTCTTTGATATACGACATTTTATTAATTGTGAGAACCCTAAAGAAGACAAAGGCAAGGCCACTGGTGTTTTTTTTAAACTGGCCTCCAAATGAAAAGACCGAACATAACGCGCGTTTCAAGTTTTTACCTAATTGAACGGTTGTTCCTTTTGAGATCGTCACAATGATTAGATGAAATCAGTTTGTGATCAAGATCGCCATAACGAGAGTATTTCTTACGCAATTTCGACAGAAGTGCTTTAAGAAGCGAATGCAATATTATTAACGAATTATTTTCGCTACGTTTATAATTGAATTTTTAAATTTAAATGGACGTCGGTCGCGTATTTAGCGTGCAATGTTAAATTCTTTCTTTGTTTTAATAAAGATTTTGGAATTGTTTGTATTTAATTATATTTAGAGACATAAAAATATTTTATGTTAATAATAAAATATATAGATTCCAAGAAGAGGTTTATTTATAAATAATGCTTATAAAAACTCATACATTAAAGTGTTGGCAAATGATTTGTAGATATTTTAACAGGTATTAAATCTTTATAGTAACGTCTTAAAAACATTTGTAAATCCACAAAAGAAGCAACGTATCCTTTGCCAAGTTAAGCGATATTTTTCAATGAGAATTCGAAATTCTAAGTCGCAAATACGAACAACAAAGGCTTTTCACGGAATGATCCGCCTTTAGGCAATTATATATTGTGAATGGAGAAGTTCATTCTTGCCATTTAAAAAACACATTATTTGAAACTAAAATAGAATAAACGTTTGTAGAATTTAGAATGGCTGACTGTTGTGCGTAGGACGAACAACCCGAAAAATATATATACATAAAATGCACAGACAAGATAAATATATATAAATTATATTACATAATAAGTATATACCAAAATTAAATAAATGTTAATTGTAATCAAGGAAGCTGGGATTTATGAATTTGAACTCTGAAGCTAATTTAATAATAAATTATAGAGAATTTTATATGCAGTGTATGTAGTATATGTAGTTAAGCAATAATCATGAAGACACAAGTCTACTTTGCATCAATTCTCAGTCTATAACTACACATATAAATAATCCGTTATCAACAAGTAATTTTTTAATGTATTATATGTTATATTAGCTATAACTATTAGAAAAAGATACAGGGACAATTTCAAAGTAAGAACATATTATTTAGTAACTTAAAAAAAAACGGTTTTTTTTTGCTAAATTTGAAATGTACACCCTACTTAAAATAACAAAAGAATTACTCAGATCCAGATTAAAATGCCAGACAATCCTTCCGATTCTTCTCATACAATCCTATTACAGAACGGTAGGCTGGTCACAAACTGAGGCATCATCATTTTTTTCACAAAAACGTTTCGTTAAAGCCAACAGTTGTGAGCAAACACGGCTGTTTGCCTTCGAAAGAGGTTTAGTGTGTCGGCACCACTTAAAATATTTTTGTTAAAGGGACATGCCTATTTTATTTTACTTAAATGTTTTCTCTGTATTTATTTCTGTAATATACTATCGTAATTTAAAAAAAAACATTTCATACAAAGTCTATGATCATATGTTAATAATATTATTAGAATAATTAGAATACTCATTCGACATGCTCTAAGTTTTAATTTTGTGCTCCATTATTTAAAAAAAATAATAAATTATTTTTAAGAATTGTTTGTAGTATATGATTTTGTCAATTTCTACATTAGTCTATGTTAAAGTTCGGTGCCTATGGAAGTGTTACTTCGCCTTAACAAACATTTGCTCACGCGCACTTCGTTTTAGATGTCTTTGGATCACATACAAGGGTTTCTATTGATACAAATACCTCGCTGCAGCTTTTATACAAAAATGTACCTTAAGTTTTAGTAACAGAGATTAATATGTAATTTCCTAAATTTCAAAGCACTTATAAACTATAGCCGAGTTTGTTTACTTTAGGTAATCCATTGAGTCGCCGATTCTTGGTAGGTACTTAGCAGTATTATTTATTTACTCGGATAAACTTAAACATTTGATATTTGATCCTTGAGTGGCATTGAAGACTTATATTTAAACGTATTACGATTATTTAGAAAATCGTTTCCTTGCGTGTGTACGTGCGTGTTCGTTTGTCTTAATTTAAATATATATCACTAGTTCATTTTAATGATTTTAATGGTTATAATTTCTTGTTTCAGATGACAGCATTCACGGGTATCCTGGCCAGTGAGTGTTCCGTGCACGCACGCTTCCTCCTCTGCTCTGCGTTTGCACCGCTTTGCTCTGAGCAAGTCTCCGGTTCCGTGAGCGCGTGCCGAGCTCTCTGCGAAAAGGTTGTCGAAGAATGTAAGGAGCAGATCAAGTTATTGCCACCTAGCATCAAGCTGGACTGTTCCGCGTTTCCGCTCCGCCCTGATAGACGACTATGCATGCGGCCACCTAACGCTAGCGAGTTGGAATCAGAACCGCCACCACTGCCACGTTGGCCATTCCACGATCAGGAGCTTAGAGAACATGGATGCCCGCCAGCTTACACGAGAGCACCGACCGGCGAATGTTGGCCGGCGTGTGGGCAACACGCTCGCTACACGCAAACCGACAAGCGAACTGCCGAAATCTGGATGGTCACCCTCGCTTGGTTCTCTTTACTATCGACTTCATTTGCACTGATAACATTTTGCGCCGAGCCATCGCGGTATCGGTATCCCGAGAGACCAGTGGTCTGGATGGCGACATGTCATGCTCTTGTCGCATTAGCGCACGTCACGCGAGGATGGCTTGGCGCGAAGACTGTTTCCTGTAGCGGCGTCACACTGGCGGTCGACGGACTAGCGTCACCTACTTGTGTGGCTTTCTTTTCCCTCACTTATTACTTCACGCTCGCCGCAGACGCTTGGTTCGCGAACGCATGTGTAGCGTGGTACCTGACGGCGGCCAGTGAATGGTCTACCGAGGCGTTGGAGCGTGCGGCAGCGTATCTGCATGCTGTGGCTTGGGGATGGGCGGGTGCGTGGACTGCAGCAGCTTTAGCACTTCGAAGAGTGACAGCCGAAGAACTGACGGGCACGTGTGGTGTATCGGATACGGCTGCTGCAGCGCTTATAGGGGTTCCAAGAGGAGCATTATTAATAACCTCGATAGCGCTGGCGATCGGTGCTTGTCCGGGAATAATGAGAGTTCGCCGAGCACTTGACTCGAGAGGTGCAAAGCGAGTTGGAAGGTTGGCGGCTCGAGCAGCGGCCGGTGGACTGCTGTATTTACTTCTAGCGGCATTTGCGACCGGCACACGAGTCATCGAAGCTCGAAAGAGGGAAGCTCAGACTAACCTAGCACTGTTAGCCGCTTTGGAAGCCGGTAATGTAGAAAACACAGTCGGCTCGAGTGGTGTGTCTATTTGTTTGTGGTTGTCGTGTGGCATCGCGGCGGGTGCTTGGGCGTGGTCGAGGAAGTCCGCTGTCGTGTGGAAAAAGGCTCTCTGCCCCCCTCGCAAGGCACCATGTTGTGCCCCTCCACTTCTGAGACCTCAACACCCTTATTATAAAAGACCTCTTCACGTGTCTAGAGTGTGATGAATGTGTGGATATTATAGACTGTGTACTGAAGTGTTATGTGTGTCTCAAAGACTCATTCATAGTTTTAAGCTAAGTGCCTAAGTATATGCCTTCTGTGAAGGCGCTCTCGATATTTGTACAAACGTGTAAAAAGTGTAAATTTTACTTTATATTATACTGTTGAATTTCTATAAAAAGGTTATTTTATTTCCCTACATACATTTTGTAAATAATTTGATAAATATTGTAAGATGACATTCTTAGAATCAATTGTTTTGTTCGATTTAAGATACAAGTTATCGGATTTAGATAAAAATTTAGCATTAACTATTATTATCTTTATAACGTTATCTACCTTAAATATGAGGAGACACAATAGTGGGAAAGAAGATCTTGTCGTACGATCTGATTTACTACTTAACTCGTTTCTTTCTCGCTGAAATAGGATTTTATACGAGTTCCTACTGTCTGAGGTAAAAAAAAAACATGTGTCCAACGACAGGTTTTTTATAGCATAGGTAGGCCGACGAACATATGGGTCATCTCACATCTGATGGTAATCCCCACCACCACGATGTTTAACATCTATGTGGATATGTTAACATCTCTGGTGGATCCTTAGCCTGGTTGACACATACAAAAAAAAAGACTGCTCTCATTTTGTCAAATATGAATTATCCTGGTAGCTAACAATAGGGAATTGAGCCTAAGTACCTACCTTGTGTTTAAAATTCTGACAAGAATTTAATTAGAAGTTTATTTTGGTTCGATGCAATCGTTAATTAAGAACAGTAATTCAAAAAATTGAAATATATTTGCAAAAAAATATATAATAATAAGTTTTTCTTTTCGGTTGCGGAATATGGTTTTGTTTAATTTAAGGATAGCTTTATATTTGTTTTCTAAAGATTTTCAATTTATAAAATGATTTTATTATTTAAATCACACTTCTAAGAAAATCGATGTCTATAATCTATTTATTTATAATAACAATTTACCAATTATCAAAGTGAATAAAGCCATTGGTACCCACACTAGGAGGCCTGTATTGCGGCAACACGTTTACGTTTAACAAAGTAGGTATTGGTGTACGCTCGGTTAACTTATGCTTTAGTTGTAATTGCAATATTATAGAATGATAAAAAGTTACCTGAACAATTAATATACATATATTTATGTAAGAGGGGGCAAACGAGCAGGAGGCTCACCTGATGGAAGTGTCTACAACCGCCCATGGACATCTGCAACATCCGAGGACTTGCAGGTGCGTTGTCGGCCTTTGAGGAAAGAGTACGCTCTCTTCTTGTAGGTTGTTATGTCGTTTCGGTTCGGAAAAGTCGCCAGCGAAAGTGGTTATATATTATTATATTAAATATGGTTACACTACATACATACATTACATATTGAGCATTTAAATTAGTAAAAACGGGTACGGAGGTATCTAATTCCAGATGATACAGCTAGTCAGCAGCTAGTGACGTTTAGGGTGCGTTCCGAAATGTAACCTAACTTGTATAATTGTATACAGACAAAGGGCAGCGAAAACCATTCAAGGGCTTCGAACAACAATACTACTAGATAACGCGTCACGAACAAAAACAATACTCAAATGTGGCACCGACCACATCATGAAGAAAACGATGTAAAACGGTTTAATAACTTCAACCTAGACTATGCTTTGTTCCCGAGTAATAAAGTGCGGCTTAGATTGTATTCACTTACGATCTTACGCCATAAATGACAGAAAGACAATATTGGAAATGAACATTAACGGTTGTTCCATATTCAACCTTATTTCCTTAGTAATAAGATACGATTGTACCATACCAATTTGAAATAACCTCACAAACGTCATTGTGTTCTTAATTTTCACACCGTTTTTGATCGAAGTTTAAGGGTTCAGAAGGCACTCCTACAAGTTTAATGTAAATAAGGATAATAAAACTATGATATTAAACACGTTTTTATTAATAAACTTCTAAACATTACATTGATAATATATAACTCTCTATACAAAAACGAAATATTATAATTACACAATTTACACTCTAGACCCAATTTCTGTAAACCCCGAAGAAAACATAATGTTAATAAATATTATATAAACCAAATCATGAAAATAATACTAGTATTAAAAGAAAAAATAATACTATATAAGAAAAATTGAAAAATGAAAACTAAAAAAAAGATAAAACTAAATGGAATGTATACTAGATATCTCTATTAATGATTTATTTTGAAAAAATAAACTAAGAATTTAAATAACTTTGCGAAACATACAATTCATATACCGCGCTAACGTTGTCTTCGATGAGTTGACACTAACTGCGATTAGTATAGAATGAAAACAGCGCCATCTAGTGACAATAATAGGACCTCCTTACAAATCGCAGTTAACATCAATGCTAGCTATCGAATAAGTAAAAAACTCGTTTTCTGCATAAAAACGTCGTACAATCCAAAGAAAACATATAATTATAAATCTTTTGTTAATAAAATAAAAGCTAATTTCAATATGAGTTAATCATGTGGCGTAGGTGTTTTTATTTTCGAGTGATGAATATTGATCCCGTGAGCCGGATAAATTGTTCAATGAAAAGCTCTTCTATTACTCTCAACAATAGTTTGACTCAGAAAACGTGTCATAATTAAGTTTCAGAAACATGGCATTTAAAAAATTGGACAAGAGTTTGACTCACATATAAAAAGTAACAAATACTCAACAATGAAAATCAAAGTAGAACAGTCCCTCTATATATATTTGTATATAAAGTAATATTTTATTATATGTTAAGCAAACACTATCTAAGACGAATATAATATCAAGTAATTCATCATTATATAAATTTTCTTTTAAGGAGGGTGGTGAAATTGTATCGTTAAAGTAAATATTTTACACTAATTCCATTATTGTGGTGATATATGCGATACAATATATTCATAAACCACTAATAGAGATATAAAAAAAAAAAAATAAAAAGTATCAAAACACAAACACTATAGTATAAAACTTCAATGATAATTTCAAATAAATTCATTAAAAAAGAAACATTTGACAGTCAAGACATAATAAATATAATGCCAGACAATTATTTATATAAAAAAAAATTATTTAGAAAGTTGCGTTTGTAATACCGCACTCATGCTTACAGACAATTAAAAAACGTAAAAATTAAACGTCAAAATATTTTTGTTTCGTTCGTTACAATAATTTAAAACAGGCAATGGTGTGTTCTATTCAGCTCACTTCCTCGTTTCTTATATGTATGTATATAAGTTTTAAAGCGTTTAAAAAATATATCACATCGAAAATATGAAAATGGTTTATTCAATGGAATTATTTGGTTTAACGTATTTTTATGCCAAATCCTTATTTAGCCTGAATTATCAAGTTAAATCGAATCGTACGCGGACATGACCGGTTTTTTAAATTTAGAACAGATAATCGGCTACTAATTCTTGAGATACCGCTTTACCTGTAAATGTTTAAAGTGTGACAATGCTGTCTTCTTCTTTCTATTGTGGAATCACTGATGACAGAAAGAGATAAATAAGTGTTCAACTAACCCGGTGAACAATGTTTATAAATAAAGCTGATTGTCATAATTTTTTTAACAATAGCTATCAGATATACGTTAGCTGTTCTTAACAGAATTGACTTGCCTGTTTTATTTGTTTTGGTTTAATTAATTATATAAAAAAATATATATTTTCGAAAACGCGTATAAAATAGTACATAAAATATAGTCTATTTAAGGTTAGGTTAGGCCAGTAACATATGTTTATACACAACAACGAAAATTAGAAATACCCTTTTAAGTAATTACTAATATACATATTTACCCCTCCAATTAAGCGTACAGCTTGTGTTAGGAGTGGGGATGACAATCCAAGGGTCGAACCTGTGACCTTTACATTATAAATATTTTATCTCGAAGGTGTTATACTTGATATAAGTAACATATAATCTGTTCCAAAGATCTGTGTGATCTAGTGCGAGTCTAAAATCCGCTGGAAGCGCTGCACGTTATTAGATTCATTTCTTGATACTAGTACTAGATGAGCTGATATATATAACGATATGAAGAACAAGGCTATCTTTTTAAGATCAGCGCTTCAAGTGCGAGTGTTTAAATTAAATTGAGTTCGTAAATTGCTTTATGGAAATCGACATTTTAAAAACTATCCGCTTTAGGTGCTGTATGTTCTTCCATATATGTACTTTAAATCTAGCACTAGAAGCGCTGAAATGAATAATATTACTTTAAAGACGACAATGTAAATGTCGTTTTGTGGATTCCATTTTAGAATTGTAGTATTTTTTCGTAGGTAGGTTGACTGACAAATGTTTCACCTGATTGTAAGTAATAGCCTGCTAGAGGCGCTGTGGGTAAACGTTGAAATATCCAGTATTTATTATTATCCAATATTTATATTTGTGGCGCGAATTATTCTGTTAACGCATTAAGCACAATGTCCGCTAGAGGCGGTGTAGGTTGCATTAAACGTGTAGCATTTGCAGCGCTTTATAATACCTCGGTAATCTGTTCCAAGATCAGTAATTCAGCGAAGTGTCAGTGTCAATACCGCTATCGCCATCTCCGTTATGTAGATACGAGTCAACAGTGTTATGATTGTTTGTGACGATAAACGAAACTCGAATGTTATATGTGGCAGAAAACCTTTGTAAATTGCCGCTAATCTCAAAAACTATCTTAGATAGAATTTTTATTCTAGAAATATTATAAAATATAAATTTTTTACAGCGTAATAGCAGGTTTGTTCATTTTTTATTTTAGGATATACCAGACTAAACCACGTGATAAGATCTTATTTAATTCAGCTTTCAAACTTCAAACAGCATCTTATTATTAGACGAGCAAATCTTGTGTATCTCGGAAACAGTTCTAACGAGATTTTGTATTTAGATAACGTTTTGCTTCTCAAATATATATACTTTCATGAAAAAACACCTGAGTCAGTCTGGAATTAATATAATACCCACCGCTGAAGTTCAAAGCATGAATAAATTTGATCTGAAAACAATTAATAATTGACATATTAATTACATGAAAATTGATAAATATTTGTCTGACAAAAAATATATAAACACGTAGAAAGTATTAGTTAATTTATACACATTTAAAATTTATCTAAAAGTCGTTTAAAATCGGATTTCTCAACTATATATGTAATTTAAAAGTGTAAGGAAGCCATTGGCATAGGCTATATTCAGAGAAGACATACATAGAGTTGTTACATCCAGATAAATTTTATCATTACATATAATTCCATTAAGAGGGAAGGTGTATTATTTATACTGCCCTCTTATGGTAGTTGTCTGATACAAAATAAGGAGTTAAGACCCCGTGTACTATTAAAGAAAGCCTTTGTTCAATGTTTGTTATCCAATAGGCTACTTATTAAATATAAAACGACTCAGTATTGGATTTTTTAATCGAACGGATAAAGTGGTCACCACTGGCCATAAACATTCGAGCTGTAAATATAAGCCATTGCTTACAACGCCAATGCGCCACCAAACTTAGGAACTAAAATGTTATGTCACTTGTGCCTGTTATACTGGCTCACTCACCCTCCAAGCTAGAACATAATAATACTGTACAATATTAAATATTACTGTTCAGCGATAGAATACCTGATGAGTGGGTGGCATCCAGATGGGCAAGCACGAAGCTCTACCACACTAGGATAACTGATTTTAATCTTATCATGTTGTAACAGCTCTATGTTATATATTCTCACTAACAGTAGGAAAAGAATTACACATCGCTACATTCACATTTAATCATTTAATTTAAATAGACTTTTATAAGATTTTTAATATTTCTATATTATAGATATTATAACGACGAAGTCGGTAAGAGTCTATCTTATGTATATAATATCTAACTTATGTGAATTATTTTTTACATAATTTACAGTTGAGAAATCCAATAAAACCAAATCAATCTATTTTAGGTCCATGTTTGTCTACAGCCACGTTCCCCTGTAGATTTCAAAATCTAGCTATCCTTCTTGCGTCGACATCAAAGTATCAAACACTTCGGAACCACTGACTTTCTCGTTCACTGATCCGAAGTAGTTGGAAAAGTTGAAAATACTCGACTCCTGTCTCACGTTGTCCGTCGAACCGAATTGAGCTTTATTCTTAGCGTGCATTGGTGTTACATTCGCACTGAACGATTTCTGTGATAAAAGTCGTTCCGAGCTCGATACGATTTGATCGTCTCTAACGAGTAAGTGGCGATTTTCTTCCGGATCGTAAATGGTCGCCTCTTTGGCGGAGAGTTCTTTGATCTCCGTGTACGGGTTCGTGAGGTACTCCGCGTACAACTCGCTCTGGTGCGTTTCCTTTGGTTCAATTTTGGATTCTATCGCTTCGTTATTGGGACTATTTTCGCTCGCTGGTGGGTCATCGGCCGGTCTCGGACAGAGGATCGGTGGTTGAGACTGTATCGATATTCCGATTGGCGTCGAAATCATCTGAAGTCGGAAACGTATTACAATTAATATATATAAATTGACAAGATCAAAGATAATTTTATCGCCATATAGCTTTTGGTGCGACAATATCCTTGTCACGTCGTTGTCGCATTGATATATAACCCTATTTGCACAGACATGTTAAATATCTTACATTCCGTTATAAACACAGAGGTGTCGTTGAGCCTACCTCGTTCAAAGGATGCAGGAGGACGGAGGACGTCAATCCTGTCTGATCGTACAGCGGATTCCGTATGGGCACCATCCCGCTGACGGGCTGCGAGCTGAAGGTGCTCGGCGGGGGAGACTGGCCGGAGCCCACCAAGATGTTCGGCGACTGAGCGGACGACCTCTGTATCTGTATGGGGACGGAGGGGAGCGGCGCGGGCGGTGGGGAGCGGGCGGGCTCGGGTGGGGGCGGCGAGTGGGGGGCGACGGGCATGATGGTGGGGATGAGGGGCACGGACGACTGCATGTGGCTCGGGACGCTCTGCGCCGCCTTCGTGTTGTCGTTCGCTGAAATGACAAATATAATGATTTACAATTTTATGTTAAACATTTCTATTAAACTTGAATTATTGCGGTAATTTGAGTATATATTTATATATACAGGGTTATTTTTAACGACCCAGCAACCTCGCAGGATTAGATAGCTAGCACCATAAACAACAACTTTTGTTCTACGATTTCGGACATAACTCAATACATAAAAAAAAGATTTATAAGTTTTAGTCGTCCTGTCGTGACATTTGTAGATCTATATTTCATTCGTAAACGAAAGGACTTTGCGAAGGATCTTTGCGATGCGCGTAGATTTATAAACGTTCAAGCGGGAAATTAAATTAATATTTATTTTTATATGGAAATAAAATGTAACAAAATATACCAGAATATATATCAGAATGTCTATCTTTCTGTCTTTGCTTAATGACTAATATTATAAATGCGAATACGAGTTATTAAATAGCCATAATAAAAGTAAAAAAAAAATTGAAATTATATTATGGTTTTGAACATTAATGTTGTCTTTATTTTTGTGAATAAAGTTCCTTATTATTATTTGTTGCGCTTTCACGTCTTAACTACTCGACCAATCATCATTAGATTTTACAAACACGTTGTCTGGGTGTATATATTTGTATATAAAAGAACTTGGGCACATATCTCAACCATCCCAACTCACGCGGCCGAAGCCGCGAGCCTAACTAGTTTAAAACGAGGAAATTAGTGTAAAACGATTCATAATTCTTCTAATAATATAATTACCTACGTTTTCCTCTTTAGTAGATAAATAATATATTAATAATTGTGTAAATATTTACATATATATTTTAAATATTTATCTGTAAGTATTCCACCCAAACATTATGTGCCACTAAATTTTAGATTAAGATGTTATGTGCCTTGTGCCTGTTAGTACACTCTCCTTGATAAGTAGCATAGCATTGATGTTTGGCGGTGCAGTACTAATGGTTGTACAGTGCATTATAATTTAAAATATTATATTGTTCTAATACTTTATCTGCTCTGTGACGTTATTTCCGTTACGAGATATAGAATAAAAAAGAAAAAATGTATAATATATTGTTTTATCTACCAAACAATTCTATATAACCCTAGCTGCTCTCAGTGAATCCGTTTGAAATATATCCACATAATTTCAAATTCATAGACATTCTTTTATAGGCTAACTTTATATCAAAATTAAAGGGAAAGACAGTTAACTTGTGTTTGAGCACACACTTGTGCACTATAATATCTCCTGCGCAGTTGGATAATCTCTTGGGATTGGCCGCCGTGACCGAAATCGGTCGGGAGGACCTTAATTATATCTGTTATATCAAAATTCTAATCGATTGAATTAGTGGTTTAGTCGTGACGAAGCAACAAACAGACGGACTTACAGTATAATACAAACTCTCTTTGTCACCAACGATCCGAAGACGGACATTTATAATATTAGTGATGTAATACTCTATATTTCTAAGCTTTCATTAAATAACAGCCTGTGAATGTCACACTTCTCGGCCTCCTGGATAGAGCTCTTCTCCTTTTTTGGAGAAGGTTTAGAGCTTATTCCACCACGGTACTCCAATGTAAATTAGACACATGCAAGTTCCTTTACGATGTTTTCCTTCATCGTCAAGCAGGAAATGAATTAAAAACACAAATTAAGCAAATTAAAATTCAGTGTTGCTTGTCAGGGTTTAAACCCATAACATAATCATTGTTTAAGATTCATGCGTTCTGACAACTAGGCCATCTCGGCTCCATTAAGTAAAATAACTGACGGATTAAAAAAATAAAAGCGTGTAGACCGATTGTGTTAGTGCAGTATGTTAGCAGCATTAAAACAGAAATTAGACAGTGAAAACTCGTGCAGTCGGGTACAGTCAGCTCGTGACCGCGAAGCATCTATCAAAACTTCCAACCAAATAATAAAAAATAGTTATGAAATTATTAACGGACATCTTAGTTTCCAGAGTTGGCGGCGCAATGGCGATGTGAGAGTTGTTTAATACTTCTTACAACGCCAATGTCTATGGGCAATGGTGACCACCTACCATCTTGTTGGTTCGTTGGCTATTTGCCCGTCCGCCTACCTATATTATAAATATCAAATCTTATAGTGCCAATGTCTATAGCCAATGGTGACAACTTACCATCAGATGGACTGTTTGCGTTTACCTACCTACTTTCAATAAATAAAACTGATAACATGAAATATTTGTTAACTATCAAATAGAGGACGAACAAAAGAAAAGAAAACAGTATTTTTTCTTAAAAGATAACTATATTCTATATATATTTACAATCACATGTATCAATGGGTATATAAGAATTGAGTTCTACCTTCGGGGAACAGTTCGTCCTTGAGGTCGGGTAGGAACTCCCCGATGATGTCCCACGTTATGTACCAGAGGTCGTTGTAGCCGTCGCCGTTACTGAATATCTGAAACAGGCGATTTTTAATTATATTAAGTGTCCCACAGCTGGGCTAAAGCCACCTTTCCTATTGAAGAGGATTTCGAGGTTACTCCATCAAACACCTAATTAAACGTAAGTAAGGTCCTCCAGACCGATTTCGGCCACGGCGGCCAATCTTAAGAGAGATTAGCCAACTGCGCAGGAGATATTATAGTGCACAAGTGTGTGCGCACACACAGGTGCACTCTCTATTCCCTAGCTCTCATAATCCGATGGGACGGCAATCCGACACGACCGGAAAGAGTTCAGGCGCAGGACCAACGGCTTAACGTGCTTTCCGAGGCACGGGAGTGTACACACTTCCAACTTCCAGACTCCGGGCTGCTACTGAGAATTTTCTGACAGAAAACCCCAATAACTATATATTGGCCCGACCTGGGAATTGAACCCAGGACCACCGCGTCTGCGGCCTTATATCAAGCCACTAGACCAACGAGGCAGTCATTAAACGTAGGTAAGTATGCAAGTAACTACCAACTACGCCATTCGGCTCGTCAATTGTTATAATTTAAATGGTGGATAAGAGTATCTATCCAACGAGTTTCTTGTCGGCTCTCGGTAGAATGTAAGCTCAAAACTAGTTGTAGTGTAACATTTATATTATGTAGTAAGGTGCTGAGGACGCTGCACGCGCACCACGCGCGTCCACACATGGCAGACAGATGACAGGGCGGGCGGGACGGTGCACGCGCACCACGCGCGCCCACAGCGCGCCGGGCGACATATAATAGTAACACGGTCACCTTGACGGAGTGCATGACGAGCAGCATGTTCTTGAGCGACTCGAGCGCGGCCTCCCGCAGCGGCTCGGCGGGCGCGCGCAGCAGCGAGCGCTGCACGCGCACCACGCGCGCCCACAGCGCGCCGAATGACGCGCGCGCGCCCAGCGCCGACAGGTGCTGCAGGAACACCTGCGCGGGCACCGACAGTCACTCGCTGTGACTACTACTGGCCTCCGCGAATATCGCACCATTGCGCTCCGATGCGGAGGGTGAAATAGAGCAAGATCCCAGGGCCGCCAGACGTCACGTATTTTCTGACGGATGAAATGTGGACGATTGAGTAGTGTTAGTATGTACTATGATCGTATGCCTACCTGCTAGCTTGGTCAAACGGCCAATTTCCAGGTATCAGGTAATCAAGGTACATATAAACATTACTTACTTCACGTAAATTCTCATGGCTGATTTTCATATATGTTTTCGAGTGTACAGTTAAAAATAAATTGTCAATACTCCCAGACACTTTCCGTCGGCCATATTGCTTGACAGACGCTTTAAGGGTCTCAAAATAGTTAACTTCACGTAACGTTGACGTGACTTTAGCTGTTGGCCGCAAGAGGGCCTTTAAATTACAATAAAGTTAGCTGTCACCTGACCAATTTTTTTTTTGTTTAAAAATTATATTAATTAAAAATAATTAGTAAAAAAAATGAAAGTAAATTAGCCGACATCTAAAAATTTTTAGATTTTTTTTTATTAAAAACATTATTAAAAAAAATTATCATTTGTAAAAAATTTGAAAAACTATGTGGTATTTTTAAAAAATATTTTTTATTTCTAATTAATAAATAGAAAAAATATTTAAAAATGACGGCTAACTAGTATTATTTTTTATGTCAATTTTTTTTCTTATTTTTGTTGCCATAATTTACTTGTCAACAAAAGTTCTAAAAATTATAAAATATTAGTTCAAGTAATTTTCATGGCCTTAACAGCGCAGTCGGTCTCACTCAGTCTCATGCGCGTAGATAATGCTCTCGCGCTCCCACTCACATAGATATTAAAATTTAGTTTAGGGGATGATTGGCCCCTTGGATCGGTCTGTCTTCTTGTCAAAGGTTTTAAAATAGTTGTCGGATGAACATATATAAAAATGGAGCGTCAGAATTTACGTGAAGTAAGTAATGTTTATATGTACCTTGATTACCTGATACCTGGAAATTGGCCGTTTGACCAAGCTAGCAGGTAGGCATACGATCATAGTACATACTAACACTACTCAATCGTCCACATTTCATCCGTCAGAAAATACGTGACGTCTGGCAGCTCTGGGATCTTGGACCAAAACGAGTTTTCGCGGGATATACTTATAAAAATTCATAGGTTGCAAACTTTTATTGGTAATAATTTGTTAATATTTAATATATATAAGTTAATATTTGATACTTATGAAATTGACTAGTACTATTTGTTTCCATAAAAATACAAAAAAAAGAGAAACATTTTGTCCACCTGGGTGACACGTAGGTCACACACAGGCAACTGCAATATTAAGATAGCTTTCGGCCAGTAAGTAATGTAAGAGCGTACACGGACTGCTCGAGCAGTTAACGACTGAGCGACGTACACGGACCGCTCGAGCGGTCGGCGTTGACTGCTTGAGCAATCGGTTGATGACTGCTTGAGCTGTCGCTACTAACCGCTCAAGCAGTTGCATTTCTACCGCAGTCTAGTCATGGATTCTGACGAGGAAGCACTGCTTTTGCTGCTTCTGCTCAAGCGGAGACGACGGCGGCGACGTCAAAAGAGAAAATTTTGGGTTCATCCAATTTTGGAATTAAGAGAACAACATGGACAATTCCATCATTTGTTTATGGAACTTAGAAGTGATGAAGAAAACATTTTCAACTATTTTAGGATGTCAGTGTCTTCGTTTGATGAAATGAATAATATACTAAGGTCTAAAATTAAACGTGAAACGTGAAGAGAAGGGAGGGGGAGGTCGTAGAGCCGCCGACGGCTCGAGCAGTCAGTGTATGCCTCGCGACTGCTCGCGAGCTGTCGACATCACGATGGAATTTCATCATGTAGTTGACGGCTTGAAGCGGACGCGACTGCTCGAGCAGTCGTGTGTACGGCAGCGAATGAATGGTTATAGTTCACCGTGCGGTCGCTGCTTCAAGCAGTCGGTCATAACTGCTTGAAGCAGTCCGTGTACGGCTGGCCTAAGACGAGTCGCACGGGACCTTGCACATGACGGTGTCGGCGCGCGCGGCGGCGTCGGCGCGGCGCGGCGGCTCGGCGAGCAGCGGCAGCAGCACGTGCTCGAAGCACGCCTCCCAGCCCGCGCCGCCCAGCGCCGCCAGCGCCGGCGCCAGCAGCGCGCGCTGCAGGTACGCTATCGCACTGTTCGCCACCTGGAACCGGAGTCGAGCCTGTTTGTACGATGAATCGGGTGTCGCCGTCTTACCTCGATAAGACTATGTGTATTTCAATATTAAGTATTATTTCGAGCGGATATGAACAGGGAATGGTTGACGTTCATCTTATCGCATGCGTGCATATACGATGCAGTAAATAACTGCAAATTGTTTACATTCTAAACTTACTAACTTAATTTACATAGTTTACTACGTCACACGACTGTGAAGCTCTGAAATAGTAACATCTCAAAGTAACAGATTTGTGTTTCATGTACATTTTTATATAACAAAATACCTGTTTCCGTCTATCTGTGCAAAATTCTGCTATGCCTTGCAAGAGTGGTTTCCACGCGACTTCCCATAGATCGTATTCTTCAGCACCTGTGGATAGTAGGAGAAGTAAAATATATAATACTGGACTGGGCTTAAGCTCCTTTTTTGATATGTTGTTTAACTTTTGTATAAAAGACGATCGATACGATCTGTATGATGAAAATGGTATTGTAATCGATGTAGATGAAAATATAAAGATCCCTTTTTATAAAAAAATAGTTCGTTGAGTATTTTCGAACTAAGCAGATTAGCTCGCCATACTTCTTTATATACATACATAATAATCGATAGAGTTTACATTCAAAACTGGTGATAGAGCTTTAGTATTTTGTTTGTATTTGAATAATCCTACTAAACTAGTGATAACACATTATTCCAAGAGTAAAAAACCCCATAGGCGCCAGCTGCATATCCTATCTTATCCTATCTATCCAAATCCTGTGATTCCTTCAGAATGTTTGTTTTTATTGCATATGAAGGCGGACGTGCATATGGGCCACCTGATGGTAAGTGGTCACCAACGCCCATATACATTGGCATTGTAAGAGATGTTACCATCGCTTACTACGCCAATGCGCCACCAACCTTGGGAACTAAGATGTTATGTCCCTTGTGCCTGTAATTACACTGGCTCACTCACCCTTCATACCGGAACACAACAATACCAAATACTGCTGTTTTGGGGTAGAATATCTGATGAGAGGGTGGTACCTACCCAGATGAGCTCGCACAAAGCCCTACCACCAAGTAATTTGAATGTCGATTGGGACATGATACGGTTCAAAGGGGTTCAAGTTTGCTACGGCAGCACGATACACGATCAGAAAATTTAAATATTTAGGTGTTATAATTGATCAACATCTCAATTGGTATAAACAAATTGATAATTTAATAAAAAGGACAAGAAATCTAATTTGGGTTTTTAAAAAACTCCGTCACGTTCTACAACCCGATCTGTTAAAATCAGTATACTTGGCTCTCGGACAGTCAATTCTTACGTATTGTGTCCCGGTCTGGGGAGGTGCCTGCAAAACCCAACTTATTCACTTAGAAAGAGCCCACAGATCATTATTAAAAGTAATGTTCTTTAAAACGTATGGATGCGCAACATATAATCTATATTCAACAACCAAAATATTAACAATCAGACAACTTTACGTTCTACAAACTGTGTTAAGAGTTCATAAGTCCATAACATATAATAAACCAGACAAGAATAGAAGACGAAATCATGCAGTAATTAATTTACAACATTGCAACACACAATTCGCTAACAGACAATACAACAAGCAATCTTCCTTCCTTTATAATAAAATAAATAGGATTATTAACATTTATGACCTTCAATATCATCAGTGTAAACAAACATTAACTAATTGGCTTTATACTTTAGACTATCATGCTACTGAAGAATTGTTAACTGTACAAACGTAAGATATATTCATATTAATTAAAAATAAATAAATGAGTAAATAGGTATAAAATAATAAAATTATATAATACACACCCACACTAATACACACACACACACACACACACACACACACACACACACACACACACACACACACTCACACACACACACACACACACACACACACACATGTAAAATGTTTTCCATTTCCATTTTTAATCTTAAAAATGAGTTAAATATTTCTTAGTTTATAATTGTATCTTTCGATATATGTATATCCAGGAGGAGGAGCGGGTATTTTGAGATACAGGTTTAACCTACTTCAAAATTCCTGTTGCTAACTATTGCTGTACAAACTGATTTAAACAATAAATTTTTAATTTTTTTAATTTTTAATTTTTAATTTTTTTAGAAAAAAAAATAGTCTTGCGTCTGGACTTGACATCTGATGTCTGACGTCTGATGTTGACAACCGACTTATGGAGATATGCTAAGTTGTTGTGTGTATTTTTTATAGCATAGGTACGTGGACGAGCATATGGGTCAACCGATGGTAAGTGGTCACAAACGCCCATAGACATTGGCCTCGTTGGTCTAGTGGCTTGATCTAAGGCCCCAGACTCGGTGGTTCTGGGTTCAATTCCCAGGTCGGGCCAATAAATAGTTAATGGGGTTTTCTGAAAGCAAAGGCTTATCATTGTTTATCACGACGGAACCAGGAATGTATTTAATTAAACGATCACGAAATACAATCAATCAATCTTATCTTCATTTGTATAAGCAAACGAATTACGTAGAACGAGTTTTGCTTTATTATATAAAATTATATTTAAAGGAAAACGAAACGGAACTGAATATTTTTTTTTATTTGGACCAAGGGGCGACTTTATAGTTCCCAAGCCATCATACCACATGCATTAACAATGAAAATAATGGTGGACCGTTTTGCCACGGCAATTTTTACATACTAGTTTCCGCTCGTACATTCATCCGCCCGAATGAAAGTTTGATGAAAGGGGGAGGAGGCTGTGTTACCCTTCTGTGGTACCCTTTATCCATTTCTGTACCCCTGACAACATGTACACAAAATTTAACGTTGATCGATTGAGTAGTCTATAGACAAAACCGTAACAAACAAACAAACTCACTTTCGCATATGAAACATTAGTAAGGATAAAGTATTTTAAACATAAATTCAGTAAAGTATTTATGTGTCCACTTTTCCATATACATTCCGTATTTGCACCGCCAGGTTTTACTTTGTCATATTATTAAACATGGCATATAGAACAACGGCCCCTCCTCCTCCCTAACTCGTGACCGGCGGAAGAAACTAGTTTGTTATATTCTTAAGTAAATATATATTTAAAAGTATTTTTTTATATATTCTTGTGCTGTTTTTTTAAATAAATATATATCTATTATTTAGGCTGAATTTATTCTCAATGTTTCAAGACAGCTTCAAAATCTTAATTTTAGGATTACTTGTGCTTTTTTTGTCTTGAAACTAGAACACAACGAAGTTTGTTGATAGAGTATCAACAAACAAAAATAGTAGGTGACAGATAAAGTAATAAAACAGGAACTAAAACAAATCTAATCATGAACGCAGCTCTAACAGCAGTAAATAGCATTACTAGAGCCTTGAATAAAAAATAATTAATTAAACAGAAGAATGAATATTTTAAACCGAGGCCACATTTGAATTCCAGCGTAAGTCGATTATCTTAATTACAATATTTATCATTTTTATTATCATATCAATGTTTTTATTAATTGATTAATGACAACGGTGTCTACGAAAAACATTAGGTATTAGTAACTGATTTAAATTTTGCCACGAGTCGATGTGTAGCTGCGCCACGTGTGAGGGGATGAATATAATTTTAAGTTTTACTATTACCCACTTTATTTTATTAACAAGTATAATCATAAAATCTTCATTTGTATAATGATTTCCCCCAAGAGAACAGTGGGGTGTATGTGGGACTCGCCGGTGTCCAAGGCGTCGAGTGCGCCCGGTCATCTTTTATAATGCCACAGCCTCGAACTCCGAGAGAGATCGATATAAGGATTAACCAATACAAACTATTTTTTAAATTCGAACCAGTAATTCCTGTCATTAGCCGGATCAAACTAACAAACTCTTTAGCTTTATATATTAGTATAGATATGACTTTAATATCAGTCGTAGTTTCCTTATGTAGCGACTATAAATAGATAAAAATCCTCTTAAAGCGTAGGTTTTTCAAGGATTCCTATTCAGATTATTCATGCATGCTGTATTATGGATACCAGAACGGTCTTATGTATACACAGGGAATGGAATTTAATCCGAGAGATAAAGATTTCCTCATAATATTATCCTTCACCACTGGTTTTGAAACCGAAGTGAAAATTATATTCATATAAAAATACATAAGTTCCCATTTGAATATAGTTACAATGTCAATAGAAAAACATTTAGTTTCCTATTTGAATATAGTTACAAAGTCAATAGAAAAACATATAGTTTTTTCTATGGAATTAGTTATAGTTCGAGGGTTGACCTAATAACTTTTAAAGAGACAAATTGCGGTTGAACTTATTTCAACTTCTAGTGGAAAACTAATAAAGTACCACAACTAAAACATTAACAAAAAAGTTCCACATACAACATATCGTCAATACATTTAACTCATACTTATGATACTCTAGGATGCGATAGAAGATTAATACACTTTGAGACCATTTGACCGATTAACATGAAATATGGTACATAATACATATAAGTATAAAAATATACGATAAAATTTTCTTAATATCCACTATAGTGTAATTCACCGCTAGATGGCGCCGTAGCACACAAACCGTTAAAATAATTACGGTGACAATTCGAAATTATAACTCGATAAGCAGAACGAAGTCTACGAGGGATTTGTTTGTTCAATATAAATTATAAATATCCATATTATTGGAAAGCATTTTTTTTTATTGCATAGTAAGGCGGACGAGCATATGGGCCACCTGATGGTAAGTGGTCACCGACGCCCATAGACATTGGCGTTGTAAGAGCTGTTAGCCATCTCTTACATCGCCAATGCGCCACCAACCTTGGGAACTAAGATGTTATGTCCCTTGTGCCTGTAATTACACTGGCTCACTCACCCTTCAAACCGGAACACAGCAATAACAAGTACTGCTGTTTTGCGGTAGAATATCTGATGAGTGGGTGGTACCTACCCAGACGAGCTTGCACAAAGCTCTACCACCAAGTAAAAACTCGCATTTAGTCGTAGAGCGTTTTGCTTTTTCCCAAGGTTGGTCGAGAATTGGTGATGTAAGGAATGCCAATTATGTTGGTGTTACAATCAGTTGGCCGTTGAAATTTGACTACCTACTATTATAATTATCACGCGATGCACGAATGATATTTAAAAAAAATAACGAGAGTTGGGTAAAACCGTAAAAATAGATTAATGCATTTAATCTGTAAGCTACTTTACACTATCATATATTTATTATTGAATCATTGTGGGAATTTCGCAAAAGATATTACAGAAGCTATAGTCGTAAATAATAATTATAGATATGCTACTTATATAAGATAAATTTAATCGGCATATTTTTCTAAATAAACACGAGGTTTCCCTCTAGAGTATTAAAAGCGAATATAAATCATATTTATATTTTGATACCCGCCAACCAGACGATAAAGCTCTTTGGGAATTCGTTTGCATGTTGGTTAGTTCCCACCACTTTGGGGCGGTTGCTACGGTGAGTCCCTTTCGCTGCTAAAAAGGCCTTGGAGCGAAATACTTGGACCGCTTTGCCGAAGATCACCAGAGATTAGACGTCGGCGCCATGTGGACCTACCCCTGTAAGACTAAGAGGGTTATCTACCCCGCGAACCCTAAAATGGCGGACTCTATTATACTCCACTGAAACCACACGGCAAATTTAATTACTAATATTATTAAACTAATGTTTAAAAACGTATGAATTGATACAGTGGAGTTTTGTCGAAAGGGTTTAATCGATTAAGAATGATACATAAACTGCTAATATGAAAATGATCGTCTAGAAGAGTCCCTTTTATTAATTTTTCTTTATTTAAAAAATATTTCATATTTCTATAGAATCTATACTAATACATATAGCTGAAAAAATACTAATATATAAAGCTGAAGAGTTTGTTTGATTGATCCACAATAGGTACAAATTAAAAAAAAACGTGTTGTATAGTCCTTTTATCGAGGAAGGTTCTATGTTTATTTTTATTCATTATAGTTTTATTAATTATACGCGGTTTAAACCGCGGGGCACAGCCAGTCTATCATAAAACATGAATAATATTTTATATCAATATGGCGCTATTGTGACAATGTGCCCAGCAAACGTTGAGGGACATTTAATTAGCATTATCACCTGGGCACATCGTATAACAGAAAACTTAATTGTTTATACAAATCGAAAATAACCGTTGTACCGAATTAATTAATCGATAAAGAACTGCCTCGCGTAAAATCCCAACGGATAATCGACTTTGTCGGTCGAGATAGCGTAGTGTGATTTATTCATCGATAATATTATTATACCTACAACAGCTAAAACAAATTTAATTCTAATTAGAATACGAGTGAATTGTAAACAATGAGTCATACCTATAGAATACATACTATTTATTTTGAGTCATAATTATTCTATGTATGATACTCTATTTATTCTATTTAATTAATTTATATATATTCATAAATCATTATGAATTCTTTAATTTCAATTAAATTTAATCTCTGTCATAATTATTGTAATAATGTATACACCGACCGACATACATAAACCGACCAAATATTATTGTATTGTAATTTTCGTTTTTTTTTATTGTATGTGATTGTAGTTGGTAAATAAATTATTTATTATTATTATTTAATGTTTGAAGCATCAGTAGCGCAATGGTTTACAGTCATAGTGATGCAGAAGTAGCACCATCCAGTTTGGCTAATGTCATCCACACAAGCTTCACGTTCAATTAGTACATTAGCAATCTCTTAAAAATTGTATTACTTATTATTCTTGTTTTTTTTTAAAATATGTTATGTTTAGTCATTTTAACATAAGGTACTAATTGGATTCAAAATAACCTTAAACTGGCTTCACTCACACTCACACCGTTAACATCTCGAAGACTCATTAACCGACTTCAAAGGAGGAGGTTATCAATTCGTCTGTATGTTTTTTTTATTACCCATTCAATCACTTCTGCCATTTAACCAAATCTACCTTTAACCCTCAAAGCTGCATTGCAACACAAACACTAACATTTTGCAAATGTTCTAATATAACTTTAGTGATTGTTTATAAAGTACCTAATTATAATCGGATATAAAAATCTTAATTTCAAGGCAAACATTATTTTAATTATAGGCTCATTTCGTAAATTAATATATATTTTTAAAAACCTAAGAAGTTTTGTAAATCAAACTGATAAGATATTTTTATGTTTTTCTATTATTCCATACTAGCTGCCCGTCCCGACTTCGTACGGGTAAATTAAAAAAAATATCCCGTGCATTTTTTAATCAATAAGATATAAACATTCACCAATCGATTTATTCGCCCATACAGTACAGTTTATATATGTTCAGTACAGGGCATATAATAATTCTATTTCCTACTAATATAATAAACACGAAATTTTGTATGGATGTATGGACATTTGTTACCCTTTCACGTAAAAGTACTGAATGGATTTTAATGAAACTTTACAATAATATAGCTAATACATCAAAATAACAAATAGGCTATAATTTATAAAGCTATTAATAATTATTAATTTATAAATTGACCAAAATATAACAATAAGAATTTTAAAGAAGATAACTTTTGTCTCTTACACTATATCATTTGGACAAATGTTTTAAAAGTTACGACGATGACAAAGTGAGTGCGCGACACTATGCAGCAGTACACTGTGGGAGAAGAATTCGGTCATCGGCTCATCGCTGGGTGTGCGACTCGCATGCAGGAATACGTCATCGATGGTTGTCCGTTTTGCGGTTTTTCAAGTCCCTAGCGATTGCTTAAAGACGCACTTTACCTGTATGTAATTTATTAATAGGTAGGTTTTTATAGTGCCAGGTTGCATACCTTCGGGTTGTAGCGGAATGGGCCGGCACGCCCAGCCGGAGTTACCACTCTCTCACTTAAAATCGGCGTAAAGTAATAGCTACGCTACCATAATTTTGAGTGCAAATAACAAAATGCTAAACACACAATGTCTTACTGCTACCCTATGACAACCAAAAGTTCTAAGACCTGTCGTTTTCAATGACCGCCTTGGTTGATTTTAGTGAGAACTCTTATCACATGTACACTTATTATAGTGCATGCTCAAACAATGTCCATTCCCTGCATCGCTAATGCGCCATCAACCGTAGGAACGAAGATGTTATGCCCTATGTGCCTGTAGTTTGATAGAATAAAAAAAATTGTACGCTTGCTCTTTTATGGTTTTAACTATACTCAACGGCGTAGATAGGCGGCGGGCTATTTAATATTAACTATAAATATATTAAGTCAAACTACAGGAATTCATAATAAGTCCACTGATGATTATTTAAAGAATAATCATCAACTTCAAAATAAAAAAAAAACCGTTACTAAAGTTTTTCTTAACAGAAATGCATTTCATACATATTAATTTCAAATCACAGATTTTCAAATTTCAAGCAAACATTTATCCTTTACTTATATTTATGCGGGCAACAGCTAGCGTACGGGCGACAGCGGGACGCGGGGCGCGCAAGCGGTTGCATCACGCGTTTGTATGATGGGTGTTGGACCGCCTGAATTTATTTAGTGCGCGATAATTTTAAAATTACGATTACTCCTAAGATATTGATTTAAATTGGGTAGTGTAAAGGGCAATTATAATATACATTAAATGCTTAAAGTAAATAACGTATTTATTTTAATAAGGATTAATATCATATCCGTTTTTATAGCTTTCCAATTTTACCATTTTTATGTAAAAATTTTTTAAACATTAAAATGGGTATAGTTAGCTATCCTTAAAAGATAGACATATGCCATCGCGGACTTTTTTGTAGATCTATGAAAGGGGAACAATTTCACCATACATTATTTTGTTATAACTCAAAGGGATTGTACAGCGTTTTCGATGAAAGCTCCCAATCGACTCGTTTTTTTTCCGACTTCTTCAACAATTATCGCTATATTTCAACAAATTTACAGAAAACATTAATGCATTATACACGTAAACCTTCCTCTTGAATCACTTTATCCATTGGTGATAACCGTATGAAAATCCGTTTAGTACTTTTTTAGTTTAGCGCGTTTATACAGAAAGAAATGAAACGCGGGGGACTTTGTTTTATAATATTTAAGGAAGCGGTTGCATCACGCGTTTGCATGATGGGTGTTGGACCGCCTGAATTTATTTAGTGCGCGATAATTTTAAAATTACGATTACTCCTAAGATATTGATTTAAATTGGGTGGTGTAAAGGGCAATTATAATATACATTAAATGCTCAAAGTAAATAACGTATTTATTTTAATAAGGATTAATATCATATCCGTTTTTATATCTTTCCAATTTGACCATTTTTATGTAAAAATTTTTTAAACATTAAAATGGGTATAGTTAGCTATCCTTAAAAGATAGACATATGCCATCGCGGACTTTTTTGTAGATCTATGAAAGGGAAACAATTTCACCATACATTGTTTTGTTATAACTCAAAGGGATTGTGCAGCGTTTTCGATGAAAGCTCCCAATATGCTCGTTTTTTTCCGACTTCTTCAACAAATTTTGCTATATTTCAACAAATTTACAGAAAATATTAATGAATTATACACGTAAACCATCCACTTGAATCACTTTATCTATTAGTGAAAACCGTATGAAAATCCCTTCAGTAGTTTTTTAGTTTAGCGCGTACATACAGACAGACATGAAACGCGGGGGACTTTGTTTTATAATATTTAAGGATTATATAACTTCCTGCAGTGGGACTGTATAAAATAATTTAAAGCCTCTGGCAATCGCACATGCAGCCATACTAAAAGTAGCCTTCCTTCCAATCACTTTTCACACTTTGCAGTTGTATATTTAATGTAACGTCGATTTATTTAAAGCATCGCAAAAACCCCAACAAAAACACTAACAAACGTTTAACGGATGAAACCTGTGTAGTTGTCTGAGCTCGTACTACTTCCATAAAAAGGTTTTTCTATTTCCTATGACCATCTATTCACAGTATGAATTGTTAAAATTTCTTTAAAATATAGCTTATCTTATTATAATTTTCAAGATCCTTCCAAGCAAATCTTATGACCAAACGGAATAAGACCAAACCTAGATGTTTGAAAGAAACACTCATTTTCTCTCTTTCACTCCTGCATGCAAACACGCACACACCCACACATAACCTAGCTAGAAGTACAGTACTAGACTCACCTAATTAGGTTTAAATTATATAGTAATAGTACCTATTTGTAATAATTATTATGTTCAATTTCTTTTAGAGACTACTTGCTTGCATGGCTAGACGCATCCCGTTTATTTAACTATAAATTCTGAACAGTTAACATAAATCTCAATTAATCTAGCAAGCTGAAGGGATATGAGTACAGCACAAAAACGAGTTCGTTAAATTCAAATTATTGCTTAGTCATTGTTTTTTAATGATTTGTTTTTCTTTTTTTACGATAAGTATGGCATAACCGTCCTGAATCCTAAGTTTTATAGGCATACATACTGTATGAATAAAATGAACACCCCATTAGATATGTATAGCATATCACTAGAGTCGAGTTTATTCTACGGTATAATCGGCGACTAGATCATAAAAAGGTGATGGTGTTATTTATTGTTTAGAAGCTCTAATTCAGACGACATATTATGGCGATATAATTGTAACAAATGACTTCAAAACGTCTGCCTCTATCACCCGTCTTTAATCAATGTTGGCATTTATTTATTTATTTCAGTCTGATAATATTCAAAGTTTTGGACTTAAGGCCGATAATATACGTCATTTAGACATACTAATAATCATAATAGGATTACAAGATTTGGTGTTTGCCAGTATTAATTATAAGCTTATTAATACGATACAAGGATATTCAGGTGTTCGTGACATAAAATTAAAAAAAAATGGAAAAACCCACCACGATTAAGTGGATTTAAAAATGACAAATATTTAAATATTATTAATATATTTTTGTCTGAAGCTATATCGTACCAATGTAAGATAAATAATATTTTATTTGGTATGTCATAAACTGGCCCAATGCTCAGTGGACACGATTTGTAATGTTATATTTTTTATGCATTCTTATTTAGTTATCCTTCGCTAGATCTGCCTAGAAACAACTCCAACATTTTAATTACATATTATCTTCAAAAACACTCTCGCCATCGATGCCTATTATGTTTTTATCAGAATATATCATATAGATTCGCTCGATTAGCAAAATTATTATTTTTAATTATCATGTAGATATTTAAAACATTTTGGAAAAATATATAATTAGAAATGCTTTCAAATGAGTACCTACAGAATTTAATGAAATTAATGTAGCGAAACTCTATGCAACAATAAGTTTTTCGAGCACACAAGAGTACAGTAACACCAAAACACTAAAAAAGAATCGATGCTCACCACTGCTCTAGGAAATTAAACATTCCGGATGTGAGAAATAACGAATAAAACAAAGCGGTATAAAAATGTTAGATGATCAATATGAAAAATAACATTAAATATTTACCTTGTCCAAGATCTGATTCGTCTCGCCACCATTTAAATATCTGCGCGGTGCGACTGTGTAGAGTGTGCATTAGATCCAGTAGCTGCAAATATTTAAAATTATATATACTTTAATGTAAATTGTCTATTAAAATTATATTATTTATGGTTGATGCTAAGCCGCGGAATTAAGCTTTTATGGTATAATATTTTGAGTTATTGGTGAAAATGAGTGCATTTCTATATTAAACTGGCTTTTGGGAATATGTACAAGACTGAGAGCTGTGGCCGGCCTATTGTGAGAAAACTATTGAGCTAAGAAAACGTGGGATTATGGGTTAGAACTCGGACAAGTTCTACTGAGAGTGAATTCGCTTCATTCGTGTTTACATTATTATTCGTATCGTGTTCAGCAGGAGTTTATCGTGAGAAAACCTGCACATCTCAGATGAATGCATTGGAGAGCCGTGACGAAGCTCCAATCCTTATCCCCATGCGAACAGAAGGCTTTTGCTCAGCATTGGGATATTTTCTGGACTATAGTTACTACTTCGTTTTATATGTTAATTTAAAATGTACACTATTATTTAAAATGTATACTATTAAGTATTTTGATTATGAACCGGTGTTCATATACATCATCAGTATACTAAGTAATCTAATGATATTCTTGCAACTTTAATAGGCTATCACTATTGAAGTTAAGTTATTATAACAGTTGTACCCGTAATTTCACAGGATTGCTCATCCAACCGGATAATAACCGGTGTAGTACACACACATAATTCTTCTATCACCGAACAGAAAAACTTACCGAATATATTATACCAATAAAGAAGAGACTAAATAAGATAGAATATTCTAGAACCTAGACGGTGTAGGGTGTATGGTATAAGCATATTATTTACAAGGCTAAGCGATATACCTGAATGCTGACCATATGGTAATGGTCGAGCGTGTCGATCTCCTCGTCGCTGGAGTCGCTGCGCGCGCGCCGACGGCCCCGCGAACCCTCGTCCGTTGACCATTTCGACTTACCTGTTCAGTTGTAATTTATTATCTATTTGTTGCTACTTCAGATATTTAAGAAGGTTAGTTATTTAATTGACGCAAATATATAGATATATATTTAAGCATGTATTAATAGTGTGAAGAAAATAGTCCAAGGTATCTGTGTCGAGCCTGTATCATACACATCGCTAGGAGTCATATACTTTTGGACTATGTAGATTTCTAAAATAATGGTCAATTTATTTTAGTAGAAATCTTATAACATCACTGTACAATTAATCTTTACGATGAGTCCCAATTACATTATATAATTTACTGCGTCATCTTTATATATAAAAATAGATATACGTAGAATAATATTGTGATATAACAAAATGCCTCGATAACGATTTGTTCGTTTTGTTTTCGTTATGTTCGCTTATATAAGTTATATAATACTATTTATTTAATGAATAATAATCCAACTATATTTATCGAAAATTGTGGAAAATGAGTAACTATCGAGTTATTTTGGATATAATCCACATTTCGAATCGATGGTAGCTTTTTATCGATTATATAATCGATTCTTGCCCTATGGAATGATGCCCTAGGGCTCAAATAGCATTTAATAAAAAAAAACTATATTTCATTCTTCTCATTCACTAGTTTTAAATTTTAATCAAGTAAAACTGGCGCTCTTTTGATGTCCCATTAACCTTCAACATGATATATAGGAACATATGTATGTATATGTTCCTATCATGTTGAAGGTTATATGTATATATATATATATTCATAACTAATAAATAATATATATTAAATGATATCATAGACGGAATGATATTCTACGATTATATTCATACTAGAGTGCAGCGTAGCTCTCGCCAGCAGCCTGACGCAGCGCACCGCGGCGCGACAGTTGTGCGGCGTGACGTGCGCCACGTCCCGGATCACCAGCGCCAACGCCTCGACGCACCTCGCCAGGGCCGAGCTCCGGTGCGGTTGGAGGGTCACTTGGTCGACCTCGAGTTCGACTGTGTCTATAATCGGAGCTGATTCGTTCTTTACCTGTTAAAATATTAACTGTTACTTAAACACATATGACCACCTACGACTGCCCAAAATAAAGAATATTAAAATATTTTCAGTTTTCATGTATGTATGTATGACCTTTGCCAAATCAGATTTGAATGTATGGTATGATATTACCCTTATATCATCCCGAGTGATGATACTACTATAATTAGTAGTAGGTTAGTTTGTAGGTAGAAACCACTCATGAGAATAATAAGAGAGGGAGTGGGTACCGCTTGTTTTTAGAGGGTATTAATAATTTAAATTTCCCAATATAAAATTGAGGGCAAACATAATTGAGATTTTGTTGTCGCTTGCAACATTTCTCTTATCTATTTTATATTTATCTATATTAATAAATGAGAAGACTTCCTTTGTTGGTAGTAGTACTAGAGATTGTATCGCGTTTTGGAGAACGATTTACCATATAATATTAGTGTATAAGTAGTTGCGCTTCATGCGCGTAGTAGCTTTGTGCAATCTCGTCTGGGTAGGTACCACCCACTCATCAGATATTCTACCGCAAAACAACAGTATACTTGGTATTTTTGTGTTCCGGTTTGATGGCACAGTAGCGATGTAAGCTATCCAAAAAAATAATTAAGCCGCTAATATTTAACCTATGGGAGTGACAAGTGTATCGTATCATATTACATTCTGGTTGTTCTATAGTACATATTGTGTACATATTATATTTAATGTGTTGTCAAGTTTGCAGTTACATGATTGATTTTGTTGAAATTTTAAAAATATAATATGATTACAATATTTTATCTTATTAAGTGTAATACATCAATTTTATCTAACATAATACATAAAATAAAAAATAGGTTGTTGTTTGTTTGTTTGTTCTCGTATTATATACATACTAAAATTAATAACGACCTAATAACACATCCTGACTTGAAGCGATTTCGGTATTTATTAAATAATCCTAATCTCATTTTTTTGAGATACAAAAAACAATGTGTAATCAAGTTTTGAGAACTTTCTATATCTCGGAAATATTAACAATAGAGGAAAAAGTTAAGCAAGAGATGCGAAATAATATCGAATCGACCGAAAGTCGATGTACATACGGAACAAGTCGTATGTGTTAAGAATTTACACATTATTATTTAACGAAATAGGTTCATTATGTATATTATGTACATACATAATATAGCCACTACATTTTGACAAGGTGACTTACTAACTAGTGTATGACGCTATCACGGAGACCTCGGTTTTACATGCTGAGTCGGTTAAGCCGTCGCTTAGTGGCAAGTATTTAATTATGAAATTGACAGTATAAAATAAATATACTAAGTACCATGTTAACATGCCCATTAGCGCCTCGTCCTCTATAAGGTTGCTAGCGGTAAAATTGCATATTTCAACATTCAGAGAACTTTAACGTTTAATAACGTTTAATTTAAAACTTTAATTTTATTCGCGACCAGTCTTTAACGCCAGTTTTGATGTTATATCGAAATCCGTGTAAATCGTATTATAAAAGAATTATATATATTTTTAATTATTCATTTTATTAAATATTTAATTGCCTTACTTATAAACGTCATTTAGCGGGTGATTAGTTAAACAATGTCGTGTCTTCTTCTTTCGAATGTCATATCAATAATGAGAGACAGGGAGAAATATGTGTTTAACTAAACAGCTTCTAAGTAACGTTCTAATTAAGTTCTAAATAAGCACAGATGGGCATTAATGTCAAACCTCTGTGGTTTTTGTAATGGTCTTATTTTGTGTAATTGTTATTTTATGTGTTTGGATAATATTAAATAAAAAAAAAATTAAGACCGTGATTGATTAGAACATTTTTTTATACAATTGTTATTTCTTAAAAATAAATAAATAAAATGTTTTTAAAAATGTCACGGTGACACAGCCGTGTTGTGCGAAGTCGGATTTGGTACCTAGTTAGATAATACGTCAATAATTTACGATAACAATATAACGATCATATTTTTTATCGATAAAATTATACATAGCACGTAATATTGATCGGATTCTAATTACTTACTTATGACAGCGTTATGTTCGATAACATCTTCCTTAATAATTTATAATTTATACTATCAAATTAACGATATTAAATTTTCTATTTCAAACAGCCAAAGATCTAAATGCGCGGGACATATTATAATACACAAGTGTGTGCGCAACATAGGTGCACTCTCTATTGGCTCATGCTCATAATTCGATGAGATGGCTATCCGACTTAACTGGAGACAGTTCCGGCGTCGAACCGATGGTTTTACATGGCATCTGATTGCGGTATCGTTTCCGAGCTACGAGAGTGTAATCTACTAGAAATAGGCAGTCTATTTCTAGTCCCCGGACTGCTATTGAGAATGTTTCGACATAAAACTCAATATTTTCCTAATTAACCGATTCAGGATATGCGATCATAAAGCTTGCCAATAGACCCGAAGAGGCAAAGTCGTTTTTGAATATAGTAACACGACTTTAATGATGTATATATTGAATATATAATGATGTATATGTTTCTGTTAATATCTACGGAACAATTTCCCAGACGATCTCATAATTAATTATTTAATTACTAATAAAAATTATACACTTAGTTTAAGAAATTAACATAAAACAAATATCTATAATCAAGAACCAAATACTGTAATAGAAGCATCCAATATAACGAGGTAAAATTTTATGTACAATGTACATATATTATTTAATATATATTGCTCACTGTATAAGTGAACTATTGTGTGGTGAGTGAGGTTTAAATCTATATGTACTAACATATAAAGCTGAAGAGTTTGAAGCTCAGGAACTACTGGTTCGAATTCAAAAAATATTTTTGTGTTGTATAGTCCTTTCATCGCGGAAGATTCTAGGCTGATTTTTATTAATTATATTTTTTATGAATTATACGCAGGTGAAACCGCGAGGCACACTATTAAATTAAAACTTAATTTTATAAAGTAACAGCCTATATGTAATCCACTGCTGGGGCAAAGGCCTCAATTTCCTCTTGAGGGCATTTTTGGGGCTAGTTAATATGCACGCTAATTCAATGTAGGTTGGTGGGTGCCACACATGTGACGAAATTACAGAGAAATTCAAATGTATGAGATGAGTAATAAAATAATAAACAATAAAATTGGTGGTACAGCTTTGTTAGAGGTCGTCTGGGTAGATACCACCCACTCATCAGATATTCCACCGAAAAAAAGCAGTACTTGGTATTGTTGTGTTCCGGTTTGAAGGGTGAGTGAGCCAGTGTCATTACAGGCACAAGGGACATAACATCTTAGTTCCCAAGGTTGGTGGCGCATTGACGATGTAAGCGATGGTTAACATCTCTTACAATGCCCATATCTATGGGCGTTGGTGACCCTTGACCACTTACCATCAGGTGGCCCATAAGCTCATCCGCCTACCCATGCTATAAAAAAGTAATAAAAACAAATTAATAATATAGATTCAAGAATACGGATTAAAAGGTTATCAAACACGATTTTCATTATCATAGTACATTTATCCTTCGACTGCCTCGATGGTCTAGTGGCTAGATATAAGGCCGCAGACCCGGCGGTCCTGGGTTCAGGCCAGGCAAATAAATAGTTATTGGGTTTTTCTGTCAGAAAATTCTCATTACAAGCCCGGAGTTTGGAAGTTGGAAGTGTGTACACTCCCGTGCCTCGGAAAGCACGTGAAGCCGTTAGTCCTGTGCCTGAACTCTTTCCGGTCATGTCGAATTACCGTTCCATCGGATTATGAGAGCTAAGGAAAAGAGAGTGCAACTATGTTTGTGCACACACTTGTGCCTTATAATATATCTTGCGCAGTTGGCTAATCTATATTGGCCGCCGTGACCGAATTTCAAACAATCAAGATATAATCTATCAACAAAATTGAGAGATTACATTATAATTAATCATTAATGAGAGATCAGACTATCCGGCGATGAATAAAGACATTTTGTACAAGGTGGTTCGTTTCAATGATATCAAATTTCTTATTGGTTAGTGTGTCGTTAAAAGACTTACCATTGTTATTTCTTAAAAATAAATAAATAAAATGTTTTTAAAAATGTCACGGTGACACAGCCGTGTTGTGCGAAGTCGGATTTGGTACCTAGTTAGATAATACGTCAATAATTTACGATAACAATATAACGATCATATTTTTTATCGATAAAATTATACATAGCACGTAATATTGATCGGATTCTAATTACTTACTTATGACAGCGTTATGTTCGATAACATCTTCCTTAATAATTTATAATTTATACTATCAAATTAACGATATTAAATTTTCTATTTCAAACAGCCAAAGATCTAAATGCGCGGGACATATTATAATACACAAGTGTGTGCGCAACATAGGTGCACTCTCTATTGGCTCATGCTCATAATTCGATGAGATGGCTATCCGACTTAACTGGAGACAG
Source organism: Nymphalis c-album (assembly GCA_963151315.1). Lineage (NCBI taxonomy): Eukaryota > Metazoa > Arthropoda > Insecta > Lepidoptera > Nymphalidae > Nymphalis > Nymphalis c-album. Next base: position 1,772,933 of record OY720602.1, on the reverse strand, counting down.
TTCCGGCGTCGAACCGATGGTTTTACATGGCATCTGATTGCGGTATCGTTTCCGAGCTACGAGAGTGTAATCTACTAGAAATAGGCAGTCTATTTCTAGTCCCCGGACTGCTATTGAGAATGTTTCGACATAAAACTCAATATTTTCCTAATTAACCGATTCAGGATATGCGATCATAAAGCTTGCCAATAGACCCGAAGAGGCAAAGTCGTTTTTGAATATAGTAACACGACTTTAATGATGTATATATTGAATATATAATGATGTATATGTTTCTGTTAATATCTACGGAACAATTTCCCAGACGATCTCATAATTAATTATTTAATTACTAATAAAAATTATACACTTAGTTTAAGAAATTAACATAAAACAAATATCTATAATCAAGAACCAAATACTGTAATAGAAGCATCCAATATAACGAGGTAAAATTTTATGTACAATGTACATATATTATTTAATATATATTGCTCACTGTATAAGTGAACTATTGTGTGGTGAGTGAGGTTTAAATCTATATGTACTAACATATAAAGCTGAAGAGTTTGAAGCTCAGGAACTACTGGTTCGAATTCAAAAAATATTTTTGTGTTGTATAGTCCTTTCATCGCGGAAGATTCTAGGCTGATTTTTATTAATTATATTTTTTATGAATTATACGCAGGTGAAACCGCGAGGCACACTATTAAATTAAAACTTAATTTTATAAAGTAACAGCCTATATGTAATCCACTGCTGGGGCAAAGGCCTCAATTTCCTCTTGAGGGCATTTTTGGGGCTAGTTAATATGCACGCTAATTCAATGTAGGTTGGTGGGTGCCACACATGTGACGAAATTACAGAGAAATTCAAATGTATGAGATGAGTAATAAAATAATAAACAATAAAATTGGTGGTACAGCTTTGTTAGAGGTCGTCTGGGTAGATACCACCCACTCATCAGATATTCCACCGAAAAAAAGCAGTACTTGGTATTGTTGTGTTCCGGTTTGAAGGGTGAGTGAGCCAGTGTCATTACAGGCACAAGGGACATAACATCTTAGTTCCCAAGGTTGGTGGCGCATTGACGATGTAAGCGATGGTTAACATCTCTTACAATGCCCATATCTATGGGCGTTGGTGACCCTTGACCACTTACCATCAGGTGGCCCATAAGCTCATCCGCCTACCCATGCTATAAAAAAGTAATAAAAACAAATTAATAATATAGATTCAAGAATACGGATTAAAAGGTTATCAAACACGATTTTCATTATCATAGTACATTTATCCTTCGACTGCCTCGATGGTCTAGTGGCTAGATATAAGGCCGCAGACCCGGCGGTCCTGGGTTCAGGCCAGGCAAATAAATAGTTATTGGGTTTTTCTGTCAGAAAATTCTCATTACAAGCCCGGAGTTTGGAAGTTGGAAGTGTGTACACTCCCGTGCCTCGGAAAGCACGTGAAGCCGTTAGTCCTGTGCCTGAACTCTTTCCGGTCATGTCGAATTACCGTTCCATCGGATTATGAGAGCTAAGGAAAAGAGAGTGCAACTATGTTTGTGCACACACTTGTGCCTTATAATATATCTTGCGCAGTTGGCTAATCTATATTGGCCGCCGTGACCGAATTTCAAACAATCAAGATATAATCTATCAACAAAATTGAGAGATTACATTATAATTAATCATTAATGAGAGATCAGACTATCCGGCGATGAATAAAGACATTTTGTACAAGGTGGTTCGTTTCAATGATATCAAATTTCTTATTGGTTAGTGTGTCGTTAAAAGACTTACCAATATCCAACCCTGTGTCTGCGGTGAATGTGAGAGCTCGCTCTCTGATGAAACGCTCGTTGCCTGCCTGTCGCTCTCGTCCTCTGAACCATCAGATCGATTCGAACCTGAAACAAAGAGAAAAGACTTTATAACAAACCCTGGTATACCAATTGTAAAGTTGTATTATCTACTATCTTCTTCAATAAATTCAATATCTAACGTAAAAATAATACAAATGGATTTTAATGCTGACAGAGATTAGTTATAATTGCGTTTAAAAGTTTTCCTATACTAACATAATTCTTGGCATTTGTACAGTAATTGTTTGATCGCAGTCAGGTTTAATTTTATACATTGAAATATTTTATACATAATGACAAATGGGCCACGTAATGATAAGTAACGTTAAGTTAAGTAAGTAAGTCACAACTGCCAAAATACATTAGCAATTTAAGACACTAACACCGGAATACTGAAATGTCCCTCAAAGTTAAACGATATCTATAAATCTTAACATTGAAAAGCTCCTAAATTAGTATGCAAAATTTTAAATTAACGGCGTCTCAAATAATTAAGTTGCATTTAATATTTAAGTGACGTTTCAGTATTCGGCCGTAAGGAGCTTAGATGTCGTACCTTTTCTGGCTGAAATATCACGTGCTTGACCAAGCTTTGAAACGAAACAAACCAATACTAAGTATTTATTTTTAGTCTTGAAATATGTAACGAGACGGGCTTGCGCAAAACTCTAACACCAAAGTAGGTAAATATTGAAATGTTTTTCTTGATATTAAAAATCAAAATTGTAAAAGTTCTTATGTAATCAATTATTAAATTAACATTTAAACTATAAAACTAGCGTAATGTTTTAATATGTTAGAAAATGAACCTTATAAATTATTAATTCTCTAAATTCATGATACTATGATGACGAGGCACATTGCCTCAAAGTTTAACTTTGTAATTTTTACATATATTATAAAAAATAACATGTATAGTCATATAAGTTTTCGAAATGAAAGAAACGCGTCGATTATGGTTACGCACAATACTTTTTTTATCTTTCCGTAGGCGGAGCTATAATAAATGGTGCCAGATTAGAAAACAGATTGTGCAAAGATGCGGGATGGAGCAATTATAGCCCGAAATGTTTGATTCAGTCACAGATTATCCTAGTAAAGATTTAATCAATAATTTTATTTTTGGAACAATTCATATAATTATTATTATTATAGGTCAAAAAGCCAATGTAGCACTTATTACGATAGCGAAATATATAAATTTATCATGCCTTGTCATTATTGCCAGGATTAAGATTATAACGATATTTCATGTTTATTTGTATTAAAACAATATCTTTGGATAAACCAAAATATAATCCAATATTATTTACATATCAAGTAAGACAAGTTTTATGTTTGTTTGTTTCATAGTTTATGAAAAATATTTCAAAAATTGACACAAAGATAACATTTACGCATTCATATTGCTTTCTTTTTAAATCTGTAAGTACAGTTTAAGCTAGCTAAGCTTTGCTAAAGCTTATCCGAACCTGTGGCTACTGTACACCCATATTAATAAGTGTGTATGGCCCTCGAATTATAAAAAAATACATAAAAAAGTGTATTATGAATTAAATCACTCACGTGGAGCATATATTATTGCTGGTATATCGTGCGGATAGTAGAAGTACTACGATATAATATGACTTTGTGCAAAAAGTGAAAAATATCACGTTTGTCTAATCCCACACCCTGGCAATATTCAGAATAAAAGTATTTTTTTAATTAAAATAGACTTTTACAAGTACTTATGAATTGCCAAGCGTTACCAGTTGAGAGAATGTGGATCCTACTGAGGAGAACCGGCAAGAGACTCAGTAGTTACTCTTTTTTTTTTACAAAAATACAAATTGGTTACGAAACTAAGAAAACTCTAAATCATCAACATCATGTAACATATATGTCTTAACATATTGTATATAATCAGATGAAATAAAAATAAATTTGAATTCGTGAAAAGTCAGGGTGGGTCGTCAGTAATGTTATTCGTTGACGGAATTATCTTTTAAAATCGATGTCTAATTTGTTTAGCAATATAGACGTCCAGAATTAGTTTCAAAATTCTCCTCAGAAGATAAGATACGGCAAAGGTATAAGTAATTATGACAGCGTTTTCATATCCATTCATTTTTGACACGATGAAATTTTTACTTTTTGTCCTAGGGCTTGCCTTGGCTGTCGCAGCCGAAGAGCCAATTAGTCTCTTCTATCATGAGACTATTGGTATTCCAGAAGCTGCTCGGATCAAGCGTGCTGAAGAAGCCCAGGACTTTGACGGAAGCAGAATTATAGGTGGACAGGCTTCCTCCCTCGGAGCTCATCCTTTTTTGGTAATTTATTTATAATGCTTAATATTAACAAGCTTGAATATTATTTTTAATTGAATAATATTATCTTCTAATAGGGTGGTTTAATCACAACATTGACAACTGGTGCTCAATCCGTCTGCGGTTCATCCCTGCTCACCAATAATAGGCTTGTAACAGCTGCTCACTGCTGGTGGGATGGCAGAAACCAGGGTCGTCAGATTACCGTCGTTCTCGGCTCAATCACTCTCTTCTCTGGGGGTGTTCGTATCAACACTAACAATATTCAAATGCACGGAAGCTACAACACCAACAATCTCAATAACGACATCGCTATCATCACCATCAGCTGGGTTGGTTTCACTAGTGGGTATTAGTATTTTATTTTATTTTTATTAATTATATTCGTTAACAATATCTATAATATAATATTCTTCATTCAAATTAAATTGTAAAATCTTTAATTTTGTTAAATTTCAGATAATATAAACCGCATCAACATCGCCACTGGCAGCAACAACTTCGCCGGTCAGTGGGCTACCGCTGTTGGATTTGGAAGAACCAGCGATTGTAAGTAATCACTCATTTAAAAAAGAAATATATTATATAAGAGATACAATTTCTATTGACATAAAACGTTATTTTGTTTTATCGATGTTAAAGTTAATAACAAAACATGTAAATTTTTAGCCTCTGGCATTTCGCAAGGTCAAGTTTTGAGGCAAGTCAACCTTCAAGTTATCACAAACAACGTGTGCGCTTCGACTTATGGTACCAATGTCATCATCGGTTCCACCATTTGTACTAGCGGTGCTGGCAATATCGGCACGTGCTCTGGTGACTCCGGTGGTCCTCTTGCGCTTGGCAGTGGTACCAACCGTAATCTGGTCAGTGAAATATTATTTTTAAAATCAATAAGATTGATTGGTAATTATATACATATATTCAATACTGTTTTTAATCTACAGATTGGAGTGACATCGTTCGTCGCTGCAGCTGGTTGCGCACGTGGAATGCCCGCCGGTTTCGCTAGAGTCACTTCTTTCGCTTCATGGATCCAAGCACGTCTTTAGAAACTCTTCTAATGTTTCTCGAATTATATGATTTCACAATAAAATATTTAATATAAAACGACGGTTTTTCTATTCCATCTAAAAAAAAATCCTCTAAAAAATCCTTTAAAAAAAACTTTAAATACGCTGTAATATAATAAATATTTCAGTAACTAAACACCATTGAACTTTTCCATTAAAAATATTTAATTTAATTTATCGCAACCGATTATGGAGTTTATTAAGGTATTTTCGTATCGCATTTGCGGTTAGCAGGATAGACAAATCATTTTGAAATTAACACATTGTGTCGGAATGCTTTCTTTCGAGACAACGGGGAGTATAATTATAATCAAAGGAGGTTGATTCTCAACCATGTGACACCGTATCGTCGTTTAATCAACGATAAAACCAAATAGGTTTCAGATACTTTTGATCTATCGAAAACACTATATTATTACGTGCGATTACCCCAAGTATACAGATTTCATTGATGTGTCAAGTAACTTTGTAAACATATGACGATGAAATTTGCTCAGTGGTGAAGAAAGCGATGGTTAACATCTCTTACAATACCAATGTCTATGGGGGTTGGTGACCACTTACCGGTGGCCCATATGACAGAACTATGCTATAAAAAAACCAGCTTGTAGAATGTAAAAATGATATTATTAGTCATATAGATAAGCTGGACATGATCAAGTTTAAGTTAAGAAATAACTTTACATCAATATCAATAATTCAATTCAAGTAAGCACTTTTGAATAATCATTTTAAAAAATCAAGCTTTGTAAATAAACATAACTGTCTGCTTAATGAAATAATTGAGTAATATTAATACATTTTACCAAATAAAATGGTACGTATCTTAATTAATTATTTTTATTTATCAGACAGGACAATGACATAAGAAAGACATATGATCAAAACAACGCTAATTGTTTTTTCTATTAAGGCAACTTTCTCGAGAGCAACACAAATGTGTTGCCAGAAAGGTTTAAAAGTATTTACTTTTTGTTCTCGCGGTATTATAGATATTATATAAGCCCTTCCGTCTTTTTCTAAACCTAGACTTAGACGTTTCTTATAAATACCGGATAATAACGAGTGCGAGTATTTTACAATATAACTGCTTGTTATTAAGATAAAAATATAATAAATCAGTCATCGATCAATCAAATTACTTTGATAACAGACTTTAAACTTTAGTAAAGTATTATACACTTTTAAAATACGATTCCCGAATTGAATTCATTGCATTTTTTTGCATTATATACACATGTAGAAAAAATGCAGATGTAAAGGGCACCCTTATATTCGCAAATCACAAATGAAAATCCATTGCAAATGTAATGATAAGATATTTCATTGAATATAAATAGCACGAAATCGTTTACGGAATCGGATGTTTTATAAAAATGAAGATCCTTTTCATTGTAATCGGTCTCGTCTTAGCAGTTGCTGCTGAGGAACCGATCACTATAAACTATCACGAGGAAGTCGGTATCATTGAGGCTAGACGTATCAAGCTAGCTGAGGATGCCATAGATTTTGACGGCTCCAGGGTCGTAGGTGGCCAAGTTTCCAGTCTTGGCCAATTTCCACACTTGGTAAGTAACATGTTATTGGGTCTAGTTGTATTTACATGATACTAGGTTATGTTAGTTTATATTTTACTGTGTACATAATAATAATAATTTCAGGCCGGTTTGGTTATCGCTTTAACTGACGGAAGACAGTCAGTCTGTGGATCATCCCTCCTCTCCAACACTAAATTGGTAACGGCTGCTCATTGCTGGAGAGACATTCGCAACCAAGCTCATACATTCACAGTCGTTCTTGGTTCAATCAGATTATTTACTGGTGGCAATCGCATTATCACCAACAATGTCGAGGTGCACGGTAGCTACAATCCTACGAACCTGAACAACGACCTCGCCATCATTACTATCCCTCACGTTAGTTTTACCAGTAAGTATTCTTTTTCATAATTATTCAACCCAATGAAACCATATCCTTCTATCAAAAAATCTCAGAATTAGTTATTTTCTTTGTTCTTCGTTACAAGACAGCTAAGCGCCAGCAGGTATGACGAAATATTAGTGTGTGTTCGTTAACCGTCTACAAGTAAATATACATATTCCCGTTGCTGTATCTGCCACGTTATCTCATGGATCATGTCTTTTCTAGGAAGCTATAAATAAACTATATTCCCTTTGATTTATCTAGTCGTATTTCAGATGTTATCAATCGCGTCGCTCTGGTCTCTGGAACTAGTGATTTCGTCGGCACAATGGCCACCGCTGCCGGATTTGGCAGAACCGGTGACGGTAGGTTTACTTTATATATTATTTATTTATTTGTATATAACGGCCTGTGAATGTCCCACTGCTGGGCTAAGGCCTCTTCTCCTCTTTTTTAGAAGAAGCCTATTCCACCACGCTGCTCCAATGCGGGTTGGTGGAAATTTATTTGTATACTGCAATTAAATTCCGATTTACTTAATCGCGAGCTAATTATACAGTTATTAAGTAATGATGTAATTCATCCTATACTAATTATATATTTTCAAGTATTTTAGAACAATAATTACAAATTTATGTAATCGATAGATTTCGTTGTAAATCATAGGATTTTAAGTCTCTTTTTATATTAAATCTTTAGCTGCAAGTGTCACACAGAGTCAACAATTGAGACACATCAATGTGCAAGTGGTGACTAATGCATTCTGCGCTACCATATACGGTAACGACGTCGTCATCAGCTCCACCTTGTGCACAGCTGGTGGTCGACAGAACATTTGTAGCGGTGACTCAGGCGGGCCTCTGACTATTGGCAGCAGTGGCAACACTCAGCTGGTCAGTTAACGATATTGTTTTTTTATTCTGATATTTCATCAATAAATTCTAGAACGGTTAAAACAATTTTCATTATTTTCAGATCGGTGTCGTGTCCTTTGGATCGCGATCTGGTTGCCAACGCGGCCACCCCGGCGGTTTTGCAAGAGTTTCTTCATTCGCGTCTTGGATCAGAGCACGCATATAAAAATATGTACTTGTGAAATTATCAATAAAATTAAACAAGTCATAAGTACAACAATGTTTTGTTTTGTTTATATTTCTCTTTCTTATTGGATTTAAATATAAATAAAAGAAAAAATCACTCGATATGAATCAGATTAACAGGTAAAATTAAAATTGCAAGTTATATACATCGATTAATCTAAATTAAAATTAGAAATAGAAGACCGTTTTTTTTATTAGCAGTTATATTCTTACGTTTGGAAACCTCCTAAAGTCATGTATTGCTCCTTATCTCCCCCAGATCGCATCAGATTGATGTCCCATCAGAATTTGAAAGTATTAGAATAGTAAGTGCACTATTATTATTTATTCGTATTATATATTATAGAGGTCGGGGCAGACCGAAAAAGTGTGGATGGATTTCGTAAGAAAGGATATGTGCTATAAGGTTATGCCGTCCCCATGTAGTGGGATAAGGGCAGGAAAAAGAAGAAGGTTATAAATATTCAGCCAAGAGAATATTTATTTATTTAAAAATAATATTGACCGCAACGATCCGCAGTTGAAACAAAAGGCGGACTTAATTGCCAGAAAGGCGATTATTAGTAATCACCAGTACACAACAATATACACATTTATATATAAAACTATAAAAACATGCATACATACACATATATTGTATGTATTGTACAAACATATAAATAGTAGTGTATTATAGATGTAATGAGATGACAAGACCTAGGAGAATATCAATAGTAAGATTATTTTATAAATTGGTATTATTTTGGAATTTGAACGTTATTTGACAAGTCGACATTGAATAAAGATTATTGAATTTGGTATTAATCAGTTTACGCGTATATATATATCAAGATATGTTCTTATCTATGTTTACATTACAGTAAACATGAAAGTAAACATGATTAAAAACAAATTACTCACCCAAACTAATAAAATAAACGTACTTTTGTAAAGTTTATTTTCTCCCATCTCTTATAATTTACTATTTATAAGAATAACAAATCAAATCAAAATTTAGATTGTGGAACCAACATTTTTTTGTTGTATTATATGACATAAATTCTAATATTTAAGAAATATATTTGCTAACCCGAACAAGGATAGTGATTAGCTTAACACAAATGTTATAAACCGCTTTTCTATTTTGGATTTAGAAAGATATTAATGCAAATCGCTTGTTTGCCTGTGGTTCCAAGTTTACACTGAACCTAATAAAAACCTTCGCGAGCTTTTAGTTAGTAGTAGTAGTTGAGTTGCAACAGTAAAATAATAAAGTTGAAAGAATACTTCATGTACATAACTCTGACATCATGATAACGATTCATCATCATTATCATCATTTCAGCCAAAAGACGTCCACTGCTGGACAAAGGCGAATAGATGACGACAAATTTTATTTAAAAAAAAAATATGTTTTAATTATTTTATCACGAAGTTAGTAATCTTAAGTAGTTTAACTGACTAAAGTTGCATGGTCAAGTAGATAAAGCTAACCTTTAACAGCGATTAGATATATAAAACTATAAAAACTAGTTTTTATTTGATAATTTACATTTCGTGATTAAAATGAAATTCCTACTAGTCGCCGTTAGCCTGGTCCTTGCCATCGCAGCTGAAGAATTAATCACTAATAACTATCATGAATCGATTGGTATTCGGGAAGCTGAAAGAATACGAATCGCCGAGAAATCCCAAGATTTCGATGGCTCCAAAATAGTAGGAGGGCAGGCTTCTGCTCTTGGTGCACATCCCCATTTGGTATGATTCGTAATATGTCAATTTATTTAAGCTTGTTATATAATAATTATTTAAAGTTTTATTTTCTATATTTTAAACAATATTCTTCAAACATTTTAGGGTGGACTTGTTATCGTTTTGACAAGCGGCAGCCAATCGGTGTGTGGCTCTTCTCTTCTGACCAATACTAGGCTAGTCACCGCTGCTCACTGTTGGAGGGACTCTAGCTCCCAAGCTCGTCAGTTCACCGTCGTCCTCGGCTCCATTCGGCTCTTTTCCGGTGGCGTTCGTATTGAAACTCGCAATGTCCAAGTACACGCTAGTTACAACACTCAAACTTTAGCAAACGACGTAGCCGTTATTTCCATAAGCCACGTTGGCTACACTAGTAAGTGGCAATTTTTCTAATAAGTGATCGTCGCTAGTTATTATTACTGTTGAAACTAGCGATGTTATATTCATATAAAATGAAGATACGTTCATACTAAAATTATTAAATTTATAGATGCAATACAGCGTATTTCCCTGGCTACTGGTGGTAACAATTATGCAGGATCTTGGGCTACAGCTGCCGGTTTTGGAAGAACGAGCGATTGTAAGTTTCTCCTAGTGTTCATCATTTTGAATAATTTATTTTATTTCAATAAATAAAAAAATAATTTATCTTATTTTAGCCGCTGGTATCTCCAATAGTCAAGCACAGAGGCACGTCAGTATGCAAGTCATTACCAACGCTGTATGCTCCAATACTTTTGGTCCAAGCCTCATTATCGCCTCCACCTTATGTACCGCCACAAGCGGTGGTCAGAGCACCTGCGGTGGTGACTCGGGTGGTCCCCTAGCTATTGGCAGCGGTTCCAGCCGCCAATTAGTCAGTACAATTTTAATGACTTTTATGTATATTTTGTTAATTTCGTATCTTACTAAAAGGTATTGTATTTCTGATCGCAGATTGGTATCACTTCATTCGGATCCAGCTCAGGGTGCTCGCGTGGTTTACCCGCCGGTTTTGCAAGAGTTACATCTTTTGCCTCGTGGATCAATTCTCGATTATAAATATTGACTAAAATAGAATACTCCTAAATATACATACTTATTGATACGAAATCTGTTTATTTTTTTCCATCGAATTACGAGTATATATATATACTAGATTCAATTTTGTGATTAATTTAGATTTATAGTTATGGCTATTTTACAATATATACTATTAGGTATTCCAATCATAAAATCATATCATGATGCGATATGATTTTCGTTTAAATTCAATCAAACACATAAAAATTCAGCTTACTTTTTGCTGTTATTTTTGACTAGCTGCCACTACATACAATGTATGTGTTTACAGTACAGGGCATGAAATAATAAATACGCTCGTATTCTTTTTGAAATTACTAATTACATAATTTAGTGTTAGCGATATTTATCAATCATCAAATAGTGGATCGTGAAAATAAATGTTCTCGATAATATATACTGTATTATATAAGTGTATATCGGCTAGAACAGATAGTATTTACGTAATTTGACGAGCCGGTTGGCGTGATTGGTAGATACCCTGCCTTTCGCGCCGCAGGTCGTGGGTTCGATTCCCACCCAGGACAGACATTTGTGTGCATGAACATGTCTGTTTGTCCTGAGTCTGGTTGTAATTATCTATATAAGTATGTATTTACAAAAAGAAAAAGTAGTTTATGTAGTATATCAGTTGTTTGGTTTCCATAGTACGAGCTCTGCTTAGTTTGGGATCAGATAACCGTGTGTGAAAAATGTCCCAACATATTATTAATTATTGTTTTTCAATAGTTCTGCATATCCAAAAAAAACTACATAAACCTAAAACATATTATGACAACAACAACGGTGCATACGCCTCGAGTCTCAAATTATTATTTGTTTCAATAATATTTAAAATATGAAATAAATTTTCATTTATACTTATAAGAGTTTAGGACCGTCTATCATTATTATAATTCATTGAAAGGTTTAGGAAAACAAGTGTTAGATGACATCCGCGTACAAGAGCGTACATCCTATCCATTTTAAAAAAAATGGAAATCAATGAATTACTGATAAGGATATTATAATTAACAAAAAATATATAAATTATTTTTGTACCGATAACGCGATTAAGAGATACTATAGGTATCATCAAAGATAACATCACGACCATTCAAAAGTAATTTGCACACAAACCTGAACAACGATATCAGCGTCGGATTGAAAAAGTGAGTTTACTATTAAATTACGTATTTGTTATACATGATAAAAACTACCATTCAATGTATTTTTTTCTATCACATAACATTATTTTTCTATTTAAACACATTTTTCAATTCTCAGACAGTATTCAACGGATCGCATTAGCAACTAACTGGCTAATTAATGACTTTGTCGGAACTTGGGCAACGGCGGCTGGGTTTGGAAGAACTGCCGACATTGAGTTTAGTTTTACTCTGTCAACGATTTTCTACAATCCCATACTGACTTCTACGATACTTAACTTTAATAATAATATATGTACCTATAGTAAATTATTATTTTTCTAAACAGATCGGTATTACTTCTTTCGGCTCGACACGCGGCTGCGGCGTTGGCTTGCCCGCCGGTCACTTCATTTGTGTCTTGGATCAACTCACGACTATAATCTAGCATGTATTATGAAATCAACGTGAAAGCACCGTGTAAATGTGTCAAATAAATATATTTATTAACATATTACGTGTTTATTATGAACAAGAAGATCAGATTTCCGAAACATATCGCCGCTGTCATCCTATTGTCCTATACTTTTGGCGTCAACACCAGCAACGTTTATATGTACGCCTGCTATATCGATGATACCTTCAAACCATTAACAGTTTATTTGGTACTCCTGATTTGAATTTCACTAACTCCATCAGCGGATCACAATCACCATTTGTCGATATCTGAACCATAGCAGCCCGATTTGAAAGATATGCTCTCATTTCTTTAAAAAGTCTACCAGCTAGTTTGGGTTAAAATATTTAATTTTTTAAAGATAATGCCATCAATTTGATACTTACAAGGCTTACTCATTAAAATTCGTTTTCGTCTTTGTCTCTATGTCTTCGTATAACTACACTATAATATAACTAATATAAGATAACCAATCTTATGAAAATTAATTTAAAATCATTAATTATGTATTTCTTTAAAAGTAGTGTGTGGGGCGGGGGGGTGCGCGTGCACGCGCGCATGTGTGTTATTATAGTAAAAAAAAAATATTATATTTTTATTAAATATACGCTTTATAAAATTTATATAAAGATATTTTTGACATGACATTACATTTTTAAAATTTAAAATAATTGTATAACATGTCTAACATGTGTATGGTATATTATTATTGCTTTTGTGGGGATGCTAAATAATTATATTGAAATAGTAATAGTAAATATTTACAAGACCAAACATCATAAAACAGTATTCTAGAACTTTAAAAATGTCATGTCAACCCAAAATGTCATTTAGCAAGTAACTTCAAACTCATATAAAAAACTACGGACCTCCGCACTAACTTTAAACTCGTACAAAAGCAACTATGGACCTCCTAACTCTGGGAGCGTGTCATTCGAAAGAGGGAAAAGACTTCTATAAATTACAACTCATACGTAAAATCGGGATGCGTAAATCTAATACCAACCCCTCTATAAGGTTCCGTACCTCAAAAGGTAAAAACGGAACCCTTATAGGATCACTTTGTTGTCCGTCCGTCTGTTTGTCTGTCAAGACCCTTTTTTATAATTGTATATGTTAGGTAATTGTATTTGAACAGTGTCATTGTAAATTTTGCTGGTTGGTTTTTGAGGTTTGACCTTATATCTATATCAGGTACCCGAAGTAAGATTTCTTTAATTTATTGTTGCTGGTAAATCTTATTTTGTTAGGTACACATTTTGCAATGTGACGTAATATTCCTGTTGCGACGGGCAACACCAGCCGGAACTGCAGGCAGCGTAAGCGCTGCCCCTCTACCACGAGGCGGGCGCGCGATGGCGGAGCCACTCCACTTCACGTCGACTTCGCTGGCCCATCCGAGACAATACGATTTGCACGGCGAATAAACCAGCCATATGAATACAGTCCACTATTTTATTTCACGTCCACCGGGACCCTAACAATTCCCGTTAATCATTTACATTCATCAATCATGCTTTTAGTGTGTTTTATTTATCTAGTGCAGTTGTCTTCTGTACAATAATATCCTGATTCTTATTATAGTTATACCTGTAGTCTGTGGGTTTATTGTTTATTTATTTTATTTATTTAATACTTTATTGCACACACAATGAAAGGACATACAAATAAAGAGAACAATTACAACAAAGACAAGAAAATAAGAGCGTGCAAAGGCGGTCTTATTGCTAAAGCAATCTCTAACAGACAACCTTTGGTGAAAGGATTTGCAAAAGCAGAAACAGGATAGTGCAAAAAATAAAAATAAAATAATATTCAAGATAAAAGAAAATAATGACTTATAATATACATACTAATGTAAAATATATATAACCTACATACGTTACATATAAATATATATACATACACACATATAACATTTTTATATATAATACATATTCAATAAACGTACATACATTACTTATTGTAAGGAAAGATAGTGAGTTTTCACACGACGTTTAAATATATAAATAGAATCAGAGCGACGAATTTCCGGGGGAAGCATATTCCATAGCTTCACAGCTTTAACAGTAAAAGATTCACTGTAAAAGCGAGTATGAGCTGTTGGCAACTTTAAGCGATTGTCACTTCTTGACCGCAGATCAAGATGACAATCAGTGTCAGTGCCTAAGAAAGAGAAACGAGTTTTTAGGTAATTAGGAGAGTAAGGATTATAAAGGATAGAATAGAGAAGGGAGAGTATATGCAAGTTGCGGCGATGTCTAATTGTAAGCCACTTCAGTTGGTCACGGTATTCGCTGACATGATCGAATTTACGTAGCGCAAAAATAAATTTGATACAGACGTTTTGTAGTCGTTCAAGCTTGTTTAGCTGTTCTTCTGTTAGGTCTGTATAACTACAATCAGCGTGTTGTTGTTGTCTATAATTTTATTATTACTCTATTAATGTATAAATTCCATGTTAAATGTATGTATATATCTGTTCATTTTTTTCCCATCGGATTATGAGAGCTAAGGAAAAGAGAGTGCACCTGTGTTTGCGCACACACTTGTGCACTATAATATCTCCTGCGCAGTTGGCTAATCTCGCTTGAGATTGGCCAATTGAATAGAAACGTTTACTAGATAAGTATAAACAATAAGTTAAGTTTGTTTATATATCAGATAACAATGTATCGCGAGTCAGCGACGCGAAATTGGCAAAGGGCAGACCGCGCGTTTTTTTAGTTGCAAAAGGTCGGATCCCATTCTGAAAGTTTGCGGATTAAACAGGGTTATTTGTAATGACCCAGCAACCTCGCAGGACTAGGAAAGCTAACACCATAAGCTACAACTTTTGTTCTACGACTTCGGAAATAGCACAATACATGAAAAAAAAAAACAAATATTTTACAAGTTTTCATCGTACTGTCGTGACCTACAAATGGCAAAAAAGTAAAATAGGCGATGTAAGTGATGGGTAATATCCCTTACATTGCCCAATCGAAGCTGTTACAAATAGTGTTGTCGGTAAAATCCACATTCTGAACCGGTGATAGCGCTTGATGATCCAAAAGTATTTGTAAAAGTCTCATTGTATTAGTTTGTATTTATTTAAAAACGAACAAACGCAATTCGAAAATTTTAGATATTTTACCTAAAACCTTCGTTCAACAACACTACTAGGTAACGCGTCGTGACGCCTTATTAGACCAGGGTCGATAATTTTTAAAACCAAAAAAAATAATAGTAGGATGAATTCCATTAGAAAAGGACTTTTTTGGACGATTTTTTGCATTTTCTGAGAAGATTTACTATGGTAACATATTTTTTTTTTTCACCATCGGAAAGTAGAGATTTCAACGAGCAGAAAACACACCAACTTTTTGAAAAAAGCTGATATTTTGACGGGTGAATTTTCGATTGAAAATTAGGGTGCTTTTTCGATATTAATTCAAAATAAGGTGAAAAAATAAATATTTTTAATCAAATAAATTACAGCGTATTTGAGACATAAAAAGGTAATTTTTCACCAAACTTCGTTAAAAAATAATAATTTTTGTAAAAGATAAAAATAAAAAACCAAAAACTTGGTTTTTTGAATTTTTCACATAAATTTTGAGGTTATGTGAAAAAAGTATAAATACAAAAGTTTTAGATCTTTTTATTACCTACAACTTTGCCATTTGACTTTTTGAAATCGAGAAAAACCGTTTTTTACCCTTAAAAACTCACCCCCACCCCCTTCCCGACCTCAGATCGCCCGTAAATAATTTTTCCTTTCATTTTTATAATATTCCCTCCTTTTCTAATGGATTTCATCCTACTATTATTTTTTTTCACTTTTTATTATTTTTAAAGGCTTCTACCCTAGTCTATTATCTAGTGCACCCGTTTTTGTTGGTGAACAAAAACAATACTCAAAAGTGACACCGACCATAAAATGAAGAAAACGATGTAAAGGTTTAATAATTTCAACCTAAACTATGCCTTGTTCCGGAGAGTGCGGTTTAGATTATATTGACATTCACTTACGATCTTACTCCATGAATGACAGAAAGACATAGGAAATGTACAATAACGGTTGTTCCATATTCACCCTTATTTCTTTAGCAATAAGTTATGATTGGACCATACTAATTAGAAAAACCTCACAAACGTCATTGTGTTCTTACTTTTCGGGCCGTTTTTGAAGAGCTAATCGGTAATCTAGTACATTATTGATCGAAACCTAAAACCGACCTACGAATTGGTGAAATGAAGCAAAGTAAATTAAGGTACCCCACCTTACTTTAGCTCACTACAAGTTCACGATAACAGCTTACTGTTATTTGTTAAGCACAGGTATGCCATTTTAGCGATTTTAAACGCTGGATCTAAATCGCCAGTTTTAGAGCCAAGTAATGAGCACCTATTTTAGAATTGTACGATAAATAAGCACTTTTTAATTATCAACTTGTAGGAAAAGATAGCAATAAATAGTGCTTTTAGAACTGTTTAAATAATAAACAAAATAATAAAAACAAACAATACGAATCGCTAGAATATATACTAATATTATAAATCTGTCCGTCTGAAACACGAGTAGACTACTGAACTGAATTTGATGAATCTTGTTATGAATCTATACCTTTTTACACCTAACACCTCAACCCCCTCCACCGACGTGCGGGCTAAGACAAGTAAAACTTATACGAAACCCAAATAACCTCATTGACGGTTTTATATAATAATGGTTTAGATTAGGTATACAAAAAGTAAGTTCGATATACAAATCGATCTATACGAAAACCGCAAGAGAACTGCTATGACAGGACTTCACTCAAACTGTCGCAGCGTACCTATCAAAATGTTATTGTGGCAATCGCCACAAGATATAACAATTATCTATTTTGATGACACCTAATTAGCGATGTGATAAAAAATACAGGAAAAGATAAGATATTGAATGGTATTTAAAGTAAGACTTTCCGCTGCTCATCACATTAACACATCCAACATGAAAATCCTCCTAGTCGTCGTTGGCCTGGCCGTGGCCGTCGCAGCCGAAGAGCCAATATTTTACAACTACCATGAAGAGATCGGTATCCCCGAAGCTGCACGGATCAAGTTCGCTGAGGACGCCCAGGACTTCGACGGCTCCAGGATCGTAGGAGGACAGAATTCTAACCTCGGCGCACAACCTCACTTGGTTCGTCATTTGTTAATGAATATATGTATATTATTACATATCTCACGTAACAACTTTTACAAATCTTCATAATCTTTTAGGGTGGTCTGGTTATCACTCTGACTGACGGCAGACAGTCAGTCTGCGGATCTTCCCTTCTCACTAACACCAGACTGGTGACCGCCGCCCATTGCTGGAGACATCGTAACACCCAAGCTCGCCAGTTCACCGTCGTCCTAGGCTCCGTCCGACTCTTCTCCGGCGGTGTTCGTGTCAACACCAACAATGTTCAGATGCACGGCAGCTACAACCACGATACCCTTAACAACGACGTCGCTATGATTTTCACGGGACACATTGGTTTCAACAGTAAGAAAAGAAACTTCACTTTCTCCAAATTGCACCTTACGAATACCAAAGTAATTTATTGCATCGTGTAATCGTATATTTCAGACAACATCCAACGCATCAACATCGCCAGTGGCACCAACAACTACGTCGGTACCTGGGCCACAGCTGCCGGTTACGGTAGAACCGGTGAAAGTAAGTTACGATTCCTTCATTAGTGAAAGTGGTTACATAAGAGAACACTATTTACGGCTAACTTTTCAATCGGCAGATGTCGGTATCAACAACAACCAGGCTAAGAAGCAAATTAACCTGCGAGTGATCACCAACGCCGTGTGTACCAACACTTTCGGAAACAGAGTCGTCGTCGCTTCCACCCTGTGTACCGCCACCTCCGTCGGTCAGAGCACCTGCCAAGGAGACTCCGGTGGTCCTCTCGCCATTGGCAGAGGCAACACTGGCACTCTGGTCAGTAGTTCTGTTATTTGCTTGTGATGTGCATCGTTGTCGTTTACCATATGTATTCAAACCTAAAAGTTTTTATTCCGTCCAAATCATTTTATAACGTGTTCTATTCCTTCACAGATCGGTATCGTATCCTTCGGTTCTACCGCTGGCTGCTCCCGAGGCTTCCCTGCCGGTTTCGCCAGAGTGACCTCATTCAACGCCTGGATCAGAGCTCGCCTTTAAACGTCTACACAGTTATTGTCAAATATATAATTAATTACTGCATAACAGTGTTTTCATTTTGGATCGAGTCGAGGCAGTTGGAACTGTTATGGCAGTTGGACTAAAAACTGAATAGCATACAAAAGTGACAGCACATAGAGGACTAAAATAATCATCTTTATTAATCGTATTCTTTCTTATTGGTAATTTGTACGTCAGATAGATAAAATATGTCTGATCGGAAATCCTAAAAAATTTAAGGTTCTGACGGGCTAACATGGGCGTAATCCGATTCCTTATTGGATTGAAAATAGTGAATGTAAAATATATATCGCTTATGGTGTTAGCTATCTAGTCCTGCGAGGTTGCTGGGTCATTACAAATAACCCTGTATATACCATCGTATAGCGTGGCGATGCGTTGCCAGTCGCCAATCGCCAAGCCAACAATCAGTTTAACCCGCGGCTATAGATGTTTCACATCAAAACCAGTTAGTTAATTAACACTTAATCTACCAGAGTGCTCAAATGACCGCTCTTGAGACTTTGATCAAAACTGCTAAATAACTCCTTTTTTCTACCTTTAGCAGCGAGCAGTTTTTCTTTCTTTTAATAAAACGTAATATTATTCTAATGTTGTCAGTCCAAATGTTTCGGATTTGTTTTTAATTGAAATGTTACATCATTTACAAAGAGATAGAATAATAAACTGGGCATCATGTAGAGGCTCCTATTTCTCCTTCTATAATTTTAGCTGATATTATATTCAAATTAAGAGGTTATAGTTATTACAAGTTACAATACAAAAAAATAAAATAATAATTGTGTTTATTTGAATGGTAATTAGATTAATTCGTGAGTTTTTCACTGTTTTTGTCAACTTGATATAGCAGTTGCCCATATAACGGGCGAATACTGAAACGTCCTTCAAATGTTAAGTGCAACTTTATTATTTGAGACTCCGTTAATTTCAAATTTAGTATGCGAAATTATACGGCCGTTAGAGTTGTAATTAAGTTTGGGCATATTATAACAATAAATTATTAAGCTTATGTTCATCTGGAATATTTTGTTTGTCTATTTTTTTTACTTTTTCTTATTGTATAATGGTGAGTGGTCACCAACGCCCATAGACAATGGCATTGTAAGAAATTGTAATGACTGCTTACATCGCCCTTGGGCCACTTACCTTGGGAACTAAGATGGGAACTAAGAGAATTTCGCAGTAGAATATCTGTACATCTCAGTGTAATTCCAAAAGTAATAGGTACAAGGGACATAAGGGTGGCCCATTTGCCAGGCTAATCTATAAAAAATGGTTTCTTCAAGTCTGTGATTCATAATATTCAAACTTAAAATTAAAATATATAATGGTCGAATTTCGACCACTGGGCGATCACTTGTTATTTAAAAAATATGTATACGAATAGTTAAAAATTAATAAAAATAATTAAATTACTCTATAGCTTATATAAATTCTTTTAAGCTTTTTAGATTCTGACAGATGAAATTTAATCATTTGTACGAATAATTCAAACTTAATATTTCTATTATGACATTTTAAAATTCTTAATTTGTAAAATTCTTGATCGATTATTTTATTACATTTACGGCCGAATACTGAAACGTCACTTAAATATAAAATGCAACTTAATTTTTGAGACGCCGTTAATTTAAAATTTCGCATACTAATTTGGAAGCTTTTCAATGTTAAGTAGCGTTTAATTTTGAGGGAAGTTTCAGTATTCGGCCGTTGATCAATCAATGATTTAAGTAATATTGTCAAGAATTTATTTAAAATTCTTATCTTATCATCTCAATGTTTTATTAATTTTGTAATATATCACTATTTTATTATTATTATTTTTACAAAATTGACTATATTTCAAGAAATTTTAGAACACCTGTAAAAGAAGAGGCAATTAGTTCGATAGGTTCTAGCTAAATAATGTTGAATTTTAATTAATCGTTGGGTACATTTGTTACATAACTTCGTGTTGACTTGACATATACATAAATAAATAAAATATATTAGCAGATTGTTTTTTTTTATACTTTTGTTAAAACTGCTCAGAGTATTGATCTGATGTTTGGAATTCGGTTTATAATACTGATAGGATAGAAAAACAATAAGTAATAGGAAATATAAATGAACAAGAATATATGAAATTTAATAAACATAGTTATGAATAAAAGCATAATACAGATAGAATTAATTAAGTATTATATTTACATAGCGTTCACAGTAAAGAGTAACGAAAAAACTATCAAGAAATAAACAAGTTACGACAATCCCGACCTTTTCTTCTTACTTTGTCGACCGTTCTCATTTTATACGGTAACTACTCTCGAGCTTTATTGATATCAATTAATTATTATGGAACTAAGAGTAGACTATATAATATGTATTTGCAAAACGTGAAAAAATCGTATCTTCTTGTTTAGTTTTTCGGTCATTATTATGGTCGGATTTCGATCACTGGGTGGTTTTTAACATCAATAATCTACTATGAATGTCTCACGTCGAAAAAACACAACATAATTTATGTCATAAAGCACATTTTTATAATAAACATGATTCATATCGTGACATAATATTATTTGTTATTTTTTAATGGGTGAACGTCTAGGCGTTCACAAAATATCAAATTATATTGATGTTTTTGAATAGGTAAGAAAATTACTTTAAAGACGTCCTACTATCATACAGATTTATCATTAATTATCTATATAATTATTAATCTTGAAAAGACGCTTTTGTGACACATGACATAAAAGTTCTTCACACTACTTGCAACGCCGCTATCAACGTGTGAGCGCGTCGAATTTTCGATGTAACGCGTATACAGAACATACAACTAAAGTTTTATATTCAGATTATATAAAAAAATAAAAGCGTCGGTTCAGAAATCGATCTATACGAAAACCACAAGAGAACTGCTATGACAGGACTGCACTCAAACTGTCGCAGCGTATCAAAATGTTATTGTGGCGATCGCCACAAGATATAACAATTATCTATTTTGATTGACACCTAATTAGCGATGTGATAAAAAATACAGGAAAAGATAAGATATTGAATGGTATTTAAAGTAAGTCTTTCCGCTGCTCATCACATTACCACTTCCAACATGAAAATCCTCCTAGTCGTCGTTGGCCTGGCCGTGGCCGTCGCAGCCGAAGAGCCAATATTTTACAACTACCATGAAGAGATCGGTATCCCCGAAGCTGCACGGATCAAGTTCGCTGAGGACGCCCAGGACTTCGACGGCTCCAGGATCGTAGGAGGACAGAATTCTAACCTCGGCGCACAACCTCACTTGGTTCGTCATTTGTTAATGAATATATGTATATTATTACATATGTCACGTAACAACTTTTACAAATCTTCATAATCTTTTAGGGTGGTCTGGTTATCACTCTGACTGACGGTAGACAGTCAGTCTGCGGATCTTCCCTTCTCACTAACACCAGACTGGTGACCGCCGCCCATTGCTGGAGACATCGTAACACCCAAGCTCGCCAGTTCACCGTCGTCCTAGGCTCCGTCCGACTCTTCTCCGGCGGTGTTCGTGTCAACACCAACAATGTTCAGATGCACGGCAGCTACAACCACGATACCCTTAACAACGACGTCGCTATGATTTTCACGGGACACATTGGTTTCAACAGTAAGAAAAGAAACTTCACTTTCTCCAAATTGCACCTTACGAATACAAAAGTAATTTATTGCATCGTGTAATCGTATATTTCAGACAACATCCAACGCATCAACATCGCCAGTGGCACCAACAACTACGTCGGTACCTGGGCCACAGCTGCCGGTTACGGTAGAACCGGTGAAAGTAAGTTACGATTCCTTCATTAGTGAAAGTGGTTACATAAGAGAACACTATTTACGGCTAACTTTTCAATCGGCAGATGTCGGTATCAACAACAACCAGGCTAAGAAGCAAATTAACCTGCGAGTGATCACCAACGCCGTGTGTACCAACACTTTCGGAAACAGAGTCGTCGTCGCTTCCACCCTGTGTACCGCCACCTCCGTCGGTCAGAGCACCTGCCAAGGAGACTCCGGTGGTCCTCTCGCCATTGGCAGAGGCAACACTGGCACTCTGGTCAGTAGTTCTGTTATTTGCTTGTGATGTGCATCGTTGTCGTTTACCATATGTATTCAAACCTAAAAGTTTTTATTCCGTCCAAATCATTTTATAACGTGTTCTATTCCTTCACAGATCGGTATCGTATCCTTCGGTTCTACCGCTGGCTGCTCCCGAGGCTTCCCTGCCGGTTTCGCCAGAGTGACCTCATTCAACGCCTGGATCAGAGCTCGTCTTTAAACGTCTACAAGTTATTGTAAAATATATAATTAATTACTGCATATCAGTGTTTTAATTTGGATCGAGTCGAGGCAGTTGGAACTGTTACTAAAAACTTAATAGCACACAAAAGTGACAGCACATAGAGGACTAAAATAATCATCTTCATTAATCGTATTCTTTCTTATTCGTAATTCGTAATTTGTACGTCAGATAGATAAAATATGTCTGATCGGAAAACTAACTTGTCTAGGGTTCTGAGACTGACGGGCTAACATGGGCGAAATCCGATTCCTTATTGGATTAAGGACTCGTGACTGTTTTTATATTGTTAGATTTAGATAAGCACTTCAATGTACAAAAATCGGTCATCCATATTACATGTACTGCATTTATACCTGTAAGCATTCAGCCTGAAATTTGTCGTAATTTACGGAGAAATCCAGTCGAACATTTTGAATGTTTCGCACTAAGTGAAATTATAAACAACCGTCCCTACTAGGGGTTTATTGTTTGACGTATTAACACAGAAAAGGACGTGGTTGGCACAGAGGTAGTTTATAGGTTGGCGATTAGCATTTGCAATGGCAATTCTTATTCCGATATGTTCGCCGGCTGGGCAAAGCTTTATGACAAATATATAAACAAAATCAAAGAACAAGAAAAGCTTTATTTTGGGTTTTCATTTGATATAAAACAATCGAAATTTAATTCTAACATATGCACTAGTAAATAGCCAATAGATTGACAAATTGATACTGATGTAAATAAATCATTGAAAATAATTAGGTATCTAGGTACCTAGGTATCATACTGGATACTAAATTGAGATTTCATCTACACATTGACGAAAACGTAAGCAGGTCTTTTAAAACCTTGAGATTGGTATTGCGTAACTGCAAAAATTTTATAAATGCTCAAACATTAAGTACGCTTTTTACAGCCTTGATACGCGGCATCTTGGAATATGGCAGTGCTGTTTGGAACGATGTTTATAAAAAAAGGTTAAACGTGTAAAAAAGGATTCATCAAGCATTTAACTTATAGTCTCAATTTAGTCAAGAAATTACCAATCTATGATTTATTTATTTATTAAGGACCATCAGCAGTGTAGTGAACACTTACACATGTAATAATATAAACATATTCAGACTTAATATAAAGTGTGCCACAACATTAATTTAAGGTACAATATACATAATTATATGTTTTTAATATTATTTATAATAACAGATTATAATATTAACAATAATTTTATATTACTAAAATACGAGTGAATGAGAATTCTGAGAATAAAGCAATAAAATAACACCAATTATAATTAACCAGTGCAATTACATTTTTTAGACATGAAGTTATCATTGAATTCATCGAATATAAGTTTATAAGTATAGGAACTATTAATAATTTAATTTAATGTTATAAATATGCTGGTATAAATTAATTCATTTATCACATTAATAACATTATGATGAAAACTATTATTATTTTTGAATATTCCCTCCATAATCGATAATGAAGTAGTTGAATCTATCGAAAGTTATAACATACGTATTTTTTTGTATATTTCACGGGCATTATCCCATAGATGGCGGGGTGCTAAATAGATCAATTTCTGAATTGCGGTGTCCAAATTTTCCGGAGTAGACTTTCTGTCATAGACAAGCATTTGCGTTTCGTTCATCTTTGCATTGTCGTTATTCTGTCGCCGTTTTTAATTTTTTCATTAATTTAATTATTAAAATTTACATAGATAATATATTGAATATTTTGTGGCTTGAAGTTGCAATTATTTACTAGGTTTTAATTTTGTTCTTTTAGTCTTAACTTCTTAAGTAATCCTTTCGTTTATTGAATTTTACAGATTACTCAGATTACTAACATTTACTTGAATGTTACCTATTCGTTTATTTTAGGGTTTAATAAAGTTCTCATTAAATGGCTAAGTGTTATCCTTATTTCTAGTTTTATTACGTACATAAGTGGGGTTGTATTTTTATATCTTGCTGCTGCTTTACCCATAGGCAATTGTATGTAGCATATTCACGTGTAAGTCATACCAAATATATCGTGCTAGCAAATGGAAAAACTACACCTAATGTAGTATATTAGATGAATATTAGAAAATGGTGGTCACATAATTAAGAACGCTTATTTAAAAGCAAGATTTTCTCAAACTAACAAGTATAACTAAATTCATTTCATTTTTTGTATTTGTTTTGGTATCGCAAACCTTTTCCATACTAGCGGCGCATTTATTTATACACACGATTGGCTATAAAATATATAGATAAACCTTATACATTAGATTCGAACCTATTATTACCGCTTACTGGCTGGTCACATAATTAAAGCCGCCGGGGCTAAGGGGTTTCCCTGTATCCGGGAATCCCCTTAGAAATGGAGGCCCGCATAGGCGGGCCGACTTCAAATGTTTTGCATGACAGAGAAAGTCATCTCATCGAGATGATCGACATATCATTCATTAACTAGCAATAATTTACTATGAATGTCTCACGTAGAAAAAACACAACATCATTTATATCATAAAGCACGTTTTTATAATAAACACGATTCATATCGTGACATATTATTTGTTATTTTTAATAGTAGGGGAGCCCACGATGCTAAATGGGGATTTACTCGAGCGTCATAGAGACCGATTGGATTACAAATCTTAGATGATAAAAAGAAAAAAATGTTATATAATATATACCTTTTCATCGGTGGGAGAGGGGCAATAGATTTTCAAATTTGTAAAAATGCAAAATTATTGGAGCGATTTTTTAGGTTCACTTGACATCCCATTCTATCTATCTGACGCGCTCGTTAATTTTTTTTTATTAATTTTTAACCCTTACGTACGACCACCCCCATCATGCAAACGATCAGATTAACATACGTACATTATTAAAAATATGTTGGACATGTATGCTATCAATATCTGACGTGCTCGAGTATGTCGAGGTGACTTTTTTTTACAAATTTGTAGCCCTCCCCTTTCTTTACGTCACTGTCAGATTAGTGGAACATACACATTTTAGCGTCATCAACTCACCTTACCTTAATCTGACGCCCTCGAAAATATCTGATGATCAATTTTTTTTTACTAATCATATATATATGGGGCTCATATTTGGTGGAGGTACTTAACCACGTACAAGGTATCCGCTTGTATATTAATCGGCTGCGCTCGTGGAAATCCCGAAATCCCCTCTTGGGCTCCCCTACTATAATGGGTGCCTAGACGTTCACAAAATATCAAATTTAATAGTAATTCAACCCCCAATTCACCCTCTTGTGGGTAGATTTTCAAAAATCCTAATATATTTATTTACTTCTAAAAAAAGTTTTTGAAAAAGAGAATTTAGGAAAAATCTGATTTGCGTTCTTATTTAACCAGAAGCTGGTGTACGAAATATCATACTTCTAATTTTGAAAATGACGGATTTCCATACAACGGTTCATCCCGTATTTCGACCTTTTAGGGGTGGCATTTCTAAAAATCCTTCCTTAGGACGCGTTTTCATTATAATATGCAGCAACTGTCAAAATTTCAAGTCTTTAACCCAAGTGGTTTGAAGGCTCTGCGTCGAATCACTTTTTTTTGTACATAATATCATATCATCATATTATTTTAAAATAATAATTATAAGTATCTTTTTATTTTGCTTTATTTTTATTATAACAAAAGAATATTTATGTATTGTAAATATTTGACGTTTTATGACAATCGGTTGAATGGGGCGAAAGTCGATACTTTACAGCGCCGCCTGGTGGCGAGTTACATCAATGAGCATAACATATAAACCTTCTCCATGGAAAAATACATATACATACCAATTTTCATTTTGATCGGTCAAATAGTTTCTGAGTTTATCGATTTCATACATACAAAGATCCTCTTTTATATATATAGATAGATTATATAAACAAATAAAATGTCGGTTCAGAAATCGATCTATTCGAAAACCACAAGAGAACTGCTATGACAGGACTTCACTCAAACTGTCGCAGCGTATCAAAATGTTATTGTGGCGATCGCCAAAAATAAAGCAATTATCTATTTTGATTGACACCTAATTAGCGATGTGATAAAAAATACAGGAAGTGATAAGATATTGAATGGTATTTAAAGTAAGTCTTTCCGCTGCTCATCACATTACCACTTCCAACATGAAAATCCTCCTAGTCGTCGTTGGCCTGGCCGTGGCCGTCGCAGCCGAAGAGCCAATATTTTACAACTACCATGAAGAGATCGGTATCCCCGAAGCTGCACGGATCAAGTTCGCTGAGGACGCCCAGGACTTCGACGGCTCCAGGATCGTAGGAGGACAGAATTCTAACCTCGGCGCACAACCTCACTTGGTTCGTCATTTGTTAATGAATATATCTCACGTAACAACTTTTACAAATCTTCATAATCTTTTAGGGTGGTCTGGTTATCACTTTGACTGACGGTAGACAGTCAGTCTGCGGATCTTCCCTTCTCACTAACACCAGACTGGTGACCGCCGCCCATTGCTGGAGACATCGTAACACCCAAGCTCGCCAGTTCACCGTCGTCCTAGGCTCCGTCCGACTCTTCTCCGGCGGTGTTCGTGTCAACACCAACAATGTTCAGATGCACGGCAGCTACAACCACGATACCCTTAACAACGACGTCGCTATGATTTTCACGGGACACATTGGTTTCAACAGTAAGAAAAGAAACTTCACTTTCTCCAAATTGCACCTTACGAATACAAAAGTAATTTATTGCATCGTGTAATCGTATATTTCAGACAACATCCAACGCATCAACATCGCCAGTGGCACCAACAACTACGTCGGTACCTGGGCCACAGCTGCCGGTTACGGTAGAACCGGTGAAAGTAAGTTACGATTCCTTCATTAGTGAAAATGGTTTCATAAGAGAACACTATTTACGGCTAACTTTTCAATCGGCAGATGTCGGTATCAACAACAACCAGGCTAAGAAGCAAATTAACCTGCAAGTGATCACCAACGCCGTGTGTACCAACACTTTCGGAAACAGAGTCGTCGTCGCTTCCACCCTGTGTACCGCCACCTCCGTCGGTCAGAGCACCTGCCAAGGAGACTCCGGTGGTCCTCTCGCCATTGGCAGAGGCAACACTGGCACTCTGGTCAGTAGTTCTGTTATTTGCTTGTGATGTGCATCGTTGTCGTTTACCATATGTATTCAAACCTAAAAGATTTTATTCCGTCCAAATCATTTTATAACGTGTTCTATTCCTTCACAGATCGGTATCGTATCCTTCGGTTCTTCCGCTGGCTGCTCCCGAGGCTTCCCTGCCGGTTTCGCCAGAGTGACCTCATTCAACGCCTGGATCAGAGCTCGTCTTTAAACGTCTACACAGTTATTGTCAAATATATAATTAATTACTGCATATCAGTGTTTTAATTTGGATCGAGTCGAGGCAGTTGGAACTGTTACTAAAACTGAATAGCATACAAAAGTGACAGCACATAGAGGACTAAGATAATCATCTTTATTAATCGTATTCTTTCTTATTGGTAATTTGTACGTCAGATAGATAAAATATAAAAGTAAAGTAAAGTAATAGCCTGTGAATGTCCCACTGCTAAGGCCTCTTCTCCTTTTTGAGGAGAAGGTTTGGAGCTTATTCCACCACGCTGCTTCAATGCGGGTTGGTGGAATACACATGCGGCAGAATTTGAGTGAAATTTGACACATGCAGGTTTCCTCACGACGTTTTCCTTCACCGGCAAGCACGAGATGAATTATAAACACAAATTAAGGACATGAAAATTCAGTGGTGCCTGCCCGGGTTCGAACCCACGATCATCGGTTAAGATTTACGCGTTCTAGCCACTGGACCATCTCGCCTCATTAATAAAATAAAAAAGATAAAATATGGCTGATCGGAAATCTCAATCGAAAATATGGGCGTAATCCGATTCCTTATTGGATTGAAAATAGTGAATGTCAAATATATATATATATATCTGTATATATATATATAGATAGATACTTTATATGTATATATGTATGTATGTATATATATAAAGTTGTTGTTTATGGTGTTAGCTAACTAGTCCTGCGAGGTTGCTGGGTCATTACAAATAACCCTGTAATATACATTTTTATGTGATATACAAGTTTCACATTAAAACAAATATTTGATTAACACTAAATCTACCAGAGTGCTCAAATGACCGCTCTTGTAACTTTGAACAAAACTGCTAAATAACTCCTTTTTTCTACCTTTAGCAGCGAGCAGATTTTCTTTCTTTTAATAAAACGTAATATTATTCTAATTTTGTCAGTCCAAATGTTTCGGATTTGTTTTTAATTGAAATGTTACATCATATACATCACGTCGGGGTCACCAATGTAGAGGTGAGGTATGGGGGACGTAAATTTTGACGCACGACATTTATTATTCGTGTTAACAGTTCGGCGATTACATTGCGACTCCCTGCATATCGCAGTACGGCGCTATATATATACAAAGTATGTGTCCCTACAAAGAGATAGAATAATAAACTGGGCATCATGTAGAGGCTCCTATTTCTCCTACTATTATTTTAGCTGATATTATATTCAAATTAAGGGGTTATTACAAGTTACAAGACAAAAAATAAAATAATAATTGTTTATTTGAGTGGTAATTAGATTATTTCGTGAGATATATATTAGATTTCACTGTTTTTGTCAACTTGATAATGCAGTTGCCAATATAACGGCCGAATACTGAAACGTCCTTCAAATGTTAAGTGCAATTTTATTATTTGAGACGCCTTAATTTCGAATTTATATAGTATGCGAAATTATACTGCCGTTAGAGTTGTAATTAAGTTTGGGCGTATTATAACAATAAATTATTAAGCTTATGTTCCATCTGGAAAATTTTGATTGTCTATTTTTTTTTATTGTATAGGTAGGCGGAAGAGCCACCTGATGGTGAGTGGTCACCAACGCCCATAGACAATGGCATTGTAAGAAATGGTAAGACTGCTTACATCGCCCTTGGGCCACTTACCTTGGGAACTAAGATATTATGTCCCTTGTGCACAAACCGGAACACAACAATCGCAAGTACTGTTGTTTTGCGGTAGAATTACTGATGAATGGGTGATACCTACCCAGACGAGCTTGCACAAAGCTCTACCACCAAGTATATATATAAAAGAGGATGTTTGTATATGTATGATATCGATAAACTCAGAAACTATTTAACGGTTATTATGACAGTTGGTATGTATATGTATTTTTCCACGGAGAAGGTTTATATGCTATGCCCATTGATGTAACTCGCCATCAGGCGGCGCTGTAAAGTATCGACTGCCACCCCGCTTAACCGATTGCCATAAAACTTCAAATATATCATTTGTTTTCTTCTATATAAATAAAATGATAGAGATCTGCAGTTGAGCGCAATAGAATTCAATGAAATTTTCTAAATTTTATTTCTTAGACATTTGGCCCTTATCAAAATCTTCATTTAATAATAAATTATTAAAAATTCAAGAAACAACGATTTGTATATACACTGCGTGTTCAGTGATGTATGTTTAAACAAACTATATTTTTGCTTGCGATCTTTTTGATGTTTTTTCCATTGTACATAAGAAAACTTTGTTAATATATCAAGCAACGCGGACGAAGTCGCAGCTTTTAGCTAGTTGTAAACAAAAATAAAGCAATAATTAAAAAAAAGTTATAATTATTATTTTAAAAGAATATGGTTACGTACAAAAAAAAGTGAATCAACGCAAAGCCACTTGAAATTTTGACAGTTGATTTTATGAAAATTTTATGAAAACGCGTCCTAAAAAATGATTTTTGGAAATGCCACCCTAAAAGATTGAAATGAGGGATGAACCATTGTATGGAAATCCGTCATTTTCAAAGTTAGAAGCATGATATTTCGTACCCAAGCTTCTGGTTAGTAATTAATAAATACGTATTTCAGGGGTTTTTAAAAACTACCCCGCAAGAAGGTAAAATACAGGGTTGAATGTGTGTATGGCGGGTCCATCTATTTTGATGTAAGAAGCATGAATAATAATAAGTCTCTGGTTAGAAATAAATTAAATACGTATTTTAGGGTTTTTTAAAACTCCCCGCAAGAATGTGAAGTACGGGTTGAAAGTTTGTATTGAAGGTCCGTCATTTTGACGTAAGCATGAAATTAATTTTAAAGCTTCTGAGCAATAATAAATTCATACTTATTTTAGACGCTATATATAGAATTCAGCTAACCTCATGATCATCTACGTCCATTACTCCGGGAAAAGTCGTTCATCTATGACAGTTTGCACGGCGTGCGCTGCATGAGTAGTTAAAGTTACACAATTAATAACAGCCTATGGATGTCCCACTGCTGGACTAAGGCCTCATCTCCTCTTTTTAAGGAGGAGGTTTGGAGCTTATTCCACCACGCTGCTCCAATGCGGGTTGGTGGAATGCACATGTGAGAGAATTTTAGTGAAATTTGACACATGCACATTTCCTCACGATGTTTTCCTTCACCGTTAAGCACGAGATGAATTATAAGCACATGAATTGTTTTCTATAAGCAGATTGTGTCTGTTAAAGTGAGCAAGTAATTGATTTAAAATATTTTTTTCAAATATTTTGCTGAGGGTTGGTAGAATTGAGATTGGCCTGATTTTATTGGGGTCTGAAGAACTACCAGATTTAAATATTGGAATTACTTTGCTATGTTTCATCAGGTCAGTAAAATATACCACTCTGAACACAATTATTAAATATTATCACAAGGTAGGGTGCAATCACATCAATAATTGAATTTATAACCTTTACAGATAGACCCCACAAATCAGCTGTTTTCTTAATCTCTAATGATTTAAAAGTACTTATTATATCATTACTGCTTATACTAGAGAAGTTAAAGGTAGCACTACATTCTCTAACATTTTCTTTGATCAATGACTCGGCAACAATTGGAGAGGAAATAAGTGACTTAGTTGTCAAAACTGGTATGTCAGCAAAAAAATTTTCAGGCAGAAGCAACTTCCCGATCATTACTAATGACTTCCTTGTTACTAATAACAGTCATTTCGGAGCTGCGGTTATTAATTTTCCCAGTTTCACAATTAATAATATTCCATGTCATTTTTATTTTATCATGTGCATTTTTTATTTTATTTTTAATATATAATGATTTTGCCAGAGCACACTTTTTTAAATAATTTTGAATAATTTCTTACATAGTTAGCAAAAGTAGCACTATGATTGTATGTTCTTTCATAGTAAAGCTCATACATTCTCTGCCTACTCTTATGAATTCCAATAGTCGCCCAGTCACTGAATTTTGAGAAGGTTTGTTTATTAACTGTTTTAGAAGTGAATATGGCGTTGAATTTGTTTTTAATTAATTTAAACAGGGTATTATATAAAACATTTGGACTCTCATTATAAGGTAAGAAGGGGAGACTTGCCACAATATTACTTCTAAACTTCTCAATACGGCTTGTGGTCAAAGGAACAAACACTATCCTTTGCGATTTGCTTATTTCTTTTGTATCAAAATTGAATGAAGCTAATTGTCCAGAGTGATCTGAGCTTAATCTACTAATAATAGTTTTATTCTGTGGTATAAGATTTGTGAATATATTATCTATGCAAGTTGCTGTGGACTCTGTAATTCTAGTTGGCTCAATGAATAAATTTACCAGATTATATGAATTTAACAAAGATCTGAATCTAATAGTTGTGGCTGAGTTATCTAGTAAATTTATATTAAAATCACCACAAACAATAATTTCTTTATTAGATCCAGACAATTTCATTAATGCATCTTCCAACATTTTTTCAAATAATTCATATAATCCACTGGGGGGCTTGTATACGCATACAACAATGACACGCTCAAGCTCTGCACAGGCTATTTCTATAGTTTGCTCAATAGAAAGGCTCACAATATCTTTACGTTCTTTAAATTTCAATTTTTTACTGATAAATATTAAAGAGCCACCGCGTATAGCTTTTTTTCTACTGAACAGACTAGCCACCTGGTGCCTATGAAGTTAAACATAATTTGATATTCTAAAAGCCAATGTTCAGTTAAACACAGAATATCAATATTGTCACAGTTCAGAAATAATTCAATTTCTAGTCCCTTTCCCAGCATTCCTTGCATATTCTGGTGCACCAGGTTTACAATTTTATTTTGATTTTTTCATTTAATTTTTGAATACTTTTATTGGCTTTTACAGGGACTTTATAATAAATACAATTTTTATTTAATATATTATAATTATTGCCAGAGACTACCTCTATTGTCTTATTATTTAATTTAAATTATTTGGAACGTATTCCAAGTTGCAGGATGTCAAATTATAATTATTGTTACACTGCTCAATAGAAGCAGTGGTCTGGTTAACCAAAAAATTGGTTGATTTATAAATAATAAAATATGATAACAAACTTGTTATCTGTATTTTATAAAAGAAAACCAAAGTAACCAAACAAACTTATATAAAAAGTGTATTCAAATTTAAATCAGTTTTCTTTGACTGAAATTTGGTACTTAGTCACGATTTTATGAATTTATCAATAATATAAAAAGTTTTTACCTTAAATTAATTATGAGACATTCTATACGTTATGCACTGACTTCATTTGACCGCAGATGAAATGCAGAAAGCTTTAGGGATGCTGCATACGGGAAGAAACCGATCTCATGTATGTTGTCATTTTGGTGTCAACTGAAGCGTACTGAGTTGCCAACACAGGATAACCTGATGTGAATACCAATACTTACACCTAAGCAAGCACAAGCCGACGTTAACCACCCGAGATAGGTTTAAGGCTTCCAACACAAGTGGTATTGATATAAGCCGTTAGCCCCCAAAACCGTGCGAAATCGGCTGCACGAGTAAAGCTTACGAGCACGAAATCCAAACCGATACACGAAACCCTATACGATACGGAAATTGAGATCCTCGAAATTAATGGTGTATAAGTTGCATGTAATACTTAACCTATATATAAATTTTAAACTTTCAAATAATACCTTAAATTACAATGTAAGGACGTCCTACAATCATACAGACTTATTATTTATTAACAATTTGGGAAATACCAATATTTCCGAATGATTCAAATGATGTAAAGGTTTTTCACACTACTTCAAACGCTGCGATCAACGAGTGAGCGCGTCGAATGTTCGATGTAACGCCTATACAGAACATACAACTAAAGTTTCATATTCAGATTATATAAACAAAAAAACGTCGGTTCAGAAATCGATCTATACGAAAACCGCAAGAGAACTGCTATGACAGGACTACACTCAAACAGTCGCAGCGTATCAAAATGTTATTGTGGCGATCGCCACAAGATATAACAATTACCTATTTTGATTGACACCTAATTAGCGATGTGATAAAAAAAGGAAGTGATAAGATATTGAATGGTATTTAAAGTAAGTCTTTTCGCTGCTCACCACATTACCACTTCCAACATGAAATTCTTGCTAGTCGTCGTTGGCCTGGCCGTGGCCGTCGCAGCCGAAGAGCCAATATTTTACAACTACCATGAAGAGATCGGTATCCCCGAAGCTGCACGGATCAAGCTCGCTGAGGACGCCCAGGACTTCGACGGCTCCAGGATCGTAGGAGGACAGAATTCTAACCTCGGCTCACAACCTCACTTGGTTCGTCATTTGTTAATGAATATATGTATATTATTACATATGTCACGTAACAACTTTTAAAAATCTTCATAATCTTTTAGGGTGGTCTGGTTATTACTTTGACTGACGGTAGACAGTCAGTCTGCGGATCTTCCCTTCTCTCCAACACCAGACTGGTGACCGCCGCCCATTGCTGGAGGCATCATAACACCCAAGCTCGCCAGTTCACCGTCGTCCTAGGCTCCGTCCGACTCTTCTCCGGCGGTGTTCGTGTCAACACCAACAATGTTCAGATGCACGGCAGCTACAACCACGATACCCTTAACAACGACGTCGCTATGATTTTCACGGGACACATTGGTTTCAACAGTAAGAAAAGAAACTTCACTTTCTCCAAATTGCACCTTACGAATACAAAAGTAATTTATTGCATCGTGTAATCGTATATTTCAGACAACATCCAACGCATCAACATCGCCAGTGGCACCAACAACTACGTCGGTACCTGGGCCACAGCTGCCGGTTACGGTAGAACCGGTGAAAGTAAGTTACGATTCCTTCATTAGTGAAAATGGTTACATAAGAGAACACTATTTACGGCTAACTTTTCAATCGGCAGATGTCGGTATCAACAACAACCAGGCTAAGAAGCAAATTAACCTGCAAGTGATCACCAACGCCGTGTGTACCAACACTTTCGGAAACAGAGTCGTCGTCGCTTCCACCCTGTGTACCGCCACCTCCGTCGGTCAGAGCACCTGCCAAGGAGACTCCGGTGGTCCTCTCGCCATTGGCAGTGGCAGCAGTGGCACTCTGGTCAGTAGTTCTGTTATTTGCTTGTAATATGCTTCGTTGTCGTTTACCATATGTGTTCAAACCTAAAAGTTTTTATTCCGTCCAAATCATTTTATAACGTGTTCTATTCCTTCACAGATCGGTATCGTATCCTTCGGTTCTTCCGCTGGCTGCTCCCGAGGCTTCCCTGCCGGTTTCGCCAGAGTGACCTCATTCAACGCCTGGATCAGAGCTCGTCTTTAAACGTCTATACAGTTATTGCAAAATATATAATTAATTACTGCATATCAGTGTTTTCATTTTGGATCGAGTCGAGGCAGTTAGAACTGTTACTAAAAACTGAATAGCATACAAAAGTCATTAATCGTTTTTATGGTTCTGACGGGCTAACATGGGCGTAATCCGATTCCTTATTGGATTGAAAATAGTAAATGTAAAATATATATATATATAACGTTGTTGCTTATGGTGTTAGCTATCTAGTCCTGCGAGGTTGCTGGGTCATTACAAATAACCCTGTATATACCATCGTATAGCGTGGCGATGCGTTGCCGTCGCCAATCGCCACGCCAACAATAGATTAACCCGCGGCTATAGATGTTTCACATCAAAAACAATTAGTTAATTAACACTTAATCTACCAGAGTGCTCAAATGACCGCTCTTGAGACTTTGATCAAAACTGCTAAATAACTCCTTTTTTCTACCTTTAGCAGCGAGCAGTTTTTCTTTCTTTTAATAAAACGTAATATTATTTTAATGTTGTCAGTCCAAATGTTTCGGATTTGTTTTTAATTGAAATGTTACATCATTTACAAAGAGATAGAATAATAAACTGGGCATCATGTAGAGGCTCCAATTTCTCCTTCTATAATTTTAGCTGATATTATATTCAAATTATGGGGTTATGGTTATTACAAGTTACAATACAAAAAAATAAAATAATAATCGTGTTTATTTGAGTGGTAATTAGATTAATTCGTGAGTTTTTCACTGTTTTTGTCAATTTGATATAGCAGTTGCCCATATATTTACATTTGCGAAACTTTTTTAACCTAGGTATATATACCTCTACCAAACAAACCTATATAAAAAGTGTATTCAAATTTAAATCAGTTTTCTTTGACTGAAATTTGGTACTTAATCACGATTTTATGAATTTATCAATAATGTAAAAAGTTTTTACCAAAAATTAATTGTGAAACATTCTATACGTTATGAACTGACTTCATTTGACCGCAGATGAAATGCAGAAAGCTTTAGGGATGCTGCACACGGCAAGAAACCGATCTCATGTATGTTGTCATTTTTGTGTAAACTGAAGCGTACCTAGTTGTCAACACAGGCTAACCCGATGTGAAAACCAATACTTACAACTAAGCAAGCCGACGCTAACCACCCGAGATAGGTTTAAGGCTTCCAATGCAAGTGGTATTGATATAAGCCGTTAGCCCCCAAAACCGTGCGATATCGGCTGCACGAGTAAAGCTTGCGAGCACGAAATCCAAACCGAAACACGAAACCCTATACGATACGGAAATTGAGATCCTCGAAAGTAATGGTGTATAAGTTGCATGTAATACTTAAACTATATATAAATTTTAAACTTTCAAATAATACCTTAAATTACAATGTAAGGACGTCCTACAATCATACAGACTTATTATTTATTAACAATTTGGGAAATACCAATATTTCCGAATGATTCAAATGATGTAAAGGTTTTGCACACTACTTGAAACACTGCGATCAACGTGTGAGCGCGTCGAATTTGTGACGTAGGGTATGCAGAACATACTATTAAAGTAATGAACCTTTTTCAAACCAACATCTTTGGTGACGGTTTTGTATTCGGATAACATAAACAAAGAGAAACGTTGGGTCGGAAATCGATCGGTTCGGACCGCAACAGAACTACTTTGACGAGTCGCAGCGTATCAAACTGTTGTTGATCGCCACAAAGTATAACAATTACCTCTTTTGACTGATACGTCATTAGCGATTATTGTGATAAAAAAATAGAAATATTTTAGGGATTACCTAGGATAAAAAAAATTGTTCTATAAATGAGGATATTTTTCTAAATTTTGTACTGTTCTATTTTTACCCGACTTCAAAAAAAGGAGGAGGTTATCAATTCGTCTGTATGTTTTTTTTTTGGTGTTTACCTCATAACTTTCGACTGGATGAATCGATTTCAATGATTTTTTTTTATTTGAAAGCTAGTGCTTCCCCTGTGGTCCCATTTTTTTTTGGTCCAGGTTTTACATTGGAATCCATGAGATGAGAAAACCATATAAGTCGTAAATTTGCATGAGGTATGTGCGCGACAAATGGACGAATAACTCGATATCACACCAACCGATTTCGACGATTTTTTATTGGAAAGAGTGTACTTCAAGGATAGTTTGATGAAAGTTTGCTTAGATTCTGATTATGGGATCGGTGACAAATTAACGGAACTCTTCAATTCTTAGGAGCAAATTAAGGATACTCGGCCGAATCTTTTATAGGCTATCCAGATTTTTCAGTCACCTACCGTAACATCGTTATGATCAAGTAATTGTAGTACTATATTATGTATAACCATTGATGTAAATAATTGTTTTTTTTTACTGTATTTACGAGAGGTAAGTGATCCCATGTGTCTTATTTTTCTTCCTGGTATTATTTAAATACTGTTTATTTAATACATCAATGTATATAACACTTTTTCATATACCGTCAGTAGTTTTCGCAGCGCACGCTAAGTAATGACTTTTATAGGCAACTGTTTTTAAAAGATGTATTATTATTGCTAGGTATATTATAGTGTTTCCTTGGCTGACATCGACTCCAAAAATAATTATTATTATAACTACATTATTAACCACACAACAGAATCGTACCTACATATTGATGAGTAGAAAATAGTAAGTTAATTATCAAATTATAGAAGAATACGCAATTATTTTTTTACTTTTTAGTGCATATTATCCCTTGAAGTTGGTTTTTGTTTTGTTAAAATTTTTGTTTATATAACAGTTTGAATCCTTGGGTTGCATTGCTCCATTTTAGGTAGGGATTTCTAATTTTTTGAAAATATAATATAGCCTATGTTACTCGGTAAAAATGTAGCTTTCTAATGGTGAAAGAAATTTTAAAATCAGTCAAATAGTTTTTGAGTTAAATTGTAACAAAAAACAAACAAAAAATCAAATCTTTCCTCTTAATAATATTACTTATGCATGTAAGTATTAGTATATACATGTACATATGTTTGTAATTGAACATTTCCTAAAAGTTAATATATATATCTCTAAAGTCCTATAAGTACTCGTATATACATATTATATTTATGTACATTTATATATTGACTATTTTATGGTGAAGAATGGTATAACACTACATCTTTAAACATACAGTTTATTTAATGATTACTAGAAATAACTATTTCATTATGTCATATGGCTGCCCAACACCCCACCAACTAAATCTATTTCATCAAAACATGTTAATTTATATTCATACATTTAACCATATTAACTAATAATTATTAATTATGTGCCAAAATGCATTTTAGATTAATATATATATAAATATTTTTTTTTTTATTGTATCGGAAGGCGGACGAGCATATGGGCCACCTGATGGTAAGTGGTCACCAACGCCCATAGACATTGGCATTGTAAGAAATGTTAACCATCGCTTACATCGCCAATGCGCTACCAACCTTGGGAACTAAGCTGTTATGTCCCTTGTGCCTGTAATTACACTGGCTCACTCACCCTTCAAACCGGAACACAGCAATACAAAGTACTGCTGTTTCGCGGCAGAATATCTGATGAGTGGGTTATACCTACCCAGACGAGCTTGCACAAAGCTCTACCACCACGTAAAATATAAACGGCGCTGTCTCATATGAGCAGCACGTTTAGTAGATATACCCATATTTTACCAAATTAGTTAGTGTACTTCAGATTCACTAAAAAACAAAAAATAAATAAAAAAATTAACAAAATAAAACAAATTAATATGCACAAAAAAGTAAAAAAATAGTATTCTTCTATAATTTGATAATTAACTTATTTTTTTCTACTCATCAATATGTAGGTATGATTGTGTTGTGTGTGTTATTATTTTACTGTGTATTTTACAGCATTCATTCAAATTTGTGTGTATTCATTATTGTTTAAATTTAAAAATGGTTGATACAGCGGCAATTATTGGAAGTGAAATAAGAATTTCCGTTTTATTTAATCTGATTCCTGAATTTTCCGGAGAGACACGGTTGTTAAATTTATCCATTAAAATGCGAATATATGATATTAAAGTGCGCAGGTTCCATAGAACAAAATCAGTACATTAAGGAATGCATTACAAGTAAATTGAAAGGTGATGTCACTATACTTTTTAGCGAGCGTTCTGACATTGAAACGTGGGAAGATTTAAAAACAATACTCGTACAACACTAGCGACCCGCGTAGCGAAGAATACCTTTCTATTGAATTACAAAATTTAAAGATTAAATATAACGAGAGCTTTTTAAATTTTTGCAATCAAATTTAAGAGGTTACTTGGCTGGAGGCAAATTTGAGAACTAAAGTTAACCAACTGTCAAATTTGCCTCCAGCCAAGTATATAATTACAATAAAACGGCGCTAAACACATTTTTGTATAATCTACCCGAACACATGGTCAGATTAGTTAGACCCAAAAATGCCTCTAGCTTTGAAGATGCCCTTACATGTTTCAGAGGAATTAAATTTTCAGGAACAGTATGATTTAAGGAGTAAAATGTTCAATAATGCTAAACCGATTACTCACTCCCAATCACAAAATTTTCAAAACCAAGGTCAATTTAAATTTGGAATTAAAAATACTACCGAAACGATTAAGTCCATTTCCGTATGTCAACAACCAATGGCACTTAAGCCCAAATTTCGTTCAGGGCCTTTCGAATTTGGAATAAAAAATAAGCAATATATACCTCAAACTCCTTTAAAACCTCAATATGGATATCGTCCAATTAAGTTAAACCATGGACATATCAAATAAAAGTCAAAACATTTTCGAAGTTTTCTTACCGTATATACAGTACTGTACTGTACTGTATTGTAACACAATTAATATAATAATGACAAATTAATAATACAATTTTGAAAAGACGATATGAAAGCTAAGACTATATATTTTATTTATTTTGAGCATGAACTGTACCAAAGAGACTTCTCAAAAATAGTTATTAAATTTTCAAATGACAGGTCTATTTAATAAAATGTATAGATGCCTCCTCGACCATGACTTAGAGTATAATGGCCTATAAATTATTTGTATAATTATAAATCAGACAAATTAATTTCGCAGAAAAATAGGGTTGTTAATAAAAGCGATGGAGAACAAGTAAAAGAATAAGAAGTAGGGTCACCAATTTTTGTTAAAGATATATAAAAGAAAGAGCAAGGACAAGCCCTTCTAAAACAGGCATAGGCTTTAGGTGAACCGGAACACAATATACTTCCTGTAAAATATCAGATAAGCCGACAAAAACACATTTAAAGAATATAAAACGTCCTCCAAATGTGGTGGTTCATTCCGCTGCTGTGGATTTCTGTGGGCCAGGGCCTTCATCTAGAAAAATATTCATCAAAATCCTGGTATCATTCCTGTAAAACTAGGAAACGTCTATATACAGAAAGACAACAGAATTATAGTAAAGACTATAGATTTAAATAATATAATAGATGAATTCCTTAAGTTTAATATAAATAGGTATTTAGACTTCTTACAGATGTTAGACAAGCACAAGCAATGAACAGATAAAGTTTTAGGTTTAAAAGGTCAAGCCGACTATCTGAAACACATTTCTATTGTAAAGTTAGATGAATTAGTACCGTCTAAGCAATTTAGAAGAGGGTTAATAGACCCATTTGGATCATTATAAAAAAATATAACAGGTAATTTGAATCGCGAAGATGCTATTAAATATGACAAACTAATTTCAATTTCTGAGACCCAAAGTAACGAACAAGGAATAAGTAAAAAGGATACTTTAATTTCTAAAATGCTAGATCATTTCTTAAATTCGACAGATGCAATCATAGAAAATTCTCGTATATTAGATACACGCCTACAATGTCTCGAAGGGATAATTGAGGGTTTAGAGAAAAGTGAACTTAACCATCAGTATTTCACTTATTCCTTAAGTCGATTCAATCAATTTATAAATAATTTCCGCTCCATTCATGATAAGTTTAGTGTTTAGAAACAGCCCTAGGTTTAAGTAAAATGTCTGTATACATAAGTCGGCAATAAATTCTACAAATAATTGATAAGCGTGATAACCTTGTGTATTCTGCAAATGAACAAAATTTATTTAATTTAGAAGAAAATTCGAAATTAAAAGCTTACCTTAAATCAAACTATATAACGTTCATAATTGAAACCATTAACTGATAATAAAACCTACACCTATTATAAATTTTAAT
Organism: Nymphalis c-album; assembly: GCA_963151315.1. Classification (NCBI taxonomy): domain Eukaryota; kingdom Metazoa; phylum Arthropoda; class Insecta; order Lepidoptera; family Nymphalidae; genus Nymphalis; species Nymphalis c-album. The sequence goes on along the minus strand of OY720602.1, from coordinate 1,730,912 downwards.
CCTTACCTATACGCAGTGAAACCAATAAACTAACCTATATCATAGTTCCCGAATATCCTTTCCTATTAGCGAGTGGAGTAAAATACCAACCGATAATTCGAGCATGCAAGGATATCACCAAAGGACAACTCCTGTGTTACGAGGACGACCTAGAAATTATACTTGAGTCATTAGACTCAATCTGTATTCAACACCCAGTTAATATAGAACCATTAAAGGTCCAGAAAACGGATTAAGACAAATGGATAGTATATAGTGAGCAAAAAATAGTCGTCGCGCAAAGCTGAGGAAACGATATCATTTGACAGTCTATCCAGGGTACATACATAATAAGTATAAATGAAAATTGTGATGCCGAACTGGGTAATCTGCACATAGAAGGACGACATTTGAGAGAAACCTATGTCTATCAACCGACCCCTATAATCAATTTGCCAAATTTAAAGAAGAGCAATGTTAGTGCCTCGAATTTCATGAATATTAAACAAGTAAAGCTCGATGACGTAAAATATTTGAATCAAATGTTAAAAAAAGTAAAAGTAAATTATCCTATGACCTAAGTTCATTTTAACTATACTCTATTAGCTTAGCAACCATTTTTCTTTATGTTATCCATTTTATTTCAAGCTTAACTTTTATATTTTACTATTATAAAAAAGTATTTCTTAAATTATGTAAAAACCGAAATCTTCGGGTATCTAGCAAAAGCAAACCCACAGATTTCGTAGTTAAGGGGGGAGGTGTAATTTTGCCCAGTACACAGTTTCTGCCACCTAAGGAATCTCTGGGAACCAGACCTCACGTGAATTTCCGGTAAATTTGCTGATTTGTTAAAAATCAATATTGTATACTTTTTATGTTTAATTTGTAATTACATGATTGGCATCCAATTCTGTCACATGTATTCATTTTAGTTTTAGAAAATATAATTTTTAATATAAATTTTAAACTTTTAAAAAAGTATTTTTAAAGCTCGCAAAACTTGACTAGGTACAATAATCGTCATGTCGTAAATATTTGTCTAAGTGTAAACAAATGCTAAATTAATATTTTTAGTGTTCATAAAGTGTATTTATTTATTTGCAAAGCAGATAATGAATAATATGTTTTTTAAAATAGCTTTGCGTTGTGCTAACAGGACGTTGTTAAAATCATCATTACTAAAAGTTCGTCACACACTTCATTAAAACGCTGTAATCATCTTTCGACCGTCTCGAATATTCCTCAATTAAAAACGCATGCAAAACACATACACACACACAGCACTACTTCTGACTAACACAACATAAATTATCATCGTTTTTTTTTGTCTTTAAAAATTGTCAAATTAACACGATATTTTCGAAAGGATGTTTTGCTTTCAAACGTTAAACTAAAAACCTTTAAGTCTAGTTCTACAACTGTAGTTCGGAAGCGGAGTTCTAACGGATCTGAAATATTACTACGAGTATGAGACTGTCGCTGAGTGTGAACGTGTGATTATGAACAGCGTCTCTAAATTATATTTAAGATATTAAAATTTAAGATAACTAGTTTGATTGATACCTTATTAAAAGTGTGATAAAACAAAAATGCTAAGCAAAAGATAAGATATTGAGTAGTATTTAAACTTTGTTCTTTCTCTGAATAATTCAGTACTATTTCCAACATGAAATTCCTACTTGTCGTCGTTGGCCTGGCCCTGGCTGTCGCAGCTGAGGAGAAAATCTTCTCCAACTACCATGAAGAGATTGGTATCCCAGAAGCTGCACGCATCAAGCTCGCTGAGCAAGCCCAGGACTTCGACGGCTCCAGAATCGTAGGGGGACAGGCATCTTCCCTCGGTGCACACCCTCACTTGGTTCGTTATATCTTAATAAGACGATTTTTCTATACATCGCATTTTTTTTTGTGTCTTATAATAAGCATTAACCTTTTAGGGAGGTCTGGTCATCACATTGACTGATGGCAGACAATCAGTTTGCGGATCTTCCCTCCTTACCAACACCAGGGCGGTGACCGCCGCTCATTGCTGGAGGCATGGTGGAAGCCAAGCTCGTCAATTCACCGTCGTCCTAGGCTCCGTCCTTCTTTTCTCCGGTGGTGTTCGAGTGAACACCAACAATGTCCAAATGCACGCCAGTTACAACGAACAGCGTCTTGCAAACGATGTTGCCATTATTGTGATGAACCACGTCGGCTACACCAGTAAGCGAGTCTTAGTTACTTTCTCTATTACGCCAGTCAGTCTTTCTGACTTTTTTATTCCACATATTTAAATCGACATCATTCTTTATTTAAATATGTAAATACTTTATCCTTTTAGACACCATTCAACGCATCGCCATCGCCACTGGCAGTAACAACTACGCCGGTACCTGGGCCACAGCTGCCGGATTCGGTAGAACCGGTGACAGTAAGTTACAATGGTTATCATCAACCAAAACCTTTTACATTATACAATAAATATATTTTCTCATTCTGAACTTTTTATTCTACAGATGTTGGTATCAGCAACAACCAGAACAAGAGGCACGTTAACATGCAAGTAATCACCAACGCCGTGTGCGCCAACACTTTTGGAACCAGTATTATTATTGCCTCGACTCTTTGTACCGCTACCACTGGTGGTCAGAGCACGTGTGGCGGTGACTCCGGTGGTCCTCTAGCCATCGGCAGCGGCACCGGTCGTACTCTGGTCAGTATATTGTTTACTTGTTATTTATGATAAATACGTAAATTATGAACATTTTAACTTTATATTCGGAATTAATTACTTTGTTAACGCAAACTATTTCTACACAGATCGGTATCACCTCCTTCGGCTCGGCCGCCGGCTGCGCCCGTGGCTTCCCCGCCGCTTTCGCTAGAGTGACCTCATTCGCCTCCTGGATCAACGCCCGCCTTTAAGCGCCGATTCGTTTATTGTTAAATAAATAATTTATTTATATACAACATTTTTTCCTTCATTTTCAAATACATATATAGCCAATTGTGAGATATACAGACTACTTCAAAGCTTTTGAGAATAATTTAACACAAATACGTACGTACGTAATTTGTGTTAAATTCATCTTATTCTTGATAGATTACAACACAAATGGGTATTTGTTGTGGTCGATGGGTAGAGCAGAATGACTATGAAATATGTTTATTCCTTCTTTGCTTCAGGCAGACAATTTTTTAATTATTTATGATGAAAAACTTATTAATTAAACTCTGACACTAAACTAAAAACACTTTGAAATTACTGGGGAAAATACCCTTGTATTTATAACTGAAAATTTAACATCCACAGCAAAGGAGATACACATACAGCAACACGATTGTATGCGAAAGAAAAACAATATCGTTTTGTTTGACAAAGAAATAATTATATTTTACTTGGTGGTAGAGCTTTGTGTGAGCTCGACTAGGTAGGTACCACCCAATCATCTTCTTATTATATAATTCGATATTCTACCGCAAAACAGTACTTGCTATTATTGTGTTCCGGTATGAAGGGTGAGTGGGCCAGTGTAATTACAGTCACATCGAAGATAACATCTTAGTTCCCAAGGTTGACGGCGCATTATCGATGTAAGCGAGTGTAACATCTCTTACAACGCCAACGTCTATGGGCGTTGGTAACCACTTACCATCAGGTGGCACATATGCTCGTCCGCCTTCGTATGCAATAAAAAAAAAGCAGCTGACTGACTGACAACTGATGCAATATTAATTAAGTCACACGATTTTCTCAAAATGCACTAAAATCGTAGATTTGATTTAAATAAATATATTTATTTTTCAGTACAATAAAAGTTATTTATATGTAAAGAATTTAAATTTGATTTTAGGAAACTATACAATATCATTATCTGTTAATACAAATTGCTCGGAAGATTTAAATCCATCGTCAGACATTAATTACATTATCTCATCTTCACATTTGTCTATTTACGCGTAAACCTACTATTAAGTTAAATTATATAACGGTAGATTATATTTTAATAAATAAACGGATTTATTACATGAACAAGATAATTTAAAGGAAAAAAATTTAAGAAAAGATTTGCAGATATTACTAGACATTGAACGTTATTCAAAATAAATATCATAACCCCTTCGTCGAAGTTTTATTTAAAGTTTGATGTGTAAGATGCCAATATTTAATTAATTCTGATTATACACATATAAATACAATTGGAGAGTCTGTGTGTGATTTCGAAATAACTGCCTCTTTTAGCGGTAGAATATTTGATAAGTGGTTGGTACGTAGCCAGACGAGCTAGCACGAAGTCCTAACACCGTTTACAAAGAGATACTTGGATTACTTAGTTGAATGATTTTATTTAATCTGAGTTTGATTGAATAAAAAAGTATGTACGCTTGCACATTTACAGTATTTACTTTATCGAACGGCGTGGATACATGACCGAGGGGTATTTCAGCAAAAGAAGTACGTCGGAAATTCGGAACACATGTATAAAATCAGATTTTCTTTAAGCTATTTAAGTCACTTTAAAACATATTAAGTCAAACCTTCAATTTGTCAACCTGACATTTCAAGCTTTTTACTATAAAACCATAGACTATGTCAAACTAAATTATCATTTATGTTTTACTTATACTTAAGGTCGAGCGAAGCAGCGGGCGAACAGCTAATATGAAATATGTTGATTGTTTAGAAATTAGTGTTAGTATACCAATATAATATTCATCTTGTCATGTTTGAAAAATCATCGCGGTAAAAGAGCTACTCTCACACTGTAAGACATTCGCAAACAATTTGCTAATCATATTTCAAAGACCTATATATTACTTACTATTAATCTGATACTGTTATCGTTTATAAAGCAAATGAGCAATTACGATGTATAAATATTACCTTATCATGATTTGAAATGTCAATCAAAACGAATTAATGAAAAAACCCATTCTTGATCCCGATAACATTTCCTAATATTTATTTGGGCAATGTCTTATGTCATTAGTTAAACCGTTACAATTTTTTTCTTAAGAAATCACTATGCAAAGGTACATTTCCATGTGAAGGGAAGAAGGCTAGATAATATTCTTATTTAAAGAAAGGAATGAGAAGAATGTTGTTCAATACAGACCTATTAGTAATTTGTCAGGAATTACTATGATTTTTGAGTCTTGGCTTTCTTCATACCTTGGCATATGAAATCTATCAAATATTATCAATTTGTAGAATATTAGCACAATCGATGTTAAAAAATATGAATAAACCCGATATTACTTTTTTACGACACTAAAGCTTCTTCTACTCATTTTAATATTATTATCTATTAGAAATGACGATTCGAGAGAGTCAGCGAGGTTACATTTGGGTGTGTGAATTTACTCCAAGTTAACATTTGACAGTAATGTTGATTTTATACCAAATAAGCTGATCGGAAAAGATATCAGGTTACTTGCATCGGTTCTTATAAATTACGTTTATCTAGGTAGAAATATTAACTTTCTACATATTAAATGAGAAAAACCTTTAACACATATTGCTTAAACATTTAAAATTTAGCCATAAAACATCTTTTACATAGTACATCGTTTTTATTCAACTCATTAATAACATCTATTTTAAAACAAGATTTCCATGCGATGGTTGTTTTAACAAAATTATTAGCATCAGAATTTATAGTAAGCATACCACTCTATGAGCGGGAAAAGTGAATCAATAATACTAGAATAAACAGTTTAACGAAAGTTCGTCACAAACTGCATTAAAAGGCCATCAACTATTTAATTAGCTATAATATTTATTTGCAATGCTGTAAAGACCTGTCATCACGAGCTTGTTACAGCTTATCTACAGCTGCATACATCGCTGACCTAAATCGTTTTGTGTCACGCCGTGGTACACCTTCGAGTAACACTTGAGACAATGGTACTAGCTTAGTTGGCACCTTCCATGTCTTTTATAACTAAAAATATAAACAACACTGACCAAAAAATATTTAAATATGTTCTATATTTTGTGTCAAACATATGTATTACATGCCATCAGCGATTAGTAAGAACATAGTAGGATGTTATATTGCGCAGTACACAATTTCTGCCAACTAAGGAATCTCTGGGAACCAGACCACCCATGAGTGTAGTTCTAACAAACTTGCTGATTTGTTAATTTAATTAATAATATTGTATAATTTTTTATGTTTAATTTTTCATTACATGATTGGCATCCAATTCTGTGACATGTATTAATTTTAGTAAATTTAATTACTAAAATAAATTTTATACTTTTTAAAAAGTATTTTTTAAAGATCGCAAAACTTGACTAGGTACTTTCGTCATGTCATAAATATTTGTCCAAATGTAAACAAATGCTAAATTAATATTTTTAATTTATATTTTGTGTTCATAAAGTGTCTTTACTTATTTATTTGCAAAGCAGATAATGAATAATATGTTTTTCTTTGTTATCCATTTTATTCCAAGCGAAACTTTTATATTTTACTATTATAAAAAAGTATTTCTTAAATTATGTAAAAACCGAAATCTTCGGGTATCTAGCAAAAGCAAACCCACAGATTTCGTAGTTAAGGGGGGAGGTGTAATTTTGCCCAGTACACAGTTTCTGCCACCTAAGGAATCTCTGGGAACCAGACCTCACGTGAATTTGCGGTAAATTTGCTCATTTGTTAAAAATCAATATTGTATACTTTTTATGTTTAATTTGTAATTACATGATTGGCATGATCCAATTCTGTCACATGTATTCAGTTTAGTTTTAGAAAATTTAATTTTGAATATAAATTTTAAACTTTTAAAAAAGTATTTTTAAAGCTCGCAAAACTTGACTAGGTACAATAATCGTCATGTCGTAAATATTTGTCTAAATGTAAACAAATGCTAAATTAATATTTTTAGTGTTCATAAAGTGTATTTATTTATTTGCAAAGCAGATAATGAATAATATGTTAAAATAGCTTTTAGTTGTGCTAACAGGACGTTGTTAAAATCATCATTACTAAAAGTTCGTCACACACTTCATTAAAACGCTGTAATCATCTTTCGACCGTCTCGAATATTCCTCAATTAAAAACGCATGCAAAACACACACACACACAGCACTACTTCTGACTAACACAACATAAATTATCATCGTTTTTTTTTGTCTTTAAAAATTGTCAAATTAACACGATATTTTCGAAAGGATGTTTTGCTTTCAAACGTTAAACTAAAAACCTTTAAGTCTAGTTCTACAACTGTAGTTCGGAAGCGGAGTTCTAACGGATCTGAAATATTACTACGAGTATGAGACTGTCGCTGAGTGTGAACGTGTGATTATGAACAGCGTCTCTAAATTATATTTAAGATATTAAAATTTAAGATAACTAGTTTGATTGATACCTTATTAAAAGTGTGATAAAACAAAAATGCTAAGCAAAAGATAAGATATTGAGTAGTATTTAAACTTTGTTCTTTCTCTGAATAATTCAGTACTATTTCCAACATGAAATTCCTACTTGTCGTCGTTGGCCTGGCCCTGGCTGTCGCAGCTGAGGAGAAAATCTTCTCCAACTACCATGAAGAGATTGGTATCCCAGAAGCTGCACGCATCAAGCTCGCTGAGCAAGCCCAGGACTTCGACGGCTCCAGAATCGTAGGGGGACAGGCATCTTCCCTCGGTGCACACCCTCACTTGGTTCGTTATATCTTAATAAGACGATTTTTCTATACATCGCATTTCTTTTTTTGTGTCTTATTATAATAAACATTAACCTTTTAGGGAGGTCTGGTCATCACATTGACTGACGGCAGACAATCAGTTTGCGGATCTTCCCTCCTTACCAACACCAGGGCGGTGACCGCCGCTCATTGCTGGAGGCATGGTGGAAGCCAAGCTCGTCAATTCACCGTCGTCCTAGGCTCCGTCCTTCTTTTCTCCGGTGGTGTTCGAGTGAACACCAACAATGTCCAAATGCACGCCAGTTACAACGAACAGCGTCTTGCAAACGATGTTGCCATCATTGTGATGAACCACGTCGGCTACACCAGTAAGCGAGTCTTTGTTACTTTCTCTATTACGCCAGTCAGTCTTTCTGACTTTTTTATTCCACATATTTAAATCGACATCATTCTTTATTTAAATATGTAAATACTTTATCCTTTTAGACACCATTCAACGCATCGCCATCGCCACTGGCAGTAACAACTACGCCGGTACCTGGGCCACAGCTGCCGGATTCGGTAGAACCGGTGACAGTAAGTTACAATGGTTATCATCAACCAAAACCTTTTACATTATACAATAAATATATTTTCTCATTCTGAACTTTTTATTCTACAGATGTTGGTATCAGCAACAACCAGAACAAGAGGCACGTTAACATGCAAGTAATCACCAACGCCGTGTGCGCCAACACTTTTGGAACCAGTATCATTATTGCCTCGACTATTTGTACCGCTACCACTGGTGGTCAGAGCACGTGTGGCGGTGACTCCGGTGGTCCTCTAGCCATCGGCAGCGGCACCGGTCGTACTCTGGTCAGTATATTGTTTACTTGTTATTTATGATAAATACATAAATTATGAACATTTTAACTTCATATTCGGAATTCATTACTTTGTTAACGCAAACTATTTCTACACAGATCGGTATCACCTCCTTCGGCTCGGCCGCCGGCTGCTCCCGTGGCTTCCCCGCCGCTTTCGCTAGAGTGACCTCATTCGCCTCCTGGATCAACGCCCGCCTTTAAGCGCCTATTCGTTTATTGTTAAATAAATAATTTATTTATATACAACATTTTTTCCTTCATTTTCACATACATATATAGCCAATTGTGAGATATACAGACTACTTCAAAGCTTTTGAGAATAATTTAACACAAATACGTACGTACGTAATTTGTGTTAAATTCATCTTATTCTTGATAGATTACAACACAAATGGGTATTTTTTGTGGTCGATGGGTAGAGCAGAATGACTATGAAATATGTTTATTCCTTCTTTGCTTCAGGCAGATAATTTTTTAATTATTTATGATGAAAAACTTATTAATTAAACTCTGACACTAAACTAAAAACACTTTGAAATTACTGGGGAAAATACCCTTGTATTTATATCTGAAAATTTAACATCCACAGCAAAGGAGATACACATACAGCAACACGTTTGTATGCGAAAGAAAAACAATATCGTTTTGTTTGACAAAGAAATAATTATATTTTACTTGGTGGTAGGGCTTTGTGTGAGCTTGACTAGGTAGGTACCACCCAATCATCTTCTTATTATATAATTCGATATTCTACCGCAAAACAGTACTTGCTATTATTGTGTTCCGGTATGGGAGATAACATCTTAGTTCCCAAGGTTGGTGGCGCATTATCGACGTAAGCGATGGTAACATCTCTTACAACGCCAACGTCTATGGGCGTTGGTAACCACTTACCATCAGGTGGCCTATATGCTCGTCCGCCTTCGTATGCAATAAAAAAAAAGCAGCTGATTGACTGAAAACTGATGCAATATTAATTAAGTCACACGATTTTCTCAAAATGCACTCAAATCGTAGATTTGATTTAAATAAATATATTTATTTTTCAGTACAATAAAAGTTATTTATATGTAAAGAATTTAAATTTGATTTTAGGAAACTATACAATATCATTATCTGTTAATACAAATTGCTCGGAAGATATAAATCCATCGTTAGACATTAATTACATAATCTCATCTTCACATTTGTATACCTCTATTTACGCGTAAGCCTACGATTAAGTTAAATTATATAACGGCAGATTATATTTTAATAAATAAACGGATTTATAACATGAACAAGAATAAATTTTAAAGAAAAAAAATCTTAAGAAAAGATTTGCAGATATTACTAGATATTGAACGTTATTTAAAATAAATATCATAACCCCTTCGTCGAAGTTTTATTTAAAGTTTTATGCGTAAGATGCCAATATTCAATTAATTCTGATTATTATACACATATAAATAAAATTGGAGAGTCTGTGTGTGATTTCGAAATAACTGCCTCTTTTAGCGGTAGAATATTTGATAAGTGGTTGGTACGTAGCCAGACGAGCTAGCAAGAAGTCCTAACACCGTTTACAAAGAGATACTTGGATTACTTAGTTGAATGATTTTATTTAATCTGAGTTTGATTGAATAAAAAAGTATGTACGCTTGCACATTTACAGTATTTACTTTATCGAACGGCGTGGATACATGACCGAGGGGTATTTCAGCAAAAGAAGTACGTCGGAAATTCGGAACACATGTATAAAATCAGATTTTCTTTAAGCTATTTAAGTCACTTTAAAATCTATTAAGTCAAACCTTCAATTTGTCAACCTGACATTTCAAGCTTTTTACTATAAAACCATAGACTATGTCAAACTAAATTATCATTTATGTTTTACTTATACTTAAGGTCGAGCGAAGCAGCGGGCGAACAGCTAATATGAAATATGTTGATTGTTTAGAAATTAGTGTTAGTACACCAATATAATATTCATCTTGTCATGTTTGAAAAATCATCGCGGTAAAAGAGCTACTCTCACACTGTAAGACATTCGCAAACAATTTGCTAATCATATTTAAAAGACCTATATATTACTTACTATTAATCTGATACTGTTATCGTTTATAAAGCAAATGAGCAATTACGATGTATAAATATTACCTTATCATGATTTGAAATGTCAATCAAAACGAATTAATGAAAAAACCCATTCTTGATCCCGATAACATTTCCTAATATTTATTTGGGCAATGTCTTATGTCATTAGTTAAACCGTTACAATTTTTTTCTTAAGAAATCACTATGCAAAGGTACATTTCCATGTGAAGGGAAGAAGGCTAGATAATATTCTTATTTAAAGAAAGGAATGAGAAGAATGTTGTTCAATACAGACCTATTAGTAATTTGTCAGGAATTACTATGATTTTTGAGTCTTGGCTTTCTTCATACCTTGGCATATGAAATCTATCAAATATTATCAATTTGTAGAATATTAGCACAATCGATGTTAAAAAATATGAATAAACCCGATATTACTTCTTTACGACACTAAAGCTTCTTCTACTCATTTTAATATTATTATCTATTAGAAATGACGATTCGAGAGAGTCAGCGAGGTTACATTTGGGTGTGTGAATTTACTCCAAGTTAACATTTGACAGTAATGTTGATTTTATACCAAATAAGCTGATCGGAAAAGATATCAGGTTACTTGCATCGGTTCTTATAAATTACGTTTATCTAGGTAGAAATATTAACTTTCTACACATTAAATGAGAAAAACCTTTAACACATATTGCTTAAACATTTAAAATTTGGCCATAAAACATATTTTACATAGTACATCGTTTTTATTCAACTCATTAATAAGATCTATTTTAAAACAAGATTTCCATGCAATGGTTGTTTTAACAAAATTATTAGCATCAGAATTTATAGTAAGCATACCACTCTATGAGCGGGAAAAGTGAATCAATAATACTAGAATAAACAGTTTTACGAAAGTTCGTCACAAACTGCATTAAAAGGCCATCAACTATTTAATTAGCTATAATATTTATTTGCAATGCTGTAAAGACCTGTCATCACGAGCTTGTTACAGCTTATCTACAGCTGCATACATCGCTGACCTAAATCGTTTTGTGTCACGCCGTGGTAAACCTTCGAGTAACACTTGAGACAATGATACTAGCTTAGTTGGCACCTTCCATGTCTTTTATAACTTAAAATGTAAACAACACTGACCAAAAAATATTTAAATATGTTCTATATTTTGTGTGAAACATATGTATTACATGCCATCAGCGATTAGTAAGAACATAGTAGGATGTTATATTGCGCAGTACACAATTTCTGCCAACTAAGGAATCTCTGGGAACCAGACCACCCATGAGTGTAGTACTAACAAACTTGCTGATTTGTTAATTTAATTAATAATATTGTATATTTTTTTATGTTAAATTTTTCATTACATGATTGGCATCCAATTCTGTGACATGTATTAATTTTAGTAAATTTAATTTTTAAAATAAATTTTATACTTTTTAAAAAGTATTTTTTAAAGCTCGCAAAACTTGACTAGGTACTTTCGTCATGTCATAAATATTTGTCCAAATGTAAACAAATGCTAAATTAATATTTTTAATTTATATTTTGTGTTCATAGTGTCTTTATTTATTTATTTGCAAAGCAGATAATGAATAATATGTTTTTTAAAATAGCTTTGCGTTGTGCTAACAGGACGTTGTTAAAATCATCATTACTAAAAGTTCGTCACACACTTCATTAAAACGCTGTAATCATCTCTCGACCGTCTCGAATATTCCTCAATTAAAAACGCATGCAAAACACACACACACACACACACAGCACTACTTCTGACTAACACAACATAAAAATATCATCCTTTTTCTTGTCTTTAAAAATTGTCAAATTAACACGATATTTTCGAAAGGATGTTTTGCTTTCAAACCTTAAACTAAAAACCTTTAAGTCTAGTTCTACAACTGTAGTTCGGAAGCGGAGTTCTAACGGATCTGAAATATTACTACGAGTATGAGACTGTCGCTGAGTGTGACGTGTGATTATGAACAGCGTCTCTAAATTATATTTAAGATATTAAAATTTAAGATAACTAGTTTGATTGATACCTTATTAAAAGTGTGATAAAACAAAAATGCTAAGCAAAAGATAAGATATTGAGTAGTATTTAAACTTTGTTCTTTCTCTGAATAATTCAGTACTATTTCCAACATGAAATTCCTACTTGTCGTCGTTGGCCTGGTCCTGGCTGTCGCAGCTGAGGAGAAAATCTTCTCCAACTACCATGAAGAGATTGGTATCCCAGAAGCTGCACGCATCAAGCTCGCTGAGCAAGCCCAGGACTTCGACGGCTCCAGAATCGTAGGGGGACAGGCATCTTCCCTCGGTGCACACCCTCACTTGGTTCGTTATATCTTAATAAGACGATTTTTCTATACATCGCATTTCTTTTTTTGTGTCTTATTATAATAAACATTAACCTTTTAGGGAGGTCTGGTCATCACATTGACTGATGGCAGACAATCAGTTTGCGGATCTTCCCTCCTTACCAACACCAGGGCGGTGACCGCCGCTCATTGCTGGAGGCATGGTGGAAGCCAAGCTCGTCAATTCACCGTCGTCCTAGGCTCCGTCCTTCTTTTCTCCGGTGGTGTTCGAGTGAACACCAACAATGTCCAAATGCACGCCAGTTACAACGAACAGCGTCTTGCAAACGATGTTGCCATCATTGTGATGAACCACGTCGGCTACACCAGTAAGCGAGTCTTTGTTACTTTCTCTATTACGCCAGTCAGTCTTTCTGACTTTTTTATTCCACATATTTAAATCGACATCATTCTTTATTTAAATATGTAAATACTTTATCCTTTTAGACACCATTCAACGCATCGCCATCGCCACTGGCAGTAACAACTACGCCGGTACCTGGGCCACAGCTGCCGGATTCGGTAGAACCGGTGACAGTAAGTTACAATGGTTATCATCAACCAAAACCTTTTACATTATACAATAAATATATTTTCTCATTCTGAACTTTTTATTCTACAGATGTTGGTATCAGCAACAACCAGAACAAGAGGCACGTTAACATGCAAGTAATCACCAACGCCGTGTGCGCCAACACTTTTGGAACCAGTATCATTATTGCCTCGACTCTTTGTACCGCTACCACTGGTGGTCAGAGCACGTGTGGCGGTGACTCCGGTGGTCCTCTAGCCATCGGCAGCGGCACCGGTCGTACTCTGGTCAGTATATTGTTTACTTTTTATTTATGATAAATACATAAATTATGAACATTTTAACTTTATATTCGGAATTCATTACTTTGTTAACGCAAACTATTTCTACACAGATCGGTATCACCTCCTTCGGCTCGGCCGCCGGCTGCGCCCGTGGCTTCCCCGCCGCTTTCGCTAGAGTGACCTCATTCGCCTCCTGGATCAACGCCCGCCTTTAAGCGCCTATTCGTTTATTGTTAAATAAATTATTTATTTATGTACAACATTTTTTTTTCCAATTCACATACATATATAGTGTATCTTGGGATATACAGAGTATTTTAAAGCTTTTGAGAAGAATTTGAACGAATTACTTATCGATACATTACGGCACACATTAGGAACTTCTTTGGTCGATAAGTAGACCAGAAAGTTACTACAAAATATGTTTACCCTTCTGCTTCAGTCAGGTCAGCCGTACCAACCCGAAGGATGTAATTTTTAATGATTTATTTATGATACGAAAAATTTCTATATTTTTAACCGACTTCAAAAAAAGGAGGAGGTTATCAATTCGTCTGTATGTTTTTTTTTGTGTTTGTTACCTGATAACTTTCGACTGGGTATATCGATTTTGATGATTTTTTTTTATTTGAAAGGGGTTGCTTCCCATGGGGTCCCATTTTTTTTTAGTCCAGTTTTGACACTGGCATCCATGACAAAACCATATAAGTCGTAAATTTGCATAAATATGTGCGCGACAAATGGACGAATAACTCGATATCTATTCAACCGATTTCGATGATTTTTTTTTTATTGGAAAGAGTGTACTTCAATGTAGTTATAATATTAGTTAGAATAATATAGATACTTCCCCTTTTTTTTAATATACAGACATTCTGTCATATTTTATGGTGAAGAATGGTATAACACAACATATATAAATAAAAACTTTAACAAAATAAAAACCGACTTCATAGGAAAAACAAATTAATATGCACTAAAAAGTAAAAAAATAATTGCGTATTCTTCTATAATTTGATAATTAACTTACTATTTTCTACTCATCAATATGTAGGTACGAATGTGTTGTGTGGTTGATAATTTATTTACAATTATTGTTACTTTTGGAGTTGATGTCAGCTAAGGAAACACTATAATATACGTAGCAATAATAATACGGGAATCTTTTAAAAACAAACAAAAACATACACATTACAAATTGACTTTTATTCGCCTCGTAATGTTGCGCGTGCGACACAAGCACATCTCACCTATAACTAACTATGTATGTAGTTATAAACCCACCTTGGCTGACAAAAAATAAAATGAGAAAAATTTCGCCTATGATTTTTGAAAGTCAGTTCACCACAAATATAAAAGAAAGAGTAAGGATCGTTAATACACTTTCTCGGCATATTAACAAGAGCACAGAAGTTATTTAAATGCAAAACAATCAAATTTATAAAGAAAACAAATATACATAGTACCTTTTTTACTGACGTACATATGCGTTTATCACTGCAATACCGCAAATGAACTTGACCTCATCACAAGAAAACTGAGAGTGATTGAAACAAAGTGCGTTTCGTAATCAGGATAGGTAGTCAAAACTGTTATATTTTCTTAGTCTTGGGTTTCTTCATATCTTCATAGGATGTAAAATTTATCACGTACTAATATCAGCCAGATGTTAAAAAATTATAAGGAAATCTCCAGAGAATTAATTCTATATTACTTCTTTACGGCACTAAAAAGCCTCGTCTACTCATTTTAATGTTATCATCAGAAGCAGTTAAAAAGGTCGTAGATTCATATTTTTCGATCGAATTTCAAACAATAAAGAATGAACTGAGTATGTTACAAGATTTAAAAAATACTATACAATTCTTAAGTGAAGATTATGACCGTATAAAATCTGATCTCAAATCTAGTGAAGAGAAAATAATAGCATTAACAAAAGATAATAAAAAACTTTCCGGAACAGTTGACGATCTCACATCTAGGTTACTACTGTTAGAGCAGCATTCACGAGAAAATAATCTGGAGATCAACGGTATCCCCGAAAACAAATCCGAAAACCTTGTGTCTGTCATTAAACAAGTAGGTGCAATGGTATCTGTCCCTTTAAAAGACAGTTACCTGTGTCAGAGTAAGAAAAATGGATGGTAATTCTAAGAGACCACGTGCCATAATAGTTAAACTTCCAAGCACAAGATTAAGGGATGAAGTATTGGCAGCTGCTTCAAAGTTCAATAAGTCTAATCCTACTGAGAAGCTTCACTCGGGTCATCTAGGTTACGGAGGAACGAAGTCCTCTATATTTATATCAGAACATTTATCACCATATTATAAATTTCTCCATGCACAAAGCACTCCAGACAAGTGGCTCGCGAAAAACAGTACAGATTTGTGTGGATACGGAACGGACATATTTTTGTGCGAAAAAACGACACATCTCCGGCTAAACAAATAAAGTGCCAGGAATCATTACAGAACATGTAAAGTTAATTCAATAGACCTCTGAGTAGTATTACGTAAAAAATAACCTTAAAATTCAATATTTACTACCAAAATTTTCGCGGTATGAAGACTAAGTTGCATGATATTCAGTTAGAGACTTACAAAAATAACTTTGATATTATAATAGCAACGGAAACCTGGTTAGATGATTCTATTCACGATAACGAGCTTTGTACTACTGACTACACAATATACAGAAGAGATCGGTGTACAACTGCACTGTCTGGTAAAAATGGTGGAGGAGTTCTTATAGCTGTGTCAAATAAAATACAGTCTAAACGAATCAAACACTTTGAAAGTATTTTCGAGGACTTGTGGGTGTCAGTGAAAGTAAAGGAAAATTGTTTGACAAAGGACATTGTATTTTGTGTGTTGTACTTGCCACCACCTGTAACCTGTAAAGCTGTCGATCTTCTTTTAAATAATATAAGTACTGTAATGGAATCGAACTCTTTCGATATAATAATTTTAGGAGATTTTAATCTAGGATTTATCGATTGGATTTTTTCTCAAAAGGACAATCACTTAATACCGTTAAACTATAACACTAATCTGGGTGTTTCTTTAGTCGATTTTATGTCTTTAAATAACTTATTACAATTTAACAATATAAGTAATAATAATAATAGAATATTAGATTTAGTTCTCAGCAATTGTTCAAACATATCAGTTAAAAATTCGTCTAATATACTGAGTAAACTCGATCCTCACCATCCCGCACTAGATATTCATGTTAATTTTGAAAAAACTAATTTCACTTAAAACTAATCTCTTTGCCACATATAATTACAAAACGGCAGATTACTTCATTGTGAATTCTAAATTAAGCCAAGTAAACTGGCAGTCAGAATTTAAGTCGGCTAAGGGGGATGTCAATATCATGGTTTCAATTTTTTATCACACACTTCGTTCTATTATAGACTATCAACTGTGCCAAAATGTATTAAAAGAAATATAAAATATCCCTTATGGTTTTCACGAGCCTTAATCAAAATTATAAGTGAGAAAGAGAAAATAAGATATAGATTTAAAAAGTATAACAATCCTAGAGACTCAATTGAATTGGACATTTTAAATGATCGTGTAGATAGAGTCATGAAATCTTGTTATTCTCGTTATATAAGTGGGGTTGAAACTGCAGTCCAATCCAAAAAAGTTTTTTTCATATGTAAAAACTATGCGAGAAGGTTCATCGACAATTCCTAGTGAATTGATTGATGATAATAACAATACATCTAATACCGGTGATGGTGTATGTAGTTTGTTTGCAAATAGGTTTTCATCTATTTTCACAAAATCAACAGACGATACCGTGCACTCACCTTCTTTGCTCAATAAAGATGACATTTTTCCTCAATTTTCAATGGGTTTCTATTCATGTTGCAGAACGTACATTATCAAAGATCCTAAAATCTATTGACGCAAGCAAAGGAGCTGGTCCGGATGGCATACCCCCATACTTCATAAAACAAGTTTATAAATATCTAACCTTACCATTAAAACTAATTTTTGATAGATCCCTAATTACTGGTACTTTTCCTACCGAATGGAAAGAGGCGCATGTAGTACCAATTTATAAGAAAGGGGATAGGAATTTAGTCAGTAATTATCGCCCAATTTCCATTTTAAATCATTTTTCAAAAATATTTGAACAAGTTATCTGCGACAAGCTCACCCTCTTCGTAAATGAAATGATAGCAAATAAACAACATGGATTCTGTAGGAATAGGTCGACAGTAAGCAACCTTGTTAGTTATGTTTCAGATCTCTCTAAATATGTAGATGATGGGACACAAGTAGACGCCATATATACAGACTTTAGTAACGCATTCGATAGGGTAGATCACATTATTTTAAAATCAAAATTACAAAGTTATGGTATTCATGGTATTCTGTTAAAATGGTTTGAGTCTTATCTTAATAATAGAGTGCAAAAAGTAATTGTCAATGGTTTTAGCTCTAGTCCATTTGTAGCCAGTTCAGGTGTACCGCAGGGTTCCCATCTCGGTCCTATTCTATTTCTAATATTCATAAATGATATTACAGATAAAATTTTGCATAGCAAGTGTTTAATGTTTGCTGATGACTTGAAAATATATAAGCAAATATTAAGTGTTGATGATGTTAAACTACTCCAAAGTGATTTAGACGCTGTAAATAGTTGGTGTAAAGATAATAAAATGATTTTAAATGTGAATAAATGTATCCATATAAAATTTACCAAGAAAAGAAATCCTATTTCTTCCATATATTTAATAAATGGTGTATCTTTAACCGAAGTTTCCGTAGTCCGAGATTTAGGAGTTATTATGGACAGTTGTTGTAAATTAAAGTCACGTCATTGACAACTAACTTTATTTCTTTTGTCACCAACCAGGTTCAACTACAATATCTACAACATCTTCCCCTTTTAGATAACACATACAAAATAAAAACTTAAGTAATTAATATAACTAAAACCTTCCCCCTTTAAATTGAATATAACAATGAACATAAAAAAATAGACACTTCATTTCTTATAACAACAAATCATTTAAATATATTCTGAGCTAGACGTTGCTTAGCAATTTCTTTAGCTCTACGAAAAGGCCTAGGGGATATATGCTTTTCGATGTTTACATTATCATTTGAAATAGTCAAATCTTTAGGTACAGGCAAATCTTCTGATGAACTTACATCCTCGTTAGCATCACTAAACACTTCAAAACTATTGTCGTTGTCATGATTTGCATTAGACTTACATTTTATTAAATGGCGACGATTTCGTCTAAACTTACGGCCTATATCAGTTTGCACAATGTATGATCTAGGAGTATTAGCATGACCTATTACTTTAGCCCTACTCTTATATTTTCCATCAATACAAATAACAGGATCACCTTCGTTTAAAATCGGCAGAGTTTTACAACGTTGATCATAATATATTTTAGTTTTATTTTGTTTACTAATCATAGTATTATATTCTAATGGATCAACAGGCTTTGGTTTTAATATATTTGGATGCACAGGTAGCTGACAACGTAATCTTCGTCCCATTAGTAACTGAGCTGGAGAACTCAAACCATCTCTAGGAGTATTTCTGTAATTAAGAAGAGCTAACAAAAAATCTCCGTTACTCGATATCGACTTTTTTAACATATTTTTAATAGTTTGCACTGCGCGTTCACTTTTACCATTCGATTGTGCATAGTTCGGAGAAGAAGTAACGTGATCAAATCCCCATTCAAATGCAAACTTTTTAAATTCTCGACTACAATACTGCGTACCATTGTCAGTTATCAAAACGTTAGGAATACCATGTCTCGAAAATATGTCTTTCATATTTTCTATAACTGTACCAGATGTGAGATTATTTAATTTACAAACTTCTACAAAGTTGGAATAATAATCTACTACAACAAGGTAATATTTCTTACGAAATTCAAAAATATCTGACCCTATTTTAGCCCAAGGTAGTTCAGGTATATCTATCGGTAACATGGGTTCTTTTGAAGGTGCGTTTGTGTGTTCTTGACAAGTATGACATCGCCTTACATACTGCTCAATATCACGTGACATACTGGGCCAAAAAATTACTTGCCTCGCTCTCCTTTTACACCGATCAATACCTAAATGACCTTCGTGAACAATCTTTAACATATCATTCCTCAATGCCCTCGGTATTAATACAACATTATCTCTAAACAAAACTCCATCTACTACATATAATTCATCTTTCATAGACCAATACGATTTAACTTCATTAGAAACATTATATTTATGATTTGGCCAACCCGAATGAATGTAATTTAATAACATTTGTAATTCTTGATCTTTTTTAGTTTCCCTTTTTACTAAAGTTAACTTGTCATTAGATATCGGTATATTTTCAACTATCATTTGTAATTGATATACAATATTGTTATGAATCTCATCACTATAACGATCTGGAAGTGCTGCTCGAGACAACATGTCAGCAATATACATATACTTCCCGGGAACGTATGTAACAACTAAATCATAGCCTTGAATTCTTAACAGCATACGTTGTAATCTTGCTGGGACAGACATTAAAGGCTTTTTAAATATACTCTCTAATGGCTTATGATCAGTTTCTACAACTACATCTTTTTGACCATAAACATATTGATGAAACCGCTCACATGCGAAAACGATCGCCAACATTTCTTTTTCGATTTGTGCATACCTTATTTGTGTGTCAGTAAGCGTTCGAGATGCATACTCCACAGGGCGACCACCCTGCAGTAGTACAGCTCCTAACGCATTACATGACGCGTCTACTGACATTACAACGGGCTGAGATGGGTCATAAAGCGCCAAAACACCAGCACCCGTGACTACTTCTTTTAATCGATCAAATGCAAAACGTTCGCTTTCTTCCCAGCGCCACTGATTATCTTTTTTTAAAAGATTTGTCAGAGGAATAGCTAACTCTGAATGATTAGGAATAAATTTAGATAAATAATTAACTGCACCTAAAAATCTTTCTAAATCTTTTCTATCTTTCGGTATTTGCATCTCAATAATTGCTTTGATTTTATCAGTATCTGGACTTATGCCCTTGGCATTAAAAACGTGTCCTAAATATTTAACTTCTTCCACACAAAATCTACATTTATCCTTATTAAACTTTAAATTAATTTCCCTAGCTCTCTCTAATAGTGCTTTTAAACGTTTATCGTGAATCTCTCTTGTTTTACCCCAAACAATGACATCATCAATATAACTTTCTACTCCATCTAGATCTTCTAAAAATTGTCTTAACTTACCATGAAAAACTTCTGATGCACAGTTGATACCAAATGGAAGACGAACAAATTGGTACCTACCAAAAGGAGTGCTAAAGGTGCACAAATCTGCACTCTCATCATCCAACGCCACAGTCCAAAAACCAGCGGTGGCATCTAGCACAGAATAAAACCGCGCCCCGTGCAGCTTCGACGCCAATTCGGATACAGTTGGAAGTTGAAAATGAGAACGTTGCACTGCTTTGTTCAGTTCACGTGGATCTAAGCAAATACGAATATCATTATTTTTCTTTGCTACAAGTACCAGTGGATGAACCCATTGAGTAGGATATGTAACTTTCCTAATAACACCTAACTGCATCATTTTTTCTAACTCCTCTTTTAATCGATTCTGTAAGCCATGAGGAATTTTTCTCGATGCCGATATGACAGGTGAAACGGATTGATCAACAACTATATGATACTTTCCCGGTAAACATCCTAATCCTTTAAAAACATCATTGTAATTTGATATTTCTATAGTCCTTATACGTTTAACTAAGCCTAAAATCTCACATGATTTTTGACCCAGCACACTATTACACTCCATGTCAGCTATTGCAAATTTTAATTTATATGTCACATTTTTATATGACCAAGGCAGAAAACAAATTCCTTTTATTGGTATCGTGTTATGTGTATACGACACTAAGGGTATTTCTTTTTTAATTATAATATTATCATTAAAACCTAACTCTTTAAATCTACGATAAGACATTACGTTATAATCAGCTCCTGTATCCAACTTAAATTTTTCCTTTCCGTATATAGAAATAAGTTCCTGACTCCAATCCTCTGAAATATTTTTTTTACCTTCAATAACAGAAATTGTAAAATTATTATCGATAGAATTGCTATTGCTAACATTATTGTCATTTTCAATTTCATATACTTGATTGACCTTACTACGAGCACATCTATTTGTAAAATGATACGTTTTGCACATACGCGCAACGTGTCCTAGATTACCACATGTAAAACACCTTAAATGTCGTGCCGGACACTCGCCGTTTATACCGCATTGTGTATAACCACACCCTGAACAGGGACTTTTACTCGCGTTAATATAACTCATATTTTGACGTCCAGGAACTGAAGTGCTGGTAGTCTTACTAATCCGCGCTCGAGCCCTCCAATCCGGTACTACACCTTGGCCGCGCCCTCTCACTTTGACGCTATCAACGTACGCGGTACCCCCGACACCACTCTTGCTGCTCATTTGACGTTCACTTTCCTTTGATATTTCTTCCGCCACACAAATCTTTATCGCTTTATCTAGATTTAATTCATCACATCTCAGTAAACGATCCCTGACCGTATTTTGATGAACACCGCATACAATTCGATCTTTAATTAAATCCTCTTCTAATGTCAAAAATTCACAATTTTTACTTAAAAGGCGCAGCGCTGTGACGTACTCTTGAATTGACTCGCCGATTTCTTGATTTCTTGAGAAAAATTTATATCTCGTCAATGTGACATTTGATTTACTATCAAAATGGCTATCAAACTTTTTTAATAATACATTTATATCATCGCGATCATGTTCTTGATTAAATGTAAAAGTTTGATATATATCGAATCCGTCTGGGCCTATTAAATTTATCAATAAACTGGCTTGAACAGTCATTGATTCAGCCTGCACTCCTGAAGCTTTCAAAAATAATAAAAATTGTTGCTTCCATTTTTTCCACGCCTCAGCCCGGCCGACAGGACCTCCGACTCCGTCCATATTTAACTCTGATGGTGGTCGCGCGTGCTCCATATTGAATCAATAATTTAAAAAATTATTAATATTTTAATAAAACCGCTGTCACCATGTTGTAAATTAAAGTCACGTCATTGACAACTAACTTTATTTCTTTTGTCACCAACCAGGTTCAACTACAATATCTACAACAACAGTAAACTAACGTTTAATAAACATATAAATAGTATCTCTGAGAAATCCTGGAAAATGCTCGGTTTCGTAAAACGCCATTGTAAACAGTTTAAAAATACTCAAACTATTTTAACAGTTTATAATTTTTTAATACGGAGTCTTCTTGAATATTCTACCCCAGCTTGGAATCCCAGTAACAAAGTAAACATCAATAGATTGGAAAAAATACAGCGCAAATTTTGTCGTTTTCTAGCGTTTAAAGATAGGGAATGTCCATATCGTGCTAGCTATGAAATATGCCTATCTCACTTTAAATTAAAATCACTGGAAAGTCGTCGTAATTATTTAGATTTATTGCTACTTTATAAACTCTTACATGGATCTTTAGATGCACCGGATATATTGTCAGAAGTTTGCCTATCTGTGCCGCGTACTAACCCCCGTTTCCCTATTTCCAAACCATTTTCAATGAGAAGAGTTAGAACAAATGTTGGCAAACATTCACCTATAAACCGTATAGTAAATACCTACAATGAAATTGGTCCTACAAATGATGTTGGCATCTTCCACGATACATTACCTAAGTTTAAGAAAAAAATTATTTCTGTTATTTAGTCTTGGTCTAATTTAAAATTTATCTTATTTAGTTTTTTTAATTCAATTGTATGTTTTTTATATTTTCTTAAGTTTATTTCAGTGTGATTAGTTATCTGTAGTTTTCGTTAGAATTTGTGTTTAATTTATGTTTGTTTTCATTTTTGTCATAATATTGTCTCACATTTTTTTGTTAATTTGATATTCTTATTGTAGCAAGTGTCGTACACGCCTGTAATGGTGTACCACACAGAATAAGTCTGATGTTCTTTTATTAACTACTATTTTATTGTGTGTATGCCGATGGTGTGTCTTTTAAATAAATAAATAAATAAATAAATAAATAAATATAGAGGATGATGATTCACGTAGTCCACGAGGTTATTATTTTAGGGAAGCGTTTGACCGTTGACTTGCCCGACGTAAAGCAACACATTTTAGGTGTAGCAAGCTAATTATGTTGCGCAGTACACAGTTTCTGCCAACGAAGGAATCTCAGGGGAACCAGGCTTCCCGCGAGTTCTCAGGAAACTTGCTGACTTGCTTAAAATTACTATTGTTTAATTTTTATGTTTTATATTCATTACATGATTGGCATCCAATTCTGTCACATGTATTCCTTTGAGTTTTTAGTGAATTTAATTTTAAAATAAATTTTATTATTTTTAGAAAGTCTTTTTAAAGCTCTCGAAACTTGACTAGCTTGTCTACAATAAACTTGTTTACTCTGGATTGAAGACACCAACGTCGTATTTAACAAGAAATACAGACTGAGGCAAATTATCCCTCAGTCATATTTATTTAATTATAAGCTAATTAATTCATTTGACAGTTATATTGAATTTATAATAGGTACGCTAATAGGAAAAGATTTGCGGTTTTACTCCACATCTGTTCTATATAATATGACGTTTATCCAAGGTCTAATATCGTCACTTCTTTCTGCCTCTAGTCATCTTAGTACTAACCCCTTTCATGCACATGTCCTTTCTTACGCAATCCATCCACACTTACTCTAGCCTCCACCGTCATCTATATCCATCAACATTCATACTAATAACCATTCAAGTAACATGTTTTTCATCCCTCCTCATCACATGCCCATAACAAGCGAATCAAGAAAAAAAAACGTAGCCCCAACTTAACATACACATATTATACGTGTATTGTACCTAATGTTTTGAACACTTATAAGTTTACTGACATGTTTAAGAAAAATATATATACCAAAAAAAATAGATTTTCTACAAATTGGTTTACAAAAGAAAAGGCCACGAACGCTATAGTTTCACTCACTAATACAATATATTTAAAAACACGTATTCTCTGCGATGGTCGTTTTGATAAAACAATTAATATCAAAATTTATAGTAAGCATACCACTATATGGGCGTACTGATATTGAACTGATTTATCATAGCTTAGATCGATAAAACATTTGGGGATCAACTAGAGTGAACCATTTTATATTAAGGTTCGTCATACTCCGCAGTAAAACGCTGCAATCAACTTTTAACCGTGTCGAATATTCCTAAATAAAAAACGCAAGCAGCACACACAACCAGCATTACTTCTGACTAACAAAAAGCAATATTTATTATCGTCATAGTAATCAAGTTGTTTTTGTCTTTAAACCAAACATCAGATAACCAATACATTTTTGAAAGGATGTGTTCTTCAATCATTTCATTAAATTATATTCTAGTTCTATAACTGTAGTTCAGAAGCGAAATCGTTGCAGATCTGCAACATTACTACTAACATGCGACTTAGTCGCAGCGTATTCACATGTGATTGTGATCAACGTCTCTAAATTACATTTGAGATATTAATATTTAATATTTGATCGATAACTAACTAAAATTGTGATAAAACAAAACTGCTTAGAAAAGATAAGATATTGAGTAGTATTTAAACTTTGTTCTTTCTCTGAATAATTCAGTACTATTTCCAACATGAAATTCCTACTTATCGTCGTTGGCTTGGCCCTGGCTGTCGCAGCTGAGGAGAAAATCTTCTCCAACTACCATGAAGAAATTGGTATCGCAGAAGCTGCACGCATCAAGCTCGCTGAGCAGGCCCAGGACTTCGACGGCTCCAGGATCGTAGGGGGACAGGCATCTTCCCTCGGTGCACACCCTCACTTGGTTCGTTACATCTTAATTGCTAGTAAAACTATTTTTCTATACGCCACATTTCTTTTTTTATGTCTTATTATAATAAACATTAACCTTTTAGGGAGGTCTGGTCATCACATTGACTGACGGCAGACAATCAGTTTGCGGATCTTCCCTCCTTACCAACACCAGGGCGGTGACCGCCGCTCATTGCTGGAGGCATGGTGGAACCCAAGCTCGTCAATTCACCGTCGTCCTAGGCTCCGTCCTTCTTTTCTCCGGTGGTGTTCGAGTGAACACCAACAATGTCCAAGTTCACGCCAGTTACAACGAACAGCGTCTTGCAAACGATGTTGCCATCATTGTGATGAACCACGTCGGCTACACCAGTAAGCGAGTCTTTGTTACTTTCTCTATTACGCCAGTCAGTCTTTCTGACTTTTTTATTCCACATATTTAAATCGACATCATTCTTTATTTAAATATGTAAATACTTTATCCTTTTAGACACCATTCAACGCATCGCCATCGCCACTGGCAGTAACAACTACGCCGGTACCTGGGCCACAGCTGCCGGATTCGGTAGAACCGGTGACAGTAAGTTACAATGGTTATCATCAACCAAAACCTTTCACATTATACAATAAATATATTTTCTCATTCTGAACTTTTTATTCTACAGATGTTGGTATCAGCAACAACCAGAACAAAAGGCACGTTAACATGCAAGTAATCACCAACGCCGTGTGCGCCAACACTTTTGGAACCAGTACCATTATTGCCTCGACTCTTTGTACCGCTACCACTGGTGGTCAGAGCACGTGTGGCGGTGACTCCGGTGGTCCTCTAGCCATCGGCAGCGGCACCAGTCGTACTCTGGTCAGTATATTGTTTACTTGGTATTTATGATAAATACATAAATTATGAACATTTTAACTATATATTCGGAATTCATTACTTTGTTAACGCAAACTATTTCTACACAGATCGGTATCACCTCCTTCGGCTCGGCCGCCGGCTGCTCCCGTGGCTTACCCGCCGGTTTCGCTAGAGTGACCTCATTCGCCTCCTGGATCAACGCCCGCCTTTAAGCGTCTCTTTATTTATTGATAAATAAATAATTTATTTACGTACAACATTTTTTTTCTTCATATTCACATACATATTTAGTCTATTGTGGGATATAAATATATATTTAAAGAAATAAATATTTCTAAACATCGATTTTTTTCACATTGCCATTTGATTATTTAACTAATGATAAAAAGGTCATATTTAGTAACGCTGTCCTTTAACTAATCAGTGATGATAAGAAATGTTAAATCCGACTCTGACATAAAATTAATTCAAGATGATTTAAACGGAATTCAACAATGGTGTAAACATAATAACATGAAATTAAATCCAAAAAAATGTTTTTACATTCGTTTCACTAAAAAAAACAAAACTCATTCAACGAGCTACAAAATATATGGGGAACGTATTGAAGAAGTTAAGGTTATTCGGGATTTAGGAATCACAATCGATAAAAAGCTAAGTTTTACACCTCATTTTGAAATTATAGTGAAGAAGGCTTCACAAATGTTTGGTTTCATAAAAAGAAATACAAAAGCTTTCAATGCTAAAACCAAAATTACACTATATAACGGCCTCGTGCGTAGCCTTCTTGAATACGCTTCCCAAGTGTGGAATCCCATGTATTCAGTCCACTCACAGAGAATTGAATCTGTTCAACGCGCATTCACTAGACACCTTGCTTTTAATTCTAGGGGCATATCGCATAGAGCATCATATGATACAAGATTGGAATTCCTTACAACTATGACAACTTTGAATAAACGTCGGAAAATACATGACTTAATATTTCTATATAAAATTATCAATGAAATACTTAAGAGTGAGCAACTATTATTATGTATTAACATTGCAGTACCACCCAGACCTCCCAGAAAGCCCATAACGAAATTATTTCATATATCCTTGTCTCTTACAAATATTGGCAAACACAGCCCCTTGAACAGAATCTGTGCAGAGTATAACAACACGTGTTATAAAATTCCAAATCTCAACATATTTTTTGATACCTTACCATCGTTTAAAAAGAAAATTCAACAGCAACTATCACTTTAGGTCATATGTCATTTAAATGTAATTTTATTTATATTATCTATATTTTTGGCTTTATATACAATTATTTATTTTTATTTTATTTAAATTTTTTAACTTAGTTTAGATGATAATTCAGTATTTTCATAGTTCCTATTTATATCGAATAGTTAGACAATAAGTTTTTGCTTTTTTTTTAAATGTTGTGTACATCTATAATTGTCACTCATATCAGATGTAATAATAGCCTTAAGTTGTTAGTTTATAAGTGTTTAATATTTGTGATGTTGATGTACCTTTTAAATAAATAAATAAATAAATGTTTACGAGTTAGAATAAAAACTTTAATAGACCAAAATCTTTTAATTATGTCATCCAAGTGATGTGCCCTTCATGTTATTTATATATAAACTTAGAAAACAGTTGAACAGATTGGATGAACTGCGGACCTTACAACAAACACTACTAAATATGCAATCACATCGTTTATTTTATATAACAAACAATTTTAGTACAATAGTATATCTTATTCATTTGGAAAGACTAGATTTAGATCCATAGAGACTTGCTTTTGTTAAAAAAATAATGTGTCGGCCAAAAATAAATAACATCATCTTATCTTCATATCTCATGCATACACAATTTTAAAGTTAAAATTATGTTCATGCAAGCTTATATTATAACTATATACTATAACTTTTTAAGGTTAACCAAAATACATATTTAACATAATACATCGTTAAAATTCCACTCATTAAAACAATCAATTTTAAAACACGATTTCCATGCGATGGTTGTTTTGACAAAACGATTAATACCAAAAGTGATACTAAGCTTAGTCACTATGAGCGTACTGATATTGTACTGATTTATCATAGCTTAGATCTTTTTTTTTTTTTTATTGCATAGGAAAGCGGACGAGCATATGGGCTACCTGATGGTAAGTAGTCACCAACGCCCATAGACATTGGCATTGT
Organism: Nymphalis c-album; assembly: GCA_963151315.1. Taxonomy (NCBI): domain Eukaryota; kingdom Metazoa; phylum Arthropoda; class Insecta; order Lepidoptera; family Nymphalidae; genus Nymphalis; species Nymphalis c-album. The sequence goes on along the minus strand of OY720602.1, from coordinate 1,702,200 downwards.
AAGAGATGTTACCATCGCTTACAATGCCAATGCGCCACCAACCTTGGGAACTAAGATGTTATGTCCCTTGTGCCTGTAATTACACTGGCTCACTCATCCTTCAAACCGGAACACAACAATAGCGAGTACTGCTGTTTTGCGGTAGAATATCTGATGAGTGGGTGGTACCTACCCAGACGAGCTTGCACAAAGCTCTACCACCAAATCGATAAAACACTTGGGGTCGGTTTGCTTATTAGCTATATGCGATGTGCTGTCTATGTCCACATCAGCGGACTTACTATGAGTTTTGTAACACTATCTCCAGGACCATACTTCTGACTAACACAAAACAATATTACCGTCATTGTAATCAAATCGTTTTTAGGGTTCTGTACCCAAAGGGTAAAACGGGAACCCTATTACTAAGACTCCGCTGTCCGTCCGTCCGTCAGTCACCAGGCTACATCTCATGAACGGTTATAGTTAGACGGTGGAAATTTTCACAGATGATGTATTTCAACAAATATAATAGCGGAATAAAATAAATATTTAAGGGGGCTTCCATACAACAGACATGATTTTTTTTGCCGTGTTTATATTGGTTTTTGTGTGTTGATAATGTATGGGACCCTTCGTGCGAGTTATGTAGCCTAAGACCTAAGGTCCTCCAGACCGATTTCGGATTGGCGGCCAATCTCAATAGAGATTAGCCAACTGCGCTGGAGATGTTATAGTGCACAAGCACATCTGCACTCTCTTCTCCTTAGCTCTCATAATCCGATGGGACGGCAATCCGACACGACCGGAAAGAGTTCAGGCGCAGGACCAACGGCTTAACCTTGTGATTTCCGAGACACGGGAGTGTACACACTTCCAACTTCCGGACTCCGGGCTGCTACTGAGAACTTTCTGACAGAAAATCCCAATAACTATTTATTGGCCCGACCTGGGAATTGAACCCAGGACCACCGAGTCTGCGGCATTATATCAAGCCACTAGACCAACGAGGCAGGCGAGATACGTAGCACCATAGTATAGTATAGTGTAGGACGTAGGTATATCTTCTATATATATAAAAACACTTGTCCTGACTGACTCATCAACGCAGAGCCTAAACCGCTGGGGTTACAGACTTGAAATCTTCACAGTTGATGCATTTTATAATGAAAAGGCGTACTAAGAAAGGAATTTTGGAAATTCCACCCCTAACAGGATGAAATAAGGGATGAACCGTTGTATGGAAGTCCATCATTTTCATAGTTAACTGCTTATTTCATATACAAGCTTTTGGTTAGAAATAAATAAAGATGCCAATCAGAGTTTTTCAAAATTCACCACCTAAAAGGCTGAAATGGAGGTTGAAAGTTTATATGGGGATTTCGTCATTTTTTATGTAAGAAGCATGAAATTTATATAAAAGTTAGAAATAAATGAATATTTAATTTAAGATTTTTCAAAATTTACCCCCCAAGAAGGAGTTGAAAGTGTGTATCGGGACTGAAACATTTCGCGGTTTTTGGAAATCTACCCCCCAAGCGGGTGAAATAGGGGTTGAAAGTTTGTTTGTCAGATCCGTCATTTTTAATGTAAGTATCTTGAAATTTTATATACATGCCTCTGGTTGGGAATCAATAAATACGTATTTGAGGGTTTTCCAAAATCTTTCCCCCTAGATGGTGAAATAGGAGTTGAAAGTTTGTATGGCGGGTCCCTCAGTTTTTATGTAAGAAGCATGAAATTTTATATACTCGCCTGTTTAAAAATGAATAAGTACATATTTCAGGGTTTTCGGAAATCTATCTCCCAAGAGGGTGAAATTGGGATTGAAAGTTTGTATGGCGGGTCTGTCGTTTTGATGTAAAAACATTGAAATTAAATTTTAAAGCTTCCTAGCAAAAAATAAATCTACGTATTTTGTCATTTTTCAACCTCAAACGGGAGATATGGGTTGGAAACATTAGAATAAAAGAAATGGTCTGATCTTGAAATTTACTGTTTTTCAGCTAAAATAGACCACAATTAACATATTTTATTACTTCTGATTATGTTGCGGGCAAAGCCGCGGATGAACCGCTAGTTGGCTTAGATTGCAATTTTAATATTTGTTTAATTAAAATAATTTAGGATGGATGTTGTAAAATGTTGCATCACCCGAGAATGTATTATTAATCAATTAACATTGTAAATCATTCCACCAATCCGCATTGGTGCAGCGTGGTGGAATAAGATCCAAAACCTTCTCCCCAAAAAGCCGAGATGGCCCCAGTGTGAATCGCGTGAATCTTAGCCGATGACCGTGGGTTCAAGCCCGGGCAGGCACCACTGAATTTTCAAGTGCTTAATTTGTGTTTATAATTCATCTCGTGCTTGACGGTGAAGAAAAACATCGTGAGGAAACCTGCATGTGTCAAATTTCACTCAAATTCTGCCACATGTGTATTCCACCAATCCGCATTGGAGCAGCGTGATGGAATAAGCTCCAAAACCTTCTCCCCAAAAAAAAAAAAAAAGGGGAAGAGGCCTTAGCTCAGCAGTGGGACATTCACAGGCTGTTACTTTATGTAAATCATTATTAGATTTTACTTCAATCGGCCAAAAAGTTAGCCTTAATTAGAAAATAGTTTTAATTATATTTTGTAATTTATTATAAATAATCATGTTGCTTCCATCGTGTTGCTAACAACGTAATTTGCGCGAGTCCGACTCGCACTTGACCGGTTTTTTTTATTTATTTTTGTCTTTAAGCAAAACGTTAAATTAAAACTACATTACTTCATTTCTATATTAAACGAATGTTTTTTTTTTCAAACGTTCGACTAAAACCTTTTTATTCTAGTTCTACAATTCGTATAGGTTCGGAATTACTACCAACGTGAGACTTAGTTACAGCGTATTCACGTGTGATTGTGAGCAAATTCTCTAAATATTTAAGATAAATAAACAGTTAGATACCTAATAAAAACTATGACAACAATTTTTAGAAAAATATAAGAAAGAACTACTACTGTAGTTAAACTTAGGTTCTTCATTGAATAACTCAGTATCTTTCAACACGATATTCCTACTTATCGTCGTTGGCATGGCCCTGCCTGTCGGAGCTGAAAAGAAAATCTTCTCCAACTACCATGAGGAGATTAGTATCGCAGAAGCTACACGCATCAAGCTCGCTGTGCAGGCCCAGGACTTCGCCGGCTCCAGGATCGTAGGGGGACAAACACCCGGTGAAAACCCTCACTTGGTTCGTTGTATCTTAATAAGACGACTTTTCTATTCACTTAATTACTTTTTTTGTTCTCTTAGGGAAGTCTGGTTATCACTTTGACTGACAGCAGAACGTCAGTTTGTGAATCTTCCCTTCTTACCAACACCAGGGCGGTTAACGCCGCTCATTGCCGGAGGCAAGGTAGAACCCAAGCTCGTCAATTCACCGTTGTCTTAGGCTCCAACCGGCGGAGTTCGCGTGAACGACCGGCTTGCTGCAAACGATGTTGCCATGATAGTGATGGACCATGTCGATTACACCAGTAAGCGAGTCTTTCTTATTTCCTCTATTTCGCCAGTGTAACCAATCACTAGTCATTCTGACCTTTTTAGTCCATATATTTAAATTGACATTATAATATATTTAAATACATAACCTTAACCTTTTAGACAACATCCAACCCATCGCCATCGCCACTGGCAGTAACAACTACGTCGGTACCCGGGCCATAGTTGCCGGATACGCTAAAAACGGTGACAGTAAGTTACAGTGTTTTATAATCAAACTAAATCTACGTATTTTGTCTTCATCATCGTCTTTGTATCAATCGTACTCTGGTCAGTATTTTTTATTTATTTGTAAATAACATCGTCGTCATTTTACTTATGTATGATTGATACATAAATGATAACTATTTAAAGTTATTTTATTTTATAACGCAAACTACTTCTACACAGATCGGTATCGTCTCCATCGGCTCGCCCGGCGGCTGCGTCCGTGGCGTCAAAGCTCTCGCTAGAGTGACCTCATTCGCCTCCTCCCGATCAAGGCCCGCTTTTAAGCGCCTATGCATTTATTTGAATGAAACATTTTTAATACGCTTTTTATTAGCTTCAGACGTATGTATGTTAGTATGTAACGGAATCTTTGAACATGATTTTGACCTCCTTCAAAACGTCGGATTAACTCGAAATTTGGCATACTTATTAAGGACCGACGACAATTCAATATTTTAAACAGTTTACCCACCCATTATCCTTACTAGGATAATCAGGATTAGCGATTTTTTAAATACTGTCGTATATACAAATTTTTAAATATTGACCGATTTCGTTCATTTTAAAACTATTTTCGCCTAATTTGACCATTGCGAGCCGAACGGAATCATTTTCGGCTTCCTAACCCGTCTTGACCGGTTTTTCCTCAAAAATTTTAGTTAGCACGAGAACCCGGGGGCCACCGTCCCGAATCGAACGAGCCCTCTCGCGGCCGGATCGGCTGAGCCCTGGTTCTGTACCCAAAGGGTAAAACGGGAACCCTATTACTAAGACTCCGCTGTCCGTCCGTCCGTCAGTCACCAGGCTACATCTCATGAACGGTTATAGTTAGACGGTGGAAATTTTCACAGATGATGTATTTCAACAAATATAATAGCGGAATAAAATAAATATTTAAGGGGGCTTCCATACAACAGACATGATTTTTTTTGCCGTGTTTATATTGGTTTTTGTGTGTTGATAATGTATGGGACCCTTCGTGCGAGTTATGTAGCCTAAGACCTAAGGTCCTCCAGACCGATTTCGGATTGACGGCCAATCTCAATAGAGATTAGCCAACTGCGCTGGAGATGTTATAGTGCACAAGCACATCTGCACTCTCTTCTCCTTAGCTCTCATAATCCGATGGGACGGCAATCCGACACGACCGGAAAGAGTTCAGGCGCAGGACCAACGGCTTAACCTTGTGATTTCCGAGACACGGGAGTGTACACACTTCCAACTTCCGGACTCCGGGCTGCTACTGAGAACTTTCTGACAGAAAATCCCAATAACTATTTATTGGCCCGACCTGGGAATTGAACCCAGGACCACCGAGTCTGCGGCATTATATCAAGCCACTAGACCAACGAGGCAGGCGAGTTACGTAGCACCATAGTATAGTATAGTGTAGGACGTAGGTATATCTTCTATATATATAAAAACACTTGTCCTGACTGACTCATCAACGCAGAGCCTAAACCGCTGGGGTTACAGACTTGAAATCTTCACAGTTGATGCATTTTATAATGAAAAGGCGTACTAAGAAAGGAATTTTGGAAATTCCACCCCTAACAGGATGAAATAAGGGATGAACCGTTGTATGGAAGTCCATCATTTTCATAGTTAACTGCTTATTTCATATACAAGCTTTTGGTTAGAAATAAATAAAGATGCCAATCAGAGTTTTTCAAAATTCACCACCTAAAAGGCTGAAATGGAGGTTGAAAGTTTATATGGGGATTTCGTCATTTTTTATGTAAGAAGCATGAAATTTATATAAAAGTTAGAAATAAATGAATATTTAATTTAAGATTTTTCAAAATTTACCCCCCAAGAAGGAGTTGAAAGTGTGTATCGGGACTGAAACATTTCGCGGTTTTTGGAAATCTACCCCCCAAGCGGGTGAAATAGGGGTTGAAAGTTTGTTTGTCAGATCCGTCATTTTTAATGTAAGTATCTTGAAATTTTATATACATGCCTCTGGTTGGGAATCAATAAATACGTATTTGAGGGTTTTCCAAAATCTTTCCCCCTAGATGGTGAAATAGGAGTTGAAAGTTTGTATGGCGGGTCCCTCAGTTTTTATGTAAGAAGCATGAAATTTTATATACTCGCCTGTTTAAAAATGAATAAGTACATATTTCAGGGTTTTCGGAAATCTATCTCCCAAGAGGGTGAAATTGGGATTGAAAGTTTGTATGGCGGGTCTGTCGTTTTGATGTAAAAACATTGAAATTAAATTTTAAAGCTTCCTAGCAAAAAATAAATCTACGTATTTTGTCATTTTTCAACCTCAAACGGGAGATATGGGTTGGAAACATTAGAATAAAAGAAATGGTCTGATCTTGAAATTTACTGTTTTTCAGCTAAAATAGACCACAATTAACATATTTTATTACTTCTGATTATGTTGCGGGCAAAGCCGCGGATGAACCGCTAGTTGGCTTAGATTGCAATTTTAATATTTGTTTAATTAAAATAATTTAGGATGGATGTTGTAAAATGTTGCATCACCCGAGAATGTATTATTAATCAATTAACATTGTAAATCATTCCACCAATCCGCATTGGTGCAGCGTGGTGGAATAAGATCCAAAACCTTCTCCCCAAAAAGCCGAGATGGCCCCAGTGTGAATCGCGTGAATCTTAGCCGATGACCGTGGGTTCAAGCCCGGGCAGGCACCACTGAATTTTCAAGTGCTTAATTTGTGTTTATAATTCATCTCGTGCTTGACGGTGAAGAAAAACATCGTGAGGAAACCTGCATGTGTCAAATTTCACTCAAATTCTGCCACATGTGTATTCCACCAATCCGCATTGGAGCAGCGTGATGGAATAAGCTCCAAAACCTTCTCCCCAAAAAAAAAAAAAAAGGGGAAGAGGCCTTAGCTCAGCAGTGGGACATTCACAGGCTGTTACTTTATGTAAATCATTATTAGATTTTACTTCAATCGGCCAAAAAGTTAGCCTTAATTAGAAAATAGTTTTAATTATATTTTGTAATTTATTATAAATAATCATGTTGCTTCCATCGTGTTGCTAACAACGTAATTTGCGCGAGTCCGACTCGCACTTGACCGGTTTTTTTTTTATTTATTTTTGTCTTTAAGCAAAACGTTAAATTAAAACTACATTACTTCATTTCTATATTAAACGAATGTTTTTTTTTTCAAACGTTCGACTAAAACCTTTTTATTCTAGTTCTACAATTCGTATAGGTTCGGAATTACTACCAACGTGAGACTTAGTTACAGCGTATTCACGTGTGATTGTGAGCAAATTCTCTAAATATTTAAGATAAATAAACAGTTAGATACCTAATAAAAACTATGACAACAATTTTTAGAAAAATATAAGAAAGAACTACTACTGTAGTTAAACTTAGGTTCTTCATTGAATAACTCAGTATCTTTCAACACGATATTCCTACTTATCGTCGTTGGCATGGCCCTGCCTGTCGGAGCTGAAAAGAAAAACTTCTCCAACTACCATGAGGAGATTAGTATCGCAGAAGCTACACGCATCAAGCTCGCTGTGCAGGCCCAGGACTTCGCCGGCTCCAGGATCGTAGGGGGACAAACACCCGGTGAAAACCCTCACTTGGTTCGTTGTATCTTAATAAGACGACTTTTCTATTCACTTAATTACTTTTTTTGTTCTCTTAGGGAAGTCTGGTTATCACTTTGACTGACAGCAGAACGTCAGTTTGTGGATCTTCCCTTCTTACCAACACCAGGGCGGTTAACGCCGCTCATTGCCGGAGGCAAGGTAGAACCCAAGCTCGTCAATTCACCGTCGTCTTAGGCTCCAACCGGCGGAGTTCGCGTGCACGACCGGCTTGCTGCAAACGATGTTGCCATGATAGTGATGGACCATGTCGATTACACCAGTAAGCGTGTCTTTCTTATTTCCTCTATTTCGCCAGTGTAACCAATCACTAGTCATTCTGACCTTTTTAGTCCATATATTTAAATTGACATTATAATATATTTAAATACATAACCTTAACCTTTTAGACAACATCCAACCCATCGCCATCGCCACTGGCAGTAACAACTACGTCGGTACCCGGGCCATAGTTGCCGGATACGCTAAAACCGGTGACAGTAAGTTACAGTGTTTTATAATCAAACTAAATCTACGTATTTTGTCTTCATCATCGTCTTTGTATCAATCGTACTCTGGTCAGTATTTTTTATTTATTTGTAAATAACATCGTCGTCATTTTACTTTTGTATGATTAAATGATAACTATTTAAAGTTATTTTATTTTATAACGCAAACTACTTCTACACAGATTGGTATCGTCTCCATCGGCTCGCCCGGCAGCTGCGTCCGTGGCGTCAAAGCTTTCGCTAGAGTGAACTCATTCGCCTCCTCCCGATCAAGGCCCGCTTTTAAGCGCCTATGCATTTATTTGAATGAAACATTTTTAATACGCTTTTTATTAGCTTCAGACGTATGTATGTTAGTATGTAACGGAATCTTTGAACATGATTTTGACCCCCTTCAAAACGTCGGATTAACTAGAAATTTGGCATACTTATTAAGGACCGACGACAATTCAATATTTTAAACAGTTTGACCCTTTATCCTTACTAGGATAATCTGGATTAGCGATTTTTTAAATACTGTCGTATATACAAATTTTTAAATATTAACCGATTTCGTTCGTTTTAAAACTATTTTCGCCTAATTTGACTATTGCAAGCCGAACGGAATCATTTTCGGCTTCCTAACCCGTCTTGACCGGTTTTTCCTCAAAAATTTTAGTTAGCACGAGAACCCGGGGGCAACCGTCCCGAATCGAACGAGCCCTCTCGCGGCCGGATCCGCTGAGCCGTTTCCAAGATTTTTGTGAAGAACCGCTATTCTTGGACTTTGAATATATTCTAATAATAGTACGAATCCACCTAAGCGGTCGCATTTTTTGAAAATGAAAATGAAAATGAAAAAATAGTTTATTCTTTATCAAGTTGTACATAGCAAATAAAGGTTGGGACCCTCTAGTGAGTATAATATAATACTCGTGACAGAAGGACCCGCTCTTCCATAACATACAATTCTGTCCATGTTCTTAAAAAGAATAAACAATATCTTACTATATACTAAAACTCACAATCAGTAGGTAAACTAACATTATATCAAAATGAATTTTACTTGTGTGTGTGTGTGTGTGTGTGTGTGTGTGTGTGTGTGTGTGTGTGTGTGTGTGTGTGTGTGTGTGTGTGTGTGTATGTGTAGGTGGGTGTATGTGTATATTACAGTAGATTAGATTATGTTTTATGAAACAGAATTAATTCGGTGTCATCGTATGTTTTTGTTTTTAACCATTCAAATAATTTCTGTTTGACGTTAAAATATTGTTCGGGATATATGTTTAGAATTTTATTAATTTTATTATAAAGGTAGGCAGAACGTGTTATATATTGGTTGCTAGCAAAAGTAGTCTTAGCACCATACGTTTCAGCTATTTTATGTTTTATTCTTCTGTTTAATGAACTGGATTTAATGAATTTTAATGATTTATGAGCTTTAAGAATGATACGTTGGATATATATTTGTCTGACAGTCAGTATCTGGCTCATTGAATATAGCGTGTCCGTCGAGAAGCGATATGGCTTGAAGTGGATAACTTTTAGCAAAAGCCTTTGCGCTCTCTCAACTTCAATGAACTTAGATTTAGCAGCTCCTCCCCATACAGGAATACAGTATTCCAATATTGACTGCGCCAAAGCTTTATATATATTTTTTAAATACAACAATATACAAATATTTAAATATTGACCGATTTCGTTCGTTTAAAAACTATTTTCGCCTAATTTGACCATTGCAAACCGAACTGAATCATTTTCGGCTTCCTAACAACCCGTCTTGACGGGTTTTTCCTGAAAAATTTTAGTTTTCCCGATAAGCAATAAAAAACACAGTTTAAAAAAACTAAAAAATACGATTTTATTGAAAATTCAACTAAAAAATGAAAAATAAATAATATTTCTAAAAAAACTAAAAAATACGTTTTTATACAAAATCCAAATGAAAATAAAAAAAATTTGAATTAAGTATATATATTTGTAGTAAGTAACACTATTGTATATAAGAAAAAAATATTTTTTTATTAAAAAAGCGAATTATAATTAATTTGTACAAACCAATTGTAAAAGTAAACTACTCTGTTCAATATCTTTAATGATTATTATTATTATTATATTAAATCTAGTTAATTAAAAAATATTAATATTATGCAAGAATATCAAAATATTATAAATTGTTCATGTATGCTATAAGTAGCGACATCTGTTTTTTATGTGATGTAACTATATATGTATTGTGACATTTATCAATAAAATTGTTAGTCTGTGTTTCGGTTTCACGCGGTTGTTTTATTAACAAAAATCGAACCGACGATCAGGGCGCAAGCGATCAGCAATCTTAGAAGTTTAAAATAAAGACAAAGGGCAGACATCTGTGGCAATGAGCAGCGTAAAAACAATTGAGGCTATGGCTTTGTCTCATCTAGATCTAGATTTTGAATGAATTTCTTTATGATACTAAAATCCGTCTTATGGTTAATTTAATTATTATCTGGATAAGACGATTAAGATAGAGCAAGAGGCCACGACGGTCAGACCTTCGTTATTTCATAAAAGCTGAAAGTTTTTCTGTGCATGTCCTAGTCAGGGACTATAGAGTTTGAAGTATAGCCTAGGTAATCGCTGGTCGTTCTTACCTGACGACAGAATTTGAGGCATCGACTATAGAGTTTGGGTTGTGGTTACTTGGGCTTGTGGTAGTAAAGGTGTATAAAATAGTACCTAAAATCGTTTAAAGTATAAAGCTCAATTGTTTTTATTTTATCTTCGGGATAACTTTATAAATCTCGTCATTCATTGCCTTATGACACTCGCTACCCTCTTACACGCCCCTACGCACGCCTTACGCACCCCTAAACCTTAATAAATTATAATTATACTTTCGTCATAGTATAAAAGCTAACGGCTAGTGCAGATCATTTTTCCCGACTGCACTAGCCGTCTATTTCACCATCTTGGGGGGTAAATTTTAAAAAATCTTGAATTACATATTTATTTATTTCTAACTAAAAACTTGTACATAAAATGCAATTTAACATCAAAAAAGGCGAACTCCCATATATACTTTCAACCCCTATTTCACCCTCTTAGGTGGTCAATTCTGATTTGCGTTCTTATACATTCTAACCAGAAGCTTTTGTACGAAATATCATGCTTCTAACTTTGAAAATGACGGATTTCCATACAACGGTTCATCCCTTATTTCAACCTTTTAGAGGTGGAATTTAACAGAATCCTTTCTTAGTAAGCGTTTTCATCATAAAATGCAAATTTCAAGTCTCAAACACCAGTATACCCAGTCATGAGTCAGTCAGGACAAGTCTTTTTATATATATATATATACATATAGAACACTAGCTGTGCCCCGCGTGTTCACCAGCTTATCTATATAAATAAAATGATAGAGGTCTGCAGTTGTGCGCACATCACGGAAAAATTACTGGATAGATTTCAATGAAATGTTCTAAATTTTATTTCTTAGACACTAGGCCCTTATCAAAAAAAAGAAATATTGCGATATCTTCGTTTAATAAAAAGTTATGAAAGTTGCAAGAAACAACGATTTATATATGCACTGCGTGCTTGCGGTCTTTTTGATGTTTTTTCCTTCGTACTTAAGAAAACTTTGTTAATATATCAAGCAACGCAGACGAAGTCGCGGTTATCAGCTAGTAATTAATAAAAATCAGCCTAGAACCTTCCTCGATAAAAGAACTATACACGCAAAAATATTTTTTAAATTCGAACCAATAGTTCCTGAGATTATCCGGATCAAACAAACAAACTCTTCGGCTTTATATATTAGTATATGTATATATAGAAAATATAGATTAGCCCTTAAGCAGCTTATCGAAAAGTGTGTGTCAAGTTCAATGGTCAACGCTTGTTTTAATTACCTTATATTTTGTTTCAATAAAACCTAATTAAAATTACTTTTTGGCAATCCAACTGTTATGGATTTGTTTATTGTATATGATTGTATTGTATATGATATTGTGTATGATTTATGTATTTTGTTTTTAATTGAAATGTGACATAATCTGTTTGTAAAAGATATTGAAAGGGAATATTGTGTTTGTTTAATATTAATTATAAGCAAATTAATAGACAAAGTTTATTATATTTATATGAATAAATACCTATTATTTTTATATGTATTTTAATTATTTTTATATAATAACTTATTTTACTATAAGTAATATAATATTTTTTAAGAGTGACATATTATTTCCTTTAATTCTATAAACATTGCAGTTTATATTTTATTAGAATGAATATCTTGATTATTTGTAATACATATTTGTTTCATTAATTTCTTCTTATGTTATTTTTAATAGAAGAAGATAATTATATAAGTTATGAATATATTAAATCGTTTTATTATTATTTGTTTTCAATCATTTCATTATTGTTTAGTTCCTAATATAATTTGATTTTTTCTAGGTTGAGGTTCAGGTTTTGTTTCTAATTGTTTAATTATTTATTATCAGAATATTAACTCTCATAATGCTGAAACATTAACTTCTTTATCAAATCGAATGTGTGATACAATCATTTTATTATTAATTTCTTGAGTAGTTAATTATGGGAGGTTACATTTTATTTTTTATTTAAATTTTATAAGAAATGATTATTCTATAAGTAAGATTAATACATATGTCATTTAAGCTGCTAAAACTAAGAGAATAATGTCTATGGGCGTTGGTGTCCACTTACCATCAGGTGGCCCATTTGCCTACCAAAAAGCTTTGGCGAAGTCTGTGATTTTATAGAGATTTTGACCTTTATAACATTCAAACTTAAAATTAAATAAATTATGGTCGAATTTCCATATGACCACTGGGTGATCACAAAATCAAGACACAAATCACAATCAAGTTTATATCGTGAATACATTATTTTACAACTAGTAATTACAATATGTAATTAATTATATGGTTAATTATAATTATAATAATTACTAAACTATTTAGTTGCATATGAATAAAAATCATGATATGAATGTCGTCATCATCTTTCGATTTACACCCATTTTGATTAATAATTGACTAATTTGAACAAAAAGCAGTTACTGTGACTTAACTGTAACAGCCTATAAATATAGCCTCGCGGACTTTTTCGTGAGTATTGACGAGTACAAATAATTACATTAATAGGAAAATTTATGATGAGTTTAAATAAAATTGCATGTTTTCCTAGGTATCTAATTTTTTTTTTTGGAAATAAAATTTCTGTTGGTTGTTTTTACCTACAAAAATGTTTAATGTAATCTGCAGTTTAAATTTATCTATTTCAAACAAATATATCTCTTTCTAACATTATTAAAGACGAGTTTGTACAAATATTTGAACACTTAATTCACTGGCGTTTTTTTGGAAATTAATACAAGAATGTATGTTGTCTACAATTTCGTTTACAAAAGCAGTCGCGAAGGTTATATTTACAATCTATATAAAATCTTTCACGCAACGTTTCGAAAAAACTTTTATTACCGGTAGATATTATAGTAAGCGTACCACTTCTTGAGTGTTGTCCTGATATCGTACTGACATATCATCGCTAATATCGACGGCTCATTTACGAATCCACGATATCATAAAGGCTCGTCACACTCCGCATTAAACGCTGCGATCAACTTTTACGGGTCTCGAATACTTCTGAGTTCTGACTAAGCCCTACACAATAACGCCATTATTAGCAAATCGTTTACTATTTTTGTCTTCAAACAAAAAAACATGGCAGCGCCACCTTCTTTTCAAACATTTAAAATAAACCTTTTATTCTAGTTCTACGACTACAGTTCATTGCTAATAACATGCGACTTAGTCGCAGCGTATACACGTGTGATTGTGATCAACGTCTGTAAATATTTAAGATATCTAGTCTGATAGATACCTAATTAAAACTGTGATAAAAGGAAGTTCGGGAAAAGATAAGATATTGAGGGGTATTTAAGTACTTTGTCTCTTCGCTAAACAATTCACTTCTTCAACATGAAATTCCTACTTGTCGTCGTTGGCCTGGTCCTGGCTGTCGCAGCTGAGGAGAAAATCTTCTCCAACTACCATGAAGAGATTGGTATCCCAGAAGCTGCACGCATCAAGCTCGCTGAGGAAGCCCAGGACTTCGACGGCTCCAGGATCGTAGGGGGACAGGCATCTTCCCTCGGTGCACACCCTCACTTGGTTCGTTCTATCTTAATAAGACGATTTTTCTTATACACCGCATTTCTTTTTTTGTGTCTTATTGTAATAAACATTAATCTTTTAGGGAGGTCTGGTCATCACTTTGACTGACGGCAGACAGTCTGTTTGCGGATCTTCCCTCCTTACCAACAACAGGGCGGTGACTGCCGCTCATTGCTGGAGGCATGGTAACACCCAAGCTCGTCAATTCACCGTGGTCCTAGGCTCCATCCGTCTCTTCTCCGGCGGACATCGCGTCAACACCAATAACGTCCAGGTTCACGCCAGCTACAACGCACAGCGCCTTCTAAACGATGTTGCCATGATAGTACTCCCCCACGTCAGTTACACCAGTAAGCGAGCTTTTCTTTCTTTCTCTATTCCACCACTGTAACCAATCACTACTCTTTTTACACATTTTTGTTCCACATATTTAAATCGTTCTTTATTTAAATATGTAAATACTTTCCTTTTAGACGTCATCCAACGCATCGCCATCGCCACTGGCAGTAACAGCTACGCCGGTACCTGGGCCACAGCTGCCGGATTCGGTAGAACCGGTGACAGTAAGTTACAATGGTTATCAATAATCAAACCTTTTACATTCAACTGTAAATATATGTATTTACTTATTCCGAAATTTTCATTCCAGATGTTGGTATCAGCAACAACCAGGCAAAGAGACACGTTAACATGCAAGTAATCACCAACGCCGTGTGCGCCAACACCTTCGGATCCAGTATCATTGTTGCCTCCACCCTGTGTACCGCCACCACTGGTGGTCAGAGCACCTGCGGTGGTGACTCCGGTGGTCCTCTTGCCATCGGCAGCGGCACCGGTCGTACTCTGGTCAGTCTTTTATTGTTTACTTGTATTTTACATCGCCGTCATTTTACTTATATATGATTCAAACATAAATAATAACCATTTAAAGATTATATCCTGAATTCATTACTTTGTTAACGCAAACTATTTCTACACAGATCGGTATCACCTCCTTCGGCTCGGCCGCCGGCTGCTCTCGTAGCCTTCCCGCCGGTTTCGCTAGAGTGACGTCATTCGCCTCCTGGATCAACGCCCGCCTTTAAGCGTCTATTCATTTACTGATAAATAAATAATTTATTTATCCACATTTATTTTTTATTATTTCTTATATAATTATACATTTAAATCAGTTGTCGTCCTATACATTCTCATTTCTGGGTATAGTGACAGTTGCAAGTGTGGAACCTGAATAACATTCAAACAAGGACGCGTAACTCTGATTAAGAAAAATAATCTTACTCGTAGCAATGTTTGCGTCGGATAGATTACAGCTTTTAACAATCGATAATAACATTATTTCAACATCATTTTTATCAACCGTCAGCGTCCAATACGGTAAAAAATAAATAGCTTCAATTGGTTTACACACGCGCGATTTACATCCTATTTTACTTATAACATATACGCGCAGATAAGTGGGTATTCCGG
The DNA here is from genome assembly GCA_963151315.1 of Nymphalis c-album. Lineage (NCBI taxonomy): Eukaryota > Metazoa > Arthropoda > Insecta > Lepidoptera > Nymphalidae > Nymphalis > Nymphalis c-album. Next base: position 1,686,725 of record OY720602.1, on the reverse strand, counting down.
CGCTTTTAACACCGGCGAGCCCCACATACCCCAAACTTCATGTGGGGAAGAGCGTAAATGAATTTTTCCAGCGAAAAAAAAACGATAAATGTTGAAGCAGTATTAGTTGGTTTAATATACACCTTGTTTTTTATTATGTTTAAATTGAAATATATATAATAATAAACACATATCCTTAAAAGTTTTTTTTAGCTAGTAAGTTCAACCAGTAAAATTGTAAGCTATTTCAAACAAGCCTAAAGTATGGACTCCATTAACGGTGTATAGTTTATGTAGGGGACAGTGAAATCAATATCAATTATAGACTTTCGTAAAAAAGGCTTCCACGAGCAACTGTTAATTGAAATTTTTGAAATTAAATCATAATACAACATACTACGAACGCGGCTAAATATGGCGTACCACATAAGATAGTTGATTTTTTCAGCTTTTTCATTTTAGACGCCAATTTGATATTTATTTATTTATTTACAAATGACAGCTTAGTTTATTTCTCATACAAATATACAAGAGTAAAGGGTATAATGTATTATGCAGTAAACACGTAAGTAAAATTATAGAATTATAGAATATAACAATGCTAAGCAACTCGAGTTCGATTCATATTGCCCTCCGTACTAGGTGAACTGTATGACGGTAGGAGCAAAATTCTCGATCGCGTGTCACTAGCGGCATAGTATATGCAAAAGTTACATGCTGCTTTTAATTTTTCCATTATAAATATTATACCAACTATTTTTTTTATTTTTTTTTACATTTCTTGTAACATATTTTATAATGCAAATTTTCTCAAGAGTAAGCATGCCTATGTACACGCGCTCGCATGTATTTATATTTGTGTATGTGTGTGTGTGTGAGTGTGCGTGTGTGTATGCAAAAGAGATTTAAATGATTTTTTTCCTTATTAAGTTGAGCTAGGTTGTAACTTCAGATTTTAATAATTTTTCAGTATCATCATAAGTTAACGTTTTAAGATAATTATGAAGTTTTGTCTTGAGATTGTATTTATTAAGATCCTTGATGACTATATTCATAGATATTTTATATATTTTATATTTTATATGATACATTGATGATTTTTTTCATAAAAATAAAATAAAAAGAATTATCCGTTTTCTTTGGCAATGAATCGGTGTTTAACTTATATGACAGAAAAAAAATCATAATTAAATATAATTAATCTAGACTTGTATACACTTGCTCGTGTATTATGTAGGTATAGATATATCATTACTACAGCACTACATACTATAAAACAAAGTTTCCTGTCTGTCTGTATGGACGCGATAAACTAAAAAAACGACTGAACGGATATTCGGAAGGTTTAAGTATAATTCATTAATGTTTTCTGTGAATTTGTTGCATATGACGATAATTGTTGAAGTCAAAAAAACAAAACATTTCACGTACTTGCGCCCGCCCCACCGCGACTTTAAGAAACTACACCCATTTTCCCATGAATCGGTTTGTCGGATTAACAAAGAAAAATTTGTGCGAACGAAAACTAATAAAATATTGCAAGGTTGTGATAGTTTGAGTTTGTTTTCGCTTATTAATTTATTTATATTTTACTTTTTCTTTCTCTTTTGTCTATTATAATAATATCGTTTATGTTTTAGCTAGTGGCATCGGTCGACGCTGAGCAATAGCAGTTATATAATCAATTAAAATGTACATTCTAAAACAAGGTTTAAGTCGAAAAAATATCGCACAGAACTTCGACCCTCGGCCGCACAATATTTTGTAATATTTCCCTTTCGGGACGGGCAGGTTTTTTTTTAACACGCTTATTCTAAGTGATTGATAGTCACAAACAAAATTGAAATCATATTATGATCTCAATTATTTATTTTAATCATAAGCGGACATACATACATACATTTATTGTTACCGCCTTCATGACTTTCTGTTTGGCCTAAAGGTTGACTGGGAGAGAATGCCTTCAGGCATTAAGTCCGCCTTTTGTCACAACTTATGTTGTTGGTCAATAAAGTATTTTAAATAAATTAAATGAAAAATACATACATACATACATACATACATACATACATACATTCATATATACATAATACAATCATTCGAAAAATAAAAAATAAAAATTATATCTCACCAATCTTCAACCGTAAATTAATAATTACTTTTGGCGAAATACATTTCGAGATATCTATTTGAACAATGGTCATGAATACGCTCAACATTTTTCCATATTTCAAAGTCAAAGCCGAGTAGGGCGGCAAAATATATATAAATCCCATAATGAAATTAAGTTTATAAGTCTTGATCTGTCAAAGGCCTTTGACCTCGTATCACATAATTAGTTATGGGTGAAGTTAAAGGAAACCAGTGTTCCTAATGAAGTCACTTCATTATTTAGGTTTTGGTACGGACATCAATGTAACCGTGCATGTGGGCAGGCTCTTTCTCGGATGAGTACAGGTTGGAGTGTGGGGTGAGGCAGGGGGGGTTAAGCTCACCTAGGCTCTTCAACCTGTACATGAATAATCTACTCAATCAACTTAGTAGTACTCCTGTAGGATGTCACATCGGAGGCGTTTGTGTGAACAACATAAGCTATGTCGACGATATGGTTCTGCTGAGTCCATCGGTCGGGGCGTTGAGAAGGCTACTTGCCGTATGTGAGGATTATGCTAGGGCCCATGGGTTGAGATACAATGTTAGCAAAAGTGAACTTATGGTTTTTAAAGCACACAATAGACAATATATGGATAATCCAAGTGTTACTCCATATGGCTCAGCACTATAAAAAGTGTCTGCTTTCAAGTATCTCGGCCACTGGGTCGTAAATAGTCTAAAAGATAATGTTGACATAGAAAGAGAATGCAGGTCGCTGTCTGTTCGTTGCAATATGTTAGCTCGCAGGTTTGCATATTGCCAGTCCTTTTACAGCAGCAGCTTGTGGGTTGACTATTCAAGGAAGTCATATAGTGGCCTACGGGTCCAATATAATAATGCGTTTAGGGCACTGATGGGGTTGTTGCGACGTTGTAGCGCCTCGGGTATGTTCGCCGCGGCGGGGGTGGACAGTTGCGATCATGCGTAAACGTTGTGTATAAATGCTGCGTCGTTTGCGCGAGAGCCCTAACACTATCTTAGTCGCATTGGCGGACAATTTCGACTCGCTGATGCGTTCAACTTCATGTTGTAAAGGATTTGTAGACCCTATCACCAGAAGTGAAACAGGAATTGTCCTCCGATATTTAATTAATCTTAATTAGTTTTCATTGTAATTATTATTTATGCTACTATCATAGTTATTATGGATACTGTTACTAACACTCTATGGTCACCTTTCTGATTTAAATGAATAAATAAATAAAAAACATAATCCTGAATACATTATTTTTCAACTAGTAATTACAATATGTAATTAATTATATGGTTTATTATAATTATAATAATTACTAAACTATTTAATTGCATATGAATAAAAATCATGATATGAATGTCTTCATCATCTTTCGATTTACACCCATTTTGATTAATAATTGACTAATTTGAACAAAAAGCAGTTACTGTGACTTAACTATAATAGCCTATATATATAGCCTCGCGGACTTTTTCGTGAGTATTGACGAGTACAAATAATTACATTAATAGGAAAATTTATGATGAGTTTAAATAAAATTGCATGTTTTCCTAGGTATCTAATTTTTTTTTTGGAAATAAAACTTCTGTTGGTTGTTTTTACCTACAAAAATGTTTAATGTAATCTGCAGTTTAAATTTATCTATTTCAAACAAATATATCTCTTTCTAACATTATTAAAGACGAGTTTGTACAAATATTTGAACACTTAATTCACTGGCGTTTTTTTGGAAATTAATACAAGAATGTATGTTGTCTACAATTTCGTTTACAAAAGCAGTCGCGAAGGTTATATTTACAATCTATATAAAATCTTTCACGCAACGTTTCGAAAAAACTTTTATTACCGGTAGATATTATAGTAAGCGTACCACTTCTTGAGTGTTGTCCTGATATCGTACTGACATATCATCGCTAATATCGACGGCTCATTTACGAATCCACGATATCATAAAGGCTCGTCACACTCCGCATTAAACGCTGCGATCAACTTTTACGGGTCTCGAATACTTCTGAGTTCTGACTAAGCCCTACACAATAACGCCATTATTAGCAAATCGTTTACTATTTTTGTCTTCAAACAAAAAAACATGGCAGCGCCACCTTCTTTTCAAACATTTAAAATAAACCTTTTATTCTAGTTCTACGACTACAGTTCATTGCTAATAACATGCGACTTAGTCGCAGCGTATTCACGTGTGATTGTGATCAACGTCTGTAAATATTTAAGATATCTAGTCTGATAGATACCTAATTAAAACTGTGATAAAAGGAAGTTCAGGAAAAGATAAGATATTGAGAGGTATTTAAATACTTTGTCTCTTCGCTAAACAATTCACTTCTTCAACATGAAATTCCTACTTGTCGTCGTTGGCCTGGTCCTGGCTGTCGCAGCTGAGGAGAAAATCTTCTCCAACTACCATGAAGAGATTGGTATCCCAGAAGCTGCACGCATCAAGCTCGCTGAGGAAGCTCAGGACTTCGACGGCTCCAGGATCGTAGGGGGACAGGCATCTTCCCTCGGTGCACACCCTCACTTGGTTCGTTCTATCTTAATAAGACGATTTTTCTTATACACCGCATTTCTTTTTTTGTGTCTTATTGTAATAAACATTAATCTTTTAGGGAGGTCTGGTCATCACTTTGACTGACGGCAGACAGTCTGTTTGCGGATCTTCCCTCCTTACCAACAGCAGGGCGGTGACTGCCGCTCATTGCTGGAGGCATGGTAACACCCAAGCTCGTCAATTCACCGTGGTCCTAGGCTCCATCCGTCTCTTCTCCGGCGGACATCGCGTCAACACCAATAACGTCCAGGTTCACGCCAGCTACAACGCACAGCGCCTTCTAAACGATGTTGCCATGATAGTACTCCCCCACGTCAGTTACACCAGTAAGCGAGCTTTTCTTTCTTTCTCTATTCCACCACTGTAACCAATCACTACTCTTTTTACACATTTTTGTTCCACATATTTAAATCTTTCTTTATTTAAATATGTAAATACTTTCCTTTTAGACGTCATCCAACGCATCGCCATCGCCACTGGCAGTAACAGCTACGCCGGTACCTGGGCCACAGCTGCCGGATTCGGTAGAACCGGTGACAGTAAGTTACAATGGTTATCAATAATCAAACCTTTTACATTCAACTGTAAATATATGTATTTACTTATTCTGAAATTTTCATTCCAGATGTTGGTATCAGCAACAACCAGGCAAAGAGACACGTTAACATGCAAGTAATCACCAACGCCGTGTGCGCCAACACTTTCGGATCCAGTATCATTGTTGCCTCCACCCTGTGTACCGCCACCACTGGTGGTCAGAGCACCTGCGGTGGTGACTCCGGTGGTCCTCTTGCCATCGGCAGCGGCACCGGTCGTACTCTGGTCAGTATTTTATTGTTTACTTGTATTTTACATCGCCGTCATTTTACTTATATATGATTCAAACATAAATAATAACCATTTAAAGATTATATCCTGAATTCATTACTTTGTTAACGCAAACTATTTCTACACAGATCGGTATCACCTCCTTCGGCTCGGCCGCCGGCTGCTCTCGTAGCCTTCCCGCCGGTTTCGCTAGAGTGACGTCATTCGCCTCCTGGATCAACGCCCGCCTTTAAGCGTCTATTCATTTACTGATAAATAAATAATTTATTTATCCACATTTATTTTTTATTATTTCTTATATAATTATACATTTAAATCAGTTGTCGTCCTATACATTCTCATTTCTGGGTATAGTGACAGTTGCAAGTGTGGAACCTGAATAACATTCAAACAAGGACGCGTAACTCTGATTAAGAAAAATAATCTTACTCGTAGCAATTTTTGCGTCTGATAGATTACAGCTTTTAACAATCGATAATAACATTATTTCAACATCATTTTTATCAACCGTCAGCGTCCAATACGGTAAAAAATAAATATCTTCAATTGGTTCACACACGCGCGATTTACATCCTATTTTACTTATACATATACGCGCAGATTAGTGGGTATTCCGGCGCTTTTAACACCGGCGAACCCCACATACCCCAAACTTCATGTGGGGAAGAGCGTAAATGAGTTTTTCCAGCGAAAAAAAAACGATAAATGTTGAAGCAGTATTAGTTGGTTTAATATACATCTTGTTTTTTATTATGTTTAAATTGAAATATATATAATAATAAACACATATCCTTAAAAGTTTTTTTTAGCTAGTAAGTTCAACCAGTAAAATTGTAAGCTATTTCAAACAAGCCTAAAGTATGGACTCCATTAACGGTGTATAGTTTAAGTAGGGGACAGTGAAATCAATATCAATTATACACTTTCGTAAAAAAGGCTTCCACGAGCAACTATTAATTGAAATTTTTGAAATTAAATCATAATACAACATAATACGAACGCGGCTAAATATGGCGTACCACATAAGATAGTCGATTTTTTTCAGCTTTTTCATTTTAGACGCCAATTTGATATTTATTTTATTTTATTTCCAAATGACAGCTTAGCTTATTTCTCATACAAATATACAAGAGTAAAGGGTATAATGTATTATGCAGTAAACACGTAAGTAAAGTTATAGAATTATAGAATATAACAATGCTAAGCAACTCGAGTTCGATTCATATTGCCCTCCGTACTAGGTGAACTGTATTCATTATACATATTATACCAACTAATTTTTTTATTTTTTTTTACATTTCTTATAACATATTTTATAATGCAAATTTTCTCAAGAGTAAGCATGCCTATGTACACGCGCTCGCATGTATTTATATTTGTGTATGTGTGTGTATGTGTGAGTGTGCGTGCGTGAGTGCAAAAGAGATTTAAATGATTTTTTTCCTTATTAAGTTGAGCTAGGTTGTAACTTCAGATTTTAATAATTTTTCAGTATCATCATAAGTTAACGTTTTAAGATAATTATGAAGTTTTATCTTGAGATTGTATTTATTAAGATCCTTGATGACTATATTCATAGATATTTTATATATTTTATATTTTATATGATACATTGATGATTTTTTTCATAAAAATAAAATAAAAAGAATTATCCGTTTTCTTTTGACAATGAATCGGTGTTTATCTAATATGACAGAAAAAAAATCATAATTAAATATAATTAATCTAGACTTGTATACACTTGCTCGTGTATTATGTAGGTATAGATATATCACTATCATTACTACAGCACTACATACTATAAAACAAAGTTTCCTGTCTGTCTGTATGGACGCGATAAACTAAAAAAACGACTGAACGGATATTCATACGGTTTTCACCAATGGATAAAGTGATTCAATATGAAGGTTTAAGTATAATTCATTAATGTTTTCTGTGAATTTGTTGCATATGACGATAATTGTTGAAGTCGAAAAAACAAAACATTTCACGTACTTGCGCCCGCCCCACATGTACATGAATAATCTACTCAATCAACTTAGTAGTACTCACATCGGAGGCGTTTGTGTGAACAACATAAGCTTTGTCGACGATATGGTTCTGCTGAGTCCATCAGTCGGGGCGTTGAGGAGGCTGCTTGCCGTATGTGAGGATTATGCTAGGGCCCATGGGTTGAGATACAATGTTAGCAAAAGTGAACTTATGGTTTTTAAAGCACACAATAGACAATATATGGATAATCCAAGTGTTACTCTATATGGCTCAGCACTATAAAAAGTGTCTGCTTTCAAGTATCTCGGCCACTGGGTCGTAAATAGTCTTAAAGATAATGTTGACATAGAAAGAGAATGCAGGTCGCTGTCTGTTCGTTGCAATATGTTAGCTCGCAGGTTTGCATATTGCCAGTCCTTTTACACGTGCAGCTTGTGGGTTGACTATTCAAGGAAGTCATATAGTGGCCTACGGGTCCAACATAATAATGCGTTTAGGGCACTGATGCGGTTGTCGCGACGTTGTAGCGCCTCGGGTATGTTCGCCGCGGCGGGGGTGGACAGTTTAGTTGCGATCGTGCGTAAACGTTGTGTATCAATGCTGCGTCGTTTGCGCGAGAGCCCTAACACTATCTTAGTCGCATTGGCGGACAATTTCGACTCGCTGATGCGTTCAACTTCATGTTGTAAAGGATTTGTAGACCCTATCACCAGAAGTGAAACTAATCTATCACAAAATTAATCTTAATTAGTTTTCATTGTTATTATTATTTATGCTACTATCATAGTTATTATGGATACTGTTACTAACACTCTATGGCCACCTTTCTGATTTAAATGAATAAATAAATTAAAAACATAATCCTGAATACATTATTTTTCAACTAGTAATTACAATATGTAATTAATTATATGGTTTATTATAATTATAATAATTACTAAACTATTTAGTTGCATATGAATAAAAATCATGATATGAATGTCGTCATCATCTTTCGATTTACACCCATTTTGATTAATAATTGACTAATTTGAACAAAAAGCAGTTACTGTGACTTAACTGTAACAGCCTATAAATATAGCTTCGCGGACTTTTTCGTGAGTATTGACGAGTACAAATAATTACATTAATAGGAAAATTTATGATGAGTTTAAATAAAATTGCATGTTTTCCTAGGTATCTAATTTTTTTTTTGGAAATAAAATTTCTGTTGGTTGTTTTTACCTACAAAAATGTTTAATGTAATCTGCAGTTTAAATTTATCTATTTCAAACAAATATATCTCTTTCTAACATTATTAAAGACGAGTTTGTACAAATATTTGAACACTTAATTCACTGGCGTTTTTTTGGAAATCAATACAGGAATGTATGTTGTCTACAATTTCGTTTATAAAAGCAGTCGCGAATATTAATAGATATTATAGTAAGCGTACCACTTCTTGAGTGTTGTCCTGATATCGTACTGACATATCATCGCTAATATCGACGGCTCATTTACGAATCCACGATATCATAAAGGCTCGATACCTAATTAAAACTGTGATAAAAGGAAGTTCGGGAAAAGATAAGATATTGAGAGGTATTTAAGTACTTTGTCTCTTCGCTAAACAATTCACTTCTGCAACATGAAATTCCTACTTGTCGTCGTTGGCTTGGCCCTGGCTGTCGCAGCTGAGGAGAAAATCTTCTCCAACTACCATGAAGAGATTGGTATCCCAGAAGCTGCACGCATCAAGCTCGCTGAGGAAGCTCAAGACTTCGATGGCTCCAGGATCGTAGGGGGACAGGCATCTTCCCTCGGTGCACACCCTCACTTGGTTCGTTCTATCTTAATAAGACGATTTTTCTTATACACCGCATTTATTTTTTTGTGTCTTATTATAATAAACATTAATCTTTTAGGGAGGTCTGGTCATCACTTTGACTGACGGCAGACAGTCTGTTTGCGGATCTTCCCTCCTTACCAACAGCAGGGCGGTGACTGCCGCTCATTGCTGGAGGCATGGTAACACCCAAGCTCGTCAATTCACCGTGGTCCTAGGCTCCATCCGTCTCTTCTCCGGCGGACATCGCGTCAACACCAATAACGTCCAGGTTCACGCCAGCTACAACGCACAGCGCCTTCTAAACGATGTTGCCATGATAGTACTCCCCCACGTCAGTTACACCAGTAAGCGAGCTTTTCTTTCTTTCTCTATTCCACCACTGTAACCAATCACTACTCTTTTTACACATTTTTGTTCCACATATTTAAATCTTTCTTTATTTAAATATGTAAATACTTTCCTTTTAGACGTCATCCAACGCATCGCCATCGCCACTGGCAGTAACAGCTACGCCGGTACCTGGGCCACAGCTGCCGGATTCGGTAGAACCGGTGACAGTAAGTTACAATGGTTATCAATAATCAAACCTTTTACATTCAACTGTAAATATATGTTTTACTTATTCTGAAATTTTCATTCCAGATGTTGGTATCAGCAACAACCAGGCAAAGAGACACGTTAACATGCAAGTAATCACCAACGCCGTGTGCGCCAACACTTTCGGATCCAGTATCATTGTTGCCTCCACCCTGTGTACCGCCACCACTGGTGGTCAGAGCACCTGCGGTGGTGACTCCGGTGGTCCTCTTGCCATCGGCAGCGGCACCGGTCGTACTCTGGTCAGTATTTTATTGTTTACTTGTATTTTACATCGCCGTCATTTTACTTATATATGATTCAAACATAAATAATAACCATTTAAAGATTATATCCTGAATTCATTACTTTGTTAACGCAAACTATTTCTACACAGATCGGTATCACCTCCTTCGGCTCGGCCGCCGGCTGCTCTCGTAGCCTTCCCGCCGGTTTCGCTAGAGTGACGTCATTCGCCTCCTGGATCAACGCCCGCCTTTAAGCGTCTATTCATTTACTGATAAATAAATAATTTATTTATCCACATTTATTTTTTATTATTTCTTATATAATTATACATTTAAATCAGTTGTCGTCCTATACATTCTCATTTCTGGGTATAGTGACAGTTGCAAGTGTGGAACCTGAATAACATTCAAACAAGGACGCGTAACTCTGATTAAGAAAAATAATCTTACTCGTAGCAATTTTTGCGTCTGATAGATTACAGCTTTTAACAATCGATAATAACATTATTTCAACATCATTTTTATCAACCGTCAGCGTCCAATACGGTAAAAAATAAATATCTTCAATTGGTTCACACACGCGCGATTTACATCCTATTTTACTTATACATATACGCGCAGATTAGTGGGTATTCCGGCGCTTTTAACACCAGCGAGCCCCACATACCCCAAACTTCATGTGGGGAAGAGCGTAAATGAATTTTTCCAGCGAAAAAAAAACGATAAATGTTGAAGCAGTATTAGTTGGTTTAATATACATCTTGTTTTTTATTATGTTTAAATTGAAATATATATAATAATAAACACATATCCTTAAAAGTTTTTTTTAGCTAGTAAGTTCAACCAGTAAAATTGTAAGCTATTTCAAACAAGCCTAAAGTATGGACTCCATTAACGGTGTATAGTTTAAGTAGGGGACAGTGAAATCAATATCAATTATAGACTTTCGTAAAAAAGGCTTCCACGAGCAACTATTAATTGAATTTTTTTAAATTAAATCATAATACAACACACTACGAACGCGGCTAAATATGGCGTACCACATAAGATAGTTGATTTTTTTCAGCTTTTTCATTTTATACGCCAATTTGATATGATACATTGATGATTTTTTTCATAAAAATAAAATAAAAAGAATTAACCGTTTTCTTTTGACAATGAATCGGTGTTTATCTAATATGACAGAAAAAAAATCATAATAAAATATAATTAATCTAGACTTGTATACATTTGCTCGTGTATTATTTAGGTATAGATATATCACTATCATTACTACAGCACTACATACTATAAAACAAAGTCCCTCGCGTTTCCTGTCTGACTGTATGGACGCGATAAACTACAAAACGACTGAACGGATATTCATACGGTTTTCACCAATGGATAAAGTGATTCAATATGAAGGTTTACGTGGATAATTTATTAATGTTTTCTGTAAATTTGTTGCATATGACGATAATTGTTGAAGAAGTCGAAAAAACAACACATTTCACGTACTTCCTCCCCCCAACCCACCGCGACTTTAAGAAAAAACACTTTTTCCCAAGAATCGGTTTGCCGGATTAACAAAGAAAAATTTGTGCGAACGAAAACTAATCGAATATTGCAAGGTTCGTTTAGGGTAGGTGTATTTTAGGGTTGTTTTCCATCGCGCTTATTAATTTATTTATATTTTATTTTTTTCATTCTCTTTTGTCTATTATAATAATATCGTTTATGTTTTAGTTGTGGCATCGGTCGACGCTGAGCAATAGCAGTTATATAATCAATTAAAATGTACATTCTAAAACAAGGTTTAAGTCGAAAAAATATCGCACAGAACTTCGACCCTCGGCCGCACAATATTTTGTAATATATTTTTGGAATTTCTATAACACACCAATAAATCCCTTTCGGGACGGACAGGGATTTTTTTAACACGTATAACCTTATTGATTGATAGTCACAAACAAAATTTAAATCATATAATGATCTGAATAAATTTTTAATCATGAGCGTAAATAATTGTATTTCTTTCTAAAAATCAAAAAAATATATTTATATCTCACCAATCTTCCACCGAAAGTCAATAATTACTTGTGGCGGAATACATTTCGAGATCTGTTTGAACAATGGTCATGAATACGCTCAATTTTTTTCCATATGTCAAAGTCAAAGCCGAGTAGGACGGCAAAATATATATAAATCGCATAATAAATTAAGTCGCTAGTAATAACATAAATACATATAAGTTTCAAGGTGTTTCAAGTAAATATAAATTTACTATTCTTTCAATGTAAAAGTGGAAACTTTGTTGGGTTGTGTAAAACTTATTTTGTTATCAATGTATAATATTATGCTGTACCCAATAAATAAAAACAAATAGAGATATAAAATAAATAAACCGTCTTAATTCCCGCGATAGCTTCGCGGGAATAATGGTATGCGAAACTTTATAAGTATCGTAAGATATAATAATCATTAGTTGAACTGCAATTAACAGAATTGATAAAACGAATGCAGAATGACCGATAAGATACTGCTTAGTATATAAACCATATTTTTTCGGTAAACAATTCACTACTTCAACATGAAATTCCTGCTTGTCGTCGTTGGCTTGGTCCTGGCTGTCGCAGCTGAGGAGAAAATCTTCTCCAACTACCATGAAGAGATTGGTATCCCAGAAGCTGCACGCATCAAGCTCGCTGAGGAAGCTCAGGACTTCGATGGCTCCAGGATTACAGGAGGACAGTTGTCTGCTGTCGGCGCACACCCTCACTTAGTACGTGATATTTTAATTTCATTACATTGTTTTATGTTATAGTGCTATATTTGTTTTTTAAAACTTTTAAACTTTTAGGGAGGTCTGGTCATCACTTTGACTGACGGCAGACAGTCAGTTTGCGGATCTTCCCTCCTTACCAACACCAGGGCGGTGACCGCCGCTCATTGCTGGAGGCATGGTAACACCCAAGCTCGACAATTCACCGTCGTCCTAGGCTCTAACCGTCTCTTCTCCGGCGGACATCGCGTCAACACCAACAATGTCCAGGTTCACGCCAGCTACAACGCCCTACGCCTTTCAAACGATGTTGCCATTATAATATTGAGCCATGTCCCGTACACCGGTAAGCAAATCTCCGATACCGCTATATTTCACGTATTTATCTATCACCTTTTTTTACGATGGCGAAACGCATTTCGCGTTTCCCCTTCGGAAACAGTGGGGGGGTATGTGCGGCTCGCCGTATGTCCAGGGCACTGAGTGCGCCCCGGTCATCGGAATATCCACTAAAAAACCAGCGGTACCCTTCTCGTCTTAACGGGAGCGCCACGGGATTGCTTGGGCATGGGACGTTCCGACGGCCGACCCGCCTATGAGGGCCTCCATTAACTAGATTTATATATCAGCTGACTTAACTATTTGTATTACATATTTAAATGTGTAATTCTATGTCTTTAGCAAGCATTCAGCCCATCGCCCTCGCCAGTGGCAGTAACAACTACGTCGGGACCTGGGCCACAGCTGCCGGTTTCGGTAGAACCGGTGACAGTGAGTTAACATTCCGTCATCAATGTTTTTTTTTTACATTACAGAATAAAATTATTTACTTTCTTACATGTTCATTTTTCAGATGTTGGTATCAGCAACAACCAGGCAAAGAGTCACGTTAACTTACAAGTAATCACCAACGCCGTGTGCGCCAACACTTTCGGATCTCTTCTCATTATCTCCTCCACGTTGTGTACCGCCACCCAAAATGGTCAGAGCACCTGTGGCGGAGACTCCGGTGGTCCTCTAGCTATCGGCAGCGGCACCGGTCGTACTCTGGTCAGTATTTTATTGTTTACTTGTATTTCACATCGCCGTCATTTTACTTATATATGATTCAAACATAACAATTCCAACAAGAAGCAAGTTTTCGATTCACTTAATGGTTAGGTACGGTATAGCTGCATGATCTAACTTCAATTTCATTGGTAGTGGGCATAATTGTAAGTTCATATACATTGCTAATATATTTTTTTACACAGATCGGTATCACTTCCTTCGGCTCAGCGAACGGCTGCACTCGCGGCTTCCCCGCCGGTTTCGCCAGAGTGACCTCATTCAACTCTTGGATTCGCGCCCGCCTTTAAATATCTAATTTTTTATGGTTCAATAAATAATTAATTTATGTAAAGTTGTGTTTTACTAAGAGTATTATGTCGTCATGGGTAAACTGTTACAATATTACGTTGTTAAATAGTAATGGTAATGGGTAAAGTGATATAATAGATTTCTTAGACAATACAGTATAGTAACAAAGGGCATATCTTTAAATATATATTATATATTTCTACAAATAGTATAAGACTAAAACGCAAAATTCCTCGTTCTGTATCTACGGTAACGCATTCTGCAACACGCTGCGGGATTCTACATACGATTTTTATTAATTGAAATGGCGTTAAGCGAGGAAGGTTCATAAGGATAATTTGTAAATATTTTTACAAAATGGCTGAATTATTTTTATCTATTACAGATTAGTAAAACATAAACTATTCGCAAAATCATTTTCTGGTCTTGATAATTAATTCTTATTAAGAAAAATACGTACATAGTTAACTTAGTGACCATTGGTATTTAATATAGATTAAAATTGTGTTTTACACTATACTTTAGTAACACACAGAAAAGTAGGGCTATATGATAGCTCGTCGTAATTAAGTTGGCATTTAGGTTTCTTCGTAAGGTTATTTTATTTTACTATTTTAATATATGTTATGTATATCCTTACTAATGTTAAAAGAGATAGCTTGAATTTGGTAACTTTGTTAATAAAAGCGGAGAATAAAAAACAAATCACGACACCAATTTGAAAAAAAAAAACTATTTGAAATATACTTGTTCCAGATGGACATGGGCTATATAAATAAATTATAAAAGCTAAATTCAAAACGACATCTGTCTTACTTATACTAAATCGGAAAAAGTGTACCTTCCATGGCATAAATGAATAATTAAAGTCACATGAAAATAAATAATGGCTGAATTTTTCTCCATGAAAGTTATAAAATACAGCATTTATTTATTTTCTAGGTATTACTCACATTATCTATTTTTGTCTTTAATTTTGTTCGAAAATCATCTTTTCAACACGGTATTAATATATTAAATATAAATTATTTTTTATCTTATGTATATCTTTATCTTAAGTATTTTAAAATATTTGCCCTTTTTCATTTAACTTCAGTTAATGGCCGTTATGATATCGATCAAGATAATAAAAAATTAAGATATGAAGTAAAGTTCCAATAAAGAACTAATTTCTTTTACGTTACGCCTTCCTATGAAATAAAAAAAGGCAATAATGGATACTCCGTTGTAATGGCACGATCTTCCTTAATAGTTATATGTATATCTCTTTTCAAGATGGCGCTCCAAGCAATAACAATGATCGATTTTATTTTTGTAATTGTTCAAATTATTTTATTGTTTAAATGTTCTCGTGGTAGAGCTTTGTGTAAGCTCGTCTGGGTAGGTACCACCCACTCATCTGTCACATATCATCAGTACTTTGTATTGGCGTGTTCCAGTTTAAAGGGTAAGTAAGCCAGTGTGTCGTCACAAGGGGCATAATACTACATACTAGTTACTACATAGGGGTACAATTGTTATGTGAACTTAGTTCAAACATTTTTCTACAACAAACCATTTCTCACAATGCTATTGGCGTTGGTGACCACTTACCATTAATTGTCCCATACGCTCGTCCGCCTACCTTTACAATAAAAAAATGTCTAAAACCAGTAATTTATATTTCAATAGTTATTGGAAAATATTGGACTATTATTTATCAAGCTATTAATATTTCATATAAAGTGGACCCTGTTTTGATTGCTTGCAACTTATAAATACATTTTTGATGTTTAATATATATTGTTAAAATGTTTAAGTTACAGTGACAATATTCCTAATAAAATCCGTTACAAATTATATATTTATTCTGAAGTTCAAGTTTAATTATTTTATTCAATAAGTTAAACTTAATTCCATTTCAATTCGGTTAGAAGCGTCTTCTGTGAACAGAATTAAAATACAGCTTGCTTATATTCATTGTTATATCACGGTTCTGTGTAGGTACGGTTATGTGAAACTGTCAATATTTATTCGCTTAGTGAGTTGATTTTTTAAGTATAACTTCTAATTCACAATTTTAAATTTTTATTGGAATAAATTACTGTTTTCCTAAAAGATTTAAATGAATTTTATAAATATAAATCTTTTCATAATCTATGACTAGAGTGAGTGAATAAAGGATGTGCAGGTTTTTCAATAAAAAATTAAATTTTAAAACACATTGCGTCGAAAAACTTCGTTACTGAAGGGGGCCCCCGACCGCAGTTTTGTTTTATGTTTTCCTTCTCCTGGTACGTATCCGAAAATATGTGCGTTAATGCAACTTCTAGATTACGTTTCGAAGACATTTCATACGAAATGCCTTCGTTTTCATACATATCTGATATCAGCTTTCTCGAGTCACGTGCGTTTCGATAAGTATATATGGATAAACATAATATGTCTTAATAATAAATAATTGATGATAAGACATATTAAATATATCACTGAGACTTAAGCCTCAAAGATAATCTGGAAGAGAATAGCATTCGCGACACTCCTATCAAACTGGCGATACTACAAGTTTAATATAATAGGTTAGGTAAATTTCTAAGCTCCCTTCCCCGAGGCGTGTTCTGCCGAGGCGCATGGTATCTCCTAGAGCACCACAATTGACCGCGGCAGTTTATTACAAAACTATTATTTACCGATAACCATGCAATCTATGACGACTAGCGTTGGGTTTTAAGTGGGTTTATGTTCTAAATAAATAGATTCTACTATATTATTTGCATTTTTAAATGTATATAATATCTATATAATATGTCTACATAGGTCTGCCTAATTTTTTGCCTATCTGTTTGAACGAAATAAACTAACTTTAAATTATTTGAAATATGACAATTTTTTTTCAAGATTTCTCTTTTTTTATAGCCCGGGAGGGCAAATGACTCTACTCCACCTGATGGTAAGTGGTAGCAAGAAGAGTGATTTGCACTAGCCGCCCCTGCCTTGCCGGCCCGCAAGATGCCTCTTCACGCCTCGTTTGAAAGAACCCAGGTCATAAGAGGAGTGGAACACGTATGCTGGTAAATAATTCCATGTTTTGGAGGTGCGACAAAGAAAAGAGTTGCCAAATTTCTTCGTGCGCGATGGAATTGATGTCACAGTTACACGGTGACATCGAGAGCCAGCAGACTTGGGAAGGAATGGGGAAGCAGGAATTAGGGAGAATAAGTCCTCTGAGCACTCGCCGTGATACAGTCGATAGAAAGCGCTCAGTGCCACTATCTCTCGACGCAATTTTAAAGGCTCGAGGGTGTTGGTGACCTTTATATCGCCAATAACACGTCGCTGCAACCGATCCAAGGCCTAGAGTAAGTACTTAGCGGAGCCATCCCAGAGTTGCGAGCAATATTCGACGCAAGACCGCCTGTGTTTTATACAACAAGAGCAGTTTTAATAATTAGCAGGTGCAACAGGGCTGTTTTAATAACAGCCTCAATGTGATCCCTTGGATTGAGGTCGCACCGAAAGTCAATTCCCAGTATGGCGACGTCGACGTAGTGCCACAGAGGGAGGGTCGATAAAAATCGTGACTGCTGGGAGTTCTCGTGCCAGGAAGTCTCCTATATATATTATGTATGACCTTTATTTGAACCGTGCCGAAGCATGTACGAGTATCCCGTATCTAGATATAAGCCAAACAATTTCCCTAATACAGAAACAAATCGCAAAAATACTGACAATACATCAGTATAATATCCAGTATTTATTCAAACGCTCTCAATTTAGAAACGGAGTAAAGTCATATAAGTAATTATTTCCCAGTTTTTACGAGTAACAGTCAACCTAGGCTAATCTGAAGTAATATTAGACACGTAAAAGTTATATTAATATTATTATATAGTAAATATGTAATAGTTACAATGAATGATTGAGGTAATTTTAATAAAAATAATAATAAAAAATACATTAAAAATATATCAATTCATCGAAAATATAATCAATTAATAATAATGTAAGACATCATTGATTATTGCCACTTTACAATAAACCATACGCTAATTTTAGTTCATTTAATCCATATGACAAATTAATGTAATAAATTATACCTTTTTATTATAATTAAAATATCGCTTTCGTGATAACGATTTCGCTGTTCAATGTAATCATATACATACAACTCTCCGCTCGCGGTTTCATTGTATACATAGCACAATTTATTTTCGTTCAAATAATAATTTGGACAACATGGACATAATGGCGGAATTCGTTCACTATCAGTCAACATTTAGGGTAATTACATAAACTTTATATTATTAATATTATATAGTAAATATGTAACACACATTCGACCACAAAATCTCTCATTACAAACTTTTTTATTAACTTGTAATGTCTGTAATTTGTTCGGGAGCAATTTTGCAACTCAATTTTGAGGGAGATATCTTCAACCGATTGAGCTGAAATTTTGTAATCATGTTAAGTTTGGATGACAATGCATGGTTAACCGTGTGACGTCATCCTAAATCCAACATGGCGGTACATCGAAAATGGCGGACTAGTTATTTTTAATGCACTCAGGAGCTGATTTCCCTACAGGCCGAGTAGGCCCGGGCCTAGGGCGGCAAAATTTGTGCCTTTTTTTGATAGTTGACAATTTGTGAATAACTGTTATGATTAATTATTACTCACAAATAGTTTTTTTCCGTATGAATCGTGTAAGCCGTTGTTTGTCAAGTTTAAATTGTTAACGCTGCTGTGCCTTTATTTATAAGAAATTTATATTTTTGTCAAAATAAACTTTTCATTGTTTACAAAGCTAAAGATGTATAAGATCATAGTTTTCGATATCCAAATAGACTAGTTTATGATAAAACACCAATAACTACTCTGTATTTGAAAAAATGTCATGCCATGTGTATTAAAATTTTTAATTAAATTCCAGATTCCTTAAAATTGTTAAATATCCGCCATATTACCAAAACATCAACAATAACTTTAATCTAACTTATGACTATTTAAAATTATAATTCCAATATGTAAAATTTGATTAACGAAGGAATTATTGTAAAATTGAGATCTTTAGTTAATAATATAATAATATAAGTAACTATGAAATGTGAATTCGAAATATACTATTTGCATGCTACAATGTGGATATATTGTGTTGTAATTATTATATTTCTTGTACACAATTCATGCAAATAGAGACTTATTATTATTAAATATATACAGAGTGTAACAAAATGCGTGTCCGACCCATTGAAGTGGTTATTAGGTATCGTTAGTCGGTTCTATTTATGTAATAATTTTTAAAATTTTAAGCAAAATTTTACCCCTAAAAAAAAAGAATTTGACTAAATAACGACAATTATATTGCAATACAGGCGCGGGCGTCAGCGCTCGATAGCTCTTACCTATCGGGTAGCTCGGACACGAGGTCATGACCTCAGTTATCCATGAAATTTTCGTCATTTATAATTGAAAATTACAATTAATATTTTTTTATGAGTAATTTTTTTTGCATGATATTTTAATTTTTTTTACATAAATAGTACCAACTTACGATACCTAATAACCACTTCACAGGTCGGACACGAATTTTGTTACACTCTGTATAGTATAATATTGATTTTATGATTTCTATATATATGTGTCAATTAATTACTTGATAAAAAACGGCTTATAAAGTCATGACAGTACATAATTATCTGTGTTAGATAAGACACAATCTATTTACTATATAATATAATATTATAAAAATAGGTATATTGTTCCAATGATTGCAAATGAAGCTTGTACAAAAGCAAAAAATGTTTTAGTATTAAAAATAAAGCCGTGTCAATAATGCAATAGGACCATTGAACAATTAGTCATTGAGCTAAGAGAGAAAGAGATTTTTTTTTATAAGATAGATGGACGAGCAAAAAAATATACATTCCATAATTCAAATTCAAGCGATAACAATTTCTTCGTTTTGTGGGGGAAACGTATATTCACTTGTAACATAATTCGGCCGTATGTATACGTGTCGGTGAAGGTAACTAGGTGACGCTTACGCATACGTTTTGCTTGGAGGTAGAGCTTTGTGCAAGCTCGTCTGGGTAGATACCACTCACTCATCAGATATTCTACCGCAAAACAGCAGTACTTTGTATTGTTGTGTTCCGATTTGAAGGGTGAGTGAGTTAATGTAATTACAGGCGCTAGGGACATAACATCTAAGTTCCCAAGGTTGGTGGCGCATTGGCGATGTAAGCGATGGTTAACATGTCTTACAATGGCATTGTCTATGGGCGTTGGTGACCACTTACCATCAGGTGGCCCATATGCTCGTCCGCCTACCTATACAATAAAAAAACATTGTCTAGTTGCTTCAACTTTGATCGGAACTATAAATGAAAGTATCGTTCCGAGCGTTATTATTCTAAGCACGAAATCTTCTTGATTCTGATATTATAATGAATATAATCATAATTACAAATATATTTAAATTTTGCCTATAGACATTTGCACTCATGGGGGTATTCAGGTTTGTACATAAGTAATTGATGTGTTCACACAAAAAGAAATATATCGTACATATGTATGTATGTATGTATATATATTTCATTTTTAAATACATTTGTGAACTATTGTTGTCGGTCATGAATATTTAAATAAAGAAAAATGGTGAAATTTCTTTTGCCAAAGTAAATAATATAACGATTAATTTATAATCGATATTAATTATAAAACTTTTAATGATTTTTATCATTGTAATCTCTATAATATATATAATGTGTATTATTAAGCTGAAGATATTGTATGATTGAACGTTGTAATCTCAGTGATCAAATTGATAGTGATTACAACAATTTGTATTAGATATTGAAGAAGCTAATATATATCTTCATTATCTTTAATAATTAGGTATACTTCTAATTTAAGCAAATATTATCCTAAGCGGCTTGAGCGCCAGATTGTTACCTGGATGGTTTTTTTTAAATTATAGATTGTCACGAGGATAGATGTCGAACCAGGTGCTGTCAAGTTTCAGATATATATTTTTTTAATTTATCGCCAAATTTTTTGTACAGTTCAGTTTAGTACCTCTTTTTTTATTTAAATCAATATATTTCTTATTCTTCACTTATTAACATCTCATTCCTTTAAATATATCTCCGATTGAAACCTTTCATTTACCAATCTAGACTAAGACTATATAATCAACGAAATAGTAACTATATATAATAATAATAAGGTCCTCCAGACCGATTTCGTACACGGCGGCCAATCTCAAGAGAGATTAGTCAAGTGCGCAGGAGATATTATAGTGCACAAGTGTGTGCACAATCACAGGTGCACTCTCTTTTCCTTAGCTCTCATAATCCGACACGACCGGAAAGAGTTCAGGCGCATGACCAACGGCTTAATGTGCTTTCCGAGGCACGGGAGTGTACACACTTCCGATTTCCAGACTCCGGGCTGCTACTGAGAATTTTCTGACAGAAAACCCCAATAACTATTTATTGGCCCGAACTGGGAATTGAATCCAGGACCACCGAGTCTGCGGCCTTATATTAAGCCACTAGACCAACGAGGCAGTCAACTTCATATAAAAATTAACCGATAAAAAAAACTGTATGATACGATCACTGCAGCGATGAAAAATTATATAATACTATATGTTGATATGATAATGATTATATGATAATAATATTAATGGAAAGTTTATGTTTTTTAATACCAATTTTAATAGTACAAAAGGCAAATGACTCTATGCAACCTGTTGGTATGTTGTAGTAGAGCCTAAGCGCGACGAGTCAGTACTGTCGGAAAGAATGATCTGCACTAGGCATCCTCACCCTGTCGGCAAGATGTTTCTCATCTCGTTTGAAGGAAGTAGGAACCCAAGCTATACGATAGTTGATCTTATCGGACCAATCGTAATACACCATTAATATTATCAAGCTCGATTGTTTCAAATTGAAAAATACTATGGTCATTTTAGACCATGTAGGTGTTTAACGCTCGAACTAATATCGGGAGATCAAATGATGATTAATGAATATGGCCGATTCAATCAACGCCATCTATCGCGACCGAATAGTAACACGCCATTATACAGTAGGATACGAAATCTGTGAAAAAAAAATCGACCTTGATGTGTTTCATTGAAATAATACCAGGAAAGAAGTCTCGTTAAAGATTTCGTTTATTCGATTCGATAAAGTTAAGTTTACGTTGGATTTTAAACATTTTGGGTTTTGTTATATCGAAGTTCATAACTTTATTATTGACATAAATATTAAATATTATAATAGGTGGCAGCAGCTGCCTTGCTTAGCGCTGACAATAGGCACGTGTGGACGCACTATACGTCACCCAGTGCCAATGGACACGAAGTCCGAGTTACGCATCGTTTATATCAGTTTAGCAAATTATAAGACGATAAGATTATTGTCAAACACGCGTTTTATGTACGCCTAAAACGAAACGGATGTTCGTAAATGACGCACGATCTTTCAATAGCGATCGCTTGGTAACTAAAAATTACGGAACGACAATTTTTTCCTGAAAATATATTACTTTTTTCTTACGTACTAATTTATTAAAACATATTTTTGAGCTATATATTAATGGCGTAAATATTATTCTTCGGGCTCTGAAAGCTATAAAATACTATTTTCTCATAATAGGAAACTGAAAAAAAGAAACGGAAAAGCGAGGGACTCACCGGCGGTGGTGCGCGGCCAGGCGCCGGCGCCGGCGGCCGCCAGCAGCGACAGCAGCACGCTCCACTCCGACGCGCTGTGCACGTTCTGCGCCGACGTCTTCACCAGCTCGTACAGCCCGCACGAGATCTGCACACAGCGGGCCCGTCAGAGGTCGGCGGCGCGAGCGAAACGTACCGGAGGGGAGGCACTCACGACGTCGGCCTGCTGGTAGAACAGGCGGTAGGGCAGGCGGTACAGCAGCGTGAGGTGCGCCAGCAGCGGCGGCGCGGCGGCCTCGCAGCGCATGAGGCGCGCCACGCAGCGCAGCAGCGCCGTCAGCGCGCGCGACAGCGGCCCGGCGCCGCGCGCGCCCGCCCAGCGCACCGCGCGCGCCGTGTGCGGGCCCGCCGCCGCCCACACGCACACGGCGCGGTCGCTGCGGACGGGGACACGTTAGGCGATCTCGAGCGCCGGGGAGGGGAAGGGCGCTTATTATTTGCACGAAACGATTCGAGACCGGACGACTCGGGGGTAAAATTGGCGCGGTCCGAGTCGACCGGGCCCGTGCGGTAGCCGTTTTAGCCTCAGTGGTCTATTATGGTAATCGAAGGCTCATTTTATTTCCCTGTTTCGACTCGGTGGTAGAGCTTTGTGCGAGCTCGTCTGGGTAGGTACCGCCCCTTCATCAGATATTCTACCGCAAAACAACAGTACTCGCTATTGTTGTGTTCCGTTTCGAAGGGTGAGTGAGCCAGTATAATTACACTGGCACAAGGGACATAACATCTTAGTTCCCAAAGTTGGTGGCGTATTTGCGATATAAGCGATGGTTAACATCTCTTACAATGCCAATGTCTATGGGCGATGGTGACCACTTTCCATTAAAACCATGATTCATACTAACCGGTTTTGTATGAGCGTCTGCCCGAGTAGCTCCAGGAAGAAAATCGTGATGTCTTCCAGCTGAGGGTTCAGTTGTATGCTGTCCGAGTCGGGCGGGGTGCCGATAGCGACCATTGCCTTGATTAACTCCTGAATATTAGAAATTCGGTAATTAATTTGATACATATTCTATGCCAAAAATGACATCCTTTCATGAGCTCAAAAAATATTAACATGAAAAAATATGAAATTGGTCGTTAGAGTGGCAATTTATAATTACATTACAATTATAATAAGACACCGCGAAATATTCGCTGAGCTCTACCTCCAGTAGTGGAGAGACACAAGAAGAAGAAGAAGAAATTATATAAAAGTATAAGTTTCGTTAATCTATAATATTATAAAGTAACTCTGCCTGTTACGCTTTTAAAGTTAAACAACTGGTACGCAACAAAAAATTCATAAAATTTTTACGAAATCAATTTTAATCTTATATATCCAACCTAATGATCATGTTACCTGCAAACTTTCCAGCTGCAGAAACTTCGTCTCCGTGACCAGCAGACCCGGGAAGTTGCACTTGGCAACGCAATCGGTAGCCGCGTCTATCAACACCTTCTCGTGGGGAGTCGGCGCTCGGATCGCTGGAAGTACATTATTTATCAATCACGCAATTCTTAGTAGATTCTTGAAAGGCTAACAAAGCTATTGATTCCGTGCCTGAACGAGAATGAATCCGGTAGTAACACTTTTTCTGCAACGAAATTACTTAATCAACTTCATTATAAAATATTTACATAAAAATTAAAGTATAATCCTGCATTCAGACATATTGAGCTTCATTTAATAATGTCTTTATCATTAACACGAATAACTCAGGAAATATCACACTTTGTCGAAAACATGCTGTCGGTAGATATTGGCTCTAAGATTATAATATAATATCAAAATATAAATAGTATATTCAACATACCACTTTCCCCGAGCGCTATGTAGGAATATATGCTTGAGAGCAACCCACTATCGCTGCCTCTCACTGCTTCCCGTATCAGCGACACTTTGCCCTCGGGCGCCAAGTAATCTTCTGCTTCCACCAGGCACTATATTCGCATACGAACATGACTTCATTATACATCAATATAGAAAAATGAATTATGTTCATTCATAGTATAAATATACCATTCATTAATAAAACTACATTCTCTAATTTTATTTACTCTGTGTCGCATAAAAAATCAGTAATTATTTTAGATGAATTAAAAGTTTTTGAATCTTAAATTTGTCCCGTTTCTTTCGTGACTATCCGAAAGAAGTTTATTGCAGTTGTCATCACGTCCATATAGTAATAGTCGTGTTACTTTCTCGCTCTAATATATTTCCTGCGCTGTCGGTTAGTTTTAGATCACGATAGGTCAAGTTAATTGGTTATTATGCGCCGGCACGGGGCAGCACCTGCGGCAGCAGCCGGCCGATGTAGAGCGTGTTGACGATCTCCAGCACGTGCCGCCAGCTGTCGCGCACGCAGTCGGCGTGCCGCGCCGCCACCGCGCACGCGCGCCGCAGGGCGCACTGCGCCTTGGTCGCCTGCCCCAGCGTCACGCCTGCGGGACAAACCCTCCACTATATTTCGGCTCCTTCGAGTAGACCACGAGCGCAGGCGGCGGGCCGACGCGACGCACCGATGGCGATGTAGGAGGTGTGCTGCGGCGCCAGCAGGCCGGTGAACTTGCAGAGCGTGAGCAGCAGCGTGTCGAGCGACAGCGTGTCGGCGGGCAGGCGCGCCAGCAGCGCGGCGCAGCGCTCCAGCCCGCCCAGCGCCACCAGCGCGGGGCAGTCGCGCGCGTCGTCGGCCGACACGTCCGCCGCGCCGGGCGGCGCCGCGCGCTCGAACGCCGCCGACAGCGCCGTCACCTGCACCGATACACTGCGTACTTAGCCGGTCGGTGCACGTGCGTGCGTGTGTGCGTGCGTGTGTGCGTGCGTGTGCGGACCGCGGGCGGGCAGGCGGCGGGCAGCAGGCGCGCGTGCAGCGCGTGCGGCGCGGGCGGCGCTCGGCGGTAGCGCGCGGCGGGGGCTCGCGCGCGGCGCTGCAGCACGCGCCACAGGTAGGCGTCGCGCAGCGGGCCCACGCGCTCCGCCGGCATCACCATCTCCTCGTTCCTGCAATACGCGAACGCCTGATTGTAGCCGGTCGTGACCGTTGCCTTCGTTGTATACATTTATCGCATAAACTAAAAATGTTATTCCCAACTCTACATCCCCAGTTCTGTATATAATCCAGCGATAACCGTGTCTTGACCGATAAGTAGCCTCGAAACGGCTGACCGTGCGCGGCCGGGCAGACGTCGTTGATTAGTAACCTGTGTGTTTGTGTGTCAGCGATTAAAGGCACAAGCGATCTGTAAATCTCATTCTTGCGTACCACCACAGGCGTAGTACCACATACGACGGTATGAGCTATCTTGGATATACATAAAAAGTTCTTTCCTCCTCTGCCTTTAAAAAATTATAATCTTGGTCTGATAAGACGGAGACAGAACAAAAACTTCATAAGAGTACAAGAGCGCGTTCGACTTACTTTATCGAATGGAATATAGCTTCCAGCATCGTTTGTTCGAATTCTCCGTTTCCATTGCAACCACGAAGATTGCGCACGAAGTCCTCCACCGTCATCGGCACGTTCAATTTCTTCGCGTTATTATTGTGCTGGTCCACGTTCAACATGATCACGGCGTACGCCAAACGAAACGCGGCATCGGTGTTCGCGAAGGGTTCACCATTTGTCGACTACAGAAAACACAATTGATCTTATGTACATTCATTCCAAACTTTTAATGCGTCATAAAATTAAATAATAGAAAACAAAGTAAAATTTGAGGACAGTTCAGGCCAACCTACAATTCACGGTAGCATGCGCAAGCGATCCCGTGGCGCTCCCCTTAAGATGGGAAAGGTACCGTGGTGGTTTTAGTCGGTAGGAGTCCATTCTACATCACATATGGAGGGTATCCAAGATGGATTTCCCCACGATAAAAAAAAGGCCAACCTACAATGCAACAGGGTGATGGAAGGAGCATTTAACCTCTTCAAACGAAGAAAAGGCCTACGTCGATGCGGTTACTAAATGTTAAGAAATGTTTCAAACGATAGAGTTATCTCTCACATGCCAGCGCTCGGCGAACTTCTCCATGACGAGCGAGATGAGCGGCGCCTCGCCGGGCAGGCGGAAGGTCTCGAGGTAGAGGCGCAGCGCCTGGTCCACGCGCAGCGCGGTGTAGTCGAAGCTGTCCGCGAACGCCGACAGGATGCTCGGCCCGCCTTCTTCCTCGCGGGACGACCGCTTGCAGATATATTCACCTGGCGCGCAAAAATTATACATTATCTCCAATACCGCTTCAATTATATCGCGATTGTAGTCAGGCAATTGGTGAAAGAAATTCATGCCTAACAAGTCGCCCGTAAAACTTCTTTATAACCAAAGGCCTTATAAAAACAATCATCATATTTTTATTTGTATTTTATTACAATTTTACGTGGCATCTCTATTAAATGAACCATAAGATACTTAATAATCACGAGAGAAGAGAGAAAGAGAGAGACAATCAAGAAAGAAGTATTCTTGGCTTTGAAAACTGGTGTATAAAATTGGATTGCCAACTAATTTAGAGTTAACTACGCCTTTTCCGATGCCGAGATGGCCCAGTGGTAAGAACGCGTGAATCTTAACCGATGATCGTGGGTTCAATAATATGGGTGGGTATAATTCATCTAGTGCTTGACGGTGAAAGAAAACATCGTGAAGATTCCACCAACCCGCATTGGAACAGCGTTGTGGAAAAAGCTCCAAAACCTTCTCCTCACAAAGAAGAGAAGAGGCCTTAGCCCAGCAGTGAGAAATTCACAGGCTGTTACTTTTCTACTTTACGCCTTTTATTATAATAATATGCCCTTTTATATTGGAAACATCTCCATTTTTAGAGGCGACTCACCAATCATTTTCTTGTCCAAATCTGGGTTCTCTCTGAGAAACAGAGCTACTTGGTGCGGATCCAACGGGGTGGGTAACACACCATGCTCCTGAAGGAACTCAATACCCCGCTCCGGTTTCTGGTTGAACAGCTCCGTACCTTGAGTTACCCACTGAGGAAAAAAATTTATAATTAAGAGTATTTCAGGATTCGTCTACTATTTGATATTCTCTGACTGAATCTAACTCATTAATCGTTCCACATATTTTTTTGCTGATATAAAACTTAAATATTTTCGTAGTAACACAATTTACCTTCTTCATATTTGTAACATTGTCCAATTCAGCTTCAGACGGCAAATCCGTAGACGGCTTATGTCTCCCAGTTCTCCCGCCGCCGAAATACTGGCTAATATCGTGAGTCACGTGATCGCTGACTACAGAAGCATCGTCCATCCCACCGAGCTCCAGAGTCACGTGACCCCCTCGTACGTCGAACTCCACCTCTTTCTCCTCTTCCACGTTCTCTATCTCCACTTTTTGCATCGTGCCCATTTCTATAGCATCGATGATCGTCATCAACGCTTCCAACGACATCGTGTGGATATTGTAAGCGGTCGAAGAGACGACGTTCTTCGATAACAACTTCGCAAGTTCTTCGAAAACATTGGTGCAGTAAACGTCACAGTCAAAATTCAGATACAGTTCCGTACAAAGGCCAGGTATCCTGAACATTTGGGCTAAATTTTCCAACGCTATGTGGTGTATTTCTTTCAATTCGTATATTGATTTCGTCGTGTCCGCGGATATTATATCTATTATTTTCTTAAAGAATGCCTCCATTTGGTACTTGAGGTGGATTCTGAGGGCTTCGAAAAGGAGAAACCAGATTTGAAGATCCAGCGCGAAAATCGATATTCTTTCCGTATCTAGCAACTGAAAATAAAATTAACTTATATAGTATTTACCATATTCAATTCAATGACAAAAAGTAAAAGCAAATATTAAACTAAACAAAATTATAAATAATTAAATAAACATATTTTGAACTATATTTAGTATAGAAACCATTAAAATAAAAATAAAAAAACATGATTGCCATGTATGAACATTTACAGCCAATGTCACTCAGGACTCAACGATATCAAAATTAGTTTGGACATTTAAAAATTATAGTGGAATAAAGAAACACATATATATGTAAATAAAAAACAAAACATCATAACCATGTTTTTTTTGGATAGTCGTTTTAAAACCTTGAAATTCTGAAAGACCATTAGGTAGCATAGCAAGCCAGTAATGTTCGAGTAACTCACACTCAACAAGTTTTTGCAAAGCGGATCCTTTACTAGGTAGAGCAGTGACGGATACTTGGCGATCTGATCCGCTCCAACTTCAAGCGCGGTGGCCACCAGACTGAGCCCTAGGTGGACCATGGCGGACGTGTTCTGCGTGTCTAGTGGATTGCACAGAGATATCAGGAATCTGGAAAAAATAATACTCGGGTTGAATTATACAAATGTAGCCTATTTACCAATCAGTGTACTTGATGTAAGTAAGATCTAACTTTTTGTCTAATTAGTAAGCTAATAAATTTTACCGTTGCTATTACTGCACTACTATTGCTATATGCAAGACTTCAGTGGAGCCCTCGTTTGTCAACTCTGGCATGGTTTATGCAGCAGTTTAGCAGTTTATGTGTGACGAAAAATTAGGCACACGACTGATATCGAAACAGCCAAAATTTAACAGCAGTTAACAGCAGTACTTGCTATTGTTGTGTTCCGGTTTGGAGGGTGAGTGAGCCAGTGTAATTACAGGCGCATTGGCGATTTAAGCAATGGTTAAAATATTTTACAATGCGAATGTCTATGGGCGTTGGTGACCACTTACCATCAGGTTGCCCATATGCTCGTCCGCCTTCCTATGCAATAAAAAAAAAAAACTAACCTGAACAACTCCCGCACACAGACCAACCCATATGGTTGCAAGTTAAGTGACTCGTCCTGTGGCGTGAAACGAATGCCTCTATTATTTACATATTCTTCTAACTTCTCGCTGCTTTCGTTTTGGACATCCTCTTTGGCGGACTGAGGTTCCGGTTGCGTAGAATCTGGTAAATCTGGAAATAAAGAATATACATTTATTGTAGTAGATGTAGAACACAGATGCACTCTCTGTTCCCTCATTCTCATTGCCCGATGGATCCTGATTCAAGGAGGCTCCGCTCAACTCTTCTCGAGGTTATTAAAAAACATAACCTGTACCCTTGTGGTGTAAAAGGGTACACTTTTGTTTTTATCTAGACAAGTTTACTCTTCATCGAATCGTTTGTAGGAAATATATATATTTACAACAACAACTATGCGTGTTACGGTCCTTATTTAAATTGACTTGGTTAGTTTACTGTTTTCAGGTGTATGTATTATGACTCGTGGTCGCCCCTTGTGTGCGTGTATGTATGTACCAGTGCGTGCGTGCGGGAGTGCGGGCGTGTGTGTGTGCATACGTGTGTGTGTGCGAGCGTGTGTATACCATACACGTTAATCTATAACGAATAATAGCAAGGAAATGAATATACCATCAACATCCGTAGCTTCGACAACTTCAACGTCGTCTTCATCGGGTTTCTTCTCATCTTCAGTTTCGTTTTCTCCGCTCTCCGTGTTGTTCACGCACTTCTCCAGCAGCTGAGTTATGGACGAGTTTTCGGTCGCGGCCAAGTCCATAGACGAGTGACGCGCGTGTTTCTTGGCCGGACTTTTGACTTGATCGACTGGTTCGATTGTTATTTCTGACTCGTTTAACAGATTCTTATCTTGACTGAAAATTATGAGATTACATGATACATTACATGAAGTCATTTCGATAACCTTTTTTTTTTT
This sequence comes from Nymphalis c-album, assembly GCA_963151315.1. NCBI lineage: Eukaryota > Metazoa > Arthropoda > Insecta > Lepidoptera > Nymphalidae > Nymphalis > Nymphalis c-album. Next base: position 1,656,060 of record OY720602.1, on the reverse strand, counting down.
AAGTTGAAAATCAGGCAGTTTGCAGTTAACCTTCCTAGCGTCATTTGATTTTACAGACACTAATTTATTTTATTTAAAACTGATCAATGAGAAGGTTTGTTCAATTTAAAGCTTATCTCAAAATATTACAATGAGCTTAACAAACATTATTTGACTCACTGAACATAAATAAATTCATACAAACTTCTTCTTCTTTCAAATGTCAAATCAATAATGATAGAAAGAGATAAATCAGTGTAACTGTAACTTAATTTATTTACTTTATTTTATATTTATTTATTTTGAACAATTAATAAGGTCCTCCAGACCGTTTCGGCCACGGCAGTCAATCTCAAGAGAGACTAGCCAACTGTGCAGGAGATATTATAGTGCACAAGTGTGTGCACAAACACAAGTGCACTCTCTTTTCCTTAGCTCTCATAATCCGATGGGACGGCAATCCGACACGACCGGAAAGAGTTCAGTCGCAGGACCAACGGCTTAACGTGCTTTCCGAGGCACGGGAGTGATCACACTTCCAACTTCCAGACTCCGGGCTGCTACAGAGAGTTTTCTGACAAAAAACCCTAATAACTATTTATTGGCCCGATCTGGGAATTGAACCCAGGACCACCGAGTCTGCGGCTTTATATCAAGCCACTAGACCAACGAGGCAGTCAAATAATACATAATATACATAAACAATATGTGCGACAGTAACTACTATAGTACTGCGTCGTAGTTACTAACGCCCTCGAATTCGACAGTATATTTTGCTTTTATCATTTATTCAATATAAAATTAAAAATAAATAAAATTTAACAAAATTTAAAATTGACAAACACATTTACACAGATATTAAGTAACATTGTTAATCAAGAACTGTTTGTATAATATTATATAATCATCATATAATCATTATACAATCATAAATAAATAGAAGTATATAATCTACGTTTATATTATTTTATTTGACAAACACATGTTATATTACTTTGAATTAAACAATAAATAAATAATATAATTACAATCAAGTTATAAGATTTGGCGTTCTATTTTTAAAAATACTAACTCGAGTTTTATAAGAAATCAGTTTCACTTTTGGATGCTAAACATTGTATAATTTTATACATATCAGTTATTAGTGCGCAGTTTATGTGATAGTGTATTTTTAATATAAAACTGTCAATAATCCACATCATCAACATATAAACTTACTTGATTCTTTGAACATTTTGCTTATTCGAGTCCGAATCGACTTCAGCGTCAACGACGCTGGTCTGTTCCGTAATTGACGACTTCCTCTCTAAGGAATTTGTACCTTAAACAGAAAACGCTAACATTTATTTTAAACGTTAACATAATATGTTTTTTTTTTTTTAATAAGTCTGTAATCTATTCTTACAAATCATAAGTGAAAATTACTTGTTTAAAAAGAAAACACAAATAAGTATGACTTTACAATTAATATTAAAAAATAGCAAACAACAATGCCATTAATTAGTTTAAATGCTAACAGAACTAATACGACAAATATTCCTTGACAAAGTTCGAAGTACTTCGCGCCAAAAGTGATATTTCTATTCTATGACTGGCGATGACGTGCTTTTTTTTATTACATACATATATTCCAGCACAAGGAATTGAAACATTCGGTCGAAAATTATTAAGACTATTGAATTTCACTACTCGGGACTTAAAATATACTTTAAGTTTAATGGAGTCAGAAATAAAAAAATTACAAGAGTTTTCGAATTTTTATATAAGCCTAGTTTCACTTAAATAACGCTGTTTATTTACATATTAAAAAAAAAATCTAATAAAGCTTGCTACTCAGCTACTCTTTAGTATTTTAATGTATGTAAACATATTGTGTTGACTCGTAGAGTTATTCTGAAGAGGCGCCGGTACTTATGGGTAGCCAACTGCCTCCTATATACAAAAATTATGTGTTGGGTATGTCTTGATAACCATACCCCGCACACCGCGAACGGCGTACGTACCATCAAAGCGGTAAACACCCTTTTTAATAAAATATTTTCATCGTCGACACTATATATTTTGCGGCGAACAACTCGTTAGCGCGATTTAAATACGTTCAGCGCCATCTAGTGAGCACATTTCGGAAACTTTATTTCCCTATAACCTTAAGTAGGTTACCCGCTAAATACAAAGTTTACGAGGGATAACCTATATTATATAAAAATTAACAAATTGAAATAGTTAAGTATATAGTTTTATTTATAGTCAACACAAGTAAGAATAATTACATAATAAGTAATATAATACGTATTACGATCGAAAAAAAAAAATAATCAAAAAATAAAAATGGAGCTTTTTTACAGTTAGAACTTTCATTTAAATCGAGCTTAATGGTTATAAAAAACGAACGTATACGATAAATAAATATAATTGTATACAATTCTTCGATGGTAGAATCTACATTACGAATCGGTGGTAGCTTTAACTAATAAAATTAGCCTTCTATATATATGTATGTTAAAAGTATATTATGACATAGGGAATAGACTTCAGCACATGCAATACTTACTGGTAGCTGGCGCCATTTTCTTCTTAGCGGACTTATCCCTACGCTTCAGCGACAGACCGACGGTTGAGAAATTCGTGGCCGCGTCTTCCGGGGGGAACAGCGGTAGTCTCATAAAAATCAACTGAGTCATGTCACGGAGACATTGCTCGGCGTTGCGACGCAGGAGTTCTGTAAAATTGTTTTATTTTTAATTACAATAAAGCTACAACTAAAATCTTTTGAGTTATATATGTATTTACTCCTTTAATTATAGCATGCACCTTATATAACTAAACAAAATAAATATATAAAAGTAAAATTTAAGAAACATTTTAAACATGACAAAAAATGTTTGAGGTTGTGTTCAATTTCATTCTCCTACTTGCTAGTGATAGTTTCTTAAGAAAAGAACCCATTTTAATGTAATATATAAATTTTGTTTTATTTTAAATTTAATTAGTTGTTCATTATATACTCTATACTGGTAAAATATCAAAATTCTTTCATGATGGATGCGTTCACAGACTCTTATAATTTTGTTGGATACAAAAAAAAGAGTTACTGCAGCACTTATGTGGACCTAGAAAAGCTAGTTAATTATGAGTTGTTTTTCTTACCTGTAAGTCTCGTCTCAAAACATGTTCGGAAACAGCTGAGCATTATCTCACAAACACTTTCATCGGTCAACATGGCACCTTCTGGACTCAGCATTAAAGTACGTAAAACCTAAAACATTTATTTTCATATTTATAATTAACAAAAGCTCATAAAAAAACAATATTTTAAATTCTAAATGAAATGCGATACATTAAAGTTTTTTGCCACAAATATACATAACTAGAAACATTAAACCTAAACTTCATAAACAATTCTTGCATCAGTTAAGTTCGGGTGGGATCGACGCACTAAACAATTTTTATACGCCCCCCCCCCCCCCCCCAACCATCAAGTGTACAGTGAAGTTATATAGACGAATTAATTGTTTGGTGATGCATAAAAAAGAAGCAGTCTATAGACGATTATAATTTTTTTTATGATATAGGTTAAGAAAGAAGAAGGCAATCATTCACAGTAATATAAGAATATTTAAAATAATGAAACTGTTTAATACATATTTGTAACGGGATGATATGCAAAATGAATTACTTGCAAAATCTTCAAAAGCACCACACCATCCGATGAATGGTCAGTACCAACAAAACGTGCATGGGTGACTGCATCAGCTATGTCTTCAACTGTTGCTGGTACACTTGAATGAGTAGGGTCTGAAATATGTCAATGTTTACATCATATTTATCAAAAGTAATTATAATTTATTAATTTATAATGTAAGGGTGTAATGGAATAACAGAGCACTCTATGAACAAGGCGTACACAGTAAATTATACAAAATACTGTGATACTGAGTCACATAAAATTTATATCTGAAATTTAATAACCATTGAAAGGTATACACCTCACAAACCATGTAAATTTGATTTTTATTAATTTTATCATTTTGGCTCGTCTGGGTAGGTACCATCCACTCATCAGATATTCTTTGCAAAACAGCAATACTTGGTACTGTTGTGTTCCGGTTTGAAGTTGGAGTGAGCCAGTGTAATTACAGGCACAAGGGACATAACATCTTAGTTACCAAGGTTGGTGGCGCATTGGCGATGTAAGCAATGGTTAACATCTCTTACAATGCCCGTGGACAATATCTATTTTCTATGGACGTTGGTGACCACTTACCATCAGGTGGCCCATATGCTCGTCCGCCTTCCTATGACTAAAAAAAAATAATCATAGACTAGCTTTGGCCCGCGGTTTCAAGCTCGTATAATTAATAAAAATATAATAAATAAAAAAGTGAAGCAGTGGACGGCAATAAGATGAAAAAAAAAATAAGCCTAGAACCTTTCTCAATAAAAGGACTAACACAAAAATAATTTTTAAATTCGAACCAGTAGTTTCCTGAGATTAGCCAAACAAACAATCTCTTCAGCTTTATATATTAGTATAGATATATTTTATAGTTATATATCAGATAGTTGAACAAGGAATAGCCACCAGAATATTATATAAATTATATAAAACTTAAATAAACTTAATACATAGCTGTATAGAGGAATGAAAAAAAAATCTGGTTTTTTTTTAAATACACTTTCTTTAATAGATTTATTAAATTTATATAGGTACTCAAATTACTAGTTATGTTTTTATTTTTAAGTTAATGTAACATTTTTGATTGTTAAAGTAGTTGAGATTAAGCACTTGACATAATTTATTTATTTTAAATTAGATATCTTATTAATCTCTTTATCATTTAACCTAATTTACAATCAAATATTATTATTAAAAATTATAGAAATTTATAAACGGTTAGTATAAGTAAAAAGGTAAAATATTGTGAATTAATGACATTGTACACAAGCATATTTCTAATAAAGAAAAATGTTTTAAAAAAACATATATTTATATATAAATAAAGTATCTCACCAATTAGTCCATAAGATAGAAATTTATGTATAGCTGATAAAGCCAAACTTGTTACTGGTCCTGTGGTCTCTTTGCTCCTAATAACTTCTAAGAAAGGACTTAAATAGGTCGATGGGTCTAGTAAACGTAAATCATCCACTTGATTTAATATAGTCTTCAAATCCTGAAAGGTTCTCATAAGGACGTCATATTCTTCATTAGGGAAAGAATGGGAACCCCAGCGTGTACTCCGACGCATGGCGGTGACCAGCATGGCCATCTCGCCTTGCACCACAAAAATCCCATTACCCGGCAAAGACATATTTGCGAGTTTTTCAGGTAAATATCACCGATATCAACAATGTCTAATAAATTATTTTTTGTAGTGTAATCATCTGCACACTACATGTTTTTAAAAACATTTAACTAACTGCCACTGTCAGATATTATCTTATTGACTTGTTTTTATGAAAATATGACAAAATTCCTAATAAAAATCAATAGGAATTCACAACTTGATTATCAAATTCCGTCACAATTCACAATCATATCATGTTGACGTTTCATTAATTTAGTATTACCTACTCTCCGCCAGCTGGCATTTAGCTTTTGCTATAGATTCTTAGGAATTTGCTATATCGATGCACAAAGGCCGCATCGACTTTTTTGACAATTAAATAAAATAATGTACACTAAGCCTAAGAAAACATATTTTTTAAATGGCAACATCTCAAAGATGTCTGACTATCGTGGGTTCATACTCTGACAAAATTTTAGAATTCTAAATTTTTCTATTATTTGTGACGTACTAGGTACAAAAAAATTGACGTCGCATGTGATAGTAAGTTAGGAATTTAATGCAATTATATATTGTTTTCTAAAAGTATAAGAATATTATGAATATTCTATGTGAATGTGCGTTGTCACGCGTGCAATGGCTATCGACATAGACTTGTCAATTTGTTCTTTTTGTGTTCATGCAGTTATTCTTAAATGTGTATCTGATTACGTTGCAGGCGACTCCTAACCTAGATTAACACGACAATGGTTAAAAAAAAGAGACAAAGCGATCCCAGCGAAAATGGAGACGACTCGACTGAATCGTGCGACGAAACTGTTAAGTCCGCATGTCACCATGTAGCTAAAGCAGTAGACCTCACGCGCCTGAAGAAATCCCTCAAAAATGGGGGTTTCGAGAAGGAATGCGCGGAATGTAAGAAAAGTGCAAGTACCGAAGTAGCTGACCCAAATTATGAAGAAGATCTCTCGCTATGGATGTGTTTGCGTTGTGGGACACAACTATGCGGACGTACACGTAATAAACATGCTCTGAACCATTTCAACACGCCCCACTCTGACTGCCATTCCTTAACAGCCAATACTACAACTTGGGAGATATATTGCTATAATTGCAACAATGAAGTAACAGCTTCCAGTTCGAAAAAACTGCATGAATGTGTTGAATATTTAAAAAAGCAATCATCTAGTAATCCTAAGTTACCACCAATAGAACTGCCGTTTGATAACCAAGGACCCAAGCCCTTAGAACTTACAATGCCACTAGAAACAATGTCAAGAAATGATAAGGGAAAAGATAAAGCAATGGCATTGAACTTGCCCCGAGTGAGAGGCTTAACAAATTTAGGAAACACATGTTTTTTCAATTCTGTCATGCAATGCTTAGTTCAGACACCTTATTTGTTAAATGTTTTGCAAGAAATGGCAAATCCTGGGGAGAAGTTTACTTTGCCTGGAGGTAAATTGACAATTAAACCAGACCAAAGTGGCGAGGAGAACAAAGAAGTGGACCTTCCACCAATAACAGGACAATTAGCTGAGTGGGGAATCTTGACAAAGACCTTAGCCGAGACGTTGGATGAATTGCAAGCAGGTATGATATTAAATAAATTAGTTGCATAAACTATTAATTTAAAAAAAGTTAAAATTATGGCCTATAATAATAAATAGTAAGTAATAAGTTCACCACAAAATCATTTGACCTTATTTGAACTTTAATCACAAGACCTTAAAGTCCTTTGTTTGTAGATAATAAATATAAGCACTATTTCTGTGATTCTAAACAATAGAGAGATAATAATAATTATTATTACTTGCTAATTTTCAGTGTTTTTAATTATAAATTCTAATTTGAATATATTTATATAAAAATTCATATTGGATTATTATGCAAAAAAAACTAACTGACAAGAGAACTTCTATAAATTTAACTAAAGTAACATAATTTCTTTAATAAATTTTGAAAACATTCTCTTGTCAATATCTTTGTTATATTAGATATGTAAATAAATTAATATTGAATTAATGAAATAGCATGTCGCTGAAGCTAGCCGACAGAACTAGCCGACAGATGACATTCCTAAGCCTAAACTTTTCTACATGACTGTACTATCTTGAAGCTTCTATAACACTTGAACGCGTTGACTTAGAAACTTGGAATTTTGTATATTGCTTAATTAAACATATCTAAAAGAGGTAGTAATCACAAAAGTACGGCGCAGAAATTTTAAGTATTAGTTTTTTGACATTTTCTACGGTAAGGGGAGCGCCCGCTATTGGACTCGTCTTATATGCATATTTTTACTTGAACGCGTTGACTTAGGACCTTGAAATTTTATATACTTGTTAATTAAACATATCTAAAAGAGATAGTATTCACAAAAGTACGGCGCAGAAATTTTAAGTATTAGTTTTTGACATTTTCTGCGGTAAGGGGAGCGCGTGCTATTGGGAATGTCTAATATGCATATAACAGTTGAACGCGTTGACTTATATACTTGAAATTTTGTATAATGGCTAATAAAACATATCTGAAAGAGATACTATTCACAAAAGTACGGCGCAGAAATTAAAAGTATAAGTTTTTCGACATTTTCGGCGGTAAGGGGAGCGCGCGCTATTAGACATGTCTTATATATATGCATATAACACTTGAACGCGTTGACTTAGATACTTGAAATTTTGTATACTCATCAAATAAACATATCTAAAAGAGATAGTATTCACAAAAGTACGGCGCAGAAATTTTAAGTGTTCGTTTTTTGACATTTTCTGCGGTAAGGGGAGCGCCCGCTATTGAACTCGGCTTATATGTATATTTTTACTTGAACGCGTTGACTTAGGAACATGAAATTTTATATACTTGTTAATTAAACATATATAAAAGACATAGTATTCACAAAAGTACGGCGCAGAAATTTTAAGTGTTCGTTTTTCGACATTTTCGGCGGTAATGGGAGCGCGCGCTATTGGGAATGTCTTATATGCATATTTTTAATTGAACGCGTTGACTTAGAAACTTGGAATTTTGTATATTGCTTAATTAAACATATCTAAAAGAGGTAGTAATCACAAAAGTACGGCGCAGAAATTTTAAGTAATAGTTTTTTGACATTTTCTGCGGTAAGGGGAGCGCCCGCTATTGGTACTCGTCTTATATGCATATTTTTACTTGAACGCGTTGACTTAGGAACTTGAAATTTTATATACTTATTAATTAAACATATATAAAAGACATAGTATTCACAAAAGTACGGCGCAGAAATTAAAAGTATAAGTTTTTCGACATTTTCGGCGGTAAGGGGAGCGCCCGCTATTGGACACGTCTTATATGCATATTTTTACTTGAACGCGTTGACTTAGGAACTTGAAATTTTATATACTTGTTAATTAAACATATCTAAAAGAGATAGTTTTCACAAAAGTACGTCGCCGAAATTATAAATATAAGTTTTTTGACATTTTCTGCGGTAAGGGGAGCGCCCGCTATTGGACTCGGCTTATATGCATATTTTTACTTGAACGCGTTGACTTAGGAACTTGAAATTTTATATACTTGTTAATTAAACATATCTAAAAGAGATAGTTTTCACAAAAGTACGTCGCCGAAATTATAAATATAAGTTTTTTGACATTTTCTGCGGTAAGGGGAGCGCCCGCTATTGGACTCGGCTTATATGCATATTTTTACTTGAACGCGTTGGCTTAGGAACTTGAAATTTTACATACTTGTTAATTAAACATATATAAAAGACATAGTATTCACAAAAGTACGGCGCAGAAATTTTAAGTAATAGTTTTTTGACATTTTCTGCGGTAAGGGGAGCGCCCGCTATTGGACACGTCTTATATGCATATTTTTACTTGAACGCGTTGACTTAGGAACTTGAAATTTTGTATATTGGTTAATTAAACATATCTTAAAGAGATAGCATTCACAAAAGTACGGCGCAGAAATTTTAAATATAAGTTTTTTGACATTTTCTGCGGTAAGGGGAGCGCCCGCTATTGGACTCGGCTTATATGCATATTTTTACTTGAACGCGTTGACTTAGAAACTTGAAATTTTATATACTTGTTAATTAAACATATCTAAAAGAGATAGTTTTCACAAAAGTACGGCGCCGAAATTATAAATATAAGTTTTTTGACATTTTCTGCGGTAAGGGGAGCGCCCGCTATTGGACTCGGCTTATATGCATATTTTTACTTGAACGCGTTGACTTAGGAACTTGAAATTTTACATACTTGTTAATTAAACATATATAAAAGACATAGTATTCACAAAAGTACGGCGCAGAAATTTTAAGTGATAGTTTTTTGACATTTTCTGCGGTAAGGGGAGCGCCCGCTATTGGACACGTCTTATATGCATATTTTTACTTGAACGCGTTGACTTAGGAACTTGAAATTTTGTATATTGCTTAATTAAACATATCTTAAAGAGATAGCATTCACAAAAGTACGGCGCAGAAATTTTAAATATAAGTTTTTTGACATTTTCTGCGGTAAGGGGAGCCCCCGCTATTGGACTCGGCTTATATGCATATTTTTACTTGAACGCGTTGACTTAGGAACTTGGAATTTTATATACTTATTAATTTAACATATATAAAAGACGTAGTATTCACAAAAGTACGGCGCAGAAATTAAAAGTATAAGTTTTTCGACATTTTCGGCGGTAAGGGGAGCGCCCGCTATTGGACACGTCTTATATGCATATTTTTACTTGAACGCGTTGACTTAGGAACTTGAAATTTTATATACTTGTTAATTAAACATATCTAAAAGAGGTAGTAATCACAAAAGTACGGCGCAGAAATTATAAGTATAAGTTTTTTTTTTATTAGACAAGCCCAATACCGTGCGCTCCTCTTACCGCAGAAAATGTCAAAAAACTTATATTTATAATTTCTGCGCCGTACTTTTGTGAATACTATCTCCTTTAGATATGTTTAATGAACAAGTATATAAAATTTCAAGTTCCTAAGTCAACGCGTTCAAGTAAAAATATGCATATAAGCCGAGTACAATAGCGGGCGCTCCCCTTACCGCAGAAAATGTCAAAAAACTATTACTTAAAATTTCTGCGCCATACTTTTGTGAATGCTATCTCTTTAAGATATGTTTAATTAACCAACATACAAAATTTCAAGTTCCTAAGTCAACGCGTTCAAGTAAAAATATGCATATAAGCCGAGTCCAATAGCGGGCGCTCCCCTTACCGCAGAAAATGTCAAAAAACTATTACTTAAAATTTCTGCGCCGTACTTTTGTGAATACTATCTCTTTTAGATATGTTTAATTAACAAGTATATAAAATTTCGAGTGCCTAAGTCAACGCGTTCAAGTAAAAATATGCATATAAGACGTGTCCAATAGCGGGCGCTCCCCTTACCGCAGAAAATTTCAAAAAACTTATACTTAAAATTTCTGCGCCGTACTTTTGTGATTACTACCTCTTTTAGATATGTTTAATTAACAAGTATATAAAATTTCAAGTTCCTAAGTCAACGCGTTCAAGTAAAAATATGCATATAAGACGTGTCCAATAGCGGGCGCTCCCCTTACCGCCGAAAATGTCGAAAAACTTATACTTTTAATTTCTGCGCCGTACTTTTGTGAATACTACGTCTTTTATATATGTTAAATTAATAAGTATATAAAATTCCAAGTTCCTAAGTCAACGCGTTCAAGTAAAAATATGCATATAAGCCGAGTCCAATAGCGGGCGCTCCCCTTACCGCAGAAAATGTCAAAAAACTTATATTTAAAATTTCTGCGCCGTACTTTTGTGAATGCTATCTCTTTAAGATATGTTTAATTAACCAATATACAAAATTTCAAGTTCCTAAGTCAACGCGTTCAAGTAAAAATATGCATATAAGACGTGTCCAATAGCGGGCGCTCCCCTTACCGCAGAAAATGTCAAAAAACTATTACTTAAAATTTCTGCGCCGTACTTTTGTGAATACTATGTCTTTTATATATGTTTAATTAACAAGTATGTAAAATTTCAAGTTCCTAAGTCAACGCGTTCAAGTAAAAATATGCATATAAGCCGAGTCCAATAGCGGGCGCTCCCCTTACCGCAGAAAATGTCAAAAAACTTATATTTAAAATTTCTGCGCCGTACTTTTGTGAATGCTATCTCTTTAAGATATGTTTAATTAACCAATATACAAAATTTCAAGTTCCTAAGTCAACGCGTTCAAGTAAAAATATGCATATAAGACGTGTCCAATAGCGGGCGCTCCCCTTACCGCAGAAAATGTCAAAAAACTATTACTTAAAATTTCTGCGCCGTATTTTTGTGATTACTACCTCTTTTAGATATGTTTAATTAACCAATATACAAAATTCCAAGTTTCTAAGTCAACGCGTTCAATTAAAAATATGCATATAAGACATTCCCAATAGCGCGCGCTCCCCTTACCGCCGAAAATGTCGAAAAACTTATACTTTTAATTTCTGCGCCGTACTTTTGTGAATACTATGTCTTTTATATATGTTTAATTAATAAGTATATAAAATTTCAAGTTCCTAAGTCAACGCGTTCAAGTAAAAATATGCATATAAGACGAGTACCAATAGCGGGCGCTCCCCTTACCGCAGAAAATGTCAAAAAACTATTACTTAAAATTTCTGCGCCGTACTTTTGTGATTACTACCTCTTTTAGATATGTTTAATTAAGCAATATACAAAATTCCAAGTTTCTAAGTCAACGCGTTCAATTAAAAATATGCATATAAGACATTCCCAATAGCGCGCGCTCCCATTACCGCCGAAAATGTCGAAAAACGAACACTTAAAATTTCTGCGCCGTACTTTTGTGAATACTATGTCTTTTATATATGTTTAATTAACAAGTATATAAAATTTCATGTTCCTAAGTCAACGCGTTCAAGTAAAAATATACATATAAGCCGAGTTCAATAGCGGGCGCTCCCCTTACCGCAGAAAATGTCAAAAAACGAACACTTAAAATTTCTGCGCCGTACTTTTGTGAATACTATCTCTTTTAGATATGTTTATTTGATGAGTATACAAAATTTCAAGTATCTAAGTCAACGCGTTCAAGTGTTACATGCATATATATAAGACATGTCTAATAGCGCGCGCTCCCCTTACCACCGAAAATGTCGAAAAACTTATACTTTTAATTTCTGCGCCGTACTTTTGTGAATAGTATCTCTTTCAGATATGTTTTATTAGCCATTATACAAAATTTCAAGTATATAAGTCAACGCGTTCAACTGTTATATGCATATTAGACATTCCCAATAGCACGCGCTCCCCTTACCGCAGAAAATGTCAAAAACTAATACTTAAAATTTCTGCGCCGTACTTTTGTGAATACTATCTCTTTTAGATATGTTTAATTAACAAGTATATAAAATTTCAAGGTCCTAAGTCAACGCGTTCAAGTAAAAATATGCATATAAGACGAGTCCAATAGCGGGCGCTCCCCTTACCGTAGAAAATGTCAAAAAACTAATACTTAAAATTTCTGCGCCGTACTTTTGTGGTTAATATCTCTTTTATATATGTTTAGTTAACAAGTATACAAAAAATCAAGTTTCTAAGTCAACGCGTTCAAGTGTTATAGAAGCTTCAAGATAGTACAGTCATGTAGAAAAGTTTAGGCTTAGGAATGTCATCTGTCGGCTAGTTCTGTCGGCTAGCTTCAGCGACGTGAAATAGCTTTTTGCTCATTCTTTGTTTTACAAACTCAACCTTGGCTAAGTATAATAGAGATAAAAAAGTGATAAAAACTATTATGTATTTAAAATTAATAAAACAATGTATTAATTATTCAAGTAAATCTCTTTAAAAATGTATATATGAATGTAGGAAGTGGTGCTATGTTGTTTAAACAAGACTAGAATTATAAATAAAACTAAGAAATTAACCTATATTTAAAATTAGTCCAATGACCTATTTATTTAATTGCGTTGTTTAGAACATTTACACATTTTCAATTAAAAAAATAAACTTAAACAAGAAGTCACAAAAATTCATACAGTAGTTCCAGGTGATTTATAGTTCCCTTTTTTGGTATTTTAATCGTACAATAGTATTTCATAGGCAATAGATATTATTCGATCACTCATAAATATTTAAGTGGATTTAATTTTACATTATATAAGTACAATGTATTAAATACCATGTGATATTAATATTCATGTTTCTTGTATAATATTGGAATGAAGCCATATAGTTACTGTTATAAAATGAAACAATTTTTAATTATATAATACACTTATGCTGGGAAATGAGGCACGAAGTGTGCTAAACAAAGACAGCATATAATGCAAAAGTGTGAGTGTGCAATAGAAGTAAAGTGTAGATTGTGATTACATATTAAAATAATTATTCAATTAACCTATTTACTACCTATTGTTATATGCGGGGAAACCGGGGGGCACAGCTAGTAATGAATAAATATATAATGAATAAAAATCTGCCTAGAACCTTCCTCGATAAAAGGACTATACAACACAAAAATAATTTTTAAATTCGAACCAGTTGTTCCTGAGATTAGCCAGATCAAACAAACAAACTTCTCAGCTTTATATATTAGTATAGATATAAAGAGTATTCATTGTTGTTTGTCTCATATGTTTCCCTATGTCATTCATCAGATTAAAATAAAACTTTATACAGTTGTTGTTTATACTACTATGAAGATTGTTGGCATAGTACAGTCAAGGTTCCATGTGTTTCGTTTAATAATGTCTGTATTGTCAACTCCAAAGCCAAAGAGGAGTAAAGATTAATAAGCGATGATCTTCAATTAACATGTCATTCATGTTTGAGGATCTAAATAATGTGCAATATTCATTAAGGATTTGTAAAAAAATTTGCATGTTGGTGAAGATCATAGCTGACATGTGGTAGATTGAACTGGATATAATAATCAGTATTATAAATAAAGATATAATATTTATCTATGTTTGATAATATGTTTGTAATGTCTTATATAGGAGTGTCATTAGAAAATCTCATGGAATGTGTTTATCTAAGGTTTGTTCATTGTTATTCCTCCTACCATTTTTGTATGTGGTATTTCCTTCTCTTACATTAAATGCATAAAAAATATTTACATTGTCTTTCAGGCGAAGGAGGAGTTTATACTCCTAGAAAGCTGCTCTCTGCTCTAGTCAATAAGCTGCCCCAGTTCGGCGGCGGTGATCAGCACGATGCTCACGAACTTTTAAGACATTTGCTTGAAGCTGTCAGGTAAACATTTTTCAATTCTGAAATAATTTCCTATATATATATATACCCTAAATTTTTTTCAAACAGCACTATTTAAATCAAATTAAAGGAGCAGTTGCCAGTTGGTGGTGAACTCAGTTGGTTAATATTTGCCACCAATTAATTTAAATACAATTTTATTATTTAATATGGTTAATTATTTATTAATAAGATGTCTTGTAAAATTTATATTGCAGGTCTGAAGATCTACGCCGTTACCAGTCGGTGATACTAAGCAGTTTGGGTGTTAGTTCCAAGGTTGATCCAGCAAAGGTTGATGGAGAAATTAAACAGAAGGTTAAATTCTATGGACAACAAGCCTCAGATACAATGCTTAGACCAGAACAGGTATTCATATACAACATTTTAAAATGTTGATTTAATTATACTGTTACTAGGTTTTCATATGTAAACAAATAATTCATTGAATATTATACATAGATAGATATATGCTTTATTGTACAGTGTACACACAGAGTTACAGAAACATACAGTAATGGAAATAAAAAACATAATATATTCCGGTAGCACAAAAGGCGGTCTTATCGCTAAGAGAGCAATTTCTTCCAGACAACCTTAGGGATATTATGTTTGTTTATTTATATACACACATATACAGTCTTATATAAGTTTGCAGGGACTAAACATATTGTTATCTTACTTAACTTCACACATGATTAAGAAAGAGGCAATACTTCAAGTCTAATTAAATTAAATTAGTTTAGATGATCAGATGCAATTTTACAATTGTCAAATATAAAATTTTGTTCAATTTGTTAAATTATAATCTGTGGTATGGAAGTTTTTACCATGCTTTTGTCCTCGCTTGATGGACTGTGATAGTTCGAGTATCTTTGTGGATGGATACATTAACATACGATAATATTTCCTGTAGGGTCTTAGTTTTTGAGTATGGCTGGTGAGTCTGCAGCGGCAGACTAGTGTGTGTGTGTTTTTAAATTCTATGAACCTCAATGGGATTACAATATATAAAGAAGGGACTCTTAAACAAAAATGTCAGAGTCTCTAATTATGTTTTTTATTAATTAACTGCAGGTTTTCCGAGGTTTCCTAGTATCTACCCTCGAGTGTCAAGAGTGCTTCCACCAATCAGATCGTTCAGAATACTTCCTTGATCTATCTCTGCCTGTGGCCGCTTCACGTCCTCAGCCACCTGCTCTGGTTAGAAGAAAAACACCCAATGGTATGTATTTGTGGAATATTTCCTATTTAATGTGTATATGTATCAATTTATTATTATTCGTATATACATATATGTATTAACTATTAAAATGTGTGAGAAGTATTAATCCTCTTGTCTTAAATTAATTTTTATGTTTTAACTCTTAACCGTAAGTAAAAAAAATATTGTAAATGGCCTGAAATCTTTCTATTGATTTTATTTAAACTGACTACATCAATTTATGATATATGTATGTATTTAAAAAATATATGCATTGTTTGAATTGTTTGTCTCTAATATCACTAAAATGATCCCAATAAAAAGTAACCCAAAAATATACCTTATGTCAAACGTAATAAGGGCTAAAATTTCAGACGAAAATAATTTATACAATCCTCAAGAAGAGACTAAACCCTCGAAATATCAACTGAAGAAAGAACGCTCACTCGCTAGAAAGGCTGCTAGGAAAAAAGGTTTGTTGTAACCTGTGTTTTGTATGTTCACCCATTTCACTTAACTAACTCTTTTGTTAATAAAACTTATGTAAATGACAGATGATATAATATTATGCAGAGGAAACAAAATCTGTTGAAGAATGAAACAGAATAAAATATTACTATTGGAGAGTATCTTGCTTGTTCTCGGTGAAATATTTATTGTGAACTTAAATAGCTCTACATTGAATTTAATATTAAGAGTTAAACGCACTTCGTATTTTAATAAAAATATATACATATATGTATAACTGTATTTTGATATAATTATATAGGATATCATAATAATCATCAATGTTTCTGTAATTTGCAGATTTAATATTATAGTCAAATATAGTAAAAACAATATGTATACATAACAAAACTTCAATAATTCATTTTCTTATAATTAGATATTTCATTTTCTTATAATTATCATATCTCATTCCAGGTAATTCAATTTCCAAAGAAAAGGCCTCTCCGACGGAAGCCAACGGATCTAAGGAGGAAGGCAAATCGTCTTCTGAACAATCCGATGCCGATGTCGAAGACAATCTGGAAGACCTCCCGCGGCAGACGGAGACGCACTCCGTGTCCACGGGGACGCAGGCCATCGCTCACACGGCCGCCAACTTCGCCGCCTACCACATGGAATCCGGGTACAACTCCGAGAAGGTCATCAGCTCCGACTCCATAAGAACAAGCCCCGTCGATCTAGACAAGGAAAAGACGGACAACACACCAGAATCGGCCGATAAGGATAAAGAATTCGCAGAAGTCGGTACGTCGACAACGGCTATAGCGCTCGAATATAAACCTCTCGTATCATTAGAGAACTTCTCGAACCCAGATTCTGGAGTCGCCAGTCCCGAAGCGACCAAGCACAATTCAACAGAAACAGTCGATAACGTAGATTCTCCTTTGAACGGAAAAGAGTTGGGCAGTCATAGTTCGTTATCGAGTGAAATCAACCTGGACCTATCTAGTCCGCAACACAACAAACTGTCACCCGTCAAGAGCGACTACGAGAGGCCAGTTTCGAGAATATCCTTCGCTCCGGAGTACACTAACGAAGTCGTCTCCCGAGGTATCAGCGTGCAAGCCTGCAGAGATCTCTTCGAAAATAGCTGGGAGTTCAACAATGCCAGAATCGAAGATTCCATTTACAACGAGATGTATGATGATGATGTCACGAGCAAGTTAGAAAAATTGAAGCTCGACATGGACGAGGTGAAGTCGAAGCCCACCCTGCCCTCGCCGGTCGCGGCCGACGCCTCGCAGGAGCCCCCGCCAATGGTTCCGCGGGCCAAAGCGAACAACGTCGACGCCGAAAAGAATACGAACCGCGACTTCCTGTCCTTCTCGCGCCAGAGTCCGCTGTCGCCCCGCTACGTGTGCGACGAGGACGAGTGCAGCATCCAGTCCTGTCTCGGGCAGTTCACGGCGCTCGAGCTGCTCACCGGCAACAACAAGGTCGGCTGCGAGACCTGCACCGAGAGGATCAACGGCAAGGACGGCAAGACCGTGTACACGAACGCCACCAAGCGCTTCCTCGTGTCTAGCCCGCCGGCCGTGCTCATCCTGCACCTGAAGCGCTTCCAGCTCGGGCCGCGCTGCATGTTCCGCAAGATGTCGAAGCACGTGGACTTCCCGACAGTGCTCAACCTGGCGCCCTTCTGCGCGCAGGACGAGCGGCGCGCGCGCGGCGGGATGCTGTACTCGCTGTACGGCGTGGTGGAGCACTCGGGCGGCATGCACGGCGGGCACTACGTGGCCTACGTCAAGGTGCGGCCGGGGGCCCCGCGGCGCAGCTTCCTGCCGGTGCCCGGCGCCGACTCCGAGTCGGAGCTGTCGGGCTACGAGTCGGGCGAGGGCCCGGCGGGGGCCCCGGCGCCGCGCGGCCGCTGGTTCTACGTGTCCGACAGCATGGTGTCCGAGGTGTCGGAGGACAAGGTGCTACGCGCGCAGGCCTACCTGCTGTTCTACGAGCGCATCCTGTGAGCGAGCGAGCTGTACATAGCCTCCTTCTCGTCGATGCTCGGGTCGGATTGTAATTTATTGTCGTGGCGATCGTGACTTCTCCGGAGTCGACTCGTTTCGTAGGTTTCATACGGTTCCTGTGTTCGTTTAGTGGACGCTTGCGTTTTGTGAACGTGACCGTGCGTGCATCCTTCATTTATCGTTGAATATATAACGCGATGTAATTATGTTTACATTTATACATATATTATCGATGGTTCCGTCGATTTTTTGTGAAGTTTTGTGTCTAAAGGTGCTCCTACACACGAAACAAACTACAAACTAAACTATAAAAAAAACTAATACTACCGTAGAATTGCTTTCACCTTACAATATTATAAATTAAAAATACGTAAAATGGAATGAATCATAAAATGATTATTCTCTTAAAAAACTGCCATTTATATAACATTGCCTTAAAATCACAAGTACAAAAATATAAAAACTCCATTATTTCCTTTAATGTGCTGTAGTGCTAGAAGTCTTAAATAAGTTGTAGTTCGTGATGTAAGCTGTACTCTTCAAGTTCATAGCTTTAGTTAAAATATATTTTAATTAAAAAAAACATACAAGACAGTGTCGGTGCACCTTTATTTTAACGTATTTATTAATAATAATAAATGTAGAATGATTTTATTAAGGCTTACATTTATCACATGAAGGTAAAGTAATTTTTTTTTTTTTATTGTATTTTACTGATCAGAACTACGTTTCTCAATGGTCTAGTCTTCCATTGAAGTGTCAACATTTTAAACGTAGTTAGTTTTGGCTATAAGTATACTAAAACAGCATTGACATTTAGCGCCCTAAAAATATTATTTATTGTGTTTTGTTATGTCTCGTTATGGAAGTGGTCTCACGTGACAAATAAAACAATTGCACTTAAGAATCTGACAGACCTACGAATTACTCGGTTGCACGTTTACTTTTAAACTTAATTTTTTAGCGCAATTATATTCAATCCTTTAATTTTGTCGTTATGATATTTTTTTAGAATATCAGATGCGTAGTTTACTTTGTTATCATTAACTGTTGTAATAAAATTTGGTTTTGTTTTTAACGATTTATTGTGAGACTACACTGTGTCAACGATGTTAATCTTAGCGAAAATATTGTCATATAGACATACCACTCTCCTGTTTTATTCTAATTACTTGAGTGCTCAATTTAGTTAATGCAGCTCCGTGTTCGACTAATACTAATCGTTACGAGAAGCTTACAGTGAAATAACACATAAACTGACAAGTGATCACAGACAAAAAATAAAACACGATAGCAGATTAAAAATGTGTTAGATTAAGTTATGCACATTATAGAAACTAATTTGACCTGACATTAGGCCTTGCTGTTTAAAATATAGATAGGTAAAACATGAAAAGGGAATAGCATATTTCTTCTAGTAGCAATATTGTAACATAAAAGTATAAAATGTCGCAGATTATACCAAATTATTGACACTGAAAACACAAACTACTTATAAATTAGAACTACTTTTGTATATAGTTTTTTTTATTGCACGCTGTCAGTAGTTATAATTTCACTGTAAGATTCTGGAACGTTCTGTCGTGTATGTATGTCTAATAATTTGTGACGATAGTTAACCCGAGTTGATTATGTTATTGTATTTGATAATTTTGTATATTGAAACCATGTATTGTGTTATGAACAGGTGTATTAAATAAAATAGTTTTAAAATACAAGGGCGTTTATTATTTAAAACAAATATAAAAAGGTAATACGAACAAAATGCTTAAGCACCAATCTACAAACATATTTGCATGCTACTATGTGGCTATATTGTGTTATAATTATTGTATTTCTTGTACACAATAATTAATGCAAATAAAGACTTTTATTATTATTAAACAATTTTTGGTTATAAAATAAACCTGTTATTTTAAAATAACTTCGAAGATGCACGGCACAATATCGATTCGTGAATTTTATTTAATTTTTTTTGAGTCTTAACTCTTTTGACGGGTCAAATTTTGTAACTGGCAATACTTTCCCAAGAGCGAATGATCTGAAATCTTACACTTTTGGTTATGATGGATTACTATCATAACCAAGTGTGTCTAAGATTTCAGATTGTATTAACAATCATTCCAGTACATACATGGGTGAAATAAAAAGTCGTTTTAAAAGTATATATTTTTTAATAACTTAGTTAAGTATTTATAACGTGAATATTGCATATACATGTACAGTATTCTTAGACTATAAAACTTTGGCGGAAATGTGAAGTACATTACTGCACATATTTTGTAACAAATATGTAAAACTAATTCATCTTATATATATCTAGCCATATACTGTAATAAATGATAAAATTTTATTAAAAGTAAATCTTATGTACAAAAATCTATGCGTCAGTAAATCTAAGTATCCTTAACCAAATGCACCACCAACCTTGCGACTGTTATGGATATAAGTTATTAAAAATGCACATATAGTTCAACTACGACCATTTTATATTCTTAATTCGAATAATCCACCTACTGGTCCATAACAATTGACATTAGTGTTTTAAAAAGCATTAGCATTCCTTGTTCTTCTTTCCTTCCTTTGAGACACCATAGACTAAACTTTTTTTTTCTAAACGCTTACAAATATGTTTATCATAGTCCACTATCTTGTAGTCTCTTTTTCAAAAGGTCTGCATGACAACTTTCAAATGGTATGAGTTGTGTGATCAAGGGGCGTTCCATTATAATGATTTCAATGATACAATAGAGTACTTGAAGATTATCCTTTGCTTTTTGTAGAGCCTGAAAAAAAATAATACTTCTAATTATAATAATTTGAATTAACACAATTTTAGCTATTTAATACAATAATTAAGTGCTGACAGGCATAAAAGTCTCGAGTTTTAATTTTATAAAAATAAAAACAATCTTACTGAAACGGCCGCTTCCTTAACTTCTGCATTTGTTGCCATTTGCTTTTTCATCTGTATCATTTCCTGAGGCGTGAATCCGACTAATTTCGATAGGACATCGCTTGAGAAGTCGACGTCTATAGTTCCAGTACCATCTACAATTGTACAACTTAAACTCCACCCTTCCTTACCAACTGACAATTTCGATAAAATCTTCAAAATTTGCGCTTTCACCTTAAAAACTTTACCGATCCTTTCTATCTCATCCAATTCATTTATCTGTTTTATGTACACAAATGGTTCAGACGACGGCCTAACGGATCGACTAGGGAGTTTTGGCCGATCATCTCTAGAAGTAGAAGCAGACATTACATCACTCAAGTCATTAGATACAGATCTGGAAAGTCCGTTGTTGAAGTTATAAGGATTAAACGCCATTCTTTCATTTTCCCTCTCATCTAATTCCGCCTCAAACTCTTTAAGATAATCTTCGTCTTCAATGATTATATCATTTTCATCTGGATAATCGTCGACAGTATTCGAACTGGAGACACAGTTTCTTTTAATTCTCTTATCTGGATTCGACATGTCGTCTTCTGAGCGCCGTTTTGTTAAGGTTCCGCTGTACTGGGCTTCGATTACATCTATTTCTCCCAAGTCGATATCGTCTTCAACGAAATTGCTCATTGGTTCCATTTGTTCATGCAATACAGGATGAGCCATTTGGACATCAGGTGTAGGCACATTTCTTTGCTGATTTGTCGCTGAAACTGAAATTGGTGAAAAATATTAAAATTATTTGCTATATATATCTTATGCGATTGGTTATGTAATATGAAGAGCGTTTTAAACAATTAGGCGTCAAGTTAACTTCAGATAAACTTGACGCTGAACAAGCTATATGAATGTTTGTATTTTTATATACTGCATCTTCATATTAACATAAGCGACCAGTCATTATCAAAGTTTCTTCCCCAACATGCAATCAGTTTCTCGAGGCATAAATCTTTATTTTCGTATCTTCAGATGATGATGACATAATCTGAAGTGGAGTCATTTGCAAGACCGGCAAATTTAAAAAAAAATGCTAAAGAAAGAATTCAGGCGCAATATAAATGGCTTGACGTTCTTCCGACTTCTTAGCGTGCTTGCTTTGAATTTTCGATAGAAAAGTGTAACAAGTCATTGAAAAAAATATTCACACTTACCCTGTGGAATTGGTAACCTCAGCTTAGAAGACAAAATGGCGGCTTGCGAGTTTGCGGTTATCAATTCCGCGACCTCACCGCCGAGTAATTCTATACAACTTTCTGTCAACAAAATCACTCCACGCCTACATTCCACTGGACCTAGCAATTAATAAAAAAAATACAAAATAACAAGACAAAACAAATTGCTAATTCACACAATTCTCCAAATTCAACTGTTTTATTTCCTCGTTTATGCGTTATATAGCGCATTTATAAAATAAAGTTTATGTACTCTCATCCCCCCCTCAGACTGAGCGAAGCCGCGGTTAGACAATAGTTTCAAACGTAAAGATAAGATAATATAGTATCAAAACCATTTTTTACCTTTTATAAGCACCTTGCTCCCTGGTATAACATCGAGACTGAGGTTCCTCATCGGTTTGTATTCCATGCCGACGACCTCTTGCACGCCATCTGTCATATACAATTGAATCATTCTGAAATAATATTAACAGAGCCATTAATTGAACTTTTTCTTTTGTGAACGAGACATTGATGTTGAGTTACTTAACTTTTTCTATTTCGATATATCGTTTATGTTACATTATCTATAAAAAATATGAATCAAATAGTAATTTTTCTAGCAAAAGACGGTATCTAATCAAAAGAAGATAACGGATATTCTTAGTGTACAGTTTACTTCACTAATAATTCATTTGTTTTAATATATATATAAAATATATACATACTGTAAACTTAAGTTGAATTGTAATTTAAATCTGACTACAAATCGAAAAATATACATAGAAATCCCGCCTTTGTAAGTCGCAATTTCAACAATTAAAGCATATGTATCTCGAAGTTCTTGTTAAGTCGAAAACTCGTTAACTCGATTTTTTTCCTTGCCATTCGACTACTGGTTCGAATTTAAAAAATATTTTTGTGATGTATAGTCATTTTATCGAGGAAGCTTGTAGGCTGATTTTTATTAAATACACGCGGGTGAAACCGCGAGGCACAGCTAGTATATATATATATAAATATATATTGACCTTTTTTGTTTTTTCTCTAAAATAAAGGGCTTTTTCGCATACGCGAATATGCCGCCCTGGTTGAGGATACATTATGAGGATACAAAGATAATATAAATTAAACTTAAAAATAACTTAACTAATCACAGGTCTATGACTTAATTTGGCCAACATTTTTGCGAGATTTGACATTGGATCAGCCAGAATCGAATTGCAATGTCCAACAGAATTTATATCTAAATTAAGATTAGTTCTAACTGATTCGTTCTGAACACATTCCATCAATACGTGCATGAGATCATCAGGTACATTACAAGTTGTGCAGTTCGGGGATGTAGTTTTCTGCATCAGAAATGCAAACTTATTGCATGGGATGTGCCCAGATCGAAGCCGCAGAATTAATTTTGTTTCATTAAAGTTGAGGTTACTGTTCTCAATCCAAGGATATCTGCATGGATGAGGCTGGATCGTTCGGTACCAAATACCTTTCTCCTTAGCTCTTTCGTCAAAGCACTCTTTCCACAAATCATAGCAATGCACTTTTAGCATGGGTAAGTAGCTTTCAAAAGAAGGTGTAAAGAAGATTTCAATACCGTCAGATATAGCTTTTTGGCTAGTACATCTACTTGCTCATTACCATCTATGCCAACGTGAGATGGTATCCATTGAAAGAAAATAACTGTGGAATCTAATTTTAACTTAGTGAGAAGCTTAAGAATCGCGTAAGCTACACGTAACCCTCGATAGATCGAGGTACACCGAGCTAGGTGTTGAAGCGCGCTTTTGGAGTCTGACAAGATCACTACTTTACTGTAGTTTGTACACTCTATATAACCTAAAGCCTCGAAAATAGCTACAAGCTCAGCTTCCATGATGGATACATCAACTTCAATTTGGAATTTAGAATAAGTGTTCAAATTAAAGTCCAGAAATGCAGCTCCTATTCCATATTTGTCTTTCGAACCATCAGTAAATATTTTTTGACAGTTGGAGTAATTAGAATTTATGTAATTTATACAAGTATTTCGCAAACTAAATGGATGATACTCTCGTTTAGAACTAGTGAGTCCTTCTATATTTATCTTTAAAATGCTTGTTATATCAATACTAGTTACCCATTGATCTAATGAAAACATGCCTAGGCTTGAGAAAGAATTGCAGGGTTGAGATTTGTACTTCTCGGAAATTTGTGTAAGTAAAGGTTTTTTCTTGTTAGTCCAGAATCTGTTTAGTGTCAGATCTGTTAATGTATTAATTAATGTTAAAAATGAATTATTATGAAGTGATCTGTTTTTAAGCCAAAATTTTTCTGCCAAATATAATCTTCTTAAATGCAAAGGAGGTAAACAAAGTTCACTCTCCATCACATGAATGGGAGTGGTCCTTATAAATCCTCCAATGTTTCGCATCGCTTGATTCTGAATTTTATCCAATTTCGACAAATTTGTTTTACAACAATTATTATACAGGAATGAACCATAATCTAACCTACTTCTAATTAACGTTATATAAAGCTTACGAATAAATTTGGGATGGACTCCCCACCCTGATCCTGTTAACACCTTAAATATATTTAAAAACTTGGACACCCTTGACACAATCTCTTTAATATGTTTATTCCACCTAAGACCACGATCCAGCTACATCCCCAGGTACTTAACACTATCAACGACTTCTAAAACTATATTATCCAGTGTAATAGTAACATTGTGCAATTTGTGCCCTCTTGAAAAGATACAAATTTTGCTTTTAGTTGATGAAATTTCCAAATTAATATCGCGGAATTTTTTGGCTATACAATCAAAAGCATATTGTAATCGACTTTGAGCGTCATCTAAATTATCAGATGATGTAAATATTACAAAATCATCAGCAAATTGCGAAAAACTAATATCATCCATCGAACTAATAGTTTCACATACATCAATTGTTGCAACATTAAATAATAATGGAGATATAGGATCTCCCTGTGCAAGACCTACCCCCGTACATCTTACAATTTTAAAGTCTTGACCTTCCACAAACAGAAATCGTCTATGTAAAAATGCCCATAAATAATTACAAAGCATACTGCCTACACCCAATTGATCTAGTTTATAAATAAGATAAAACACATCAACATTATTATAAGCGTTTTCCACATCTAAAAAGCACCCCACTGTCATATGATTCTTACTAAATCCAATTTGTACACTAGATACGAAGTCTGTTAGATTGTCTAAGCATGAGCGGGTTTTTCTAAACCCTTTTGTTTGTTCGGAAAATATATGAATTTTTTTTCAAGATACCATTCGATTCTATTCTTTAAGATAGCATGAAATATTTTGCATATACATGACATCAGGGATATTGGCCTAAGAGATGATAATTGGCTACAGTCCCGGCCAGGCTTAGGAATGAGTAGTATGCGAACGTATCGCCATTGATGAGGAACTATATTACAATTGAGAAACATATTATAAATATTTAGTAACGTATTCTTTCCTATAGTAGGTAAATTAAAAATCATTGAATATGAAACATCGTCTAATCCTGGTGCCGTGTCCTTGGATTTTAAACACTTCTCTAACTCGTGTGTCGAAATGCTGGATTCTAATTTTAAGTTTCGAGATGTACAGCAACGATGGCATGGACTAACAAAATCGGGGCTGAGGTTGTTTAACATCGATTCGGCTACGGTTTTGCCCACCATTCGCTTAGAAAATTTGTGCCCTTTTATCCATCTCATTCGCATCCACTTTTGATTGGCAGAAGTTTCCTCATTTATTGAAGAGCAAAAATCCCACCATTCCTTATTCTTTGCTTTTCTAATCAGCCTTTGCACGTCAGATATTTTAGCTTTCAATTCTTCTAAGTTAGTAGGTATTGGGTTTTTCCGAAACTCGGATAATGCCAATCACCTTTCCGCCACTGCTTTAGAAATTGACGGTGTCCAGTAGGATTTCGCAACAAATTTAGAACTAGGGTTGACACATACCTTAGTATATGGAATGCATAAATTTGCTGCTTTATTAATGATATTAACAAAGACATCGTAAGCTTGTTGGGGTTCAACTGGCAAACTTATTTGTTATAGGTCATTCTCTATCGATTTCTTATATTTGTCCCAATCCGCTAATTTGTAATTTCGTTTTTTGTTAAAAATCGGATTATAGTTAGACGATGTTGATAATTTTATTATGAGGTGGTCGCTGCCTAAACATTCATTAGTGACAATCCAGGAGAACCCCAAGGCAATATCCGACGAGACCATTGAGATGTCAGGACTCGATTGTTGTAATAATCCATTTGCAAGTTTTATGCGCGTATGGCTACCATCATTAAGCGTAACAAAATCATGGTCAATTAGTGCGTCAAATATTTGCATGCCTCTGACGTCAGTCTTATTTGACCAGTTTGGGTGGTGCACATTGAAATCCCCAAGTATTAAAGTCCTTCTCAGTGAAATTGAAAATATAAAATCCCAATCTGAGTTTGTTGTATAAGCACTCGGAGGGCAGTATACTGAAATTATGTTTTCTAATCTTTCACAGTTAAATACCCTAACCGAAATAACCTCAATGGCTGTATTTCCACTTTGAATTGACAAAGCCTCTGTTTTAAAGGATTTATGAGCCACTATAAGCAACACCCCCATAAGAGTCATCCCGGTCCAACCTGTAAATATTATAGTTTGTAAGTTTTAATTTATTTACTGAACTAAGCCATGTTTCACATAATGATGCAAAATGTATTTTTTCCTGACACAGTAATTGTTCAAACTCTAGTATTTTTGGTTTTAAGCTTTGTGCATTCCATTGCAATATATTAATATTAGTACTGTTCATAATTAAATATTAATCCTTGAAGAAAAGGCAAACTTGAGAGGTTTTGTAATATCCAGGAGATAAGCTACTCAACACATAATTTTGCTATCTTTTCTATTTTATCATTAATTGAAATATTGCTGCTACAATATATATTCATTATTTTTTTTAATAGACAAGTAATAGGTACTTCTCTTGAAAGTCTCTTTTCCTTTTTCCTACTCTTCTCCCTTTCCGAATAATAAGACACACTTTCCTCAGACTCTGTAAACATCATATTTTCTTCATCGCTGTTTGTTTCCGGTTTTTGTTTTTTTTCCTCCTCTTTGTTTTTCTTGTTAACGTCATTTGTGTTCCTTTTCTTCTTAGATCTATTATTGATGTCAGTCTTCCGCGCACGAGTTGATGCAACTTGAGCATACGTCAGGGCTTCTATGGTAGACTGCTCCTCCGTGGATTGATAGTTTGTAGGTGCAGGCGTTGGCGCACGAGAACCAGGGTGACTTGGGTTCGCTGGGTGCGTAGCCTCCTCTGCACTAGGTTGCGGTGGGACAAACATTGTCATAGCCTTTCGATATGAGACATTAGACTCCGCCATTATTTCCCGTATCTTTTTTTCCTTACGAAATTCCGGACAGCTACGATCAAGCGCCATGTAGTCTTTGGTGCAGTGAATGCACTTATACACTGTGGTTGGGCAGTTATCATGTTTCCCGCCACTTTGGACAAAATACTGTTTTCGTAGGACATACCTTAATATTATGCCCAAACCGCCAACATCTAGAGCATTGTGTCACTGGAAACATATAAGGCTCAACTTTTACTTGCATGCCATAAATGTGTATGTAGGCAGGCAAAGACGGCCCTTTAAAACCAAGCCTGACTGCTTCACTGTCTGTCCAACGTCCCTCTACTTCAGCCCGACGCTTAAGTCTTTTCAGACTGGCTACCTCACATACGCTCGTGATCGCATCTAGCAACTCTTCTTCTGATAAGTTAAGCTCTATGTGTTTGATAACACCATAGGAAAGAGCCACTTCCATCGGTCGTTGAAATCTCCATCCCAACCCGAGAAGATGTTCGCATGAGGTTAATTTCTCCATACTGCACACGTTAGTTACCTCCACGATTAATTTATATGGGTTTATATATTTAACGGGGCTTTTGTCGGTAATTCCCTGATCCCTGAATATTTTTGCTAAAGCAAATTGTTTGGGTAAAATATTTGTTGAAGTGATGCAAATGTCTAAAATACCTCTTAATTCCCTTCTCCTTGCTTTTCTAATTCTGATTTCAACCCATTCCTCATCCCTATCACCTTCCCTGCTTCTTTTAGATAGTCTTTTCTCGCCGCATTTAATAATCGGTGACGGTACTATTATTGCATCCTCGCATACTTCTCCCACTTCACTCGAGATTGGATCTACACTCATCGCAATAAGGTCTAAATATCACTAACCGGTCCAGTTCACTAGAACCGGCCGATTGTAAACAATTCCGAGAACTGATAAGCGATACTCACGATATACTACAAACAATTAAACGCGTCCAAGCAATATAACGATTGCTCGCACACTGATATATTGACCTTAATAATGGCTAACTTAGGCCATCTCGGCTTGAGCATTATTAACGCGATGCTCGGAAGCGAGGGGTGCTGGTCGGAGATGGCTTCCTTCTGTGAAAGTGTGATGTCGCAGAAGGAGGCCGCGGAGCGGGAGCGGGAGGAGAAAGCCGCTGCAGACTCGCTCCGTCGTAGAAGACCAGGGGAAAGGAAGCGACGTTTTGCGCACCGCGGGGGGAGACCCCCGCCACAATAGGCGCCGCCGGGAATAGGGGAATAGTGAATGGAGGCCCGCATAGGCGGGCCGGCCGTCGGACCGTCACGGTAGCATGCGCAAGCGATCCCGTGGCGCTCCCCTTAAGACGGGAAGGGTACCGTGGTGGTTTTAGTCGGTAGGAGTCCGACATAACCCTCCATTATGCTACATCACATATGGAGGGTATCCATGATGGATTTCCTCACGAAAAAAAAAAGGCCATCTCTGCAGAATTAAATATAGAAATAAATTTACCATTTTTATTTACCTGTGACTTGATATTTTCTCATCAAATCTTGTAGTCGCCTCAATATTTTCTGTATTGACTTTTTGTAATTTTAAATGTTGCTGATAAGCTGAAGACCCTGCAATATTCTTTGAATCAATGCCAAACCTCAACTAAGAAATTGAGTTTATTGACCATCATTTGACATACTAAAAAGTGTCTAGAAAACACACATGGTGATGTGCAAGCTCATCTGGGTAGGTACCACCCACTCATCAGATATTCTACCACAAAACAGCAATACTTGGTATTGTTGTGTTCCAGTTTAAAGGGAGAGTAAGCCAGTGTAAATTACAGGCACAAGAGACGTAACATCTCGTTTCCCAAGGTTGGTGGCACATTGGTGATGTAAGCGATGGTTAACATCTCTTACAATGCTAATGTCTAAGCGCCTTGGTGACCACTTACCATCAGGTGGCCCATATGCTCGTCCCCCTACCTATACAATACATCAATAACATCAATACATAGTACTGCTGTTTTGCGGCAGAATATCTGATGAGTGGGTGGTACCTACCCAGACGAGCTTGCACAAAGCTCTACCACCAAGTATTGTTGAAGATATTATAACTACATAATCCTACCAACAATACTACGAGCTGCAATCACTAACATGATTTACATAAGTCTACTCTATAATGAAGGAAATGGGAATTTTTGTAACAAACTTATTCTTTGATTTTGTCCTATGATATATAAATCAAATTTATATGTAAGTTTTAAATACATATAAACATATGATTTTAATATTGCCTGTTAGAATATTCAATTTGCTTACCAATATCTACTAAAGCATTTATTTGGAGTACATATTGACCCCTTAGCTCTTTTTTGACTTCACTTTTCAGATTTGGTGGTAAGGATCCTGGGCACACTTCGGTCAGATTGTTTAATAACCATTGTTCTTTCGTTTGTAATTTTATTTCATCTTCATTAACGTTGTTCTCAATTAAATGATCGACACATCTGTGAAATGAAAAAAATATTACATAATTATTTTATACTTTAAATATATACAGCAACAATTTTTATTAATTATGGAAAATAAATCTACAATATATAATATCTACAAGTGTAATAATTATTATATTATTCTGATCAAAATGTCTTGTATTCAATTTAGCATTTATAATCTTTTAACTCATCAAGTATATGATATCGGTATTTAAAGGTACTTAAAGGATATGATGAACAAATACTAGACTAAGTTATGTTAAAACTATACAAATTTATCAAAAACTGTATTATTCAATAAAATACAAATTTTACTATAATAATTTTGTAAATAAAATTACATGTCCTAAATATATTAATAAAAAGCTTTGTGTTAACAAAAAAATATATATCATTAACATAAATAATGAAATGATGAATATTGTAACGAAAAGGTATAAGTAAAAAATATTTGTTTTTGTGTTTTATATTTCATTATTATAAATTTAATAAGTTAGAACTTACTCTGATAACCAAACCTGATCAACAACCATATAATTCGAAGCCATATAATTTCGTACTGAGTTCAAAATATAAGTTCTATTTGACATTTTGATTTCAATTGAAATACTATTACTATAATACTTAAAGTATCCATATAATACCAAAAAAAAACCTAAATGAAGAAATTATGATTCAGTCTGTACTGTACTGGTCTGTACCGTGCACAAAACGATAATGACTCAATCAATAACTGATTGATTATTATCAATTAGTCTATAGTCATATTGGCTTTTGGCCACGCAGCCAATGAATATGTTACATAGAAGCGCAGTTCTTATGGGCAATCATTTGTTTTGGCCACGGGTTTTGGCTCTTTCTTAGACAAATTGACAGTTATTTGATCTCCTCTCAATGTCGACTATTTGACATTTGACATTATATTCATAGATTTGCCATATGTTATAAGACATAAACAAAAACGGACAGATAAGATTATAAAACAATAGTAAATTAGTCGGGGTTTCAAGATAAAACTTAAACTAATATCTTTTCTTGCGTCACTTTAGTAAATTACTATCGATTCGATTAATTAACACCAATTGGTATGTCGTATTTGATGCTACTGATAAAATATCTCTTCGTTTCGTTGGCGGTTTTTATGCCATTTATTATTATAAAATACAAAACATTATAAATTCGCTCCTTTCTTGACTTTAACTTTAAATTAATTTTTATTTAGTTGGAGTAAGTACAAATAAACATTTTAAACATCAATAAGCACCTTTAGACCATACTACTATAAACCAATACAAATTGACAAATTTGATGATTTTAGTATTACTTTTAATATATATTTATATACAATCGCAAGAAGTAAATGATACCTTCTTATTGCTTTACGTGACCAAAATTTATGTGCAATAATAAGGTCTAGCAACACCACTATTTTGTGAGTGAACGCAAAAAGAGCTTGCCGATAATTCATCCATCTCCCTCGTAAATTCTGGTCGTAGGCCGATTGACAACAAAAAGCTCTATTCTACGGAGCATTGTTTTCCTAGATGTTTCGTTGTAAATAAGTGTTGTGAACGGAGAGCCTGCATTTGTGACTAACACGGTGGAGGATAAAATATGAAGAGGCGAAATGCCGAATCAGGCAAGCGGCGCCCCATAAAGCGCAACAAAATCGGCGAAGGAATGTATGCAAAGTGAGTGGAAGCGCTTTTTTATCTTATTAAAATCTTTATAAGACCCGTAAAAATGCAGTATACCTTTAACTTTTGTAAATCCTGTTAAGAATCAAGTTTGAATGCCGGTGGTATGAGAGTGTATAGGCTAGGTCACCATCTGGTGATATTCTTCCTCAGTAGTTCTACTGACGGCTCAATTTAAATGTAAAAAATTAAGTTTCCCGCTCATGGATTAATTAAAATTGCATGCATGTATCAAGTACAAGCGATGTCGCATTTTTTAACTTTATTATTAATGTTTTATTTTGAACAATAAAATTGGTTTTTAAAAGATACATTTCTGAATTAAAATACCATCAATGGCATGATTATTGCACAAGATTTAACAAGTTTAAGCCGAATGTAGGTATTCTGAAAAAGTCAAATATTTATGTAATATATTGCATAAATATTTTTACTTTAATTGGACTTCTATCCCATTTATCCTTCATAAATATTTCTACCCATATAGATACCAATATAGATACATGAGATAGAAATTCAATTATATTATTAGTTAAATATTAAATGGACCTTCAAATAACTATCATACTTAAAACGAAAGTTTTATATAACATCGCAAGCTTATTGTATTCCGTCTTCACTTTATCCTTTCTATTATTCAGGTAAACTATGCTATGAAATAAATACTAATATATTAATTTATCCAAACCAACCATGCATTTATTTTCACTTAAGTCATATACACAACAAATGTATATGTGATAATATAAACTTGTTCTTTTTATAATTTCAGTTCTCTGTTGTACCTGAAATTTGTGATGCTCTGGGCTACAGTAATTATGGCAGATTACATGCTTGAATTCAGATTTGAGTTTCTGTGGCCATTCTGGATGATGCTGAAATCAGTTTATGATTCGTTTAAATATCATGGAGTCGTAAGTAATATTATTACATTTTCTACAAAGTAAATAAACTATTAAGACAGATATATATTCAATAGGTATTCGGCTAAAAGTTATTGATAATTAATTTAATTGGAAAAAAAATACTTTATACTATTAATAATATATTTGCTAAAGTTTGTAGGAATCCATGTATTGATATTTGTTACTCTTTGATGTCTACTAAATGAATTTGTACAAAATTATATTGTTTGCATCGAAATAACTTATACCCCGACTTAATACATAGTTTTCCTAATACCTGCCTCATAATATGCGGACATAGTCACGACAGAAGCTAGTTTAATCTTTGTAGTTAAAGGTGGTGATTATTTAGCTAAATTTATATGCTAGCTTGTATTGTCACCAACCTCATAAGTGTGCAAAACTACAAAACATTTTTAAATTGTTAAAAGATTTGACCCATAGATATTAATAGGTGAACCTACATAATGGTATGAAAAAGAGATTGCCAGACAAGTAACAGATAAAAATCATTGACCTTAAATTCAACGTTAAAATGATAATGTTGTCGTAAGATGTTTCCGTTTGATAAATTTAATAATAAGAATTAACATTAATCGAAGACATAAGTGAATGGAGGTGTTACGTCACATTTTTAAACATTTTGAGTTTGCTGACATTGATGAATATTTTAGGCCACTATACACATATTGGTACCTTCTGTTCTAACATTTGAAAACTTTGAGCTATTAATATAGTGGATGAATGACAGATGTTAATAAATAAGTAACTCAACTTAAAACTATAATTTAAAATCATCTTTTTGTTTCATGGCATCTTCCACTTTTGTCGTCATTTATTATAATTAACAAATAGATTAAAATGTGTTGTTGTGATGGGCAAGCTAATTATCAGAATCATTTTGACTCCATATCTTCAAATTTAATAATTAGAAGTATATTGCTATTATTTTGAGAGATGACAGGCTACTAACACTATGAACACAGGCATATAACTCGACCCAATATTATAGATGATTAAAATAGGCCACTGAAAGTTTTGTACAAATTCAAAATTATGACATAAAAATTCCACATGTATAATGACCAAACCATAACCATATAAGATTTAAAATTAAGCTAAACAATACTATTTTTTACAATTATAAAAATTCTTAATAATTTTTCTTGTTTCAGGCATTCTCCGTATTTTTCATTTGTATAGCCTTGATGTCTGACTTGTTATGTTTCTTCTTCGTACCACTACAATATATATTATTCGCCGCCGGTACCTATGTGTGGGTACAATACGTGTGGTACACATGTAAGTATACACTCACACTCACTCATATGCACTCAACCACACACACACAAAAACAAGTAAGGTGTATATTGTAAGGTAGAAGGTACCATTACCTTCCAAGAAAATATTTAATATGAATCAAAGTATGTAATAAATACAACTACACATATAACATTGCATAATGTTTTAAATCAAAATAGAGATTACTTAGTACTTTAATCATTTGAAATTTTGAGAAATTTTAATCTTGTTTGTTCTTCCAGTAGACATAAGGTAATAAATACATTTTCGTTAATGCTTTTAAAGGAACATTTATTTATTTAAAATGTAATGTATATATTTCGGGTCATTAGTTATTGCGATTCAAGTAATTCTATTAAATAATTCCATAATTTAATTATTTAAGTCATTAACAAGCAATACATGATTAAATGTATTGAACACACTGATAAATGAAATATATCACAATATAATTACATATTATAATTACAGTCTTCAAAAAAGCCTCCTCAGGTCTGATTTGAGTATTAGACTTTCGAATTTGTCGAGGAAAATATGACGCTTTAAGTGTTATTTTATTGACTGAAATAGTGATACATATAATATAATATAAAAATAGTAGGGAGTATCTTTTACCTTTTATCATTAATATCCCTACTTCAATCGAGTGGATGTTGATCAGTTTCGGTTGTAATGTAATAAATAAAATATTATCTTACTAGTCTATTGTCTATTATTAAACATCCGTTACTAATGTATGAACTATTTCCGATATCTCAATTCTCAATAGATTTATTTTGGTTTTAGTCTGTTTACATTAAAGTTTGCATCATCGAAAGTTATTTACATTGGTTTTTATATCGACGCGGAATGCTAGTAAACTTTAATTAGACTATTTTCTATCGTTAGGAGAGTTTTGTGCAATAAAACGTTATTTCGTTTGAAGGTCGAATCCCACGGCGCCAACCACGCACATTGATTATCATGTAAGAAATGGTATGAACTTCTTACAGTGATCAGTGGGCGAACGCGTGCTAATATAATATATATTATGCGGAGAGCACACTACCGTAGGTAATCTACCGTAGGTTAGGTTAGTTCAGCATAATCCCCCCTTCACCCCCGAGATGATTATCCATGAGGATTTCTCTACAACAAAAGAAGATTAGAGTAGGGACACGTTACTGGACATGATAATGGCACTCTCCCCTCGTGCAGTCGGCGACAAGGGCATCTGCCTGCCGACGGTGGCGCTGTGCTGCCTCGTGGTGTACGCCGAGGGCGCCGTGCGCGTGCGCGCCGGCTCGCTGGAGCTGTGGCGCCCGCTCGCCGCGCACTGCCTGGGCTACCCCGCGCTGTCGCTGGGCTTCGGCGTCAAGGTACGTGTCGCGCACTGTGGGGCCGCCCCGCACCGTGCCGCCCCGTGGTGTACGCCGAGGGCGCCGTGCGCGTGCGCGCCGGCTCGCTGGAGCTGTGGCGCCCGCTCGCCGCGCACTGCCTGGGCTACCCCGCGCTGTCGCTGGGCTTCGGCGTCAAGGTACGTGTCGCGCACTGTGGGGCCGCCCCGCACCGTGCCGCCCCGTGGTGTACGCCGAGGGCGCCGTGCGCGTGCGCGCCGGCTCGCTGGAGCTGTGGCGCCCGCTCGCCGCGCACTGCCTGGGCTACCCCGCGCTGTCGCTGGGCTTCGGCGTCAAGGTACGTGTCGCGCACTGTGGGGCCGCCCCGCACCGTGCCGCCCCGTGGTGTACGCCGAGGGCGCCGTGCGCGTGCGCGCCGGCTCGCTGGAGCTGTGGCGCCCGCTCGCCGCGCACTGCCTGGGCTACCCCGCGCTGTCGCTGGGCTTCGGCGTCAAGGTACGTGTCGCGCACTGTGGGGCCGCCCCGCACCGTGCCGCCCCGTGGTGTACGCCGAGGGCGCCGTGCGCGTGCGCGCCGGCTCGCTGGAGCTGTGGCGCCCGCTCGCCGCGCACTGCCTGGGCTACCCCGCGCTGTCGCTGGGCTTCGGCGTCAAGGTACGTGTCGCGCACTGTGGGGCCGCCCCGCACCGTGCCGCCCCGTGGTGTACGCCGAGGGCGCCGTGCGCGTGCGCGCCGGCTCGCTGGAGCTGTGGCGCCCGCTCGCCGCGCACTGCCTGGGCTACCCCGCGCTGTCGCTGGGCTTCGGCGTCAAGGTACGTGTCGCGCACTGTGGGGCCGCCCCGCACCGTGCCGCCCCGTGGTGTACGCCGAGGGCGCCGTGCGCGTGCGCGCCGGCTCGCTGGAGCTGTGGCGCCCGCTCGCAGCGCACTGCCTGGGCTACCCCGCGCTGTCGCTGGGCTTCGGCGTCAAGGTACGTGTCGCGCACTGTGGGGCCGCCCCGCACCGTGCCGCCCCGTGGTGTACGCCGAGGGCGCCGTGCGCGTGCGCGCCGGCTCGCTGGAGCTGTGGCGCCCGCTCGCCGCGCACTGCCTGGGCTACCCCGCGCTGTCGCTGGGCTTCGGCGTCAAGGTACGTGTCGCGCACTGTGGGGCCGCCCCGCACCGTGCCGCCCCGTGGTGTACGCCGAGGGCGCCGTGCGCGTGCGCGCCGGCTCGCTGGAGCTGTGGCGCCCGCTCGCAGCGCACTGCCTGGGCTACCCCGCGCTGTCGCTGGGCTTCGGCGTCAAGGTACGTGTCGCGCACTGTGGGGCCGCCCCGCACCGTGCCGCCCCGTGGTGTACGCCGAGGGCGCCGTGCGCGTGCGCGCCGGCTCGCTGGAGCTGTGGCGCCCGCTCGCCGCGCACTGCCTGGGCTACCCCGCGCTGTCGCTGGGCTTCGGCGTCAAGGTACGTGTCGCGCACTGTGGGGGCCGGCTATGTACGCCGAGGGCGTCTGCTCGCTGGGCTGCGGCCTGCTGCCCCACAGTCTCAAGTGCCATAAACTTGTTTGTAAAGTCTGTCAGTCTTTAAATGACTCACTGTTGGTTTGAGGATTTTTTACTTCTGGAGAAGGTTTGAAGCTTATTCCCCCAATTTATTTGCCTGGAGTACATAGGAATTAAATTTAGTGCATATTATATTCTCAAAACTCACACATACAGGTGCAGTTGCATTAAAGCTGTCCAAAACCCCCACTATTCCTAATAGAGCGGTTCTCCATTCATTTTGAGCATGTTTGCAGGCGTATGTTGGGCAGCGATTAAGATTAAGGAGACAACGGCAGGTGCGTGCCGAGAATGAGTTCTACTTCCAGCTCCTGCGGGACGCCTTGCCGGAGAGTGCGCTCATTGAACAGGTACACCATGGTTTTGTTGATTTAGTAACTACTTTGTTCAACTCCAACTTTCGAATGTTTTCGGGTTTTTCTTTTCAATTCTTCTGTGTTACACTCCTGTGCATTGTAAAGTACATTGATTAAAAGTAAAATACAATTTAGTATCGATTTTTTGTATGAAAAACGGCATGTCTCTGAATCACGCTAACGTTTGGTTCACCCCGATATACGTAGCGTCTCGAATCTTGAATTAGGGAATTGTCATTTTTGGATTGTTTTGTTTTATTACAAATGACCACGTAGTTTAAATTGGCTTCTAAAAAGCTTGAAGTGCTCAACAAGGCGAGACAGTACTTCACGTCGGACCATCGCCTAAAACTTTACAAGGCGCAAATTCGGACCCACATGGAGTACTGCTCTCACCTCTGGGCGGGAGCTCGCCAGTACCAGCTTCTTCCTTTTGACCGCATTCAACGTAGAGCAGTTCGAATTGTCGACTATCAGGCCATTACTGACCAGCTTGATCCTTTGGCTTTGCGGTAGAGATGTTGGATCACTCTGCATCCTCTATCGCATATATCATAGAGAGTGTTTTAAGGAGTTGTTTGGATTAGTCCCGGCAGCTGAATTTCACCACCGGACATCGCGCCAGAACTCAAAATTCCATCCCCATCACCTCGATGTTTGGAAATCCACAACAGTGCGTTTCTTAAGGCATTTCCTGCCTCGCACAATCACTCTGTGGAACCAGCTTTCGCTGGCGACTTTTCCGAACCGATATGACATAAAAACCTTCAAGAAGAGAGCGTACTCTTACCTCCAAGGCCGGCAACGCACCTGCAAGTCCTCGGATGTTGCAGGTGTCCATGGGCAGTGGTAGTCACTCTCCATCAGGTGAGCCTCCTGCTCGTTTGCCCCCTCTTACATAAAAAACAAGAGAGAAACTATGGATATAACTCGTGCGCAGCTAGCTAGTCTTTGTTGTGACGACAGTTTCTTTACAGGCCATATTGTTAAATGTGCCTAATAACTACTGTTGTTTACGTCATGACTTTTTGCTGTACCTTTAAATCTTAGTGTATACCATACTAGATCACAAGGTATATTTATAAAGTACTTCCACTCTCTGTGATGTTTCTGTAAACGAATGGACACTTAATGCCGTGACTCAGTCAGTCTGCGAAGATTTATGACTGCGGTATTATCATGTTCATTATTCTGTATTAAGAATTACAACCCTAATTAGTGTAATTAGTTTCATATCTCTATTCTAAAGTCGATAATAAGACGTCGAACCCTGTGACGAAAACAAATAGTTGGAAAAGCAATTGGAAAAATCTAATAACATGTTACAGTTAATGAAATTTTTGTTTCATTTTGTTCGTATGTCGTTTTTTCAGAATATGCAGAGCAGTAAAGAGACGGAGTGTAAAAGCGGCGAATTCACGCAAACGCAGACACAGAGCGACGCGCGACACATGAACGGCTCCGTGCGGCGCCGCTGTGCGCGCGACCACAACGGCGTCTGTGTGGCCGACCACGCCTTACACGTTAAGGTGACCACTACTGCTTCGGAGCTACTATTTATATTTCATTGAACAATAACATACAATGCAATACAAAATATTACAATGATATACTTTTTGTTTACAGTTAGAAAAATTAGAGAAGCATGTAGCACAGCAGACGCGAGACAAGGCGACAGCCAACTCACAAGCGAGTACGCAGGCGAGCACGCAGGCGAGCACGCAAGCGAGCACGCAGACGAGTGCGCAGACGGGCTCGCAGGCGAGCGCGCACTCGCTCAGCAACGGCGCGCCCAGCGGGCCCGGCGCGCCCGACGACGAGCGCCCCGACCTCAGCAAAGGTCGGCTAACAGAATACATTCTAAGGAAATCGTTAAACGGACAAGATTATGTATTAGAAACTATATATCTATACTAATATATAAAGCTGAAGAGTTTGTTTGTTTGATCTGGCTAATCTCAGAAACTTCTTAATCGAATTTAAAAAATATTTTTGTGTTATATAAGATTTTTTTCAGTCCTTTTATCGAGGAAGGCTCTAGGCTTTATAAAATCACGCTACGACGACTAAAAAAATGCACGGGATTAAAACCCGGTAAATCCCAATTTACCCGTACGAAGTCGGGACGGGGGCGCAGCTTGTTTACTATAAAAAGAAATATTGCCATATCATTATAAATTTAATTTCATTTTGGGAACAAGTCAATATCGCTAAAATATTATACCATTTTTTATTACTATATTATATAACAAACACTTAACGGCTATCATTAGACATCTGTGGGCCTGGATTCCGCACGGTATGACCCCGGCAGCAGTGAGTGGGGAACGAACCGGCGCGTATAGTTGCAGTGATCTACCGATCTTTAATAAGTATATAATTAAATTCCAGGAAGTGGTAAATCCACGAAGTACGAAAAGAAAGAGGCTAGTTCAGTAAGAGAAGAGAAGAAGAGACATAAGAATAGAGAAAAGGATAAAGATAGCAGTGATAGTCATAAGAGTACAGAAAGTGAGTGCATACAATTTTACAGATTTTTATTTATTAAAAGGAAATTGATTTTCACTACCATACAATAGCGGTTATTTCGTTAAACAATGCTGTCTTTTTCTTTCGAATGCCAAATCAATAATGTCGGAAAGAGAGCTATCAGTGTTTGATTAAATTGCCGTTAATCAAAGACCAAAGTTTATAAATTATAATCAAGGCCGTTATTATTTAAAATCGTTTAATAGAGAATATTTTAATTATATATTACTATGACTAATTTGTCTAGTGGATAGTTATAGATAAGGGCTGTTTTGCTAGTTAGATGAACCACTAGTTAACACTTTCACTGATAAGGTCATTAAAATAAACTACTCCAATCGCTGGAAAAAAGAACGAACGTACGTTTTGTTTGAAAAATGATAAACATTTCATTGTCGGCCTTTACCATTGTGACCGAAGTAGGGTTCACACTATGAAACTGATTTATACAAAGTAACTACATTTTCCTTTGTGTAATGATTATATTATAATGCTGGTCTCAAAAAATTTTAATTTAATAATAAATTTATTTAATTATACTTGTAACGTAAAAAATACGGTTTACTTATACTTTTAATCAAATTTAACACAAATAATTTTATTGTTTGGAACCAAAGAATTAATTTTACCTTAAATTATTTATAAATAAATTTTAACTGATGGTTTTAAAGTGAAAAGTCGATACCTCCACGAGTTCCCGAGATAAAGGGTCTTGACAGACAGACAGACAGACGGTCGGACGGATGGACAGCATAGTGATCCTATAAGGGTTCCTATAAGGTTTTTACCTTTTGAGGTACGGAACCCTAAAAATATAAATAACTATACGATACAAAAAAACATATTATACAGTTAGTTAAACAACTTAATCAGCTTGTCGCTCGTTATCTTGGCATCTAAAGCTACGTATAGTTACGAATCCGAGTCGTGAAGCATACGGATGGAACATGGTTGTGTACGGATACGGGTAGAAGCAGTGAAAGTGTTAACCTTATGAATTGCAAATTTTGGTTTCAACAAATTTCATGTAATGTGTATTTATTATTATAATCATGTCATATTTTTAAGTGAAGCTTATTTAGATACATTAAACACAGCCTGGATTTGCAATATCATAGGTGCAGTATAGAAAGTAGTCATATTCTTTAATGGCTTCATATA
Organism: Nymphalis c-album; assembly: GCA_963151315.1. NCBI lineage: Eukaryota > Metazoa > Arthropoda > Insecta > Lepidoptera > Nymphalidae > Nymphalis > Nymphalis c-album. The sequence continues at coordinate 1,615,064 of OY720602.1, read as the reverse complement.
TTATTTCATAATACAAAACGTTTATGTATTTTATCATTATTATAAATATTCATTTAAATCGTGTGATTTTTATGGTCAATTATGTTTATATAGATATAATTATGCTAGTACCATTAGATAATATATGGGTGTATATATTATACATTAGAATTTTTTATTGAACTAGTTTATTCATTTTTATTCAATATTTTGTAGAGCCTTGGCAATGTCTAAAGCCCCTGATATTACCTTGAGGTGGCACATCTGCTCGTCTGCCTTCCTGCATTCATTCAAGTTAAACATATATTTATTTATTTTTTATAATTTCAGCAAAAGAAATATTAGTTAAAGAAAAAGAAGTAGAGAGTACAAAAGAATATGTAAAGAGTAATAAAGATAGTAATAGTCATAAAGAGAGAGAGAAAGAAAAAGAGAGGAGAGAAGAAAGGGAGAGGGAAAATAGGGAGCGGGACAGAGAACGTGAACTGAGAGAAAAGGAATCGGTGAGTAGCTTTCTTCTTCTCTAAGGGGTCAGCGGAAGGCAGACGAGTAGGAGGGCCGGCGGACCCCTGCCCCCCGACTTCGGCGACGGGAGGGATGCGTCCTCGGTGCTCATACAACAATATGACTGAGCCCTCAGTAGAGAGTCGGTCGGACGTGTGCGATACAGTGCCGTGTTCCGCAGCGTTCGTGTCGCGAGCTGACGGAGGAGCTGCGGCGCGCGCGCGCGGAGCTGGCGGCGGCGCGCGCGGCCGAGACCGACGCCAGGCGCCGCGCGCTGCTGACGCACAGGTGCGCCCCCCCGCGACACCCGCCCCGCCACACCCCGCCACCCCCCGCGCTAACCTGTCTTGTGTCGCCAGCGAGCGCGGAGCGCTGGAGCGGCGCCTGAGCGAGGAGAGGCGCGCGCGCGCCGCGGCCGAGCACCAGCTGCTGCGCGCCCGGCACACGCCGCGACCGACCACGTTAGCTGCATTGCTTTTTATAATTATTGAAATTAAGGAAACCTGGGATTTAGCCCAGTCGTTTAGTACAGAGAACCCATTCGATTATAAGAGCTCATGAATGACATTTGTTTGTCTAGAATTTAAGTAGTAAAATATCTTCAACGCGGTTAAATTCTCTTACTCGAATGTAATATAAAAAAAACTAAAGTCCACATTATTATACTTGTCGACGTGCTAGCACAAAGTGTGTGTGTGTGTGTGCAGTGCCGAGTGCGAGAGCGAGTGGTGTCGCTCGCGGCGCACGGCGCAGGAGGCGGAGACGGGCGCGCTGCGACGCGAGCTGCAGAAGACGCGCGAGCGAGCCGCGCAGCTGCAGCGCGACCTGGCCTGCGCCACGGACCAGGTACCCCGCATTGCACCCGGGCCCTACTGGCCATGGAAACCTTTAAATTGAACCGAACTGTTAACATTTTACCGTTGCAAGCTTTGGTTATGTACCACACATCTGTGATTCTACGGCTAAACAGTAATATACCGTTATGCATAATATTGCTATGTTAAAAATTGAGAAGCACGAGCGCCACACATTAGTACCCCCGGTGTCCGGCGCGCAGGTGCGGACGCTGGAGACGCGCGCGTCCCGCGAGGACAGCGGCGGCGGCGCGCGGCTGGCGGGCGCGTGCGCAGCCCTGCAGGAGCGCGCAGCGCACCTGGAGCGCTCGCTGTCGGCGGAGACGCGCGTCAAGCTGGACCTGCTGTCCGCGCTCGGCGACGCCAAGCGCCACATGCACATACAGGAGGGTACGTACTCACATCGTCTATATACTCATATTGAACTTTGTATGGACCGTGATTATTATGTCGCTCGTTTCATGTTTCAGGTTTAATATCGAGACAAGAAAAAGAGATAGAGGAACTGAAAGCTCAAATGCTGGCTGTGATGCCGACGGAGTTCGTGACGCCGGTGAGCGGCAGCGTGTCGAAGCTGCGGCTGTCCGACGGCTCGCCGCTCGATCCAAACGCGTCCGTGTACACGCCCAAGCAGCTGTGCTCCGACGCCTGAGCCAGAAGCCCTGAGCGCTCGGCCCGCCGTACCGATCTTTGTATGGCCGTTGTTGATCTCAGTATATTTTTTTCCTTTTTTAATCAAAGTCGGCGTTAAGTATTCCTACTTTGTTACTTAAATAAAACTGTCCATACAAATATCATTATGGCCATCGGATACGTTACGAGAGTTAGTCTTGTGACCGTCGTAAGTGAAATCAGAGCGTTTATTTTTTCATCGTTGAAATATCTGGATTATCTTCTGTACCTTGATGTGGCTGTGGTTGATAAAATTATTCAAAATTACGTTCGATCCATTATTAAGTACAATACACGCATAATAATCGCTCGCCATTTGACTTTGATATTTGTTACTATTATCAAATGACAAGAGATATCGTTCTTAGAAGCATACTAAGTATGAAGTAGGTTTATGTTTAGACTTTTTAGTCTATGTAATCATCACATATTTTAATTGAAATTGTAATTCGCATAATGTTGTAATAATTTTATCAATCAAGGACAGTTCTTCCACGCTTGTAGCTGCTGCATACAGACGGCGTTGTTTTGAATTTATGTGATATATTGTACAAAAATGAGATTTGGTTGTCTTCTCCTTGTATAAATTTAGTATATTGACGTTTTAGTCCAATTGTCGTGTTGTGCGTAGCATCCCGGTTTTAAATATAACTTCGTCATATTGCAACCCTAAATTGTCTTTATTCAGTGTTGCTATATAGTAAAAGGAAAGATTTGTTTAATTAGTGTTGTGAAAAAAGACCTGAAATCTTAAAATTAAGAGGGAATGAATCTGTCAAAATATGATATAAAAATAAATCTATTTTTGTATTTGTGTTATATTATCTGTTTAAATTGTAAAACAATCGAGCTTAGTCACATAGGAAAATTTGGGGATGCTACGCTGATTTTTCTTGTTGAATATAAAAATAATTTAAAAAAGAAATGTAATGCGGACATGCAACTTAATTGTTGTAAAACCATGACATGATTGTTTGTTGAAATTTTGAGTGAATACTAAAAGGCAGTGGAATTATCTAACATCACAAGTCGTGCAACTTTAGTCTAATTCCACAATTGCGCAAAAAATAATAATGTTTCATCCAATGGTCAAATAATACCACTGTTTGATAATTTAATAGCTTAAGATAAACTAAAGTTGCATGTACCTTATTTAAAAAAAGAAAATAGAGATAAAAAGAGAACGGATTCTTATAAAACTATCATCAATATTACTACTAACCCAATTTACTGTTTACCAGTTTATGTGAGTAAAGATAGCAAGTGTGCGAGCGATAGGTGAATAGAGGCTTCGTAATTTTTTATCCCTTTTTATCTGCACGGGTATTACTGGTTGTTATTGGATTTCAATTGAACTTATTTAAAATAAACTTTTTATCATGCACAACAGTTGTGCAACTAAGCAGACAAGTTTCAATTTGATGACATTTAGGTAAAATAATTGTGTACTTCTTTTACATTCACACTCATATTGATGTTAATTCTGATTTAAAAAATATCATTCATTAGACAAGAATCCGTAAAAATGATTTAAATTAAAATCCGTTCATATTCTATAGTATTATGCCAGCTCATTTATCTGTCCAAATTTTAGATTATACTTATGAGAAATTGTTGTTCAAGTTATTTTGATGGCAGGCCTTAGATTTGTTTTTCCTTTGCTTCAAATCTCGTAACAACATGATACAATTGAACATTGATATAAATAAAATAAAAAATATCATATTTATTTTATATTTAATGTTGATACGTTACTTGAAGCTTGTGGTTAGTTTTACGTTAAACCGAATGCTTCCTTTATTCGGTGATCCCTTTGCTTCCAATTTTATAAAAACTATTGCATTTATAAAGTACAATTTTTCTCTTTTTTTTTACATTGAAACGGTAACCGTTACGTTTAACGTTAATCTATGTAAGTTTGTCAAAAAAAAACAAGAACAGATGAGCGACTGTTCAGTGTTGCCTATTAACAAAATGTAAGTTTAAGTTTTTAATTATTTTTTTATGTTGTAAAACGTCATGTGATTGGAATAATTTTAAGAAAAAGTGTGTGTATGTAAACTGTTTTGAATAAGGACATCTATTCTTGCGTTTAATGCGTCATCGTGAATATCTTCGCCTGTTTTATATATTTTGTTACCTGACGCTTATGTTTACTAGAACAAATAAAGTAAGGGAAACAGCGCACATTGGATATATCGGTCTGTAAATGTATTTTTCGAGATTGTGACATTACTCTAGTCTTAATTAAGCCGGATTACACCGTGGCGTGTCTATGTGCCATAAGTGATACAAATGTGTACACCGGCTTTAACGTTATTTATACTCTTAAGTTTTTTTAAGTTTAGTTTTTTTTAAATCATCAGATGCGCACTGCCCTCTAAGTCAAACTAATTTTTTTTAAATATCAAAACGCCGAACCTTTTGGAGTTCATGTACTTAAACTAATACGTTTTGATGTGATTTATCTGAGATTTCCATGCGAGTGAGAGCAGCACACGCACCCTATTACATTTATGGACACTTTGACTTGGATACGGAGACATGAAATGTAAAAATTGGGACAAGCAAGATCTGAATTTTCACTAGTGAAACGTAAGCGATGTTTGTTTGTATTATAAACGGATACTGTAACAGCAATAAAAAAATCGGACATGCCGTGTTTTGTTTTTCTAACCATACATATGGTGAACAATTACCATCAGGTAGCCCATTTGCCCTAGTTACAAAATGATTACTATTTAATGTCTTAGCTTTAATAACTTTCAGGCTTACCTGAACCCGGACTATCCCAATTATTTTATGTCTACTGACGAAAAAAATTATAATACTTTATTATATGTCCTCCTTTTCAGTTATTTCTTACAATTATTTTTCTATATTTCGAAGCTCTATTTTCAACGTTTACTTTGAATCTATGGTTTCAACATTAATTTGAAACGTTTTATCTAACATCCCATATCGATGGCTGTTATTTTTTCAACCCTGCTTGGACTTTTTTTTATTAAGTTATATTATATTTCGTGAAGCCTTACTTATTTTGTTGGATCGTTTTGAAGAAGTTCTTAATAATTATCTTTTCGCCGCTGCCGTGTTTGTCCGATCAATACAAATAAATAGAAGGTTACAAAGTTATAAAACAAGGTTGATCCTCATAGTCTTTATAGTAATAAATAGCAATAATAAGTCCAGAAATGATATAATTCAGTACCGTAAAATGCCCTAACTTTGCACGGATTTCGAGGTTTTTCAAAATTAATTTGACGTGAGTAGGTAATTCATTAATGACTTGTTAAGACAAAATGGAAATCAAAACTTTGCGCTCCTAGTAAAACAACTCTTTAATAGCCTACATCTCATTCTTTTGAGAAATAAGCTTTGCAAAACGTAGGCAAAGTTAATGGCATTTCCTCTATTTTGCCTAGGCAATAATGTCGCAGTTAAATTAAATATTTCCTAATAAAACGATTTGGTACTCACAAAGAATTGGGTTAATATTCATACTAAACCATGTCTCAAAATCCAAAACATTTTTATTTCTTTTTTAGAAGGTAGGCAAAGTTAGGCAGGCTTTTTGAGCATTAAGGAGAATCTTTAAGGGCTGTCACCATGGGAAATAAATTAAAAAAAATCAAAATATTAGCAGATTTAATCGCACCTTATAAAATAATATTAAAAAATAAGTGTAATCTCTTGCAAATGGGTGGGCACCATCGCGGACACTGGATGTGAAGCATTTTTCAACTTTATTACTAAAATAATTAGGTCGGAAAGTAGTTTTAATTTTTAGAAATGAATTTAGACTTTTTATAAATCAACACAATAAGGCGGGCGGGCGGAATTTATGCTTAAACGATGACAACAGCTAAACCGCTATCTCTCACTCGCCCATTGCAGATATAAAATTACTGTATATAGTTATGGAAAATCCCAATCGCGTTGTGTCGGCAATTGTTTTTTCGTCGCCTTCGCTGAGTTTTGTAGGATGCCTGTTAGATTTTTCATGACACTTTAACTTTATTACACGTTAACTTTATTTAAAATGGTACGCCTGGGAAGCCCAAATTGTTTTTCTGCCTCATATGATGACAGTTTCTTTAATTTTACAAGATCAACGTCTAGCGTATCGGTAGAGTAAATCACGTAATGCCGATGATTATTTTTGTTTTGAGAAGTAGAGCTTTTCTTGTTTTGAGACTTCTACCTCTGTAAAAATCAGAGGCACATTTTAGACTTTAGGTATCTAAATACCTGGTATTATATTTATTCCCATATTAATTACCAATGTAAAAGAATGTCAAAAATATTGTCTAATAAATATTATATTATATTTCTATACAATATAATATTTATTACTATACTACAACTTTAAGGTGACAACCCTACCACCAGGCAAAATTTTGTCGGTTATTCATAAAAAGCGACTTACGATTGTTCTTCTCGATTTTACCAACTAAAACTCGCTTTACAAGTGCTAAACATAGATAAAAAGACAGAGGACTATTTTTCATTTAATATACTCCATAAAACCCGTAATAATACCTTAAAATACTCACACAATGAAATTTTGAAGTGGAGCGAAAAAGTCAGGGACCAACATTTTAAAATTTCTGACGTTCTCTGACATTTGTCATATTTCTTGCAAGAACCAAAAATAAGTATTGCCATGCATAAATAATCGTGTCATTAACAATAACCTTTAGCTAGAATAGTTTACTAATGAAATTGAAATAAACTGTTTAGGCAAAGTAAGGCTAGGTAGGCCAAATTAGAGCATTTTACGGTATTAATTTCACCTTTCATTTATCACAATATTACTACTATAATATATTAATTATACGTAGAAAATATCTGACACGTGCTTGTAATTCGTCTTAACTCTAAAATGTGTAAAAGTGGTACATATTAGAAATGGCAATAATATTGTCGTAACTTCATGATCTATAAACGTCAAGTTGTCATTTGTCAAAACAAATGCACGTGTGACAGCACATTTACATTATATGGTTTTGTGGAAGTGATTTAATAATTTAGAATAAAAATGGGTAAAAGAAAGTTTGATAACGAATCCAGTGAAGTGAAGAAGAAGAATAAAAGTCATTCAGAAGATGGTCAATCAGAAAAAAATGATAATATGGATGTTGATACAGAACAACCTCAAAATGAAGAGGGTTCTGAAATTGTAATAAAATCGGCTAAATCTCCTGTATTTGATGTTAAACATTTCAGAAAAGAACTAGCAGGAAAACAAGGTCAAACGATGGGTGAGTTACATTAAATTTACAAAACTTTACTCCAAATTAATAAATAAATACCAGCTCTAAACTCGAATTGTGTAGGATTATTATAAATTACAATATAATTGAAAAAATGTTTGCTATTTATTAGAAAATTTAATTTTTAGAAGATGTAAGCCTTGTTTATATATTTAAAGGATCATGGTAAGTATCTTTTTAATAATAAAAATAGAAACAATTATTAATTTCAAGATACTTCAGTACATAAATTTCAATTTTTTTTATCGTGAAATTATTTGTAATTCAAAGGACTTTAACACTCAGAAATTAATGCTATGATTGTACTATCACTGAGAACATACTTTTCAATTCCTCTTAAAAATTATGGTATCTATTTAATCACTTTACTGTTATTACTTATTCAGTGGTGGCTTGGCTTTGATTTAGTATTAAGTCATCAGTTGCTAGCAGTACAGTGTTTCGAGATTTGGCACACTGGACACAAAAAAAACTCTCTTAAAGTTAAGGGACAAGATGTGTTATATGGTTCATTATTTACGATTGGTTAGTAGTTTGTAAGTAAATTAAGTCAGCTGAGATGGTCCAATGGTAACAACATGTGAATCTTACCCGATGATTGTGGGTTCAAACCCAGTCAAGCTCCACTGAATTGAAATGTTGATGAACAACCTACCTAGTTTCTCAAGTTGTTTTAGATCAAAACAAAACAAAAAATGAGTAAAAATTATTAAAGGCTGCCGCCTTTACCAGACCCGGGCATGTGCCACATTGGACATAGCAGTAAACAGTGGCATATTTACAATGATTGTCAATACCTTGTGTTAGTGTTTTTTGGTAGATATTCTAGCTTAGGACAAACTCCCCTTGAGTTGTGTATGAGTTATGTACTAGCGTAACATCTCAAATCAAACTGTTGCTCGTTGTAATTTGTTTTTCTTTTATTTATTTCAGCCCTGACACAGTTTCTTCAAGTCTGTCTCAATCCAGACAATGAAGTAGATTACATGATGAATTATCTAAAGTCCGGAGGAAATTCACATGAGATATTAAGACAGATTACACAAGACAATAAAAAGAATTTAACTCTGGCAACGCCAGCTTTTCATCTCTTTCACTTGATCATTCTCAAAGTGCAATCTACACTTCCGCATATGATAGCCATTACAGAGGAAGCCTGTCGGTACTTTTTAAATACATTTATTCCAACGATTGAAATTATGATAAGTGAGAATTCAGGTCCGCGTCATAGAAAAATTGTCTTAAATTTACTAACATCTATGGTGACATTAAACTCTGAATTAGGTGTAGAAGTTCTTAATCAAGTTCCTTTGACGCCTAAAAATTTACAACATGTAGTTGAGAAGCCAAATTATAAAGAGAAAGACAATGTCAGAACGGCATTTGTTCGTTTTATGACATCATTTCTTGTTGATGGTCATTTACCTTTAATAAAAGCATTGCTTGAAAAACAAGGATTACTGTCACTTGTTATTCCCGGATTGGTTCAAGATGAGGCAGATGCTGTACTGATGTTCCTGAATATATTAAAAAAGAATGTTATTGATAATACTTTTATTTCCAAAACATTAAAATTAAAAACATTCAGTCATCAAGTTTTACATAATTTGTTTAGAATGTTTACATGGAAAGGTCCTCCAGAATCAAGTAACGAACACAAAGATGACTCACGAAATGAGATAATGAGATTATTGTCTGATATTATACTGACATTGTTTACATCCCACAAGCTTGGAATTTATTTCATTGACCCAACATTGGGCACCAGTGATGCTAATAAAAATCAAAACCTTTACAAGGCTTTGCAATCATTAAAAAGGCCTTGGGAAAATGAGTTTCAATGTGAGGCTGTTCTTCAGATTGTTTACAAGTGTCCTGACCTTCATAGAGCATTGATTAATGTTATAGAGCCGACTTTCCAGCCACAGCATTCACCACTTTGGGAGAAAACTACAGATTTTATTTTAAAACTTCTTGACAAACTGAAACCTGAAGAAATGGTGACAAGATTAAACAATCTGAACCCTCATCAGACGACAAATTTCGTAAGGTTCGTGACTTTGCCGGTACCATTATTGAAATTAATAAACACAGGAATAGGAAAAGATCAGACTATTTCTTTTTACTGCATTAAAGTACTTGTAAAAATGTTGCAAACATTAAAAAGGTACATGCAAATTCTAGAATTGGATGACTCAAATGTTAAGATTATAGAATTAAAAAACAAACTAGAAAATTTCCTACCTAAACACATGCCAGCACCAAATGTAATAGTTTCGTTGATTAACGATATTATTGATGACAAAGTAAGTGTAGAACCACCACAAGACTACAAACTACCATCACAAAATAAAGCAGATTCATTGTTATCTTTACTAGAGCTGCTGTTGCTTTATAATGATCTGTACCCAGCCTCCATTGAGAGTATTGAAGGCACTATTAATATGAAAAAGATTTTGGATATTTCAACTACTCTATCAACTGGGCATATATCGTTTTTGAAATTTAAAATAGTTTCGCTATGGCTCACATTAGACAGCTCAGTGTTGACACTTCAAAATTCAATGTTTAAAGATTTATTTTTAATAATGTTGGATGTTTTTACGAATGACGAAGATGACACATGGATGGAAGCTAAGGATACCTTATACATGTTCTTTAAAAATACTGGTATATTCGAAGCTGATGAAGATGAGATACATTTAATTCTTTACACATTAAAAAACAGTAAAGTAAATCCTATATCATTGATAGGAGATATAATTGAATATGTACTAAAAAATAGGAATGAATTATCTGAATATATAAAAAATCAAATGGTTAACTTTGAGATTTCAGACGAAAATAGTATGACGAATTTAGATAAATTATTTAATGATTTAATGCACGGTAAAATGATCGAGGACAGTTTTTTCTTAGAAAATAAAATGCCTTCAGCGTTCATTGTAGGAAGCATACAATATATACAAAACAACAAAGGTACTAAACATCAATTAAAATCCTTTATATGTCTGTACATAGCCAATTTGTTACACAGTAACTATTCACCTGAACTTACGGAAGTTCTAATGAGTGACTCTAAATTAGATATCAGAACTTACATAGCTGAATGGACAGTTAGACCGGTTTGTTTTCCTGAAACCAAAAGCAGTGATGTTACTTTAATAAATATATCGAAATCGATAATTGGAAACGAAGATATACCTTTGACGAATATCTTTCGTTCATTAATAGAATCAGCAGATGAAATTGATTTGACAATCATGGGTGTTACCTATAAAATAGATGTAACAAAACAGATAAATAGTTCAGATTTGTACATTTGGGCAAAATACCTTATGTTTTGTGTAGTAAGATTGACACATATGGATAGTTTTGCATCAGAACAGCAAAAGAAGATCTTAAATTATTTCGAAATTATTATTTCACTAGGAAAACGATACCACATGTTGAACGTTTGTAGGAGTGTTATTTTGAATATGTTTAAGAATGCCCACTTTCTTAAAATATTCCAACCAATAGAATTAAACAAGAACTCATCAAGTATTTTGGCTACTGAACTAATAGTCAATATAATTGAAAATAATAATGACCTGATAAATTATCTCAATAGAAAACATTTTATTTTGAAGTCATATCAACAAAAAACCTTTAACGAAATTGTAAAATGTTTCATTAAAATTAAGAAAAGGAAGACAGTTAACAGTGATCTAACTATAAGAGTTCTAAAAACCGTAGGCTTGTCTAAAGATGATGATTTAAAAGTTTTTGAGAGTATATTTTCTACTGATACAGAAGTTTGCGTTAAGGAAGACAAAGAACCAAGTCTAGTACTTGAATTGCTGTGTGTATTGATAAATAAATATTCCAATTCAATTTCTTTAGAATTATCGAATGATGTTTTGACAAAATGTATGGATTTATATGAAAAATTGTTGGCCATGAAAGAGATTATACCAAATGTAACTTGTTTGGAAGAGTCTTTAGTTAAATATTTCGAAAACAAACCACATCAAGCTCAAAGTGTAAATGATGAACATTTTAAAAAGTTCTTTTACGCGAATGCAATTAGAAAAACGACGTCGTTATTGGCTTATACGATTCTGAAATTTAACAACAAATTTTGTGACATTTTTAAAGAAGAAATTAATAGACCCGAAATACTCAGCCAAAGGGAAATAACTTTACCATTAGGTAATGCCATAATAGATCATAATCAGTATCTATTAGAGAACAAAGAGATTCTTACTATGATTTATAATGAATATAAATCAAATATAAACAAGTTCTTAGAGAAACCACATAAAGCTGGTCAAGTATACTTAAATTCGTGGAAGTTTATTAGAAAATTGCTAGTCGAATGTATGGAGTTAAACGATTGCCAGAAATTATTTTCTAAAAGCCAAAAGTTTGAAGTAGTTGAACTAAGTCATGTCCACTTAATGCAGACCGTGTTTTTAAAGTTATGCCTCTCGAAAGATGGATACAAAAAGGAATATTTGATTAATTACTTTTTATCCATGTTAAATACGACCACATTAGCGATAAAAGATAATAAAGATGCACATGTTTTAAGTGATTTAGTGTCGAGTGTAGGTCATGTGATACAAATATGTAAAATAAATGAAAGTTTCCAAGTGGACCAGAAAGAAGATTACAAAAAGTTGATAGAGAGTGGAATTTGGCAAAATTTCTGTAAAGCAGTTCTTAAAGATTCTCTTAAAATAAGAACAGCCGTGCAAGAGAACATAACTGGGCCGAAACTTTTATCTTTACTATCATCCCTTGTGAAATTGTTTTATCCAATTGACCACGAAGATATAGTGACACTTTTCGACATGGTGACGTCACATTCGGAATTTTTAAATGTCATGTTAAGTTATCATAGTCCGGACATAAAGTCGCGTCTCTTAGAATTTTTGTACGTACTTATGTCTACAAATAAATCAGTTATGAAAACTCCACAAATACCAGTATATTTGAGCGCATACCACGCCACACGGAACCCCTGTGATAGATTGATATTAACTATACTAAACTTTTACGAAAGTAATGATTTGCCAGTTAATGAATATAAACCATATCTTTGGGGAGATTCGGCTGCAAACCATTATGCTGTCAGAAAAAACAGAACGTCAACATTATGGAGTCATCCAACACCTAATCAAGTTATAAATTTACTGGATAAAGATATAATTGAAAAGACGGTAAGGCTCTTCCCTGTTAACCAAAAATTGGAATATAGTTACGAGTTACCTTACCGAAACGCGAACAGTTTAATAAAGGGCTATCTAGACGGAGCTTTAAGTGATGGTAAATCTAAATCAAATGCTAAAGATACGGAAGAGGCTATCAAGAATTTACTGTTAAAAGAAGACTGTAACAAACTTTTAGCTGAAGCACAAACTGACGTCGTTTCAATATCACACGAAGAAAACAATGAAGGGATATACGACCCTTCGTTCTTGTATCCTCTTCTAAGTCATCTTTTGGCTCCAGGATCCGTCGCTTCATGTTTTAAGCTATTAAGAACAGGTCTCCTGTCCGTGCCCGTGATGGGACTCAGTTCGCAATGCCCCGTGATGCGCGCGGCGGCTTATCATGTTCTGCACAGGTTCTGTTTGTTGCTGGAGACTGAAACGTGAGTTTCCCATTTGTTTACTTACTTAAAAATATCGACCTACCTCTCTTATAACGAAATTAATTTGTCCGTCTATAAACTAAAGTATATTATTTAAAGTAATTTAATTTTATCTGTTTCAGGAGACACAAAAACGACAAACTTCTACTCGTGGATTTTATAACAACATTGCGTCAAAGTTTATCTACCGCGATCAAAGATGCAGCAACCGAAGGCGAATTGAAGGATATTAAAAATCCAAAACTACCTGCAATAGGTGCTTTATACTTAGCTAAGGCTCTTTTAGTTGTCACTTCACCATCGGAACCTCTTTACAAACCAGTTAACAATTTCTTAATCGCAAAACAATTTGTTGATCTCACTGTAGTTCCAGATTTTCTGAGCCTCTTTCATGATAGTAATGTAGAAGCGATGGACAGAAGAAACTGGATACTTGATGTTATAAGAGACGGGACAAAATCTATGATAGATGTCAACGTAGTGTTTAAAACGATGTGTCTTAAAATGATAATGGATTTCTATAACACAGTAATGGCAGACAGGAAAACGAAGGTGAAAATTTTAGCCGCGTTGAATTCTATTGTTTCGATACCCAGGGCTTTCGAAATTTTGGTCGAGGGATACGGGTTCATGTCCTGGCTGCATTATGTGGTTCGTAACATTAGAAAAGAGGATAAAACTATTGTGAAAGGGACGTTCGCTCTGATCGAGAATATGATTTATAGTTTAGGTATAAATCTTTTTGCTAAATATTGTGCAAAGTTTGGCGTTAATAGCAGCGTTGAGGGTATATATGATTTTAAAATTAAAAGCGATGTGGAATACGAGATGTTAAGTATTGTCTACGAAATGCTACCTCACACTGATTTGTTAGAATTCGACGATGTAGTTTCTTATATCAAACTATACAACTCAATTACGAAAAGGTCGATTAAGTTTTTAACGAAAAAGCAAATAGCTAATGTTGTGACGAAATGTAGCGAACGTTGTAAAAATTCTGAGAATGTAAAGTTAATAAATCAAGCGGTACTTTTGAATAATCATACCATGTTATGTAGTAAGAATCTTACAAACTCGGTAACTCCTGAATCCAGTTTAATAAGGGAACTCTTACAGCTTGTACATACTTATGTTGCTTAATAAATAATATACGGCCTTACTTCTGAACGTTGGTAAGCTAAAACAATTCTTATTTCTATTGTTCTCTTATCATTGATTTGATTCTTGAATGCAGAAGACACGGTATTGTTTAACTATTCACCCGATAAATACCTTTACTATTTAGGCTGAAAATGTTTAGTTTAAGACTGTCAAAAATATACATGTTTGGTTATTAATTGTATGTTTTATTAAATTTCAAGACAATAATATACTAGACTGATTCTTGAATAATCAATTATGTTCCTATCCTATTTATAACAACGGCTATAAATAGGAACATAATTGATTATCGTAGCAGGTGTTTATATAGTAACTACATGGTAATTATCAGATATTTTAACTAAACAGCTAGCTTTTTTTTTTTTTTTTTTTTTTTTTTTTTTTTTTTTTTTTTTTTTTTCCCGCTGGAAAAACGCCTTTACGCGTTTCCCCCACTTGAAGTGGGGGGGTATGTGGGGCTCGCCGGCACTGAAGGCACCGGAATACCCACTAAAAACCAGCGGCATCCTCTCCGTCTGGTCAAGGGGCGCCACGGGATCGCTTGCGCATGCTACCGTGACGCCCCGACGGTCGGCCCGCCTTTGCGGGCCTCCATTTCTAAGGGGGTTCCGGGATACTGGGAACCCCCCTATTAAGGCGGGGGGAGAAGGTGCGCATAACGCCGACGCCTCCTCCCCGGTCTTCTTCGACGGATCGAGTCAGCGGAGGCACTTACCTCACGCTGTCGCTCCGCGGCCTCCTTCTGCAACATGACATTCTCGCAGAAGGAGACCATTTCCAACCAGCACCTCTCGCTGTCGAGCATAGCGTTAATCACACTCGGCAGCGAGAGATCTCCGCCGATAATCGCCGCCAGGGAATGCCTCTGAGGCCCCCACGCAGCACACTCCGTTAGGGTATGGTGCGCCGTGTCCAGTGGCGCACCACACTCATGGCAGGAGGGTGATACCTCCCGCCTCACTATCTTATGCAGGTACTTACCGAAACAACCATGTCCGGTAAGCACCTGCGTCAGCCTATACGTGAGTGTGCCGTCTTTCCTTGCTACCCAGCGACTCAAGTGGGGGCGGATCGCCTCCACTGTCGCCAGGCCTGCCGATGGGGACCTCAGGTCTTCCTCCCATCTGCGAATCAGAGCTCGTTGGGCTAGAGCCCTGATTCCCTCCACCTCCGCGGATCCTGGACGGTCGCCGCTCGCCCTGGCTTCTACCCGAAACCGATACACTTCTGCGAGCACCTCCGCCTGAAGCTCCCAGGGCGGATCGCCCGCGAGAAGTGTAGCTGCCGTCCACGACACCGTACGGTATCCACGTATCGTCCTCACCGCTATGACCCTCTGTGGTCTCCGCAGAAGGGCCTTGTTCTTAGCGGTGAGAGCGTCCACCCATATGGGTGCACCGTACAGTGCCATGGAACGCACCACGCCGGCGTATAGGCGCCGACATGGTGATTCCGGCCCTCCTACGTTGGGTAGGAGGCGACCCAAGGCAGCAGCAGCGTTGATAAGCTTCGGGCCCAGTTGGACAAAGTGTTGCCCGAAGCTCCATCTTCCGTCCAGGATCAGGCCCAGATACCTCATCTGGGCCTTTACTTTTATCACCGTCCCCTGGACGGTGATACTCGCTCCTCGAGGGGGGCCCCGACGAGGACCATGGAATAAGAGGGCCTCCGTTTTTGAGATGGAGACCCTCAAGCCCAACATTCCAATGCGGTCCACCATGAGCGACGTCCCGACCTCGGCCAGGCGGGCCGCCTCCTGGAAGTTTCGCCCTGTCGCCGTGATGAGAGTGTCGTCCGCGTAGCATAACACCCCCATCCCGGGAAGGACGGGTCCACGCAGGAGCCAGTCGAAGCCAACGTTCCACAGAATTGGGCCAAGAACCGACCCCTGTGGGACGCCGCAGCCAACCCGATGCCGGACAAGTCGCCCATCACCCCCCTCCCACAGGACCACTCGGTCCCGGAGGTATGCCCCCAACAGCCTCCTGAGATAGGAAGGCACCCCATGGTATCGGAGTGCCTCCCTTATAGTCTCAAAAGGAAGACTGTTGAAGGCGTTTGCTACGTCGAGCGATACCGCCAGGACCACGTTCCCTCGGGCCACCGCCTCCATGGACCGGGTCTTCAGGGCATTCAGGGCATCGATAGTTGATCGACCTGCCCTGAACCCGTACTGAGCCTCTGAGAGACCCGGCCCCACCTCCTCGAGGTGCTGAACAAGACGGGCAGCGATTATCTTTTCGAAGAGCTTGCCCGTCTCACTCAGCAGCACTATTGGCCTGTATGCCGAAGAAGAGTTTTGCGGACGCCCCTCTTTCGGCAACAGAACCAACTTTCCTTCCTTCCATAGCTTCGGGAACTGCCCGCAGCGCAGACACACGTCGAACAGATCCCGAAGCTTCCCACCGAGGTATTCCAGGGCGTCGCACAGAACACGCCCTGGAACTCCATCTGGACCCGGCGCAGTGGCTCTGGCCCTCAGACGTTCAAGGGCCATCTCCATTTCTCGCTCCGTGATCAATGGTGGAGGCGCTGCGTCTTCTATCACGAAGCGAGGGGCCATCTGTGGAGGGACAAACTCGCCCGGGTGGGGAAACAGTTCCCCGACCAGGCGCAGGAGGAGCTCCGGTGGCAGCGTCTCCGTCATAGGGGCGGTTTGGGTTCGAAATTTTCCGCGAACCCATTTATATGGTCGCCCCCACGGGTCTCGGTTGAGGCCCGCCAGTAGGTCCTCCCTCGCCTTTTCTTTTGCCCGACTTATCGCCAGCTGCAGATCCTTTTTTAGCTGGCGGTAAGCGGCCAAAAGCTGTCCCTCCAGGTCCAAGTCGAGGCCATTACGCCTCCGACAGCGGACGTAAGCCCTCCGCGCTCGGTTGCAAGTCGCCCGAAGATCGGCTATTTCGGGCGACCACCAGTATACCTGACGGCGCAATGCTTTAGGCCGGGACCTCGGCATGGCCGCATCGCAAACCTCTTTTAGAGCACTGCGCATGCGGCCCGCTAGCTCATCGACGCTGGCGCCCTCCCACCTACCCACGGAACCCCAACGCTGCACGATGGCAGCCTCCTTGACCAGTTCACGATCGAGCTGGCCAAGGGACCACCTCGGAAGTGTGGTTGGCACCCTTGGATTTTCCGCCAGCCTGCGAAAGGTGGAGATCTCGAATCGGATGTACCGATGGTCCGACAGAGTCTCCACATCTTTCTCTACTCTCCAGTTCATTATCCTGCGCGCAGCTGCAGGGGTGGCGAACGATAAGTCCACCACGGACCCCCCCTGCTGGCGCACGCAAGTCTGAACCTGTCCCCTATTAAGTAGGGACAAATTGGAGAGTAGGGCCCACACCTGGACAGCCCTCCCTCGCGGGTTCGTGGCCGGGTTACCCCAGGCACGCGATTTGGCGTTAAAATCACCGAGGACCAGAACTGGCCTCGGTGACTGCCTGGTCACCGCAGCTCTGACGGAGCCGAGAAAAATCTCAAACTCCGCCAAGCTGCGGTTAGGGGAGAAGTAGATTCCCACAACTACGTATTCTCCCCATCCCGCCACAACGTAGCCCGAGCCTCTCTCAATGAGTGAGAGAGGGGGACCCGTTCCGCTCCGAGAGAGGACCGCCACGGTGTCATCCAAATCCCCTACCCAATGAGGTAGGGGAGGGACGTAATAGGGCTCGCAGGCCACAGCCAGGTCTATCCCCCACTCCGCCATGGACTGCAGCAGTAGGTCCTGAGCCCCGGCGCAGTGGTTGATATTACTCTGAAGGAAGCTGATTTCTGCACTCATGTTGACATTGCAGCTTCCTCCTCGGCCTGGCGCCGTACGACGTCGGTGGTGGTCTGGGTGCCTGAGACCACCTTACCTTTCGTGATGGGTGGGTTGCACTCCCACGACCCCATCACGTGCCCGGAAGGCTTTCCGGCGTCCGAGCAAACTGCGCAGCGCAACTTCCCAGTGCAGCTCGTCGAAATGTGGCCATCCACGCCGCACCGGTAGCACAGCCCGCCTCGTTCAGCCTTGGATGGGCAGAGTGGCTTGGTGTGCCCAAGGCCCATGCATTTGTAACAGCGTAAGGGGCGCTGCTCCAACATGCTCACCTTGGCCGAGCTCCACCCAACCAGTAAGCGACCTTCGTCAGACAACTTTTTTGCCGCCGCTATCGGACATGTCACACGGGCCATACCCATGTATCCAGGTCCGCATGACACCTCTCCGCACCTTACCGCTTCAATGGGGCAACTCCCCTCACGAGCGACTGCGGCGATTATTTTTTCCCTAGTGACGGAGTCGTCAAGACCCGTCACTCTTAAGTCCACCCTCGTCATGGGACGGACAACGTTGGCCACCCCATCCAACACCGTACGTAGTTTTTCGGCAAGTTTTTCTGCTTGGTCCGACTGCGCCCTAGGCAGCTCCAGTACTCTGGCACCCGTCGCAGAGCGACGGACTTTAAGACCGCCACAGATCCCAAGGTCCTGAAGCTTTACACCCTGTTCTGCTCGCTCTAGGACGTGGGCGTACGTAACACCTTTACCTTGCGCCTCTGGCTGCAGTGTAATAATCACTGCAGCTGTGCTATGGGCCACCAGCCTTGGTTTGGTCACTTGAGGTGCCATTGGCGCTGACTTCTTGGGTACCGCGGCCGGGGGTGAAGGCTTCTTCCCCTTCTTCCCCTTTTTAACTACGGTGGACCAGGACATCTCCTGGGCCACCTGTGACTCCGTCGCGGTCGAAGCGACCGAAGGACCAGCTGTTGATGTTGGTGGTGCGGCTGGAGCCACCGGCTTCAGTACAGGCCCAGCACGTGCCACCCGCTTGGGAGCGGGTGCTGGATTCGGCGGTGGAGCCATTTGGGCCGCCTGTGAATAGGTCGGACCATTTTCCACCAACTCTCGCCTCTTGTCCGCCGCTAAAGGGGGGCGATTAACCTTTACGGGAGGCAGGCGCCCCTCGATACCGTCCAACCGGGCGTTAATCACGCCTACCGCAGACACTATGGAGGCCTTTAACTCCTCGAGTGCCTGCGCATCCCGCGAGTTACTGGCCGCCGAATCGTTCGCCGCTGCCACCGTGGTTCGCATCTCCGTGAACTCACGGCGGTGGGCTTTAAGTTCCGATTTTAAATCCTCTATCTCCTTACGTAGGCGGCCGTTATCCGCGCGAAGCCGGCGGGTCTCCTCCGCTTCCGTCCTGGAAGCCAGGGCATCGACTATGCTCTGGAGCGAGGCCGCAGAATCCCTTAAATTTTTCGCGAACCCTCCTTTTAAATTGGAGGATTTCTGCGCCACCTCTAAAATGAGGGCTGCGCTACGGCCAGCTTGCGCACGAAGTTCCTCCGCGCCCAATTTCGCAGGATCTCCCGTGGCATCCGAAGCAGACTCTTCAGAGTCCAAAACAATATTCGGGGTCCCCTTCCGGAACGCCCTGCTCCGAAGCGAGCGCTCGAATGCCTCCTCCTTGGCCTCAGCGGCCTTAGCCTTAAGCTCAGCTTTAGCCTGAGCAAGGCTTCCACGTCCCAACTAAACAGCTAGCTAGTTAAATAGTAATATTTAGTATTGTGCAACCATAGGCTCAAGGGAAATAAAATTTTAGTTTCCAAGGTGCTATATGCTTAAATCGCCTATGTCTATGGGCGGTAATGAGGTCTTACCATCAGGTCCATTTTCTCGTCAGTCTATCTAAACATAAACAAAAATTGACATAAAAAAATAAGACGACATTATGTTATTATTCAAATTCTAAACAACGCTTATTAAGTAACCTTCGCTTTAATTAAGATCACAATACTCTCCTTTCCTTTCTCCTGCTTCCACGTTTACAAGTTTTCTGCTCATCTTGGATAGCTTGGAAGGAGACTGCTTCATCGACCAACGTCATGGATTACAATTACAATATCAAAATGGCCGCAAAGAGTAGAACCAGAAACAATCGAAGCGCTTACTTCATGTAAGTGAACGATTTCAAAGGAATGTAGCAACATAAATGACATTGCTATGTTATTTATTTATTTGGATATACACGACATAAATCTAAAAAATGATTTTCATCTACTTAAAACTTACTATGCACAACCAATTACCGGAGAACACACGATTTCCAGCCACAATTACGAAAAGACAAATGACAAATTAAACAAATTATACCTATACATGTAATGATGTAACAAATTTGTATACAGAAATAAGAAATATTAAATAAAACAACGAAACGTCGTAACTAATTAAGATTTAAAACGAATTTATGTAATTAAAAGTACCTACTCAATACCTAGTTAATTGTATAAAATATACATGGTTGAATTACTTCAATACGGTGTAATTATTAATTTTAAGGCTACTTTTGAGAAATATATAATACTAGCTGTGCCCCACGGTTCCCACCCGCGTATAATTAATAATAATATAATGAATAAAAACCAGCCTAGAACCTTCCTCGATTAAAAAATTCTATATAACACAATTTTTTTTTTAATTCGAACCAGTAGTTCTTGAGATTAGCCGGATCTAACAAACTTTTCAGCTTTCTATATTAGTATAGATATATGTAGATAAAAAAACCCTTTCTGCTTGCTCCCAAGTCCCAGTATAATCTCATAATTGCAATATATTACTTCTACAATACAGTCATACCAACCAAACGTATTCCGACCTTGTTATATCTTTTGCAATTTTGAATAACAGTTCGCTAGTACACTAACCGTAATAGTTATACAATATATGTAAATTATAATGCACATTGTTGGTTTTCGGTAAATGGATTAGAATGGACGATTCATTTTAAATAGCTTATCGTGGGAGATCTGATCGTTCCCACGGCTATTTTGTGCAAAAGTATCGAATTAATAAATTTAGACTTTCATGAAAAAGAATATAAATCGATTATATTTTTACAGCATTAGTAGATATAACCATCTTAATCTATATAAAAAAAAACTTTATTATATAAAAATACTTGTTATAGGTATAAGGTATGTACTCGTACCTATTTGAAAGAAAGAATCTATACATCTATACATATAAATAAAATTGGAGTGTCTGTTTTTAATATTGAAATAACCGCTTTTTACTACATGCATATGAATATATATACGGTACATACACCAAAATACCATTTTTTACAATTTTTGTCTGTCTGTCTGTCTGTTTGTTCCGGCTAATCTCTGAAATGGATGGACCGATTTTGACAGGACTTTTATTGGCAGGTAGCTGATGTAATAAGAAGTAACTTAGGCTACTTTTATTTTAGAAAAAAAAATGATAATAAAAATAAAAATGCAATAACCAAAAAAATAACTAATTAAACGAATTACCTTTTTTGTTAAATTCCACGCGGACGAAGTCGCGGGTACAGCTAGTAATAAATATAACACAATAACGATGACGTGATGGTGAACGATAGACGAACTTGAATCTCAGAACATATATTTAACTAGCTGTGCCCGCGGTTTCATCTGCGTATTCCGTTCGAACAAGTTCAGTTATTATCCTTTTCCTTCAAGGTGAAATAAAAAGAGATGGAACATGACAAAGACGCTGTATTTATCCTTCAAATATTGTTAACCGCACAAGTTGAGATGTGCGCGCTATTTCATGACGTTTAATAAGTTTTTCCGAAACGGAAAATTAAATGTTATCAATGTGTGCTATGTAATTATATAAATCATAATTGATATGTTTATGGAAGAAATACATAACTGTGTTGTGTTTGTGTTATGTGTTTGTTGTTATGGTAATGGAAATATTAGGTGAGTGGTCTAGTTTAAGTTTCCTGGTATTTGTACACGTGAATTTGGTGAATCGTTATTTATATATTGTTTTTATAGTTTAAATTTTATAAAATAAAAAACTTTTAACCATCGCCATAAGTTCAATTCATAGTATTTTAAGCCAATCGTCGATTCCCGAGCATTTTATCTTCCTGCAGACGCACAATATTGAAACAAATATATTTTTAAATTTAGAATCCTCATATTTTTAAATTTTAAAATGTAAGTAGGTATAGTGTAGTTAAACTTACAGCCTGGTAAATCTTCAAATTTCTAATATTTAAAGCAACACAACTAAATCAATTTTACATTTATTTAGATTCAATTTAAAATTACACGCAAGCGGTATGAAACTATGTATTTGATTTATTATTAACTCATAATATGTTTTACAAAAATCAACATATAATAACTCCATGCTACATGCATGCATATATGATTGGTTTAAGTAGCCCCATACTTAGCCAAGTATATATATTAATAGCTGATTTATATAGCACAATAATTAGCATAATATGCAAGTTTTCATTGAAACTAATAAACCTTTTTTTATTAATAATAAAAAAGGTTATTTAATTACGGAACACAAAACCTTGCTGGAATAATGGGGGGTACAAACCTAGTTTATTTTAACATGTAAGTTATTTTTCTATCTTATTACCTTTAAAGTAATTTCAAACCAGCATCACGTTATCGTTTGTTATCATTACTACAATACCAGAGCGTGACGTACTGCAGTGCTATGAGCGATACTTCCTCACGATTTCGCGGTAACCCTGCGGACTTAGACAAAATGAATTTGTTAATTATTGGCGAATCGATGTGTACCTTCAATTTTTCACCATCACTGCGCCAATTTCTTAGACACATATATTTTTTAACCGACTTCAAAAAAAGGAGGAGGTTATCAATTCGTCTGTATGTTTTTTTTTTTTTTGACGTTGTTACCTCATAACTTTCGACTGGATGAATCGATTTCGATGATTTTTTTTTTATTTGAAAGCTGGTGCTTTCCCATTGGTCCCAGCTACGGAAACACTATAATATACCTAGCAATAATAATACGGGAATCTTTTAAAAACAAACAAAAACATACACATTACAAATTGACTTTTATTCGCCTCGTAAAGTTGCGCGTGTGACACAAGCACATCTCACCTATAACTGACTATGTATGTAGTTATAAACCCACCTTGGCTGACATCGACTGCAAAAGTAACAATAATTGTAAATACATTATCAACCACTCAACACATTCGTACCTACATATTGATGAATAGAAAATTAATTTATAGAAGAATACGCAATTTTAGTTCCGGAGGCCCAATTCCCCCCCCCCCCCCAACAAAATGAGTGCGCCGAATCAAGAACAGCTACCCCAGGAGGGTACCATCTGCGACTGCGGTGGACAATCCCTCTCTGGACATCCATGCTCAGGACATACACCGCCTGAGCAGGGATGCCCAGGCTGCCCTTCGAATTCTCGTGAATGGACGGGGCAAATGGAGCAGGCATCTCAAGGCAACCCCTTCCACCCTCGCTGTGAACTTCTGCAACATCAGGGGACTGAATTCCAACTTAAACGCCGTCCACTACCATCTTGAGACGGCGAAGCCGGCCTTGCTCTTTCTAACCGAGACCCAGATATCGTCTCCGGCGGACACCTCATTTCTCTCCTACCCGGGGTACAAGTTGGAACATTCCTTTGTACCACGGGCTGGAGTGTGTGTCTATGTCAGAGAGGATATCTGCTCTCGTCGCCTCGCCCATCTTGAAGGGAGGGACCTATCTATTCTCTGGCTGCGCGTAGACTGCGATGATCATCCGCGAATCTACGCGTGCCTATATAGGTCCCATAGCGGTAATGCCGAAACTGACCGGCTCGTTGAGCACATGCAACGGGTTACAGACTCCATGCTGCAGCAGATCCCATCCGCAGAGATCGTGATTCTTGGCGATTTTAACGCCCACCACGCCGAATGGCTAGGTTCACGTACCACCGATCATGCGGGGAGATCTGTGGCCGATTTTGCCTTGGCATATGATCTGACACAATTGGTTACCTCGCCAACGCGAATCCCAGATGTGGATGATCATACACCTTCCCTGCTAGACCTTCTGCTGACCTCTCATCCGGACGGGTACCATGTTTCCGTCGAGCCTCCTCTTGGCTCGTCGGACCATTGTCTTGTCCGGAGTACAGTGCCAATCTTACGCCCCTCACGGCCTCGGTTCGTGGGATGTCGGCGAGTGTGGCACTATAGGTTAGCGGACTGGGATGGGATGCGGTCCTTCTTTGCATCCTACCCATGGTGGCGGATTTGTTTCTCGCCGGATGATCTAGATGTCGTTGCCGACTCGGTCGCTGATGTGGTGTTTCAGGGTATGGAACTTTTCATTCCGTACTCTGCAGTACCCATCGGTGGCAGATCCCGGCCCTGGTTTGGTGGCTTCTGCAAAACGGCGTCACGCCGAAAAGTAGAATGCTATCAAGCCTGGGCTGAAGCGACGGCATCGCGTGATGTAAATACCAGCGCATTTAAAAAGGAATATAACTCTGCCTCCAGGTCTTTCAAAAGAGTTATTGCCAAGGCAAAGTCGGAGCACATAGGCAGAATTGGCGAGAGATTGCGTCTTCCTTCGGGAACACGCGCATTTTGGTCTCTCGCTAAGGCTGTCTTAGGGAATTTCTGTAAGCCCTCCCTTCCATCTCTGCACAGGAGCGATGACTCGTTGGCCCATACAGCGAAGGAGAAAGCCGACCTCTTGGGATCTCTCTTCGCGTCCAACTCGACTCTTGATGATCAAGGAAAGACACCACCGACAATCTTGCGGTGTGATACCACGATGCCGGAAATTAAATTCCGACAGAGTGCAGTTCGTAAAGCACTTTTTTCCTTGGACATCCATAAGTCGAGTGGGCCCGATGGCATTCCTCCGATTGTGCTTCGTACTTGTGCTCCCGAGCTGGCACCGGTCTTAACGCGTCTTTTCCGACACTCCTACTCATTAGGCGTAGTCCCGAATTCGTGGAAGAATGCTTTAGTGCACCCGATCCCTAAAAAAGGCAATCGCTCTGATCCATCAAATTATAGGCCTATTGCTATCACCTCCTTGTTCTCCAAGATAATGGAGTCCATTATTAACTGCCAGCTCCTGCGGTACCTAGAGGAGCATCAGCTGATTAGCGACCGCCAGTACGGCTTCCGTCGGGGTCGCTCAGCTGGTGATCTTCTAGTTTACCTTACTCACAGGTGGGCTACGGCGGTTGAGTCCAAGGGGGAGGCATTAGCAGTCAGTCTGGACATAGCGAAGGCCTTCGATCGGGTATGGCATGAAGCGCTACTCTCTAAGCTTCCATCCTACGGGCTTCCCGAGAAATTGTGCAAGTGGATCTCCAGTTTTTTGGCAGATCGGAGCATCAAGGTCGTTGTCGACGGTGCATGCTCCGACTTAAAATACGTCAATTCTGGTGTTCCACAAGGCTGCGTTCTTTCACCTACTCTGTTTCTTCTGCATATCAATGATATGTTACAAATCAGTAACATTCATTGCTATGCGGATGACAGCACTGTAGACGTACTTTACACCGGCCGTGCTAATATTTCTCGGGAACACGTCGACGAGTGTCGGAACAAACTTGTGTCTGAAGTCGAGACCTTGTTAACCAAGGTCTCGGACTGGGGCCGACTGAACTTGGTCCAATTCAACCCCAAAAAGACTCAAGTTTGCGCGTTAACCGCTAAAAAATCTCCATTTGTCGTATCCCCTCACTTCGAGAATACTCCCCTCACTGCCACAGCCAGTATCGGGATACTTGGCGTCGAGATTTCGAACGTTGTTCAGTTCCGCGGTCAACTGGAAGTTAAAGCCAAATTGGCTTCCAAAAAGCTTGGAGTGCTCAACAAGGCGAGACGGTACTTCACGTCGGCCCATCGCCTAAAACTTTACAAGGCGCAAATTCGGCCCCACATGGAGTACTGCTCTCACCTCTGGGCGGGAGCTCCACAGTACCAGCTTCTTCCTTTTGACCGCATTCAACGTAGAGCAGTTCGAATTGTCGACGATCAAGTTATTACCGACCGGCTTGATTCTTTGGATTTGCGTAGAGATGTTGGGTCACTCTGCATCCTCTATCGCATATATCACGGGGAGTGTTCTGAGGAGTTGTTTGGTTTAGTCCCGGCCGCTGAGTTTCACCACCGGACATCGCGCCAGAACTCAAAATTCCATCCTCACCACCTCGATGTCTGGAAGTCCACAACAGCCCGTTTTCTAAGGCATTTCCTGCCTCGTACAATCACTCTGTGGAACCAGCTTTCGCCGGCGACTTTTCCGAACCGATACGACATGAAAACCTTCAAGAAGAGAGCATACTCTTTCCTCAAAGGCCGGCAACGCACCTGCTAGTCCTCGGATGTTGCAGATGTCCATGGGCGGTGGTAGTCACTTTCCATCAGGTGAGCCTCCTGCTCGTTTGCCCCCTCTTTATATAAAAAAAAAAAAAAAAAAATATTTTTTTACTTTTTAGTGCATATTAATTTGTTTTACCTATGAAGTCGGTTTTTGTTTTGTTAAAATTTTTATTTATTTATTTTTCAATTGATGATAGTCTAGATCACACACGTTGTGCTACTAGTAATAAAAATAATAAGTAATTATACAAATTGATTCAAAGGGATAATGCCGCTAGCATTCTTACAACCATTCCACGCGGTCACGATTTGTACAGTAAATATTTTTAATTTAATGAACTTACTTAACTATTAATAGCTAATTAACAATAGAAATCCACGTCAGTTATTGTGTTATTTATTTTATGTAATTTTACAAAAATACCCATAACATAGAGAAGGTATATTGAATAGTTGATTTCGTGACACAAGCGAGGTATTTTAAAACAATAATAAACAAGAGCCCGCCATCGATTCTGACATCGTTTTCGTCACGATTTCGCTCAATCCTCGCGTCACGAACTACAAATGTATCGTGGAGGGAACTGTAGCAAGGTTTAAGAATTCATGTTCAAAATAAAATACACTTAATTTAAGGTTTTCGATTCTATAAAAATTGATCAATATTTCAAAGCTTAAGTTTAATAACTATTCAAAATCTACATTGTAATACCGTATTGAAAATTTGATAAATTTGAAATAATTATCTAATGTAAGTGTAAATAGTAAATAGTAGGTTATATCTTGGTGGTAGAGCTGTCAATACTTGCTGTAATATATAGTTAAGTAGAACAATGTGTACCAAGTCACCCTCACATTCGATAACGCGAAGAGTGAAGTTATCTTTTATGATTGCGGTTAAAAGCCTACGCAGGTAGGGTGTAAAGCAGTCTAGATTACGAAGATAAGAAAACACTAACCCGGTTTCATGCAAGCTGAGAAATAAAAGACCCACGCGCTCTCCTTGCTTAACACGAGTCTAAAATACACAACTAATAAAACTGTTACTAAACTCAGCCTTTTAGCATATTTATTGAATTCAATTTATAAAAATGGCAAGTCTCGACTTCGTCCTCGCGTTAGAAGGTGGCTTCGTTTGTTAAATATAATTATATTAGCTTATGTTAAGTTTGGAATTCAAGCTTGCTTAATCCTAAATTTTATCGAAATCGGTGCAGTGGTTTGGTCGTGACAGCGTCGTTATTCCTAATTAAATTAGTCAATTTGTTTGAAAGCTATGATACTATATCTATAGTGGTCTAGAACCACTTCATAGCGCCTCTTTTTACGTCGTGGGTCAAAAAAACAGCACAAATAGTGATTAGATATCACATACATTTTTATTTTATGAAATACTACGATAATTTAAATTTATTTCGTCTCATTAAAAAATCCTTTAAAAATGTAATATAATTAATCCGTACTCCAAGGAGATAAGCTTTAGTATAATGACAATCACATATCATTTACACCTGATAAAGTGTGGGATGCCGGTTGCAAACCTGTCGAAACTGATATATGAAACGCGAACTTGCGGCCATAATAAAGTCAATGGACAGCTCCGTCACGGTTTTAACGGATCAGATGGCAACGCGAGGAATTTTATTTTTATCGTCACTTCGACTCAACGGGTTGCTCAGCGATGTGGATGCCTTTACATATTGATATAATAAGATGAAAAATATTATTTCTCGGGCGTTGATAAAGGACAAAAAATATTTTGTTGACGTTAATGATTTTAGTCTTAGTCGCCGTTCTCAATGAAGACCAGCTGACTAGCAGAAGATTTACATTGGACAAGTGTTTGCAAGCACATCATTATAACCGCGGGTGGGCCTTAAACTGGACAAGTAGATATCCTTCATATATTTTGCCCTACCATCCAACTATCTGATCTTGGGCATGCATCGACCTCTACGATCGTTAGGTTTGCCGTCTAATAGACGTTTCGATATTCTAGTCTTCTTTATTCTGGTGACATGGTCTTACGTAGATCTCTACGGACATAGGTATATGTATCTTCATATATCCATATATGTGCGAGCTATACTAGCCAGACGTCGGTAAGACATTAAAAATTTGACTCTTCTACGGAAGGCCATTGCATTTTACAACGATAAACTCAATTATGTAATTTAATTATAATATTTATGGCGTACGTTGTGGTAGAGCTATGTGAAATCTGGGTATGTACCACCCATTCATGCAGTATTGTTTGAAGGTATTTGAGTCATTATAACTACGGGCGAAATGGGTATAATATCTTAGTTCCAGTTAGAAAAGTTGGTGGTGACTTGGCGACGTCAAGCGAAAAGCGCTTGCCAAAACGCGTTTGGTCGTATTTATTACATATCCATTATTAAAATTCTAATGATAAATTTCACTTTGATCATTGTACTTTCAATGAACATTTTCCTCAGTAATAAATATAATTATTTACGTAGGCACTTTCAAAAACGTTAAATTTTATATCAATAGACAAGAAACGCGGTTCAATGATCGAATGCTGACCGCAGGCTCATTACTCGAGTCAGTGAAAGATTTAAACTATTTTCATAATAGCCGTTTCGGTAAACGTTTTAAAAAAGTAAAAGTAACAGCTTGGAAATGTTCTATCGCTGGTCTAAGCTGTCCTGAAAGTCACACGCTTTTCTATGCGGTTTGAAGGATGCGCGTGTAGCATTTATCTGACACATGCAGGCTTCCTCACGTCATTTTTATCACCATATGAATTATAATCACAAATTAAGCACCGGAAAATGCAGTGGTTTCTTGTCTATATTAAGATGACTAGGACTAACATACTATTTTTACCATAGGGCTACACGGGGTCTGTTGTTTTTAAAAATATTATTAAATACTATAGTAAGTATTATGTGCATAAAGTACTGGAGCTGATCCTTGAAGATTTTTACTATCTTCGAACGTTAGAATGAGAGGATTGATTACACTGTTTTTGTTTCTACAAAAATTAATTTCCAAAAGAGAAACACACATGTGTGTTTTTTTAACCGACTTCAAAAAAAGGAGGAGGTTATCAATTCGTCTGTATGTTTTTTTTTTTTCTCAACAATTTCAAACTCCTGACAGCTAAGAATTACTTCATAGAACAAAGGTCGCGTTCAGCTATTAGTCGAACTTGACAGTCAATATAATCAAACTTACAAAGAATATTGCGACAACTTATAAAGCTGTTCCTTAGTAATAGCTGAATAGATCGCTTAATAAATAGGCAGGACGCCAACAATTTAATCAAAGACGTCGTTCGCGTGTATATACAAATAGAGGCATAATGCCAACATATCACGCGATGTCACTCGTCGTAACTGATGAATTGATCTTAGACATGTAATCATTATCTAACCACGATTGGCTTCGTAATCGCTTTATGGGAACTGATTAGGAATGTCTTGATTCTATGGTATTTGGTATTTGTGGTCATTTGACCTGAAGTGATGAACGTTCTACATGCCGATGTGGTTAGGTTATCTAGAAACCTGAATGTTCGATTGAAATAGTTCTATAGTATAAGAGTTTGAACATCAGCACTTATTTTACTCGCAATCGGTATAAGAATTAAATTGAAATAATTAAAAAAAGGCTCAATAAAATTACTAACATTATATTTTTATTAAACCAATTTTTTTTTTCTATTACATAGAGTTCATATATAAAGATATTGTGTGGTCGAGTATATTATTTTACACATAACGGACTCAATGGTTCAGCGGTTCAAACTCCTCAAATATCAACAACTCAACAACAGAATATATTGTTGTTAAGTTATGATACTTTGACGAAATCGTTGCACATATTTATACAAGTTTAAAATTTATAGCAAAGTATTGAAATATGATTAATTAAATTAGCCATTAAATTAATTATATATACAATTTTAATCACATTATCATAAACTTTAAATTCCATCGTTCCGAATATGTTCGATTAATCGAGAGATTAATATGTGCCGATAAATAAATATCGATTTACGGCTAATCGAGACGATCGATGACTCGTGATGCGCCTTTTAAGGTAACGAGCTTCGGCCAGGTATGGAACTCGTTTGTCAAGTAAATAGACTCAAAAGTCTATGGATTGAACTATAACGTAATTAAGTAGTCCGTAGTTTTTTGTAAATTAAAATATATAATTATTATTTATTAATGTAATACTTTAAAATGGCCATTAGAATGAAAAACTAAATAACATATACCTTCATATATCAAGTTTTATAATTTGAAATATATTACTACATAAACTTTTCTTCATTCTAAGATGGGAGGCAGTTTTTGTCTAAAATTATGTAACAGGATACAATGATTCTATACTAGACAATCTCCACTCAAGAAGGCGAACCACACATTGACGTGTGGTAAATAG
Organism: Nymphalis c-album; assembly: GCA_963151315.1. Lineage (NCBI taxonomy): Eukaryota > Metazoa > Arthropoda > Insecta > Lepidoptera > Nymphalidae > Nymphalis > Nymphalis c-album. Next base: position 1,584,380 of record OY720602.1, on the reverse strand, counting down.
AAAAATCTCGGGTTCAGCGATTAGTCCATACATATTATATAAAAAGTCCAATAACTCTATCAGAGTTCGATGCAGTGATTGGCACTTAATCATCATTAGGTTTTTATTATTATTATTTTTTATTGCATAGGAAAGCGGACGAGTATGTGGGCCACCTGATGGTAAGTGGTCACCAACGCCCATAGACATTGGCGTTGTAAGAGATGTTACCATCGCTTACATTGCCAATGCGCCACCAACCTTGGGAACTAAGATGTTATGTCCCTTGTGCCTGTAATTACACTGGCTCACTCACCCTTCATACCGGAACACAACAATAGCAAGTACTGCTGTTTTGCGGTAGAATATCTGATGAGTGGGTGGTACTTACTGGTGGTGGGTCACCATGTTATCCTTCACATGTGACGAGCTGAGTTCTAAGCACATGAAAACAACGCGGGAAGCTTGTAAAAGTCATAATGTTGGCCAAATGTCTTTGTATTCAAAAATAAGGACGTCTATTTTGTACATATTTAAGGGTAATTTATACTGAAACCTTACAAAACATATGATAAGTATTAGACAGGTAATCTGTCTATCGATGGACATCAGCCGCATGTCTATCTACAGATTAGTAAACGGCTTCGGGGTTGAGTTTCAAGGGGGAGCTTCCAAACGTATCACTGTTAAGCAACATGATACATTATGAATTAAGGTACAGTAACACAGAATATCTACTACTATTAATTTCGTTTTAGGGTTCCGCAGCTTGTACAAAATATATTTGGATTTGATTCTCAAAAGATGGCAGGTTAAACTCAGAATTAAATTCCTCATTTAAAACGAAGTACGTTTACGTTAATAAGAATAGTAAATATTAAGAAAAATCATAAATCATAAAGAACCTGTGTTAATATTCAATGGATCATTGAACTAGAACAGCCTGTTGGAATTTGCAAACCTTCTCTAGAGGAGAGAAAGCCTTTGTTTAGGAGTGGGACATACCCGGAGTTTAGGACAATAATTGTAACTATAAATAAATGATCCAAATAAAAATTATCAAAACTAATTGATAAATTTATGTTACAAACATGAATTTGATAATATCTTATAAATTACAAGCAATAATTTGTCTACGATAGCCTCGTCAATAAATTAATTAAACGATACCTAAATGATTTCTTATCATTCTGAAACAAATTGCAAATAGAACGGCCGATTGAAATATCTTATTGAATTAATTGCTTAATCGAAACTGTTAATTAGTTGGCAATGATAGTACATGTACGAGTACTACACAATTTATTTACGTATTAGGAAGACTGTAGGGTTGCCACTTGCCATCGTAATCAATTAGAAACTACGAAAGTACCCCTATTGTTACAATTTAATTTAGTTTTAGTTTCAAAAACGATTCTATTTTGGAAATCGTTATATATACATTATATATTTTAATTTCATATAATGTATTAAGATACGGTATAGGATTTTTTTGACGGTTAATTAATGTAATCCATATAGGACAAATCTTGACTATGAAGTTTACTTGGTGGTAGAGCTTTGTGCAAGCTCGTCTGGGTAGGTACCACCCACTCATCAGATATTCTACCGTAAAACAGCAGTACTTGCTATTGTTGTGTTCCGGTTTGAAGGATGAGTGAGCCAGTGTAATTCCAGGCACAAGGGACATAACATCTTAGTTCCCAAGTTGGTGGCGCATAATCTAAGTGATGGTTAACATCTCTTACAATGCCAATGTCTGTCAATTGGTGAATGAAACTATATGCAATAAAAAAAAGTCTTCCTGACCTATTTCGAGCACAGCAACCAACTTCAATGACAAGCAAACTGCAAGGAAGATATTTTAGTGATAACCATGATAGTACCTAGACAAACGAAGTTGGTAATATCATAACCATAATAGTATACAAAATATATTAAAATTACGAGAAAGCGTTTGATAGAGTAAGACATCAGAAACTCATAGGCGCCCTGCAGAACATTGGCATTGACTCTCGGGATTTAATGCTCATTAAAAATTTGTATTGGCAACAAGTGGCCAATGTTAGAGTAGAAGATCAGCCTTCTTCTTACGTAGAGATAGTGAGGGGTGTAAGACAGGGTTGTATTCTCTCGCCCTTGCTGTTTAATATATACGCTGAAGCTATTTTCTCTGAGGCTCTCCAGGATCTGCAGGAAGGAATAGTCGTCAACGGCCAGGTCATCAATAATATTCGATATGCTGATGACACCATCTTGATAGCCGATAGTCTTATGGGTTTGCAAACACTCGTGGATCGCGTACACGAAACTAGTGCTAAGTATGGTATCAACATAAACTGTAAGAAGACCAAGTACATGACTGTGGGTCGAACACCAGATCCAGCTGCATCCTTGAACATCAATGGTAACAACCTGGAACGCGTTAACCGATACAGATACCTTGGCGTTTTAGTGGATGACAAGGGAGATAACAGCCTGGAAATAAAATGCAGAATTGAACAGGCCCGAAATGCATTCCGAAAAATGGAAAAGATTCTCTGCAATCGCAGGTTAAACCTAAGACTGCGCATTAGGACCGCTCGATGCTACGTGTTCTCTGTGCTTCTATATGGAGCTGAGGCTTGGACCCTGACTAAGGCCATGAGCGACAAATTGGAAGCGTTTGAAATGTGGGTGTATCGGAGAATGCTGAAGATCTCGTGGACACAGCGGGTCCGTAACGAAACGGTGTTGCAGAGAATGGGGAAAAATACAGAGATTCTGACCACAATAAAGACTAGGAAACTCCAATATCTCGGACACATAATGAGAAACAACAAGTATGACCTTCTCCAACTAATTATACAAGGGAAGATCCAGGGCAGGAGGAGGCCTGGTAGAAGAAGAATTTCTTGGCTGCGAAATCTGCGTGAATGGTACGGGAAAAGTACTAGATCGCTCTTCCGTGCGGCGGTGTCCAGATTGCAAATAGCCCTAATGATTGCCAACCTTCGGAAGGAGACGGCACCATAAGAAGAAGATACAAAATATAACTTTTTGACAAGACCTTAAAAATTTAGTTTATGAGCATGTTAAGCAAAAAGTGTTTTAATTTATTGGACAGTATCAATATCGAATTCTCGAAGTTTGTTATATATCAATTCATTTTACTAACTTTTATTTAGATCAATGCGGTAAATTTTTAATAAAAAAATTATTGATGTTTGATTAGTACAGATTTTTTTTCTAGAAACCCTGAAAAATCAGTCAATGTAAACTGAAAAAACCATGATATATAATGGTAATTACAATTTACTATGTACAATATGTCAATTTAATATGAGATTAATTACTGCAAAACAACGTCTTACAAATTATGATATACGCGTATCAAGTACATGTCAACCCTAGGTTCTTGTTACTGGAGAAAGTAGCGCGGTTATGTTGTAGTTTTTATTATAAGTTCAATTGAATTATAATTGATGATCTGACGCAGGCATCAAGCAACAAGCAAGTAATATCGTTCACGGGTACGATACTACTGGTCAAGACACCAGTATAAATAAAATGAACCATACCATATTTTGTTTAGGTTGTAGGTACATAACATGTTTCTAAGACCTTGATTAGTCGGCTGTCATAAATAAAATAAACCAACTAAGATAAATGATAGATTGTCCCCTAATATATCTGAATAGTTTTGGTCTCTTCCTTTATAATACCATCCTATACAGAATAGGAAACGAATTAATTTTATATGTAATAGTCCTCCAGACCGATTTCGGCAAAGGTGGCCAATCTTAAGAGAGATTTAAGCCAACTGCGCCGAACATATTATAGCGCACAGGTGTGTGCGCAAACACAGGGGCACTCTTTATTCCCTAACTCTCATAACCTGATGGGAGGGCAACAAGGCCCAACACAGGCACAAGATAAATAACATCTTGGGCGTTGGTGACCACTTAGAATCCGCTACCTATGCTATAAAAAGCGTTGAGTGAAGTATAACAACTTCGCTTTCATTTGATCAATTGGGGACGAATTAATGAATTCATATTTAGTAAATGCTCTAGTCACTGCTGAATGCAGAATAAAATAAAAATAGTAGTGCATTGATTTGGTTGACAGATTGCGTCCTAAACTTCAATGCTTTGTTTTGTAATATCAGACATTTATGCGTATTGTAAATAAATCGCGTATATTATTAATATTGTATACATTATTTGTATCGATCTTTTTGTCTAAATTATAAACATAATCGATTTTGAATAATAATTATAGTCGCTGTTGTCCATCAGATTTTACCGCCCTCGTTCCAAGCCTCACGGTCCAAAGCTTAGGTCCACTACGGACCATTAAAAAAGTATTTTTATTATCAACAACAACACATAGTGCCTTAGTAGCATTCTATTTATAAAGAGCTTTATTTATTATAAAAAATACAATAAATATTTCATAATCGATAATATATCTTTAAATTGTGGAATTTCTCCACAGCTGTCACACATCCATGGCGGCCATGATGGCACCATACATGTCGCTGTGACGAATTGGGGTTATCGACCCCGGGGACCATTGATTTACTTTTTGCTTCACATTCGCAACATTTTTGTTTCATATTTCTTGAACACTTAATTATTGAATTGATTGCTGTTTATTGATTTTAAATTGTCTTATATTACATTTTATAATAAGAAATTAGAGGATGTGAAAACATTTTAACGTACGCTTAAACCCTGATGTTATTCCTATTTCATAATACCCAGACAAACTTGCAGAAGCCTCTACCATCAACTTGCAAGACATATTACTCAATACAAGATGATGGACTAAGTAGATATTTTTCATTATTGTGAGGGACTTATTAAAATATAATTAAATAATATATAATTAAGATACGTCTTTAATTAGTATTATAAAGAGAAATGATTTGCTTGTTTGTAATTGATAAGCTATGAAACTACTAACCAATTTTAATAATCCTCCCACTATTAAAGCTAATTTCCATTCAGAAGTAACATTTTATTTGAAGCCGCGTGCACAAATATACATGTATATCAGAGTCGATTCAGATATAATGTGATCTGACAGTGTTTGTGAAGCAGTCAAAAAATTCTAATACTGCGAGATCACAAACCGACACAAAATAATAGTCTGTACATAAAATATTGATGTTATCAACCATGTAATTTCTTATTAAAGTATACATATTAGCATCCAGAAGTGAAAACTGACTTTATAATCACCATAAATTGATGTAAATTACTCGCTCAATTACTCTTTAAATCCAAATAACACATTTGAACACATTACAAATCACAAGTCGCGCCAATAATTAATTAATTACTTTACCCGTATGTACACTAACAACATAATGGCAGTTTTAAATTAGCGCACTTCTATTTTTTGTTAATAACACTGTCGTATGGACCAAGGATCTTCGTAACTCTATAATATTCCTGTCATTTACAATATCCGTTATATCTTACTAAATTTTCTTTGTAACTTGATACGCAGCGTATTGCACAATCGTAAAAGTGCCTATAATTTTCATTCGTGTAAACTAATAGCCATAGTCTCCAGCCTGCCAGCTTTAGCCTCGATAATTGTGGGTTTGATATCAAGGCAAATTTTTATTAAGACCATATGATGCTGGTAGCTGGAGTTTGCTTTCGTTTTTATTTGTTTTCGAACTCCATTGGGCGTTTTAGTACGAGTCTACATAAAAACTTATATAGGGACTTCCTTTTGATTTCGATAATGGAGTCAAGTCAACGAAGTATAGTCAATTGCTTAAGAAAGACTATCCCTCAATCTTTCCGATGGAATGGCAACACTACACGACTGGAGAGAATAATATATTACATACATAATATATTACATACAATATTCTCATATAAAGAACAGCTTTATATGTTTTTTAGACAAGTGTCAACTATGTCGACTTCAAAACTTCGTGCTTAATACCCGATAACTTTTTAGTATCCTAGTTTATTTTATTTATTCTCGAAGACGATCAGGACATTGAGGTTCGTAGTCTTATAAATAAGCCACTAGAATAACGACGTAATAACAGGAATAATTCCGGCATTAAAGTCATACCATTTCTATACGACCTGTTCTACGGTGTCATGCCGGAGATGTGTTAGTATTCCGCGTTGCAGTCGCAGACAAACTGCCACTTGAGGGCTGACGGACGTCAAAATGACAGAGGAATTTACAATACAACTCGAGAGAGATGCATACAAATACAATAATAAACCTGTCCTGTAAGATACTAAAACTGAAGGTAGTTACGAGATGTTTTTTTTTATTATAATACGAACCGTTTACTTTAAAACAAAATATCTCTCTAGACTATTCGGTGTGAAAATTAAAAATGCCGCATATATTTTTTTATTTAACATAAAAAAGACTATGCTATCAATTTGGAAATCAAGTCATAAACCTAACTTATCTGATAAGGATTGTAAACATCGAGGGAATGATACTTTTTATTTTGTAATTGTAACTTTAATTAACCATAGTATTTTATTGGTTATCGTCGGACACAACGTCGTGGAATCAGCGTCAAAAAACCTCGTTTTCGATAAAGTATAACGTGTGCGTATGTACTTGGCTTTGTGTAAACCCGGGCCTCGGTCGATACCTACCCATTCCATGCGATGTCCCTCATTACATATGTTACTACTAAATTTCAATGCTTAATGCCGTGTTCTGGTTAGACGGGTAAGAGACACAATTGATATAATATCGTAGTTCCCAACGTTAGTGGCGCATTGATCCTGTACGGGACGGTTGTATCTAGCAGTGCCAAAGTGACCACATACCATCCGGTCGTCCATTTTCCAATTTACCTACATATCTTAAATGAAAGAAAGACTGTATACAATTTGTTGGAAGTTTATTTGTCTGTTTGAGAGGCAAAATAAGACTTATATAATAAGATATGGCCGGTGTAACCAGTTCTAAATGTACCCATTGTTTAACATTTCTTCCTTGACATCCAATTATTGGAAAATACTGACTCAATTTACGAACATTAATCATTACCAGTTTTATACGATTGACTTGTATTTAACGTTGTATATAATCAGCAATGTATTACAAATGATAGAAATACTTGGAATTTAAAAATAACTCGGGGATTAAGTGGTGGAGGACAGCCTGAGGCGATGTGCCTTGGTTTATAAAGTCGAACCAGAAAGAGATGTTATCAAGTTATAAGCGGTAGCGGTTAGTTAAGTAAGTTATTATTTAATTACGTAACGAAAAATTTAAAATGTAAAGAGGCAAGAATTTATAGGAAGAGTCATTGTAATTAACTAATTGTGATATAACATCAAATCTCATGGTTGGCGGTGCATTGACGGCTTGAAGGGTGCCTAATATTCATTGCAGTGCCAGTGTCTTTTGATGAAGATAATCACTTACCACCAAGTGGGTTATTTACTCGCGTCGCTGCCTAAAAAGAATTAAAAAATACCACCAACCTACTTTTTCAATTATCAATTGTTTTGATCTAGACTTTCGTATTTAATATAATCTCTTAAATTCTTGATCATGTGATTATGTGATTTTGATAAATACGACAATGTCATTATATCAGTCAGAAGAGTTCGTTTGTTTATTTAAATACACTTATCTCAGGATCACTCCGATTAGTAAACATATTTTAAATTTAGAGACCAATTATGCGAGCATGTATAACTTGGGTGAAAACACAAAAGGTAGTATTTTTACTTCTTAGGGCCAGTATTTTTTATCCGTAGTTAACAAATGGTTAAATTTTGCCAAAATGTGTTTTTCCCTCAAAAGTTAGTGCTACTAGTGTTCAAATAATTAACTAATCGTTACTATTTTTAACTATTGGTTGAGTGTACAACGGATCAAAAAACCGGCCCTTAATAAGATCAACAAGCTTACAGCTTAGACCACTCGATAATAGGCTATTAGTACGATCCAAGGATATTTGCCGATGGACACATCAAATGGGAGGGAAGGGGGAACTGAGGAATGTGATTATTGCGTACCCCTACTTTATTCTTAACAGTCACTCTTCTCATGCTACACTGGTTTAATAGAGGTATTAGTTTATTACTGTGAAATTTAACGTTACTATAAACTTTATGAATATATAAGGTACCGAGGGAATTTGTTCGGATTATATACTTTGATTCTTTTCGTTCCTGGAACAAGTCTTAAATATTTTGTAAGTTAACTTATTACAACCTAAGGTATCAAATGACACGAGAACAGAAACAGTTCTTTTTTTATTGTATAGGAAGGCGGACGAGTATACGGGCCACCTGGTGGTAAGTGGTCACCAACGCCCATAGACAATGGCATTGTAAGTAATGTTAACCATCGCTTACATCGCCAATGCGCCACCAACCTCGGGAACTAAGATGTTATGTCCCTTGTGCCTGTAATTACACTGGCTCACTCACCCTTCAAACCGGAACACAACAATAACAAGTACTACTGTTTTGCGGCAGAATATCTGATGAGTGGGTGGTACCTACCCAGACGAGCTTGCACAAAGCTCTACCACCAAGTAATATCATTCAAAAGAATGATATTAAAACAACCTACCAATCATATAAGCAAGTATTGATGTTTGAGACGTGAGAGCATATGTATGATCACGTATGGTCAATGTGATATGTAATTCATATTAAGGAAAAACTTGTCGTCGTTGTCACTGTGACAGTTAGGGAGAGTAAATATGAATCCGTTACGGGAATAACAGTAGTCGATGCGAAATACATAAGAAAATCATCCCAACACTTGCTAAGGTATAATTATCTTGGTAACAGTTTTTATCGCAACAGATACCGGGTTGAGTCTAAGTAACAAACCGGTTTGTATATCAGTCTAGAGGCGTGGTTGACTTCGACACATGTCAAACATGAGGTTGACGACGAACGGTAGACTGCTTGGGTCTGATCTAGCAACGATTCGGGAATTTCACGTCCTCATCATACTCATTCTACTATATCTGGGTAAAATGCTTGATATAATTTACAAATGATTAACAGTTTTATGTATATTTTTACTTTTATTTAGCAGTAGTTCAATTATGGGTACTTAACTTAAGTTCGCCTTTGCTTTCCAAGTTTATACGACAATCAAATGTTCTATTACATTCCTGTTTTGCAGAAAGGCGAGATAAAAATTGTTTAAGTATTATTAGATGCTTCTGAGTGTGTTTTTTATTCTCACGATTTTTCCAGAAATTTGGACGTATGTACTATAACTACATGATTGTCATGTATGTTCGTTATTAACTTGTAACCTTTTCTGTAATCTGTTTAATTCTTCCTTATAATCTGTAACATGTCTTCACAACGTTAGTACCTCATTTGTGGTACAATGTATACATTCTAACTACATAATCTCAGTCCCTGTTCAAAAACCTACAATAGTAAAATATCTTTAAGGGCATTTTGTATAAATTAGCAATTTTTGAAGTATATTTTGAATAGTAAAATTTCACTTTAAGATTAAAGATTTAGGATTTCAAGTAAAAATATAATTACATTAATTTAACTGATCAGGTTTGAGGTATTTTTTCATGACCCGGTGGTAGATTTTAAAAATCAAAAAGCGCTCTTATTTTTATTTATTACTAGCTGACCCGGCAAACTTTGTACCACCTAAGAATCAAACTTCACTTTTAAATTTAATTTGATTTCTGAACGACTATTAAATTGAATTGATTTTTAAATTATAGGACAAACATCTAATGTTACAGGTAGGAATAGTTTCTAAGGGAAAGCGAAATTGTTGTTTTTACTATATTTCAAGCCTTTTTTTCATATTTACTCACATTTTAAGCCTTCTCTGGACTTCCACAAATAATTCAAAACTAAAATTAGCCAAATCAGTCCACCCGTTCTCGATTTTTAGCGAGACTAACGAACAACAATTATTTTTTATATATACAGATTATAAAATCAGACAACCAGTAGACCGTTATTTGTTAGTAAAAATGATTAAATTAAATTAATTTGTTAGTAACTTACTCTATAATTTTACATATCAATATTTTATAACTAAAAGCGATTTAGTCCTCTGGAGAAGATTCCCCGTCAAAGGACTATCCGCTTCACCAGCTATAATGAGCAGAATGCTGTTGGTGCTGCCACGGACTCTGGAAAGGAGAGAGGCGGGCATTAATGAATACTCCTACCCTGACCTTTGGATATGTCACGAAACAAACCATAGCGTGTATCTGTTGTTTATTTCAAGCAGGTAAGGTATTTGCTTCATATTTAAACAAATACTTCGTTTCTTTATTTTGTAGAAGCTTAATTGCAAAATTATAAAACAAGAAAATTAAAAATATTAATGTATAGTTTGTCTTTTGTTTTAGTTTTTGAAATTAATAATAAATAAGAAGCCAATATATATATATTATTAATATAATGTTATAGTGCGTCTGAATGTATTCTAGTTTAAGTATTGTTGTTTTCGGACACATATGGCACACACAGAACAGTATAGCTTACCAGTAAACATATTTTATATTTACAAAGGTTCTATGAACGAGGGTCGAAATCGTGACCACGTAAAAATCTTGGGCAGAAGGTGGCCCAGTCAGCTATCGATTGTAATTTTGCAAATTTGAATTTGTTATAGTCTCAAACATTTTTTGTAAGCTGCGAGCTTTTTGTATTTATCATATTATTGTACTAATGACATAATTATTAAGCCAAATACACAAAGAACTGTATGTATGAACTCAACTTGTGAACTTAGAAAAATGATGACTTTTAATTAAAATATAGTTTTACTCTTTTTATAGCATAGGTTGGTGGACGAGCATATGGGACACCTGATGGTAAGTGGTCACCAACGCCCATAGACAATAGCATTGTAAGACATGTTAACTAGTTGATTGGGAACTAAATTGTTATGTCCCTTGTGCATTTATGGATATCATTGCTAAAGCATTCATTAAACTAAGTATTATCCTAATCTTACAATTGTCACAGTTTTTTTTAAATTATTTTAGCAAGACATGTAGAAGCGATCTCTTGTGTCTGTCATTACACAAGCTCATTCACCATATTCGTCACAAAGCGACATGGGCTTAAAAATTCTAATTTAAATTGCTTTATTCAACACTAATAATTATATTATCTTATTTGACAACTGATGAATGCAATGATCACACAAACTGTCTACAGTACTTATCCTTCGATTCTAAGTATTTAACTATAGGTGTATGTATAGATGAAGACATTTTTTCTTATTTTGTTTCTCGTCAATTAGAAATTTTAAATGTCAAATTAGCCTATAATTGTTTATATATTTTGTTACAATATTTTTATACATGTAATTTGACAAATGTTTTTCTAAATATATAACGTTGGCTTCCCATTAGATAAATAAATAAACTCATGACAAATATTAGTACAGACCTTTTTGGTCCAGGTGTTGTGTGTATTTACGACTTCCCAACACAGAAAACCACTGATCGATATAATTCAACATTTAAAACGTTCCGTTGACTAATTAGTTAGATCGCAGACTTTCTAGCGTTCTAGGTTCTGCTGGTTACATCGCTGCGCTAAGCCGTCGTGTTGACATCGTTAATATTCCATTACAGCTAAGTGACGGAATAACTAACGTTTAATTAGTTAGAGAAAATATTCACACGATTTCTGGTTATCCGTTTAATTAAACGCTCCATTTAATAGATATGGCAAGATAGATATAGATAAGTAATCTAAATGGAAGCAACATTTCGTTAATGTGTGATGTATGTATCTATATATGGATTTCACTTTACATAAATGAGAGTACCGTCCGTACTCTGCGTTAACTAATCTATAAGCTCATACTATAGTCATCAAATTGTTAACCAGCCGACAAACCAGTCGGAAACTGTTATAATACTGGTGGGTTTTCGACTAGGTCTATCACCATCACCTCTTATCTCCTCACTTATTTCTATTACAATAGATTGTCTCTTTCTAGTGGTTAGCTTACAGGTATAGCTGCGAATGCCCTATGTTTTTTTTGTATTTTAGGTAGGCGGACGAGCATATGGGCGACCGTTGGTAAGTCATAAACGTCCATAAAAAGTGGCATTGTACATTTCTTAAAAAAAAAAATTGGTTGCCTGTAAAGTCGGTATACGGGCGAAAGTTTTACGTGACAACGACTTTGAGTGGTAAAATAATTTTAATGTGAATATTCATTCGTATAGTAGGAAGAAGGATGAAATAATAGTAACAATTTAAAACATTTATTTATACAAAGAATTATATTTAAAACATTAATTTATACAAAGAATCTCGCACTGAATTTCACTTTTTATGTCTGTCTCTCTCGCTCTTAGGCGGGCTAACCATGCCCGAGTGGAAGGGACGCGTGCCTCTCACTCGCTCTCATTGTGAGCGCATAACGTGAGCGGATCGTAACGCAGTTTCTTGAAGTGTCACCCGGCAAACCAATTTATAAGACGTTGTCACGTCAAAATCGCCGTTATTTTCGGTAATATCATACTTGCCGTCTCATGGGATGTTGGGAGTAAGGGAATCAAGAGTGCACTTGTGTTCGCGTATACGCTTGTGGACGTTAAAAGTGGTACGTAGTTAATTAGTTTCATTTGAAGAGTATGACCCATTGGCCGATATTTAAGAAAATAATTACCACTCACCATCAGGTTTCCAATTTGCTTGAATGCTTATCTTAAAATAAATAGAAACATTAGTTATGAGTGCACACGGTTATTAATTATATGGATATCTGGTAAGTTACTGCGAACATATTGAATTTATATAAATTATCATTTTAGTGCACGGTAAACAGGATATTCCAATTAAACAGAGGCGGTATAATTGTTTATAATTATTAAATTAAGTACACTGTACATGTAATTTCATTAATGTAACATGGTAATTACGTAGTTTAATTTCTGAACCGCTGGCGCATACATTTTATCTTATATGGATCGGATGAAATTGTAATATATTGTGTGTATTCTCATAACCCAGTTGAATAAGTTTCAAATCTTTGTATTAACTGGAGGGGAGGCCTTTTTCAGGTGTGGGACATTTAAGAGCTATTATTAAATTTGGTACTTATTGACTGTAAAAAAAACCAACACTGGTCCGGAAAAATCACATCAGACCGGAGAGGAACCGGCCACGTAAATACAAAAAGGAATATTTCGAAAAGCTTTTTTAACTATAACTATTAACTTGCACCTATGAAGAAAGGAGACAAAACCTCATTGAAGAACTACGCTATACTACCGACCTATTTCACTCTTGAGCCATGTCTATAAATTGTTTTCCAGAGTCATCAAAAATCTTGTAGCGCGTAGACTCGACGAGTTTCAGCCCTTATAGCGGGCTGGGTTTTTTTTTTTATTGTATAGGAAGGCGGACGAGCATATGGGCCACCTGATGGTAAGTGGTCACCAACGCCCATAGACATTGGCATTGTAAGAAATGTTAACCATCGGCTTACATCGCCAATGCGCCACCAACCTTGGGAACTAAGATGTTATGTCCCTTGTGCCTGTAATTACACTGGCTCACTCACCCTTCAAACCGGAACACAGCAATACAAAGTACTGCTGTTTTGCGGCAGAATATCTGATGAGTGGGTGGTACCTACCCAGACGAGCTTGCACAAAGCTCTACCACCAAGTAAAACATAGATCACATTCACACAGTGCGGCGGATTATGGCGCATCACGTCAACGTATTTCAATCGTCATGACAAATATATAATATGTATGTATAATATAAAGAATACAACTGATTTTTACTCTTCTGATATAGATTTCGTCTACTTCTTAATTTACCTGTCCAATATTTTTTTATTAGTTGTGCTGGAAGAAAACTCTTCTTGGGTTAAGAATGCTTTTAACACTGAGTTCCCTATTTTTTATTTTTGGTTTAAGTTCTAAGTAAATAATCACCAAAAATCTTAAAGAGAAGGCATCCGTATATTACACTATACACTTACATAATATGTACTTAATTGTGATTTTATTCAATTAAAGTATTTATTTTCTTAATACTGTCTTATCTTACCGCACCTCTACGTGCATAGGATAATAAACGTTCTAACTGTCTATTGAAAGGCTAAATTCGTATCAATACGTTGTGACTTATTGCTTAGTCATGAACATTAATATGGAAACAACGACACACCGGATACCGTAGTGAATTATCATAGCCAATAATTTAATTCAAACTTTTCATATGTTAAATGAAAGTTAGTAGAAAGTGCTGTTAATGGTTAATGTTATAGGAACAAGAGCTTTGCGTATTATTATTACAATTAGTCTTTAGACTGTAGTTTCGGTGTGACGGACTGTCAATACTATGAAAGATCAGAATAAGTTCACAGATAATATATTTTTTAAACATTTGACATATTTGACATTTTGTTATCTAATCATAATGTTTTATTTAAAGCGATTTATTAGGCCTTATAATAGTCAGTCTTTCCCTGTCTGTTTCAAAATATACTATGTTATAACCAAGATGTTATTAAGAATTAATGGTTAATCGGATTTTGGTTAACATAGAGATTTTATTATAGAGATTTCAATAAATATTTACGGAAAGGATAAATATTTACGTTATATAATAAAACATTTTTATTATGGCATGCGTATTTTTAATAATAATAGCAATAACTTCATTATATTCTATTTTTTAACCGACTTCAAAAAAGGAGTAGGTTATCAATACGTCTGTATTTTTTTTTTTAATTAATATATAACTCATCACATTTACTTCCGCCAAATAGTAATATATAGTAGTATATTTAGTTTCCATAGTTGCTATGTCGATATGAGGAATGAGTAATATTTTTTTACAGCGCTAATATTAATTGGTGGTGGACCACTTACCAATAAGTGGCCCATTATACTACCTATTTTATATAATTTTTTATTTTTTTTATTTATGATTGGTTTATCCTGAGTCCCCATGAGAATCCCTGAGTGGTAGATTTTCTCACAAAGTTGAATCTGCAATCTTCGTTTAAGATGAATTGATTCTAATGGTTCATGTCGCTTTCGACAATTCAAAAACCGACTAAATTAAAACTAACGTAAAATATAAGACAAGATACTGGTTGGTACTAACTATGCTGTCTTAAGGATTCTAATCGTAAGAGATATTAAGACTCGTCACTCAACTACGTCTATTTTCCCTACGATTTCCCCTTGGAAAAGTGATAGAGTGCATTAGTACCTGCCCATAAAATGGATTTTCCATTGGCTAACTGATATATAGAAATGTTAAGCTTATTATCTAGAATCGAGTTGCGTGTTGGTATCCCAACAATTAGGTCCACCTGTTCAACCCCGGGGCGAATAGTTGATAGGTTGGCATCGGCTGCGCACGTGCTGTTCAACGGATGATTATATTTTAATGGACAGTGATACAATACACATTTTGTTGGTGTAGGAATTTTCTATAATATCAGTACTTTCATGGTTATAAAATGTAATCGTAATGATAGGAATTCTTCCTTAATATTATAAATTCGAAAGTGCGTTTGTTTGTTACGGTTTCACAACTAAACTACTGAACAAATCATCATGAAATTGTACATATGCGTTGTTAGGGGTACATAAAAAGACATAGGGTACTAACCTAACCTAACAAATATACCTTATACGCGGACGATGTCGGGGCAGAAACTTATATATGTATATAATTGTAATCTGCTGCAATGAGTGTTATTGAAAATAATTTAGTACTTAGTAGTTGTGTTCCGGTTTAAAGGGTGAGTGAGCCAATGTAATTACAGGCACAAGGGACAACATCCTAGTTCCTAAGGTTGATGGCGCATTGGCGATGCAAGTGGTGGTTAACATCTCTTAAAATGCCTATGTCTATGGGCGTCGGTGACCACTTACCATCAGGTGGCCCATATGCTGGCCCGCCTACCGTTGCTAAAAAAAAAAAATTATCATGTCACCATTTCTACAAAAGAAAATTATACATCATAACCTTTTTGCTCAAACTTTATATTAGAAATTAAAATAAATTAAAATTTTATTCTCACAGTCTGTGTTCGCATTTCAAAAACATAATATTGAATTACTATTCTTTGTTTTGAAGTTCACATTCACTAGGGTACCGAATCATCTCAATCTTAAAATATATTATTAAGATAACATCAGTAATGTCGATCAGGAAAATAGCTGTTACAAGTGTTACTTTCTCTCGCTAACAATTATTACGAAGACTTATTAAAATAAACGAATCATATGCTTGAGTTAGTTTCTGTTTTACAAAATACGAAAGAAAAATTCTTAACGTTTCAGTATTCGGCCGTTAGAAACATTAATGGTATTAAATTTTCACATAACTATATTTAAACAGTATTATAAAAAATAATTATTGCCATGCCTTCATATCGACAGAAACACTCCGAAAGAATGCTTAAATGTAAAGTTATCTACTTAAGTTAATTACTATATTAATATATAATGTAATTACGATGTGGCGATTATAGATTCCAGTAATAAAACCTTTTACAGTGAACGTCACAGATAACAGAAAGTTATATTATGTTTAGTTAATAGTAAGATGAATAAGATGACCAAAGGTTATGAAAAAAAAACATTATCAACTTTTTCTTTATAACTTTACAAGTATTTTAATTAATTACAATTATTTATTTTAATTATAAGATGATATATATTTTTACCAATAACAAAATACCATTTTCTTCAGAGCTTCAGTATGAAAAGTTGAACTTAATTCACACTAATTACTGCTAAATGCATGATGTTCTTGTAACAAAAGCTGATCAGATCGGTAAAAGTGTTCGTGCTGAGCCGGTTCACATGTTTCCGATCAGATAATTATGGTAATGTGTTAACTGATGTTGAGACTGTTCCGTTTGTTGCTGGCCTTGTTGTGAACGCTGGTGTTGTTTAAGATGAGGAGATTACTACGCGAGCCATCGTGAGACGCTCAAATCTCAGGGAACAATACTTTACACGTATTACTAACGGTTTGTCGAAAATATATATTATACTCTTATACAAATATAACTGGCAAGTCAATATAAACTGTTTTATTTTATTTGGATAGTATAGAAACACCCGAAACCAGAGAAGAACAATAGAATCTTACTTAGAAAACAATCTTTATTTATTAAAACAAACATCGTTGTAGTGCAATAAGGTGTGTACAGAAATTTAATTCCAGCAAGTTGTGTTTACTTTTAAATAATTCTGCATTACTCTGTGCAAGTTTTAATTATATATTACACTAGATGTGGCCCGCGAATAACCCCACCCCCGAATAATTAATAAAAATATAATGAATAAAAAATAGTCTAGATAAAAGGACTATACAACACAAAAATATAAATATTTTTTAAATTCGAACCAGAAGTTCCAGAGATTAGCCGGATCAAATAAACAAACTCGTCAACTTTATATATTAGTGTAGATGTTATTTAGTGTCTTACTAAGTAAACACGGACTTGGAGAATTGCAAATACGGACGTCACATATAGGAGTTATTAAATAAATACTATTATTTAATCTATTCACAAATAAAACGAAATTGCGAGTATTTGTAATTCCATTGTTTCATTTTCTAAAATATTATAGGGTAGAAATGTGTCGGGGCGTCCCGGGAGCGTTTGCTTATACCAGCCCCAGAGACGGAATGGGTACCGGTGGTTTTTCGGCGGGTACTTTGGTGGACTGAGCGCCGGTGAGTCAGAGACATACTCCACTTCATGTGGAAGAAAAGCGTAAATGCTTTTTTCGATATTTATATTGCTGAATTACATTAAGCGAATAAATGATTTCCTCTCGATGTCTTCCATCATCCTGTGATATCTAATCATGATGTGTGTGCACTAAGGCTATCAATCGTTGAATTATAGTGAATTTGAAAATATAGTCGCGCTAAGCAGATTACAGATGACAGGAACAAATGAATCAATATTCACTGAGAAGGAACTGGTTGTGTTGGAAGCTATAAACTATGCCTGAATCAGGATTCGATCTGTCGCTTCGTAAATCTCAATTTGTTACGCGGATTATATTTAACATAAAAGGATAACAAATTAAGGTACTAATGTATATACGTGTTACATAAAGTAATAGTTTAACTGTACACTAGATTTATGGGTGGGTGATAATTTTATTTGAATTGCAGTTTTATTAAATGTTATGAAATTAAATTTAATATCCGTTTCATTAATTAATTTAATTGCACACAGAATACTCATTTGTAATAAATAAATAAAACATGCATTTAATGAGGATTTTCTTTGTTATATTAATATTGAAAATATATTTTTTTAAATATATTAGTCAGTTTTTTTGTGCGACACTTTAGCCTAACCTCAAAAGTGTATAAGACAATGGGTATTTGTTGTAGTCTTGAATGAATGTCGCTTCCATTGGGAAACTTGGCTTGAGAACTAAGATCCTATGTCCTTTGTGCCTGTAAATACACTGGCTCGTTCACCCTTAAAACCGGCATACAACAATACCAAGTATTGCTCTTTTGCGGTAGAATATCCGATGAGTGGGTGGTACCTAGACAGACGGGCTTGGACAACGCTCTACCACCAATTAAACATAACCGTTATTTTTCATAAGAAAATAATAATTTCTTAAAGAATACCATACCAGCAATTCCGGCGTCAAGGTGTTATTTCTCCCTTAATTAAGCGTGTAGTTTGTGTTATAAGTGGGGCGCCAGTACCCTAAGGGCTTAGGATTGAAACAGCGACTTTCACATCGAGGCGCTCTAAATAGTTAAGGCTTGAAGAATATAAATCTATCTGAATATAATTTATGTTAGACATAACTGTCTAGTTGGTCTAGTGGCTAATTGTGCTACATATGCCGAGGTTCTACAACCGAGATTCAAATTGGGACAGTAAAACAAGTTGTATGATTTATACTGTCAATCTCTCAATCAAGGCCGGACCGTGAGCTAAGGGGGCCCTGGGCTAATACTACTTAGGGGCCTATCTAATTACTCAAAGTATAGAAAAAAATGAGTCAGTTAGTAGACAGCGAGACAGTAGACTTGAATTAAATGAATTGAATGGGTTTGATTGATTGCAGGAATTGTAGGACTGCAAACCATACGATCTATTTAATTTAATACAATTATGGATTATTTTGTATTATAGTCTATTTTTGACTTTGACTTGACTGAGCTGGGGGCTTTAATCCACGGGGCCCTGGGCTGAAGCCCAAAAAGCCATATGGTAGATCCGGCCCTGTTCTTAATACCAGACAAGCCATTAGCTGCAGATAAGTTGTACTGTAGAAATTGGATGAAGGATACAACAGTATAAATTATTTTATTTATTTTACTTAAGAGGGGTATAAAACAAAATTGCTAATCTTTTAATAGATTTTGTGTAAGTAAATCCAGCTCAATGCTAAGACGAAAATATTGTATGTAAGCTATATATTGTATTTTCAAGCGTTGTGTTTGAATATGAAATTTATGTACCATTTATGAAAAGCAATGGAAACTCACTCTGCGTATCTTTCGTATCTATATTATTAATCTTTTTCATTTAATTTCACTTAAATTTAAACATATTTTAAAGAACAGATGAGCAATTAGAACAGATGATAATAAGTTTCTTTCGCCATAAGTAACCTGCTCATCAAAAACTAAAAATCACTCGAAACACAATCAAAGTGCAGTTATCATGAGATCTAAGATGATATACATCTAGTGACACTGCTGTGATCCACTCACCACTTAATTCAGTAAGTAAGTTTGGCGGTAGACCTTACTAACTACCGGTTTATTTATTAATATTTCATGTACATATTATGTTCTATTGTATCTAAATATCAACTGACGATGCAAATATTTTCTGTAATAACTATTTTAATTAATAAACATTTGGGAGTTCACAAATTTCGTATACACAACACAAATTATTCTATGTTTATAAAAAACAGATTATTTATCAAAACACCATCGCTTAAATTTAAATTCTCGTGTAATTTACTAAATTTATTCACGAAATTATAATAAATATTATGACCGAAGATTATACGGATAATACTATAGCTGGTTATCGTCAATTAGTCGTTTTAACTGAATGCATTAACTGGATTTTATTGAAAAAGATTTCATTAAAATATGTTCCTATAAAATTTTATAATCATGATATCGATGACGGCGATGATAAAAACTGATTTACATGTTTATAAGCAGAATTGATGACCAAGTCTGTAAAGTACGACAATAAAGTTATGTTTAGTATGTTTTAGTTTTATGAAGATGTGTGCTTTGGAATGTCATACCTACTTATTTCATATTTATTTACTGCTAAGAACTGGTTCGTTTTAAAATCAGATAATCGAATTTTTCCTATGTAATATCAAGGAAATGTTACCAGCTATTATAAAGCTGCACCGCAATTCTACGAGGTTATATAATTTGTTTTTTGTTTTGTGGCATATGGGTTTTGTACCCTTTATAACTCTTGGATCGAGGAGTTGCGTGATCGTTTCAGTATTACGCGGTGGAAGGTCCAGTCTTGTGCGTACGGCTCGTCGAATAGTTTGAAATGAGCCATCTGACGGTAAGTGGTCAACTCCGGACGTTGACATTGGCGCTGAAAGAAATATTAACATTGGAAACTAATGTTTTATTCTTGTACCTGTAGTTACACTGGCTCACTCAACTTTCAAACTGGGACACAACAGTACCAAATATTGTTGTTTGGTGGTAGAAAATGAAAGTGCGTGATATTTACAAACATGGGCAACACAAGGGCACAAAGCCCTACCACCAAGTACACCATATCTTTGTACACATTTATAATACCAATTAGGTAAACTATATAATATAGTTTTATTTCAACAAATCAATTTTGATAGTTGGGTTTGGGTTGGATTTGTAAAAAAAAACTGATCAAACGACATACGACAGGATTTTTATGTTCATATTTGGAAATCTGTTATGCGTTTTGATTTAATTTATTTTCTGACGCTAATGATAAACAAGTTTGTTTTATAAAAATAAGATTGTTGTCTATAGCAGAGATAAATGTCGCCGTGTTAATAAATAATTATAAAAGAAACACCTGATCACTTTCCTCACAATCGAAGTATACCACAAACGCGCCAACTTTCGAATTTCAAACACCAACGGCCGGTGCGCGTGCGCAAGTTTTTGTTCGTCGAGCCCTGGAGTGTCTTGGAAGTTGATAACCATACTTTCCTTTGACACTTATCGTTTAAGTCATAAGGATCTTTTTTCAATGGGAGTAATTTTAATTAGCTCTTGTTTGATAACGGGTTTTCGGTGTACTTGAGAAACGATTTCGATACTTTAAATCAGATTTCGATCACGTATTGGTTAAAATAAACCTCAACATTGATCTTAGTACAAAAAATTTTTTGTAAAGTATTTTTTATTTTTTCACTTCCGTGCGGATCAGTTAGTACATTTATAAGAAAATTGTTTTAAATATATATGAATCATATGAAATAAAGATATGTTACTTATTAGAAATGTTTTCGTATATAATTATAATATATGTACAAAAACACTTTTGTAAATCTAAAATTTGACTGTCCCCATGTTTCTGAGTACTTTTTAGTCTGATAATGTATCTGTCTATACATGTACACATGTATATATAAGACAGTATTTATTTTAAATATGAATATTATGTCATCAATCCTAATCAGAATTTGACACACTATTCACACTCTTTTCTCGGCTATGTTGGCTACGGCTAAGGTCTCCTTTACATTTTGAGGAGAAGCTTTGGAGCTTATTCCACCTCACTACTCCGATGTGGGTTGGTTAGTATACATGGGCCAAAATTCAGTAAAATTAGACACATGTAGGCTTCTTGAATGAGATGAATTTTAAACATAAATTAAGCGCATGAAGATTCAGTTGTGTCGGGGTTTGAACCCGTAATCATCTGTTAAGATTCAGGCGTTCTAACCACTGGGCCTAAGACATCGTATGCGGTTAGAAAAAGCACTGCCGATGCTTAACGTAGCATTGTGGTGGGAAATGACTTACATCTTAAGTTAAGGAAAGGGGCCAGCAGTAGATTATTCATTGATTTTTACTCTAAATGCAATTAGTATGTTACCTATTAATTAGGAAAATAAACCCAATTGAAAACGACTAATTATTTAAATATAAACACGAAACCGATAATGTTTTTCGCTCATTATAAAATATACAAAATCAAAACACAATTGTTCCATTCATTAAAGTATAACTTAGGACTTCTAAAGGGACCGATGAATGCATTGCTATTAGGGCTTCGAGTCCTTTGTGAGGTCTCAATGCCTAAAACGGACCAGCCATACAGCTGCGCGGTGATTAATGAAACTGCCGTTTAAAAAGGAAATGTGGGATCAACATCTGTTAATGGAACTGAGATATACCTATGTATATATAATAAAACAGCCGTAAGACCGTTCATTTACAAGCAAATGTTTGAAATTTACAAAGATTATTATATTGATGTGTGATAATTAAACGAACATATTATATAATATAAATTTATAAAGTAGTGTAGGAAATTGAAAGCCATAGAATAATCTATGTGTATGTATAGTTTATAAAGACACGCCCGCAATGATTTAGCTTAATAACATAAACATATAACAGTATTTACAATTCAGTTTGATACTTGTGTTTATTAAAAAATCTTTATCGCGGATATTAACATAATTTCCAGACTAAAATCTATATGTAAGACACACATATATAAGAATGTACTGGATATAAAGTTCATTTAAAGTTTATAAACGCCGTGTAGGAACTGAAGGTTTAAATTCAAATCTTATTTTATGGATTATTCTAACTTAACAAACAATACGATGTTGCCTGTCCCGAGAACAAAACAAATCGTTCACTCATATTGTTCCTGTGTGAAGTCACGAAAAACATTATTATAAATAATATCTCACTCGAAATTGGACTTAACGCAAACTTCATTAAGGATGAAATTCGTATGTATACAACTCGTGATAATCAAATATCATGACAACTCTATAGTAGAAATCATACATACATTTGTTTTATATTTTACATAGATAGCATGTTCTGATAACCACTCTGAACTCGAAGGGAACATGTTCATGCATTGGACGCGTGTATTACGATCATATCACTATCACTACATATTATATAGTTATATAACAAAGTGCCCCAGCATCGTCTGTCTATGAGTTTGTTTGAATGCGATAATCTCAAAAAATACCGAACGGATTTTGATGAAGTTTACACCAATGACCGGTTTGATAGGAGGATGCTTTAGATGTGTATTAAATTATAAGGTTTTGTGTGAATGGACTTAAATATGACGATGATTGTTAAAGATGTCGTAAAAAGTCTAAAACTGACGGAATTCTTTAATTGTTGATTTTCATTTAAAAACATAAAAAAAATGTACAGGCTAGAGGCGCGAGCTTTTTTCTCTTTTATGGTCCTCTCTTTACAAAGGTTAGGTTAGGGCCCCCTGAGCTCCGGGACCCTGGTGCACTGCACCTAGCCCTACGATAGCTACGCCACTTGTTGTAAGTAATCTTATCGAAAATTATATAAGTATTAAAAATAATACTAATATTAAAAAAAACATTTCTTATATTATAGAAGTGAACTTGTCTCACATTGACATAAACACAAAGAAACTCTAACACATGCGCGCGCGCACATTTTATCCTCCAATATAAATATCCAGTATTTTACTACGCGACGTTCCGTGTAACAGAACGAAGTAACACTTCCTTAACTGTGAGTCCCGTTTCACGCTGTAAGAAACAAGTACGACTTTCGAGGGCTTCACGAAACGATAAACTTTACATAATATTCGTATTCGTATAAATTAGCAGCGCCTCAAGCGCTTCACTGCACTTCATTTATCACCCATATGAGGTAGCAAAAACAAAATAGTAAATTGGCAATTTATTGATATGAGTTTTTAATTTGACAGTTTCTCGATCAGTTACTCGATCGTTCCATATGTATGTATATAAATATTTATATTAATAGTGCTGTCGGGTCAGGAACGAAGTTTAGTGCGATATTTTTTCGACTGAAACTGTGTTTTAAAATGTAGATTTTAAATGACTATATTACTGTATTTTTATTTTTTACACATAAGTAACCTAAAGTGATACGCCTTCTGTTTTTTTTTTACAACATAGGAAGGTGGACGATCGCATGGGCCACCTGATGGTAAGTGGTCACCAACGCCCATAGACATTGGCCACGTAAGAGATGTTAACCATCGCTTACATCGCCAATGCGCCACCAACCTTGTGAACTAAGATATAATGTCCCTTTTGCCTGTAATTACACTGGCTCACTCACTCACGTTTTGCGGTAGAATATCTGTTGAGTGGGTGGTACCTACCCAGACGAGCTTGCACAAAGCTCTACCACCTAGTAGAGTTTTATCGTACGGTACCCACGATACAAGCATTCTTTGTGAGGACACCACCGGAAATACAATTATGATATCGTTTCAATTGTGTTATATTGTGATTTATATTTTGCCATTTACATGTATACAATTGTGCATGTAATAATCATATACGATTATGCTTTAGTATCCTTATGAACTCAATGAATACTGACTCCAAGGTCTCAAGGTGCCTCATTTATGTTTTAATTTTTTATGTGCTTTAAATTTATTTATTGATTATCTGCAGTGACGTCAGCGCTTTGAAGAGTCGTGGCAACAATTCTCGTGATTCCTTCAATCAATAATATAACAAAGTGAGACGAGTAAAGTTAAGAACAACCGCTATCTCTTACACGATTTGGTGAAACCACCGTTACCATAATTAACTCTCGAAAGGCCAGTAATTTATAATTGAGCAAAACGTAAAGCTCTCGCCGATAAATATGTACAAATGTTGCAAGTACTTATAACAATAAAAGAAAACAAAAAAAATCTATTAAATTATGTAAAAGCATTGTTAAATTTTTATGGGTTGGATTTCGTTGGTGTATTTTTCGTTTTTTTTTTGACGTGACAACGTCTTATAAATTGGTTTGCCGGGTGACACTTCAAGAAACTGCGTTACGCTCCGCTCACGTTATGCGCTCACAATGAGAGCGAGTGAGAGGCACGCGTCCCTTCCACTCGGGCATGGTTAGCCCGCCTAAGAGCGAGAGAGACAGACATAAAAAGTGAAAGGCACGCGTCCCTTCTAAGTATAAATACGTATGTATGTGTAAAGGTAAAAATAAAATTTTGTTAATATGAAATTCAGTGCGAGATTCTTTGTATAAATTAATATTTTAAATATAATTCTTTGTATAAATAAATGTTTTAAATTGTTACTATTATTTCATCCTTCTTCCTACTATACGAATGAATATTCACATTAAAATTATTTTACCACTCAAAGTCGTTGTCACGTAAAACTTTCGCCCGTATACCGACTTTACAAGCAACCAATTTTTTATGTAAGAGGGTGCAAACGAGCAGGTGGCTCACCTGATGGAAAGTAACTACCACCGCCCATGGTCACCTGCAACATCCGAGGACTTGCAGGTGCGTTGCCGGCCTTGGAGGAAAGAGTACGCTCTCTTCTTGAAGGTTTTTATATCATATCGGTTCGGAAAAGTCGCCGGCGAAAGCTGGTTCCACAGAGTGATTGTGCGAGGCAGGAAATGCCTCGTTTTTGTATTATAACCTAAGGACATTAGTATGTAGTGTTTTATACATATTTTATAATTACAGTAAGAATAACAGCCTGTGAATGTCCCACGGCTTGGTTAAGCCTTCCTCTCCTTTTTGAGGAGAAGGTTTTGGAGCTTATTCTACCCAGTTGCTCCAGTGCGGGTTGGTGGAATACAAATGTGGCAGAATTTCATTAAAATTAGACACATGCAGGTTTCCTCAAGATGTTTTCCTTCTCCGCCAAGCACGAGATGAATTATAACTACAAATTAAGCTCTTGAAAACTTAGTGGTGATTGCCCGGGTTTGAACCCACGATCATCGATTAAGACTCACGCGTTCTAACCCTTGGGCCATCTCGGCTATTTTATAATTAATTTTTATTGATTATTTCAAAATAGAGGGCAAAATGTGGCAAAAATATTAAATATAATGTTTGATAGTAATATTGATTATCCAAATATTGATTTGCGGAAATCAAATCAACATCAAGATCATCATCTCCTCAAGATAATGGTTGTTACTGATAATAGCAACATTTCACTGCTTTATCAGTGTATCAAATGAAGCCTTTTAGTAAATACGAGATTTTTCAAATGAATAATTTAGGTCAAATACTAACTTTTATAAGGCTATTAAAAATGTTATTTTATGGTCAATTACACATTGTTTGTGAATACTGCTAGTTTCTATAGCACGTTTCATTCGAAGTGGTTCGAATTAGCAGAATGTAAGTAAATTAATCAAAATATTTTTTACTCAAATACATATATTTTGATGAAAAGTAATGACGAGCAGTAATGGCCTACATTAAGGCGTAAACCTTAACCAATGATTCGAGCTCAAACACGGAAGCAACGCTCAATTTTCATGTGCTTAATTTGTATTGTGATTGTATTTATCATCTCGAGCTCGGCGGTTACGAAAAACATCGTGAGGGAACCTGCATGTTGCAGATGAAAATATGCTACGTGTACCTCCTACATGTAAACAACTCGGATTGGAGCAGCCAGGTGGAGGAAATTCCAAACCTTCTTCTCAAAATGGAGATCAAGCCTTAGTGGTCTTACTCCACTAGTTTGGAATTTATATTAAATCAAAAATAACTAACAAAAGAGTATTTACTTTATTTCTGCTTCCATCATCAATTCAAATAAAATAAAAAACCTAGTATGTTCGCGAATTCAGTTGAAAC
Source organism: Nymphalis c-album (assembly GCA_963151315.1). NCBI lineage: Eukaryota > Metazoa > Arthropoda > Insecta > Lepidoptera > Nymphalidae > Nymphalis > Nymphalis c-album. The sequence continues at coordinate 1,557,551 of OY720602.1, read as the reverse complement.
GTGCTATACAGGTAAGACGATTTGATCAATTGGAAAGCGTTGTCGACGGTAGACGGTTTGTCGGTATTTTATGCACATTAAACATTTCTGTTGCTAATTCTTCGTATATTATACACGCTTATTTGAGGTTCGTTAAAAGTTTAGTGAACGTTTTTTAAATTAAAATTACATGAAAAATCGTTAATTTCATTCTTTATTAATTTTTTTATCATCTTCAATTGAATTTTTAATTAAATTGTATCATTTTGTTATCGACAATGATTCCGTATTTGACATTAAAGAGATTTTATGTTGCAGCTTTTAAGACAGAAACGAGTAAAATGAATGCATAAGGTGCATTTTTCCATCAAATGATAATGTCTGCAGAACTACTTTCGGTAACGGTCAAAGTCAACAGGCCAGCCAAGTGTTTGGACTATATTATCAGATCGAGTAGTCATTTGCCCTCCCGGGAAGTATAACACACATATATATATATATATATATATATATAAGAACTCCACATACACGATGCACATAGTGGATATGTGCGTGCATCATGCACCGCATACGGATAGCTCGTAAAAGTTCTTTCCGAGGCACGAGAATGTAATTACCTACTTCCTAATTCAAGATTTCTATTAAGGTATTCTTGGCGAATCCAACAACTTTTTATTTGCCCGACCCGACATTGAATATATAATCGGGTACTGTTGTGTTACGGTTTGAAGGGTGAGTGAGTCAGTGTAATTCCAGGCACAAGGGACATAACATCTTAGTGCCCAAGGTTGGTGGCGCTTTGGTGATGTAAGTGTTGGTTAACATCTCCTACAATGCCAATGTCTATGGGCTTTGGTGACCACTTACCATCAGGTGGCCCATATTCTTGTCTACCTTCCTATGCAATTAATATATATATATACCACAAACAATAAAGGTCGCACTACTTGGCAAAGGCCTACTCCCGTGTTAAGAAAACTTCTGTAGTGTATACCACATTGCTATAATTAGTATGGTCGTATTAAGTTCACACCTTAAACCCAAAATAAAAGGAGCTGCCAAATGTTAAATACAAACATCGTATCGTATATCAGAGTGCAGAATTCTTATCGAGACAAGCAAGATCGATCGACACCACACATGTCTGTATAAGGAGCGTCTTAAAATACAATTCTTTTTTTTTTCTCAATCGGTAAAAAACTCCAAGCTCCCAAGTTTATCGAAGTTGACGCGAGCTCTTACAAATGTAAATGACGTGTGGTGCTTCTGTGTGGTCAGACCGAGGTCACAATACATTTTGACAAAGGTTCGATCGAGATGCAAAACTTACCAAAAAAAACACTTCAAATTTGAAGAAAAAAATTCTTGTTTTAAAAACAAATTCGATTTTTTGGTCATTCAATAAATAACAGTCAGGTTTAGAGATATTGAGATTTGATTTATATCGAATTCGCTTAATTAAAATATTGTGTTGTTTTGTTGCACACACTTGTTCAATACAATTTCCTGTGAGCTAATTTCTATTGAGATTGGTTGACGTAGCGAAAACCGCTCAGATTCAATCATCATCACTATTAGCGAAAGTAATAAAATAACTTTGTAAAATGATCATTTATAAATGATTCAAAAATCTTGGTGGTAGAGCTTTGTGCAAGCTCGTCTGGGTAGGTACCACCCACTCATCAGATATTCTACCGCAAAACAGCAGTACTTTTTATTGCTGTGTTCCGGTTTGAAGGGTGAGTGAGCCAGTGTAATTACAGGCACAAGGGACATAACATCTTAGTTCCCAAGGTTGGTGGCGCATTGGCGATGTAAGAGATGGTTAACAGCTCTTACAACGCCAATGTCTATGGGCGTTGGTGACCACTTACCATCAGGTGGCCCATATGCTCGTCCGCCTTCCTATGCAATAAAAAAAAAAATTAATTAAATATTACTCCCTTCACTATTGAAAGTAAAGCTTGTTCATTTTTCGCCAAGAAAATCGGAAGTTTAATTCAAAGTGCTCACCATTCCACACGATCATGATCGGTTAAGTAGCTTTTGAATTATTTTATTTTGTATTTAGATTTAAAGTGTACAATATAAACAATTACGAGAAAGTCGTTAGATATTTTTAAAAGTATTTTATGCTATTATATTACTATTATCGCTAATAATAATAGTAATATATTAATTAAAGTAATTGAACCACTATGCATGTTCGTAATATATGTAGTAAATAAGCATGTTACATTATAATCAATACAAACAAACACACATTCAATACTTGTATTGATAAATTCAACAAAAGAATACGAAATACATTCGCACATGCACATATGCATACATGTACATATTGGCCATTGTACGCAAAGAGCCCACGAGATCAGGCACGGTCATCGAACCTTAGACCTTTGTGATCGGCTGACCTATCGTGCCTGTAGGCACTCTCAGCCATTATAGCTTTTATACACGTACAGATCTGCATGCCTTTGTTTATATGTATATTAGGTATATCTATTTATGTTCTCAACTCGAATTATAATGTACTAATGCCATATTAAATTTCTATCATATAGGAAACGAATGTAAAAAAATAGATCATAAAGATTGTTCCACCATGATGTTACACTAAATGAGTGGATATGCATTGCATATGCTCGTAGCAAATGTCATCCCAAACATGCAAGTTGCCTGAGGATGTTATTCTTCGACTATTTCTACCAGACTTACTTCGACCAGATGAAATATAAACAAATTAATTACATTAAAATAAAATTAAATTAAATTAATAATATTCATTAGATAGTATTCTATACATTAACAAAAATATGGTCAAGAATCCGGTTCATTCGATTAAGACGTACTAGCTCCTTATATTATATCCATATATATAACTACCACTCGTTTAACTGACAACAAATCCTTAGGTTTATAACAAATACATTATTCCTGAACGAAAATAACCGTCACGAAATTGTCAAAACCATTCCATAAAAAAAGTTAAACAAAAATTCCGTTACCATGGCAACATATAAACAGCATGAACGATACCTATAAAACCTTCTTGTATTTGAGTAATCAAATCAAAGTATACTTTATTTAAGTAGAAAACACTTTTAAATTGTCACAGCAGTACTTATATAATCTTATGTTGAGATATGCCTTATTAATTAATGTTCTTTTAACAAACGTTTGATCATTAAAAAATATAATCGTGTGAATTTAAGGAGTTCCAATGGGATAATACTAAACTATTACTAAAGTCCCAGCGCAACTATACATCGTTTAAATATGGACATACGGCGCACGATCAAAAGAAATATATAAGTCTTGAGTGTTATCTTATGAATTATTGTGGGCAATTAAGTTCTGCTAATCGGCCCGATAAGGAACCATTAAAGCGATTTGTGATGTTAACTTTTTATAAATGAAGGTTTTTTTTTTCGTATCACGCTCTGAGTGTAACACGATACTGCCAAAGCGGTTGAATTAATAATAAGTGATTATTAAGGTTTTGCATTGTGTGATAAAAAAGAATTAAATATATTGTATTATGTTATTTTTAGAAGTATTGTGTAGTTTTAAAGTGTGTTTGTTTACTTCTGACAGATAAAATATTAAAATGTAGTAAAATATATAATATATTTAATGTAATCTATATTAAATAACTCTTTTTCCGCATTCAATTCATTCGATTTTTGTATGCATATTATATATTATTCTTGGCATACTTTAGTTAGTCAGTTAATTTATTTAAATTTCAACTAATTATGATATAGTATTATATGGTTACCAGAACCATTAATGGTATTACTTTCATAAATTGACTATTTAGGGATTTTATCAAACTACCTTGTTTGTTAAGATGAAGGCTTGCAGATTAGCTGACTCCAGGTTCTTATCCTGAATCAGACCAATAGAAGTCCTCATATCACTATAACACTAGTCATGTCTATCTATTAAATCAATACATATATATATATATATATATATATATATATATATATATATATATATATATAAATTACTATGTACTTACCTGCACATAGCCTTCAGGCGTACTGTCAATAATGAACAAAGATATTATACCCATATACAATCTACTACTTCTTACCTGTTTGTTATATTCCTAAGAAAAATATTTTGGGTTATTCATAAAATTCTAAGTAACATCTTAGAGTTAGGAAGTTGACATTGATACAAATACCTTGAGTAAGCATTACGCGTTAGTCCTGCAGCTGTTCCATTTCCGCTCATGATGGATAGTGCTCCCATCCGGTTATATGAGTTGGGAAACAGAGTGCAACTGTATCTACACTCACACTTATGAATTACTAGTGTCCAACCACGGCTTTGCTCGTCTATGAGGGGAAGGTATTATGTACCGTGTTTCATGTAGGGTATACAATATTTAATGATAATCTTTTAATTAGTTTAGACGAGAAAGCGTAACAAACGTACCAACGTGCTTTTGCATTTATAATATTGTATATATATGTTAATGTGCTGTTAAAGCAACTTCATAACTATATTATACAGAGTATAGCACATATGGCGACGTGATATGTTGTTTAAACTTCTCAGAACCCATTGCTAAGTAAGTACGCCACTCTCAAACGTCGCCGCTCCATGTTCGAATAACGATTATTTTTAACTTCAAAACAACCGGTTTTGAAACTATCAGCAAAACATAAACCTAGTTAGTCAAGCTGTAATAGCTTGACTATGATTGAATACGGATTCATTTTTATTGTAAGCACTATAACATCATTAACCTCAATACCATATATGTTTTTTTATTAATCTATCAATAAGTAACAGCCCGTGAATGTCCTAATGCTAGGCTTACTAATTTGGTGGAATACAGTGAAATTTGACACGTACAGGTTTTTTTTCACTGTCAAGCACGAGATGAATTGTAAACACAGATCAATCCCGTGTTTGAACCCACGATCATCGGTTAAGATTCACGCGTTCTAGCCACTGGGCCGTCTTGGGTCTATAAATACTAATATTATAAATACGATAATATCAACTAACTCTGTTTGTTACGCTTTCACTGCAAAATCACTGAAGCGATTTTGATGTAATTTGCGACGAAAGAAGCTTGAAACCAAAGGACGGTAATAGTCTACTTTTATATACTTAATACCAGCCCGCTCTCTAACAGGCAAGCGAAGCCGCTGGTGAAAACTAGTCTTATCACTTGAAAATAAATAAAATGTCTTAAATGTTTTTTTCTTCATATTTTATTATTATTGTTCAGAAGTGTTGGCCACACAGATCGTTACTTTGAGTAATTTCTTATTAATTCGGTAAATCTGTTTAACATTATTGAATCATATTAATGAAACAAGTATTCGTATTTAAAGAGCACAGATTAAAAACATAGATTGAATGTAATAAAAACTCGGCTTCTGTCAGTTTTATTAATACGGAAGCGTAGGATGCGTCTCATGGTGTAATTTGAGAAGATATTTGACGATAAGACCACCGGGGACATGAGAGCACTATACTTTTTATCACAAGTTTTGATATAATTTATTTACCTTTTAACAATTTTAGAAACTTCATTAATTACTATTAATCAATAAATCTTATAAGCATTAAATACTTTTTTGATCAGGAACAATATTTGTGTATTCTATCCACATTGTAAATAAAATTTAATTCAAAAAGGGCAACTTGCGAGTTCCTTACCATTTCTTCTTGCTAGAGGCTGTTTGCTGAAACGGTAGTAGACCTAACAGAGTAGCGATTAAAAATGATATTTACTCCCCGCTACAAATGTCTATTCGCAATTCTTTTTGATAAAATAATTTATTTTTTCCTTCGTCTTTTATTGAAATGCACAATAACCTATAGAATAAATTAACAGCTATTATATCCTGAGCTTGTCAAAACATACGATCAGATAATACTTTTTAATAGTTGTATTTTTTATCTGATTTATTAGTTAAGTTTTTATATTACATCTTTAATCTATCTAAAACAATAACACGAAACCAGTAAGGGATTGAAATAAAATGGTACTTAAAGTTAACGACCATCATTACTGCGACTGTTTTAAAACAAATACCTTGTTAATACAATTTATATACGAGAGAAAAGGATGCATAAATTAAGAAATTATTGGACATGTTTTGATTATATCGTCATGAATATTTTTCTATTCTTAATGTTAAAGAAATAGTCGTTTTTATATACTTCATTATACTCGCAGCTGTTTATTTATTACATAATAAGCATAGTTTATTATAAGTATTACAGTAAGCTTTTAATTCATATGTGAAAATTGTTATTGGAAATTGTTTTTGCTCATAGCTGGTGGGGTCTTTTATTTTTGTATTATGCAAAACCAATTCAATATATTATATATAATTATATAATTTTAATGATTTTATATAATACGTCACGGAGGTCTTACAACTTTAATGTAGTAAACAATTATTTTTTTATTTTCATTCAAGGATAAAATAGGTGTTTAGTATCCTATGTCCTTTTTTGTACTCTGAAAAAGTGTAAGTAAAACTTCATGATAATTTTAGTTCGACGTAAAAGTGTAACAAAGAAACTCACTCACTTTCGCTTTCATAATATTAGTAAGTGTTGTCAGCAGAATCGAACGTCATGGCAACTAGTGGCGAGTTACAATAACGTAATAAATAAATGAATAACATATACAATGTACATGTTCCAGTGCTAAGCTAAGGCTTCTTCATTTTAAGTAGAATAAAGAAAATACTATAAAAACTTTCTCCAAGCAAAAATACATACATATATGAGATTTCATGGCAATTTGACAAATATTGTGGGAGGCTATTAAGATAATATATTTGCGTTCGCCCGCATATTAGTTAAGCTTACTTCACACTAGATTTAATTAAAAACGTGTTAATTTTCTAAACGCGAAAACGCAATAGACAGACAGTTACTTTCGCATTTATAATATTAGTAAAGATATATATTCTAATATCATTGTTAACGATGAAAAAAACGCAAATAAATCCAAGTCATTGTATCTTACCTCCCAGGCGAGCCCTCACTTGAGACGGATGTTCTGCAGATGTTAGCGAGAGATAAAGAAACGCGACGTGCCACTTTTAATTGCAGTTTTCACTCAACACTATCAGAAACTGTTTAGTGTGATGTATCCATCTATATAGCCTTAATCTATCTATAAAAATAGTTTTAGAGATATCTGAAGTAAACAATGTATTTTCATGTCGAATAATTATAATAAGTTTGGTCATTAAATAATATTCCATCTTTTAAAAAAAATAATTATTAAAGTACGTAAAAGGTTTGTAGAGTCTAAGAGCATGCTTGTAGGGCTTCGAAAAATTTCCGTAACACATTTTTAAACGCTAAACCGCAATGAAACAGCGTGTTACTTTTGTTAACTTCTTATAACAAAAAATTACGTAATATTTTATATAAAAAAATGAGCGTTTTTATACTTGTATAAAAGATACTATTATACAGGAATTTGTTTTGCCTTTTTTGTTGTAATGGTAGGCAGATAATTGAATGAGTCACGTTATGGTGGTCACCGCTGACCATGACATTGTAAAGCATTAGTAATTACATTGTCAATGATTAACCGACCATGACATCTTATATGTATAAAATAATATTGGTATATCTAATTTAGATAAATTAACTTCGACACTGTTTGAGTGATAACTATTTATTTCAGTTGGAATAATACGTATTTTTATTAAGTTTTTATGCTAGACAAATTATTGTAACCTGCAACAATTGAATGCTAATATAAAAATATAGATAGAAAAAAAATGTGTGTAATGTAAGTGAACCATGTCGTTCGCGTTTATCGCGTTTTTACTACGCGTCATATACAAAATAAATTAACATAGATATGTAAATACTTATATACTTATTTACATACTAGCAAAACCCCCATCGCCAGCGTGAACATTAGTTAGTGACGATAATCTCTTAAAATCTGCCTATACACACTTCAATTTTATTTGTTTGTAGAGACAACAGCGATACGTAAGTGAACTTTAAATTTGTGGTAGAGCTTTGTGCGAGATCGTCTGGGTAGTTACCACCAATTCATCAGATTTTCTACCGCAAAACAGCAGTACCTGGTATTGTTGTGTTTCAGTTTGAAGGGTGAGTGAGCCAGTGTAATTAAAGTCACAGGTGACATAACATCTTACTTCCCAAGGCTGGCGCCTTGGCGATGTAAACATTTCTTACACTACCAATGTCTAAGGGCGTTGGTGACCGTAAATAAAACCGACTTTGATGAAACGATAACGATATTCTTTTTATTTTATATTTTGGTAACGTTATTCTTTTTTTTTTATTTATTCTCAAAAACAAAGTACACAATTATATCTAAAAACTAAATTCTCGCCAAACTAAAAAAGTTTGATGGCGAGATGCGCCCTATTATGATCGTATATTACCTTAAAAAGAGGCAGCTATTTTTAAATCACAAATACTATATTATTTGTATAGAATACACTTTAATTGTTAAATTAAAAGAATATTTATACGTCCAGACTGGTTACTGGCAACGAATCATTTCAATCAAGATCAAGATCAAGATAGTGGTAGTCTTCGAATAGTCGTGTAGGCTTTTATCTAGATACGATGCCTGTTAGGAAGGAAGAAATAAGTTTACATCGTAATAAACATTTATAACGAACGTATATTGTTGTATTGTATTAGGGTGTAGCGTTACCACTCGGTACCACTCGATGGATTAATTATCACCGTGCTTTATAAAGTATAATATAAATATTTATTTGTATAATATACGTAATTTCGTGATAAAATCTATATTTCGCACCTGTAGTAACTTTAAATCTTATTTCTTTACCTAATCTTGCAAAGTGCAAAAAGTATATTAAGATAATAATAGGCACGGGATGGATGCGGGCTGCCCAAGATCGGGATGGTTGGCATTCTTTGGGGAAGCTTTCGTCCAGCATTGGACGGCAATAAGCTGAAAAAAAAAAGATAATAATAAATTCTGGATTTGTTTTTAATGAATTAAAAAAATATTTTACATATATTTGTTTATTTTAACAGCGACGCCATTGATTTATTTTTATATTTAAATTATTATAAATACGAAAATGAAAATGCGACTCGATAAACGTGACCATGAACACGCTCTGCTTTACACGCTTGGCTTTTAATTGGCAATTTGTATATGTTCATAAACAAGTCAACTTATCATGGTTCAAGATAAAGTGATGCGAAAGTGGCAGGTTTGATTTAGGTCGCAGGTACACTTCGGATCCGCTACTAGCATAACCGTATACACTTAGTTGGAAACACAGGTGTACTGTTAAACCTTGCATAACTATGACTGTTAATATTGATATATGGTATGATTGTTAATATTGATCTGGTTCTATATATAGAGAGACATTTTCGTCGTAAGCAGAAGTGAATGTACTGTCGCTCCAATTTTCGATAAGACCTTTAATTTTAAACGGACTAAGAACTCCTACCATGGTTTTATATGTATCAGAATTTTACTACGCATAGACAAAATAAATTAAGAAGCTCTACATAAATAAAAAAATATATATATTCGAAACCGATTTCTGTTATTTAATAAAAAGTAATAGTAGTAATAGATAGTAATTTTCAAATAATAAAAAGTTTTAAACATTCTTTAAGACTTTATTAAGTGTTATTGAAACTAAAGTTATAACCGTCAATAATTCAGTAATAATAATAACTAAAGGTGTATAACTGACCTTCAATTTCTGAAACGTTAGACAGAGTAAAATTAACTTATTTAAATTTAATCGAAGCCGCTCATTGGTCGCCTATTGCCTCATCGTCTGCCAATTAACCAATAACTATATAATTACATGTAAACTCCACCTTTTTTAAGCGTTAAAATTTAAACAATAAGGCCAATGAAATGTATGTATATGTATGTGCATGTGATAAACAAATACTTAAGATATAACGTTTTAATCAAAAAGTCTAAAGACTAGTTATGCCTTTTTGTTTTACATTAAACGAATTGAAACTGTATACACTATTAATGTCTAATAAGTATTTTATAATTTTGTATATTTTTACAATATCAGTATTAAATATTAATACAGTCTATGGAATGTAAAGATTAATGTCATATGTCAAGGCTATTTACAAAATTCGTTCTATATGAAGTATGTCGCAATGAACGACGCCATTCAAAATATTGTATAAACATGATTACGAAATTTTGTTTAAATACACAATCCCAGGACTATGTTAGTAAACATAAGATTTTTATACTTCAATATTTTTTATTATACGTAGTATAATATGACGTAAAAGTAAAAAAGGAACAGCTATTTCCATCATAAAGCTTAAAGACCCTGTTGGTGACTACACTGTTGAAATTAATTCTTCATTTACCGCAAAAATAATTTTGGTTGTGGTATTACCAACGCCAATACACATATTTTTAGAGTGTACAATTAAAGTGTACTAAGGTAAAAGTAAGGTCTCTTCTCTGTACACTGGCTTACTCACCCTTCAAAATAACAACAATCCTAAATATTGTTGTTGACGTTGATTATTAGGAGTTTGATCTCATTAAAAAAACAACAAAACTCGACGCGAAAGTAACACAAAAATCAGTTTCGGGCAAGATATTTTATGTATACAGTGTAACCTTACAGTGAAATTGTATTACTTAATATAATCACTATTGCCTACATGTAAAGTTAACAGCAAATAAACAAATTAATCATTCATTATAAATTTCTTCAGTAAATCAACGTTACTTTGATTGATCAATCTAATGATTGATGTTATCGCAATCAACATTTCGTAGTCAATTAGAATTCATAATTATACAAAAGGCACGTGTTTGAGGGTTGAAAGTACTGACGTTGAAATGAAAATAAATATTAGGGTGTTTCAAGCACTTTACTAATTACAGATCTTAACATTTAGTAATAACGAGCATTTCCGAATAACATAACCATGGTTGAACAATTTAAACAAATATATCGACTAAACAGGACTTGATCGTTTGTACTATAGATATCAAATAATTCTTCACTTGTTAAAAAAAATCGTAAGTTTGAAGCATTATTTTTTTAAAAATACTCCTAACGCCTAACGCCTAAATATTCGTATATCGTATATTACTTGATTTTGCTTGGACAAGGGCTTTGTGTGAGACCGTTTGCGGTAGGTACCTGATAGTAATAACATATACTGGGGAGAAACAGCAATTCTCTCACAAACACAAGATACATAACATCATAGTTACCAAGTTTGCTGGCGTGTTGACAATTTAAGGAATGGTAAATTTCTAACAACGCTTAAGTAGTGACCATTTACCGTTAGGTGGCCGAACTGTCAGTGCGCCTTTAAACTTGTTTAAAAAAATGTATATAAGTCGACCAGAATTTTAGTCAAACTGATTCTCTTCTTCTTCTGATTGTAAGCCATATTAATAGATCCTTATAACACAACAAACTTAACCAGAGTATATTGGATAAAGACGAAAATCCTTAACTCTATTGTTCGCTCTCCTTCCACATACTTGACACCCTGAGTGAGGGGTGAGTTGAAATCAATAACACGACTTTGATTTAAATATGTAGGTACATAAAAAATTCTACTAATATGGTCCTTATGATATGTGCAATAAAATCAATTTCTATACACTCTTATACAATTGTTTATGTTGTTGTGTTATAAGTAATCAAAGACGAGTTTTAGTTTTCTGCAAATGCAGTAATAACTATTTTATTTAAATTATAATGGACTAAAAACTTACAGCAGAAAAAGGTCGTGACATCAAAAGTGTTATTCGATATTGACTATAATAATTACAGTATGTAAAGGATTAACAAATCAAAATTGCGTGTCACCGTATCTCGATTTACAACAATTTCACGAACGAGATGCGAAGTGACTTCTTAAAGAACCACTCTATCAGAGACCCTAGCCAAATAGACATTCTACAATCGTAAACGCTATAGAAAACTAAACAAATATATGAGAATGACATCTCTCAACGATAAGTCACGTGGCCTCCAAGTTATAAAAAAACATCTATCGATTGTGTTTATTTGAAAATATATTTAGAATCTCTGCTTATTTTCTTTTTACTAAACACGTTATGATGATACTTATTGATGCTACGTGTACCCTCATCCCGAAGACCGCCTCTCGATCACGTCCCAGACGCCTCGATGAATGATGAATGAACGATAAATGAATGGCTTTAAATTCAATAGGATATCCCTTTTATTTTACATTTTAATAACCTTTGACGCGCGCCGTATCACGATTCGGCTTTTCTGTCGGTAAAAGGAACTATAAAAAAATTAGATTTTTTTTTACTTACTTAAAAACATATTAAAACGGAAATGATAACTATGAAGTTTCTTTGCAACAGCATTGGTAATATTTGATTTAAATAGATATTGTACTAACAATTAATATCCTAAAAGAGTATTAAAATATACGCTTTTAATCGCGATCACTTGGTTTTTAATAAAACTTATAGTTAAGTAAATTTCTTCTCGTATACAATGAAAGAAAATCTACATAGCATTCGTCTTGATATATAAGTTTTAAAATCAAGCCTTAATAATCCGTTCAGCTATTTGTGGTTACACCTTAAGCTGACTGTGATCACATAACGAAGTAAGAAGACTCATGTTAAAAAAAAGTTAGTTAAAACCATTTGACATATCCCTACTATTATAATTCCTATTTAGAAACACAAATTCAAAATTTTTTGTTTCGTTATAAAAGTTAGATGAAAGACTTCCAATCACAAAAAAGGGTCTCAAAAGATATTTAGTAAGATTAATATGTTGCTTTATTAATATAATACACCCATTTAATTTTATAGGATGTTCGTAGCTAATGAGATATACAAGCAACTAGCGAGTGTGAAATTAGTAATAGTAATAAAAGTTTACAAAAGCTTACACAGATACATTTTATGTGCATCTAAAATATAATGTGCTAATTGATAACTAATTATACAATAGCGTCTCTTTACCATCAAGTGGCCAACTTGTCAGTCTGCTACCGAGTTTTTTTTTCTGTTTATATCTATGTGTGTGCTGTTTGACGCTAGAATATCTGAAAGGATGGTACCTACCTAGACGAGCTTTGTGCACGCCCTACCACAAAGTATTACCAATATGTACTACCAATATATATACAAACTAATCGGTAATAATCGCTAGTTTTATTTTATTCGAACGTTTGTTCAGGAGTTTTAGAGTAATAAAGTAACAAACAACTAAACACACGAAACTTAATATGATATTAGAAAGGTTGTATAGAATATAAAAATAAAGCTTTGTTATCGATTCACGCATTAAAAATGATTTTATGTAATATAAATCATAAAATAAACGCGTTATTTATTCACACCGTTACGCTTCATTACAATTTGTACTACGCATACGGACAAACAATCATTACTCTACCCGTAATTCCCACTTGACTGTTCCCAGCGATTCCCGTAATATTCGCTTCATCGACCGGTTGGTATTTCTATAATATGCAACACATATTATACTTTATCCAATACTTTGAATCGTCATTTTGTAATATTAATTTAAATGTAAAAATTCGTAACTACCTTCTAAAAAGAACTGTTATATATATTTTAATCTACGCTTGTCAGAAAATACCAGAAATACCACTGTAGATAAATAAATCATGTTTTTCAACATGAGGTGCCGGTTCAAATCCGAACATTGATCATTCTTTAAAGTTTTAAATTACATGTGCAATTCACCATTACATAAGATACATATAAATATATAATATATCATTTGTTAGGCAACATTTGCTCTACAGTAGAGCTAAATGTTTCTTATTTTTAATATAATAACCCTTTACCCAGATGTATTTGTTTTTTTTTAAGTGAAAACTTCTTTAGCGGCGTTGTGCACTTTTTGTGATGGGTAAAAAATGTTAAACTCGCGTCAGGTCACGTGACCCTGATTGAAAATCCGTAAGACGGATTCTGATGTGTTAAATTTTTAATGAAATATAAATTGTCCTGTTTGTGTACGATAGCGCAATAAAAGAATATTGTATTTTATCACTTTAATAATAGTACTTTTACACAGATAATTAAAGCAATTCCCAACTCTGTCTGTCGGTTATGTTTTCACGGCTAAACCACTGAACCGATTTTGATGATATTTGGTATAAAGCGAGCCGTAACCCCAAGGCAGGACACTTTAATACGTAACTCTCGTCAGCTACCTCATGTCCTAAGCCTTCACAAGTATACTTAACGCTTAACTAGTTACTTATAAATGTAACTAAAGCTCACTTCGATATAAGTTATTGAGAATTATGTTTATTTTCAACCCTCATTTAAGCATGTAATGCCCACATAGAGAAGACACAATTGTAAATATTTTCGGTTAATTGTGATACTGTAAGTCGTTGTTGCTTGTATAATTGTAGTCAGTTTTGTGGACTAAATAAAAAGAATGCTTGACAGAATTTATGCCAATTACAAGTGACCAATAAAATATGTATAATTTAGTAGAAATTTACATTAAAAAATATATATCGTCTTCAATTGCTTGAAGATCAAATAAACAGACACCAAATATAAATTAAAAATTAAAAGGTTAGAAAAAAAAACAATAAATGCAGAATTCAGAGTTATGTCACATTGAAGCGACTTTTATATCGCAATAAGAAATTCATTCTCACAAGTACATTGTACTCGATAACGTTGCGATGTCCCTACAACTTTTTCGAAGCCTAAAATCGCTATACGAACTAACCAATTCGTTCTATCTCTTTCAGACGTACGTATCAAAAGCCCGTGGGAGAGAGAAGAAAAATTCTAGCGACGCCTCAGTTTACAACCGACAGTCGCGCGAGGAGGTTGTCGTTTATTAGCTATTGTTAAAGTTTTTACGGGATTTTCTAGAAAAGTGATACAAAGTGCTGGATAGAAGTGTTGATATGGAGAAGTGATATAGTGTTTGTGTTATTGTGCAGTGTTCCAGTGTACTATAGAGTGTTTCGTTGGATGTACGGCAGGTGAGCGGTTATGTATTATGTAGTCTTGTATCGCTTCGTATATTCCGATAAATGTTTTAATTCGTTCCAACTATATTTTTTCTGAAGGTTTTATTGTCAGTTATATATAAAGTAATAAGACTGTTACTTCGACCATAGATATGATAAACAGCTCTATGGTGGTTTATTATGAAATTGAATATATTGCTCAAATGAATAGAGAATATATTATGTGTGGGTCACGATATCCAAAGAAGGAAGTTAAAGCGTACGACGCAAATTTTGAGGCTAATATTACTTAATAAGACATAGATAAGTTTGACGATATTCAACTAAAAGGTTTTAAAACGAATGTTAGCTATAGTAATAAATCTGCACGTGAATGTTCAATTGAACCGACTCTATCATTTATTAAAAAGATATACATCTCACGATATTAGTAAGTTGCTCTACTTTTATATTCCAATATAATATTATTTGTAGCTATTAAAGGCTATTATAACAAAAATAAAGAAAATAAGAGTATTTTTTTAAATATTCAACGTGTGGGAAAATCACACTTTGCAGAGGTATAATAGTTATAATGTTTGTTACTGTAATTATATAAATATAGTACCAACGCAGCCCTCCTCGTTAGTTTAGAATTTGAAAGTTATTTATATTATATACTATAGATATTTAATGTGTATAAAACTGGCATCGAATACACATAGGTTTTCTCTACAACTTCCTTTACCACTCCAATACCAATCATGAAAAAAATATATAAACATAAATAAAAATTCAGTTTGTGGTTTTGTTTCGATTTCAATCTGCATTGCTCGATTAAAATCCAAGTGTTCTGTTTATTTGGCCGTTTCGTTTCATTAATGATGAACACTGCATATGTATGTTGTGTATTTACACAACATACATTAAATTTTCAAGTACTGTAGTAATTAGCAGATTAAATGTAGAGCTCACGTAACTTCGTCTATATCTTTATTTATTACCAAAGGTATATGTACAAATAAAACATTTTCTCAAATCTAACATAAATTTGTTTTACAATCACAATGATAATTTTCTTATATATACAAATCCTTCCCATAAAATAACTGCAGTCATAAATATTAATGACTCTATATTTTACACATTTCAACCAAATAAATTATCTCCCACATGGTTTTTATTTCGTAACATTATAATATACAAGAATCATATATAAAATCATCAACGATCTCTAAGAATCACATTACATATAAAGTTACACTATCAGATAATCTAAGATCATAGCGAAGACATCAACGCGCTTGAGTCTCGTCACACAATACAACCAATGTTAAATAAATTAAGTAATAGTTGTTATTATAGCAACATGAAATGAACTGAAATGAAGTATTATAATATGTTACAGATCCGAGAAGGTTAGTAATTAAGGATTTTTTCCACACTATATATGTTTGTATGAATATGTATATTACAATGCTTTTTCCTAACGTACAAATCCGTACATAAGTGTCCTTAAACAAGCTTGACGTGAAACTTTTTGTACTGAAACTAGGCCTTCAAATTATATTGCCAATGAAAGTTCACTTCGATATACGTATATATCATTCTTATTAAAGTTCAATTTCCGCCAGCGAAGCGAAGTGACAGCCAGTGTAATAATGTATGTAGTAAAATAAGATAATCATCTTATTTTATTTGCATAAATATTTACACTAATAAAATATATAACGGCTGATATATTATTTATTGAGTTTAATTAAAACGTGATGTACACCTTATTTATATATTTATTATTTAGGAATAGGATAAACTACTTAATTGATTTTAATATGCCCTTGTTTATTATTAATATTATTGCACGAATAAGTTTCATAACTTTTGTATTAGGTACTAAGGATATTTATAGCGATAGCGACTATGTAAATATGTTGTTATTATTTATACTTATTTAAATTTAAATAAATAGAGATTTCAAATTTGGATTTAAATAGTTTGATTTTGTTCATAACTCAAACCGTCTCCCAAAACATGAATTGTAATTATTATTGCCTGTCCCTCGCTACTCACATATATATTTGGAACAAATTATATTTAATAAGGAAAATCTGTAAACATAATTACACACATTAGTTTTTAACCAGGCAGACCACTAATTTTATTTCTTTTTTTAATTTATATTTCCAATTAAGCGTAAAGAGGGGACGGCAATAAGGCCCAAAAAGTTATAATCAAACTTTAAATTTTTATGTCCATCACGTTATTGACAATTGATGATTTCATTTGAATATCGAATCCGAATAAAAAATCAAATGACATAAGACTTAATATACTTTGCCAAAGATATTAAAAAAATAACATTTATACACAGATAATAAAAATTTTTATCACATTAATTGGCAATAGGCTGGTCACACATGTTGCAGAACGGACAACCGTTGGAGTAGATGTGTTCTGGAGTGTAGACCACGCCTCGGCAAACGTTTCGTAGGACGCCCTTCTGCTAGTTGGAGTGACGATATACGCAAAGTGGCTGGCAGCGGATAGAGATTGAGAGCTGAAGATAGAGCTCAGTGGCCTTGGAGAGACATATGTTCAACAGTGGGCGAAAAATGGTTGACGATGATGATGATTTTTTACATTTTAAATACCCGAACAAAAGTATTATATAAACTCTTAATCAAATCAAATTATTCAGTTTGCAGTGACCGTATAATAAATATGTTAGTACAAAATAACCTCATAAACAAATCAATTTTATCTCAACAACTACACACGTAATAAAATATACGTTAGCTTTTTATTTTTAACAAAACTTTTCGTGACCGATGTATATGAAGACATGAAAACGTCACAGACGCCCATAAAACGCATTACGATTCTAAAATATGTATTCACAACGAACTGTAGATTTTGAGTCTTATTTCAAGGGAATATGGTTCAAACTTATACAATAAATTTTGGAAAATACAACGCTTGTATTGACAACGACTAAAGTCAACACAGCTAATCCTAAGTAACGTTCTTATATGTAACGCGATAAGGTTTAAATTAATTTCTCGATTTAAAATAGATCAATGTTATACAATATGATTCTAATATTTGCAATGAAATCTGAAACTTAAATGACATTATTTGTGGTTGTTTTTTGAATAACATATTGGTAAGGATTACATTTCATTATAATTATATTTAAATATAACACCCGCGACATAGCCGGTGTAAATGTTTATCGAAATAGACTTTTGTTAAGCTTTCATTAGACAAGATCTAAAAGAAAAATTATCAATAAAATTAATGTAATTAGAAAACTTTATTAAATTTCAAATCAAATAATATAGACCGCTTATACTTTTTCTTAATTTATTATCGTTTTAATATTATCATATAATCTATTGCCTTTCATTGGTGCTAATTAGAAAAGACAGTTAAGACATATTTGTATTTATTTTTCATCTCATGCTCGATATTGAAGGATCGATGGATGGTATCTGCCATTCATGGTATCCCCGTTGGAGCAGCATGGGGTAATGAGCTCCAAACCTGCTCAAACCTAAAGGCCTTAGCCAGCAGTGGGACATATAAAAACTGTTACTACATCAGTAACAAACACCGCTGTTTACTATTAAGCGAAATTACAAATTATATATATTTTTTCTTGATGAATACACGTTATTTAACACGTTATACCAGTACTCTTACTATTTATAATTTTAACAGCCGAATACAGAAACCTCATGCAATAATTAAGTGCAACTTAATTATTTGAGACGCCGTTAATTTAAGATTTCGCATACTATATTTTTAATAAACGGCGTCTCAAATAAGTAAGTTGCACTTAATATTTGAATGAGGTAAATATTTGTCTTACAGCCCAAAACGTTTTTTTATGTATTTAAAACAGATGTGAAAAATTAAAGGTTCGGCCATGGTATGAAAAGTTGATGACAGTGTCTCATGATGGGCTCGTAATTAAAAAAAAACATAAAAACATATTTGAATAAAATATTTATATCAAATTTTGCAATCTGCATATATTATTAAAAACATAAATAGGAGTCCGATATTGCAATCAATCAATCGTGTTGTTATTAAATTACATTAATAAATATAATGAAGATCGAGGAGTTTATCTTCAAATTTATGACTTGCGTTTACTTAAAAATGTACAAATAAGTAAGACGGACTGAAATAACTGATTTTTCACTGTTTATTTGAATATGATTAAGCAGAGTGTATAAAATCACACATTCGTTCCGAATATTTATTAATTGGTGTAATGGCTAAAATGTAGGGCTGCTGATTTTGAGATCCAAGATCAAAAATGGTTTTGTTTTTGTTTACTATCTAGTTGTAGAGCTTCATGCAAGCTTCTCCGGTTGGGTATAACCGACTTCTCTCATATTTAACCGATGAACAGTAAAACTATGTATTGTTGTGTTTCAATTTTGTTAAAGCCAATATACAAAAGGAAAATAACATCTTAGTCTAATGCGCTACCAACCTAGCGCATTGGTAATGTGAGAAATGGTTAATATTTCTATAGCGCCAATGTCTATGGGAGATGCTATCCATTTAACAACATGGGGTCCATTCGCCCGCAACCTATATTATATATCTAATAATAACAAACTTACTATTCAAAAAGTCAGCTCCATAGAATAAATAACGAACTATAGAACAGCTTACCATCTCTTGAACAACGTTAATTCACTTTGACTTCGTTTAGAAATCATACATATTTTAACAGCCATGATCGAAAGCTTACAGCCTTTTTTTATAGCCCGGGAGGGCAAATGGCTCTACTCCACCTGATGGTAAGTGGTAGTAGAGTCCATACGCGACGTATACAGGTATACGTTTCCTTTATTATTAAGCAAACTATTACAAATAAAACATTTAATTTTAAATAAAACTGCAATTGACATAATGAAATATATAATAACAATTTGTTTTATAATTCAATACAAAAATAAATCAAACAAGAACCAAACGCAACGATAAGGTCCAATAAAACGGGCTACAATTAATTCAACCATTTCGCTTACACGGTCACTGACCCTGTCCACTTTTTGTCCGTCTGTTCGGACAACATTTTTCAACCAGCCACATGTACGTACGATATTAACACCAACAATAATGGCAGACAATAACTGCACTTACTGCTTTGTGATAGGAAACAAAATGGCGTGTTACGGTTTAGATAATTTAACAAGCACACGCGTGTACGATAAAGCTCTCTACAAATCACCGTATTAATTAGACTAAAACTTGTTTATTTCGATAATTCTTACACCAATTACCTTATTTGACACCTGCCTAGTTATAGAACTAACCCGACTATCGCCTATGTAATATGTAAGACAAATATTTATGTCTGTTATCTGTTTACGTTCCGAAATTAATTTTCTGTTGATACTATCATTTTGTAATGAAAATATTAGATTGTTTTATTTATTTTAGGAAAGCAGATAATTTTGTAATACACTTGAAGGATAATATCAATAAATATATTCGATAAAAATATGATATTTTTTAATAAATTGTAATAATTCATTAACTTTTTAAATTCATTAGACTAGACGGACAAGTGGACGGAATACGTAAATTTTATACGAAGTACGGGTACAAATCCAGGCTGGCCCCGGTGAGTTATCGTTTGCATAGCATAGCATATAAGATCCTCATTAAACATATCTTATTTGGTAGCGAGGGAAAACTTAAGTAAGCTTTTTAGATGAAATATAATCACAAAACCGTATCAATCCGTATTGTAGCAGAAACAATAGAAAATATAAATTGATTTAAAACTTCTTGAAAAAAGCTCAATAGCGAAATAAAGACGGACTCTACGAATGTGTTCTACGCATACATACATGCGTAATGTTCCTTGAACGAGTGTGAATTTTTCTGCAATGATAAAAATAGTTGTATTTGATTCACTTTTATATCACTATGTCAAGCATACTTCAATTATCGTAGCATTGTTTCAACTGAAGGATTATAATTGTTTCATCACTTCATAATCGTGAAATATGACGAGATGTGAGTTAAACACAAGTAATCCGAAAAGTTCTGCGATCATTTTTTATATAATAAGTACTCGGACAAATGGACCACCTGACGGTTAGTGGCCTCAAGACGCTGGAAGAAATATTTACAATTTCTTTCATCGCGAATGCGACACTAGCATTGAGAAAAATGTCTCTTGCGCCTGTAGTTACAGTGGGTCACTCACTATACTCCCTGGAACACATTGATACAAACTATTGTGGTAGAATATATGATAGAATATAGATAGAATATTGTGATAGATAGATAGAATATTGTGGTAGAAATTGACGGACTGGCACAATTTAAAAAGTGTGCCAGAAGATATAAATCTCGGGAAATACTACTAGTTTACATGCTACAAATAATGCTGATTTGATTTGAAAAGAGACTCTTTTTAATTTTAATTTGTATGTACTTATTTACGCCCTAAAAATAAATAATTTTACTGTCAATAATTATTTTTAATGTATTTACTTATGGGGTCAATATATATATTTTTATTTTTTTATTAATAACTGAATTCTAATGAAATCCGTTATTAAATTAAGCTAGTTATAGGTTGAAATATGTGAAACTTACGGCCAAACTGTTATTGAAACGTTACTTAAATGTTTAAGTACAACTCAATGATTTGAGATAACGGTGTCTCAAATCATTGAGTTGTACTTAAAATGTTATACTCATTGAATCCATACCAGCCAAATTTTTACAATATTTAAAATATGTAAGTGGAAAAACCAGGTCAATTATCATATAAATGTAAAACTATTCCCTCCCTTGTAAGACCATCGCAGAGAAAGACGGGTTACGTTCCTCTAAAAAATATATAATATATAATTACATTGATTGTTATTTTTTAAGCAATAATTTCACACGTGGGTGACAAAGGTTCTGGTACGCGTAACAATGGTTCATTCCGTGTTCCCTTTGTAATAACTAAATATACTAGTCACACAAAATTACAATGTTCTTGATTCACTTAAAGCTAAGTAGCTAATATCATTACAACATAATTTTATAATAAAAACAAATGCGTTGCTTACATAATCTATATAAATAGAATGGAGGTCTGCATTTGTGCGCGCATCACGGATAAACTATTGGATAAATTTCAAATAAATTTTCTAAATTTTATTTCTAAGTCACTTGGCCCTTATCAAAAAATAAAATGATTGCGATATCTTCATTTAATAAAAAGTTATTAAAGTTTCAAGAAACAACGATTTGTATATGCACTGCGTGTTCAGTGATGTATGTTTAAACAAAGTATATTTTTGCTTGCGATCTTTTTGATGTTTTTTCCTTCGTACATAAAAAAAACTTTGTTAATATATCAAGCAACGCGCACGAAGTCGCGGATATCAGCTAGTAATACATAAATATCTCTATTGTGTACAAAGGTTAGGTTTGTATAAAGCTAAGCCTGATTTGATCTAGTTTTATATATATTATATTAACATATTACATATTCCACCACCAAGAAGTCGGGGGGACAAACCACCTGTCTCTCAAGTACGAATATGTGGGTAACCAGTTGTATGTGCTCTCGGTAACGGGGTACGGATTCGGAATGAACCTCGGCACTTCCTCCCGACCGTAGAGAGTGACTTCTAATATGGCCTTGAATGAGAAGAAGAAACGGAACTCTATGTATGTTACGCTTTTGAAGTACACGAAACAATCCCGTCTGTAAAAGATAAAAAAATATTAATAAGAAATTAATAAAATGAAATCAACGAAGTTTACAGTATCAGCGGCACGCACAGACCGCGGAGATGACCACATAAGAGAGTGTCATCCCGTACGTCGTCACGGCGTACGAGTCGGGCTTGGCGAACCAAGGCGACGAGCCAACAAGCCAAGGCGAGCCAGTTGGCGTGCTTGGTAGACATCTGCCTTTCCCGCCGCAGGTCGTGGTTTCGATTCCCACCCAGGACAGACATTTGTGTGCATGAACACGTCTGTTTGTCCTGAGTCTGGATGTAATTATCTATATAAGTATGTATTTACGAAAGAAAGAAAAAAAAGTAGTATTAATGTAGTATATCAGTTGTCTGGTTTCCATATTACAAGCTCTGTATAGTTTGAAATCAGATGGTCGTGTGTAAATAATGTCCCTTATTCGTATTAATATTATATTATTATTAGATGTTTCCCATCACAATATGTTGGCAACATTTTTAATTATTGGATCTTAATATTTTCATCCAGCATACCACCAAATAGCATTATAAACATAGGTAACGTTTATAAAGCTATTTGGTGTACTTAGGAACTCTTCATTTTTTTTTTGTTTTTTTTTTTTTATTGTAAATGAAGGCGGACGAGCCATTCCATGCGCCCATATACATTGGCGTTGTAAGAGATGTTACCATCACTTAGATCGCCAATGCGCCACCAACCTTGGGAACTAATATGTTATGTCCCTTGTGCCTGTAATTACACTGGCTCACTCACCCTTCATACCGGAACACAACAATAGAAAGTACTGCTGTTTTGCGGTAGAATGGATGATGAGTGGGTGGTACCTACCCAGATGAGCTCGCACAAAGCCCTACCACCAAGTAATCATAACAGAAACATTGCAAAAAATACTTGAATATATTGAATTTAATAACAATTGATTGTGTGGTGGTCAAATGGTCTGCAATGTTAATGGAAAAACGAAATATTTGAATGATGAACGACTAACGATCTGACGTCCTTGAAATGCAATCCCTGGCGGTCGCCCGTGTAGTCGCGATAACAGTGGTGCTCGATCCACACCGCCGCGTTGGTGCGCGAGCTCACGTCCAGAATTATCGTGGCGCAGCTAACTTGCGCCACTTGAGCCATCGACATCTGCACAAGGAATTAAATAACAATACTTAGGTGATGTAAGAAATTTACCAATGTAATTAAAATACATTTAATCATATAAAAAATTCTAATGGAAGAGCCAAACCTCCAATGACAAATATTTGTATTATTTGTAGTGTATCTTACAAGAATGATTTCACTTTCAATATGCTACAAACTGCAAATAATATTTCACCTAAATAACAAGAGATATAATGGAATGTAATTTATATATTCATTCATTTATATATGAACACTGGATAAAATTAAAGTGTCTATTCGTGTTTCCAAAAAAGGCAACTTTGACATCCGAGACAGGAACTTTAATTTATTTATTTGTATGTATACATATATTTCGAACACTGATTATGCACTTTATGTATCTCTTATTAATAAGTTTATAGTACGCTTTCGAAAGTTTCTATTTATATATATAAATAACTAACTGAATGACTGAAATACAAGCATATCAACGCACAGCCCAAACAACTGAGGCTTAGCACCAAGACTAGCACTCAGGAAGGAACTAAAAATTTAAGCCATAAGGTGATATGAGGATGAACGTTTGTGTGAAATATTAATAATCCCAATTATGACGCCAGCGCTAGAATAATCTAAAAACAAATAGATGCGTGTTTGTATTTTGCACACTTTACATTTTTTTCGAACCAATTAATGTATAAAAATGTTACGTTACGTTAGTCTAGTGCACTTGGTTATAATAGAACACCAAAAGTCACTAGCACTATTGTTTATTAAAAGTTAAAAATCTTCTTAATTTACACGGACTTAATTTCTCAAATCACTTTTTACTTGCGATTTCCGTGAGACCTGCAAAGGGTATATCGGCAATTGAGCTCAGGAGTTGCTGAGTTGCTGAACACTAATTTTGCATTTCGACTAATTACCAGACTAATTACTACTAATTGTTTCGTGAAAATGTATTGATTATGTACCCATATATCGCTGATCAACATTTATTATGTATGTCAGTAAATATTGGAATGTCAGCGATATATACATAGCTTTGTATTTTATTTAAATGTGTTTCTTTGTACTGTTTGTTTCCTTAACGAAATAAAATAAAAATAAAATAAAATAAAATAGCGACTAGGGATGTTACAGTTCGGTTTTAACTTACAAAGAAGAATCCTTGAACGAAGTTCTTGTTGACAAGTAACTCAGAGTTATCTTTGTAAAGCACACCACCTCTAGTCTTGCGGTCACAGGAACCGATTTCGGGCGGTATTCTGGCTTTAGCTTAAATGAAAAAATATATATTAAAACACTTTAAATATGACTTGGTGGACTTGTTGGAGTGGTCTGAGTAGGGACCATATACTAGTCACCTATTTTATTGCAATAAGTGATTAACAACTGTATACTATAATTAATTAATAAATTATCATACATATTATATTAGGGGATTTCTCTTAAGAAACGTTCGCAATTAGTTTAATATTTACAACTGTACATGACGAGTTTGATGGGAGACACTCTTCTGAATATAACCGCTTGGTCCTCCTCTGGAAGAGTCTGGGGAACGAATGAGATGACTTCATCGATCCACTGCAGGTAGTCATGAATGTAGAGGAAGCGAGTGGGTGCTCCGCAACCCGGACCACGGACGCTGAACCCTAGCTATAGAAACATGTAGGTATTTAACATGTATCTTCAATATATATACTTTTTACTGGTTACTATTTACAAAAACATTTGTATTGCTTAATTTAATTAAAGGTATAAGGGACATAACATCTTAGTTTCCAAGATTGGTGGCGAATTGGCGATGTAAGCGATAGTTTACATCTAATTAAAAAAAAAAACTAAATTTATAATCTCTTACAATGCCAATGTCTATGGGCGTTGGTGACCACTTACCATCAGGGGCTCATATGCTCACGTCCGCCTAACTATGCTAGTAAATTCAATGAACATCACACGTCTCGGCATCTGCTTAATATATGCGTCAAGCAACCATTGCGATCACAGTCCGTGCTCATAAATCGTTCATTCGTAAAAATGTTTGTCGTCTGATGGCATAATAGATATTACAATTCAAAGCGATACGTGCAACTTGCAACGAAGCGTCAACCTGCACTGACTTGTAATGTAACACTCGAAGGCATTCGTCGAAATACCGACCGGTTGGAGTAGGAACATCTCTTACGCCTCGGCTCTAACAACTTTACAAAAATATAGTGTAGCACGTTAGAATACGATCAAACGAACAGGTCTGTCGCCAGCTTTAGAGCTAATTTTATGAAAATTATCGCAATAACAACTGAATTGTGTATACGGAGAGACGTGGAATACAATTCAATATAATAATAATAAGGTCCTCCAGACCGATTTCGGCCACGGCGGCCAATCTTAAAAGAGATTAGCCAACTGCGCAGGAGATATTATAGTGCACAAGTGTGCGGGCAAACAGGTGCACTCTCTTTTCCTTAGCTCTCATAATCCGATGGGACGGCAATCCGACACGACCGGAAAGAGTTCAGGCGCAGGACCAACGGCTTAACAGTTAACGTGCTTTCCGAGGCACGGGAGTGTACCACTCTTCCAACTTCCAGACTCCGGGCTGCTACTGAGAACTTTCTGACAGAAAACCCCAATAACTATTTATTTACCCGACCTGGGAATTTAACCCAGGACCACCGCGTCTGCGACCTTATATCAAGCCATGACCAACGAGGCAGTCAATTCAATATAATGACATTCTATCACATACAAAGGGCCATTTATCAAAACATTACAAAAAATTACATACGTTCCAAACATCCTCTTTGTTTATTTGCAGTCGGTTAATCCAATTCCATCTTTAAAATTTGATTATAACCATAGATAGAAATGAAAACATCAATTGTCTTCCTCTTAAACCTAAATGTATCAAAGAAATGTATAAAAATTGCCAACCAGTGTCCAGTAACCCCACGTTAGGCGCGTCACGAGCGCTGCGCCGCCGTCCCACACACAGGGTTCCTTTTGAGTGGACACCGCGCACAGCGGGTTCTTCGGTGACATGAGCTTGTGATTCAACTGTGAGATATATATTAAGAAAAATAGATAACACCTTCAGACATATCAGAAAAAAACTAGGTGGTAAAACTTTGTGCTAGCTCGTCTAGGTAGATACCACCCACTCATCAGAAATTCTACCTCAAAACAGCAGTACTTTGTATTGTTGTGTTCCGGTTTGAAGGGTGAGTGAGCCAGTGTTATTACAGGCACAAGGATCATAACATCTTAGTAATAATTAATAATAATAATATTCTGAGATGTTATTCTCAAAAGACCATCTGATCACTAAGCAGAGCTTGTACTATGGAAACCAGACAACTGACATACTTACATTAATACTACTTTTCTTTTGTAATTACATACTAATATAGATAATTACATCCAGATTTGGGACAAACAGACATGTTCATGCACACAAATATCTGTCCTGGGTGGGAATCGAACCCACGACCTGCGGCATGAAAGGCAACTATCATACCAACCACGCCAACCGGCTCGTCAATAATAGTTAAGATAAACGCAAATAGGTTATCAATTATACTTTATAATAATATATTTAACTACCTTGTGCTTAAAGTAAAATTCTGCACATTCCTGATTGTCCATGTAATTCATTTTCAACATTTCCTTCTCAACTTCACCTGTCTCTGCGATTAAAAGATTAGCGTTTTAACGTTTAACTGATAATTTCGTTCATCTAGTAACAATGTTATAAATTAAACAATATAATATGTTTCATTTAATTAAAAGTTACCACGGGTATGAGCTGGGAAGAAGTTCAGTAGACAATAATTTCTACCTATTCGATTACATAGTTATGTCAATTCAATATAATAAAAAGGATTATATTATGTACCTACCATGCACGAAAACATGCATTCTTATCGTCTGCCTTATCTAATAAAGATTATTTCGCCTTACTTATTTTTGATTATTTATTTAACATGCGTTTTAATTTTATTAAGTCGAGGATATATTTATGTATATTATATGCAAGCTGTGCCCGCGGTTTCACCCGCGTATAATTAATAAAAATATAATGAATAAAAAGTAGTCTAGAGCCTTCCTCAATAAAAGGACTATACAACACAATTTTTTTTTAAATTCGAACCAGTAGTTCCTGAGATTAGCCAGATCAATGAAACAAACTCTTCAGTTTTATATGGTCCTTATATCTGAAATTAGCGTTTTGTCGTACTGACAACTTTGATTTCATAACCGTTTCTGACGATGACAATTCAATATTTAAATTATTTCGTTTTATTTGCAAGGGACAGTAGTGATAACGAGTGATTCCACAATGAGCTATTATGCTATTATCACGATTAATTTAAGAGAACTAATGCCGAAACCCAATATTTGCAAGAGCCATGCTAAGCGAATACAAATAAAATTAGGTACCAATATCTAGTTAATATGAAGTGGAATTGATCATAAATGACTCGTTTTATTTAGTTTTAATTCAATAAATCAATCATCAGCCAATCATAGTCCACTGCTGAACAAAGGCCTCTCCCAAGGTGCGTCAAAGCTCCCAGTCCTCCGCCTTCCGCATGCAGTCGGTACCCGCCACCTTCTTAAGGTCATCGGTCCACCTGGATGGAGAGCGTTCTACGCTGCGTTTGCCGATCCGCCGTCTCCACTCTAGGACTCGTCTGCTCCAACGGCCATCGGTCCTACGATATACGTGGCCAGCCCACTGCCACTTCAGCCTGCTAATTTTGCAAGCTATGTCAGTGACTCCGGTTCTCTTCCGGATAATCTCATTTCTGATCTAATCCTTCAAAGATACTCCGAGCCCCGAGCATAGCTCGCTCCATAGCACGCTGAGCGACTTTGAATTTGTGAACTAGTCCCGCAGTTAGTGTCCCCGTTTCTGCACCGTATGGCATGCATGGCAGGTAAGACGCACTGGTTGAAGACATTCGTCTCAACTACTAGTTTTAATTAGATATTTTTAATTTAATATTAACGAGTATTAAATATATACACACTTACCATCCGACATTTTGACTACAAACAAGTTCGTGAAACTCCCAGCGCCTTTAATTGGCAAACATACCGGCAGTACAGGAGCTGAAAATGTTTGAAGATAATATATTTAGTGGATTTAGTAAACACCATCATCTCAGCTGTGTCACTAAAACACTTTTTTAGTGATTTTGTAAAGTTCCGTACCCAAAGGGTAAAACGGGATCCTATTATTTTGTCATAGACAACGACATTGCAAGAAACCTTAACCATCGTTTACATCACTAATGCCACCGACCTTGGAAACTAAAATCGTATGTCCCTTGTGCCTCTAATTACACTGTCTCACTCACCCTTCA
This sequence comes from Nymphalis c-album, assembly GCA_963151315.1. Classification (NCBI taxonomy): domain Eukaryota; kingdom Metazoa; phylum Arthropoda; class Insecta; order Lepidoptera; family Nymphalidae; genus Nymphalis; species Nymphalis c-album. The sequence continues at coordinate 1,528,329 of OY720602.1, read as the reverse complement.
AACTGGAACACAACAATACAAAATGCTGCTGTTTTGCGATAGAATATCTGATGTGGGTGGTACCCAGACGATCTTGCACAAAGCCATACTACTGAGTAAAAAGTAAGTAAGTATGTATACCCCTCGGGCCTCCGTCTCCGTACATCTGTATTTGTAACAAAGCTATACTCGCTAACGTGACTCCGTCGGTGTACTCCGGTGTGAGATAATAGCTCTCTAAGTCCAGAGAATACTTCTCAGTCTTGCTTTGCCATACGATAAATTTTGTATTATTCCTGAAAACATCAAATTAATAAATATTTATTTTTATTAACAGAACCAATGGGCAATTCACAATTAAACGTAAATAATAATTGTTGATCATATCCACAACGTCAATGTATACGCACTTTAAATATTTCAGTGATTCTGTTAACAACGAGTAAGTAGGATATCTCGATCCTAAGTTTTAATAAAATACAAATGTACACAAATAAAAAGTTCAATTTTAATGTAATAAAGTTAATTTGGGGTCAAGTCCACTGTGAAACCGTCTTACGCGATTATTATCTCAGATGAAAACCGCATTTTGTATTTAACACAGATATTAAATCTGTGCAAACCTTTGCAGACAGAAATCAGACATCATATCCGCAATAGATGTCATTATCAACAACAATTAATCAAAATAAAAGTATGCACATATATTATTTACATTAAAAGTTCAGGCTGTATACGGGCTATATCTTCTGCGGGCGCTATTACGTAGGCTGGATGAATGAGAACTCCATTAGTCACCGCGAATCTGGTCTCACCCCCTAAATCTACAATCACAAAAAACTATTGAAATATAAAATTTCCACTGTTACCTTTATTCTCTATCTTGAATCGAGTTTTATATGTATCCATTATTCACCACTACTACTAAACCATTATCAAGAGGAGAGCTAACCCATTGTGACATTTATATGCTATACATTTTTTTTAATTGTATTCCCACAATACTACTGTGATTAGTAACGCTTTAACGCCCCAAAATTCATCATATTAATGATGATGAAGTCGAGAAAATAATTTAGAGAACAGAAACAAAGATTTATCTTTTGTCAGATTTTATATTCAAATTATATATAATTCATACCTAATTGTTTTAGTATTCAATTTTTATATCGTTCAATTAAAAGTTATATCGATTTTAAGTGAAGCTTCTATCGATATTTACAATCACATTCTAGTCCATATATATATACATTAATCATACATAGTTAAACTTACAAAATGTGTGTTGAACTATTCCGAACCACGGAAATCGTCCTATATCTGGTACTCTGCCTTCTGGCGTCACATCTTGTGCGTCGGACGCACAATGTATATTTTCCCATCTCACAGCGCAAAAACATGCTATAAATATAGTCTCAATTAAAATATTGTTAGGATGCAACCAATAGGAGAATGCCATACAAGACTATATAAATTCCGTTTATTTTTGGCCAATTCCAACGTAAGATCTTTCCATCAGACATTATTGTCATGAAGCGTAAGCGTAATGTACTAAGCCATCTTCACTATATTTGGCCTTTTAATTAAATATACAACATTTTCTTTCATCTACTTTTTCCTTAATAGGAAATAGCTTCATTGCTATCAACTAGGAACAAGATTAATTAGTTACATGTATTTTATCTAGTGATAATCATTCTTGATAGTCTCGTTGGTCTAGTTGCCAGCTTATATGGTTGCAGACTCCGCGTTTCTGGATTCTCGAAACACGAGACTGTAACACTTCCAACTTTCCTAGCCTCGGCTGCTACTTGAAGTTCCTTGACAAAGACCCGATGACTTTTTATCGGCCAGACGCGAGTTTTAAACCTGAGATTGATTCCTGATAAGATCGATTGAGGTAGACTACCCACTTTTCTAATCTCAAGATGCTATTAAATTTATTTAAATACTGTAATTAAATTTAATCTACTTAAATAAAGACATTTTATTTTATATTACTTGACAGAAAAACTCACTCAGTACCTTAGCCATAAAGACTAGCTAGTATAACGAGGGAATAATAAAAAACAATGATAGTACATAGTTTCATGTATTAGTATGTATATAGTCATATATATATAGTATGAATATTAAAATAAGAACTTACCATTTAATTGTGATAATAAAAAAGAAACAAACAAATTTCGTTTTAACATTTTCGTTTATATATTAAGAAATACTTTCAATCGACGCACTGACATAACTCATATTTGAATTAGAAGGAATATGAACTATAAATGTATACAAATTAAAATTATTTTCTATTGACTTCACCTCTCATCTGACGTTTCTAAAGGTTTATTAGGAACTAAATGGCAAATACACTTTTGGTAGTTGTTTACTTTTGTTTTATGCGTTGGAGCTGTGAACGGTATTCTCACGGACAAAACGTCGGTACGTTTTATAAATTTCCGGAGTTTATAGTAACTCGAGTTTAGAGAATTGAATTTTGTATTTGACTAGCTACTATTCCGATTTCAAATGTTAAAGTTGAAATTACCAAAAATATTTTCTTACGTTATAAAATTAACGTGTCAGTGGCCGTGTCAAGGCAAACCGTCACGACTAAGGGCGATCAAGCACAGCGTCCAAGACTTAAGTACAGTACAGTACAGGCACGGGAATTTAACATTCCCTGAGTCCGGCAGTCACTAAGAGTTCCTTGTCAAAAAACACAAATATTTCTTTTACTGGGCCGATTTTTCTTTTAAACCCGGAGTCCAGTCATCTTCATGCAATCAAGCCACTTACAGCTCGCATAAATTTAGGTAACCTGCCAACAGTTTTTGTTTTTTAACCGACTTCAAAAAAGGAGGAGGTTATCAATTCGTCTGTATGTATTTTTTTTTTTTTTTTTTTTTTTTTTTTATGTTTGTTACCTCATAACTTTCGACTGGGTGAATCGATTTTGATGATTTTTTTTTTATTTGAAAGGGGTTGCTTCCCATGGGGTCCCATTTTTTTTTAGTCCAGGTTTGACAATGGAATCCATGAGAAAACCATATAAGTCGTAAATTTGCATGAGGTATGTGCGCGACAAATGGACGAATAACTCAATATCACGCCAACCGATTTCGATGATTTTTACACAAAGTAACGGAAATCTTCAATTCTTAGTAGCAAATTAACGATACACGGCCGAATCTTTTATAGGCTATCTAGATTTATCATTCACCTACCATAACATCGTTATGATCAAGTTATTATAGTACTATTGTAAAAAACACTTCTTTATATACCGTCAATAGTTTTCGCAGCGCACGCGAAATTATAACTTTTATAGGCAACAGTTTGATACGTTGGGTTACATTGTTCCATTTTAAGTAGGGATCTATAAGTTTTTGAAAATATAATAAAACCTATATTACTCGGTAGAGACGTAGCTTTATAAGGGTGAAAGAATTTTTAAAATCGGTCGAGTAGTTATTGATTTAAATCGTAATAAAAAATCAAACAAAAATCAAATCTTTCCTCTTTATATTATGAGTTATGCATGTAAGCATTAGTATATATGTTATGTTTGTAATTGAAACATATTTGAACATCTCCTAAAAGTTGAGACCAATTTTGAAAATTATGCATATATATATATAGAATCGTATAAGTACTCTTATATACATGTTATATTTATGTATATTTATATATTGATTACTAGTGTTTTTCCCGCGGTTTCATCCGCGTAGTTCCTATTCCCGTGGGAATATGGGGACAAAATGTAGCCTATATCACTCCCTGATAATGTAGCTTTCGATTGGTGAAAGATTTTTTTTAAATCGGCTTAGTGGTTTATGCGTGAAAGCGTCACAAGCAAACTTACTTTCGCATTTATAATATTAGTTAGGATAATATAGATACTTCCCCTTTTTTTAATATACAGACATTCCGTCATATTTTATGGTGAAGAATGGTATAACACAACATCTATAAACATACAGTTTATTTAATTATTACTAGAAATAACTATTTGGTTATGTTATGGCTGCCCAACTAAATTACCCCACCAACTAAATCTATTTAATCAAAATATGTTAATTTATATTCATACATTTAACCATATTAACTAATATTTATTAATTAAGTACAAAAATGCATTTTTCTTTATGTTTCACTGTTTTAGATTAATATATTTAAATAATAATATAAATGGCGCTGTCTCATATGAGCTGCACGATTAGTAGGTCTTCCCATATTCTACAAATTAGTGAGTGTACTTCAGATTCACTAAAAATCGAAAAATAACGTGCAACATAATATTGTGCAACAACTTGACTACGTTAACCGGACTGTGCAAGCTAATACTGCAAGTAACCACAGTATATCTACAATAACTATAAGTAGTTAAAGATCTCTATATTTCAATAAAATGTTTGCTTAATAAATTATTTTATCTTGAACGGTTTTTTGCCAGCGTTAAATCAGCTGTGGCCTTGAGCTGTTTTAAAAATTATCATGAGAGTTTAAAGTGTACATTAGTAAATTTGTACGGAGAATCAATCCAATGTTAGTATTTAGGTATAAGATAGACAGAAACAATTATCGTGTCATAAAGAAAGTATGGAAGAACAACATTGCAGTGTTAGAGAAAACGAACAAACATACACATAGCGTGTACATTCGAACTCTCTAAAACAAATAGAAATCTTTTCTGTACGGTTTTAGTGATTAGACAAAATGTTTAAGTCATTGTTGCTTCAAATTGATAAAACATCATAATTTGTGATAACATTGCAGTAAGATAATTGCTTAAAGTTGTAAACATTCTTTTAATAAAGTTTCGTTTGCACTATTCTCACTTGGTAACATGTTACAAATATGTATTTTTTTACTTGAATAATAATTGTTTCTCATTTGTTGTTATGTACAACAATAAAATTATTGACGTTTTTATATATCATTTATTTAAATAATTATTCACGTAGAACAAATAACACAACACCGAGTTGAACAATCAGTTACGTTTAAGAAGCATGCCATTGTCGTTCACGTAGTTGACTCCTGTGACAGACTTCGCTTTATCACTTGCCAGGTACAAGATCATATCTGCTATTTCCTCCGGTTCGGACACTCTGTTCAAAATAGTTTTCGGTATAAAATCGTCCCAGGATCCAGTTGTTCCGAAAGTATCTTTAACATTGTCCATAATATCAGTCCGAACCGGTCCAGGACTTATCGCGTTTACTCTCACACCGTGCGGTCCTAACTCGGCTGCGGCACAAGCTGTGAAATGGTTCAGCGCTGCTTTTGAGACGAAATAGTGCGTTAAACCAGGAGCAATGGGGGGTTCAGTTCCAGCAATACTTGATATGTTCACTATATTGCCCTTAGTCTTTACCAAGTGCGGGGCAGCCAAGTTAGATAAATAAACGACAGCTCGGAGGTTGGTGTTCATGACAATATCGTAAGCTTTCATCATGTCGGTAGCTAATATACCACCATTTGGTATTGTCGTACCAGCATTGTTGACCAAGACATCGATCTGACCAGTCTTCTCAATAGTTTGGTCTATGATGCGTCGAGCGTCGTCGTCGATGGAAATATCTGCACGAATTACAAGCGGCGCACTGCACTGGGAGGCCACGGCGGCGAGTTTAGTCTCATTGCGACCCACCATCACTACGCGAGCGCCCTCTTTGCTAAACATTTTGGCTGCTGCAGCACCAATGCCCGAGCTGGCTCCCGTCACTATCACAACTTTGTTCTTGAAACTCATACTGATCTTGTTACTACAATACGTCGAGCACGAATGAAGCTCATGAACTAGGGTATGGTCTCTTATTTATCTATTTACTAATTGTACATGTACACACACTTACACACTCTATGGTAATCAAAGAATGTGTTAGTGTGTGTATATCTATAAAGATATAGGTACTAAGTGATATTTATGTTGCATTGTGTGATAACAAATCTCTCCATCAAAATTTTGCGACAATCAAAAATTACTTAATAATTTTATTGTATCTGTATTTTAATACAGCATGTTAAAGAATTGAACTATTCTTAGCCACTTATTTTTTTTAAAACAGCAACATTGACAATTGATTATTATTAAGAATTGAACTTATGATCTTGTAACCAGAATAAGATACGTTATCTATGTCACAAAGAAACAGTATCGTTGTTCAAAACATGCAGGGCGTAATCATTGTTATCTATGTGATAATAATGCAATATAACGATTGATATTTAATTTTTTTATATCAATTGAGACGTAATTTAAAATATTTGTCCGGGCACACATACTTCATCATAATATGCACATTTGTTTCTTAAATCGGTCGGTGCGGCGCTGTTTAGATGAGAGGAAAAATATCAGCACTTTGTATTAATTAAAAGGAATATCTTATATTCTTCAGAATATTTAGCACAATATTGTTCAATACAATACATCGACGTTGTACATAGACAAAAGTTAGAGATAAGATTGCACGTCGAGAGTAACGTGTTTTAAGCTCGTCTGGGTAGATATTCTACCGCAAAACAGCAGTACTTGGTATTGTTATGTTCCGGTTTGAAGTGTGAATTAGCCAGTGTAATTACAGGCACAAGGGACATAACATCTTAGATCCCAAGGTTGGTGGCGCATTAGCGTTGTAAGCGATGGTTAACATTTCTTACAATGCCAATGTTTATGAGCATTGGTGAACACTTACCATCATGGCCGCCCATATGCTCGTCCGCCTACATATTGTATAAGAAGTGTCCCTTGCACAGAATTAATTCAAGTGTGTTATAGTGTATACTAGTAACGACCAAAAAGATAACACGTCTATTATATATATTACTTTTACCGACCAGACTTCATCTTACTACTTTGTCCTCTGATGATGTAAATTAAGAGTTAATAACAGTGGAAATGAAGTGATAAGCCTTATCTAATAATGTTTCTTACTGTTAGGGAAAATACTTAGAAGTTTTATAAAATTTGAAAATAGAATCGTGAAAACGATTTATAAAAAAAATATAGATCCTTTTTAGTTATTACAATACTTATTAACTTCAACACATATCCTTTTTGATTAAATAACTTTCATAACAATTCATGAACCCTAATAAATCGCCTGTCAAGACATTTAATTTGCTCTTACGAGACGGAGCGTATTGTTAATTAAAACACCTCCACCCGCAGGGAAAATGGTCTTTATAAGAATAATTAGCGGTGACTTTGATAGCATTTAAATAAAAGCCGAACAGGGACCTTCATTTTACTTAAATTAAGGAAGAATGATTTTAATTATTCTCGATTAGAACACTGGTTCCTTTCATAGTATCATATTTCCAATAATTCTTTTGGTATTCTATTTTGGAGTAACGCTTATGATATGGAATCTATTTTAATTCTACAAAAAAAGCTGCTGATTGATTTATAAACTTGGACCTCGGGACTCCCTTCGGGGTGTATTTAATGATGTGGGTATATCTATAGTGTCGTCGCAATATGTTTACAATATTATTATGTGATATACGTAATATATGTGATACATAATTTTAAAAGGAACAGTAATAATCGTTGTATAAACGCGAATAGTAAAGACAAACTTATAAAACCCAAGGTTGGTGGCGCATTGGCGATGTCAGTGATAATTTCTTACAATGCCATTGTCTATGGGCGTCGGTGACCACTTACCATCAGGATGCCCATATGCTCGTCCGCCTGCCTACCTATACTATAAAATAGAGTAATTAATGAGTATCTTGTCGATACCGAACTGGTAACAGCTTTGCATTCAAACTAATCATGTAATAAGGAAGTGCTCATAAGAGCGCACTGAAATAAAATATTTTTTGAGTCTTAATCCTTGGCGGCCGTACTTATAAATTTTTTAGCGGGTGTTTAGTTAAGCACTGTTGTTCTTTCTATCATCAACGATTTTACATTGGAAAGAAAAAGACACTGTATTTAACAAATAACCTGCTATCGATCATTAATAGATAAAGTTAATATTATTTTTTAGATATTGTTTATATTAATCAGGCGGTAATAAATCCTTGTCTATCATCCGAAGCGTCGCAAACGCGGACGTATTCATATATACTGTACAACTTATATCAATTTAAATGTTTTTGTTTCATGTATCACGACTTTATCTCAGCTCATGATGTATTATAATTTTCTAGGTAACTTTTAATGTAATTATTCAATAACAGTTCGCCTTTATCAATATTGCTTTCTATATATTCTTTATATTTACACCCCCGTCTTATTACATCTACTGGTAACAGGAGGGCTGGTTCATTTTTAAAATTGCGGAATTGCGATTCAAAGGGTAAATACTGCTAGCATTCTTGCCACCATGCCATGCGGTTTTATTACGATTTTTACAATAATTATTTTTGACTTTTATTTGTATTTATTTAACTCTTTTATTTATACCGAAGACATTATAGAGTATCGATATATGTATATAAAGAGTTATAATATATATGATGTACAGTGCAGTTAAAATATATGTATTGACCAACATCTCACTGAAACACCCACGTGTCAGCTTATGGTAGTTAATATTTCTTTGACCTCTGAATAGAGAATGCCATAAAAATATTATATGTGACAGCTGAGTGCACCGCATGAATGCGTTGTAAGTCCTTCAATTAGTGTGCATAAAAGCTACACGTATTCAGACAGAACGAGAAGGAGTTATGTGTAAAACATTTTTATTTGATAAAAGACCGTATACGAATAGCAATAGTACTTATTGTTGTTTGTTTATTCCCTTCATTATATACATAAAAATAAAAATATATATTGCTACTTAATTTAAACGAAGGCAAAACTTGACTTAAAAAGAGCTATCTTCCATTCAACCTTAGACTGGGTGGAATTAATGATATTAATAATATAATATTAATATCCTGGGACACTATTCGCACAAGGCGATCTGATTCCAAACTAAGCAGAGCTTGTACTATGGAAACCAAACAACTGATATACTACTTTTCTTTTGTAAATACATACGTTTATAGATAATTAAATTCCAAATCCTTAGGAAGAACAAAAATAATACATTTTGCAATCATGAATCCCAAAATTGTTTATGCTTATATGCATATATAATAGATATATAATACAAATAATAAACATAAAACTGGCTATAAAATTTCAAAAAAACCTATGGCAATTGATACATACGATGATGAAATTTAGTTTTTTTTATTATTAATAGATTTTATCTGATTATTTAATAATAATGCTTTTCTAATTGTTCTCTTTGACATAAACGTTAATGAATGCATGAATAGGATTCAACAGACATCTAAGACAGTTACCGTTCTTTAATAACATTATTTACCATCGCTTTTCTATTGTCAGTTGACAGACTCATAACAGAAATCTAGTCAAAACAAATGTTTCTCTAACACTTTCCTTTAAACATACAAAAAAATGACTTTTAATCATTTAGATAGAGAAGACAAACGAAAGGGCTAACGAAATATACTATGATAACTTCGTCTACTGGCCATGAAGACAAAACAAAAAACTAAATTGCAGTCTAAAAGAGTTGGTTGTGATGCTGTCTGGAAATAAAAACATCATCATCAAACTAGGAAACACTTAAATGGCAGAAAGATACACAATAAGCACGGACAACAATTTTTGAAGATTACAAGAAATTACTTCAACAACAAACACTTCTCCATGTCCTCGATTAGTTGCCCTATTGTAACACTAACTTGCTCATTTAAATCGAATAACATAAAAACTTCAAGTTTATTACTAAATCACCTGTCACAGTCCAAACGTTCTTTCCATTAAATCAACTTGATATTGTACATATAAAATATTTTATCACTGACTTCAAACAATGAGAATCTCTGTTCTATTATGTAAGACAAAAGCAACATGCGTTAATATAAGCTAAATAACAATAGTTTGTTTAAATGAGTCGAGTTTGTCTGGTAAGATATTGTTTCAATAGAACCTCTCGAGTCGAGCTAATAGCTAGTCATGTTGGAATATTTTCTCATCTCAAATGGAGATCATCTGAATATTATGATCTATAATTTATTATCTATAAATGTTTAGGATAATAACTTAATACATGTTGGTTATAATATATGTGTGGTAATTTAAGTCGAAACACCTTGGAGTAATAATGTGAGAAAAATTCTAAAGACCCATCTACGTAAGTATAAGGCTAGGAACTCAACGATTAATTTCTTGCAAATGTTTAATCCTAGGTAATGTTATAAAGACGATAATGATTTTGTTTGTTACGCTTTCACGCCTTAACTACTCAGCAGATCGTCATGACATTTTGCATACATGTTGTCAGTGGTAAAGAATAAAAATATTACGTAACTAAAACCTGCCCCCCCCCCCACTCATCTATCTAGGAATCTAGTTTTCATAGTTGTACCAGATGTAATCAGATCATAGTTGTACCCTACACATTGAAAGTAAAATTTTGAGCTCTCCTATTAACACTCTCGAAACGCACTACTTTATCTATAATAAACAGTACGTGCTAAATAATCTTTCCTCATTCACTAAGTGTGCGCCTGCGCACGTTCCTGTTTGTATATGTGTGAGTGCATGTATATCAGATATAAGATAAAATAAATATATTAAAGAAAAAAAAAACTTTTAAGCCGAAAGATTCTTGACACACGATCTTGCACCATCATCCTACATTAATATAAACCTTTATGCATTTAATATATCTCGCATTAATTACAAGGCGCTCTTCCAATGATAGGATACTATTATCCGCTGTCATGATGTGTCAGGATTGACATGCGAATTTGCACTTAATATCTGTCCAATAAAATGTATATTTGATTACATTGATGAGATCTCTTCTGACATAAGATTATTATTTTTTTATGTGTTCAGGGCACCGCATCTTTAGTTTAAACTTCGTACCGTTTTTTTTCATATATTAACTTTTTTTAGATAAATTCCGTAGTGATTTTAATAACAGGTACAAATGATATGGCGTATTAATAAAACGATTATACAAAGCGTTTAGTAATCGAATTTAATAAGGGATATCAAATTTGAATTTAGAATATAAGAATAAATTTTACTCCCACAATATTATAATTTTCATAACCGAGATGGCCCAGTGGTAAGAACTCGTGAATCTTAACCGATGATCGTGGGTTCGAACCCCGGCAAGCACCACTGAATTTCATGTGCCTAATTTGTGATTATAATTCATCTCGTACTTGACGGTGAAGGAAAACATCGTGCGGAAACCTGCATGTGTCAAATTTCATTGAAATTCTGTCACATGTGTATTCCAACCAACCCGCATTGGAGCAGCGTGGTGGAATAAACACCAAACCTTCTCCCCACAAAGAGGAGATGAGGCTTTAGCCCCACAGTGGGACATTCACGGGCTGTTACTTTAATAACCTGATAAGTATTACCACTCACTTATTTATTCTTTATCGTCAATCACAATTGATGATGAAGTTCTCGTGCCTAATTTCATTCACGGCCTGTTGGTCACAACTTGACCTGGTCGCCCTGGGTTCAATCCCCGGGATGGGCTTATAAAAGTTTTTGGGATTTTCAGTCAGCCTTTGATCCTACGCCTGAACTCTTTCCGGTCGTGTCGGATTGCTGTCCCATCGGATTATGAGAGCTAGGGAATAGTGAGTGCACCTGTGTTTGCGCTCATACTTGTGCACTATAATATCACCTGCGCAGTTGGATAACCTCTCTTGAGATTGGCCGCCATGACCGAAGGCGGTATGGTGGATTATTATTATTATTAAAATCCTACATTAAGTAATACGCTTTTTCTATCAATGTAATTTATTATAAAGATAAATAAAAATTTATAGCTAACATTCGAACATAAATAAGATAATTTATTGCCTGATAGGTTTAGTTTGATGTACCAAAACAATACAATTTCATAACAATACAATCTTTTATTGGGTTTACAACAAAACACGTTACGCCCACTTGTTTTTTTTACGATCGATGTGATTTTTTAAATACGATTATTATACAACGTCGATGGTTGTTGTACGATTGACTCCGTGTACGTTATGCGTGTTTTAAAGATAGAATTACTTGCGTTATATTGATATGAAGAAACATGTCTTGTCTGTAACGGCAAGTTTATTAAATGACGTTTCACTACAACGTTTTCCGGTTACGTAAGCGTGACAGTTGCGTTTGATACTCACACTCGGTTTACAAATATTATGTAAATACCTATATTATCAAAATAAGAATAGTAAAGTAAAGTAGTAACAGCCTGTGAATGTCCCACTGCTGAGCTAAGGCCTATTCTCCTTTTTCGAAGAGAAGTTTTAGTGCTTATTTCCAAAATAAGAATACAAGCGTATTTTTGTCATATTGTGACGTCATAGTTGTCTATATAAACCGGTTAGATTATCTAGTTTTTTTTGTATTTAAAGTGAAACCAATTATTCGTTATTCTAATTATTTATTATAATATAATTATAAATTTATTGTTTTGTTTTTTGGTTTGCTATAAGGCAGTAGTACAATAAGAAAAGTAAACTTTAATGCCAGTGAAAGTCTATTATTCCCATTAAACTTTTTTTTTAATGGTCACCAACGCCCATAGATATTGACATTGTAAGATATATTAACCACCGCTTGCATCGCCAATGCGCCACCAAGCTTGGGAACTATGATTTTATGTCCCTTATACCTTTACCTGTGTATACTGGCCTTCACCCTTCAAATCGGATCACAACAATACAAAGTACTGTTGTTTTGCGGTAGAATTCTGCGGCAATGCGGTAAAATTCTGATGAATAAAAAGAAACATTTAATTCATGCATTTTTACTACACAAACAGTTATTACAATAAATAATTCAATATTATTTTATAAATAGAGTCGCACATTAGATAACTAGTTTCATAAAGAGCAATAACACTTTTATGGCCGAATACTGAAACGTCTTTCAAATATGAAGTGGGACTTAATTATTTGGAACGCCATTAATTTCAAATTTCGCATACTAAATTTAAAAAAGTGACGGACCAAATAATTGAGTCCCACTTCATTTTGAATGACGTTTCAGTATTCGGCCGTTAATTACTTAAATTAGATTAATAAATCTAATTTAAGAAATTATAATTATATTTAAACTTTCACTATCTAAATTATACATTTAATAAAATACGTTCGCACGTTCGGACTCGCGGACGAAGGTTAGCGTACCCTTAACAATAAAAACGACAAGAAAATCATTTATCCCAACTTAAATATGTTCTTTATTCTGTTTTTAGTATTTGTTGTTATTGCGGCAACAGATATACTTCATCTGTGTAAATTTCACCTGTCTAACTATCACTGTTCATGAGATACAGCCTGTTGACAAAATGACAGACGGACGGACAGTGGAGTCTTAGTAATAGGGTCCCGTTTTACCCTTTGCTTACGGAACCCTAAAAAGATTGACGATCGCAGCTAAACCCCAAAATATAGTAGAAGCTTGGTTTATCAAAATATTTACTACTAAAGTGATGTTTCTACAAATTAATTAAAACACAGTTTTCTTTTACAATTTTTAATTTTACGCCTCGTCATATCGTATTCAATGGATTACATTTATGCTTATCAAATAAAATGTAAAGTAAAGACGTTTGACGGACCGGTTGGCGTGGTTGGTAAGATACTTACTTTTCACGCCGCAGGTTGTGGGTTCGATTCCCACCCAGGGCAGACATTTGTGTGCATGAACATTGAACATGTCTGTTTGTCCTGAGTCTGGGTGTATTTATCTATATAAATATGTATTTACAAAAGAAAAATAGTATATGTGTATCAGTTGCCTGGTTTCCATATTACAAGCTCTGCTTAGTTTGGGATCAGATGGCCGTGAGTGAATATTGTCCCAGGATATTATTATTATAAAGAGCCTGTAAACGTCCCACTAAGGTTTCATTTTTTCTGCTGATAAGTTTTAGAACTATTCCATCACGCTGTTCCTGTGGTTAATACATTTGTGGCAGAATTTCATCCCATACATACAAGTTTCCTCACGATGTTTTCTACACTTTATCAGATCAATTACAATGCTAAATGTATCTATGTAAAGATCTATGTCTTCTAACTCATCATTTGACTTCATTGTATAGTGATTATTATTAAACACATTAATTATGTTATCAATCAATAAAAAAACACGATATCACAAATCCGACTAATATATATATTTTTTCTTTATATAATATGTATACTCAAGAATAAATAAACGATTCACCAAAATTATAAAAAATATTCTCATAAAACCTCTTTTGTTTACAAACGAAATGGAAGTAAATTTACAACCGCAAAATATTTATTAACCATTTTTATTATTCACACCAATAAAATGGTAGCTGTAAAACCACTAATTAGATTGTAAAACTTATTTCAAATTATATTGATATTGACTAAGATTTTGTTGCTTTGTATTTGACATTTCTTGCTTTGAATATTGTGTTTTTTAAACCTAAGAAAGGAACCTGAGAAAGAAGTATATAAATTAAATAATCCCGTAAAACTTCCAATATTAAGAGAAACGAAAAAAAAAGCTCAGTGTCTGGGTTCAGATCCCGGATCGAACCAATAAATGGTGTTAAATAGTAGGTTGATAATAAATCCATGTTACAATTCAAGCTCATTTGTATGATACGAATGACTTGCACTAAATTTAATTTAAAATCGCAAAATTTTTCATCCACGAACCATTATTTATTCCAGAACAAGTTTATATCGGTCCGTAGCCGTTTCATTTGTCTCTTTCACTTTCTTTAAGTACAAAAGAGAACAAAATACGAGTATCATTGAAGCACGCATGTCCAAATACGGCGAGGAAAGTTAAAGATCTCTTTACCGGGTGCGCGGGCGCACGCTGACATTAAGGCTAAGGTTAATTGATATACAAACAGCTATGGTTCACTAATGGTTTACGGGCTAGAAGGATTATTTTTTGTAAACATTTTTTAAAACGGCCATGAACGGTTTTATGTGTGGGTGCATATTTACATAGTTTAATGTATTTATGTAAGCACCTTGAAATTCCGATGATGTTACGATTAAATAAAACGTATTTCGAAACAGGCGGCCTGGCGGTAGGACTTTGTGCACAGCCAGTCAGGGCTCTCATCATCTCATCTCAGGGTATTACTCTCATCGTTCGAAAAACTGATCTTCTTTTAGTGGGTCTTTTTTAACATTTGTTTTTTCCATTGTATGTATACATATCATATTTTTTTTAGTGAAAATAAACATTTGTTTGTTTGTTCATATAAAATATAATCCAATAGTATATTACCATCATATATCAAGTTGTCAGCTTTACATACATTATACAATGTTTATATCTTCTTAAAGAAAAACTTTAGCGTCAATGCTTTTATAACGCACGACGTATGTAGTTAAGTTTTAACGTAAAATGTTATTGGTCTTTCTAAATGAAATAATTTATACTAAATAAAGTACGCTAAGTTCACTTGGTGGTAGGGCTTCGTGCAAGCTCGTCTGGGTAGGTACCACCCACTCATTAGATATTCTACCGAAAAACAGCATTACGTGCTATTGTTGTTGTCCGGTTTGAAGGGTGAGTGAGCCATAGTACCAAAGGTAGATGTCGTGTTGGCAATGTCTTTACATGATTAGAGCCCCCCCCCCCCCCACACACACGGGGCGTGGTAAATAGTAAATAACATGCCGTTTAAGTATAAAATAAAAAATAATTGTCACTGTTGTGCATATCTGTCATTGTTACATATATCAGATTAATGTTACTGAAAGATAAAAAATTCAAAAGTGCTTTATATATGTACTGTAAATTTGCCTTGTCAAATAAATAAATAAATAAATAATAAATTAGGCATTTACAATACCAAACGTGTTTTCATAATTAGATATATAAGATAAGATCGGAATAACTTGTTACATATTAATTTTATATCTATTGATTATAATTTATACCGTGACATTATTGATGTCGCGTGGAAGATATATATTCGGTATATATATTATGCGAAAAGATATATTTTAACATACTATGCGAATTCTCCGACCATTTTTTAAATAGCGTAACGGTATTAAGTAACATTTCGATTATATTTATTTATTTTAGGGACATCGAACAGTTACGTTATACATTTTAATTACGTGTGTTGATTTCTTGAAGAAATGTAACAATAATGTAAGCCATAACATTATCCACATATTACTAAAAAAACAAACAGCAATACTTAGTATATTATTTTACTTGGTGGTAGAGCTTTGTGCAAGCTCGTCTGGGTAGGTACCACCCACTCATCAGATATTCTGCCGCAAAACAGCAGTACTTTGTATTGCTGTGTTCCGGTTTGAAGGGTGAGTGAGCCAGTGTAATTACAGGCACAAGGGACATAACATCTTAGTTCCCAAGGTTGGTGGGGCATTGGCGCGGAAGGTATGGTTAACATTTCTTGCAATGCCATTGTCTATGGGGCGATGGTGACCACTTACCATCAGGCCCATATGCTCGTCCGCTTGTCTATACAATAAAAAAAAAACTTAGTATATTTGAGTTCCAGTTTGAATCGGTACTTAAAGTTGGTGGCGCGTTGTCTATGTATTTACATGGTTAATATTTACAGAAAAGGACATAAGGTGACCACCGCCCCCCACCACCGACACGTGGGCTCAACAGGGGAGGGGCGGGAAATAGTAAATATTAATTACCATTTAAGTCTCAATAAAATATCCACATATTACTAAAAATAAGAGTACAATAAGTTACCGCTAAAGGATGTATTAAATTTACAATGTGCAGCTAAATTATAGAGTAGTAAGTACACTAAAACTAGTATTTAGAAATATTGTGAATGTATTTGTGCTATTGATTTCTTAAATTTACTCAATGAACATGCAAAAATATCTATATCTATAAATTATGTACGGAACGACTCCACCATACAGCGCATAGGTGACCGAAGAACTGCGTTCGTCTGACAAGTAATCAATGCGAACAGGTGCCCGACAGGCGTTTTTCTTTTATTAACAGATTCTTATATGGTTTAAAATTCAATTGTAACGTTTGACCCACACATACTAACAAGTAAACAATAACAGTGTAATTAAATTAAATGTCAATAATAAATAAAATAACAACTTCAATATTCATGAGAAGTGTAACTAGGTTTAATTATGAACACCATGTTTTACCATCGATAGTTGTAATAGTTTTCTATAAGTATCAGCAACTTATAAGGAAAGACGCCACGCCCATAGTATAAATTGTTTCTTTCATACTAGGAACCTAGATCTTGTTATGACTAGAATAACTTAGAACTTAATCGATTCTTAGATCTGTGGATGTGTACGGACGTCCCTTTATACAAGTCAGCTTGTTGACATTTAACATCGTATAATTAAAACGACACCCTGGATGGAACTTCCGGTTATTAAATATATGAATTGATCTAAAGTATTGCATTTGTATTTACTAAGAAGTAGCGTTTTGTGCTAGCCCTCTTGGAAGATCAGCACTGCTGAGTATTGTTATGTTTCAGTTTAAAGGGTGAGTGAGCCAGTAAAACTAGAGGTAAGGAACATAACTGCGTTTGACGATCTTTTTATGGTATAAGTAGGCGGACGGGGAAATGTGCCGCCTGTGTTAAGTAGTTACGACCGCCTATAGACGTTAACGCTCTAAAAAATACTAACGTGTCCAGTGTCCACTCGTTGACATTTATAATTGTATAATTAAAGGGACACGCTGAATGATGTTTTCATTTATATATCATACTAGCTGTGCTCCACGGTTTCACCCGCGTATAATGAATAAAAAGAGCCTAGAGCAGCCTAGAGCGTTCCTCGATAAAAGAGCTATACAACACAAAAATAAGTTTTAAACTCTTCAGCTTTATATATTATTAGTGTAGACACTGGAAACTATTTGAGTTGACCTAAAATAATAATAATATTTGTACGGTTCATTGCACCGATAATTAATATTGCAATATTAAGCTTAATTAATGATTTTAGTTAGTCTACGTTAGCGTAGTTTAAGAATACTAACAATATACATATTCTAATATTGATAGCAGTTTAATTTCACACATAAAAATATTTGCTTAGGTAAACAACCCATACAATTTGACAAACCGGTTGGCGTGGTTGGTAGATACTTGTCTTTCGCGTCGCGGGTCGTGGATTCGATTTCCACTTAGGACAGTCTTGTGTATGCATGAGTGAATAATGTCCCAGGTTATTATTATCTTATTATTAATATTTACATATGTTCCTTGCCAGTTGTTTTTGATATAATTCGAATTCCGAACCAGTGATAGTTAAAGATTAGTTTTTATCCTGTAACATGATGATTTTAATGTTCTTATAACTTACTTGAATGAAAATGTTTTAACTTCGATATTCGTTTAATTTGTCAAATTGTTTTAATGACTTTTAGCTACGAAAACAAAGATTATTTCGATCTCACAGTTTGAAGTTGAGTGTTTTTTTATCGATGAAAAATCATTAAAAAGGTATTATAAAAACGCCATAACTGTCATCGTCCATATTCTTTTTTTATCTGTGCGCTTCACGTCTCTATCTTGAAACGTTTTTATCGTAATGTGGTTGGACGGGATTTTCTTTTCATACATTGTTGTCATATGATCCTTAAGTTAAAGTGACTTGTATCGTTATTTATGTGTCATAAATATATCACATCAAAATATTATTCCTTTTGTGCTTTTTTCGAATTCCTAGTTCGACGTCTATATTTATTAATACATTACTTAAAAACTCGTGTTTAAAACATGAGAGAAATAAGTAGCTATGACATGATACAATATTTTCTATACTTGCAGAAATAGGTACTTTGGTTATACCAATTAAATCAAACTATAGTATGAAATGGGCTCTAATAAAAGGTAAAGCATAATCATTATCAAAAATTATAATATTAAAAGTATTTTTTCGGCTTTACAGATTTTGGTAGATTCTACTTTTCTAAGAAATATTTCTAAGAACCGGCAATTAGATAGTTGCTCTTTTCTTAGTAAAACATTGTATTAAATAATAAAAGTAAATTGTTGAATTCTTATTCCAGGTGAGTCCTTAGAGCCCTACATTGTAGACATTTAATAAAGCAGTTGCAAAAATTCCATACATGTTATGTATAATTGAATACAGTTCTTTCTCAAGGCATTATATAAGTAATGTTAACTAGATAAACAGCGCGCCTTAAAGTGTCGTAAGGCGTATTAAATAACTCGGGGGGACATATTACCATCAGATAAGATGATGTGCTCATTAACACTGAACATATGAGATGGAATCTCCTAACGGCCGCATAATACGCTATAGAGTATATTTACATTATACTCTCATTTATATATTATACTGGTATAATTAACTTATTCATATTTTCAAAATTAAATTAATTTAATCTACTCTATTGTCTATATATATGTTTATAAAATGAGTACTATTTTACTATACTTTAATTTATTTGTCTTACTGCTATAATTTTATTTATATTTAGGGCATTTACTTCAAAATTAAAAATTAAAATATATACATATAAAAGGCAATGGCCTCTCGGAACCTTCACTATTGGTAGATTTTCGTAACCCAGAGACGCACTAAATTAGGATTTCATACTCTAATTTATCTATTTTGAATGGGTTGACTCATTCGGTATTGTTAAATATACTTAAAACATATTAGGTTCTTTAACTTTTCTAGTAACATATGAGTATGGTAATATATATGTAAGTGAAAATCATATATTATATCATTTAGAATGAATACTTTATTTTATAAAATAATGTTTCATTTAAAATATAACAAAAATAAATTGAACAAAATATTCACTCTTGATTCAATGTTATCAGTAATATTTCTTCCCGTTTTCTTAAAATATTCAGATATCTAGTTTGAGCAATTACTAAATTTGAACCCGTTCTAAAAGATTAATCTATTGATTCCACTGAGCTAGTTTAGCTCTTTAATATAGTAATTTATTAATTATATAGAGCTTCTATTGTTGTATACATATAAGATTGTAAGAATACATTTAAAATAATAAAAGTGTATAGATAAGAACGTAGGCATATAAATATTAATAGTTACAAAAATAACATAAAAATATATAATACTACGCTAATAGTTAAATACAAATATAATTATGCTGCCCCTTAAACTATGAAACAAATATAAATCCGTAAACAGCCTATAAATATCCCACTGGATTAAGGCATCTTCTATGTTGAGGAGTTTTGGAGCTTTCTCCACCACGCTGCTTAAATGGGGGGCTTAAAATCTCATCTGACACAACCATGTTTCCTCCTTCTTCGCCGAGCAGGTAATCTATTATGAATACAAATTAAACACGTAAAAATTTCAAAAGTGTTTGCCTTTACAACAACCTACAATCTTCGGTTATAATTAACGTGTTCTAACCACTGGGCCAACTCTATATTATGTATAGTTATGTATAATAAATTTTATTTATCTAGATTATTCTGTGTGTGCAGCTAATCTGTGTAATAGTTAACGAGGTTACATAACATCTCGGACGCGGCCCCACATGGTGTTAATCTCTATTTCACCAAATTAAGACCTTATCTCCTTAACGACCAGTTATACAACTTATGTCAAAATATAAGTAAGCCGCTTATGAGTTCATCATAAGTTTTTAAATGATACACTTTTTTATGATGAATAAAAATAGAGTTTTTAACTAACCAATGTCAAAAAGGTGACTGTTAACTAACGTATTATTTAAATCGTTTAAAAATGTGTATGTGACTGAGAGAATCATAAAATCAAAATAAAAATTGCTTTATTCTGAACGACTATGCAATGAATAATTGTATAATAATACTTACTAAGTATGTAGCCGAGATGGCCCAGTGGCTAGAACGCGTGAATCTTAACCGTGGGTTCAAACCCGGGCAGGCACCACTGAATTTTCAAGTGCTTAATTTGAGTTTATAATTCATCTCGTGCTTGACGGTGAAGGAAATCATCGTGAGGAAACCTGCATGTGTCAAATTTCATTCAAATTCTGCGACATGTGTATTCTGCCAACCCGCATTGGAGCAGCTTGATGGAATAAGCTCTAAAACCTTCTCCTCAAAAAAGGAGAAGAGGCCTTAGCTCAGCAGTGGGACAGGCTGTTACTTTAAGTATGTATGATGATGTATTTTTGACCGATTTCGCCCACGGCGTCCAATCTCAAGAGAGACTAGTCAACAGAGGACATATTATAGTGCACAAGTACACTCTCTGATACCTCTCTGTCATAATGCGATGGGTAGTAATACGACTCGACCGGAATATCCTTTCATATACAGATTTTTTTTAATTGAGCCGGAGACGCAGTTTGAATGCTTTCTAGGATCTTGTTGTATATATTGCCCCAAAAAAGTTACTGACTCAAAGCAGTTGATACAGTAGTACATCCGTATATGTTTTGCTTAGCAATAAAATTTTTTAATCATCATTAATGTCATTCGTCAACATGGCTCTTGCCATGTCAAAAGCCATTAGGCCTTTGTATACCCTACAAATTTACATACACATATGTACCGAAAATACACAATAAACTTGAAAAAATAAATAACCACCAAATTTTAATATAAATAATGAAAATGTAATTGTCTTGTTAATTTTATTTAATAAACTTCAATTTGGTTAACCGACTCTTATATAAAAAGTAGCACTTATTGAGAACCTTTGCTAGTGCACAATAACTTAACACATGTTTCCGACGTAACATTTTAATCTTATAGATAACTAAATAGTTCTGCACTGTAAATACAAAATAAAATAAGAAATATTAATAAAACTTAATTATATTAAATACAAATATTTTTAGACGAAAGAAGAAGTAAGACAAGTTAAAGGAGTAAAAAAAATATGTTTGACCATTATTGGTCATAAAATGTTACTTTTATTATATTACAAATAGACATAATCGAATAAAATAAATTGTCATTTGAAAAGTACCATTTCTATTTTGTCGTCCTTAAGGATCAACCAAAACTATAAAAAACTAAATTTTAAATAGATAAATAAGTTAAATGTTGTCTATAATATATATATATATAGACAAATTAATTATTTATAAATAATTCCAAACTAATACATTCTAATTATTTATTAAGTCTCAATTTCCATGTTCTATGTAATTTGATGTGTAATTTACATAAATACGAATATAAATACATAAATTACGCGTAATAAATCAATAGCTGTATAACATAATTATCAAGAAGGTGGAATATATCTCACCAGATTAAGTTTTATTTAAATATATAAACTTTTGAAGAACAAACATTCGGATAATCGATTTCTCAACTGTAATATGATCGAGGTGATCATTTAGCGTAAATCAAAGAAAAGTTTGATTATTATTTATTTTTTAACAAGGAGTTCCTTCTGACTAAATTTCAGTCGAGGAGACAGTCTCTGATAATAATCACCTGCTCACTACTACTTCATTTCAGTATATATTAAAATGTGCGTTCAAAAACATGTGGGTTCTCTAATCCCTCGTTCTTTGAGGATATGTGTGTCACTGTGTGAAGGTAATCCGACACGATCGAAGAGAGTTAAAGTAAGGTCAAAGGCCACTTTGGACAGCAACAAACTCTGGCCTGGTGTTTCAAAACAAAAAAAAAACTACATATTTTATATATCCTAACTAATATTATAAATGCGAAAGTAAGTTTGTTTGTGACGCTTTCAAGCCTAAACCACTACCGATTTAAAAAATTCTTTCACCAATGGAAAGCTACATTATCAGGGAGTAACATAGGCTACATTTTGTCCCCATATTCCCACGGGAACGGGAACTACGCGGGTGAAACCGCGGGGAAAACGCTAGTTAAGTAATAATGTGGACGGACAAAAAGGTCACCTGTTTGTAAATGGACACCATCGCCTACAGACATTGCTGTAAGAATTATAAATCATTTCTCACATCGACATGCGCCCCCAACCTTGGATAAGATTTAATGACCCTTCTGCGTCTTAGTTACACTGCTCACTTATCCTTCAAACAACATTACAACAAACAACAATATTGCTGTTTGACGATTGAATATGTGATGAGTGGATAGCAAAAGTCTACCACGAAGTAACATACCAGAAAAATCTACTTTTTTAACATACAGTTATAAGTATTATATTGTCAAAAAGTTTCCTTTTTATAATAATATTACTATCATAAAAAATATACATCAAATGGAATAAAACTACAATGAAACCTACGCTTTCGATAAGTTAAGCCTGTTATGAAATCGGTAAAATTTTTCGACATAAACAATAAATTTAAACTAAAACCTTTTTGAAGTATGTACCTGTCGTATTATGTGTGAATTTATCGCCTGTCACATGTTCGATTTGTTGTAACGTTCCATTTTCAAATATTAATGAATTACCCATTTAGCTCGACTTAACAGGATTTAAAACTTTTATTCTTCAAGTGTTATGTCCCAAAATAAATCAATTGACGTTAACAGATATGAACGGAATGTAGTATAACTTAAATTTAACAAGTGCTCTACAATATGTGCAAGCCGCTATGTACTACCAATTCACCAGTTATTCTAGCGACAAACAACAATATATAACAATAATATAATTACTGTGGCTGAACATCATAATATTTTTCGTTCCGTCCACACCAATTTTCATCCCTTATTTAACCCTCATTGAGATCAAACATCATAAAAATACTAAGTGCTGACTTAAGTTATATAAAGACGTTTTTTGCGAAATTCATAAATATTAAATTTTTAAAACAGCTTAAGATATAGTATATATATTGTATACAAAAAATATGCTATCGAATCTATACAAACAATAAAATATAAATTAAATCGAGGATACGCGACATATATCTTCTAATTTAAAGTATATTTAGCATCACAAATAGTTTTATTATGCTACGAACCTAATGCTTACCTACTAATTCAAAATGGCCGTCACGCCCACCGCGTCTCACCCACATCTGTCAAATATTTATGACGTCACGGTAACGTAGTTTGCATTATTTATACGATTGTGTTACACAAGAATGTGGTCACATAAATTATAATGTTAAGTAAACGGCTGTTTTTAATAAAAGTAGATTAAAGTCTGGTAGTCGCTATAAAAAAATTGACGACTTTATAAACTAAGTGTAGAGTAAACATACTAACTGGATATTATTTCGTATAATTCTATATGATATAAGTAATTTTGTGAGTGTTTTAATTTTATTGTTATTTAAAATTTATTAAATAAGTGTTATTTTTGTGGCTTTCTAGTTTTTCTAGAACAGCTATAGTCTGTGTGATTTAAATTAAATGAAATCATTCTTTATTCAAGTAGTCTTATAAGGGTACTATTGAATCGTATGTGACAGTACATACTGCGTGGAATTTAATGTAAAGTTACCACTGGTTCGGAAATAAAATTCTACTCAGTACTATACTCAGTATTTTGAAATTTATATTTATTATTGACGTGACAACGTCTTATAAATTGGTTTGCCGGGTGACACTTCAAGAAACTGCGTTACGCTCCGCTCACGTTATGCGCTCACAATGAGAGCGAGTGAGAGGCACGCGTCCCTTCCACTCGGGCATGGTTAGCCCGCCTAAGAGCGAGAGAGACAGACATACAATAAATACGTATGTATGTGTAAAGGTAAAAATAAAATTTTGTTAATATGAAATTCAGTGCGAGATTCTTTGTATAAATTAATGTTTTAAATATAATTCTTTGTATAAATAAATGTTTTAAATTGTTACTATTATTTCATCCTTCTTCCTACTATACGAATGAATATTCACATTAAAATTATTTTACCACTCAAAGTCGTTGTCACGTAAAACTTTCGCCCGTATACCGACTTTACAGGCAACCAATTTTTTTGTTCTAAGAGAAAAATGTTTTTTTTTAATTCGTAATCATCAATTAAGATCCATGTTATCTATCCAATATCCATCAATTTATAATATTCATCAATATATATAAATTCTATGTGCCTTAATGTTAACTATGGCCAATCTCAAGGACTCTCTAATTGCGCACGATATATTTTGTAACACAAGTATGTGTGCAAACATATATACGGTACATACCCCAATACACTCACAACCCATTGGAACAACCAATTGATTGGTCCATTTGGTTCTCTCTCTCTCCATCTCTAACCTCCCTCTCTATCTCTCTTTAGAGACCATATGCAGGATCAATGTTTTCAAAAATCCAACTACCTACATCCTAATTAGTTTAGTTACCTTAGTTTTTGTCGGAAAATTTCATTTAAATATAGGGATTTAAACACAGAATTTTGATAAGCAGCCTTAAGATGGCCGAGACGCGAGGTACGTTATAAACAATCGTGCCCCCCATGGAGGCTGATTCGAATCGAATATCATCAGTTTTACGTTTAAAGTAAAACACCTTACTTAGCACACAATTTGCAATAAAAGTCAAATATCGAGCGTTCATGTCCAATTTAGTTCTCATATTGTTTTTGCTATCATTTATAAAGCTTCCGCGTGCCATGCCGTGGAATTTAAATGAGTTTTTTCATCGTTCACACACTCCGATTATATCGGAATAGGTTTTTTATTATGCAAACACCGTATTAAATGTATTGATCTAAATGTATGCTATTTATTTAACAGCTCTTACGGATGGCATTTTTTTATTATATATTAGAAGTTAAATCTACATCCGTTTTTTGTATAAAAAAACCTTGTAAAAATGGTATGATGGTAATCATTGACCATCGGGTGGCTTGCTCCGTTTACTCATTTTTTTTTATTGCAATCCGACGGGATGGCAATCCAACCAGAAATAATTCATGTGCAAGAACCAACAGCTTCTCGTGGCTTTCGAGGCACGGAGAAGAAGGGGTGTCACTAAAAATTTACTTAAAAACCGAATCCAGGACCTCCGAATATGCGGTCGAACTTCTAGCTATTGATCCAACAAGGCGTTTTGAAAACTCTATTATTATCTCTTTGAAGTTAAACACTCAGATATTTTGGGATGAAGACTAGACTCGTAAGTCTGTGCCGAATTATAGCCGGAGCCGTTTCTGTGAAACTGGTTTGAAATTCAGTTGCACGATTTGACCGACACATGCCGAAAGGTGAAGTCAATTAAATGTTTTGTGAAATGGTAAATGTCAAAGCTATTCTGTTAACGAGTTCTGCTTTCACAACTTCAATCAATTTTATCCTTGTAGAATACCTCCAGAACATCTTATCTGTGAAATGACTGTATAACATAATAACGAATAGATAACATACACCTTCGTGGTAGTCTGTGTACAAGAACGCTTGGCTATACTAGGTCCCATATCTAATAAGAACATAAGATATATACAATAACAGATATAAGAACAGGGGAATTATAACGACTGATTACGAGTTCAAACCCAAGCAGGAACTACTAAATTTTCACGATATTAATTAGTTATCTTATTATCAACGGAAAATTAACTGGATGATTTGTCATTTGCATTGCCAGAGTTTGCGTTTGTTGTTGTGGATTAAGCAAAGTCATCTCAAAGAGACATGAAGGCTCACGAACATTTTGAGCTTCGATAACTACATATTCATTTACAAGCAGATACTAATAGACAAAATATACGACTTAATTCAATTAAGTAAATAAAAGCGAAGCCGCTGATAAACTCTAGACATTATTTAAAACAGAATTTTATATTTAGACGCAAATTACAAGTTTAATCTAGTTAAACCTGTCTCCGATGACTCGTTTTGTTCGTGGAATATTTAAAAGGTGAAAAATTCATAGCCGATAGAGTCATTAAATATACTATAATGAGATAAATTTAAAAGCACTATCACCATCTCTATGTAAATATATATTGATGTGACTGATAAAATAAAATGGGACAAATTGCATTTGAAACTTGAAACAGTATTTTTTGACACTAAAAAACATCTTTGATATTTTATTTATATATCTTGTTTTAATATACATTTTATTCTTAATATAAATGTATGTGGTTTATCCAAAAATCTGTAGTTTTAAAATAGTTTTCAGATACCATCCTTAAACATAAATTCACTCTATATATATGTTTCTCCAACTATTATTTTAATCATTGTATAGTTATGGTTATTATTGTACCTTGACGAGGCGTTGTTGGTAGATACTTGCCTTTCGCGCCGCAGGTTTTGAGTTCGATTTCCACTCAGGACAGACATTTGTGTGTATGAACATGAATTTTTGTCTTGAGTCTGGGTGTAATTATCAATATAAGTTTATATTTACAAAGAAAAATAGTATATGTAGTATATAAGTTGTCTGGTTTCCATAACACGAGCTCTGGTTAGTTTGGGATCAGATGGCCTTGTGTGAATAATGTCCCAAGATTTCTTACCTGTAAAATGACTAAAATAACAGATAAGATACACCTTGTGTGTGTGTGCTTGGCTAAATACCATATCTAGTTATTTATTTATCATTAATACTACCGCTACACAAAATTATTTTGTGCTTGGTACGAAGTACAATGACATTACATATCCCATCTACATTTCGGACACATGTTTCTGGTATCTTTTTTACTCATATAAAACTTCAGGGTTATAAACACAGTTATAATAACAAAAATAACTAATTTTATATGACATTAAAATAAAATCAAAAGTTATATAAATAATGTTTAACTTGATAATTATGTATATATTAAAAGTTTTTCTGTTAATTATTACTTAAAAACATTTGCACTAGCATCAAATACAATCAAGTCAACTAGTTTTTTGTTACGTAAACAATTATTGATTTCTGTCCGATATGCTTTTTCATTGTTTGTTTTATTTTCGCAAATCGAGTAAGTAATATAGTATTTGCACGCAGTCTTTATTGCTGTTAGATTAATAAAAGTAATAGAGTAAATAACGATATCATTATTTGCGTTTTATTTCGTTGAGAAATACAATTTTAAACCAAACAGTTGACTGTAATAACCAATTACAAATAATATATTTTTTTAAATGTTAGTTATATCTATACTTATAAATTTTGGTAGAGTTTATTTAAATGTCTGACCTTTGTACAAAATTAAACATAGATTATATTTGTAACATGATAGATCACGATTTTAATCATAACAAAAAAAATATTCAAGTAAGCTTATAAGGATACCCTTAAATCGCCATTTTAATCGGTGGTAGAGCTTTGTGCAAGCTTGTCCGGGTAGGTACCACCCACTCAACAGATGTTCTACCGCAAAACAGCAGTATTTTGTATTGTGGTGTTCCGGTTTGAAAGGAGAGTGAGCCAGTGTAATTACAGGCACAAGGGACATAACATCTTAGTTCCCAAGATTTGTGGCGCATTGGTAATGTAAGCGATGATTAACATTTCTAACAATGCCAATGTCTATGGGCATTGGTGACCACTTACCATCAGGTGGCCCACATGCTCGTCCGCCTTCCTTTGCAATAAAAAAAAAAAAAATTTAAATAATGTTCAATATCTAGTAATATCTGCAAATCTTTTCTTAAGATTTTTTTTCTTTAAAATTTGTTCTTGTTCATATTATAATTCCGTTTATTTATTAAAATATAATCTGCCGTTATATAATTTAACTTAATCGTAGGCTTACGCGTAAATACCTCTATTTACGATTCGCTTTTAAGATACGTTGAAACTTCATAAAATATTATAATTCTCTTATTCTTAATACAGATGACATTCTATTACTCATTCTTCTGAGGTATCTTCTTGTGACTGACGTGACCAGATGGTCTTACTCTATTTTATATCACGGAAGGGTTAGGGTCCACTCGAGCGTGTATAATACCTTATTGTTTAGAAGCTTAGTCTTCCTGTCGCTACGAGTGTACTTTGGACATAAGCGAAAGCGGTTTACACGTTTGCATAGATAATATTTTGTTAAATATTTAATTTTAACGTGTATTCTCACTTTTGGGGTAAGATTACTACAGACATTATAGGTACATTTATTGCTTGACTTATAAAAAGATTTCAAAATTCATATATATTTTTTCATTTTTACCTAATTAATGTTTAATATTTCACCTACGTCATTTTATATTGTTGTGATGATATTTGTTATAATGATTATTATGATTGTGATGATTATGATTTTTTTTTTAAAAATAAACTAAGTAAGGCAAGCTTACCTTGTTTAATTTATAATACTTGTTACAAGGAATAAATGTTAACTCTCTCTCACTTATAACAAAGTATATATATTTTTGTCTGCTTTTTACTATTTGGATGTCGTTTGACTAACTAAATTTTATTGTTAGCGGTCGGTGGATTCCCACTAGAGGTTTACACCAAAGGGGATTCCCCTATCATTTTGTTTTGATTTTTCGTAGTCAAATATAACACTAATTTCAAGTCGAAATAATACGATAAATTTGATTACGTTTTTATACTTATAAACGTAGTAACAATTAACTATCGTGTGTCATATTTTCTATATCTCATGTTAATTTCAACATTTACCACCCAATGTTGGTGTTTTAACGAAGAAAAAGTATTATAGACGTCATGGGACTTAAAGATTACTCATTACAAGTAGTTTCCGTAACTGTATACGATATTTACAAAAAAAGCGATCTCTTTGTCACACATATTGATTAACAAAATAGTAACTATTACCTATACCACCGGTTCTGAAAATAAAACAACCTGTAAAACAATTCCATCTTTTTTTTTTATTTACGTACCGTTACCATTGTAGTTTTAAAAAATCTGAAGGCTATAATTCCCAAAATGTGCTAACTGTATATAAGTTAGATATAAAGAGGAGATAAGTAAAATATTAGGAGAAGAAGAGGACCAGCAACAGTAGATCATTTACAGAACGTTAGTCAAAAGGCTACATAAACTGAATTAAACTATAGGTCAATAATACTTAATAAAAAAACATTTATTAAAAAATTTGACAGGTATAATAAACGCTATCGCTTGTGCTAAGGCGCAACCTAATGATATCGTAAGATAATCGATAAATATGTAACATAATCGTAACAATAGTAGTATCGAACGAGATGCGCGCGCGATTACATTCGTACTGTTTTACATACAAGTTCTAATATTAAATACGAGGTGAGTCCGAATAATTGAACCATGTGACTCAATGGATAGAATGCACGAATTTCAATATAACTTAATTAAACTAGTTGTATTAGTAGAGCGTAAACAGCAGAGATGGCCGAGTGGTTAGAACACAGTTAACGAAGATTGCGGTTTCAAATCCAGGCAAGCACCCCTGAATCATCATTTGCTTAATTTGTTTTTTTAATTCATCTTGTGCTCGGCGGTGAATGAAAACAACATAAGAAACCTCCATGTGTGTAATTTGAATGTAGTTATCCCACATATGTATATCTGAACCGCATTGTAGCATAAACTTGTAGTATAAACTCCAAACCTTCTCCTCAAAATAAAACGACACCCGTAATGGGTTAACGTCTGAGGAAGCAGCACATTTACAGGCTGTTATTTGTATAAGAGTGTTTGAATGTGACCTTTGTCGATCTTGTTATTCGTACTTCTACGTTTTAAAATAAATTCGAACTTTGTAATCTGTGATAGGTGATAAGTGTGTGGAATACATAATAAAAAAAAACTATACATTTGGAGATATGCGTAATACGATATAGGTAACTATCCGTAAACGAACGCTGGAACTACCTCCCTTTTCCATTCCCTCTAAGATGTCTTGAGAGCTTATTCCAACATGCTGCTATATGATGCAAATTGATGGATCATGTACATAGTTTCTTCCGTTTGAAAATAGTAATAATAATACTTAAAATCTCATTTACTCTTTCAATTTGTGGGACAGACAAAAGCTCGAGGCTTTAAATCGGAATTACGACTTTGTTAAACCTCCGAACTGTTAAAAACTGTTAAGAACTTCGTGCCTAATATAGTAAGCGATAATAGCTCTTAATAACTAACTAGCTCTAAATAAATTGAAACGAACAAAAAATCAATACAGTATATCTTATGTAATTATATTGTAACAAGAAAACTTATCCAGCCGTAAATAGTAGTCATGGTAACCGCGGTCGTTATGAGAAAAAAATCAAAACAAATCGTTGTAGACGATTTATTAACGCATGCGCAGTACATTCTTTAACGCCATCACACTATTCACCGGACAAGATAAATTATATCGCCGCATTAATCAAAACATTATTTATTAGTTCATAAATCTTTTCAAGTTAATGCGATTTAAGCCATATCGACATTTTAACACGGTCATATAATAGCGTGTATGAGAATGTGTTAAGAGATTACTTTTTACGGTAATGTACTTGCTAAACTAATTCATTGTTTTTTTTTTACTAATTATCTGTTTTGTTCTACGTTGTTAATGTTTTTCACATTTTTTACCATTATATGAATACCTAATTATTTTTACTTATACAATCGCTACATTTAGCTATTTTGATGTTTAACTATTTTTATAAATACAATTTTGTTTAAGTTATAAATAAATTTCTACATAAATATACGTATAATCCAAGTTTATTCCATTATAATTAAAAAAAGTTATATAATATTTGCTGCTTTATACTATTTCGTTTTGTAAAATTGCTGCAAACTCGAATAGCTTCTCAACCAACTCCGGTGTCAGTAATATATTTGTTACGTTTATTCGATAAAAATTGCGATTTTATTTACCACGTAGGCTTTGTGATTAAAAATATCCATTACACTTTTTTAGAGGTTTACTTGCACCTAATCATCTGCAA
Source organism: Nymphalis c-album (assembly GCA_963151315.1). NCBI lineage: Eukaryota > Metazoa > Arthropoda > Insecta > Lepidoptera > Nymphalidae > Nymphalis > Nymphalis c-album. The sequence goes on along the minus strand of OY720602.1, from coordinate 1,496,596 downwards.
AGTTTTTACAAAAACTCACGCAACATTAATGAAATCATCATATTGTGTAAAAAAACAGTAATTTGATTTTCAATTCAATTTAATATAATTAAGCTAACACAACATCTTACCGAAATAATACCCGCATTAGAACTGCTCCAATAGCAGCTTTATGGTATAATTTCTAAAAATTTTCCTCAAGAGAGAAGGCCTTCGTCCAGCAGTGGGATACTAATAGTTGATTTGCTCCTCAAAACTCCTCAAAACCAATGTAAAGTGCCAAACAAAGTGCCAAAAAAATAAATATGTGTATAATAAGACCTGATAACATACTTTACTTGGTGGTAGAGCTTTGTGCAAGCTCGTCTGGGTAGGTACCACCACCTCCACTCATCAGATATTCTACCGCAAAACAGCAATACTTGGTATTTTGAGTTCCGTTTTGAAGGATTAGTGAGCCAGTGTTGCTACAGGCACAAGGGATATAACATCTTAGTTCCCAAGGTTGGTGGGGCATTGGCGATGTAGGGTGGTTAACATTTCTTACCATTGTTTATGGGCGTCGGCCACCATTAGATGGCCGACATGCTCGTCCCTGCCTATCCAATAAAAAAAATCATTTAAGTCGGTCATAATAAGAATAAAATACGCTTTGAGTGTCATGAATTTTAATGTCGCAGACGGTCGGTGGTCCGAATGTAATCAACGCGAGCGTTCGTTAATATCAAACAAAACGAAACACATTATAACAAGCGCAAGTTAAACATCTGACGAGCGACTGTCAGTAAATTTTAAATATTATTATAACATTTCTGATGTAACTTTATACTTTGATAGTTACGCGTAATGTTATACTCAATGTTGAGCTTGTAGGAATTGGTGTAGTTTTTTATCGATTCGAAAACATTATAGAAAGAATTATGAGTATAACCCATTTTATACGAGAAATAACGAAAATAAAGAGGGCTGGATTTGATTGGAGATTTCACATTGGAAAATTTCAGTTGCTTAGTTAATGTACACTCAAATTAATGTTCGGTTCTGGTTTAAAAACTTTAATGCCTTCTCCGAAAGTTTTGAACGAATTATATACGCCTATTAAAATTTATAATTTTAAGAATAATTTGTTGATTTATCTTCAGATAATATGACTTGAGCAAAATTTATAAGGCGCAAACATTCGCAGCGACTTAGATTTTAAACGTCGTTTACTCTCTCTCGACTACCTTTTCAAAGCTAAGGAATTCGTGAGTATTATTTAAATCTGGAAAATCACACAAACAAAAACTATTCGTAAACCAAAACACTAAAATTTAGTTTAGAAAGTTCTAGAGCGCAATGTTACTCCTCCTATATGTCATGGACCTTTTCAGGCGTTTATTTTCCTGCATTAAATTTATTATGCAATTTATTCTTTTCCGAATTCATTTGAAAAATATTTTATTCATTGTTTCAGTGATGACGTAGCCGCATGGGAGGCGGCGCGCTGCTCGAAGCTGCTGCGCGCGGCGACGCGGGCCGCGTGGCTAGTCTGATCCGCTCCGGCGCAGACGTCGACGCTACCGATGAGGTAAGTGCATAAATCCTATTATATCACAAGAAAAGAAAAAACCATCCATACTGATTAAGTACTCTATAGCATTTCCTATGGCAATATTACAAATAATTTGATATCTTACGTGTGTCTATTTTATTCTTTTTTTAGTACGTAAGTTTCTTTAATGATTAAGTTTGAGCGATAGACAAACATGGATAATTTACTTTAAATGCCGCGTTCCAGCGAAGCCAATAGCGCAAATTGATACCGGAAACAGACCCTTTATAGAGGGCACATTCTATATTTAATCTAGATCAAAGCCCATTCAGATAAACCCAAAACCATAATATCAACAGTTTGACTACACTCCACTTAATGTTATCTTAGTATCACGTGTTGAAATTCGATACATTTTACAAAACTGTATATGTATATAATATATGGCACAGTGCCTTCCGAGGGATATTTGGTTTTATTTGTCTCCTTTTATTGTGCCCGTTTCCATCAGGAAACAATATCAAAGTTCGGAGCTGCAGCGGAAAAGCCGGAGCGAAGAAACGAAAGAACGCGTAAATATTCCTGTACTCTTTTATTCCAAATTATATCTTTGTTCCGTTTGCAATTCACTCTGCTAACACTTGGCCTTTGCCACCGTTTTAAACCACATTGGCGTAGTAAATTGGAAGCATTTCTCGGAATGCGCGGCGTAATGCAAATACAAACTCGAAATAGACCGCAGTACAAAATCGGAAGCAGAATGTAATATGTACAGGACAATTTCTGTAATAAATATAACATTCCAAGAATATACGTATCAAAAGCGGTATTCAAAGGATAGCGTCAAAAATACCATAAGGTTTTAATTATTTATGCGATACGAAGTGAGTTTTTAAAGAATAGCACTGCAGGCTTTAAATAAATCGTACATTAGGCGTATATAATACGTTCGCGTCTACGCGTGGACGCTTGAGAGTACGCGGTTGGACGATGTAGCTTTGATCTAACCGCGCCGCCGCTATAGAAGTGTGCGTACTTACGCAAATGCGCAAGTCTCTTTGTCATTTTCACACTTTCAAATTAACATTTTTTTATTAATTTCATCAGAAGATTTAACTCCATTATAACCAGAAATAAGCTCCAAAAATAACAATGCATTTCACAGAAGAACAATCAAAACAATTCCACTAAAAACATTCGAGTCATTTTAACGGAACTTAACTATACGTAAACAGTATAATTTTAAAAATATTTGCATTTGTAAATGTTCTGTAAACAGAAGTATTATTATCATAATGAGTCTTGCAGAAAAAAAATACCACGAACACCACATAAATCCTTTCATCGAAATACACTGAATGAATAAAACCACATCAAAACATGTCCATGAATCTTATTACCACATATAATTTGCCAAATGCAATAAAACGAGATGTTACTCCGGATTCTGCTTTGTCAGATGCCTCAAAACCAATTACATAGTAGCAATATACATGTTTAATGTACGGACGCCCCGTGGCGAATGAATTTTATAGTCTTGCATTCGAATATATATCACAAAATCTATTTTATTGGCTCTCCCTTAAAGACTATAATCGCACACGTTTTTTTTAAATCTTTTCGATTTGCGCAGACATAAATCAAGACGATGATGGTTTTTTTTTTAATTATTTCAGTTGCAGAAATATTGCATAATACACTTTTTTTTTTAAAAAAAAAAAAGGACGTCAGTTTGACTAAATTTTTAGATAAATGGAAACCTTATGATGTCATAATATCATGCATAACAGTCATACTATTATTGTATACTAGATGCGCCCTGCGGTTTCACCCGCGTATAATTAATAAAAATATAATGAATAAAAATCCGCCTAGAACCTTTCTCGATGGAAGGACTAATTTTTAAACTCGACCCGACCAAAATGGAATTGTAAAGACATTGTATTTCTTAATGTTCATTATAGCGATATAGTTTATCTATGCAATAAATAAGAAAGTCGATGAAACCTAGACTACGACTGTGAGAATAAAAAACCTTCGTTCAAATCTAACCTGAAGGCATTGGTCGGAACCAATTAGCTTTATATATAAATACAGATAAATAAAAGTGCCGTGTCTGTCTGTGATTTAAAAATAACTGCTCTTTTTAGTATGTTATGTTTATAATATGTTGCGAGAAACAAAAAAAACATACTTTCTTGTCTCTTTGTGTAAGAAGCCAAACTACCACTACTACCTACGTATTTAGGTATATTACATATATACTAACTTCATATGGGCGTTATTTACGTGAAAATAGCAGCTTTTCAGAGATTGTCATCACAAACTGAATTAGATGTTGGCGAAGGCGCGACTTTTCTATTCTTTAAATTTCTCCTACATTGTGTGTAAATGTAAGGTAGTAAGCTTACTTAATCTGAAAAAAAATGTAAGCGTGGTCTCTGTAGCTGTCATAAAGTTGCTAGACGCTAATTTATACTTAACAATAAGCGCATGTCGTGTCTACATCAAGATCAATCTAATCATATGTATTTATTGTTTTTTTTAGTAGACCTATGAACATAAAATAAAATTTAAATTAAATCTTTGGTGTTAAACCAACTAGTAGATTATATTGCAGTTAACATCAAAAATGTTTTTGAAGTTTTAGACCAAACGTATTCAATTTGTTTTTTTTTATTGCACAGGTAGGCGGACGACATATGGGCCACCTGATGTTAAGTGGTCACTAACGCCCATAGAAAATGGCATCGTAAGAAATGTTAACCATCACTTACATCGCCAATGCGACACCGACCTTGGGAACTAAGATGTTATTTCCCTTGTGCCTGTAATTACACTGGCTCACTAACCCTTCAAACCGGAACACAACAATACCAAGTACTGCTGTTTTGCGGTAGAATATCTGATAGGTGGGTGGTAAATATCCAGACGAGCTTGCACAAAGCTCTACCACCGAGGACAATTGCAAATTAGGTGTTGTTTGGATTAGTCCCGGCAGCTGAATTTCCTTTCCAGACATCACCTCGATGTCTGGAAATCCACAACAGTGCGTTTCTTAAGGCATTTCCTGCCTCGCACAATCACTCTGTGGAACCAGCTTTCGCCGGCGACTTTTCCGAACCGATATGACATAAAAACCTTCAAGAAGAACTCTTTCCTCCAAGGCCGGCAACGCACCTGCAAGTCCTCGGATGTTACAAGTGTCCATGGGCGGTGGTAGTCACTTTCCATTAGGTGAGCCTACTGCTCGTTTGCCTCCGGGTGCTGAAGGCTCCGGAATACCCACTAAAAAACCAGCGTACTTTTATCATCTTTGGTGGAGCGGCACGGGATCGCGTGTGCATACTACCGCGATCCGGAAAAGAACCGGAGTCACCGACATAGCTTGCAAAATTAGCAGGCTAAAGTGGCAGTGGGCTGGTCACGTATGTCGTAGGACCGATGGCCGTTAGAGCAGACGAGTCTAGGACTTGGAGACCGCGGATCGGCAAACGCAGCGTAGGGCGTCCTCCAGCCAGGTGGACCGATGACCTCAAGAAGGTGGCGGGTACCGACTGGATGCGTAAGGTGGAGGACCGGGAGCTTTGGCGCACCTTGAGAGATGCCTATGTTCAGCAGTGGACTACGATTGGCTGATGATAATTAGATTATGATGCTGGCTGGTAATAAACATGAGGCAACATTAAAAAATCAATAAAATAAATTAATGATAAGATACACCAAAAGCATGGACAACAAACATGTGGAGATAAATAAGTTTAAAGAAAATCATAGTAATTCAGCTGCTTGATTGGGCCAAGTTTGAAAATGTTTTAAAAAGTAAAATAATTAATTTAAATTATAGTAAATCGTATCGTATCGTAATTTATCGCATTTTTATATTTAGCGGTATTGCAAAAACATAATTTACATCTTGATACTTATATGAAAGCAAAACTGGATATCAGTTGAAAATTGCAATAAGAATTAAAAAATATAATATACGACCCAATTTTATTAAAAACGAAGTTTAAATATATACAAACTGGATCAGTGCTAGTAAACACCACGTCTCTGAGCAGCCAAACCTACATCCCACATCAAAATTCTATAAGCAAAACATCAATAAACTAGCCAACTTAAAATGTTTTTTCACAACGTTTCTAGCAAGAGCTAGGAACTCTAGGATACAATTACATATTTTATTCTACTTTAACAACACCAATCGCTAAGAAATTACGTCCAAGTTAAATCCACAGACGATGCTATGTTGTCGCAAGGAATATTAATTGATGAGCGAATGAAACCTGTCCCGACGGATATACGGGGTCGAAAAAATACTAGCTATATTAATAGACCGTGACTGACCAAGAAACTCGGGAGAGTTATTACAAAAATAAACAAAGTTAATTGTTGATCTATAATTGTCGGTCTTTCATTTTTCCCATGGCGGGTTCCTCATCAATCATCAAGTCGACGCTTACAAGCGCTGTAAGTTGCCATCGTTCAAATATATTCAAAGTCATAAATAAGAACTGTCGACCACAGATAATGGAAAGTAATTTGATTGTTCCTTTTTTAAAGCCCAAACTGTAATTGATGGAACAAAATAAAAGACAAAAATTAATAATGTACTAGCCGTGTCCCACGGTTTCACCCGCGTATAATTAATAAAAATATAATAAATAAAAATCAGCCTATAACCTTCCTCGATAAAAGGACACAAAAGTATTTTTTTAAATTCACACCAGTAGTTCCTGAGATTAGCCGGATCATACAAACAAACTCGTCAGCCTTATATATTAGTATAGATAATATAATATACACATACTAGAATTCCTGGAAAGCTTTATTATTAGATTTTTGTTTTGTTAGATAACGAAAGATAAAGAAAAAGAAATAATTTTATACCTATAGAATCTATATTTAATAATATCATAAGGGAATTATACATTTAAGAGAGTCAGAGAGATTGAGAAGCGATGTCTCAACTCACTTAATTATTTCGTCAAAAAATAAATTAAAACTTGTTAAAAATATAAATATTAATTTTTATAATTAGCGTCTTTAGTTATGTTGTTATTATAATATATGACCTTATTAAAAAACGACATTCCCATGAATATTAATTACATTTATAATCCAACTAAATATTTGTTATATTTTTTTAACAGCAAACGATAATAATTTCCGAACATAGTTAATGGCGCGCTGTCGACAAATTGTGATGGCCGTCAAATATATGGCGGCAAAACACTACAATTATATCAAAATAATTTGCATATCTCATGCTTTAATTTAAAATTCGTTGGATTAACTTTCACTTTATTTTAATGATGGTTATTCAAATGGATTTTGATTATATGTATCAATTTAGATATGTCGAAGCTTTAAAACTACGTCTAATTAACATAATAGAACCTTGTCGCTTTACAGTGTATATTGATTATTTAATTTTGAAGTTATATATTTTTAATAATTTATTTTAGGGCTGCAGTTGAGCAATTTAGTTGCTTGATAGTAAGTGTCAAGCAGTAACCTTTTCCAATAGACATTAGACTCTGGCTGTAAATGTACGGTCTACCAAAGGATTTATGATGTTATGATAGTTGCACTGCTCACTCATTCTTCAAATCGGAATACAGTAGAAAGAAGTATTAATATTTATCAGCTCCAGATTAAGTTTCTTGAGAAAATTATTGAACAGAGATCTGTAATCTTTATTTCATAAATAGACGTTAAGACTCGATCGATATTTAATACGCAGTTCCTGTTTCCGGCTTTTTATTAACAGTTACGTTACAAAATATTTATTGACATTCTTCAAATATAATATTTTTATTTGATTGCGTAACAAACTTGTCGATATTTCTACTTTCTAGCCTACAGTAGTCGATAACTTTCAGATTTAGTCGCGATTGTCGATTTGAAACTGAGGAATTTGTTTTGAGAACAGACTAAAAATGATTAATTGCAATGTAATTTTTAATACTCTATAAACTTTTTACTTTACTATATATTAAATATTACAACCATTGGCAGCCCGATGAGTGGCTCTAATTAATTAATTATCGTTTCAAAATCGCACATACCAAATCGATATTTGGTGTATATGTACATGGGTAGGTATATATACTAGAATGATATTTTAAAACTGATCATAAGTATATATATCTAAACCTTTTTCTTGACATCTTAACAATTTAATTCAATTACTTCGAGTATTAACAAATATTTAATATATCTTAAGATGAACTGGTTCAAGAGCCTATAAGACACATGGGTCCATTAACAATCTATATTATTATATAAATGTAAACGGTTCGTTTATTTTTGGAACGCCTGGATCTAACTTGATGATTGATAAATAATGATGTAAGGAGATATTAGAAAATCCCCTTTCGACCAGTGGTAGATAAACTTTCAAGAGTAACTAGTAATTTTTATTTTGCAATAAATTCCAAATATTGGCCAGCTACAGTAAGCGTGAAACAGATGTCATTCTTAAATTCTGTACTTCTCTTCATACACCTTCGAACAGACACACATACAACGAGGTTCGCCCAACAACGTTAATATAAAATATCGGTTATCTCAGTAACTTTATATACTAAATTATCTATTTTATTTTTATTTTATTAGGATCTCCAACAAGTAATACACATGACATGCTTAAATAAAATATGTTAGTTACAAATCTATGTGCTTCCTCAGTTACAGGAAACCACAGCATCCATCTTATGTAACTAAGTAACAGCTATTAGAGTAATACATATTAAAATTAATGACTACAAATTAGTAAATGAACAAAAACAAAAAAGCAAACTATTAAACTTCTTATTTTAAATAACTAAAGTTAAAAATAAAAAATACAATTTGAAAAACTAAAAAAATAATAATAAAAGTAATAATATAAAAGTTCTAAAACATAAAAATTCTAAAACATACTTATATATTGTTAAAGTAAAATAATGCTTAGTTAAACAACTTAAACAAGTGTTAAATATGAAACCAAACAAACGTTGAACGATTGCAATCATCAAAAAAAAGGCAAAGTTTTCGTTTAAAACCACGTAACGTTTATTTATTCGATATCGGAAATGTTATCATCTGTCATCTAGGCGCAACTGAGACCATATCAGGGGGACCGGGATCATTAAAAAAACTAGTTCAGTAACGCTGACCGGTTTAATTCTTGTTAAACTTTTTCTTGTATTAGCGCTAGGGCTACCAAGCTTACTGCCTTAAAACATTTTTATATATATATTTTTTTTATTTATAATATAAGCAACGATTTTTTTTATATAAATAGACTATGATGTATAATTAAATATGAATTTTGATAATACATATACTTGATAATAAATATGATAAAACATGGCAACCCTAACTATAGGTTTTGCGGCCAGGTAGGAATAAAGAAGGACTTAACCAGCGACTGACAATATACATTTCGTGCTTGTCAATTTCGCTGTAGCTTAGGGCACTTTTAAATTTATTGTTGTATGCATTAATTCTTTGAAAATATATGAAACGTCTTTTACGAACTTATATTTCTTTCTTTAAGTATTTGTTCTAGATGAATTTTTAAAAAACACAACCTGAACATTCGTATTATATTCTAAATTATGACATTCTGTTGTCAATTGTTAACCAGAATAAAATGTCTTGCTTAATCAATATTTTTAAATTTGTAGTTAACAATATCAGTTCTCTTCTTTCTCATTATTTATGTTACGGACATTGTATAAACTAAATACATGTATATTTTAGAGTACGACTTGTCATGATAAGATTTTATTCTAATTCTAAGCACTGACTACAAAATAAATATTATGCACACCGTAATCGTAAACAAAAAATACCATTAAAAATTGGAATATATTAAATCGATCATGAATTCTTTTCATACCAATAAACTAAGTGACGGTCGAATATTGATTATTTAATTAGAAGGGTAGGTACTATTTGTTTTGTAGATTCCGGGAAGATTCTTTAATTGCTGTAAAGCCACTGTTATAACGTTATAGATATAATATTATTGACTGTCTCGTTGGTCTAGTGGCTTGATATAAGGCCGCAGACTCGGTGGTCCTGGGTTCAATATTCAGGTCGGGCCAATAAATAGTTATTGGGGTTTTCTGTCAGAAAATTCTCAGTAGCAGCCCGGAGTCTGGAAGTTGGAAGTGTTTACACTCCCGTGCCTCGGCAAGCACGTTAAGCCGTTGGTCCTGCGCCTGAACTCTTTCCGGTCGTGTCGGATTGCCGGCATAAAATTTTGCATTTTTTTATTTGAATTTAAGTATTCTAGAAAATTTTAGATTTAAAAATAAATACAATAGATTTACTATAAACTAACGATCTTTACTATTACATTGTGATAACATAATCTGTGTTTACACAGATAAATCAGCTTGAAGATATTTTTGCGTTTGTAGTAGTGTAGTACACGCAGTGTCTAAAACCCGCATAACCCAGTTTATGCTCGCTACCACGTGGATAGTACTCTTGTACAAGTAGCGTTAGAAATATTATATTTGAATTAGTTCATAATTGAAAAATATGGAAGATAGTGAAAACTTACGTCGCAAGCAAATGTCACAATGTATATGAATACTAAAATGCTTTGAAAAATTTGAATACCATAAATTTACTTGGTGGTAGAGCTTTGTGCAAGCTCGTCTGGTATTCTACCGCAAAACAGCAGTACTTTGTACTGTCGTGTTCCGGTTTGAAGGGTGAGTGAGCCATTGAAATTAAAGACACAAGAGACAAACCATCTTAGTTCCCAAGGTTGGTGGCGCATTGGCGATGTAAGCGATGTTTAACATTTCTTACAATGCCAGTGTCTAGGGCGTTGGTGACCACTTACCATCATGTGGCCCATATGTTCATCTGCCTACCTATACAATATAAACAATGTAGATAAATACATGATATTGAAAACGTAACATCAATTTCAAAAGTTCAGCATTGATATTAGGTTTTAGATATATGTATGTACATATATAGAAGATATTATACATACCGAAAACGAAGGTGCTACTGCTCTAACTAATAGTATTTAAGCCAGACAAAATAAGTGATGAGTTAATCGTACAAGTAAGCATTTTAACGGCTGGCTGGTTTACGTTTCTTGGCTGAACTATAATTAACTGATAATTACCATATTGACTATATATTACCATGGCAAAATTTCGAGCAATAATTACATCCTCAATAATTATTATAATAATAATGATAAATGTATTCATTTGTGTTAACCTTAGAATAGAATTACTATTGGAAATGGTACGAGTATGCTGTATGTTTATACCACATTTTTTATTTAGATATTCCACTCACGGGGAACCCCCGTCAGGAACGAAGTTCTTTGCTGTATGTTTTCGACTCAAAAAGTGTTTTCAATGTAGATTTTACTTAATTGTTCATATTGTATCAATTATATTAATTGATATAATTCTTTTATTCAACTCCTCTAATCACAGACTAAGAAACCATTGAAATTTATAAAGCACAACTCGGTTTCTGGACGATTCTTCACACTAGAAACTCAATGCGATTTACGCGTTTTTAGTGATTTTCTGATTTTTTTTTTACTCTTATCCATAAGCATTATCTTAAATTCGAATGTTCCAGGCGTAAGTTACATTCATTGGCTAATTGTGTGACTTCTTTCAAGGTTATGGAGCATCGTTTTCTATATAATTTCTTACCAAACCCCGACCTTCGATTGCGAGAGACCCTTAATACAAATTCACCTCGTAGTCGGCGAAGAAGTACTTGTGTCGGTTGAAATTCTACCACGTGTATCCAACAACCCGCATTGGAGTTCCTCAGATTGTTATATTTTTATAAACCCCTATCAAATATATTAAATTATTTAAAACGTGTATACTACTACCAGTTATCGATATCAAATAAAAAGATAATATATATTTTCATCTGCAATAGACGTTTTTATTGTTGCATGTAATTGGCACATAATTAAGACAACATAAGACTAGTTTAATTCCTAGACAAATTCAATTATTTTTTTAAATAAAAACTCAATTAGAATAAAATAACATAAAGCAGTATCGCGCTTTTATGAATTATTTATCTTTAGGCCAAGCATCCACAAGTGCCTAGCTTTGCGCAACACAACTATATTATTATATTAAGTAAAATTAATTGTCTGACGTAAATATACTAATATTGTGGTAAATAAATAGCGTTTATTTTTATAGACAAAATATAATCAACGTTCAAATAGTTTTTCAAAATTTTTAAAATTTATTCGCGTCATACAAATTCGATACAACTTACATATATATATATATGACACACGGTCTAGTTTTGTTTTTCTATTGCATTGCGATTGCAATGCAATTACATATTTGTATTCCTCAAAAACCTTTTAATATATACATAGATACAATAGCTAATGATGTAACTGCCCAATTTATTTAATTTTAAACTAAGCATTTTAAGTATGCATTTTTATATTTCAAATTATTTTAACTAAAAACATTTAGCAAATATATGCTATACTGGTGCTATGTATTACTATTCTTTACAATACGGTGGTCAGTCAGACTTCCTGTTCACGCTTCTAAAAGAAAAACCGAAAGTATTATGACTATATTAACACTCACAATCTTATTTATACGATTTTATTTCATCCGCTTTAAATATTCGATAAAAAACGGTGATGAATTTAATGAAGCTTCACTAAAACGTTTTGAATATAAACTTTTAATACGCCTTAACGTTTTTATTATAATTAACAACAACCAATATTCATTCTAAATGTTATTATTTTTATTTAAATTAAAAAATACCAGCATTGAATCCCTACTTCAAAAATGTCAAAAAGATTCTCCTTGAAGTTCGGAGCTTAACCCACCACGCTACACAACGACTTGTTCAGTCCAGTAGAGGGACGATTACAGATATTTGTCCAAAAATACTGTAAGTGTGCCTCTACAATTCATAAAAAAGTCACGACTAAGAGAGGCGCCGTTCTACTTAGCTAAAACAACACAACTTACGGACCATCTTGAATGTATTTAAAATACCTAAAATATGTATCACCAATACAAAAAACATCTCAATATAATTAATGAAGTTATCTCGTAACGTCTCTTAAAATCCATATATATAATAGAGTCTAATTTACCAACGCAGTAATCATTAAGATATTTAAAAATTAAAATCAGATAACAGGTTCACGCGGTCGTAACTAATGTGAATCGAAACAGATTTTATGTTTAAACGTAATAAGGTTGCCAAGAAATGTTGTAAGCGAGTTTCGTACTTTTTATGTTCGCCTTAATTAACACGGAGCGGCATTTTGTACAGATGTGTTTTAGTTTAAAAAACAAAGTATGCAAAGTACGATTGAGCCGGCTTTCCATTGATGTGAAACGCTATACAAAGCTCTAGACATATTATGTCATGTCATTCTCCAGGTTCCAGGTTCCTTTTTTAAATTGATAAACTTACGGACGAATACTGAAACGTCACTTAAATATTAAATGCAACTTAAATATTTGAAACGCCGTTAATTTAAAATTTCGCATACTAATTTAGGAGCTTCTCAATGTTAAGTAGCGTTTAACTTTGAGGAACGTTTCAGTATCCGTTAGGCAGATTGGCAGATGGACCACCTGATGTTATATGGTCATCACTGACTATAATTTGGCAATGTAACTAATGTTTATATTATGTTCACTAACCTTGGGAACTGTGGTTGTGGTGTCCTAAAGGACTGTGGTTACACTGGCTTACATCGATACTAAGTTATCAGATCTATATTTTTCATTGACATTAGTTTAGTGGCTCGATAGGTAAGGTAAGTAAGTAAGGTAATAAGGTTTAAGTAAACAAAAAGTGTTAAGCGACAATAAAATAATGGACGTTGAAGACGGTATATATTACATTTTATTTTGGAGGAAGGAAGCTAAGAGCCAAAAATGTCATCTTCATAACATTCTCACTAAAAATATAGTATTAAAATACGAATATACAATAAGTAACTTGTATTCTAATTCTTAATAAAAATAGGCAAATTCTCATGGCTCATGGTTTCAATCCCTTCCGTTTTATATTTGGAAGGATAAACATCACAAATATGAGAAATCACAATTAAAATATAAATTAGAATTCATCACTTGCAGGTTGACTTCGTTCGACTATCCCGTATGAACATTATTATCTATATATTATTACCGCAAATGTGATTCCGAGATGACTCTAACGGTCGACTCATGGATAAAGCTCATTACTTTGAAAATTGCAAATATTGTTTGAAGCGTAATTTTATTACGATAGTCTAAGTTGCCTTTAACCATATAAATAAAACACTTATATAAAACTTTAATAATAAATTTCATATCACAACATATGCATATAATAGAGACAGACGTTATATTGATCGAAAATTAATTATAGAATAATATATTAAGTGGCAACACTGATTTTGGGTTTTTTTATCAACTTAGAATTAATAATGATTAATAAAATGATACAGATACTATTAACACAAAACATATTATTATTTTATAGGATATTATAATTATATATCGAGAAAGTATTTCAATGTAAATAGATAATAGAAATTCGTTTAAAAAAAAGCAAATCAACGCTTCGACGCTGATAAAGAGCAGTCTAAATTCAAATTAAAAGTAAGTAGTAATCCTTGTCGATGATTTACAACTTTATCATTTCGCTATTAGATATTTTATGATGAAAAAATCTGCAATACAGCAGAGAAATCGTATATACTTCAGTCAATAGACTTTTTTTAATATTGTAGAGTTTAGTCTCGCCAATCCATTAGCAAGGAGGCCGGATTGCAGTTTGGAATCAAAAGAAATGCTAGGAAATTATTTTGACGCTCTAGGATCCATACTTAATCATTTACATTTTTAAATTTAAATTATAAATACAAATCGGTGTATAATTTTCATATATTTTCAATGTAATTATAGTCTTTTGGGAATATGATGGATTCTTTTGAAGCTAATTCTTAAAAAAGCTTCAAACCCTCTCCAGAGGAGAGGGACCTTTGCCCAAGATTAGAATATTTAGTTACTTAATTGCTAAAACTACTAAACTCACTCACAATCAGAAAGATTAATTGGTAAATGGATATGGATACACTGATTATTTTACCAACAAACGGTAATACTTCATAATTATTGCTCCGTTTCAGTTTTAATGATAAGTGAGCCAGTGTAGTCATCTGATATAACTTGGTACGCAGCGGTCATTGTGTATGGTGTTTGAAGTGATTATTTCAATATTTCCCGAATCTCGAAGATAGCGAAACAAAAATAATACAAAATATCTGCTATACTGCTTGTTTAACATGTTTACGCTATCAATACAAAAAAATAACCGTTACGAAATACATCACAACACGTGCTCGAAACAATAAAAAGAAATTTTATTTTACTTCTACCATCTATAAATTAATAAAAACAAAGCGCAGGGAACTCTCGCCAATGGATCAACTGTTTTAGAACGCCATTTTGTTTTTACTAACAACATCGTATTTAATGACATTTCGTAACGTTTTCTCTGCTATGCAATAATTAGGTACGCAAGGTGTCATTATGCGAAGGACAAAAAGTAAAAACGAATACTTAAAATTAACTATAACCTTTTCTGGCTATATAAAATTTAAAACCCATTTGATGTGGCAATAAGGTTAAAAAAATATTTTACTTTTATACACTGTAATTAATATATAATAACATAATATTTTACAGAATGGGTGCAGCGCTTTACAGCGCGCGGCAGCGGACGGGCACGTGGACGTGGTGCGCGTTCTTTTGGAAAACGGCGCTGATCCCAACAAACAGGATAACGTAGTAAGCTGCCTTATTTATTCACATGGTGAAACCATTGTCCACTGCGCTTTTTCTGTGACAACCTCGCTCAGTAACTAAGATTTTGATACTTTTCATCCCAATTTCCAATATGGAGATAATTATGCTCATGGTTATACGATGACATATTAAACTAACTAGTATATATTTCTTTTCTTCTAACACTCAGCACGGCAACACAGCTGCGCACGAGGCGGCATGGAAAGGCTACTCCCGCACGGTGGCTCTGCTGGCGCGCCGCGGGGAGCTGGGTGTGCGCAACGCGGCCGGCTTCGTACCGCTGCACCTCGCCACGCAAAACGGACACAACCAGTCTGCAAGGGAGATCCTGTTGGCGGGCGCACCACCGGATTTGCAGAACAACGTGAGATTCATTACTTTAAACATATTCTAATATAGGACAAGTCATAATTACCTTCAGACTTTGTCAGATATGAACCACCACATGGAAATTCTAATAAATTATTTATCTCATTACAGTATGGGGACACTTCTCTCCATACCGCGGCGCGCTACGGCCACGCTGGAGTCACCCGTATCCTCATCTCCGCTCAATGCAGAGTATCCGAGCAGAACAAAAACGGGGACACTGCGCTTCACATAGCCGCGGCCATGGGCAGGCGAAAATTAACACGAATACTACTCGAAGCCGGCTGCGACAAATCACTGAGAAACCACCAGGGTGAAACGGCTAGAGACATCGCTGCAAGGAAAGGGCTAGAAGAAATCATCAACATCCTTAACACGCCTGTCGCTAAACAGCCCAAAAAGAAGGAGAGGCATAGAGACAAAAGTAAAGAAAGGACGATTGATGAACCGGATGATGCTAAGAGAAGGGACAAGAGTAAGGATAAAAAGAAAAAGAACGTCCACTTTGAGAACCCGGCACAAGTTCACTGGTCTCCATATGGATGTCATTACTATCCAGATCCTAAATATTTCCCGAAGCCGAAGTTAAGCTCGTTACCCACCGAACCGTTAAAAAAAGGCGAGCAGTATTATTTGGACTTAGCGGGTAATATCAAAAAAGGTCCAATCGGGGCTGGATATACGTGTTACTGTGCACCGTTTTTCAGACACATGGAGGAAAAACTAAATGAAGATAAGAAAGATTTGAAACGCCATATTGATAGGGCCCATGAGAAATTAGACCAAAAAGTGACAGATTTGGAAATGAAAACTCAAGGGCAGATATCCGAATTAACTAGATTTGTAGCTGCAGAAAGGGCTATGTGTAAGGAAAGACATAAGCACCTGGAGCAGTGGTTAACAAGAGGGATGATGTTCAGAGCGTCGGAGAGGGTTAAAAAATTAGATTTTAGTCCTAAAGGGTCTGTAGATATACCACCGATAAAGAGAACAAGAAGCTTGGAACTCTTGGATGCAAATAACGAAGAATGGAATGATGTAAATAGAATTATTCAGAGTTTTAACGAAAATGTAGAACAATGTGAAAGTATTGCCAAAGACCTCGATCACAAACCAACTTCTAAAAGCTCAGATGGACTAGACAGTAGATCGCCGCACAGTCCAAGACGAAAGCATTTGCTGAAAAATTCAAAAAGTAGTGACCAATTAGACGCCGGATCTAGTGCGTGCTCCAGATCTCCATACAATCTAACGCCGTATTCGAACTGTAGTCAAGACATATCTAATAATATCACAGCAGAAATCCACGTCAAAGCAAATAAGGTTTCACTTTCACAATCACCAGTATCAGACGTTCCTATTTATAATGATAGATACATTTCCCCTTGTCGACAATCTGCCCCAATATCGCCGAGTAGCAGTAACAGACATTCGGAATACAAAGCTAACGATCCGGATGACGATCCAAAATTAAATCAATCATTAGAAGCCCGTAATGAAACTTCTTGGAAAAGTCAAGTGCTACAGAGGACTGCGGACGATATTCGTAAAAGGGTGATCCTCGAAAAAGAAATGGCTGATGTCCTATCAAGACATACAAAGTCGTTGGACATATCTCAAGATGGATATATAAAATTTCCAAAACAACCCGATTATCGAGAAGAAACTAATGTAGAAAGAGAACCTCGAAAATCGGTACAAGAGCTAGTAGCTCAAGTAGAACATCAACAAAGGTGCACCTCGCCAGAGCGTCTGCCTTTGCAAAGAAAAGTTATCGAACAAGAGACATCAATTCAGGTTGCGCAGCCAAGTGCAAGCGTCTTAAAAATGCCTCAACAACCAATGAGACCAGCGCCTGTATTGAAAGAAAAACCACCGAAATCCAAAAGATTTAGCCTACATAATCTTATACCATTCCCAACGAGAAAGACTTTCCAAGCCCCACCCAAGGAAAATGGCAACAACTCGGAAAGTAGCGATGATGAAGACAATCCTATAAGAAGTACAAATCAACCAGGTCCCATGAGGAACACTAATCTTCTCCAAACTCTACCTCTACCGAACTACGAGACCATGTCTACAAACTCTCAGTCGCCAGCTCCTCAAGTACAACCTCAGAGTTATCCGCATGACGTGAGGATGATTCCAAAAGATGCTTATTTCCACGACATAGCAAACAGACCTGTTCACCATCAGATGCCTTACAGAGATATCGAAAATGGCCTACCGTACCCACAATATGCATGTCAGAACCAGTACGAGTACAGTGAGCCCGGAGTGCAGCAAAGCCAAGTCCAAGGCCGTAATAGAAATCCTATATACCATCACCAGACGGGAGTATTCAACGCGATGATGCAAGATCATATAATGCGGGAAATAGAACGGATACCCCATTGTTACAGCGACCATCTAGATCAGAACACGGAAGTGGAGATCGCTAACCAGAATGACCACTTTCGCGGTAATTACTACGATAACCGTCCGCCAATGTACCCAGGCTTTAGAGGGAACCCACATGGTTTGAGAAAACCAGCACCAGATCACAATCTGTTGCATAGCCGTCTTCAGTCTTTGGCCATTAACACACATTTGACGGAAACACAAAGTCAAACCGACAGAGAATCACATAACGATTCTGGATACAGCACAAAGGTATATGGCAGTTCACAAGGGCCTTCACCAAGTCTCTCTGGACACGTAGACGACAACTTATCAGGCCAACGAATTAGCGTTCTGCCAAACAAAGATGGCGGACAACTGGGTGCTTCGAGCTTAGTCTGAAAGACAAAATTTTATACGTAATATTAAAGTCTGAGCCAGCCATATTATAAAAAAAATGTTATATTTAATTATTAACAATTTTTTTTTATCGCACGCGCACATTTTAATTAGTGACATATACTAATAAAGGTAAAATATTACGATTACTTAGAAACGTCATTTTTTTATATAATAAAGTACAAATTTAAATTAGAAACGAGAGATGCCATGTTTCACAATACTTTGTTAAGTTAATTAATATAATGATTAGATGTAGTTACTTATACGTTTGTAAAAAAAAATAAACGTAATTCAGTCAATTTGTTTTTCAAATTTCAAAATAATTTGAACAATTTAATTATTAAACAACGTTAATTGAAATACACATGATTATTGTAAATAATAAAAAACAAAATTGGACAATACGAAGCTAAAACTAAACTAAGATTTTTATGTAATTTTTCATTCGGCTTTTTAGATAAATAACAAAATTAAGGCCGCAAAGCAATCGCACATCACTTACATGCAGAGTGTAACAAAATTCGTGTCCGACCCGTGAAGTGGTTATTAGGTATCGTGAGTCGGTTCTATTTATGTAAAAAAAATTAAAATATTATGCAAAAAAATTACCCATAAAAAAAAATTATTGACATTTTCAATTGTAAATGACGAAAATTTCATGGAAAACTAAGGTCATGACCTCGTGTCCGAGCTACCCGATAGGCAAGAGCTATTGAGCGCTGACGCCCGCGCCTGTTTTGCATTGTAATTGTCGTTATTTAGTTAAATTAAGTTTTATTTGGAGAACATTTTTGCTTAAAATTTTAAAATAAAACCGACTCACGATACCTAACAACCACTTCACGGGTCGGACACGAATTTTGTTACACCTGTATAGAAGATGTCTGTGATGAACGCTTTACCACCCGCTTTGGAAAATTAAAAAAACGTTCCACCCTTACTGGTACATTTACGGGCAGTATTTTTAATAATGGAACAAGAATTTGTTTTATTTACATATTGTGCAGATTCTCTTGAAATAGATAACATATTAAGCATTTGAAATTTGTGTATAATTATATTTATTATATTATCTGTGTACGTTTGTACTGATTTCATTTTAATAAATGCACTTTGAGTGACACTTCTATATATTTTGTTTATTTTTACGCAACCTACATTTCAGCACAAAAAATAAGCCATAATATGTATAATGATTTTTCATTGTTACAGGGGTAAATAAGAAACAATATTATTATCTCATAATTATTTATTTACAATTCCATAAATATTTACAGATTTAGGAAAGCCTAGAAATATAATTATGACGATATCCTCAAAGCATCTCTCTCGCCCCAACTATATTCCTTATAAAACTCCCTTATACTCGTGTGGTACAGCGGAACTCCAGCCAAAACGGAGCACTTCGCTGAAACGATTCTGACGCCGATGTAATCTCCAGGCTTCGCACTCCTCATCCCTTCCTCCGAGGGTATTTCCGTTTGATCGAACACCACTTTTATATAGAATTCGTTTCTCCCCATTATTTGCCCTGTTTTTGGTACAACGCCTTCAACCAGGACCAGGTGGACGTTTCCTATTTCAGCATCATTTAATTTCTGACATTTCCGTCTGTATAATTCAATCATTCGACTGTGTCTTTCTTTTTTTACCGATTCGGGAACGTCGTCTTTATAACGTCGATACGCTGTTGTTTTCTGGAAAAACAAAACACCGAGTAGTTTTATTGATATAGATTTATTTGCTGATGATGACCTGGCCAAATGTTATGACCACCATTACTAACGGATAAAAGCCCAAGAGATTGGACAAATGTACTAATGTTTCTCATGAGAATTTCTTGAAAGAAACAAGTGACAATTTAGAGACAGATATGAAACATCGAATTTGATGGTTATAAAATGAATTATTAAAAATCTATAAAAATCTGGAGTCAAAAAACCAAAAACATGAAATTTCATTAATGAAACAAAAATATTTTTCTTATAATTATAATCATATACATAAACGGATACGCGCCAAGCGTGATCGTAATGCCCTTTGAAATCACGGTCTACGAATTGGTTTTCCCGCCAAGACGCGCCTATAGATGTTTCACAATAAAAACTTTTCGAGCGACTCGAGTCGAGATTCGATCTAAACTATCGAGATATCAATCCATATTATAATTAGCCATAAGATCGACGAAACAGTTCAGTAAAGTTATAACTAATATCACACCAACGTCACAAGTCGACGTCATTAGCTGCTTCTCTACAAAAGGAAAATTGGCAATTCTAGTAATAGTTAATTTATTGTGTTCTACAGCTGCACATTTTGTAATTTGAACTACAACTGCATGTATTATTTCTAAATTAATATAATTACCTCTCTCATGCTGTAAGGGAAGAGGAACGCCACGTTGTACTCGACAATGTCCATCAACGAGAGCGTCTCTTCGAACTCTTCGTCTGTCTCGCCGCAGAACCCGCAGATCATGTCCGTGGACAAACCGACTGACAATACATTGTTTAACATTAGTTACATCAATTGACCTTGACGTATATGCCGGGGGAATTTTTAAAATTAATCCCAATTTGAGGAATCGCTTATGAGTATTTTATACCCACTTAAACCCTACATCACTCGAAAGGTTCGTAGAGGACCAGAGACCGGCAACTCTATTAAGTTAACAAAAACGATGTTATAAATGTTCTATCGTTTGGGTTTGATTTAAAATTTTTTTATTACAAATTGTCCATTGCGAGACAAGGAAGGTCCGCGAGTTATGGACTGACAGTTGAAATTCGTCAATACGTCAAAGGGAACAGCGAAATACAACAATGTAAAACTTTGATTGAGTGTCGTACGTACCGCCGGGGACGGCCTCCCGCACGCGCTGCACGAGGCGCAGGTAGGCGTCGCGCGAGTACCCGCGCCGCATGCGCGCCAGCACGGCGCTGGCGCCCGCCTGCGCCGGCAGGTGCAGCAGCTTGCACACGTTGGCGCGCGAGCGCACCACCTGCAGCACCTGCCACCGCGCACACTACTCACCGCTATCTCTGACCAGACCTTCGACCTGTCACTATGTCTGACCGAGATTGCGAACTGTTCATGTAATTGTCCACCATATACATGTTAAAAATCCGACATACGATACCTAATAACCACTTTAAGGGTCGGACAGTGTTTTTATAACACACTGTATAAGACAGACTACAGCTGTTCATGTACTTGCTTTAGTTACACAGATTATTGTCATGTAAATCACGAATCTCTTCTACTCACGTAATGTTCTATTTCCAAAATAATTACTGAATCGTAACAGGTAACTCATATGAAGAGGCTCATATCAGGCACACCCCACAAGCAAGACTACATACCACAAATGGTGATTAATGACTTTGTCTTCTTCTACTAATGACTAATTACTAATGACAGAGAGAGATAACAGTATGTATCTTGTAAGGCTGTTTGTATTAAATAAATACATGAACTACAACTTACTTCATCGGGAAAATCTTTGGGATGTGCTGCAGTAAATCTTATTCTCATTTCTGGATCAACGGAAGACACTTTATCTAATAAATCAGCAAATCTGAGTCCGCCTTTCTTGTGTTTGTACACTGTTTTGAAACCTGATACAAAAGATTTACGATTTTAATGATGTAACCTATTAATACAATACTTTTTTATATTATTATAGGTAAATAATAACTTAATTATTTAATTTTTTTGCTGGCACATGAAATTCGATTATGACACATAAGTCTTTATTTAAAGATGAAGCTATGAAGTGTAGCTGCTTATATAATAAAATTTTATGTACATATATTGGTTAAGCAATGTGTCAGTTTGGCTCGAGTTAGAAAAAACATTGATTGTAATTCCTGTTTTACCTTCAGCTAAGTGAGTTTCATATTTCTCAGTAGGTTGAGTGACGTCTCTGTAACTGTTCACATTCTGTCCAAGAAGAGTGATCTCCTTCACACCACTCTCGGAGAGATGGCGCACTTCGTCCACAATAGAGGACACCGGGCGCGACCTCTCCCGTCCACGAGTGAATGGCACTATGCAGTATGTGCACATGTTGTCACAGCCACGCATTATTGAGCTGAAATATATATAAATACATATATAATATGTTAAACAATATTAAACTACTAAAGTAACAATCTGTAAGTAGCCCCAAATGGGCAACAAGCTCCTTACATTTTTAGAAAAGGGTTTTTCTTACTTATTCCGACACATAACCCGAATTTCCATCTTAAGCATTCAAGTTTCCTCATGCCAGAGATATGAGAACTTTATTCGAGCTGTTTTAAATAAAGCTATTAATACTTGACGAAGATCAGACGACTCGTGACATGGTTAATCGAAGCTATATTGAGCACATGACTATTATTACAATATAAATTTAACAGGAATCAACAATATCAAAAATGAATCATTTTTTAGTTTTAATTTAATTTAACATTAGAAAATCGTTTATAGAATAATCAACATACATAAAAGCAGAAATATTATCTTGATTCAATCTAACTGGTACAACATCAGCATAGGTTTCATCTAATGACAAGAGCACATTGACTGCTGTTTGTCCATTCTCGGTCAACGCTAACAAACGTGGAAGATCTCGGTAACTGTCTGGTCCAGCAACTAAAAAGAAACAAAAAATTAATAAATATAATTTATATTTAAAATCTAAATTACTAACTTTTTTTTAAGCATAAAGTTGTTATATTTATATATATTATTTCTTTATAGGAGTTTATGTCAATGCCTTCCAAACCTTATTAGATGAAATTGTGCATATTAGTGTGACCCTGGAATGTTTGAATGGAACCAAGTCAGTTTACAGGAATATATTTTTAATAACAAAATTCCATTCTTAGGAAATTGGGATAACTTATATAACACTAGAAAGAGTCCTACAGTTTGTATCAGGCATGCATCTATTTTATGATACTCGATTTAGTAATATAAATTATACAAAAATATAGTGTCAACAAATAAATAATGAATATGGGTACATTCTGTAATCAAACAATATAATTTTAAGAGCAAGACAGACCAACATCCACAGCCTTTTCTTTTTCAATTAACTTCTCCTTCAATCTCTCTGCCATACAACCAAGAATCCCAATCTTGACAGGTTTGTTTCGATTTTTGGATAATGCACGTCTATTTTTGAAACCCCTCAAATGATCTAAGCGGTGCCATATCTTATTCTCAGCTCCCTCCCTGATGGCACAAGTCATTACAAGGAATATATCAGCTTCCTCCTCTACTTCCGTCTTCTCAAATCCTTCATTTTTTAATATAGACCAGACGATTTCAGTATCATTTAAATTCATTTGACATCCGTAAACATCGAAATAAACCTTTCGTTTCGAAGTATTCTGAATGTTATTAGCTAAATAAGGTATATGAGGTGGATGTGAAAGAATTTCTGGAACTTCACTTGCATTTACGATGAATTCTTTTAATCCTGGGCCTTGTTTTAGCTTACTTTTCAAAGCACTAAGTTGTACATCGGATTTGCACCGACATTTATATGATGCCCTAACATATCTCAAAAGTCGTTTTCCATTTTGCAAAAATAACATTTTGGTTTGGATATTAACGAGGGCATGTAATTCAGTTTATGTTGTTTATTCTATAACAATTAACCAGTATTAAAATATTAAATAACCAAAATAACCTACAACTAATAACTATGTCAGCTGACATTGGTAATTGACACATAAAATGCAAATGTGTCACACTCAACGCAAAAATCTTACAGCCTATATTTAAATAAAACTAATTTTATTTATTTTGTTTTTAACATTTACATTACTTAACGAATGATATATAACATAAATAACTCTAAAAGTTAAAAATAAACAAATTCTTTTTATGATAATGATAATTTTTTTTTCTATACTTATTATTTCATTATGTTAAATTTTTCATGAATAGTTTAGACATTTAGAAAAATTACATACATTTAATAAAGTTTGTATTCATATTTAAAAAGTAAATAAAAACTTGCAACTTTCATGTCATGGAAAACGCATTATAAAAATAAAAAACAAAATGGCCGTTTCTTGAGTTAACGTCCTGTAATCCTTATTTGCGTTGCGTAGAAAATGCAAATTCCACTCTGTTTCTTTTTCTTTAATGATTGAAAAATAAGAACGATAAATAAGATGAGCAGTCGCTACAAAGAACACAAAGGTATTTGAATATAGATGTTGTAAAATGTAAAATTTAAACATCCTTTCACTAGAACTCTTACTTAAATATATATATTTTTATTTATCTTTGCCAGTGTTTTCGCATTGGCAGGGTCTTCGCGATCGTCGCGTGATGATTATAGAAAACACAAGAAGGATGAGAAGCGGTCGAGGTCCAGATCGAGGTCTCCAAGGCGAAATCGTTCGCCGCCATCTGCCTCCAAAAACTTATCAGAAAGACCTAGCAAAAGTCAGGACAGAGCTATAGAATATGAAGGTACGATACTCATATTATCGCTTTTTATTGAAGTAAACCATAAGAATAATACAATAAAATCACTAGATGACAATGAAATTATCTTTTAGACATTAAACACATGAAATACACATGTATGTATTAAACTTAGTACATACATGTGTATTTCATATTGTAATGGAAAAAAAGTAGTCATGGTAAAAATAATAATTGAAGTGAATATTTAAATAGTTCACCCAATGTGATAAACATAATAAACATTTGAATTTTCTTTGAATGTCAAAAATAATTCAAATTCCAACAATTTAATTTTTTATTTTAGAAAAGAGACATTATTCTGGTGATAATTGGGAGGAATCTGATGAAGAAGTACCAATACCACCCCCTCCACCTCGTATCAGCAAAATTTCCATTGGTTTCTCAAAATCTAAAGCACCAATAAAAATGACTCTTGGTGCATCATCAAAGCCCATTGATAAACCTAAGCCAACAGTCGCATCGGTTTTCAATTCTGATGATGATGATGAACCTGAGGAAATGCCGGCCGAGGCAAAGATGAG
This sequence comes from Nymphalis c-album, assembly GCA_963151315.1. NCBI lineage: Eukaryota > Metazoa > Arthropoda > Insecta > Lepidoptera > Nymphalidae > Nymphalis > Nymphalis c-album. Next base: position 1,471,058 of record OY720602.1, on the reverse strand, counting down.
GATGAGGAATATTGGAAGGTCTGTTATTAATGTTATTATAACATTTGTTTTCATGTACTTTGTTTAAGAGGTGGATATGTCATTGACCTTGCTAAGTTGTGAGTGACTAATAAATATGCCTTGTGTAAACATGACGCTCGTGTGTCCTATTTGCTAGAAATGTTACAGATCTGTTCAGCTTCAAGTTTTATATACCCAAAAAGGCCACTGTACAAATAACCTATTCTTAATAGTGATTTGTTATGTTTTTATAAACTAATTTTAGGTAGTTAATAATAATTATGTCCTCAGAGAAACTCCAACGTCAGCCGGTCCCAACTCATTTGGTAAAACAAAACAAGGCTTCTGTGATGCCAAGAAGGTATTTGAGAAGAACCTAAAGCAGGCGTTGGAAACTGCAGATAAACCACAAATCAAGTTCCCACAGACAATCTATAAGATTAAAGGGCCATGATGTTTAATTTATAGTCTGTATGTAGAATTTATATAATTTGTTTGTCTTATTAATTAGAATGTAATCATTTTAATAATATATGTTTCTGACTATAAACACCCGTATTTTAACTAAATTATAAATATGAAATTTAATGTACAAGTCTTAGTTTTCAATTTAATTAACAAAATCAGTGAACAAGCAGTCATTCATTAAATAATTTGAATGTTGATATATATTTTGGAAATTACTTGACAATCATGTTACTACATTCCTTTTTTATTACAAATTTGGCAGATATCCATCAAAAAAATATTTAAATGTTCTCTCTCTTTGGGAAGGACAGTATTAATATTACTGTTTTTTATATAATAATTCTTGCAATGCAATAATATATTATGAATTTACATACATATTGTAAATCTTTAAAATAATATTAAAAATGGTGTTTTTATGTATCATGTATTTTAAATTGATGCTAGAATTGGAAATGTGTTTTAGATACAGAAAATGTTTGGAAATATTGTTAGCCATAACTATTTATGCACCTATAACCAAATATCCGGTCAGTCTAATTTGTAGAAATAGTACACAAGCTATTAGATAAATAACACCTTGTTTTTAACATAAAATTATATACAGGAACACATTTAAAAATCAGTAAAATTTAGAAAGTATTTGATATTTTTAGTAATCATTGTATATTATTTGAAATTTTGACTTTCATTATAAGCCTCAAAATAAGTACTATCTTTTATTTGACATTTTGTACCCTGATTCATCGTCTCTTTCACTTAAGACTCATAACATAGGATGTTAAATAAATCAAAGTTGATTTAATAAATATGAGAATATGTACCATATAGTCATAATTACATACTGCAGAGTATGTAGTAATATCACAGGTCTCTATTTATTGAAGACAAGTTATCATTATCATTAATTCTCAAATATAGCTAAATTATATATCACTTTGGAAGCATGTGATCTGTTAAGTAGAAATAAAACAAATTGATTGGCTTTTACATTAATTTTTTAATTAAAAATTACTTCCTCTGTACATTTTGCGGTCTTGCCATGTCCCTTGGGAAGTTACTCTTGGGTGGTGTACGGATACGCCTGTCCTTCTTAGACCTGTTACGGACTACCTTACTGTGGATTGCGCATGATACGCAATAATGCAACTTTGCATACAGCTTAGGGAGCTGGAATGCTGAAAGCAAAACACATAATTAAAATAACTATAATATACAAAATATTTTTGAAAGATTAAACTACTTATGTTAGTTGCAAGGTTATTTTTATCAACATTTTTATATTAGGCAGAGAAATTTAAGCAGAAGAATATTTTTCTTTGTATCTGCTTATAGTTGGGCTATGAGTAATAAAATTAACTTTAAAAGTATAAGTATTAGAATATACAAGAAGTCATACTACACTAGGAAAAAGTCAATATTTTAGTATTTAAAAGTCTAATGATTATAATACTTACAAGCATAAACGGAGGCCTCGTTGATGTCTCTGACAGCAGCCGCTTCAACGATGTTTCTGATCACAAACTTTTTGATAGCCTTGTCCTTTGGTACGCAACGCGCGCAGTTGGTGCATCTCACAGCCTTAACGTGCCCACGCCCGTGTTTGGCCCGTCCTCCGTTACGGCGTTTGCGAGTCTGAAAACAAAATTTCTTTCTTGAAGCCACATGTCCTTAATGCTTGACAACCACCACGCGTTCAAATTCTATCAATATCACTGAAATTTCTAATTAATTTCCACTAGGCGCTATTTATATTCAATTTCGATTCAGTTAATTAGTTTTTTAAAGATAGTTTATTGACAATATATTGATATATTTAATAAAAAGTTACGCACCATTTTTATAACCTCCGATACGGTAAACGAAGAACGACGGAAAAGAATCTTTTGACAGAGACAATTAGGAATGAACGATATTAAAGTTCCGGTCATAGAGTTATTTTGGTTGTCTATAGCGTTTATCTATCAGTTCACTTCAAGTCCGCTTTATAAATAATAATTATCATATATTCTTATGCTTAGACTTAAAACTGGCAAAAAAGCTAACGAGCTGAGTTAAATTCAATTTCATTTAAACTTTTTTTATGCAATGTTGAAAAAAATTTACAATACGTTTGATTTGCGTAAAAAATTAATGAAGTTTTTAAATGCTAAGTCATTCGTTCATTCTACTTATGAACTTCGAAAATTATAAGTTATCTGTTCTTTTTACTTTTTATTTTACGTTTTTGTATATTCTGTCGTCATTTCATTAAAAAAATATTTCATTCAATCGTTGCATGTAATATTATTTTTGTTGCTAAATAGAGCTAGATTTGTATAAATTATATTTGTTTAGCTTTTTCTCGATTTTTTATTATTATAATTAATATAGATTCACTTTCAATTTTAAAGCTGTGCAAAAATATTTGTGTGTCGTCATTGACTGATCATCTGAGTGTATATCCATTTTATCATAATCAGTGCTATAAAAATTCTTCAAATTGCGATGTGGCGCAGGTAGTTAATATTAATAACCGCGTGTGAAATGTCACATCATGGATGCCCAGAGAGACTTTCGAATAGATCGAAGGGCTTTCAGGAAGATGGGTCGAGCCAACCCACGATGGAAGTTTTGGTCGAAACCCTCACTGGCACCGCGTTTGAAATGACCGTATCGCCTTCAGACACCATTTTCGCGATTAAGTCCAAGATATTTAGAGTAGAAGGTGAGTTTTAGCATATTCGTATTACACAATCTTATTTCTCGGTAAGAAAACGACTTGTTTATTATGCGTCATTCCAACAAAGGATAGCTTTGTGCTACGTAAACTTAAACAAATGCAATAGAAATTTATATTAAACAAAAAAAACATCTGCTTATCATATTTATATGAATAGTATAATAGTAGTAAGCTTTTCAAAACATATAACGATTCAGAAAACAACATAATTATGTTTTGAGAAAACAATAAGAAAATATTCGTTTATAGAACAACAATCGCATAATAAATAAATATATTTTTTTTTGAATTATTTGAATATCATTAAATAAGTATGTGCATTCATATCTCATTTGTGTCTTGAGTGTCACAAATATCAATATTTTATGTGTATATTTCTGTATTTCATGCTGTAAGAAACTCTTTCCACATTAGTTGATTGCAATACAGTCTTTTGTTTAAAAACAAAAGCTAATCACTCGTCAGAGGATGATAATTGTGAAGTAACAATTATCTTGACAAATATTTAAGTAGATTTAATCTTATATTGGTTATATGTATTATTACTCCAAATTTGTATTAATAATCCCTAATATAAAATAAACAATTATATTTTAGGTTAACATAATTAAATACATCACTTATTTAAAATGTTTTGTGTTCAACAAAGATTCCAAATTCTTTCAAATTTCTAAACATTACAAATGAAATATAATATATACTATGAATGTATATCTATACTTATTGTTCTATTTCATACAATATAATTTAATTGGTAATTTATTTCTGTATTAATTGTTACATCATATTGGCTGTTTACACAATTTCAATTGCTAATCAAGTTAGCTGTCCACATGGCTACAATTTAATTACTTTAACCATTCACCTTTTTTGTAGTTATTTATGAAACCCCTAAAGGTTAAAAATTAGGGGAAATTTTTAATGGATGCAAATAACATTTGATGTCAGATGTTTTTGTTAAAATTGTTTATTATTTACTCTAACACTAGATGTAACTACTATATGTCTGAAAATTTTAGTCCGATTTTCAAATGGACAAGACCATGTGACAAACTTTATTTTCAGATTTATTTCCAACTGTTTTTCATAATATTATATTATGTTTAACAATACAAGGTAATTGTCAATCAAATAGTGTTGTATTGTAATTGGTTTTAGACTTTTTAATTTACAAACTTTTTTTAAACTTAGTGTTCTTGACTTTTTATGTAAAGGTCACAGCAGATTCATTCCTCATTTCTACAAGATTGAATGAGTGCCAATACAGCTGTTTCAATTTGTACAACACGAGGAAACAAAATTAATTGCCCTTAATACGAATACCTATAGTGTACATGCAATACGTAATATAAAAAAATTAAAGGTGTTTTTATCTCAATGCAATATGAAACATAAACAACTTATAATATATCAAAATATACTTATTTTTCATTCTGACTATATTATATATAGAAATAGAAACATATAAAACCAACAATGTTATTATATATATATAATATGTATTAAGTCCTATTATGTCAATGATGTGAATGAGAGACATGACTCAGTGATTCATCAGATTTGTTTCCTCATAGCTTTCTTATTATGTGGCAAAATATTTTATATGATTGGATACAGAGGTAATATCAAACTGATTGAGTCATAAAATTTATATACACTTAATCAGGATTCAGGACTACTCTACTTTTTTATCAACATATATTTATTAATATTCATTTGGTAATTGATTATAGAATCAACTATTAATATTGTTGTCAAAATACAAAAAAAAATGGAGTCTTATGTTTCCCACACAACAAACTTGTATGATATATTAACATTTATCTGTTAAATTTGAAAAAAATGTTGTTATAGTCCAAATGTGTGCGCTTATGATGTAGACTGCTATCCGTAGGCGAAATTATATAAACTATTGTTAGTGTTCATTCCATGTCTATTTAAAAATGTTCAATTTTGTTTATAACTGAATCATCATAAAACCACCATTTTTTTATATAATTATATTTTCATAACAATATCGCAATAAAAAAGGAAAATTAGAAGTAGATGGAAAATCTAATTGTTTTCGTCCTTTCTTTTGCGTTATATTATATTGAATACGAATAAGTTTATCAGTCGATCCCCTGTGTCGGTTTCAGGCATCCCGGTGTCGCAGCAGCACCTGCTGTACAACCTACGCGAGCTGGACGACGCGCGCTCGCTGCGGGAGCACGCGGTGGGCGACGGCGCGCGCCTGCGCCTCGTGCTGGGCCTGCGTGGCGGGCCCGTCTCCACGCGCCGCCTGCCGCCCGCCGATCCGCTCCGCGACATCGAGCGCTTTCTCTACCCTAACAGATCAGATGAGTGAGTTTCGTAAAATTTATTTTATTATTTGCATTTTTTATGATTAGTTTTTTTATTTCCTTGTGTTACTGATCCCATATTTATTTTTACAATAAGTTCCGTAATATACACAAATATGTTCAATATCTTGGTGTCTGGCTTTATGAATGCTTTTTGAAATATAACAATTGGTTCAATTGTCATTGAAAGTTAAAAAAACAGACAGACAGAATCACTTCCGTGTTTATAATATTAGTATAAATATTGTTAAAACTTGTGGAACTGAAAGCATTAAAATTAATGTTTATATATTTGTAACATTATTATGAGTCATGTTATTTAAAAAATATATACACAGGGACAAAGTAATTTCATTACATATTTCCTTCTATAAGTGGAATAAACATGACATGAAATAAGTTCTCTATTTCCTATTTAATTTATAATAAATAAATAATAATACAACACATTAGATGTTTTGTTTCATGCAGAGTAAGCTATGTGGATGACTAAACATTTAAGTCACTTCAGTTTTTTTATATTGTAATAAGAATTTAATTCATTTGTTTTGTCAATAAAAAAATATGTCCATTTTAGTAATTTCCTGGTATCTTTGTAATGAACTAGTCTTTCTGGGTAATACTGTTTTTTTTTTTATAAAATAGAAAGTTGGATGGTAAAATAGGCCACCTGATTGTATGTAGTCATCACTGCCTCTCTAGACATTGATTCTGTAAGAAATATGTTATAATGTTAAATGGTAGAATATTTGATGAGTGGCTCATAAAACTTACCACATATAATACTGCAAAAAAAAACAATATTTAGTATTGTGATGTTCTAGTGAAGGGTGAGTGAGTCATTCTAACTACAGCCATAAAAACCATAACATATTTTTTTCCAATGTTTGTGACATTGCTGATGCAAGGGATGGCTTATATTTCTTTCTTAAAAACATTTCCTTTCTAACATTTACCTTCTAACATTTCAAAATTTTTGTACAACATTTTCTGAATTTAAATTAAAATCACTTATATAAAAAACATTATACCGAAACATTATATGTATGTGTGCATGAGTGACAATTTCAATGCAAATTTTGTGTCCTAGTACTCGCACTTCACTCAAAAAAAACAATTGTTATATATTGGAAATAAGGCAGGATTAATGTTATAAACATTCTAGACTATCAGCCATTTGTCGGCGTAAAAAGGAAATTCAATATACACATACTGGCAACTTTGACTCACCCATTGGCTTAGTCTCAGTCAGGCAGTATGAGCTTTGTTTACGTGTAATGTAAATAGCTATTAAGATTAGATAGAAAATATTGAATATAACTGAACATAAATGTGTTGTCAGAGAGGAGGGCGGACGCGGCTGCAAGGCGACCGTGCTCGTGTTCCGCGAGGGCGAGCGCGTCAACCTCGTGCGCGTGCGCGAGAACCGCGACGGCACCTACTCGCCGCTCGAACGCGCTGACTGTAAGTGTCCACTACCACACACACATAATACATACATAGATTTTTGGACATGACTGATCGATAGTGATGTGGAATTAACACATTACATCAAATATTTACTAACAGTATAATATTTATTAGACATTTAAAATGTAATAATTAGTAGTTAACTAATCGAAATAAATAGGAATGATTATTGAAGGAAACCCTATCATTATAGATTCGTCGCCCCCGAGCCGGGCGGGCACGAGCGGCGCGGGGGAGGGGGGCGCGCTGCGGGACAACGCCGTGACGCTCGGGAAGATGCTGGAGCTGCGTCGGCGCATGGAGACGTTATCCGTGCGGCGCCGCGGTCAGTGCGCCACCACCACCCGCCACCACCTGCCACCCGCCACATTACTGTACCGTCGTCTCTGTCCCGCAGGCGAGGCGCACGACATCCAGAAGACGCGCAGCGAGGAGACGCTGTCGGCGCCGTCGCTGCTGGAGGACGCGCACTTCGCGCCGCTCTACGACGGCCGCTACACGCGTTACGATTACGACTGCTCCTTCGCCGACCGCTACACGCTACTGCCGCCTATCGCCACGCGCGCCGACTCCGACCAGTCCATCCAGGACTCCGTCGTCGAGGTGCGGTTCTGTCGCTCTACATTCGTTACATCGGGTCCATCTCCCTCACTCGGGTGCCGTGTCTTACTGTCTTACGTTCCGCGTCCACAGGCGTCGCTGTCGGAGGCGCTGGCGGGCTCCATACTGGTGAAGGCGCGCGAGGACGAGCCCGCCATCCTGGAGGAGTGCGACGATCCGGAGCCGCTCGCCGCGGACCTGTCCGCTGACTACGGTGAGCATTACATTTAAAACTCTCTTGTTTGTTAAGCTTAAAGTGGGGCTGACAAAGTAAAAGTACCGGTCGCTCGAGTTACTGACAAAAATGTTCATTATGTTATACTAATGGTGTAGACCCAATAAGATGTTGCAGATAATCTCACTCGAAACATTCTCATCGAGAATGTGTCGAAGCGTGCGCTCGCTCTCACGTGGCCCCCTCCCCCCTCCCCCAGGCGCGTCGGGAGCTGCGTGGCGCGCGCGCGGGTTCGGCTCGAGCTGCGCGCTGGCGGGCGCGCCCACCCCCGCCGCGCCGCGACACGCGCGCTTCTCCTCCTCCACCTCCGACCTCGAGCAGCTCAAGCGGAACAGGTACGCGGCCCATCCCACGTACCGGGTGTGTATGCGCACCGCACTCGCTCACCCGCGTCGCTTCCGCAGGATGCTGCCGGCGCTGAGCCGCCACCGCAACCGCGAGCACCTGCACCTCAGCGACGACGGGCTCGACCTGCGCCCCGCGCGCCGCGCCGCCCCCGCCGCTCCGCCCGCCGCGCCCCCCGCCGAGCCGGCCGCGCCCGCGTCCCCGCGCAAGGCGGCGCGCGCGCGCTGCGGGCTGTGCCGCAAGCGGCTGAGCGTGTCGACGGAGCACCGCTGCCGCTGCGGGGCGCCGTTCTGCGCGCCGCACCGCTACGCGGAGGTGCACGGCTGCGCGTACGACTACAAGGCGGACGCGCCGCGCCACCTGCGCCGCGACAACCCGCTCGTGAGCGCGCCCAAGCTGCCCAAGATATAGCGCGCGACCCGTGACGACTAAATTCGCAGTGGGCGGGCCGGGCGAGATCCCGCTCCGTTATGTTTCCGTTGTAAATCATCTTCATGTAATTTTTGGGAGGTGGCGAGTCGACGTACCCAAACTTTTGTACGCTTCGAACGTCCCTCGCGAACATTCGAGTGTGTCTGAACTGATTTTGAGTCGCCTTCGGACGGACACTCGCTCGATTTTATTTTTAAAATTTGTAGCGAGTCCGTGGGAGTTGAACGAATTGTGATATAATTGACCTAAATTAAGATTTAAAAAAATGTTAAAAATCATCTGCCATGTGTGTTTTTTCGTAATTAAATATAATTGAGAAAAAAGTATCAAAAAAAATTATATAAATAGAAAATTAACGTTACAAATCCTCCATGTCGTCCTCGGTCGATGGAGGCGCTTCGTTTGTGCTAGAACACTGATTTCTTTTTTGTTGTATATTAAACGTAATGTTAGATTAATTGCTTGTAACGATTATAATTTTTGCGTGTAGAGGAACGTATGTGCCCCGAGATGAGAAGTACCGCATACGGCCTGCAATGTATACTGGCCGCGCTCCACGGGTGCCGAATGGGCCAAATTTATTATTATCTGTGGTATACTTTTGTGGTTATTATTTTTTTTTAATTATTATTATTATTAGAAACTTCATGATTTGTATTAATTTAGAATCTTTACTTATTCGTATTTAGGAAATTTATTTTTGTAATGTGTATTATAGTATCGTTTTCACTAACCCATTATATATGACGAAATCAAATCTATAAATTGTCATGCTTGAAGGTTGCTGTTATTAAAAATATATTTTATATATAAAAATATATTTCGAATTGAACACCTAGTTTAAAAACGTTTTGTTTTTTTTTTCAACACAATATGCTTTTCCTAATAAGGCAACAAAAAAAGTTCCTATGTCATAACTAAATTGTCCGACGACGAAACACATGTTTGATGATATTACGAAAGAATTTACTGTTGTTTAAATATTGAATTTTCACGATTTAATGTAACAAGACTGTTGAAAAATGTACAATTTATTAACTTATATTTTATATATAGGGCATTCGACTATTCCTAAAGTCAAATTAACTAATTTAAAATCGTACATAAATACATATTATGTACACGTTTAAATATTAATAGGGTTGCCATTTTTCGGTTTAAATTAAATCTTTTGTTTTTAAATTAAAAAAATAACTACTCAGTACACATGACTAACTTCTATAACACATCCAAACTAGGAATTTGATTCATATTTCCCTTTATATTTAAATAAGCATATTTAGTAATTATAAAATTAAATTTAAAATAATTTCGTAGTAATACAAGTGAAACAATAATCAAGTTTAGTCCAAACTTAACATTTCTATCGTTTATAAGAAATCAAAGATTCGTGTAAAGTGAAAATTGTTGTTATTGATGTGTAGGGGTAACTTAATAATATTTTCATTGTAGTTTTATTCACGATTGTTATTACTGATTTATTTATCTTTATAAAAATAGTTTTAAAAACGCCATAATAAGCGTTCTTATTTTGTTCGTCAACCAATTTGAAAAGACAAAACTCGTAAGGTGGCAACCCTAGATGCTGTATGAATTATTCGAATATATTTTTTAAATAAATTCGATATAAAGCCGTACCTTTTGCCGTTTATGGGATTGTTTATCTCCAATGATAAGATTTCGTAGATTGATGTGTAGGAATGGTCTAATACCTTGTATTGAATGACCCTTATTGCACATGCATAGAGTTCATTTTAGACCGTTCGGCGCCACGGTTTCATTCTAGACGATATTTTATGTTAATATGTTTATTTGGATAAAATTTTTGGCTGATTTCGAAAATAAATATTTTAAATGCGAAAGCGAAATATCACCTCTTTTATTAAAACAAATTACATTATTAAGTACTGATTTTTATAAATATACAATTGTTTTATTTATACAACAACGTCATGTTATACATTAGTGCATCGTTTCTCAAGTACAATTATCATATTTGAGTGGTGACCGCAATTTGACAGCCAATAAATGTCCCTGCTGGAGAACGGCCACAATTCTCTTGAGAAGATTTTCAGCTTATTTCACCATGCTGTTTTAACTCAGGCTGGTATCGTTTCTCTAAGAACTATAATATAGAATATAAAAATTGAATAAAATATTATATATTTGGAATAAAAATAGTCTGTCATATTTAGTGTTATAATTATTAACAGGACAGAGGTTGGTTTGATAGCAGATAGCTATCATATTGACCTATTAATTATGGAAGTCGCTAAATAAAGGGCGTGGAACCCTTAATAAGGCTGAGAGTTAATAGCTTAAATATTAAAATTTAACATTAACAATGTAGTACAACTTAATATATAGTAACAGTTATAAATTATAATCTGAGACATCAAAAGAATAAAATTGGCACAATTTTTCATTTTTAGGAATATTACATTTTCAAACAAATACCTTACAACTTTTGGCACATAAAATACATTTTAAGTAAATCTTGGATAATCTTCTCATTATGAAAATTGTCCTTAAATTCTATAACAAAACTAAGCTTATTTAAGGCTTTGATCACACAAAACCAGGTTATGCTTTTTAGGGCATATTTAACGTTTGATATTTTTGTGTCACAAATTAAATATCTTGGCGTACATTAATCATTGTCCCGAAAAATCCGAAACTTGGAAGAAATTTGTCAGAAAACCTGATCGTCCGTTTCTCTCAATAATGATTCGAAGATTTCAACTAAACTGTCTATTCCGTCTCTAAAATTAGTGTCCACTTTCGCTTCTTCTTCGTCATTGAAGAATGCATGAACAAAATCAATGATCTTAACGGTCCCCCACGGATTTGGGCTCGGAGAGTCGCTCGAGAGTTGATCCAATAACGCCCTGTAGTTCATTTTGATCTTGGATAGTTTGTCTTCGTAGTTATGCTCGAAGGAGTGGCTGTTGTTCAGCTTCTCCAGGGCCTCGGTCCAGGGAGACTTGATCGGGGGAGGCGAGGAGAAGGATTCACGAGTGAGACTCATAGGAGAAATGGGCACGGAATTAACTTTTCTGTAAACGGGTCCTTTGGAGGAGATTTGGCCGCTAAAGTTGGAACCGGATACGGGACTGTGGAGGGAGTGGATAGATTTCCTTCGAGGTATCGACGGTCGACGACATTGCATACTTGACCTGAAACAAATAAACTGCTAAAAACAACTACAACTTGAATCCTGAAAGTCAATGCATTCCAAATTTCATAAAATATTCCGAAATGCGACGCGATGCGTGCACGTGGCCGTCGTCGCACTCACGCGGGCGCGTCGTGGGCGCAGCAGGCGCGCAGGCGCGCGGCGTCGTACACGAGCAGCAGCGACGCCGCGAACAGCGACAGCGGGCGCGCGCGCGCCGCCCAGCGCTGCAGCGCCCACAGCGCCGCCAGCTGCTGCAGCACCAGCGCGCGGCACACGGCGCCGCCCACGCCGTTCAGGAAGTTCTTGATGGCTGCGCCGGCGAAACGGAAAATATTCACCTCATTCTCCTTCGTCAGTACATATTCTGTATTCTATTTGAAGACACGGAATATGACGTTTGGGTAATATTTATTACTTTTTACGAGAAACTAGTGACTGAATCTGCTGAATATTTTAAATATTGAATCGTTATATTCCTTATTTTTAAAGGAAGTCGCATCGGACGGACTCGACTCGAAGGACGATTCTCTTCATGACTTTGCACTTGTGCAGTATAATAACTTGTCAGTTGGCTATTCTCAAAGACATAATGTCAAATTAAAAACCATTTTGAGCAATATACAGCGTGTAACATATCCCCGAGAAAAAAATTATTTACTTAAATTACGAAAATTACATGACAACACAACACCGCTCGATAGCTCTTATCTATCGGGTAGCTAGGACAAGAGGTCATGACCTCAGTTATCTATGAAGTTTTTGATTTTAAAATGTTATTTTTTTTTAAGGTTAATTTTTTCTCCTAGTATTTTTAAAATGATTCAGTTCAAGGGTTTTTATTACACATTGTAAAACAAAATATTTTTTTAAATACCGGTAACGAATCTCACCCGTCCTGACCATGGGTCCATGTAACTTCTTCCCATATTCCTTGTTATACTTCTGCAGCTTGCCCGTCGCCAGCTTGTATACTTGGTAGCCGGGGATACAGAAACCGTATTCCTCTTTACACTGTTTGTACTTGCTTTGTTCTTTCTTTATCTTCTCTTCTGTCGCGAGGGGGTCCCATGTTCTCCTGCCTAATACGATTCATCAAATATGATTTATATCATGACATATATACCACCTACAAAAATTTTACGCTACTACCGTAATCATAAATGTCAATCAATCCGGCAAAGTAACAACTATTGCTTATTACTTTTCATTGAGCTGGATAATAGCTGTTTAACTCGTAGAGTAAAGACAATGAATATGGATTATGGATATAATGAAGAACAGCGTTACTATCACAATAACGGTTTCATAACGCCATAGTCGTGGAATTCGCTGACGGCAACCGGGCACCTACGCGCTTTCAAACGGGCCCGTAGACAAATGGCTTTTACGTTAATATAATAGAATCAATAGAATAGAAAATAATAATTAATCAATGTATGAGATTGACATTCGCATTCGACATGAAATGTTTCGAACGTGTGTCTACGACTTTTTTGGCTTTTGTACTTATATGTTTTGGTTTAATGAGGAGTCAAAAGTCAAAATTCCGATCCGTTTATTCCAGGTGTGGTCGTTCCATCGTCTACCGCATGTTGATGTTCTAATCTAAATTGCGGCCAAGAGGAAATATAAAAAATTGAATATTTGTATACATCACAGTCACATATGTAACCAACCCGCTCTGGGGGGTAATCTTCGAAAGTTAAAAAAAATTACCGGCTGTTACTAAATAATTATTATATAATTAATTCTAATTAGTGGTTTGGGAACAATTACCAATTTTCACATCCATGATGCAAGGTTCTAACATCCTCTCTGTCAAATCTTCTAGCATGATGTAGTCCTGTTCGTATCCATTATAAGTGAACTTCTTACAGCCATAATACTTTGGGATGTACTTCCTAAGTTCCACCAGATCAGGATCATTGGATGACCACACACGGGTGTAGAACTCTACCTCTCGCTTCTGGCATTCCTTTATGATTGGTTTGAGGACTCTGCCGTTGCTACATTGAAGTAATCCTGTGTGATATATCGTTTTTTGTTTACTAAGCAGGCAGATTGCTCATGTAATCATGTAACGCACACATGGTAATTAAATGTATATAGTTATAGACTGAAATTAATAAACAATTTCAATGTCTGTGAGGTTTGACTTATATTATACTAGCAGTACGTAAAATTGTTTTTGAACAATGTAACGCCATAGTTCAGCCCTTTTCTTTAAAATATTTACAAAGCACACATGAAATCCTTCCTCGTTTATCGCTCATCCTGTTATTAAAAACCGTATAAAATGCGTTGCGTGGTTTAAAGAAGTAAGCAGAGGCACAGATAGAGGCAGACTGCAACTTTATTTTATACTTTTAGATTAGTTAATAGATAAAACTGAAGTACCTCGTTTATAACACAACTGTAAAAATCGTAAGTTCGATCGTTATTCATAATACTTAGCATGTGACTTCCGGCTCCTAGATTTATACAAGTATTACGCTTGATGAAAGGTCTAATAAAAACGAATAATTAATAACAAGTCTAAAATAGACATTGCTAGAATTGCTTTAAAAACCGTTACCCATATACCGCGTGTCGGTGTTGTCGTTCTTGTGCCCGGCGACTTGCAGCTCAAAGGCTTGCACTTGCAACGGGCCGGACGGCATGGCGAGAGGCTTAGCCATCATCTCATCCTCCCTCGGGCGGAGACTGTAATGAACCTGTGAAATATTTCATTTTAAATTATTTTATATTTATTATTGTTGTTCTGATTTGAAGGGTAAGTGAGCTAGTGTAATTACACGCACAAGAGACATAACATCTAGTTAACAAAAAAAGTCGGAGATTTAGACGAACACATCAAAAAATGATCCCACATAGAAAGGATTAATAGTTAATCTATCTTGGATTCGAATGGCTACGATTAACGACATACAGAATTACATACATTAGAATAGTTTAAATAAAATAATCATATTTTTAAACCTGATAAATAGATCTCTGCCTTCGCACCGGTCTTCGAGTCTTCGGTCTTTCGCCCACATCACTCATTTATTTCTTTCTGTAATAAACACGTTTAAATAAAGGTATTTTTCAATCAAACACAACCAAAATTTTCCAAAGAATAAATTTATAACAAGAAACGAGGCAGGTAGGTGTTACAAATATTAAAATTAAATGATAAGTGGGTTGTTAAGTTTTATTTGTGACAATATAAACTTACAACACAATACTTTAAGTTATAATTATTACGACGTCATAAATGATTAATACAAAGTTTATATTGATTTTAGAATAAATAAAATATTACGTATCTAACACTTATAGTCAAGGTAAAATTAGAATATTTTAGGCATCTTGAAAAAATAATGAGAATCCTGGGCACGAATAATAAAAAAAAATAAAAATTAGTTAAATTTATAAAAAATACGCCTGTCATTTATTTAATTAAAAAGTATTTACATATATATATTTAAAACTATTTTACTATATTGATTTTACAAAATGTTTAAAATATCGTTATTTATAATAAGTATGTTTTGCATGGCATATCTGTTCACAGTATCAACTTTTCATTCAATGATTCAAAATTGTTTTTAATAATACAGGAAAACAATAATAGTTAATTTAAAAAAAAATAAAGTGATTCGAAGTTTTATTTTATTTACCTTGTATTTTTATTTTAACGTTGAATTTACTATTTTTTAGACACTTTTGATTGTTTTCTTTTACAAAAACTGAGTGATAAAAGAGTGATATATATTTTATCTAATCTGTTATAAATCAACGTTGTCGGAAATTTATCGGGTTTATAATTCGCTCATCGATAAAAAGATATTTTATAGAAAAATTCTAAATCGTATCTAACGTGTCATATTGAATTATTTTATCAACATCTTCACATATGTACTTAACTTATTTGTATTTCTTAAATATATTTTATTAAATATTGGTAATTGATATATTTTGCCTGTAAATACATGTTATTGAAAAATAATCCGCACCTTTACTCTATTGTATGTTCTAGTCATTCTTCCATTGAGGAAATCCACCTCGGTACTTGTCAAATATTAGTGCATAGAAAATCGGATGAAATTTCGATACCCATTTACTTATACAGGGTTATTTTTAACGACCCAGCAACCTCGCAGGACTAGATAGCTAACATCATAAGCAACAACTTTTATTCTACGACTTTGGACGAACTCAATACATGACGAAATAAATGATTTTAGAAGTTTTTGTCGTACTGTCGTGACTCGTGACATTTGTCGGTCTATATTTCATTCATACGCGAAAGGACGACGCGACGAGTCGATCTTTGCGATGCGCGTAGATTTATAGACGTTCGAGCGGGAAATTATTATGAAATTTATTTAATTTAATTATTATGAAATTTATTTAATATAATTATTATGAAAATAAAATTTAATATCAAATTCAAATTATTTAAAAAAGTTGTTGCTTATGGTGTTAGCTATCTAGTCCTGCGAGGTTGCTGGGTCATTAAAAATAACCTGTATAATAATATTCAAAGCCCAGCAGTGGGACATTCACAGGCTGTTACAGTGTTAATGTTACTGGTTTCAGTTGGGCTTTCCAAAAAAGTATTTTAAAAATCTACGATTTAAATTTCGTTTGTTGAAGTGAATAGACCAGTTAATGTTTGAAAGATAAGCTCTTATTGACTTAAATAAAAAATGGGGTACTTAACACAACTTAGTATTCATCGTAAAACAAGGGTAGTTAATTTTTTTTAAGAACTTAAACTTTTCCTGTACATTATTCTAATACCAACGCCTGATGTTATGTCCCTTCTGCCTGTAGTTACACTGGCTCACTCACCAGAACATATAGCAACAATACTAGTTATTGTTGTAAACAACAATAGGTTAGATTAGAATATCTGATTCCTATAAATATTGGCTGTGAGCTATATTTAGTGTATTTTTTTTATATTATAACATAATATAATAGGATAACGATACCGTATTAATATAATAGGATGTGTTCAATAATATAATAGATAATTCGAATAACGTAAAAAAATAGTTTTTACTATTCAATATTTTCTTTATAAATTAAAGACTGTTCAATTAAATATATCTCTATTTATCTATCTATATTAATTCATATTATACAACTTAAGATAAATGTAAGAACATTTTTTTAAATACTAAATATATTTTTGATTCTGTGCTTTAGGAACAATATCAATTATTGTATTTATAAATTCCTTCCCCACTCTTTCTTCCATTTTTTCCTTCGCTAACGAGTTTATCTAAAATAGTTACTCTTCGAAACACGGGGTTGCCAGTTTTTTCTAACATCACAGCTAAAATAGATTTCTTGTTGTCTAAACCTGTAAAGTCGGCTAACTCCAATGGCCCCATAGGGTAACCTGCACCTAACTTCATGGCTGTATCAATATCACGGGCTGAGGCATCACCTGAAATTATGTTTTATTTTATAAATTTATCTTGAATATCTTTTAAAACTGTTTATTAAAAAATGCTTATTTTTATTAATTATTTTTTTATCTGTATTGTGAGCAGAGATGGCCCAGTGGCTACAACGCGTGAATCTTAACCGATGATCGTGGGTTCAAACCCGGGCAGGCACCACTGAATTTTCAAGTGCATAATTTATGTTTATAATTCATCTCGTGCTTGACGGTGAAGGAAAACATCGTGAGGAAACCTGCATGTGTCAAATTTCACTCAAATTCTGCCACATGTGTATTTCACTAACCCGCATTGGAGCAGCGTGGTGGAATAAGCTCCAAAACCTTCTCCCCAAAAAAGGAGAAGAGGCCTTAGCTCAGCAGTGGGACATTCACAGGCTGTTACTTTTATTAATTTATGTGCATAATAAATCCACATACTTTCGTTACGTAATATACAAAACGATTTCAAATTATTAAAACTATTTAACATGGCACATAGACTTTATATAAAACCTATTTATCTATATATATTTTATTAGAAGTGTTCTGAAATACTACTCCGCATATCTGAATGTACTCCACGTTTATGTATTTCTTATGTAAATTAACATAATATGTGTTCATGTACATTTAAATTATTTTTGAACACATTAACACGTTCACTGCCTAACAAAAATCCGAGTCTTCACGATTGTTACAGGTACACTTTTCATGCATTTATTGTAAACAAAATATACTTAAATGAAATTGTTTTTATTCAAATAGACTTTTAAAAGTTAATTTTGTTAGAAATATGTAAAATCATTAAATAGCAGATTTCTTTTTCTTTCTTGGGTATTGACAGAACGCCACAGGTCTACGTACGTGTGGCTTGGGAATCTAGAATTTACGCACGGTCTTGGATATATGTCTAGCAACCGATTCCAATTTCAGTGGTGAGGGATTGGTGCGATTGTGTCACAACTTTTATTTCGCAATAACGACCGCTGTACGTCGTTGCTATCAAATGTGGGTTTCTCTCCCAAGTATTGTGTTATTTAATCATTGTTATATCGTTTTGTTGAGTTTTGATTTGAGTGAGGATTTTCTGTTATCTTTGTTTTGTTACTAAATTGGTTTTTTATTTTTATTTTAAAATGTGTTCGGAAAACATCCATTTATTGTCATGCCTCTGGCGGCCGTAAATTGAACAGAACAGCAATCATTAAGCCGAAGTACCCCCACTACTGTAGTTGATAGACCGTGGTTTATGCCTTTGTAATAATTAACACGTAAATATTGAATCGTTATATAAATAAAACAAAAAGGCTTTAGGGATGATAATACACTTTTAAATCGACCAACACTACCATACTCATATATTCATGAACTTTAAGTTTATAGGTTTGTTACCGAATTACTCAAAAACGGCCGAACGGAATCGGATGAACTTTGAAACAAAGAACACATCATTAAAACTAATTTTCAAATTCTTATTTCAATAAAATACATTCAAACCTTGCTCGCTTTTAAAAATAGTTATTCTAAGGAATTTGCATATAGTAAGTCAACATTTTAAATATAATATAGACCAAGCAATTTTGAATCGTCAATTTACAGGAATAAAGACAATAATGCAAAAAAAAAACAACTTTTACATTGAATTGACATTATATTCATCAAGATTTTAGTATTGGTTTCCTTTATGGATTGAAAAAATGATTAAATGACGTTTTCAATGTCGCGAAGTCGATATCGGAAAGAGGTGTTATATAAATAAATAAAGATGTTCTTATGTAACTGTTTCTATTTAATAATAAAGCAAAGCTATTAACAATCGCAATGTGAATAATAAATCGAAGTATTTGTCATTTCTTCTGCTAAATAAAAGTCCGCGCGAGTTGTATTTGATGTTTGTCAAAACATTTTTATAACAACACACCTAACTCCATAAAACAATTTTAATCACATCATAAAACATCCAATGCGATAAAACAATTTATATATATTCTAAATGACAAAATGCAATTACGTCACGATAAAACAAACGAAGGAACTGAAATAATTTAAAACGCGCAAGGTCAGATAACGGCGTTGATAAAAACAAGCGAATTTATTTTATTAAACAAGGCGCGATAGTAAATGAATTTCAATTGGGTAAAGTATTTACGTAACTTGAGCATTTTTTTATTTTGAAATTTTTAATTTTGGGCTCACAAATTGGTCACCTTCGCCCAAAGACATTGACTATAGAAAATATTAACATCCCTTACATCACCAACCAATGTGTCACCAACCTTGGGAGCAAATTGGACAAACTAAATTCTGTAGCCAGTCATGGGTGTGGATGGGTTTAATAGTGAAACTAGAAGGAACAAGAAATATTTATGAACATTCTATTTGAAATAATGGGTGATCGAAAAGACTTGTATGCAAACTATTAAAAAAACAATAAAAACATAAAAAATTTAATCCAAACATATTTTAGGAAAATCAATACCTTTATGAAACAACAACAAATATCACAATCATTTCGTATATTTATAGAATCCCTCCCCAGTTTTGATTCCAAGTTTTCCCTCGGCGACCATCTTATCTAACAATTCTATTGGTTTGAACACCGGGTTATTGGTTTTCTCGTATAGAACTTGTAGCACAGATTTATTTGTATCCAAGCCTGTGTAATCTGCCAACTCTAGCGGGCCCATCGGCAATGATGCACCCAACTTCATTCCTATATCTATATCTTCTTTTGATGCGTCACCTGGGAATACATAAATAAAATAAAATATTTAAGATATATTTCAAATTCATCTAATTATATTCCAATAATTATTTTTAAAATTATCCTTTGTATATATTATAAGTAAAAGCAATCAATAAGTAATGCGTAAAAACTAAAATTACCATTAATATATTAAATATACTTACCATATATAATTATTATTTAAAATCATGCATGCATTTTTTTTAAATCACTCAAAGCCCCAAATATAAAAAATATAAGTACATATATATAAAATTATAAATAATGATTATAACATTATAATGGTATTATATAAAAATATAAACATATGTTTGTATATAATATACACCAAAGCCACCGCTAGCATTATGTATTTAAATGTGAGATAATATAAAAATATATTCTATTGTGATTTAATAAAAGCTTAACTTTTTTCACGGACCAAGTAAAAACCCTTTAAGGAATATTAACTATGTATTCCTTACTTACTTATGGCCATAGTTCGCAACTGTACGATAATTGTCGTACATGTACGATAATTCCATAACAACATACGATGTACGATGTTGATAATTATACTGAAGCGATATGATATATAGCCTAATCAAAATTACATGCTTCATAATTTTTAATATTTTTTTTAGTTTTTAACTTACTTAGTTGTTCTATCTCCAAGAAGCACCACATATCCTTGCTGTTTGCGGTGGTAGCTGATAAGTTTTAAATGACTGAGTAAAAGTGGACGACCGACCAAGCCAAACCAATAAGCCCTACTTCCATATAATTGAAATAAGCATGTGGAAACCAATACATGAGACAAAAAAAAACACTTTTGCTTTAAATTCGTTACTAATAACGTTAATTGCCAGTTGTGAATAATTAAATCATTTTTAGAAATCATTTTTATGTCGAAAATAAGTATACCGTATCGATTTTTTAATTAATTAATTTTATTTCATTAATTAAATAAACCTAACATTAAATATTAATTGTGTCCAGCAATGCGAACTAAATAATTAAACAAAGGGAAATGTAAATACTGTGTTATCAAGGCATTACTAAACAACATAACACCCTGTTCACCCAAAATTTATTTTTTGTTAATTATTTTGATGCATCTGGATTCGATTTAGTAAATGAGTTAGACATTGAAAGTGTTCTAAAAACGTATGACTTCATTCCGACCTTGGCATTTAACTTTGTACACGCCCAATAGTTTGAGCATGTACAGACACAGTCTTGTGCTTAACAAGCATAAGCACAAATTAAGCACAAGCAATTAATGCATATGTACATTATAGTATGTTTATGTAGTATATTTATACAACAATATCGCAGTGCCTAAATATATCGACATTTTATATGATATTATATATAATACACCACTAAGCATATACGCGGTAAAATTTTTAAGCATCAACAACACCATAGACAACCCACCGAAATCAATTATAATTGAACATGCACAGATTAATAAACATAGTAATGCAAATGGCATAGTAATCAGCAAACATCCTGAGATTAAAGTTCCCCATTGTTCACTGTATATGTGTTCAACCAAAAATATTTTTATTTTAGATCTTAAGTTCTCATACAAATCTTTTGTAAATTAATTATATCATATACTATGTAGTTGATAAAAGGGAGATGACTTGTTAATCTAATTTCTCTATCAGCTAAATGACCATATCCAGATTTTAATATAGTTACCTCTCTCAAACATCCTCAGTGCCTCGGCACTGTATGGCCCAAGCAATCTGTTGACCACAAATCCTGGGGTGTCTTTACAAGTAATACAAGTCTTCCCAACAGATTTGCCCCATGCCATCATAGTTTGATATGTCTCTTCAGAAATATGGTCACCTTTAATGACTTCCAAGAGACGCATCACTGGTACAGGATTGAAGAAATGGAGACCTCCAAATCTGAACATAACAAATACATTATATATATAATCTTTACATTTGCCATGACTTTTACTTAAGTTAAAATTATTTTTTCTTGTATTTCTCTGTGATTGTATGTCCTGGAATGCATTTTTGGAATATTTTTCTATTTACTTCTCTGTGGTTAATGAATCAACTTCAAATCATGGTTTAGTTTCTATATACTGTGATTTATTTATAAAAATTAAAATGTTTTTCTGTTTAAGGTAAATTAGCCCTTAATGATTTGATTTGATGAATTAGCACGGGAACAGAATTGACAACGAAGTATCAAGCCTTCCTCACAAGGAGGAAAGTCATCATTATTTGAATTTGTATGTTATGTTTTGTTTATGTGTGTATTTGATATAATATTAGTAATATTACATCAAAACACATAAACAATATATAAATATAATGAAAAGTAGTCACAAAGATAACTTTTCCAACAGGTCTTTGAAATGTTTTAAGAACATCTATTAAATAGATGTATGTGTTCAAAATTACTTTACCTGTCCTTCCTCTTGATGCCAGCTCCAATCTCGTTAATTGAAATTGATGAAGTGTTACTCGCTAGAATTGTGTGTTCCGGACATAGCTGAAAAGAAAATGTATGGATTAACATATGTAAACACCATAAGCAAAGGTGTTGGATGAAATCTTGTAATGTAAAGAGGTAGTGTGGTTGAATAAGTTCCAAACATTCCATTTAGTGGAAAGATGTCTAACTATATCACATTTACATTTACAGATTGTGGAATTGTTGATAAACATATTATTTTAACATAAGGGGAATAATTGTTAACAATGTTTATAAATGATATATATTATTTATGTTTGAGCAACTCGATGGATGTTGACTTAGAAAAAACTTGATTCAAAATGTACCAGTATAACTCATAAGAGTCAAAATAAAGTCAGGAGGATGTCATTTTATAAGACGTACCTGATCAAGTTTATTGAATAATTCCTGCTTAACATCAAGCCTCTCAACAATTGCTTCGACAACCAGATCAACATTTGCACCATCTTCTATTTTAGTTGAAACTTTGATCCTGTCACTCGCTTCTTTAACAAAAGCTTCAATTTTGGCTGGGTCATCTTTATATGCTTTTCTAGCAACACGGTTAAGGTTGTTCTGAATAGATTTCTGTGCTTTCTCTAGTAATTCTGGTTTTATATCTATTAGAGTTACATTTTGCCCAGCTTGTGCCGCAACCTATTAACAAAATAGTTAATAAAAAGCACATAGAATTATTTCAATACACATAATTAAACAGAATCTTATACTGGCTTCATTTTAATATTGAAGTTGTACAAATGTGTTTTCATATAATTTTATTTCTACTAATTTTTTATTATGATGTACTGTATGTTAATATAACTTAATAACTAAAGAAAGTAAAAACTTACAAATATAAAGTAGTTTTTCTTTAACACTTAACTTACCTGTGCAATACCGGATCCCATAAGACCCCCTCCAACCACCGTGACCGTTTTAATGGCATTTAAAGAAACGGAATTAGAAAAATTTCTAGTAAATCCTATTAATTTGTTCATTTTGTAGTAAAATATTATGGAATGACGACGCGATAACTTGCAACTTAACCGGTATAATGTGCTATTTCAAAGTCCATTCACTCCATGTGATGTTCGATAAAAAATATATCTATTCGCATATTATGTTGAATTATAATATCTACTTACCTGCCATTTATTGTAGTGATACGGCTACGTAAATAACACATTTTATCAACCGTGAGATAACTAATTGTTACTGAATATGATAACAAAATATTTTAATTTATACTTTGTATTTGCCAACAAGTTTAAATACACTTTTACATTCACATGGGCAGTATAATTAGTATTTATTTCGTTCTTACAAAATATGTTTAGATGTAAATAAACATTGAATTTAAAAGTATTCAAAATTAGATGAAAGGTTACAGTGTTTTAGAAATCAAAAAGTTAAGGACATCTTAATTTAAAAACATCATTAAAGTTTGAAGTAGCCAGTAGGTACTAAAAATTAACATAATAATTATTGTTGCCTGTCTGTAGTTGGCAAGTTGTCATAATGTTAACATAAACATATAAACTTATAAATCAGACGAGTAAAATGTAATCCGAGTAATGATTAACGATTACGATTACTACGTGTAATCATCTATCATTATTACAATTTACAATAATAATGAAAGTATTCAAAAATGTAGAGGGAGTAAGTGAGTCAAGTAAATTACCCATAGCATCCTCCCGCACTCTTCAGAATCAAAACGTAACAAAATTCAAAAAAATATCATGTAAATCAATAATTATTTTATTCAGACAATTACTTTAACAACTTTGTTAAAATATATAATATAATTCACATGCATAATAACTGAAACATTCAGAACATATTTTATAAAAAAACACATATCTGTGTTATTTATTGGGTTTAAGTTGTATTCACTTATGATTTAAATTATATTTCAAACCTGATTACCGGACGATATACCCGATAATGGGGGAGGTCTATGAAATATTGAATTTCAATTTGAAAGAATAATCTATCAAATATCTAAAATATCATAATTATAATTTACATGACGTGGAGAATGCCGTGTGTACTACGCCTTATTACAAAAGTTATCTTTTAGTTGGACTTTGGAATTCTTTTTTTTAATTCATATACTTCGAAGTTTTTCTTTGAACCGGTGTACCGGTACTGTCCGGTGTTAACTACTGTGCATCTAAGTTAAATATTATCTTTTAAGGAATTTAGTAATAATAAAATAAATTAAAATGATCCAGTTTGGAGTAATTGCTAGAAACTTTTCTAGTTCCTCAGCAGTACAAAGTGCAATTAAAAATGTTACAGTTATTGGAGGTGGTTTAATGGGATCTGGAATTGCTCAGGTATTCAACACTGTCAATATTTGTTTAATAATTACTGTAGTGTACCGGTGGTATGACTTTGTGCACACTCTCATTGTCAGTTAAGCAAATAAATACTTCGTATTACTGTGCGGTTTTATGGGTGAATGACCTATAGTAATTACAAGCACAAGAGATTTTCTTAGATTTCCGCTACATTGGAGGCGTTTAGATATTGCAGTGCCCAAGAAAAGCTCTGTCTGTTATCTGTCTTCTGAATGTTAGGTAAAAATAACACTACTTCCTTTTTTCTTTAGGTGTCGGCTCAAGCAGGTCAAAATGTGATTCTAGTAGATGTCAGTTCAGATGTATTAGCAAAATCACAAAAGTCCATTGGCAACAACTTGGGCAGAGTGGCAAAGAAGATTTATAAGGACAATCCTCAAGAAGGGGAGAAGTTTGTGTCTGAGTCCATGGCTAGGATCAAAACAGCAACAGACCCCGTGAGTGCAAGTCAAGGCGCTGATCTTGTTGTTGAAGCTATTGTTGAAAATATTGACATAAAACATGAGCTCTTCAAAAAATTGGATGCGGTAAATATACATTGAATTAAGCCATTTTATTCAGTTAATAATGAAACATAGGTGTCCTATACTTAAGGAATTAAACTTTTATTTCTAGGCTGCCCCAAACCATACCATATTTGCATCTAATACCTCATCTCTCTCTATCAATGAAATTGCTTCAGCTGTAAAGAGGAAAGACAAGTAAGTCACTATTTATTTTATTAATATTTTCTCTGTCATTGTATTTGAAGTCTCATTAGGGCCATCAGGCATCACCAAAAAGAGATCATAGTAATGAGATACACGCCTTCTAAGGTATTAGAGTGTCATATGGGGAACTGCAGCACCATTAGTGATTATGCCAATGTCTTATAATGTTATCTTTCGAACATTATAAAAATATATGGGTATTGTTTAATTTCATTAAAAATACATTTCATGAATAAATAATTAATGTAGAATATAATATAGCAATATATAGAATACTTTATGCAAAATTACTAAGAATTAATTAGAAAGATAAAATAAATTAATTATTGAACATATTAATAGATATCAATTTTATTTGTATGATATTTTTATACATTGTAATTATATAAAATACTTTTTTTACAAACAATGCCATTATGGTCCAGTGGGTAGAACATGTGGATCTCAATAAGGTAAGGTAAGGTAAGGTTTACTTGGTGGTAGAGCTTTGTGCAAGCTCGTCTGGGTAGGTACCACCCACTCATCAGATATTCTACCGCAAAACAGCAGTACTTGTTATTGCTGTGTTCCGGTTTGAAGGGTGAGTGAGCCAGTGTAATTACAGGCACAAGGGACATAACATCTTAGTTCCCAAGGTTGGTGGCGCATTGGCGATGTAAGAGATGGTTTACAGCTCTTACAACGCCAATGTCTATGGGCGTTGGTGACCACTGACCACTTACCATCAGGTGGCCCATATGCTCGTCCGCCTTCCTATGCAATAAAAAAAAAAAAAAAAAAGGTAACAGGTTGAAATTCAGAGTAGTGTGTTTCAGAGTAGAGTATTTATTTAACATTTTTTCTCAGTCTTCTTTAATTTCAAAAAGTAAAAGTAAAGTAACAGCCTGTGAATGTCCCACTGCTGGGCTAAAGCAATTTATTGGTGGGGTGAAATAATGCAAATTATCTTAATTTTTTTATATTGAAGCTCAGCATGGTGAAATAAATTCTAATACTGCTGTAGATGCAGAGACCGGCACAGGTGCTTAATTTTTGTTTACAAGTGTAATAATGATTTCAATCAATTATTTAAAATTACAGGTTTGGCGGGCTTCACTTTTTCAATCCAGTTCCTGTGATGCGGCTTTTGGAAGTGGTTAAAGGTGCAGAGACATCTGTGGCCACATACGAAACCATGATGGCATGGGGCAAGAGCGTTGGCAAGACCTGCATCACCTGCAAAGATACGCCCGGCTTTGTTGTTAACAGATTGCTGGTACCATACATTGCTGAGGCAATTCGTCTCTTTGAAAGAGGTATAGTCATAACTCTTGGGCTTCCAAAATATCTGTTTTTATAATTTTGTGAAAGGGGAAAAAGTTACACATAAAGTTCACAAAGTACACACTTTTTACATCATTTAAAATTTTCTTTAATTCTGGTATTTATGTAGATTTCAGAATAATTATTTCATGATGTTTTGTTTTATAGGTGATGCATCAGCTCGTGACATTGATATTGCGATGAAGCTGGGAGCAGGCTATCCCATGGGACCACTAGAATTGGCTGATTATGTCGGTTTGGATACCAACAAGTTCATCTTAGATGGATGGCACAAAAAGTACCCACAAGAAACCTTATTTAACCCAATTCCTTTACTCAACAAGCTTGTATCTGAAGGAAAACTGGGTGTTAAGACTGGCGAAGGTTTCTACAAGTATGAGAAAAAATAAATAGATGAATTTGTTAAATGTTAAAATTTTATAAATATTTTTATAGTGTTATGTTGTAAGAGTAATCAATTGGTATATTTTATTTATGTACAAAATGCTATATCTTTATTAAAACTTTACATTTTTAATGATGTTTTTTTTAACTAATCAAGAGCTTATTTGATATGATTTGCTGTTATACAGTGGATTATGAAATGATAATGATAAATTTGGCCAACATTTTCATCAACAGTAATAAATAGTTTAGTATATATTCAAAGTAATGTACATATTAAATATTTGAATTAAGAGTTATTGATAAAAACTAAGGATAGCAAGTGGGGGTGATCTTGACTAAAAATAGTGTATTTATTTTTTGGTTTAAATTACAGAATATTGGGTGTAAAGATTTAGCTTCAAACGTTTTTTAGAATAGTAAAATAATAAAAATACAAATATTAATAATTCTCTACTTCAGTTTAAGTATCATATTTAAGCTCCGGATCAAAGTTGCCATTTTCACCTTACTATGTGTAAATAACCCTATTATGTTCCGATTGAATACCAAAATGTGTAATAGTTGAATTTATAAACAAATAATTGTTAATAGAAAATTTAATAATATTATCTTAAATCATTTACACTAAGTTACATATCATAGTCATCATCGTCACGTTTTCGTTTTTGAGATACTTCATCAACTTCCATTTTGATAGGGCCTTGTGACGATGGCCCCGCTGTCACGCGAACTGCTGGCTTGGCAACAACCTGCAATATATGAATCACAATTATATTATATGTACCATACTCCAAAAATTGTACCCTGTGAAAAACTGTGCATGAGGTCAGGAAGAATGTAAATTTTCAGTTTAACTTTTCAGTTTAACAGGAAAGAATAAGGCCACACTCACAAGTTAAAAAGAAAAATTAGACTTTAAAATTATAATTGTTGTATTTTTTATACAAGTTTGGTGGTTTTAAAACAATAAATAAAAATAATTTAATTGGGAAAAAATATTAAAATTGTACATAAATGCATATACTCTCACCTTACTGCTTGATGTGAACTTTAATACAGGTTTTGGAACAACACTAGGTTTAGCTGTGACATTAACTATAGCTCCCGGTGGTCTTTTAACAACAACATTTTGTGGTCCTCCTGGCTTCGATGTGGTCACTGTTTTTATGGTCGGAGTGGTGGGTATTGATGATTTTACTACCACTTTCTTTGTGGCTGGTTTCAAACGGTAGTTACAGGCTGATAAACAATAACTGAAATACAGGAGTCAAATGAATACAATGTAAATGTAGATCTTAACTAGGTTACTGGATAAATCTTGCCAAGCATCTCAAATTCTAAGAAACACAAGGATTGCATTTTGTTTAAATATTTTTGTGCTCTGCAAAATAAAACATATTATGGAATCTTAAATGCCAATTTGCAATAGATTAAATCAAGCAGAATCTATTTCACAAGCTATCTGGGCAACAGTTGTGAGAAATTTGCAATAGCTGTGAGGAATTTGAAGATTATTCTCTTTTAATTTAGATTTATAAATGATCACAGCCCATAATACGAGTAAACAAATTTTATTCAATAGTTAAAAATAAAACATACCGATCTGGTGGTAGACGTAGCCCACAGTGTGGTTTAATTAATGGTAGTGGATTCACATTTTTAACTCTAGCCAGTTCCAAAAGTACTTCTCTTGGTGGCGGACTCGTGAAAGACTTGTCTAATTGCATCTGAACCGCCAACCTCACGTCATCTAAGTCAATAGTCTTCTTTTTCGCGTGGTTAGCAAAAACCCTGGCATCATCTAGCACTGAGGTAACATATCGATATGTAAATTCGAGGAGCTGATTTACAACTCTTGGTTCGTATTCCGCTATACCAATTTCTTTCATAATAGACATTATAACTTGTGCATCTTTCGGTATGTGTTTCATTTGTGTGTTGACTTTCGATTTGTCTTTCTCCGACATTTTATTTTAGTGCAGGCTACCTTAATAGAGTTAAGGTTGTTTTTTAATTTACAATTCTTTTGTTTGTATCATTTGAATAATGATTGTTTTGGTAAAAATAACAAATTCCCTCCGTCTACAAAATAGCGTTAGCGCTGACAGTAAGTCGTAACTCGTATGACACTTGACATTACAGATGATAAATTTGACCAATTCATTCATTAAGATCTCTCATTCACCCAATTTGGAACATGATTCATGGTTATATGATTGTTAAATCGAACTGGTCGAATAGTTAAAAATGTTTTTTATGACAACAAATATTCATCTATTTCGTTGTTTAAACACCACAACACAACAAAAAGAATATCTCCAATTTATATTTTCTCAGGCAAAATCTCAATGCTACATTATTTTGCATTCATTACTTATTATTACTTTCATGATCAATTTATTTTATAAGTATTGTGAAAGTATTCTGCAAATATTTTTTTCTTATTCTATAGGTAGGCGGACGAGTATATGGGCCACCTGATGGTAAGCCATCAAGGCTATAGATAGTGGCATTGTAAGAAATGTTAACCGTCGCTTACATCGCCAATGCACCACCAATATTATGTCCCTTGTGCCTGTATTACTCTGGCTCACTCGCCCTTCAAACCGGAAAACAACAATAAAAAGTACTGCTGATTTGCGGTAGAATATCTGATGAGTGAATGGTACCTACCCAGACGAGCTTGCACAAATCTCTACTACCGAGTATATTGTAGAATTGATTATAAACAACTAACTGCCTGTTATTTAGCGAAAAAAACAAAATAAAACACCTTGTTTTTACATTACAATTTTATCACATGAAAAAACAGGTAAATGCAGTTTTCTTTATACATGAAAACCAGAATAAATTCACAGTCACAGTAAAATTCTTTACTTCCTAGAGCACTGATGCACTGAGCACTGATGGGAGGGAAATCCCATTCCATATACAGAACCTATTACTTTATTTGCTCTTAAAGCCTCCAGAGGTTATTTAGTAAAATAAGAACTACCAACATAACGGATATTTATACTACTTCTGAATGTGAGGATCTTTGCGGCTAGCTCAAATTAAAAACACTTTCTGACACAGTTATGTTCTTCTGATAGATTTTAGTCACGGCGCTCAATCTTAAGAGAATAATTGCGTAGGATAGATAATAGTGCACAAATGTTGGCGTAAACGCGTACACTATTACTCTCATAATCAGATGTGATAGCAATCTGACACAAACGGAACTGAACTCTTTGTTGAGACGCAGAACCAACGCGGCTTGACGTGCTTTTCGAGGCACAGGAGTGTACACACTGCTAATTTCCTAAATTCGGTGCGCAGCTGAGAAGTGAGATGTTTCGGTAGAAAACTCCAATAGCTTTTTATTGACCCGACCTGGGGTTTGAACCCAGGACCTTCAGATCTTCGGCCTCCGAGTCACTAGACCAACGAGGCTGTCAAAAAAAGTAAAACAAAAACTTTGAAGTTCGAATATTTGATGCATTAATTACATTAATATTAGTGTAATAATAGTAGTCAAAGTTGTAATATGTTTTTTTTTTAAATATTACAAACCGAATTTTCTCACGAGAATTCCCGGCAGCCCGTATTCCAACCTTTCCATTCATTCGTCAAACCATCCAAATGTTTTCACTAATTTAAAATCCCAAACTCATAGCAACAATAGTTTATAAATTAATTACATTAATAGATAATTGACTAGCCTCCTCGTACCATCCTTTGACAGACGATTTACGGCCAAGCAATGTTTAATGGATGATGTAACAAGTACGTCCTTACCAATCAGCTTACAATCAACATTGTTATAGAAGCTTAAGCAAGAGGGTTGTAAATCAAACAAACTGTATATAATAACCATTTTGATTTATTCAGTTAAAATATGAAATAACTTACGTGTACAGTAAAAATAAGTTGTTAAAGATAGTCATCGAAGTGTTAAACCAAGTATACCGCTAGAAGCCGCTCGGCCTGCGTTCAACGTTGCCACTACCTTAACCCTTGTATTAATACTAAATACATTCTAAAGATTACAATTATTGTAATTTGCAATAGGTACATTAACATATAAATGGACAATTTGGACGTACAGTTGTGAATTATTTATTTACTATAGCGATAAACAGAGTGTCCTATAGATAGCGCATGTTCTCTTCACTTTCGTTCCATTCAGCTTATTTTACATGTATATATTTACACATCCCTACTTATATTTAGATTTTCTTTTAATTATTGTATACAATGATCTTTATAGATTTTCATATTGCTGATACCAAATATACTTTTTTTACTACTAATTGAACCGTTGTTCATAGTATTATTGTTAGGTATTCCATCCGCTCCATGACGATGGGAACCTCGGTCTATTCATAACATAACAATCCTTTATAAATAACTTAGTGAAACGGAATAGTTAATAATAATATAAAATTTATCTTTTTATATAATTTCATATAAGATTTCAGCCGATAAAAGTGTGACAAACAGATAATTATATAGAAGATGGTAATAATGTCATACATTAAAATGTGTGGTTAATAAAATTATCTATATCTATCTTTAAACCACAAAGATAATGTATGGAAGGTATTAATTTACCAGAGACAGACTCGTTTTTTTTAACGACTGACATGAACTTTTCCCGCCCATTCGGTTATAACAAAACGTCAATGTCACCGTGACGTAAGACATGGAACAAAAGTAAAGTAACATATCTCTATATGGAGCGGCAATTTAATCAAACGGTTTGCTTGTATTGTAACAGTAAATTAACCTATCTATTGAAACGTCCTTGATATGTTTCGTACAAGAAATAAGCGAAACGGCATTTTTTGCGCTCGAGGAGGGAAAATTGGAAATGTATTATTGCTTTCGATTTATAACATTAATAGTCGCATCTCAAAATCGTTTTCGTTTACCGCATACTTAACGATATTCAATACAACGTTCGCACCGTAGTGCCGGTGCTACACAGTCACGAATAAACTTCATTGACTTTGTGAGCGGCAGATTAAAAATTAACGTATAATCTGTTATTATATCGCTCAGTATACGGTAAACTTTTATTCACAGACATCACCGTCCAGCATTATTCTATAGCTAATAAATTGTGCTATTTGCTGAAACCACCCGATAAAGACTATAAACATTCTTTGTTTTCACTTATTATATAATTTATATCACCTAGTGAGGTTTCAAACAATAACCTACGACGTACCTCACACGTTAAGCCTTGTATAATATCCGTTTCATATAAACTGTATATATATCTAAATATACATACATATCATAATTATTTCATTATCGGCTTCTAATTTCGATAGAAATATTTCACTACATTTTATAACTTTATGAATAATATTTGGTTAACAAAAGCTGTCAACATGTCACAGTGTGTCGTCGGCATTAACGCGTGAGACGCTCTATTACACTACTTAGGTAAAAATGTACTTATACATCTACATCCGTACAGTCGATACGATAATCGTCAACAACGCAACTAGGGTTACGAACTACTTATGACAAAACTATGAACATCACAAAATCCCGAGTGACTATCTCGTGTGTGTCTAAGAAACAGATCGCGAAGTAATCGAATGACCTCGGTGGTCGGAACGCACGCAAATATACACAAAGGTATTATATCTCACAAACAAAATGGCGAGTACGCGAGTACGTCAGCGAATACACAAAATGGCACTGCACTTTTAATTCGTTCTGATATTCATTGATATATTGGCAAAATGGGATCAGAAAATAGATTTTTCACGGCTCAGTAATTTGCAATATTTCATACTTACAGATCAATAATAATAATATATAATTTAAAAAAAAAAAAACGGATCGCACGATCAAAAACAATATAACAAATATCAAGCTCAACTCTTTTATTTCTAATAATTTAATAAAAAATAAAACTTGCAATCGGAAAAAACGCATTCGTCACACCGTCGTCGATAATATATTACAAAAATATCCAAACGTATCAAATTCAGTCCGTATCGTGAAAAATCACCAATATTTTATTAGCAAACTGCGAAAGGCACTCCTTTATGCAAATCAACTCGGGGTATACGTTTAGCAAAAACTGTAATGTATCTAGCGGGTCGAAGATGGCGCCTCGTCATATTATTTCCTAATAAAATACACGTTTTCACCCCGCGGCTAGTTCCGACGAAGCCGGTCTACGCACAAATCGAACAATCCGTTGAGCTCGAAACAAAGGAACGAGTTATATATATACGCAAACATAACTTATCCTATATATTATTTAGAAACAGGAAGAAACTACAATTAATAGACAAGATAACAGTTCCCGAGCGAACCGAGCGAGTCGACTTACATTATTATCGTAGCGAGACCCCGCGAGCCTCGTCCGTCGTTATTGCACATAAAACCGCAATAAATATATACATCAGTTTATTTATTAACAGATTGATTGGAATCGATCACAGCCCGTCCGCCGGCGCCGTGGCCGCTTACGTCTCGGCGGTCAGCTCCACGGGCACCTGCGGACATTTATACATTCGATCAATTATTATTACAAACTTACATATTTCATACAAACAGCTAAGCGATATTAGCTGCGTATACATAGCGCGCTATGGGGCGCGATCGACGTCGGCCGCCCGAGCGCGCCGCGAGACCGCAGCCAAGGGGCGAATTGACTCGCGCGGCAATACAGTTGTAACAAAAACCCTGTCCGACTCGTGCAGTGGTAGTTACATAAACATAACTGAGTCACGATACCTAATAACCACTTCACGGGTCGGACAGGGTTTTTGTTACAGCCTGTATATCAACGAAGAACGATAAGTGCCGTCTACTGACACAATTACATTATTTTGGTCTGACTATTCGCCGTTGGCCGCGCGTCGGCCGCAGCGTACATATTGGCTCGCGCAGCAAATTGACGACGACTAGGGTCGAACGTTGCGCGACTGCCGCGCGTAATGTATACGCAGTTTTACAATGCAGGTCAAAATGACTGCGAGCGCGGCGGTACATAAGACACTGCTCACCTATGTGGTGAGCGCGGGCTGCGCGTGGTCGGGCGGCGGCGCGGCGAGCGCGGCGGTACATAAGACACTGCTCACCTATGTGGTGAGCGCGGGCTGCGCGTGGTCGGGCGGCGGCGCGGCGAGCGCGGCGGTACATAAGACACTGCTCACCTATGTGGTGAGCGCGGGCTGCGCGTGGTCGGGCGGCGGCGCGGCGAGCGCGGCGGTACATAAGACACTGCTCACCTATGTGGTGAGCGCGGGCTGCGCGTGGTCGGGCGGCGGCGCGGCGAGCGCGGCGGTACATAAGACACTGCTCACCTATGTGGTGAGCGCGGGCTGCGCGTGGTCGGGCGGCGGCGCGGCGAGCGCGGCGGGCGGCGGCGCGGCGTACTCCACCACCTCGTGGTAGATGAGCTGCTTCCACTGGTCCACCGTGTGCTCGCGCTCGTCCACCGAGTGGTCGTAGGAGGCGGGCGCCGGCGCGTTGACCTCCCCCTCGTCGTACCACACGTTGATGTAGGGGTGCAGCAGCGCCTCGTCCACCGAGATGCGGCGCTCGGGGTCGATGACCAGCATGCGCGAGAGCAGGTCCCGCGCCTGCGACGCCTTGAGGCGGTTGTGCTCGCTGGAGTCGGAGGGGAACAGGATGTCGGGGAACAGGCGCTCGAAGCTGTAGCCGGCGTAGCGCGGTCTGTTCTCGACGTAGTTGCGCACGGTGGGCTGCAGGCGCGCCATGAAGGCGGCCGACGGCGTGCCCAGTTGTTCTGCGAACACGCGAATTTCTTGCGCTCAGAGCGACGTATCTTTGTTGGTTGGTATATTTGGGTCTTTCGAATATACCAACCGATTGTTGTTTTTTAATTTTACTAATAATAAATTATCTAAGTATAATGTACTTGTATCGTTTTTTATTCGTTTCTCACAGAAAACTAGTAACGATTTTATAGATATTAAATCATATAAGCAAGCAATGTTCCCAAACGTATCATTGAATTTTGATTGATTGAATGTTCATTTGAACGAAATAGTTATCGCATTAGATGTTATAAAAGTACTCCTTTAGTTTATTATGTGTTTTTCTACACCTAAAAACCATATCCATTATCTGTAATAATTCACAAATATTCGCTATTTTAAAACGCCTTACATTTTTTATAGCAAAATCATAATCTATACACTGACTGTCTCGTTGGTCTAGTGGCTTGATATAAGGCCGCAGACTCGGTGGTCCTGGGTTCAATTCCCAGGTCGGGCCAATAAATAATTATTGCGATTGTAGTTGGAAGTGTGTACACTCCCGTACCTCGGAAAGCACGTTAAGCCGTTGGTCCTGCGCCTGAACTCTTTCCGGTCGTGTCGGATTATGAGAGCTAAGGAAAAGAGAGTGCACCTGTGTTTGCGCACACACTTGTGCACTATAATATCTCCTGCGCAGTTGGCTAAGCTCTTTTGAGATTGGCCGCCGTGGCCGAAATCGGTCTGGAGGACCTTAAATCTATACACTTATTGCCAGCGATCGGTATGATTAAAGGTTTAATGAAATTATGAAACTCTAATTCTGTCTATTCTGTTTTAATGCCAAGTTTCTTTGAGATTTTTATTTAAATCGCGCCAATATTAACGAATGCAAAACACTATAGATCATTGGTATACTTATATATTATATAGATCGTTGGTGTTAAATTTAAATTTGGTCTACAGGTGTAAAAAAACCCTGTGCGAACCGTGAAGTGGTAATCATTTTAAAAATATGATGCAAAAAAGTTACCCATAAAATATTAATTGTCATTTTCAATTATAAATGACGAAAATTTCATGGACAACTGAGGTCATGACCTCGTGTCCGAGCTACCCACACCCGTGTTGCAATGTAATTTAATTAAATTAAATTTTATTCGGGGTAAATTTTTTGCTTAGAATTTTAAAAATTATTACATAAATAGAACCGACTCATGATACCTAATAACCACTTAACGGGTCGGACAGGGTTTTTGTTACACTCTGTATTAATAAAGTTAAATATCTTAAACAGTTTTACCTATAATTTTGTTCCACTGATCGATGTGATCGGTCCCCGGGAAAAGCACTCCACCGCGAATCATCTCCCCCATGATACAGCCGACTGACCATATGTCCACGTTCTCCGTGTAGCCCATGCCGAGGATAACCTGACACCATCGAATACAAAATTCATGAAGATAGAAAAATTAATTCTATTTCAGATTAAAATTGGTTCTTAAAAGAACATTTACAAATAACAAAACTGTTATCAGGAAATATGTCGCTATTCCTTGATTGCTGTAGTATGCTCTTAACAAGTAAAAAAAGTTATAGCAACTGCTGAGTGTCTTAGTAGAAAATATATTCCAAGCCGGTGGTAGCTTTTACATTAAGTTAAGAGCAGAAATAATAACTTGGAACCTACCTCAGGGGCACGGTAATATCTGGTGACGACGTATGGTGTCATCATGAAGGTAGTGCCGGCTGTACGCGCTAGACCAAAGTCGAGGATCTTAAGCGTGCAGTCGCTTTTTACGACTATGTTGGACGGCTTCAGGTCCTGCAACAATGGTGTTTACAATTTTCGTCTCATACTTTCATACAATAAGAAGAACGAAAGAAGAAGTTGAATTGTAGCAAAAGATAGATGAAAATTAAGTAAAGTAGAATTATATGAATACTCAAAATTATCTTTTAAAAATGTTTAGTAACAAATATTATTTCAAATAAAATTCTACCCGATGTATAATTCCAGCAAGATGAAGATGTTTTATTCCACACAGCATTTGATAGAGCAAGTAGCTCATACGCTCGTGGTCCAAATCCATTTGAATCACTTGGCATAAGTTGGCATCCATCAGTTCCATCACCAAATATACGTCCTGAAACTCTTCAAGGCACTTCTGTGGCGTGAACGCGTTTAAAAGACCGATTATCTGAAAACATTTTAATGGTTATAACGAAACTTACTAAAAAATAGGAATCGGAATACCACGATTCGATTTGGTGAAATAAATTTAAGATGGAATGGGATTATGGGTTTTGAGAAAACTAGGGTAGATGTTATATTGCTCGTCAAACTTACATTTTTATGATTGACAAGTTTCATAAGTTTGAACTCGCGGTAGGCGCGTTTCGCGTGCGTCACGTTCTGGAAAGGCCGGGACAGCTTCTTGATCGCGACATTCTGCTGTGTCACCGTGTCGTACGCGGCGCTGAAACACGGATCACTTACTCATTATCTCAGTAAAATTACAGTGAGCTCGGGAATATGTTCGCGATCTTTGAACTCCTTTGGTTAGTTTAAAATACGTAGATACATTAAACCCGAAGAAAACAATAAACTATATATAAGTAAATATTAATATATATATTTATAAAACGAAAAACAAATAAACAGATGTAAAATTAAAAACCCACGCTAAATAGTAAATACATAATATATATGTTAATAAAGAAAAAGAACCTACAATTTATAATTTTTAATCCCAAGCCCAAGAGGCAATGAACATATATATTTTAGCCTCTTTCTAATGGTTATATATGATTCTTTTTTTATTAATTTAACTTATTTGCATTAAAAATAATGTTAGCAATGCCTCTTAAAGAAAATACTAATACTGTAATTGGTATATAAATTTTCGATTCTCTTAATTGCAACAATTTATTACCAACAAATAAAACTTTATAAAATACACAGTACACTTAGGACACAGTTAGTCCAGTATTTTCTACTGAAAAAAAAAAACCATCCTATGCGTTTGATTTTAATTATGTTTTGGCTCTTCACAGGCGTTTTAAAAGTAAACTCATGCATTTGTTATTGGATTTTGAAGTTAAATAATTTAATCGTAGTCCGAATTTAATGCTATTTAGTGGGGAAAAGGGTAAAAAGATTATTTAACACCACAAGGCTGAATGATGATAAATATGCATCAGTTAGTTGGAGAGACATGTTAAATGAATATGAAATGGTTGATCATGGCGATATAGTTAATTTCCTTTCTGTCCTCTTCTAGAAGAAATTTAATAATAAAACATGATGAAGTGATGCTGATGAAGTCACTTCGTAAAGATGACTTTCAAACATATAACAATGTAGCGTCAACGTCAACGCGCAAGATACGAGTCAGACCAAAAGCACCAAATAGACGGAGTTCGTAGATCTTGTAGATTCCAAGAGGACCCGATACCAAACGGCATTGCCCATTGAGTAACCATTTAAGTATTTGATAATAATTATTACAAGAACACAAATGTGTTATTCGAAATTAGAAATCACAGTTCGAAGTACAGAAACAAAACGGCAATATTATAGATTTTTTTTTAAATAATTAGGGACTAGGTAAATATTTTTTGATTTTTTATGTAAATTTGTTATTTACTCATGTTTTTTTATTAATGTTACCATAAAATAATAAATTTGAAAATCAAATGATATGTTTTGGCGAAGGCTTTTTCATACAATACTAGTATATATACGCACACATCTAAAATCTTGTAACTATGTCATAGTCACGCAAACTAACAGCTTAACTTGGTTTCACTTGTTTGTTCTATTTGCGCTGTCTACTTGTTCTTTTGGTCTAAGTATAAAGTTTAAGGATACAAGCGAATTCAATAATTTTATTTCGACGTTTAAAATTCGCGATAATCAATGATAATGATTCAATTTATTTTTTCTTTGGAATTCCAATTTGGAGTAGACAATTTGCAAGACTGATTCCAGAACTCTTAAGATATGAAAAGAGAAGAATTTCGATCACCGACGGCAACTTTGAGTGAAACCTCGAAATCAGCGAAAAATATTAAGAAACATTAGTTTGATAACCAAAGCGGGGGATGAGTGGAAACATTGAAGCACAAGCGTTTTCCAACTGCGTCGCTTACCACACCATGCCCTGCGCGCCCTCGCCTCGACGCACGAGCTCTGTGTACCGCGTCGGTATCGTGAACACCGTGTCACCGAGTGTGACAGAGTAATACTGAATCATTTCTACTCAGCTAACGTTATAACTGGATCAGCTATAAAGAGAAATATAGTTTATATGGACAGCCGGTGGGCTGAGTTTTCGTATGTTTCTGAACGACTCTCTCTGTCATAAATATTGCGTATCCTAAATTTTTTTGTTAACTTTCTCTTTTGGACGAAACAGATGTATTTTGCTAACGAAATTATAGATTTTAAAGACTGTATTCAGTAAAATGGCATGCCTCCAGAAGTAAGAAAAATTAGAAGAGTTTTAATAATTATCAATCAAGTTCAAAAATTTGTTGACTTTAATCGGGAAACGTTTGCGTAACGGAAGGGAAGCAGAACATTGATCAATGATCGAACGGATTCTATGTGAGACTACAAGGGCAGTGCAAATATGTGCATGCAGAGAAATAATGGCGTGCTGAGTTCATGTGCATTACAGTGAAAGATATCTATCAAGTAAAGTCTAAGCTAAAGAAAGATAATTTCGACAAAACACGAATAGATAATAATATAATAACTATAGAAACATAAAATTAAATAAAAGACAAAATAAATAGTCTTATAACATACACTCAGGTCTTTTAAATAAACGATAAAATATAATATGAAAAATAATCAGGATCTTCTTTCTGAAAAGCTGGAAAAAAATTAATTAATGAAGTATTATTGCGAATAGTTATACTTATAAATTCCCAGAACATGCGATGTCATACATATTCCGATGTGTATGTGTGTACATGCGTACACGACATGCATCAAATATTCATAATTTAGGTGTCATTGCTTCATACATGACGTTTTAAAACAAGTAAATACCAGGAAGATTTCGTCCATTATTAATTACATCTTGCACCCCAAAAAAATCATGTTTCAAAAATTCTATTGCGGCGGTAAGCTCGTCTTAGAAGTGAGGATATGATTTTTAAACATAAATTATTTTCACTACTAACTGTTCTCCGTGACTTCACATTATCTTTTATATTTTCTTATCTTACTCGTAGTCTATATGGCTATGTCCATATTTAGTTTTCAGACAATGTCAATTTTCAGTATCGGTTCAATATTTCAGTCGTGATAAAATAACAAACAAACACTTTTCCATTTATAACAATACTATATAACTATATAGAGAATAGATTTTAAAATCACATCAATATTAACTTCTAGATCAAACTGTTTACGCTAGATACTATTTGTGTGGTATAATTATATATTAGAAAAAATAAGAAAAAGACTTAAGACGAACTCACCATACTATTCCCTGTGCTCCGGAACCGATAGGCTTGAGGTTCTGGTAACGTTTGAGGATCGTGAATCGTGTGTCGCCGACCTCGACCGTGTAGAAGTGTGGGTGGCGCGGCGGGGCCGACATGGCGGTAGCTGGCGCCGCGTGGGGCATGGACCACCCCTAGCTGTTGACGACAGGGAAATTATGTTGTTTGTAGAAAAAGAAGAAGCAATAAAAAGTTATGAGCGAAATGTTATCATTTCCTCAGGAATGTTTAATTAACGCTTTTAATATAACAAATAGATCTGAAACTGGCTAGGTTTACCTGAATTTAGTCGTGAAGATTGGATAAATACGTTTTATTTTATTATAACAGCTACAATTACTTTTTTAATTTGCCGATACCGATTGAAGCGTACAGTAACAAAAATTAATAATCCCAGCAAGCAAATAAAATCCATGTAAAATGTTCTTATGATGGGCACAGGTACATATATAAAACTTATAGTAGCATAAATTTCGGAAGAAGATATTTTTTTCAAAAAATTATATAAAACCAACGATTTAAAGTCACGAATTTTGTACCTGTACAAATAGAATGGTAAAGCAGCCAGATGACATTGCTAAGGTTCAATTAAAAAAAAAAGAGAAAGAAGTTAAATTTTAAAAAACTAGGCCCATACAATTCTCTTTCACGACGTGATATCAATAAGATTGTACAATATCGAAGTACCTTACTTTAATAAATGGTCCGTAGAGAAGGAGTGCGGGTCTCCATAAAGCGTGCCACGATACTCAGTCTCGTTGTCACACGGTATTGTCGGCAGTTGGACACTTCGCTGATACTATTATCTGTAAATAATTTAAACGTATACATGAGTATATACAAGTATAACGGATGGTGATAGCTGAAGATCGAGCTCAGTGGCGTGCCATTGAAGAGGCCTATGTCCAACAGTGGACGACGAAAGTTTGATGATGATGATTATACATGAGTATGATGTAAATACATGTTTTTGCAATTTTATTACATTTCTAGATTTTTCGTAGAAAATGTCGCCGATATTACAATACATTAATTTAATTAAAATATCGAAAGACAGTTTATTTTATTAATTACAATAGAACTCGAATTGCAATTATTTAAATAGACTATTTTTACATGATCGAATTTAAGATTGTTTATAAGGATGAATAATAATATTTTATTTTTATCAGTACATAAAAGACAATGAGATCTTTAGAGATTCTTAAAGTAAAATATTTAAATATGACTCGAGACGTTAATAAGGCGACGAATTACGAAATGCGCGAGAAAGACGCCATAAAAATATGATTCTAACCTAAAAAATATTATTTCTCAACTCATTTCGGGTGGTGATGAAATTGCTAATTTGCATCTTCGAGTGGCAATTTGATGCCGCCGGGAGTTCTTGCTGATATTACGAAATTCAATTATGGCATTTATTTATTTATACTAATATCATCTATCTATTATGTAGATAACGTAAAATTTTAAAATCCAGTTTAGTATCCAGAATGTGGTAAATTTTCATGTATAATCCGGGTAAATTAAAACCTATGATGCACAATATTCTGCACAGATGGCTATTCTCTGTGGAGAATCAACTCAATATATATATATTTTTTATAGTATAGGTAGGCGGACGAGTATATGGGTCACCTTTTTATGTAAGATGCAAACGAGCAGGAGACTCATCTGATGGTAAGTGGTCACTAACACCCATAGACATGGGCATTGTAAGCGATGTGAACCATCGCTTACTTCGCCAATGCGGCACCAACCTTGGGAACTAAGATGTTATGTTCCTTCTGCCTGTAATTACACTGGATGATGCTCGCTCACCCTTCAAACAGGAACACAACGATAGCAAGTATTGCTGTTTTGTGGTAGAATATCTGATGAGTTGGTGGTACTTACCCAGACGAGCTTGCACAAAGATCAACCACCAAGTAAAATATTAAAATACAATATAAAATTTTAAAATATGTGCATAAATTCGTAGCCAACTTAAGATATAAATGAAATTTCTTATATCTATTGAATGGTTAATACAAAGAAGACGTGGGACGTAAATATATAGAAGTCGATAGCGTGGACTGTGACCGTAACAGCTGGCTTGTATTAACATACAAACTCACGCCAGAGCGCATTTGCATTTAACACTACGTTGGCTCAAGTTCGGTTTATCTCCAGTTATATTGGAGACTTTATTGTTCTATCTTGTTATTTAGAAGACTAACTTGAATGTATAAGAGACAATTTTTTGTTTTAATGTAAGAGGGGAAAACGAGCAAGGGGCTCACCTAATGGAAGATGCCCAAAAGGTGCGTTGCCAGCCTTTGGACAGGAGTCTGAGTTTTTTCCTAACTTCTTATTTTTTATAATTTATAAAACATTTGATCGAGTGTCCTACTCGATCAAATGTTTTTTTAGTATAAATAAACGTAACACAGTCGGTGTGCAAGATGAAATTGAGTAAAAAAAGCAAACACTGACTCTTACCTGCCCTATTACAGGTTCAAAATTTTAAATACAAGAACAAAAGAATTCAATTAAATTTTGAACGAAAATATCTATACTAGGTTTCATTCTCCTGTGACCGAAACCTGTCCACATAAGCTTATATTATATGTCTTAGTTTATACATCAGCAGAAGTTCTTTTCAAACTAAATCTTCTGAGTAATGGTCCGCCCGTTTCTTTTGATGACGTAGAAAATATATCTTACAATGATAACAATACCTTTGAAACGAGTAATGTCTCTGTAGTTTCTCAAGTCATTCGTACAATGAATATCTATTATACCATTATAGCTACGAGAACGTGAATATCAGTTTAAGGATGAAATAAATATTTTAACTTAGGACAATTGAAGGTGTAGGTCTATTATGTGTAGACGACTTACAATGTCGTATAAACAGTTTTAAAATGGCAACAACTACCGTAGTTTCATGTAAAGTATATAGTAGTTCAAGTATATAGCGACTAAGCACCTGGTGATGTCTCGAGGAGGTAGTGGTTAAGTACCCTATCTCCTTAATATTCGACCCATAAAAAAATATGCAAAAATTAATTAAGAAGTTATATATACGTGAAAGCGTAACAAATCATCAAACATATTTTCGCATTTATAACATTAAACTGTCTAGTGGAGATTACAATACTACAGATACCGGTGACATGGAAGTACACTCCGGGTAGTGCTAAAAAAAAAGTTACGATGGTGTTCTGTCAATAAATAATCAAGTGTCAAGTGACAGTTGACAGTATATACTCGTATACTTCCGTTGCACTTTAGCCAGCATACTTTAGTCTTTTCAAAATAAAACCCATAAAGGCTATTCTTAAGCATATATTTAGCCATCAAATGCATTCATAATTTATCCGTATTCAGACTTTAATACTTTTGACGTTCCATTCACGCGAGAAACATTTAATGTGAGTTCTTTGGATCCCTTGTTTGTTAACTTCAAAGGGGTGGATTATACGTAACGAGGTATTCACTTGATTTGAGTTTGAAATGGAGCTGTAAGGCAAGCAATATTAATCGTTACAGCTGGAACTTATCGTAAATGACTGTTCGACTTTTCTTTATCACGATTTGTATTTACATCTCTCCAAAACTTTATCGATTGGCTTTGTGCAGGCGCGTCTATTCTTGTAATGATGTGCGAAACATTGTATTGCTGTACCCGGAAAACACGTGCTCGCCTTGGCATACGCCACGAAGCCACGAAGTAAAATATTAGTGCTCATGGTTGGTGGCGCATTGACGCTATCAAGATTATTATACGTATTTTGTTAATATATTTAAAATACACTACTGCAAACAATTAAAAGAACAAGAATTTTTCCTCATTTTTTCACCAAAATTTGGAATGCTGTATCTCGGTGAAATGAAAAAATGAAAAAAATAGCATTTTGAAGCTTCATTCTTCTAACTTTAAGATCTCTGTCCATTTTTCTCTTATACATTTTGATTAATGAGAAAATTGATGAAACATCAAACATAATTGTTACCAGTAGTATTTGCTAAGGCTAAATGAATTATGGGTATAAAACGCGTCCGCAGTTCTATCGGCTAAGAAATAGACTAAGACATAGATAAACGAAAACGTTTTAATATTGTCGGTGCAATGAACCAAGTTTAAAAACAAATGTAATATTTGTAGGTTTAACCTACTATAATATTAAAGAAATGAGCGTTTCAGCTCATCATAGTTTGGTATTAACTTCAAAGT
This sequence comes from Nymphalis c-album, assembly GCA_963151315.1. Classification (NCBI taxonomy): domain Eukaryota; kingdom Metazoa; phylum Arthropoda; class Insecta; order Lepidoptera; family Nymphalidae; genus Nymphalis; species Nymphalis c-album. The sequence continues at coordinate 1,426,356 of OY720602.1, read as the reverse complement.
GAAGTGTACAATGTTTAATATTAAGTTTTCTTATTCGGAGTTTCGTTAACATTAAGATGTAAGACGTCCTATGTTCATCTCGCGTTATAATTTGTAGTGCATTTCACTCGCCTTTGACACGTCACATGTGAAACTAGCATGAAGTAGCCTTAAGAGTCACTTGTTTATTTAAAGAGGTTTCATGTATGAAATTATTTTGATATCACTTTACAAGTTCTAGTAGATTAAAAAAAAATGTTAATTTATTTTTGTGTAATTTAACTGTATTTAACTGTAATTAAACATTAAACTGTTGATACTGATATTAGTAACCATTACATATCTGTTGTTTTCTGTTTTATTGTAAAAGTAAAGTAATAGCCAGGAGCGCAGCAGCGCTAAAGCTCCTCTTCTCTCGAGGCGAAGACACAAGATAGTCTCGTCACTATAACTCTGTATAAACCAAATCGTATCTTACCGCAGAAATCGGTTATGTTCAATACTTGGAGCCAGTGTAATAACAGGCACATGGGACATAACATCTTAGTTCCCAAGGTTAGTGGCTCATTGGCGATGTAAGCGATGGTAACATCTCTTACAACGCTAATGTCTATGGGCGTTAGTGACCACTTACCATCAGGTGGCCCACATGCTCGTCCACCTTCCTATGCAATAAATTAAAAATTAAATTAAATTAATTAAAATCAATATATACATAATAATGCTATACATAATTATAATAGTAGTATTATGAAATAGTATATCATCGTAAGTCGGTTTTAAATGAGCACTGCATTGAGTTCTCATAGAATAGCACTGCTACTCTTCATTATAACAATAAAATAACTTAGGTACATATTGTTATTTAAAAATAAAATATCGGTCAAGAGTTTCATTGTAAGCAAATTGCTTTATTATAAAAACGCATTTTTCATATAGCCAATTAAAATAAAAACAACTTTTCTGAGTGCATCTCATTTCTTTTATATGTCAAGCGCCAGTCGACATGAGCTGAGAGAGAGAGAGAGATAAAATTATAGAAATTGTATGAGAGAATAAAAAAAAATATTTTTAATTAAAACTAATACAGAACAATTTACACAATTGAAGTGAATTATATGAAATATATGAAATACCAACAGCTTTGTAACTTGTATAATAAAGGACGATGTACCACAATCTTTTACTTGGTGGTAGAGCTTTGTGCAAGCTCGTCTAGGTAGATACCACTCATCAAATATTCTACCGCAAAGCAGCAGTACTTGGTACTGTAAAAGCAGCAGTACTTGTTCCGGTTTGAAGGATGAGCTGGATGAACTAGAGTGGGTGGCACTGGCTCACAGTGTAATTACAGGCACAAGGGACATAACATATTAGTACAAGGTTGGTGGCGCATTGTCGATGTGAGCGATGGTTAACATTTCTTACAATGCCAATGTCTATGGGAGTTGGTGACCACTTACTATTAGGTGGCCATACTATAAAACAAAAAAAAACCGAAAACCACAAACAACTCCCTTTTGCATTTAAAAATTGTTTAGGTTAAGATACGAATAGTTTCGGTAGAGTCTCTAAATAATTTCCCGAACCGACGAGTTTTACTCAAACTATGTGTCAACGTAGTAAGTTCTCATGAATTATATACTAACGAGCTATTTTGAAACTTGGAATAACCGTGGACAGCCTTACTGGTCTGAGCTCAAAACATTTTTTTTTAATTTTGATAAAATAAGTATTTTATTATAAAAATATAAAAAAAATACGTATGATAAATATTGTGAAATATTATAAAGTGAGACGATTTAATCCGGTCTACAATGGAAGTCTAGACGCATCCCCGGGGAGTGATTAGGTGGTATTGCATCTGACGTAGATTAACACTGCGGTACACAACCAGTCAGAAAGTATGCGCCTGCACCATGGAACATTTGAAACATGTCATCTATCTCAAGTTATTTATTTATATATATATATATACTTCGAAATTAAAATATAATTTAAAGATAATCAAATTGTAGCTAGATTAATATATATATATACATCTTTATATATTAAAATATTGTTAATTCTATAATCAAGTTCTAACAGATCGTTCTACGTTTCAAACAAAAACAATTATTATAATGATATTTTCAAGTGAGGACTTCAGAATGAATTGTGCCATTCATAATTTAAGATGACGTCAGGCATCTGGTCTTTCTTTTTCTTACAATTATATATTATACATTCATAATCACAGTTTAGTCATATTACATAACGTACATAAATAATTAAAATCACAACCACAAAAATATGTTCATATTATTATATATTCATAGAGATGTTTTATATCCACTTTGTTGTCACTCGCCGCTAGATGGCGCTGCCTCTCATTATTTTTATAAGATTCAAATATTCGACGCGAGAATTGATATGAATTATACACAGGTAGGACATTCGTCTAAATTTATAAATGTCAACTACAATGTTAGCGGGGTTCTTCTAGTATCATAATAACGAAATTATAATAATCAATCTGTCTGTACGTTTACAGTATTTATTAATAACGCGTCGGGAAATGAATACTAAATGCAATTAAGTATAAACTTTAACTTGATTAAGGTTACCCGGTAGCGGGGTTTCGTGAAAATAAATAATAAATGTTTGCTTTCGTGTTTGTCAGAACAGAGGTGAGTCGAGTATCGTTCTTTAAAATGTACGTATAGGTCGTTAGTGAGTAATGTTCTTTCCACTGAGTGGGTCGGTGGATGGTAAACGAAGATCTTAATCTACGACAGATGAAATGCGCTCAAAGTCCTTGACTTTTTATGCGTTTCTAATCTTTGTTATTATTGTAATTGACGGCAACGTGTTTGTGCGTGTCTGCGTCGTGTTTGTAGTGTGTGTTTTATTTTGTGTAAAATTGTCGTTAAATATATTTTTTTATGTTCAATTTCATTGTACATAGTTTATTGTTAGAAGCGCTTCACCTTTCACTTAAGTAACAGAGTAAATGTTTCATCAAAGTTTGTGTCAAAGGTAAAATAAAAAAGCAATATACAGTACAATGTAATAATAATTCTCTACCTACATTATAACTGTAACAGCAATCTGCCACGTTCACTCACACCTTGGTAATATGTATATACGTCAATCACGTGTTGTCAATATTCGAATGCAATACGCAGCGTGTCATGACGTATCTACACAATCATATACAACGATTTGCAATACATTTGTAATTTACCTAACAAATAGATCTAACTATATATAATTGATCCTATATGCTCTATTGTGTGGATTGCATGAATTTTCAGCATCCATCCGGTGCCTGACGAGAGGGGTGACTAGTTTAAATATAATGTAAAAAGAAAAAACTGCGAAAGGTTACTTATATAATTTTTTTATATAGTAAAACTTTTTCCTGAACGCGCTGCACTAAGAGCGCTCGAGTTTTAAAATGGAATGAAACAGCCCGTTTGAGTGATATTGCCACCATTTTAATTTTATTTTAAAGAACCGTTAATGACATTATGTATTGAATATAATTTCGGCCAAATGGCCACCGTGACTCCGCTGATGGTGGTGTGTTTATCCTGGTAGACCAATTTTGGACGACATTTTCGTGTAAATGGGGCTCAATCTCATGAAGAACGCGACGTAGTATTTTGGCCTTCAGGGCAACAATTGTCTGTAGTTTACAATCGTAGACTCAAGATTACACGTAGCACGACAGAAAGTATTCTTGTTTCATTATTTATTAGTAAAGATAGATTTAGCAGAGGTAAAATGCATGTCGTAAATGTAACTAAACACATATTCTTACTAATATTATAAATGCGAATGTAAGTTTGATTGTTACGTTTTCACGCCTAAACAACTAAACCGATTTTAAAAAATCTTGCACCAATGGAAGGGTACATTATCAGCGAGTAACATAGGCTATATTTTGTCCCCGAATTCCAACAGGAACGGGAACTCCGCGAGTGAAACCGCGGGCAAAACTCTAGTACATACATATATTTGTCTATGTATGTGTCAAATAAACGAATAATTCACATATATTTCGATCCCTAATCGTGATTGCACCCAATAATTCAACGGTGACGTTCATTCTCGAATCGAATCGAATCCCTCAAAATATTATTTTTCATTGCCCTCACTGCTACGGTCTGAAATAGGATTTTTAGATTCGAACAGACTCAGCCCCTTACGATTATTTACGACCGGCCTGTCCCTATTGATGGGAAAGGGTCTCATGGTTGTTTCTGAACAATTTTGGAGTAACTTGAAATTGAGAATCTAAAAGTTTTGCCTTATCACTAGTTTGTAGCCGATAAAAGTTTAGGAAACAGGCAAATAAGTAGAATATGTTATATACTTCATCAAAGGAGATTCTCGATACGTCTATAGATGATTAGATATGTATGTAGGTATGTATGTGAATGTTCGCGTCTATCTTTGATAATTATATGCCTATATGGTAACCGATTTTCATGATTTATATTTGTTTTGGGATCAGTATAGCTCCAGTGGTCGCAAATTACTTTTTTATTCGACATTGTAATTTTTTTATTGGAAGCGTATATTCAGGCACAATATCAAAGACGGATATGATTTTTGTTAAAACTATTTTGTTTAAATACATAGGTATATTCCATCGTTAATTAATGTTAATTAAATTAATTTAATTTTAAACCAACACTGCACTTAAAGATATTCAATGTTTATAAAAGAAAGCGATATTGCCCTAAGTCTCAGTGGTAAGAACACGTGAATCTTAGCTGAAAATTGCAAATACAAACCCGGGTAAGCACTGCTGAATTTTCACGTGCTTAGTTTGTATTTATAATTCATGTCGGAGAAGAAAACGTCGGGAGGATATGTCAGATGAAATTCCGATACACGTGTTTCCGGTAGAATAGGTTCTAAGCTTTCTCTTCGAGATAATATAGAATAGGAGAAGATGCTTTAACCCAGCTGTGTGACATTTACACTCTATTAATTTAACTTAAAAAAAAGTAAAGTAACAGCCTGTGAATGTCGCACTGCTGAGCTAAGGCCTCTTTTCCTTTTTTTAGGAGGTTTTTTGGAGCTTCTTCCACCACGCTGCTCCAATGCGGGTTGGTGGAATACACAAATGGCAGAATTTGAGTGAAATTTGAAACATGCCTCATGATAATATGATAAACACAAATTAAGCAATTAAAAATTCATTGGTGCCTGCCCGGGCTTGAACCCACGATCATCGGTTAAGATTCACACGTTGTAGCCACGGGGCCATCTCGGCTTCCTTTAACTTTTGCCTGACAAATTTTCAGTTACAATATTTTTAAATGGATATATTTTAGATATACCAAAATACTAGTAGACAATTTTAAAACTTTCAAGTATATTATAAAAGAATGTATGAACCAAGTTTAATATGAAATCATTTTCAGACAAAACTTTCTGAATGATATTCTCGTTGGGATAAATTTAAATAGCTCTAACATACCGTATTGTTAGCTTTAAAGGTTAAACTAGAATCTCAGTTTCAAAACAGCTGTCATAAAACAAAACTTTGTCTTCCGATTTCTGCATTTTAGTAATAAAGGGGCTTATTATATTGGCTATGTTAACTTTTAAGTGAAGGCTTATGTACTCTTTGTATATTGAAGTATTTATGACGTGACAACGTCTAATAAATCGATGAACGCTGGCTGCATGCACGAAAATTTGTCCCGTTACGCTCATTGTCCCGTTACGCTGATTGTACGCTTGCGCCGCATCTATCTCTCTTTCACTCTATTGCAGTCATTTCATCAATGTTTTGTTATGACGTTGTCACGTTAAACTATCGTCCGTAAACTGACTTTACAGTCAACCATTTTTTTAATAAAAATTAGGTCGTCCGCGTACCTATATAATAAAATAAACTAGGCAGACTGGCAAATGGGCCATCTGATGGAAAGTGATAACCATCTTCCATAGACTATTGCATTGTAAGAATTATTTACCGTCCCTTACATCATCAGTGCGTTAGAACATGCGATGTGTTGGTGGTACCAATCCAAAAGTACTTGCATAAAGCCAACCCATAGTTTATTCAAGATCTCAACCAATGATATCGTGTCAATTCAGTGTCCAAGTTGTTTATTCGTCTTTACTCCTCTTGTGATTGGAATAGGCTATAGGCTATAGTCACATTAATATACGACTTGGTGCACACTACAATTCCACTATGTTTAAGTATGTTAAAGTAATGAATTGACTTGACATGTAACAACCACAAAAAAATGCAAATTATTTTATCCTCAAGAGGAATTGTTTTTATCCAACTGTAAAACATTTCCTTATTTTACGACATCATTTTTCAGACAACTGCAGTGTCTTTAGTGCATTTTTTTTGCCTATTCGATAGCGTTGACGTTAACTGCGTAATGTTATTTGTATGCAATGAAAACAACAAATCGCAGTTAACGCCATCAAATAAGTATGAAAACTTGGCTTGGCTTGTACGAAACCGTCTCCAAAGGTTGGCGTCTTCTGCCTAAGTATCCTTTTGGCGAAGTAACCAATAGTTAAATTTGTGTAGCTAAATTTCTATGTAAGAAGGGGCAAACGAGGAGGAAGCTCAATTAATGGAAAGTTACTACTACCGCCCATGGACATCTGCAACATCCGAGGTATTGCAGGTGCGTTTCCGGCCTTTATGATATGAGTACGCTCTTTTCTTGAAGGTTGCTATATCATATCATATCATAGCCAATTATCAGCCTCATAGTAAATATAGATCTATATTTATCAATAACATCTATCTTTATATACTTATATTTAATCTCTACATGTATGTTGTAGTCCTCCTCAACGACTGTGATCGAGTAGGTCCTATATGGTTCAGACTGGTCACTGGACGCGGTAGGTTGAATTAAAATAAAATTCTTATTTTACCCTTTCGAACTTGGAACGGGCTAGTATATAAATTCAAATTAATGTTTAGTTGTTTGTATTCTACGAGTTTCTAAGTCATTGATTCGAGTAGAGTAAGTGAAGTGAGTGAAACTATTTAAAGTTATTGTCGGCACGTGCGCGAAGGTTTCCGGCATAGTGACATTAATGTACATAGCGCGGGTGGCTCGTGAGATGTGATTTAACGTATTTTGAGTAGCAGCTAGTAAATACATACAAATATATTGATAGTTATATTTAATTACTAAGAGTGTTACTACTTGGTGGTAGAGCTTTGTTGCAAGCTCGTCTGGGTAGGCACCACCCACTCATCAGATTCAACCGCAAAACAGCAGTACTTTGTATTGTTGTGTTCCGGTTTGAAGGGTGAGTGAGCCAGTATAATTACAGGCACAAGAGACATAACATCTTAGTTCCCAAGGTTGGTGGCGCATTGGCGATGTAAGCGATGGTTAACATCTCTTACAATGCCAATGTCTATGGGCGTTGTTGACCACTTACCATCAGGTGGCCCATATGCTCATCCGCCTACCTATGTTATAAAAACAAGTGTATCGTATCGTTTATAATATAAGAGTTCCATAACTTTCCTCATTTATATTATATTCATTTCGTTACGGGACGACAAAAAACGGATTTCAATAACGGAATTTATTTAAATTAAATTGTTTATTGTTTGCAATAATATGAATAAAACTGTACAACCTGCTTGTCGATTCAATAATGTAAACGTTTATATATCATGTTACAAAAATAAACTTGTTCAAATAATACCAAGACGACCGTGTAGGCAGGCCAATTACTTATCCAAGCCTCCCCTAGGGCGAGGCGTCGACGGAATCTTGATACACTGAATCAATACAAATGAGTGTGTCCATTTAACTCTAAAAGGCGATAAATTATTTGTAATCATATATCAATATAGAATAACATTAGTGATAACTGTCAGAGAACAAGGTGCGAATCGTTTTATTATTCATAAGTAAAAAAAAACGATCCTGAGCCGACGGAGACATTTTAAATTTACTTTAATTATATATTATATTACAAATCACATAACCAATTTTAAGCATAAGTAAAGATAGGCGGATAGATTACTTGAAGCGATGTGATATAAACTAATAAATTAGGCTAATCACGATCTGTCATCATGTAGGTTGAGATGGCCAAGTGGTTAGAACTTAGAACACGTAAATTAACCAAAGGTTAAAATTGTTATGCGCTTAAATTGAGTTGATTATTTATTTATATCGTTCTCGGAGATGAAGATACAGTTGGAAACTTGCGTGTGTCGTTCAAAAAAATTCCACATATGAAACCCGTATTATAGCAGCATGAGATTATACTCCAAACCTTCTTATAAAAAAAAGAGAGAAGGCTTTACTTACGCAGTGTGATATTTGCAAGTTGTTCTTTAAAATTTAACTTAATTATATAACTTTCTCGTCCATCGAACTGACCTTATTGTAAAACTCGTTTAGTATTTGACTTTGTTCAGGGTATGAAACTAACATAAAATTTATACTAGATACTAAATAAATATACAAGTACCAGGAGTGCAGAGAAGCGGAGATATAGAATCATTTATTCGCGTCCCGCCGGCTATCATCGCGGGTTACGCGCGGGGCGATCTTTGAATGCTAATTCTGCAATCGATACGTTTAGCTTGTCGACTCGTTCGTCTATTTACTTTATTATACATATTAGGTGTCGATTTTATAGTCAACTTTAATATAATAAAACCGTTTAGACAATTTTCCGAACAAAATCTCTTCCGATTAAAAACTATTGTAATTATTACCAAAGTATTATTCATATTATCAACAAAAGATGACACTGTTTTCTTTATTAATACTTTTATTTTACAATTCATCTATAACTTTTATATGATAATTTCGTGTGGTACTTATATCGTACGATAAAAATGATTAATGACTCTTGCGTACAGAGTTAATTCGCGAATTTAAAATCGCTAAGCGTCCTTAAACCCCTAAGTAACTATTTAGTATGAAAAGAGAACATAGTAAAAATATAAACTATTCAATATAGAACATTACATTACACTTACTTATCGGTTGTTATAATAATCCACAGGTCATACATATTTTATTTATATCTCTTTTTTATTGTATAGGAAGGCGGACGAGCCTATGGGACACCTGATGGTAAGTGGTCACCGACGCCCATAGACATTGGCTTTGTAAAATATGTTAACCATCGCTTACATCGCCAATGCGCCACCAACCTTGCGAACTAAGATCTTATGTCCCTTGTGCCTGTAATTACACTGGCTCACTCACCCTTCAACCCGGAACACAACAATAGCAAGTATTGCTGTTTTGCGGTAGAATAGCTGATGAGTGGGTGGTACCTACCCAGACGAGCTTGCACAAAGCCCTACCACCAATTGAAAGTATCAACTGAAACTGAATGTTTAAGCTTATGTACATTAAAATATCCTTCACAAAAATATTATATTCATATATCATAATCATAGTACATAATATATAATAATTAAACACACAATTGTCGCATCACTATACTTAACAACACACCATAGGTAACTACACCAACACACTATACTTCGATAACAAATACGATTATTAACTATATAGTAAAAAAGACAATAAATTATTGTAATTCAAGTATAACTATAATAAATATACATAGACATGTAACTCGATCATTATAGTCGGAGCTATAAATTTAAATGATAATAATAGTTTGATACATCACTACGAAACGACGAACGGTTTAATGAAGTAATCGATACCACTCGCCACATAGATATATACATAATACATGCATATAGCAACGGATATTAAGTGTACGATTCGAATGATAAGCCCGGACTGGACATTAACAAAGCGTATCGCAGGCTCGGAAACAAAAATCAGTTATGCACTTATGGTTATTTATTTATATGGGAAACAAAACAATTAACTGATATATAATATTAAGAATAATAATTATATGAAATTAAAACAAATCTAACACAATAATAATTGATACAATTTAAACACTAAAAGGAAACAATAATTATGAGACTAATAATAATTAAACGACGCAAATCAAGTAGTAGGCTTTTATTTTATTGTAATTTTTTTAAGTTATCAAATCTATGACGTTACTAACTAACTGACTAAAACGTTAAAAAGTATGTATATTAATTTATATGTTTTATTTTTTACACTAAAAATGTGTGAATATTATCTCAAATTTCTGAAGTCACTGAACTGTCTATGTCTGTGTAATACAACAATGACCTAATTAGAAGTGCTCACCTGAAACCAATTATATATAAATTAAAAAAAAAACCACGATTAAAGGCTAGTCTTCGATTATATTAATGACGGTCCTACCCCATTCCATCCATCAATTTGTACATAAATCTTTCGTGGGGAGAGAACAAAACGTTCTAACTAGCGCTGAGCTGAACGAAAACCGTGAGTAAACAATGGGGGCTGGTGTGTTTAAATGGTGTTTAGGGTGCGGTTGCCAGCCAATATTCTTTTCAAGCATAAACGAGGGTATTTTTGGATTTAACTTTGAACTTCTGGTATGTAGTTTGCGGGCGATTGGTTTCGCGTTTCATTACAGTATCACGTATAATTTAAAACACTGGAATTCGATGGATTTTTTATTTTCAAATTATTTAAGATGTGTGATGAAAACAAGTATGTTTTGGTTTGCCCATTTTATAACCAGCAACAAACAACCTTTGACCTGTTGTACGCAACATTTGGGCTGATGTAATATAGTATATATTTACATATACTGGGTATAAGAATTATTCCATTACAAATTAAATATGATTTTTACTGCTCATAGAGATGCCGAACAATTAACGTTAAAAGTATGAAAATCTCTACACTAAAAGTTTTCTCTAGAGATAAAATAATATTAACATATTCTAATTCCACTCGAATAAACACGCGCTGCAGCTCTTAGAAAATTATTCCAAAGGAAATATAATTTTTCAGCGAACAAATCTACAGCTTCGTTCGAAACCCCCTTGGGAACTATCACATGATTCTCCAGCGCTTTAATACTGATTACTTTCTTTCCCGAGAACACGTAAACGTTTCTGTTTTCACTTTTGCTTGAATCTAAGGAGGTCAGCTGGTGCTAGTATGTATGTGTAATAAATTTAAACGTAGAGTAAATGCTCGTCATTTTCTCACAACTGGACAAAGGCCTTATCATCTATTCGTATGAAGATATACGGATATGATGATTGAAGTAACAGTAACAGTCTGTGAATGTCCCTCTGCTGGGCTAAGACCTCTTGTCCTCTTTTTGAGAAGAAGGTTTGGAGTTTATTGCAGACACATGTGACAGAATTTCAGTTAAATTTGACACATGCAGGTTTCCTCACGATGGTTTTTCTTGACCGTCAAATACGAGATGAATTATAATCACAAATTACATGAATGAATGCACATGAAATTCAGTGGTGCTTGCCCTGGTTTGAAACCTCTCTCCTCTACTCTACGAACGCCATCTCGGCTGCATGATGACTGAAGAATATATATCAATCCAAATAATTATAACAGTATAAATAAATGTTAACACTTAACACTTACTTAAAATCTAATTTATAAACTGTATTTATGAAGTCATTTTTTAAAAACAAGTTCTTTCCTGACCTTTCCCCTACTAAGAAATAACTCAGTGGAATTTTTAACAATATTCATATTTATTATTTTATGTATATGTAATTATATTTCGTACTATCGGTACACCTGGCTTCGTTATAAATTATAAATGTAACCATACTAATAATAAAAGATAAAACTTTTACAGATGACGTTGTATATATTTATATTATTGTACTTTATAATTACAAAACAATTAACGCACAATATATTTAAAAAGTGGTGGCTTAAAGAAATAGAGCGATCGGCAGGTACTACGTATATCGAATAAAGATGGATAAGAATCAAAGAGGCAACCAGCCGGAGGGTTTGATAAATCGCTTCACCGCTCACGAACATCCGACCGCATATCTTGATGCGTCTATTTTTGTCACGGAGGAAAATTATTACAAAAAAAAATATCTTGGCGGCCGTCGGTCCTAAGTAAAGCTTTATTTTATTTTTGATTGATGCGTTTTTTATACTTTAACTTGAGAGCAAGCATATAAAAATTATATATTAAAGGTAAGGTCTCTACAAACAGTATAATATTTCCATGTGAATTTATGGGCAAATTCCAATTCAGCGGCTTTAATAACGAACTTTCATTTAAACTTCATCTGTTTGTGCGTGTGTAAATTTTGCCAGTCTATTTTCAAATACACCCGCAATCGATTTGGTCGAAATTAAGGTTTTAAATTATTAAATTAAGGTTTGTACACTCTTTATTATATAAATTATGTTTGTTATATAAATTATATGTTTGTATTTATCGGCACTGATGATACTTTGGTCTTTATAAGGGAAGCACTAAAATCTAAACCAAAGAGGCAACGAGGCAAATACATATATATAAAATAGATATATTTAAAAAAAGTACCGCTGAGTTTCTTTCGCCGGTTTTTCTCAGGTCTGATGTGTTCATTTCCGAACCGGTGGTAGATTTATGACAATCAATAAGCAACTGTAACACTTCTACATTGAATAAAGATATTTGAATTTGAATATATATATATCTCTACAAACAAGTATATACAACTACACGAACTATGTACATAGCGAGGTTAGAATATTAAAGAACTGGAACAGTGTTATATTAAACTTTGACATTAGGAATCCTTTATGTAAAACCACATATACACGACGGTTCATGTCCAGTGGTCGAACAAGAATGATCATACATATTGTAGACGCCGCGCGCCGGTCACAATGACGGTTATACCTTATACCTAGTCTTGCCATAAATACTGAAACGAAGGAAAAAAATATTTTTTCTAGTGCAAATAACATTTATTCCTTTTACAGTGTGTTAGTTTAATACATAAATATAAAACAATTTAAAATATAAAAAGCATATTCGGAGTGGTCTCCATTGGCTGCAATACAGTCTTTTAAACGTTGAGGCCAGTTATCAATACAAGCACGCACTCTTTTCATGGGAAAATTCTTCACTGCCAATCGTACGGATTGTTTTAGGGACTCCAAATTATCATGGCGTTTAGAGCAAGCCGTACTCTTTAAAACTGACCATAAATCATAATCCAGCGGAATAAGATCGGGACTAGACGACGGCCAGTCTTCGGCTCTGATGAAGTCCGAAACGTACGTTCCCAACCAAGACTGCGTAGACCGAGCTTTATGACCCGGCGCCGAGTCTAGCTGGAAGGACCATTCTTGGTCATTGAACATGGTGTTGTTAAGGGGCTTCACTACCTTCTCAACAATGGTATCTTGATACATTTGTGCCGATGTTCTGATACCTTTTTCACAAAAGTATGGCTCAGTCACTCCTTCATAGCTAATACCCCACCAAACCATCACTGAAGTCGGATAGAGCCCACGTTGCACTCTGTCGACTAATTGGGAAGCTTCCTTAGAGCTTTGAGGATAAATACGGTCATTTTGTTTGTTAAAATGTTGCTCAATTGTAAAAAATTTCTCATCCGTAAACAATTTTTTTCTGTGACCTCCCTTTGCGTACCGCTTCAGTAGTTGTTTCGATTTTACCACCCTTTTCTTTTTTAAATTATCAGTTAAGAAATGACCAGTACGTCTCTTATAGGCTGCAAGTCCTAAGTTATCTTTTAAAATACAGGACATGGTTCTAGGTGCTATCTTCATCTCCCGAGATAAAATCTTTTGCTTTCGGACAGGATTTCTCCGAATTCTTTCCCTTACTGCTTTGACCACCTTTTTCGTACGAACCTTACGTGGAAGGCCAGATTTTTTTCTGTCACAAGCAGAGGAGGTCTCACTGTACCTATTAATAGCCCGGTACACAAAAAATTTACTAATACCAAGCGTTTGGAGAGTTTTAAAAATTGCATTGGGCTCCATACCTACTTTGTGTAATGCAATCACAGCGATTCGGTTCTCTTTATCACCTCACTCCATTTTAATATCGCAAAATATTGTACAATGTATTGGCGCCAAAATGAGAAAACACAATGAACAATCATATAAAAATTACAGATTCCAAATTCAAATGTAATATTTTGGTTATTTTTAATTGTAACAGTATTTATGGCCAGACTAAGTATATGTGAATACAAAGTTAAGCTAAAATATGTACGTGGTTTGATCGCGCAACGTTGACTTAACGTTATTTGCTTCGAAGAAAAAAATAAAATCTAAAATACAAATAAATGACAAAATTAGAGAATTATTATGATCGGGTTTACAGGAAAATTTGTACTCAACAGAAACGATTACTACGAGAAGTTGTAACTGGGGTTCTACGTATACCGTAGCGCTGCTACGAATGTCTACGAACTACGTGACGTATTTGATATAATATAAATTGTATTAATTGTTACTGTTTGTAAGATTTGTCAATTTTAATAAATATGATATTATAGAGCATAGAGCATATGCATCTATATTATACTATATAGTTGGATCTCCGAGATGACAGTAAATAAAGATTCTATAGGTCTATATAATATGATGTTATTGTTACGTGGGCTGTCGTACGAAATATTTCAAGGCATTGTGACGTAACCGTCTACCTTTTTATATATAGATCATTCGTCCTATACATACAAACGAACACTTTGACCTTTGAAATATGAAATGAGAAATTCGTTCCGTTGCGAGGCTTATTCTGAATTAGACATGTTCTCTCTTGTCCTTGTCTTGTCAGCCTCTAAAAATAGCGAACACTGGTGAATAGCAATGATTATGTATTTTCCCTTAACAACGAGTCTTCAACTTTTATCACACAAATAATCATATTTACAGGATGTTGTGAGGTTTTTTATTAAGATTATTATTTTATCAAAGCTCTTGAGTTAGATTATTGGTAGTGTTTCACTATTGAAGCTTCCGATAGTATGTATGCCGTTCATGCGCTTAATATATTTTTGAGCATTTCCTTGGTCACCAGAGCAACAATACAATACACTACAATGGGAAAACATAATTATTCGTCAATGTAGTTTTGCTAGTGTTCAGAACAAAGTTTTAGCATAGGCGGGTTAACAACTCATTCAAAATTTGGTTACGAATTTGCTATTTGAATCTTGTATGTATGTTCTAATGCTCTATAAAAATGTACCTATTGCTTAGACATAAAGGTAAGCATCGGAAGTTTTGTCATATATATTATACATATACCCGAATGGTCATAATCGTGTCCGAGTGTTAAATTAAGGAAGAAGTCTTCATCTACTCGAAGAACACTTACGGCATTGTTGTAGTTATTTTATTTTATTTAATTTTCTATGTATCTTTCTATTTATACGATAAATAAATAAAAGATACTAACTTGATTAAATACTAAGATATAAACTTAACATTGTAAAAATCTCTTTAAGAAACCAATTTTTATTTCAATTGAATATAAAAATAAAGACAATGAAAAGAAATAAATAAAAAGAAAATCAATTATAAAATTCCCGATGGTAGGAACGATTTCGAATCTAACTAAATCCTTTAAAAAATATTTCGATACATATATCAAAAAGTTTACAAATCCAGGTGGACCATATAACATGACTGACGCGACGAGGCCGTAATGAAGGCAATATAAACATTCATATCGATCGCCAGTCATCGTCATGTAAATGAACGAGATTCAGTCGACTTAACTGAATTAAGCGAACATTCAAAGACACATCTTTTACCATAGAAAAAACATTAAAAAAAACACATAAATCCTCCGATATCCGAGAAAGAAATCAAATATAATTTACGACTCACCATAAATTAAACGCATCCATTTTGCGACATGAAATCTCGTTTACAATGGGAGCGCGATATCTGTAACAATAAATGGTACTTTGAATATAAGTCTTATTATTCTTTATATAGACACCGATAACTATAATAATAGATATAAGAAATAATGTAATTAGTTTCTCGTGTAAGCGAACTTTTGTTCTTAATGAGAAATAAACTTCTTAAACCTTAAATTTTGTTTCTTCATCGGTTTTATAAAAACGTGTATTGTGTAGCGAGTTTCCTCCGTAGTCAGTAAGATCTGAACCGAAGTACGTGAGTTCAAATCCAGAGTAGTATTATTATAGTAGTATTATATATAGTATTTCGTACCTATCGTTGCATGACAGCATCTTGAGGTATGTAATTTAAATGCGTCAGGAGAAATTCTGTCACATTTTTATTAACCAATCTACGCCAAAGTAGCGTGGAATAGGTTTCAACTCATCTCCTTAATACGACTTGTGGTAGGATATTTTAGCGTCAATAATAAATAACGTTTTTTATACCCTGCATATTCGTGACTCCTAAGTCCTATTGTAAGTGGTTATACAGCAAACCTCTTCTTTCTTCTGTTTTATCTTAGGACAATGAACTCTGCATATTGCCAATGTGAGAAGAGTTGTAAGGCTAAAATTAGTTTCATTCGATTCTCTCAATTTAATTTAAAAAATGCTAGAAAATCTTTTATACTTGTTTGTTACCTTTAGAAGTGAAATATATATTATAATATTTATATAAATAATATATGATTAACGAAACTTTCTATTTAATTTAAAAATCCGTTGATGTCGACATAAATTTCTGTTTCGCATATACCTAATAAAGAGATAGATAAGGTTGTATTTAATGTTCACAAATGTAATTGGTTACAGAAATATTTGATAAGTATTAATAGTAATTAATTATATAGATTAGCGAGCTAATTGATTATCACGCTTGTGATCAAGTATTCATGATGACCGTTGAAGCTAATTGTCGGCTCATTTAATACAATGATATCTTACTTATCGTAAACAATTATATTGTTCTCACGCTCGCCAATCATAATTATTCAGTGTGCCCAGTGCGAGTTTCAGTTTCATTTATTCAATAGTGTTGATGGTAAATTTGTATGCAATGAAAACAGTGCCGTCTAGTGACAGTTATCTGAATTCTATTCAAATCGCAGTTAACCTCAACGCTTTTGAATAACTAAAAAACTAGGCACACGGAAATTTGACTTTTTTGCGGCCGACGGTCCGCTTTTCTATTGTTGATTATTCTTTTACATTCTTATTACAAAATACATTAGTTTTAATTGCTACAATTTAGGAATTCCCTAAGTAAGGAATTAACGATTGCGTCTTTGCAATACTGTCGTAAATTTAGTTAACGACACTTATGTTATGGAAGGTCGATTAACTGTCCTCAAGATTCTCAATTTCGGTGAAATATAGTGTAGGTTAAGAGTATATTACAATATACTAATATATAACGAATAAATTTACGAGTAAAATCGTCCACGATGGCTTAAAATACTTTGCTACTGCCACCTTCTAAGCTACTGACTAGTACTGAAAGCTCTTGAGAGTAAAAGGTTTTTTTTTTGGGTTTTGATCTAAACCTTAAACTCGGGATCTGTAGCCTAATAAGCTGGCCACTAGAATATAGAGGCAGTTAATCTATAAATGTATATCAGATCAAAATGATACCACCGGCATTCAGCGAACTTAGATTTCATTCCATTGAATTTGATTTTAATCCGATTAATTTAATATTTAGCTTTTGGTTCATTTAAGTGGATTTAACGAAGTCGAAAATTCTCGGAAATATTAACTTTACGTATAATCATTTATAAAATCATCAAGAAGTCTAAAGCGGCGTTTAAACGGCGCGCAAACACGCGAGCCGAGCCTGGCTCCGCTCGTGGTTCGCCGCGCCACGCGCTGTGTAAACAACTGCGCTCGGCGCGGCTCGGCAAAGTTCGCACGATCCATCACTTGTCGGTTTTTTCGACACAGATCAAAGGCGCGCGCGCCATCTGCGGCTCGGCTTGTGTTAATACGCGCCGTCTAAACAGATGTCACAGACACAGAGCGCGCGACGAAGGAAGACCTATTTTGTTTTTTTAGCGAAGTTTTTAATTGGGGATTGGTTTTGTACGAGATGGAGTGGAGCAACGAGAAGATTCAACTCTTCATTGAATTGTACGAAGAGGAACCGGCCATATGGAACCCAAAATACCCAGGTCACAAAAGCATCTCCACGGACGGCTCGGCTCGCGTAGGATCGTGCTACCCCGCGTCGTTTAAACGAGCAGGCTTGCGTCCGTATTTAGCCGAGCCGCATCTCCACGGACGGCTCGGCTCGCGTAGGATCGGGCTAGCCCGCGTCGTTTAATCGCGCCTTTACATTGACTTTAAATACAGATATAGATAGAATATTATATTTTTCATGTGTTTAAATTGGGAAAATTCAAATAAGGAAAATACTGCTCCTCTGTCTTTACTAGAGGACCTAAAAGGGACTAGGGACGTTCACTTTTTTTTATTGTATAGGTAAGCGGACGAGAATATGGGCCACCGGATGGTAAGTGGTCACCAAAGCCCATAGACATTGGCATTGAAAGAAATGTTAACCATTGCTTACATCGCCAATGCGCCACCAACCTTGGGAACTAAGGTGTTATGTCCCTTGTGCCTATAATTACACTGGCTCACTCACCCTTCAAACCGGTACACAACAATAGCGAGTACTGCTGTTTTGCGGTTGAATATCTGATGAGTGGGTGGTACCTACCCAGACGAGCTTGCACAAAGCTCTACCACCGAGTAGACATTTTTTTTTATTGCATAAGAAGGCGGACGAGCATATGGGCCACCTGATGGTAAGTGGTCACCAACGCCCATAGACATTGGCGTTGTATGAGCTGTTAACCATCTCTTACATCGCCAATGCGCCACCAACCTTGGGAACTAAGATGTTATGTCCCTTGTGCCTGTAATTACACTGGCTCACTCACCCTTCAAACCGGAACACAACAATACAAAGTACTGCTGTTTTGCGGCAGAATATCTGATGAGTGGGTGGTACCTACCCAGACGAGCTCGCACAAAGCTCTACCACAGAGTAGACATACTGTTACATTTCACTCATATAAACGTTTAAACCGTGATTTACGACAAAATTAATAATTTGCAAAACCAAAATATAATTCATAAATATTTATTGCCATTTAATAAAAAAAAACTAAAATAATTTAAACATAAAACATTTCTCCCGAAGTGTACAGTGGCAATACCCCTTCGAGTATGTTCAATATACGATGTTTATCCGTTCGGAATAATTTCTGGCTCGTGGACCTTTGGGCTAACAGGATGCTCGATTAGAGGTAATCGGATGACGATATTGTAAAACACCCTTAAAGATATACAAACATTTTATTTTATTTATACAAGATCGTATTTTTTTTTCGTTTTATTATCTTTGCTCATTAAATTATATTTCCACTGAAAAAGTTATTTTCGTGTTCAATACTTTTGAAATTCTTTACATAAACAATTACACAACGTTGGATATTTTTCGTTAACAATGTTAAGGAAATACACAATCTTTTGTCACAGAAACGTATTGACGTTGGCGAACGTTGCCGAGTTTTCTTTTATAGGATACTACATCATTACGGTATGGAAAATTTTCACACAATCATGTCATATGTTTTAAACTGCCAATAGTGTGCTGAAGCACCTGCGACTTTACCAACTACTGCAAACACACCGCTTCTCAATCGATTTTCCGCAACTGCACCAACCTCAGGCTAATATCGAAACGTATCAACTCATTAAATATTGTCAGTTTTGAGGATCATCCTAGAGTAAAGTATTCCGATCCAAGTTAAAAAGTATTGGTAGGGCTTTGTGCAAGCTCGTCTGGGTAGGTAGCACCCACTCATCAGATATTTTACCGCATACTAGCAGTACTTGGTACTGTTGTGTTCCAGTTTGAAGAGTGAGTGAGCCAGTGTTATTACAGGCACAATGTCTGATATTTTATTTAACACTGAACAATCACGAAAGCGAATCAAATTAATTTTGTGGTTTTTGTGTAACACATTTCTAAACGTAATCAAGTACATACTTGAATAGATTTCATGTTATGTGGTGTTCACAGGAATTGAACTTATCAAATACATATTTAAATATATAAACATAATATCATTTCAAAGTAGATACTTACTAACTTTAACGATAAATTAAATTCAAATTAACCGAAATCCAATTTCTGAACGGCTGAAAGTACCATTGTACTTAATACTAATTCAGAAATCTCGAGCCCTTAACTTTGTTTGAAACAAGATCTTCGTTACACTTATAATGATACAAGCTGTTCTTCCAAATCACATTTAAGGCGGTATTTCGATTTATTTATATGATTTTTTATAATATTAACGTTACTTACATTACCATATGTGGGGAGAGTCCTTGGAAGGTTATTCTTTTATAAATTACTGTAATTTGTTTATTAAATATAATTAAATTTATACATTATGCACGAAAGTCAATAAAATTTAAATTATATATTTTTTTCTATTTAATCGCACCCACCAAACACTAAATCACCTCGAGTTATTTAAAAAAAAAATTAAAACTTAAGTTTAACATGATAATAAAAAAAAACAAATATGTTGGCAACGAAATGGTATTCTGAACAAAAGACAAACAAAATAACATTGAAGCATGAAGCGTCAATAGCATAATCGATTACAGGCCGCCCTAGCGCTAATATTCTTAAAAAAAAAAAAAAAACAAAAGTATACTTGTACAAAAATACGAAACAAGTCTTTATTGCAATTAAAAAACAACTTAAACGAGATATTCGAGAAAGGAGATTACAAGTGAAGCATGTGATAATCGTTCATTGAACTGTTACATGTCTTTGAAGCTGAAGCCACTCTTAAAGGTTTTTGTTCGGCAATTTGCGCTACCGGGGTTAATAACCCTTGCTTGTAACATACATACACACACACACAGCGACACAATTAATTTCTAATTGTTTTCTATCATGTTGTATGAGGTCATGGCTTGTACTTACTAATAATACGAAAACACTATGTATTGAAAACATGCTTTCATAGTATTAATAAATAAAAAACATGTATGATGATGACAGTTGCAGTAGACGTTCTTGAACGCTGTGACGCTTACCAGTTGTAGGTACCAATTTTTATACTAAAATATACAATGCATAGGTATACTATATAGAAATAAAAAAAATGTATAGATTACAAAAAAAACTAAAAGTTTACCCGCATTTTACAATACTTAACAATAATTTATTAAATTGAAATTAAATTTTATTGAAATCATCCGTACCTTGTAAAATTAAAAGAATATTAAAAAGTGCTTTTGTGAGTCTAAAATAATTGACAACGGATACGGATTTCTTGTGAACGTACCCTAAACATATAACCTCAGAAATTTGTTATGTATTAATCGATTTTGATTTCCCAAGAGGCTATTTTTCGTTGCTATATCAAAACGTAGTTATAACGTTGTGAAAATTGTCTTAAATCCTACAAAAAAACATCGCTTAGACCGTTCGTAAAAATCTCATAATACTTGTTATGTTAATTTATTTCGAGAGCTGAAAAAATAAAATCTCCATCGTCTCGCTGATTCTATTTTTATTTGTCAAATAAAGCGGGAAACTAGACTCTTATACCGAGATATTCGACATTTCCTCTTTTATTCAATTCATATTTTTAATGAAAATATTATTTACATAATAATATTCAATTTACGAGAATAATAAATAATTGGTGTACTTAAGTGTTTGTTCTTTGAATAAGTTTATAAATAGTATTTCAGTACTTAGACGTTAAGTAGTTAATAAATGAAAGTGCTTCGTAAATTCTACTGCTGGCCGAAGATTTTTTATATAATGATGGATTTATAAGTTCATTTACTAGGTGACGGTCCAGACGTCGAGGTAGCAGGGAGATTTAAATACCCGTAAACACTCACTTAAGTAAAGATTTTATACCGATATAAAATATTTTAACCAATTGACTCATAAATAAAAAAAAACATTAATAAATTGAAGGTGCTAGAAGCTGAAGCTTCTGTTTAAAGACATT
Organism: Nymphalis c-album; assembly: GCA_963151315.1. Classification (NCBI taxonomy): domain Eukaryota; kingdom Metazoa; phylum Arthropoda; class Insecta; order Lepidoptera; family Nymphalidae; genus Nymphalis; species Nymphalis c-album. The sequence goes on along the minus strand of OY720602.1, from coordinate 1,404,474 downwards.
TATTTCTTATAAAGAACATATAGGGGACTATTTCTACCAACAAATTGCAACTTTATCGCAATCGAATCAAAGCGTGATCGTCGCCGTTTATCTGTTTTCCTATTCATTAATTTAATTATTGAATATTGACATAAAAGTTAACAATTGAGTTTGGTTTTGACCATCATGGTATACGTTAACATCATATCAATTCTTTTTTTTTACCGAATAATACATAGATTAGTCAAAGTCGGGTCGGAATCGAATCAGGAACGTATCGTAGTCGATACGTAGAACGTAGCTTAGTTTAGAATTCGGCTTCTAAATTTTGACGTGACAACGTCTTATAAATTGGTTTGCCGGGTGACACTTCAAGAAACTGCGTTACGCTCCGCTCACGTTATGCGCTCACAATGAGAGCGAGTGAGAGGCACGCGTCCCTTCCACTCGGGCATGGTTAGCCCGCCTAAGAGCGAGAGAGACAGACATAAAAAATAAAATTTTGTTAATATGAAATTCAGTGCGAGATTCTTTGTATAAATTAATGTTTTAAATATAATTCTTTGTATAAATAAATGTTTTAAATTGTTACTATTATTTCATCCTTCTTCCTACTATACGAATGAATATTCACATTAAAATTATTTTACCACTCAAAGTCGTTGTCACGTAAAACTTTCGCCCGTATACCGACTTTACAGGCAACCAATTTTTTTAGTTTACGTATCCTAAAGTTTTTTATCTGTTTCAAACTACACTATTGTCTAATTATATTTGTAAAAATTTAAACTAATCTTACTTACGTAACTTAGATAGGTATTTTATTTTTTGCTCCACTACATAATATTATTAGTTGTTCTTAATTTTTTTAATAGCTGCAGTTATATGGGAGTGAACCCCACACAACATTTTTTATTTCCATAGGTTTTAGTTAGTGGTTGCCAAATATTAATAATTAAAAAAATAAAGAATATTTTGTTCAACGTGTCTGAATGTTTTTATATCCAAGCGAAATAAAAAGGATGCTGAATCAGTTAGCTCTCTACCAAGCTATACAATTTAAAAAACATTTCTATCTACGTTCATATTCAATAATCCTTATGTAAATAAGTGATGTGAATAAGCTACAGCCAGTTATTTATGTAGATACACATTTTCAAAGGCAAGCGGACGCCAAGCAGACCGACCGTAACACGCGCCATTAACAAAATGGTTTTAGAGAGAGATACTGAATAGCCCGCTCCGATTGTATTGGTTTCAAGCGATATACAGATCAGTATTTACCTATTATTGTTGGTTAATATGATGTATTTAGACAACGAGCATGGCGTTAATCACGTTTGGCAGCGAGCGTGATTGTTTTATACGTATTCGTTCAATAAAATGTTGGTTGATACTTTGTGGTAGAGCTTTTTTTTTATTTATTTATTGCATAGGAAGGCGGACGAGCATATGGGTCACCTGATGGTATGTGATCACCGACGCCCATAGACATTGGCATTGCCAATGCGCCACCAACCATGGGAACTAAGATATTACGTCCCTTGTGCCCGTAATTACACTCTGATGAGTGGGTGGTACCTACCCAGACAAGCTCGTCTTGGTAGGTGTCTCATCTAATCATCATCAAATATTCTACCGCAAAACAGCAGTACTTGCTATTGTTGTGTTCCGGTTTCAAGGGTGAGTGAGCCAGTGTAATTACGGGCACGAGGGGCGTAATATCTTAGTTCCCAAAGTTGGTAGTGCATTGGCGACGTAAGCGATGGTTAACATATCTTACAATGCTAATGTCTATGGGCATTGGTGACCGCTCTCCATCAGGCTTTTGATATCATTTTTGCTCCATTTGCTAGTCCGCCTACCAATGGTATAATAAAAAAAATGACATTATTTAGATATGGTTCTAAATGATAAATAATTTGCTTATTGCCGCAGTTAGTGTGAGTCCGTAGTCACCTTAGTCTATACCAGGCAATTCGGCAATAGAACAATTTCGACTACCTATAACAAAAGCAATACAAAAAAGAACGACTATATTCCGTGGCCTCGTTATTAAATTGATGAATTCGTTTTGATGAAATTATTTGTTCGATTCCGTCGGCGGGGTCGGCATAAATCATTTGTAATTCAATCGCACGAGCGTGTGGAATAACGGCTGAGTGGCGGGATCGATACCCGAGCAAGGCCATGACACGCGTTATACACGCATATTAAATAAATAATACTCAATTTGTGTCGTTTGTATTTATTTTTAACTAGCTTTAGATATTTTGTGTCAACGAAGCAATGTGAAAGTCGTATTACAAGATAAAATAAAATTAAAGCTACCAAATAAAATATTATAAAAGACTTTGTGCCAACCACAATTTTCACCACCTTAACCTAAACCACCTAATTCATCACACCATTTTATACCACTGCAATATAGAAATTTTAATATTACTTAGTGCATTGAGCTAGTGGAATTATTACGAGAGCATCTTAGACCCGAGTATGCCAGCGCTATGATTGAATAAGATGAGATATACTGGTCATAGCCCGTTTGTTTGTAAGTGTTGTTGCAATCAATAATAAAAAATAATTAATAATAAGATAAAAAATCGTTATAACTATTCCATCCCGATAAGATGTTTATTAAGCGGAATCGCGTGCGTTTCGAGCATTATTTACAGACGATTGCGATCTAATCGGCGACAGTTACGGTTTTTGTTCGCGCTCGATCGAATTTATCAGAACAGCCTACCTTGCCAAGAACTGCCCACTTAAACTTATTCATAGAATCAAGACGAATTACTGCTCTATATTTAAATATGTAAGGTTGAAATTTGTGCGTCATAGTTGAAATAATAATGCCCTTAAAATATAGAAAAAATAATTTGGGACTTTCTGTTAAGAGTATAAGGTTAAAAATAAGAAGTGAATATAAAAGTTAAGTATGATTAAAAGGTGATACGTTTTCTAGCGCAAAAACACCGAAATGTCAGGGTTCAACGTCTAAAATAGATTTTTATATAGAAAATTGTGTTTTATTAAGCAAAGAAAGATTAAATTATATAGTTACTAATATTAATTAATATAAGACAGAAAAAGTATACTTTGTTACTTTCAAACCAAATGCTTCGAAAACGTAATGTTTGCATAGGTTTGTGTAGGTACGTATATGATGGGTTAGAAGGTCTAGCTAAATTAAAAAAATAGCATAACGTTTGTAACATTACACAATTAATGTAGAGTATCGTCCATACCAGTATTTTAAAGCATAGCCAACTTACACAAAAACAAATTACAATACAACGCGCAAGTATGTCCCTCCGCTGGAACGAATAAAGCGCCCATTGAAATCCGGGCGGGGCGAGGTAAGTCGGACCAGTGGGGGGCAGGGAATACCCATCCTGTACGCTGTACTATTATGGATTCTGTCGTATAAGAGACATAAGCTTGCTAATGAACTTTGAACTACTTGTACTACATGGGTCCAACGACAAGGCTCTTTGTGGCTGGCCTGTAACTTTATAATGGATTGAATTACTACCTTATTCATATGACAAATGAAACATTATTTAACCTTAAAAATATTTAATTCTTGTACATAAGATTGGTGTAAAAAAATACACTCCGCGGAATTGAATAACGAAACCGTTCCAACATAATAAATTATATCAACATTTCGTAACAATGCTGGACGTATAATCTAGAGAGATAAGTTGCTCGCGATAAATTTCGACCGAACATAAACCAGGCTGAAGGTTCAGAGGGAGAATAAATTTATATCTGACGTGACGTAATCGTTGCGATTTATTTTGTGAAAATATTCAAGATTCATCGGCTGTCTAGACTGTGTTATATCTCTGGATTCTATGTAACAAATCTGTCTATTATATTTATAGCGTAACCTTCAATTGCTTTAAAATGTACTTTATTAATCTTATTTATTTTAGCCTTAAGTAGTTCACTACCTCTAGACAACACCCACCCACATAGTTGATACTTTAATCACAACGATTCTAACGACTGAAATCAATTATTTGTTACCATTTATTTTCAAATGAAAGAATTATTTGAATCCTCGTATAAAAAATTAGGTAAGTCAAATTGGTAAATAGTGTTTTTGGCTATAGAGGCGGACGAGCATATGGGCTACCTGATGGTACGCCCATAGACAGGTTGGCATTGTAAGAAATGTTAACCATCGCTTACATCGCCAATGCGCCACTAAACTTGGGAACTAATAACTGTAACTGTAATTACACTGGTTCACTCACCCTTCAAACCGGAACACAACAATACAAAGTACTGCTGTTTTGCGGTAGAACATCTAATGAGTGGGTACCTACCCAGACGAGCTTGCACAAAGCTCTACCACCGAGTAAAATTGAACTATCAAAAAAAAAAACTTAATCTCGTCGAACGGTCGTATCGTATTCGTCTCGTGTGATACAAGAGCATTTCAAACTCTTGAAACCCGCAAAGTATGCGAGGGCGCAATGCGTAATTGGACACGTGACGTCACCACCTCGCTACGAGATTTCCGCCGCGAAACAAAGCAGTTTTACGAAGTGCTTGCCGTGTAAGAAAATGGCTGTCAATTTATTTATATAGTATGTATTGGTATTTGTTTACACGCGATTGAATTTATTACCCTGTAGGATATTTAGAAACGCAGCATTTCAATATAATGAGTTCTTATCTTTACAATACAAGGCGGTGACGCTACAAGCTTGATAAATCTTTAATCTAACAATATGTACCAGCTTAAATCACAGTAAATTTATTGACAGCAATCGCCGCGGGCTATTGAGAACTTCTTAATGGTAAATTGGTCAAGCGGGATTCGAACCTACAATGAGAAATGCCGCCTACTTCATCGAGCAGGCAGTTTTGCCGGTATAATAAATATTCGTAAAAAAAAAACAATTTCAAATGAGATAGTAACAAGCTCCTTATCATAAATATATATTATAATATCTCTAGTAAATGAAAATACTGAATCGATTTTAGTAAAACAATATTATTCATCATCACAAAATATTCTGAACAATAGCTTTTAAAATATAGAATTCGTTTTGAGTATATATTTATATATTCCGTTGCAATATATTCAAGCGCTCTCACGATTCAAGAGTTCCATCTTTGTAAGTATAAGTTGAAAATGTTCGCCGACCCGACGATAATGATATTTCAATTTCGATGATCCGGATCGAAGTTACCCCCCGACTTATATCAGGGCGACATCACACTGACAACGCAACTATATTAAACTTTATATAGTACTAGCTGTGCCACCGCGGTTTCACCCGCGTATAATTAATAAAAATACAATGAATAAAATCAGCCTAGAGCCTTTCTCGATAAAAAAGACTATACAACACCAAAATAATTTTTAAATTCGAACCAGTAGTTCCCGAGATTGGCCGGATCAAACAAACAAACTCTTCAGCTTTATATATTAGTGTAGATGAACTTTGCTTTTGCTATAAAACGATAAACTTTAAATAGAAATTGTAACTTTATCAATTTCAATTTAACAAATTAAACTTTTACGGTAAATGTTTTATATTTTTTATGACAACATAAAAAAATTAATACTTCGAATGCCGTGAAACCTTAAAGATTAAAGTTACCGTCGTTAAACAAGTATAATATGTGACTAGACTAACAAGTCGTATCTGTATATGGAATAATCTATAATTTTCCACGGCCACACCAGAGGGGGAGGGGGTTAAAAAGTTGCTAAAAACATCATGTGATGAATGGACGACCCTTAACCTAACGGGGCTGGCTTTATAGCGCTATACTTTAAATGGAAAACCAGTCGAAGGGTGTACTGTTATTCCCTTGTTTTACGATATATTGTTATGCTTATTTCAAGTCGGGTCTGAGTGCATTTCGCTGTAGCGCTAACGAACCGTCCGCTATGTCAAATTATACATAATATTTCATTGATACTATAAGCTTTCAGACAGGACTGAGGACTACGTTTACCTTTCACTTTAAAACGTAACAGAGTTTCTTTCCCGTTCTTCTCAGTTCAGTCGTTATTACATTTAACTTGAAAAATGACGATTCAAAATGGTTTGAAAAGTCCTGCTTGAAAAGTTCTTAATACTTTTCAAAGTCAAAATCATTACTCAATAAAGAAGCATTACACTTGCTTATTTATTGACAAAGATAAACTACCAGTTCAAGTAGAAATATCTTTAGCTCAAGAAGAAAAGGCGAAAGAAACTCAGCGGGTAATAAAAGCTTTTTTAACTGGCAATGTTTCTTTTTTTCTTCTGTTTGCTAAATTAGAATCACTTTTAAGTATCCAGTGGATTTTTTGGCATTCATGGCCTGTTACCAACGTGACGAACCGCGTATCCTTACTGACTTCCTTAAGAAAAGGAATTATTCTGCTACAATATGGGTATCTATTAACATGAGTCCTTTGAGTCCTTTTGAGTGGCTGTCTATTAATGAAAATAAAATGAAAATCTTTCCTAGATTTTCATAGTAGTTTAAGTGATACGCCCGTATAACACACTTACATGTAGACTTATTAAGTTTAACTTTTTTTTAATGGAACTTATGTTTATATACATTGATATAAAAGTTAAACCTCAATCCATTTGTATCTTATACGATGTGTTAAGAAATTTACGATAAAGACTATTACTTCCTTCAAACGCAATAAAGGTAAAACTCTCTATGGGACCATATAGCCAGCTGCTTCATCCCGAGCTATTTAGATAAGTGTTCGTAGCATTGAGATGAATCACGGATCTGTGAAACGACGGATTTTATTCTTCAAATTATTTTTATATCAAATGACTGTGCCATTTTATATAATCTATTTTGCAGAACTCGAAGCGGAGCATCGTGGTAATGCTAATTTATCGTCAGATATTTAAAAATTTCTACTCAAAAAGAGGAGAAGAGGCCTTAGCCCTGTAGTGGGACATTCACTGACTTAAAATTCGTGAGCCACACAGTTTTTTTTTTATAACCCGGGAGGGCAAATGACTCTACTCCACCTGATGGTAAGTGGTAGTAGAGTCCAAACGCGACGACGGCTAGTGCAATCGGGAAGAATGATCTGCACAAGCCGCCCCCGCCTTGCCGGCCCGCAAGATGCCTCTTCACGCCTCGTTCGAAGGAACCCAGGACATACGAGTTTCAAGTATATCTAGTTAATACACTATATATAATATAACATTGTATGCATAACATCGGTATGTTATCAATGTAATCATGTGATAAAAAGTACACTAAGGGCAATAAGACCCTACATAAAAATTGTTAGATATAATTTTTTTTTTGTAAAAAAATTGTGTTTTACAGTAAATAGATAAACTTAAAAAGCATAACGATTTCAAAATAAACACAATAGGTAAGAATTGTTCATTAAATATTTAATTAAGTAGTTAATACTTATTCGGAACTATACTTAATCGGATAATTCGTCTGTAAATAAATTACTATCATTACTTTCCAAAGGAACAGTCAGCTGGACTTTATGTAAAGCTTTTCATAAAATTATACCAACTATTGGCTATGGCTTCATAAATAAAAACTTCAACTTCATAAACAAAAATCACTTTAATGGATTCTTATCCTGAACGAGATTCCATCGCTGAGGTTAATGGACGCATTTGTAATTCCTCTTTAATTAAAAAACCGCGCCTTCTTACTCGCTATAATAAACTCTTATAAACTACTTACTGGTGGAATGAAATTATGAAATAAATGGGGTCATGTCGAAGGAACCGTTACGTTTCCATGCGATTAATTTCTATTTATAGGAAAATATCATAAGAAAATCATGAACAAATGTAACAGGAAGTTCTGATCTAATAATATAATCAAACATTTTGCGAGATGTTACTTTGACTACCGTCATATGGAACGGATGGATGGACAAGCATCGCTTAGGACGATAGAAACGGATCCATAGATATATCAATCTATGATGAGGTGCACCACTATTACAGCTTACATTGCACACAAGTCCTAACATAGAGTAGGGATGTGCATTACTTCATGGTAGGAAATTGTTTAAGCCTTTATTTAGGATTGTTGCGTTCGTGGTGATGGGTGAATGAGACGGAGTTATTACAGGCACGAGAGATATAGAATCTTAGACCCCAAGGTTGCTTGAGCAGTAGCGATGTAAAGAATGCTTAATATTGCTTTATAGTGGTTTGGGCGTATGTGACCATTTACCATCAGGTGGCACATTGACGCATCCGCCTACCTATTTTACATAAAGTGATTGAAAAAAATGAGTGAGGCGCGTTGTATTCGTGTGTATAATAAATCCTACAATGCAGGCAAGAAAACCCTGTAAATCCAATCCATTAGGTTTTAAAATTAAAAAAGACCACTGTACATAACGCCAGTATTCATTCAATACCATTGTAATATTACAATCAAAAATGTAAATTATTTGTAAATTCAAAAAATCTATGTGCGGTGTGCCTAAAGAAGTTTTCACTTCAAAAATAATTCTCAGGCCTTTATAACAATATACTCAAAAGTGTATGACCCACTTTGTTGCCTATTGAAACAATAATAAAAACATTCGCTTTAAATAAATACACATTCAGAAAAAAAAATTACACAAAAAGTAGGTTCACGCTCGACGCTAAACCGGCGAGTGCTATAATCGCTGCATTCCACCGGTAGCGCTGTAATGGGTCGTCAAGACCGCGTGCCGTTGTGTCGAATGTGCCAACGCCCGCTGAACCACGTAAGAGCGCTGCAATTTAAGCGCTTAACGTTCTAGTTCAGTGTGCCGGTCTATTGCAGTTGATTTTTGTAATTAAAAACGAATTTTTCTTTACAAAACTTCTCTTTACATTTTTGAAATGTAATTACTACAAATTCTCTAAAGTTCTATAGTTGTTAATTTTTTTTATAACTTGTTGACCTAATAGTTACAAAAAAATATTATAAGACTATTATTAAGTTGAAACGATGATTCTAAGATTTAGATGAGATATATTATTTCCAAAATTCACTTTGGCATAACAGGGTTACATGTGACGGGTCAACGACCCCGTAACAAGGTCACGAGTGCAGTGGCTCCCTATATCGACTGCACTTGCCGAGTGCAGGGCGGATTGTTCACAACGGAGTTAGCTCGTGATGGGAATGTAACGATCATCTTAAACATCTCTAATATAATATCGACATGATGATGATGATGATATATATTTGAAGAACAGTTTTGCTAGTTTCATTTATATGGTTCCTTCACTTCACTTTAGAACGAAATATTAAGAATGATATAATAATTATAAGAATGATAAGAATGAATGACAAGAATGATCTTATAACGCCCATTATTCCATTTGTTATCAATTTAAAAAACAAAAATATAAGATAACATAATATATAGTATTGAATATTAAAATATATTGAGAAACAAGTGTTTCGAAATAATTTATCTAAATTTCCAAACAAATTAATCCGAGCCGATTCGAAAGTCTTCAATACCACATGCTACGTAGATAGTATTGTTAGTGTTCATTCTTTTATTTCATTCCCTCAATAAAGTCGTGGGATTAAAATCGGCGGATGCTTTGTTTTTCTCGTTCGCGTTACTATCCGTTGCTCATTACAGAATACATTATATTCAAATATCAAAATACATTTTTTAAATATTTTTCTCGCTCCATAATTCGTTGGATATACAGTAGAACCCCGATTATCCGAAATTAATAAAACCAGGGGTATTCCGTATAATCGAAAATCCGGATAATCGATTTTAAAGTCAAATGAAACAATAATTAAATTTTAATAACCTTTTTTATAAAAGGGGGTTTACATAGATCATTTAGATAATATGATATAAAAAAAATTATGAGATATAAAGGTGATTAATAACATAATACCTATGTAATTTAAGATTTTGATTGGAAATAATTTGTAATTGATCTTTGACGTAATGAACCACATCTTTTCATTGCGGCCAAGTCCCTGATGCGGCTCAGTTGTAATAACTGTATGGATGCGATTCGTCCTGTCTTTCTGCTGCTCTGCTCAAAATCCACAACCTATCATTTGAACGATATGAAATAAAATGAAACAATAAGAAACACTTGAGAGCGAGAATAAACTCGTTGTAACAGTCAAATCATTTCTAAATCGGTAGAGCATTAAGAATGAGTCCGGATAATCGATGTTCGGATAATCGAGATTCTACTGTATAACCATTATTAAACTTACATATTTCTTACATTTTATTTTTGTAATTAGGCAAGGCCATTTTATGAATAAACAATATTTTTTTTAGATTTAAAAAAATGTTCTATCTTATATTGGATCACACGAAGGTATAAGTTTACATTTTAGGTTAAGAAACAATCCATAACGCGTGCCGTTACACGTTACGGATACACGTTACGCCCTATGTGCGATCGTGAATATAATAACAAAGCAGTTATCTTTAAAAAAAAAAATTAAATAAGGTATGACGTAATCCACTCCGAATGGATGATTGAGATTATTGGAGATTGTAAATGCGTTTATTTTAACAATTATTATAATAAATTGTGCTAGTAAAAAAACAATCATTCGTAAGAAATTATAATTTTAATATATTTTCACTAAAAATATTGAATTAAAAAACGTTGTCGCTCACAGATACATATGTATAACTTCTATCACGTGTATATGTGTTCTACAAGCTGATTGAAATGTGTATTTCAATTACAATGAAAGATACAAACGCACCTGAAATAAAAAATAAATTCTTAAAGCAAAACAGGTTTGCGAGTCATTAGCTCAAAATGAGCGCAAAAAACTCTACCACATTTCATAGCTATTGTACTATCTTTTAAGAGGGTAAGTTTTAGTGCTGGTTCAGTTTAATTATTAATTAGAAAAAGTACTTGCGATGCTGAGGACTGACGAGAGGACGGGGCAGAAGTCTATCGAATGGAGAGCCCTTCAATACGCATCCCTAGATCTGAGTACAATTCGACAGTGGATTGCGGTTAGTATATCAGTCAGATTTTAAATTTTAACGCGAACGCTATAAGGTTGAATTATGCTTGAAATTTTAAAGCTACCGTGGAAGTACCTACATAACTCATTCACTTAAAATTTTATGATATATTTTTGAATTTATATACGAGGTTTTTTAGTAAAAAACTCGTAAACTGAAAAGATTTTTGGAGATAATGCGCATACTTTGACAGCGTTTCAATTTATGTTTTTACTAATTTCAGACCACGTGTAAGGCGGAAAGGGGTTAGGTGATTGTTCTGTTTCAATGTGCATGAAAAATTTTAGTCGATCAGTTTAGCAGTTAAGCAGTGAAAGCGTAACGAACAAAGACACTTTCACATTTATAAACTAGTTACGATTCGTATCAAAATATTTCTAACTCTAGATATTATGTAAATTTGTTTAAAGTTACGTTGAAAGAACTATCGTTTTTATATCCTTTGAATGAAATATGGAAAAATTGTTCGATCAAAGTGACATTATTCATAAAAAAGGTTCTTTTTTAAGTAGTTAAACAATACTAATATCGTAAGTTTTACGAGCATACGGCTAAATCACATAATGGATTCAATCTTCAAAGTAAGGGGTTCCTTCCAAGGACAAGCTGAGAGGTTGTAGATAAAGGGTAGTCTAACATGAGGAGCGAGAGCTCTTCAATTCTTATTGGCTGCATATTGGAGATTGCGTCACAGTAGCGAAGTTTGCGGTGAAACGAGAAAGATCAATAGAAATACTACTGGCTCTCGAAACAATGTGGAGCAGACAAGATTATATCTTATAGTCATTGGACGGAGCTGTTGGATCTATTTCCGAAATTTATCCTTATCTGTATAAAGTATTTAAAACGGGCAACAACTCTTTATATTTAATAATGGCGATAATCTTAGTTATATTTTGTAAAACGTTGATCCAACTAATTGGTCTAAATACTGAAAGCTCATTACGTTATAGGCTGCCACCGACCAATGGCAATTTAGATTAAAGTTTAATTAGATGATTTGACTTTGATCAGCGTATCGGAAACTGGAGCTAACAATTGTTGTATAAGTAAATGGCATAATATTATTTAAATTCAAAATTACGAAGATAAGATATAAGTTTTGTTAGTTTAAAAGCCAGTGTATAGTTTCAGTATGGTCTACCAGTAATTGGAACTCAGCTCCAAGTGACGTGGGAGATGGCAAGCAAGAGAAGCTATTTATATTTGCTGACATCAAGGCTGTAGTGTTTCTGTTGGACGTTGCGCAATTTTCAACTGCAGCCGTTACATAAAAGCCAGTTACCAAGCGGCCATGATGGAAGCGGAAATTGTAAAGAACACTCCTATTTTGTTGGTTATAAAGTTGAATGTTATTTTATATTACTTTAAATAATTCATATTAAGACTGTGAATGATAGATCTTGCTGGCGCTCGAAGGTATAATGTATTAATATATACTTATTAAATATTATAAAAGTTGTTAAACTTTAAAAATTAAAATTCAAATAAAAGTACAAAGCACTTTTGTATCGTCATTTTGAACACTAACGGTTTGGAATGTAGATTATACCGAGATGAACCGACAACAATTTTTACAATACAAATTTAACTATACTAAAAACAATCTCTGCTGATGCCAAATTGTATAGTCGGTATTAAACTATAATTTAAATAATTTGAATTTTAACCACTAAAATAAAGTATTTAAATTAAAAATTACGAATTATTACTAAAAAACGAACATATCAAAATATACATACATTACAACGTTTCCAATTGTATCTCCTAACGAGATCTTAAGATTATCTCTATCCTTTGTTACATCCGTAACTCCTCAATAGCTGTGTAAAGTTATGTTCGCAGTGTGAATGCGCAAGCAAAGGACTCTACGAGATATAAAGAGAAGTGCAAAGACTGCGCTGTTACGAAAAGACAAAACATCTTTGAAGGACGCTAACATTAACAAAATAAGATTCTACGTGTATAAGAACGTTATGATCTTTTTGGGCCGCGATAGTGGGTTCAAATCCAGGTAAGAATTGCGACCTCATATGTACGTTCTTGTTTGAGGAAACCATCACATCGTAATGGAATAAACTTGGGGGCTTATACGAAGTTTCTAACTATATTATTTGTATTTAGTTGTTTTCTATCAATCATTTTTACTTAGAATATTTATAATACATACAGATTTTTTTTATATAATATGCAAAAGGCGGAATAGCATATGAGCCACCTGATGGAAATGGTCACCAACGCCCATTGACAATGGTACTGTAAGAAATATTAACCACCACTTAATTCGCCAATTCGCCACCAACCTCGAGAACTAAGATTATGTTTCTTGTGTCTGTAATTACACCGGCTCACTTACCCTTCAAACCGGAACACAACAATACAAAGTACTGCTTTTACAGTAGAATATCTGATGAGAGGAAGGTACCTATCCAGACGAGCTTGCACAAAGCCCAACCATCGAGTATAGATTTTCGATATTTTCCTTCAACGCCGAGTACGATATGAATAAACAACACTATAATTATTTTATAAAAGCACCTGGTACTTGGCCGAATTTGAACCTGTAATCATTGGCTAAGATCCATATTAGATTTTCTAACCACTGGGATATCGCATCTCTTTGTATAAAATATTTTATACTTTTAAAAATACTAAGATTAATAATATAAAATTCACAATAACACTCTTTCTTCTGGACATTAATTTGCTTCAAATGTCAACAACGCAAATATTCTGTCGAAGCGAAAAGATCGAGTGTCCAACTTACGTATAATAAAAACTTAGTAGAAATCTCTAGAATCTAGTTTTATTCCCTCTTGTACTTTTAATAACGGAAACAATAAAACATTGTTATCAGAAATATAAAAGGAGGAACGGAGAGTGCGCGCGAAGACGATTATTTCTGAATAATAAACTATTCGTATAGAAAATACAAAGAAAATTTAAGACTGGGACAAGGAACGAGAAAATGTGGCGAGGCATCGCGAGGAGCGAACGACCTACTTCGTACCGCCCAATCATTTATAAGGATCTTATATCAATATCTTTATAATATATACAAGTAAATAAAATTGTAGTTTCCGTTTGTGATTTTAAAATAACTGTCTCTTCTTAAGTTAATATGGCTATTTACGATTTACCAAAACGAAAATAATACTTTTTTTAGACAACCGTTAGCTAATTCCTTACAATTTAAATATTTTATATGTATAATTTCAACAGGCATTATGTACCTTAAAATAGCTGGCGTTGAAGGAATTTTATCAAACAGAATACCTCGCTGGCGAAGGTTTTTGTTATAAGGTAAAGCTATTATCGTTAAGATAAACAAAACCGTATTATTTTATGTATTATTTATAATATGTTAAAAGAGCGGATATGGCCTAGTGGTAGTGGTTTTTCACGTATTTAATTTGTGTTAACTACACTTGTGTCCGGCGGTGATGTGTCGGATGAAAATCTGCTACATTTTTATCACCAAACAGTCTTGGAGCGTGGTGGAATAAATTCTTAAACCTTCTCGAAAAAAGAGGCCTTAGCTTAACATACTTTTAACTACTTCTCCTTACAGCCCATATCAAAGGATTAAAGTTTTAAAGAGTTCTAACAACGGCATCACCGTTTCGAAAGTGTATACAAACGAAAAAGCAAGCAGAGGGGCCCGAGTACACGAATACAGATAGCAGAAATAAAAAAGGCTCCAAGGATGTGTAAAGAACGAACGCAATGAACGCGCACAAAAGAGACACAGACGAAGGAGCTCGAATAATATTTCATATCATGCAAAGACTGACCTACCTACCTAAGACCTACTTCTTCCTTAAAATATTGAAAATTATTTAACAATACATATATAATACTATAAAGGAAAGGAAAAAGAATCAAAAAATGTTAATAGAGAACTAATTATAAAATAATAAAAACAGCAGTGAACATTTTCATTTCCACAAGAATAGATCAACTTTTATTATCAAATTAGCACTGAAAATTTTAATTAAATAATTATTTTAGAGCTAATTATAAAAGTCACATATAGTAACATATAAGCAAAAAAATCAAGTTGAATTTCGTTAAAAAAAGTGGCGATTGTCTGGCGAGACAAGAATATCTTATTATATAAACAGTCACCGTTGCGGGCATTTCGTAAATAACGCTCGTAGAACTATAACGGATACATGGAAACTTTATGCGGGGGAGATGTGTATCTTAAGAAGCTCTATAGAAAAGCCTACAACAGCACGTGCTTCACTTTTCATATCGACACGGTCACATTACGTTTAAGAATTTAAAAATCACAACACTAAAACTGTATAAAAACCGAGCTATAGCATATTACTGCTTAGATTTTGAGCCACCCAAAACAACGTTACTTAGAATTATTATGTAGCTGTTTGGCACTTAAGGCATAATATCTTAGTACCTCATGTCGGTGGCGTATTTGCGATGTAAGAAATGGTTAATCTTTCTTGGCAATGTTCATAGGCTGAGATAAACAGTTACCATCATGGATAGCCAATTTGCTTGCCTATTTTATAAAACAATAACGTAGAATAATACTAACAATAAGCGGTCTCATTGTTAATTAACAAATACTACAAGATTACCTAAGGATGAAGGAGAATATTGCTATAATAGCCAGCTACACATTCACGGCGCGAAAGCTAGAGCCATGAAACACAACTGTAAAAGATAAAGAGAAAAGATTTCTTTTTAATCAATAAACTCTGGAACAAAAGAAACGATTTTAATAATTTTAGATGCAGAGGGATCTAAGCTTCAAACTAAATGCCACGCGGACGAAGCCGCAATAATACAATATATTAATAAACCAAACGAAATAAATATATTAATATTTGGTATAGATCACTATTACGTAGTTAGTAAAAAATAAACCATAAAAACACTGTTTATATATACAATCAAAGTAACATAGAACGAGGGCATGGAAGGACTTAAAAAACTAGGGTAAGGAGTACTGAATGTCGCCTCGTAAGCCTGTTCCACTTTGTCGACAATATTGCGAGAATAGATATTTCTTATTCAGATACTCATAGAGATTTGAGTTTACCATCAAAGTTTGACATCCTTTGAACTCAATAAGACCGTCTAAAAGTTTTCCAGACAAAATCAGTTTTAAAATTTAGCACGACTTATTCATATAGAAGCACCATCATATTGTTTAATATAATTGTTCAAATAAAAATATATGTGTATATTCGAGAGTGCTTCTAATATTTTGTAAATAACAGCTACAATTATCTGGAAAAGCTAAAATAATTAGATCGTTTACTCTGTTAAAAGTATTATGAGGATAAAATCAATTAATTTTAACGAATGCTCTCCTTTTATCGCGATTACGAATAACCTCATTAGCTGGAGTAACCTTAATAGGCTCTTGACCTGCGTAGGGTAGCTGTGTGTAGGCTACACATATGTATGGTATGAGGCCGTAGACCTCGAGGTTCTGGGTTCACAGCCCGGATCAGGTTATAATAAAAAGTTATTGGTTTTTCCAATGACACATTCTTAGTATAGAAATTAGCAGCACGTAAAGTCTGCAAAGTAAAGTGGAATAAACTTACCTCTTAATAATACTAGTATAACACACTCAAAATACAACCCAAATTAACAAATCTAATTCGTATGTAATGGTATTTGTAAAAATTGTAAGTGCTTATGTAAGAAATTTCATTATACAAAATTGCGACCCGTGGCAAAAACCATTTCGAAAAATAATTCGATCACCTGGTGGTAATTGATGGTGGCGTCGACAGCCTCACGACACGTGACCTCCGAGTTTCAGCTTTTAACCTACAGAGGTCGAATAATTGCTAAAAGGTTTCTCATTAACTTTCTGAGAAAATACATTATTTTATAAATTACGAGAAAACGTTGGTTACGTTGTGCGTGGGTGTCGACCTCTGAATTATGAACCTGAGGCGTTATGAGTATAACTTATAAGCAAAATATTGTTTGAAATAATAGTGTAATTTTAAATATTCCTTAATGTACATGTTGGTCATAATTAAGACAACTCTTTAAGTATAAACACATGTGTTTATAATTCATCTCGTGCTTGACGGTGAAGGAAAACATCGTGAGAAAACCTACATGTGTCAAATTTCACTTAATATTCTGCCACATGTGAATTCCACCAATCCGCATTGGAGCAGCGTGGTGGAATAAGCTACAAACCTTCTCCTCAAAAAAGCAGAAGAGGCCTTAGCTCAGCAGTGGCATATTCACAGGCTGTTACTTTACTTTACTTTTAAGTATAAATTACGTTAAGTCTATGTGACACTATGTGGTTACATCACATCCACCCAGGAATAGTAATCGAAAAATTAAGGAATTCATTTCGAAAATATATTACGTAGTCTTCATGTGTGTATATTTCATCTTGTTATCAGACGTGAAGAAAAACAGCGTCGGATGCGATACTGATACATGTAGTCGTATATCAACTAACTACCGATCGCGGCTACAACTGTTTGCCAGGGGACGTATGAGTATTAACTATTTTTAATTTAATGGGTAACAAAGGTATGGGTAACAAATATCCAACAATCTAGAGCTAATCATAAGAATATGTCTTAGCCCACCAACACCATAGCATAGTAGTGGGACATTTATGTATTGTTATCTATACTAATATATTAGCTGAAGAGTTAGTTTGTTTAATCCGGTTAATCTCAGGAACTACTGGTTCGAATTAAAAAAATATTTTTGTGTTGTATAGTCCTTTTATCGAGGAATGTTCTAGACAGATTTTTATTTATTATATTTTTATTAAGTATACGCGGGTGATGCCGCAGGGCACAGCTAGTTATGTATAATAAGTTAATAGAAATAAATTCAAACAATATTATAATGCCTCGCTATGTGTATACTTGATGTAAATAACGAACGGACGGACGACCGCAGTGTGTAATAAAGCAAAGTCATGTTTAATCTAATATGCGACGGCGAAATGTTCAGCTACAGTTGAGGCTGTTGTCATTATATTTTTTTTCCAATCCTATGTTTCATTTAAGCAAATGATTAATTTAGTAAAAATATAGAAATAAATACTAAAATGCGGTATGGTTACTTTGTGATAATATTTACTAAATCTGTCTGTCTGTCTATTCTTATATTATAATAAATTATACTAAAGAAATGTCACGTGAGGATACGCGACATTGGCATATTATGATAATATTAGAAACAGCATCAAAATAGCGTATCCCCATTAGAACACTAACTACACATTAAAACTTAAAACTTGCATACATACTGTATAAGTTATAAAACCTACTTTCTATATAGAAACCATATAATAAAATGCAACGAAATACATTGCTATATATTAAATATATTAATAAATGATTTATGCAATGGAATGGTCCTAACTTCTGAAAATACCTGTGTTTTTATTCTAATGAACATATTTTTCATATACCATTCTAAGCCCAAATTATTTCTGACATTCAGTTACATCACAGCAAGCATTGCCATTATTGTATATTGTTATCACTATCCGTATTACCATTTAGTACTTTTATTATACCTCGATTACCAAAAAGGTTTTAGTGTTATGATCATATTAAAACTCATAATTACTTGCGGTTCTCAGCCATACATACATATAGCTTATTATATCGCTTTTGTTAGAACTACAACAACTCTCTATAATTACTTACACCCGCTGTCAGTTGGGCTCTACGTTTTCCCGTCGACCAGTTCATTCTACCGGCGATGTTTATATAAAATTTATACTCAAAATGGACACTGCGTTCTTTTAACCTTTTGGAAAATCATATAGGTGACTCCGTCAATTTTCATTATTTATATAGTATAATGTTTTCATTATTTATATGTTATAAGTCAGTACTCGGTGGTAGGGCTCCGAGCAAGACATTCTAAGTTAGACCTGCATGGGAGTGTTAACTACCTATGATTAAAAAAAATGAAACGGATACGAATGAAATTTAACTGACATACTCACATAATTATATATTAATCCATTGAAAAGATCAATTACTGATTTACTTGCTGTTCTTCTCTACAACTTAACGGTAGCCTTAACACTTGATTTTTTCGTGTAACATGTGTGTGGTGTTGACATCGCCTGCTCGGGTAAAGCATATTTTGATTTTTGACATTTGACGAGAGGCATTATAAATGAATTTTAACAAAGATACAATCTAACTCGCAGAAAAAGTATTTGTATGCTTTTCGATTACGCATTAACTACTTAAACCTAATCACCGATTTTGACACCAACAAACTCTCTTTGAATAGACGGTTCGGATAATGACCGAAATACCGTCAAATTTTGTCAACAATTTCCAAACATAGATACAAAATGTTCCAAAACTAAATACATTCACACTATAAGCGGTCGAGGGACAAAATTGAAATCGAGACAGCTCTAACGAATCCCCTGCGCTCAATTCCCGGGACATACCATCCGCACCATCCAGTGACGCGTGAAACTCGCAATTCCACGTCCAATGTCAGACTGACAGCAAACTAACCATTATCAACCTTACCACCGTAGCAATAAGAACGTGTAATCAGAAGAGGAAATATTTATTAATATTGCGCTTTCCGTTTGTTTGGACTGCTGGATCAGGTTGTTGACCCTCGTTTACCAGAATAGAGTTTTGTTCGATTGAATTGCGGATATATAAGGAAATATATTAAAACTTCGGCTTGCTAGCCATCTTTCTTATATCATAAATGTGAAATTGAATAGGTGTGTCCTGTTTCTGTTTTTTTTCTGGTCACTTCGACCTTATGTAGAATTGGCATTTGGCACACAGAAGATTAGAAACATGGACTTCATCAAGTACAAGCTAGGAAATATTACGTAAACTGAATTAACCATAAATGTCCCGCTCGCGCTTCTCAGCAAAAAATATTTTCATAATGGAGGTTATACCACCTCGCTGCTTCAATGGGAGTTGGTGTTACATATGTGGTGAAATTTGGATGAAATTATAATTAGAGAATTATATAAATATATATAAAAACAATGGAAGCCCATGAAAGCTCATCGGTACTTGACCTTATTTGAACCTACAATCATCAATTAAACCTACATTTTCTCCTTTCACTGACCCCAAGGTGGTATTTCGCTTAAAGGGTATTTAGCAGTTTAATCCGCTGTGCTAAACTCATTATGAGTTGTTCCTCCAAGCACACGGCGTAAACGGATTGCAAATAGTAGTATAAAATTTAAATTAACAATGGTTGTCTGAAATTTAACCCGCAATTTCAAATTGAAATCCACTACGCCCTTGTAAAATATACGTACATACATATTAAATTCAATCGAAAAGTAGAATTCAATCCAAACAAAACGTCACGTAATTGTAGGTATGCTTACCAATCTGTTGGTTGCGTTCACGAACGGAATCTGTAACAAAGACATATTTCCATTGATTATATTCTTAATTAAATCAGGGGACTTCAAAGTAAATGCTTTAAGTTAAAATATGAATATATCTATATTGATATATATCGACTAAATTTATTAGTCAATAGTGATTATAACCTCTGTACCGATCCGTGCGAATGGGAGCCTGGTTAACTGAAAAACAGTTATTACTAGTATGGATACCATTCACAAAGGATTGTGAACATTGTTAAAAGGTTTTATACTACTGATTTCATTTAAATTATATATATCATAAAGCGGAAGAGTTTCACTTAAATTTAGGAAATACTTTTCGATAAACACTTTTTATCTGAATTCAAAAATGATCTGTATCCTTTACATAGGATTTTTATATTATATAGAGTACATATATATTTATATATATGCTTGTTTATCCGTTGTATAAAAACAGAGTGCGTAGCTTATTTAATTTGAAAAGTACTAATGATGATGAGGAAGGAATTCTGGTAATCATTTCATTATAACCTAACAAAATTAAATATATTTTCATTTGCAATAATTGAACATAATGAGATAAAAGTGTTAAAACTTGTTAAACTATATACTGACTTCAAACTCCAGTTAAACGAACTACCATCAAGTGAATATTGAGATTAAAAACTACCTCGCGAAATGTTACTTTAAACTTAGCAGAACTCGTTTTCAAGAATATTCTACGAAAACTTTCCGCTACAACTACGATAAGAAATTTACTGACTAATTCAAGAAATAAATTAACTAATTATCATTATATTATTTTATATAACACTGAGATATATTTATAAGGAACGCAACAAAAATTTTATTAACCTGATGGTAGATAAATGGTCACCATAAGGCATAAATACAGGCATATTTATTTTATTTTTTAATTTATACTATAGGTAGGTGGACAAGCATATGGGCCAACTGATGGTAAGTGGTCACCAACGCCCATAGACATTGGCATTGCAAGTGATGTTTACCATCGCCTACATCGCCAATGCGCCATCAATCTTGGAAACTAAAATGTTATGCTTGCACAAAGCTCTATCACCAAGCATTAAATATAAAACATTTTAACACCGTCATCGTGCGCTCGTAAACATTTAATAAAAGCAAATATTCAATAAATACACACAACTTTATAGATTTAATAGAGAGACTGGTAATGGTGTTCGTAACTCTATTGTAGTGGAACTACGATAACGGGCAAAAGCAAGCTAAGCCCCTTGACAGTGAATAGCCTCGGATACGAATTTAGCCGACAATAATTAAATGAAACTTCTGCAGTTTAAATATCTACACTAATATTATAATTAATGCGAAACTTTGTTTGTTAAGCTATAAGGACTAAGCCAATTATATCGTTACTAAAATTTGACAATGCAGAATCACGGAACAGTATGTTATTATTTTATATTCATAGTCGTAGGCCTTTTTTTCCAGACTTGAATGTGGAACAGACAGACGCAGTCTGAACTAATTAAAATGAATGCCTGCAAGGAATGGTAGTGGGTACGACTTCATAATCGCAGAGTCCCTCACGTACTTCAGTTTTCAAATCAATCATATGAAAAAAAAAAACAAATTAACAGAATAAATGAGAAAGTAAATCTGTCTAATAATCTTTATCAACACGATTAAATCACTTAACAGAAAATTATAAAAAAATGAACATAGTGTTATTTAGCCGGTCGTATTATTTTGAGTCGTTAGTGTTATGTTCTTAGTTCTAGTCGTATTCTTTTGAGTCAGGAAATATTTTGAGTATAAAAATACCCTATCTAGAATATTCGCTTTAATGCGATTGCGTCCAACGGACAGGATGGAAACTGTGCCGTAATTGAATCGGCTGATGCAGTTGACCTATCAAAGCTTACGCGTATCCTGTTAATTATTCAAATGCACTTTGTCACGTTGAGTTTTAATTACATTTTTTCGCTACGAAATGCAACATAAATATTTATTAAGGAACGGAATTTTAGATTTTATTTCTGTCTTTTTCTATCAAATAACTATGTAATATCTACATTGCTAAAATACGAAATTTACAATACAGTTGAATTCTTCATAGAAAAGATAATAAAAAAACAGTATCTGTCCGACGTTTTTATGAATTGTAACATGTGTATACACAAGTTGAGTTGAAATAACTTGTAAAGCATCCCTTTGAGAAGACAGAAGGTATTCGCCTTTGGTTGTGATTTTAAATAAATCCAATGTGACTCGAGGCGGCATTGTTTGTGACTAGATAACTAAAATAAGGAGACATTTGAAATTTGTTACTTTCAAGGGATTTTTGTAGAATGGAAATCCATTACTTATAATCAATCGTCCCTGCTCAAGCCTTTGACGGTATTAAAGGTCGATAATCCTTTGACATCGTATAAAGAGAAAAGCTTTAGATCTCATTTCTTTACTAAATCACTTATACTTTACTTTTTTGGATTAAAACGAGCATATTGATTGGACCGACATCGACATTCGACGGGATCGTACGATATCGTTTCTTTTTGGTTCGCCTTTAATTATCCTTTGTATTAAAAATAAATTCGTATTTCAAGCCGGTAGAGCACATTGTTCCAGTTCAGAAATTCGGAAAAGAACGGCTACAGAACTAAAAAATCCTGGCTCTGTCGACTGACTTCACTTAGGCGCATTGACAGTGTCAAAATTGGTAAAATTAAAAATACGCCATGTATTTTCAATTACAACCGCGATGATATCAGGTGCCTCGAACGATGTTAGCGCTTCAGATTGTGTTAATGTGGTGCTTTCGCAGCATTATATAAATAAAAACATCACTGGGGACAAAAAAATGTCGTCAGCTATCAGTCAAAAGTGAGTGATCACGACAGATGTCTCTTTCGAAGCGACACGCGAAATAATAAAAAGTATATTATGATCTGGTTAAGCCCGAATATAATAAAGAAAAAGATTTATTATATTTCGGAGGAAGACTTACGAATATTTTTTTTTTCTAATATCTGATAGTGCCAATGACTCCTAAAGTATTTTTTTACTCCATAAAAATATATTTAAAGTATGAAAAAATCGCTAAAAATAATATCTCTTTTCTGACTATGAAGTTATACAGGTATTTGTATAAACAATTAAAATATTATTTATCTGCAAGTAATTTCTCATTATTTTTTTTAAAGGACGGCGGTTACCTATTCCCACATACATTGGCATTGTAATAAATGTTAACATTCTCTTACATCGTCAATGCGCCACCAACTTTGGGAACTAAGATGTTAGTTATGTCCCTTGTGTCTGTAATTACACTGGCCCATTAACCCAAATCGGAAAAATACCAAGTACTGCTGCGTTGCGGTAGAATATGTGAGTGTGTATTACCTATCAAGACGAGCTTGCCCAGCACCCTATCACCAAGTGAAATATATTAATTCTTAAACACAGTGTATGTGGCATTAATACACAGATTATATTCATAAGTCCAGACATTTAACGAAAGGATTATATTATGTGGTGAATTTATCAACGAGTGGACAAAGACTCGACAAATAGTTCGTCCACTTCGGACAAAAGCCCGACTTGCATCCAGTTAATTGCATCGCTCTATAAAGGTGCACTTATAGCGTATCAATTTCCGCTTTTGTTGTGGAAACCATCAATATTAATTGATCGAGTATAAAGCGATACCTACCCTTTATTTTTCCGATGTTGCACTAAAGTATTATTATCGAAGCATTTTACTTCGGACGCGATGGTAGTGATATTTCAGCATTGATTTTGAGTGCAACTATTCTGAAGCAAAGTGAGTTTTACTGATGTCACGCAAGATCAAAGTATGTGCTCTTTTTTTAGAATCGCATAAGGTCGCCAAAATTATATGCCACTATTATTAAGACTGTTTGCATGTTTTTGTATTTTTTTTCCTTTGTGGCACAATAATATAAAAAAATTAAAGTACATATATTTATTTGGTATTTGTAGTTTATCGGTGTTGGAACTCGAACAAACACTACATGTAATTTTACAGTACATATAATATATATATATATATTTTTTAATTGTAAAAATGTCTGCAATTATCTATTTAAATACTTAGTTTAAATCTGTAAAACCATATACATTTACTTTGTAGTAGTAATAATTAAATTCCATCTCCACAGAGCGTATCTTTAATAGAGCTTAAGCTGTGGATTAAAGATTCACGACTTGAAACTTTATAAAGTTTTCATCAAGACATTTTCCTTTGTGGCATAACATTGTAATTGGTAATATAAAATTAAAAACTTAGAACGTTTGTATATTTTAATAAAATACAACATTTCGATATATTTTTTTGTTTTCAACCGCAAAATATCAAAATGTTTTCGTAAAGTAATTAAAAAAAAAAGTTTAATTATAAGATACATGTGTGAGTGAGCGAGCGTGCGTGCTTAAATGTTACCGAGGCATGTGTATATGGCATTTATTTACATATAGCATCTACATTCTACATGTTGTAATTTGCACCCAATACAAAACTATCCGAACATTTAACCGATTCAATAATGTTCACATACGAAACTAAAACAAAATATGTTCTAAATAATAAAAAAAAACTGGTTGGCTCTTTAGCTTTAAAGTACAGAGTAGTATTTTAAAACAAGCGTCGCCCGTCGCCGTCGTCGCATCCGGTGATTACAATTTCAAATCAATCGGACTTGTGAAAGTTGGGAAGACCCTTTTGTCAAGCAGAAACTAACCATCTCGAACAGATGAAGTTCCAAACAGAAAACGTCAGCATCAAAATCATTCCATTCATTTAGGAGCTACGACACCGCATTCAGACACACACCTATACACACGTTAAACTTATAAATATATTTACGTGGGGGGGGGGGGGTTAAAAAGTGGTTTAAGAATCAACATAAATCATATAGCTCTCGATGTATGATTCATATTCAAGATAGCGCGTGGTTAATGAATATTCAGTGAGGGTTCGCGTATAAACATAGACGCTATGTGTTTAGACAGAGATCATCCCGCTTGTATGTTTATTGATATACGTACGTCTACTGTATAAGAGATAAGCTATTCATGTACACTATCTTCATCTAAACCAGAGGTTCCCACTTTTTTGTTGTCATAGACCACTTTCAAAATTTAGCTGGTTCCGGTAGAACCCCTGCAGCTACATTTAAACGATATTCCCATTCCTAAAATTTGAAAAATAAAAGGTGAGCGACAGTAACTTGTACCTACTGCCAGTGAAAAGTGGTCCAGGACCACTGTGGGAACCAAGGATCTAAACTATTTTATTAAACAAATATCAGAGGCAGTAGAATCGTAAAATTTGATAGTTAAACGGTGATATATATACTACTATTTCATCCCTTAAGGGCTTGAAAGTGGAATCTTGTGCTCGTTCTTGGCATTCGATAACACCCTTCACACCCGATCATATGAAGGAGTTTTCTTTTTGACAGGAAATTAAACGATGACGCGGTTCGGCTGGTCAACACTTTCAGTCATGTCATGTTTACGATTGAAAATATATTTGAAGTAAAAACCTAAAATATCTCAATAGAACAATATACGCTTAGAGTTAACGAGAACATAAAATATAAAACAAAGTTAATTTATTGGTCTAATTAGAATGATTGTCTCGTGTACACGTCAGTAATGAAGTCTAGACTAATTGAATTAGAAATTGTAAACACTGAGTGAAGTAAGGCTCACGCTACACTCGTATGACTACGACTAAGTTAAATAACAGCCTGCCCCACTGTCCCTTACCGACGCAAAGGATTCCTCTTCTTTTGAGGAGAAGACTTCAAGCTTATTCCACCAGGTTCCTCCAATGCGAATTTGTGGATACAGCACATGAAAATTAAATCATTCTCTTTGTCCGGACTTGAACTCACATTTACGCTTTCTTACCACTGGGCCATCGAGTTTATATATTGTGACACTGCGAGAGAGCATACAAATACTCTTCACAGACGCTACGCTGCAAGCGGTTCGTAATTTACATAAAATACCGCGCTACACTGGCGTTTGCTTCGCTCGATCGCGCTGCCGACCGATGCTTTTAAACATTTACATCATGAAAATAGAACGATAGCTAGTTATAGTTAGTTAGGTGACATTGTGGAATAAATTTGTATGCATTCTATTGAGATTCAAATAATACAAAACAATGTCGCAAATGTAATGTCGCTTTTATTTGTATGGACGTGTTAAATGCTTAAAAGTAATAAAAACGAATGGAAATTAATAACGATTTCGTAATTGGAAATTTCCGTGTTATTCATTTTAAAGTATAGTAACTCTATTATACAAAAGGAGAAATAAATTAATATTCAAGAAACAAAATATAATTATCTGACGTCGGATTTTGTAAAAGTAAAACACAAAGGCTCTAATAGTTTATAAAACTCTAATATTTTTTTAATAAACATTTTTATGGCAAACATGCTTCTGGCTATAATTTGCTCAAGTGAAATGAGCTAAGATTAAACTATGTACTACTCAACTAGAATTTAATATTTCGTTGTTTTAGCTGTAAGGCATTAAATAAAAATATCCTTAATTCAGGTACATATATAAACGCGTTTGAATTTTAATTTAACAACATTTATGAAATTAAAACATGTATTTAAAACGACCCCCGGTTGGGAATGATGATACGAACAGAAAAAAGCTCAGTAGATCTCTTTAAAAATATACATAATCCTATGAAAATTACCAAAATATGTCTACAAGTAGACTGACCATAGACGAAACATAACATAGAAACGTATAACGAGGAAGTTAATAAAAGTGATGCTTGCAGCAATAACTACTAAACCGAAATGCATAAAATGTATATTACAAGCTACAAATGCAGGGCGTTTGGATAAGGTTGAAGTACATTATAATATAACATGAGTATGTGTGCTTCGCAGATTCATCAGCTTTTAAATTTTGACTATTGACGTGACAAACGTAAATACAAATTCGTGTAATACGTATAAAAGTTAACTTGAAAAGAAAAAACAAAAATAAAATCAAACAAGTATTACTTTCTATGATCTCCTGTAAATAATAACATTTTCACATACAAAATTTTTCACGAAAAGTGAAAAGTAGAAATACGCTAAAAGTAGAAACTGAAATGATTTTTTAAATTCATAAAGTGAATGAGTTCAAATCCCATCCATTTGGAGGTTTACTCTGTGTTATCAAACCCACTCGCTTTGATTACGAGATCGCATCTCGAATGTACCGTCTGATGAAAATGGACTCTATATCAATTCTATCGTCCGGACATAAGTGACGTTAACTGAACACTGTTTACGATTTTATTTTTATATTGAAGCTTGGCGAACTGGCTGGAGGCTAAACTGATGGAAACTGACTATCACCGCACACGGACATTTGCAAAAAGTTAAAAAAATTAACGTACAACTCGAATAACAAAATGGCGGCAAATTCAAATCCAACGCTCTTGTTGGGACAGCCTATTTTAGTATAGATTTGTATGTAAAAAATGAAACTACGAATAAAACTAGAAATAAACAAACGTTCCTGAACTTAACAAAGACGTCTTCCCTTTTATAAAGTAGAAGATTACGAAACTTTACTCTTCACACTACCCACCCGCTGTTTGACGGATAACACATTCATCATTCAGTATTTCACGAGCCACATGCAGCTTTTCCCACAATGTTTTCCTTAACCGCAGGGCGCGAGACGAATTGTAAACATGTCACTTAAAAGAACTTCGTGCAAGTAGTGTTTCGGTTTCTAAACAAAAATCGACAAATATATAGATAAAATACTTTTTTTATGTAAGTGAGGCCAAACGAGTAGAACTCATCTTATGGAAAGTGACTACCACCGCCCATGGACATCTGCAACATACGAAGACTTGCAGGTGCGTTGTTGGCCTTTAAGAAAATAGTAACTCACCGCAGAGATAGTAATTATTAATCGAAACCAAAATAATCTTAGTTAAAATAAAAATTCAGATTTTATCCTTCGAACGGAGAAGCAGTCATCTTCGACTACAGATTATTTTGTTAAGACATTAGATACCATGGTATCAGTCATAACGTCTTTGTGCATGAAAATACAGTTATGATATTTAGCAAAAGAACTTAGACGAGAACATTTTGAGAAAAGGATTTGACAAATATAACAAAATTAATGGAATGTATTTTCAATATATTAGTTTAATATTCTGTGGAAAGCATTTCGTTTTTTTTTTTTACCGTTCGAAGCGTATTGCCGTCACGAAGATGTCGTGTCGTGTCGTTGAACATAGATAAAGTTTCTACAAAGCAGAGGGCTGTACATTATATATTATGATATTTATAATGTGTTACAAATACATTATATTGAATGAAATAAAACATTCGTAGTTTACTTTCATACTGCCAATATCAATAGCAAGCACATGTTAAATTTAAATGTATTTATTTTATTAGACAACATATAAGGCTGCTTCCAGCACCATTTACCACATTGTTCGTATTATTTATTTATAAAAAATATATTTATATATAGTCATATAAGCTATTTAGGCTGTAGCAGATCTCCAGATTGTGTCGAATTTCATAACCTATCAGAATGGAAAACAATATATCAAATCTCAATCTTTTTTTTAAAGATATCAAGTCTATTAGCAATGAATTACGGTCGAAATTCGCTTAATAAGCAACGTTTACTTAGTTTAAAACCAAAAAAAATTAAAAATAATAGCCAGTAACCACGTTAACTGTAATACAACCTCTTTTGAAGGGTGAGGGACGTTGTTACTTCATTGTTTACACCTTGAGGCAACAATACGGTTATCGATGTTATTTTTTTTATATATTACAATGTGGTTACAAGAAAATAATTAATGCAACTTTGAATATACCACATATTTATTTAAAAAAAATGCCAAATGTTGAATACGCTAATGACATATAAACATTTTCTTAATTTATAAACGAGACCAAGAAATCAATTGATCCATGCAATTTTGTCACATATATATATATATATATATATATATATTTAACATACATATATATATATATATATATATATTTAACATACAACATGATACAGATACAAAACCGTTTAAAAACAAGCCGCCTAGTATCTTGTTTTAATTCGTGAAATGCGTCATCATTTTCAGCAACAAGCATCAAATAATTTACGTTAAAACACCTTAAATTCCATCTCAGTGTGTTACAGTCTTCACCGAAGTACATAAGAACCATGATATTAAAATCATTTTATTTTTATATACTAAAAATGAAAACTTATTTACTTTACAGTTTAATATATTTCCGCTTAAAACTATCAAACGGTGCAATAATACAGGCAACTGCAGTTCCAGTCTATGGGCGAACGTGACCACTTAGCAGTAGGTAGAAGCTTATCTCGCCTAACATTAAAAAAAACCACGACTGGTATATGGATCTTCTGTCTCGACCATCTTTTCGTACCAAACATAAAATATAAAAAATATACTCAGTATATAAGCTATAACGTTAACTAAAATCCTTTATGTAAACACCGATCAGGGAGACAAACTAGTTAATGTGCATAGCACGTCACTAGATATAGTTTAATTATATATAATGATATGTGAGCAAGTGTCCAAAGCGTCGGAATTATTCACCGGCACGGCCTCAAAGCCGCGTCGTTAGTATGCGAACGAGTCGCGAACATAATTAAACACGACGGAATAAGTGAATTTTGAATAATTCAGCCGCCGCGGACTTCAGAGGCTTAACTAGATTACTATCGCCCCTGTAATATTGATACGTTATATACATACATATGTACATAAACATATTTAAACGTGTTTCGGTACTAAAGTATTTTTTTAATACGAATAGAAATACGAATAATTATTTGCGGTGATAGTTGTGATGATATGATGAGAATGAGAAGAAGTCTGAGATTATATATAGAATTGTAATTATTGAATTTTACATAATACAATAAGCTAACAAAATCACTACGTTTAATTTAATTGTACGCAAAATATACAAGCATAGGTGTCACCAAAAAGGTAATAATAAAATAACTATTTATATAATATTTACTGTTAGAAATAAATATATCACCTTAATCACGCCACGTATATATTATTCTAAAAAATATATGATGACATTTTTATAATACTGTAATGCATGTAGAATTTTGAACAGTGTGAAATGAGCTTTATACCTTCTCCTCAAAATAAGGGAGGAGGTCTTAATCTAGCAAAGGTACGTTTATAATATGGTATTACTTTTTTTACTGTTAGTGGTTGATAAAGACATTCGATCAGTGAGTAGGTTGCTTTTAATTGTATTCTAGGTTTAAAAAAAAATCAATTGTATAATTTAAAAGAGTCGTTAAAAAACTTTTATGCCCTAAAGGACATTACAAAAACAATTACTTTTTATATGAAGGCGCACCTTGAGAATAAAACAATCGCCTCCAGGCCATCTACAAATAGAAATATATATTTTTATCGCTTTATCGCTTGATCTTCTTAGATATTTGGTGTATATTTACGAACCGGAAGCAGAATTGCAAATTAATGTACCGCTTCTATTTACCTTCTATCTATACAAAAAAATCAGTAAAAATGTTTGTACATTTGTCCTCTAGGTAACCTGAACCTAATCTAATTGTGATGCAACTTTGGTTGGATTTGTACTGCACCGACCAACCGTGAGTGCTTCTGGCTTAATAAAACATTTATTTTTTGTTTGCTTATTTATCCTTTAATATAAACGTGTTATGAAGATCCTTATCTCAGCCGTGTGAAGTCGGAATAGTACAGCATTCAGGTAAGCTGAGTTAACTTTTCTCTGGTTGGTACATAGTCCGGTTATAGCTTTAGGTATAATATTAAATTTTTATAACGACGTAAAAATAAAGAAAAACGCGGTTCTCCCACTCTTTCGGTCCACAATTTCTCTTAATTAAAAATGCAAATCAGAGAATCCGGAGCAGGTAGAACGAGACGGTCGATATCCTCATCCCTCAGGGTGTAAAGGGGTGAAGGGATAAATATTCAGAACAATAATGACGCGCCCCATGCTCCTAGCAGGATAATAAACTGCCTATCTACTCACTGTGGATGGAAATTATATGAGTAACGTATATTACCTGAGATTCGTCAAAGTCGTATCAACATTTTAATAAAAAGCAAAGTCTTTACTGTCTTATCTCAAAAAAACCCTTATTAAGCTAATATTTAGAATTTTAAACTTTCACCATAAAACCATAAAAATACTTATATAATCTATATAGAAAAAAAAAAAATTTAGAACACTATATTGTCACTAATAGTGAATCCGAAATTTCGTATACTTTTTTAGTTGCTTAGAAACTCGTATAAGAATTACAATAGAGGTAGGGCTTTATGCAAGCCTGTCTAAATAGGTACCACCCCCTCATCAATATTCTACCACCAAACAGAAATACTTAGTGACTGGTGGTGATTCTAGAACACGAGGGAAAATCCGGGCGATAACTATGTAATACAGAGACCTATCAACCATAGATGTAAACAAAGTGAGCAGTGATCACACGTCATTCATATAAAACGGGTCGGTAAGTTCTAAACGAAACGTAGGCGAAACCACTGAGCTAGGATAGTTGGCAAACAATTTAATAATTCCTTCAGCTCAAGTCACGTGTAAGTAATGTAAAGCTTTGTCTGCAGGGAGAACGTGCAGCGATGAGAAGTCTACACACGTACGAATATAGAGAGACATCTTTACGATGGCTATTCTGCAATATTTAATTTACGAATCGTATATAATATCTATTACAGATTTCCAACCTAGACTAAACAGCTTTCTCATATTTCTATCATGAATCGAAATACTAGACAGACAACCTTCTCCTCCGGCATTAGCATTTATATCAATGAAGGATATTTTATAAATAACAATTGGACTTTACATTTTTTACTTTAAATAGAAATGTACTATGTGTATTACAGTCGGGTCCACATAATTATTATGAAAAAAAATTATGAGCGACATACGGCCGAATACTGAAGCGTCATTCAAAATGAAGTGGGACTTAATTATTTGGAACGTCATTAATTTCAAAATTTTGTATGCGAAATTTGAAATTGATGGCGTTCCAAATAATTAAGTCCCACTTTCGTATTTGAAAGACGTTTCAGTATTCGGCCATTATTGTCATAATTTTTAGCCAATTAGCTCTAACTTTAAAACTGTTTGCAAATTTAACTAAACTAGAAAATCGCTGAATAATATGATCAACAAAAACAACTATCGTCATTAATAATAAAAAACCGATCGAATACAATTTGATGACACTAAAAAACCGCTATACGCTTATATATTTAACGACAATTATATTTAGAAGCCTCACTTGAAGGATATTATTGCAACATTATTTACTTCAAAACAATTCCACGCTATACAATAATGACATAATATTATAACTACATAAACTCAACACAAATTACGTAAATTAAAATGAATTTAATTTAAAATCCACTCGGTAGTCTCGTTCCGTTTCTGAAAAGGCTTTTGACCTGTATTCATTGAAGCCGTGGCAAAGATTCTACTTACAGCAGAGCTGATACGTTTTAGGTGTAAACACTGTTTTTATAATTAGATACTTAAACACCGTGTACAGTTAACCCTTTTATCTAAGATGTTATATACTTCGTGTATCTATTAACCCAATTTTTTGCCCAAAAGTTCTATAATTATAAATCAGCAAGGCTTTACAATAAATTAAATAAATCACTCTCTATTTCACATCTATCAAAATTCGCATGTAAAAGATAATTAACTGACTCGCTTTTAAAACTGGACTATGAAGAGACAGAAAAAATATTAAAATAATTGAAACTAATAATGTGGTAAAAAATAGCGTGTACATAATATGTTCTACTCATTTATAGCATATACACAAATACACACATACATACATAATTACACAAAACACACATGTTCTCACACACGCACACACACCCACACACACACACACACACACACACACACACACACACACACACACACACAAACATGCATATTTATTAGAATACATTAGATTATTATTTATATTAGCATAAGTACTTATTTATAGAAATAATATTGTAATAGTTGTAGTCTTTCTCCTATTTACAATAAAATTCATTATATAATTGTTCCTAACTCAAGAGGGTGAGCCAGGAGACCCTTAGCACAGGGCAACCTAGTTTGGGCTCCTGCCTCCCACATACAATCTATTTAATATTAAGAGATAAAAACAAAATGTAAACATAAATGTTCTGTGGGAGAAAATAAATAAATAAAAAAATGAATAAATTTATTATTATTATTATTAAAATATAGTAATACTAATCATGTCATCATTCTACTTAATACTAATTAAGTAGAGTAATGATCTAATGTCGAATTTATCGACGGCAAAACTATATATAAGCCGTATTAATACTTTAAATAAGTTATGTTTTGTTCTTATGAAATAAATAACACATAATATAAAATAATGCCATTTCTATTCGTTCCATCTTCTTGCTACAAAAAAAATAGTTTTTTTTTCATTATTATTGCAGAGTCAGCGCTCATCCCTACAAGAGTGCAAAAGTATAATTAAGTGAGAGAAAAAGGGATAGAATGGTATATTTCGTACTTTCGTTTAATAAAGATAAGAAATAACTCATATAAAAATCTATGTTTGCTGCCAATTACATTTACTTATCAAAACACATCAATTATAATTAAGTATTTTTTGCGTGTATATGAATACGAGGAAAACGTTACAACACATCCGGCTCAAAAATGAGGACCTGGATAAGTGAGGTCCCGCCAACGGACGTCAAGTGCTACGAGTAGAAGCGCTCTCCACCCCACCGACCACCTGAACCGAGGTACGATCTCACAGATATCACACATGTATATAACTCGGAGAACGGTTGTCTGGCGTCAAATTTCAAAAGTCAAGTCTAGCTTTATGTCTGACGTCTCTGTAACGTCAGGTCGACACTTATTTACAAAATGAGAATAAATCAAATATCACGCTCCACTCAATGAAGTGTATTTAAATAACTACACTAGTCTTTACAAAGCCCTACATACGCCCTTACACTTTTAAACATACAACATAAATACAAATACAAAATCCAATAGAGATACAGCTTAATCAGTCTTGTTTCATTAAATTAATTAGTTGGATTTATAATGTGGGCTATGTAGCTTCATAAACTAGATATTAGACTAACAAGACTAAACAAATAATAGTTAATTGCTTGCTCAGTGTCGCCCGACCGTATTGAATATTCAAGGAAAACATACACGAATCCGTATATTTAAAAAATCTTACATATATAACAAAAATAAAATAACCATCTATATAATATATGTATTAAACAAGTATCGCTGTAAGCTGGTTAATTTAATACAGTCTTGTATACTTTACATAGTAGTAACAAAATAACAAAAAACTTTTCAAATGAATTGCTACAATCCCAGCGTTAATTCAATAAAACAATCTAATCCACCGAGTAGCGAGTAGCCAAGTAAATACTTTCCACCGGACCCAGACGCCAAGCGTCAATGTACTTGACACTTACCGGACATCGGACAAACACGAGCTTGGATACTACGATGTTAGTCGTTTATTAAATCAGAGTTCGTTATTTTTACAATTTTATATTATTTCAAGTCTTCGTAGTTTTGTAATGAAAATTCAGTATTATTTGTATAATAAACATACATATTATATAGATTTTTTATAATAATTATTATCTATATGTAAATACGCAAAGAAAAACAAGTTCATTACATTTCATCAAGTTCGTTCATTTTTCTCATCTAATTGACAAGCTTTATTGTCATCAATAAAAGTATTTAGAAAAAGTGTCGAAATAAAAATTCGAAACTTGCGACTTCGTATATGTATTCCGATTTTTTTTAAATAACGATTATGGCCGGATTTCGGCAACTGGGGAAACAGTAGTTTATTCGACTACATAGCCCATTGGCATGGGTTTTCTTGGCAATTCTAGATTAGGTCAAAAACTAGTTATAGCGTTTTATTAAGTGTGAGTGTTTGAGGAAATAGAGAGTAAAACTTTTTTTGCGATATATAACTCATAAAACACTTACAAATACTAATTGTTTATGTAACGCTACAAGTAACAAGTTTCACACTAGACAACGACTTGAACAAAATATTCTTTATTCAACTTCTTAGTTTAAATTAGAAAAGAGAGAGAAGATATAAGAAGAGCCGGCCAAACTAAGCATTTATTCTTTTGCACCAATTAAATAAAAAATATATGTTCATTAATAACAATTATATTATAATATAATCGTAAAAAAACATTGTATAAAAAAGGTTCCTAATTTAAAAATAGCCTCTTCTAACATCCTTTATTGACTTGTTACGTAGAGAAAGGCTGCCATTTTCAACGCGATGTCGAGTGTCAATGAACTACGCAATTACTGGACTGGGCATGTCCATATTAATGTCTGCGTTTGACGCGTGATATGTTCAATGTATGGGAATGAGAGTGAGATATTATTTATTATGTACGGTACAAACATATTTCTAGATAATATTTAATTTTATATGTTCTACTTACTGAATATATTTTTTTATTTTATAATGAATTTGATGTCCCTTATAAATGTTTATTTTGTAGAGCAAATGCCTCGTCTGTCCTCGAGAAAGTTTCCTGTTTATTACACTATACAGCATTTGTAGATAACACATAGGGCTGTATTTCATTTCCCATGTAAGTTTAATCGCGATGTTTTCTTACACCGTCGATTACGATAATCGATTAAATAAACTATTTAGCATTTAAAATCGTGATTTTGGAAACAAATTCACGTTGAGTTACTATTTTATGACATTAAAGTTAGTGTGACTGAATTTCGGAGTTTTTTTAATAAAAATAACTTATTTGTTTATCCTTCCAAAGTAATGAAGCCATTAAATATTTCTTTAATTTTAATATCTTAGATATAGAGAACTTAATTTAGTTATTATCAAGCAATATCCATAATCTTGTTTAGCTAGGACAGCTACAAAGGAACCAACGCCATGAAGGCAGCTATTTATGACTGCAATTAGGGAGGGACAGGCTACGTTTAGGTATCCATTTTATCGCTGTCCCACTCAATTTCATTAAATCACAGTCATTTGAAAATCTACACATTTATAAAATGAAAAGAATGATTGCATAATCTTCCATTATTATCTTAGCGTTATTATGTACAACTAATTTTATTTATTAAAGATTTGTTTATTGTGTGTAACAGAACCAGAAATAATAATTATATTAACAATATACATAAAGCAGACTAAAAACAAGTCCGCAGAAAAAATATATTTATTATCATCGTTGTGATATGTGAAACAGGTGTTAATAGCGAGAAAAGCAATTCGCAATTGTTCGTACATTGATGACAACATTTTTGAAAACATATAAAAATATATATAATATAAGCTAAAACTTCGCAAAAACAAAATAAGTAGAATATAAAGAAGTAGGGAAAAGTTTTTTAATTCTCAACCCTTACTGAGTCTCAAATTAAAACCAGTTTGTCAACAAATATTTTTGATCATATAGGTTCATGATATTATTAAAAAGGCACTTTCACATTTTTTTTTAATGAAAATACGCCATTTCTTTCATAAGTTATAAAACGTATTTATCCATTATTAATATTACAAGGTATTATATTAGCAAAGTGCGGAAAATACAATGACTGATTTACGACGTCTAGCAAGCTACGAAAGCGTAGCTACGTAAAGAGCTACGCGATGTGGATGTCCACTTTATTATTAATAAAATTCTAAATATAAAAGATAAAAGGTATTTTGACTTTTATTAAACTTCTACTATCACACTTATGTATAGTTAATAATTAAAATTAAATTTGTAACAGAAGAAAAAATGCAACACAACAAAAGTAAGTATTAAGGCCCTAAAAGTATTTTATGATTTTTTTTTTTGTAAATTGCCTCTTACACTAAAGTATGCATTAAAGTATTTTAAGTTAATTAATTTTAAAAAAATATGTTTTTTTTAAATTTTTTTTTTTATATTTACAGAATAGTTTTATTTTTTATCTTTTATTCTATTGATTTAAATTTATAAAATAATGCTATTCACTATTATTTGTATCAGATTTACTTTTTTTTTGTTTTCTTTAAGATAAAGATGTTTTTTCTTATTTTGTTTCTCGTCAATTAAATTTTTATTTTTTGAATATTTAGTTAGCCTATAATTGTTTATATATTTTTATACATGTAATTTGACAAATGTTTTTCTTAATATATAAACGTTGGCTTCCTATGAGATAAATAAAATAAATAAAAATAAATTATCAAGCTACGACTGTGCTTCGGGTTGAATTAAATATAATATTTCAAATCACGTAAAGCCGTTGGTTCCCATTCTGAACTCTTCTGAATCTTTCCAGTCGCGTCATATTTGCCGTCTTATCGTATTATAAGATCGAGGGAATAGAGCAAATATAGTGTTTACGCACACACTTGTACTTGGTTGGTTGAAAATCGGTCTTTCTGGCAAATTATCCACCATCCTCATCGTGGATTAAAAGAGAAACAACACGTTCAACCATCACGACAGCACACACTCACAGTATACCGACTACTTAATTTCTGTTTAAATTTATATTTTCTGTTTGTTAAAATATCAAAATCTACCATTTTTATAGATTTAATCTACTAATGTTATAATTTATATGTCTATTAAGCGATAATCAATTTAGTTTTCACTTCTATTACAAAAAATAATGTTTTTCTCGAGAGAGTGATTCTCATAAAAAACATATACAATACGAGTTTGAGAATGGAATATAAATTGAATAAATCATACAGAGACAATTCAAAACGTCATTTTTAGAAAATTATATCCTCGTATATTCTAAGACCATATGTTTACAATACAAAGTAATATGAGCCATACGCTTCTGCGATATGAACTAAAATCGGAAAAAAAATAACATTATTTATAACGTGACCAGTTTGGGCATCGCCTCGTAAAAAACTATACAATCCCTGGCGACCCAATTTCTATTTACGAAAGGGTACACGTTTGTTATTTGGAGAACCTCCTAATTGGCTTCGTTTCCACATCTGTGGGTTTGCCGGCCATTCTATTATTTGTACAGCATGGACTTATGGAATAAAATATGATTGTGTTGACAGAATTTTATGTTTTATAACGCGTTACACATCAAGAGAATGATGGCTTAAGTAAATAAGTGTTATGTAAAAATATTTCACAAAGTAAATTGATATACCCAAATCGCACAATTATAAAAAACAGTATTAAGGTGAATAGCTACACTACGAGGCTAATTCAGCTAACATTAATTTTGTTCCGAAAATAAAACATGCCCAAACTTCGGTCATTCACCTTCGCCAAACCTTTACCCCAAATTAAGACACACGTATATAGCTACATGATAATTGGTAGGGACAGAGCTCGAAGGGAAGCACGGATTTGGTTTTTTTTAAAATCCTTATAAATATTTCAGCAAAAGTTATTTCAGTTATTTATAAAATATTTTTGACTTTGACTAATTATAAACACAACATAAATTCATGTAAACACATCTATCTAGGTCTATTAGGGGTTTAATCCGATTTTTTTTTTATTATATATTTCTATCGACTGGTTCATTTGAGCTCATTTATAAATCGTGCGATACTAAAAAACCGGATGCACATCATGGTTTATTCAAAATTTAAATGAAAAAGCGTAATGGAAAGACGATGTGAATTCAAATGTGAAATACCAAAAAAAACACAGTTTTTTAAAAAAAAGCTCTATTACTCGCACCGCACCGAAGCCAGTTTGAAAGGAAAGTAGAGCGAAAGTAATTAATGAACTGTTGAATCACTGAATAAAAAACGACGAGATACTACACTGTGTCACACGTGATTATCATAATTAATGTTATACAGGATGAATTGAAGTCATTCACGTTGAAAAGCAAGAAGGCTAACGA
The DNA here is from genome assembly GCA_963151315.1 of Nymphalis c-album. Taxonomy (NCBI): domain Eukaryota; kingdom Metazoa; phylum Arthropoda; class Insecta; order Lepidoptera; family Nymphalidae; genus Nymphalis; species Nymphalis c-album. Next base: position 1,365,119 of record OY720602.1, on the reverse strand, counting down.
GCATTGTGCCTATTTATTGTTAATTCATTGTTGAGAGAGATTCGAGTTCGTGGAACGGACAATACAAGCCCAATCCGTCCCCTCCCTAATCAAGCCTCTCCCGTTATTGCAGGAGTCCATGGACGATGGTCTTCACTTTTTATCAGGTGAAACTGCTGTCTGTTTGCCTCCTTATATAAAAAACTTTCTCTTTTATTGTTATTATGCTTAGAAGAACACACTAGCAAATGTAAATCGTCGGTCACCGAATGGTAAGTGGTCACCTTTCCCAATATTATATATACACTGCCAGTGCCTATGGCAAATGGTTGTTGTTTTGCGGGTGGTACCATAGATCATAGTTAATGCTACGTCATCATTAATATATAATCTTCAATTTAAATTGTTTATCCGTATACATATTAAGTTACAACTTCAGTTTTAGTGATGATAGATATATTAGAATAACGCTACAGTACATTCAAATAGGACTCCAATAAGATGTATTAATTGATTAATTATTTATTCGTTTAATCCTTATTCGGGAAACAAATAGTATGAAATTAGGAGATAAAACATAAACCAATCAAGTTTCCACTAACAAATAGTACATAAAAGAATTAGAGAAAAGAAGATATAATAACTAATACAAGTAGGTACCACCCACTCATCAGATATTCTACCGCAAACCAGCAGCACTTGGTATTGTATTGTTATGGTTTGGAGGATGTGTGAGCCGATGTAATTACATAACAAGGTCTTATTTCTCAAGGTTGGTGACGCATTGGCGATGTAAGGGATGGTTAACATTTCTTATAATGTCTTTGTCTCCGGGCGTTAGTGACCACTTACCATCAGATGGCCCATATGTTCGTCCGCCTTCCTATACAGTAAAAAAAAGTTGGTAAACACAAGATCAAACATTAAATAAAGTTATTGAACTGATAATTATTATAATTGCTACAGATTGGTCAGTTAAGTGAAAATTCCTTTAAAAGAAGAACATTTACGTTATGTACGTAACTATATTATGAAAATATAGACGCTACTTTGAAGCTTGGCACTGTAAACCAAGTAAATATTGGTCGACGATAATGCTTCGTAGCATTTAGTGCTACTTCTCGTAGCTATTCGTAGAAGTCAATTAAAAGCCGCCTGTTTACCTTTTTTACTGTATAAACAACAGTGTAAAATATATTTATTACATATACGTGATATAAAATAAATATTTTCTTAGATTATAATATTGACTATAGCAAATAAATACGTACGTATACAAGGCGTAGAATTTACACCCACCGTACTAAGTTTTCTAAAAACGAATTCAAGTTTTAATTACATTCAATTTGCATTTTCTACAGTCGACTTCAATCCATCGTTAAAGCGATTAAACATATTAAAGTAAAAAAAAGGAAAGCTCGCGTTAATGATGTTTTTCCATAACAAAATTTAAAAACTGGAGGACGTATTAAATACAGCTGTACAATAACTAAAAAAAAATCATTCAATGATGTAATGCAAAGCTTAATTAATATTGCATAATTAAATATAATTAATCATAATATGACTTATTTTATGAAATGTTAATAGTGCTATTGTTAAATCGCTATATCTGGTTTTAGTCAAAAACATATATACAATATAGTATTATAAATGCGAGAGTCCCTTAATAAAACACTGAACCGATTTTGATACAATTTGTTATGGAGGAAGCTTGATCCCTAAGGACCGAGGTCGTGGGTTCGATTCCCACCCAGGACAGATATTGGTGTGCATGAACATGTCTGTTTGTCTTGAGTCTGGATGTAATTATCTGTATTAAGTATGTATTTGCAAAAGAAAAGTAGTATATAATTATATATAAGTATCAGTTGTCTGGTTTCCATTCTAGAAGTTCTGCTTAGTTTGGGATCAGATGACCTTGTGTGAATAATGTCCCTAGGATATTATTATTGTTACTGAAATATTCCCTGTTTGTTTACCTTTGTAATGTAGCAACTTGCAACGAAAATAAAATTCCAGTTCATTCCATTTACGGGGGTAAATGACATAGTAATACGTCATCATGTGATGACTCGTTTAACAGAAACAAACATGATTCGAAACGACCGCAGACAAGTAAACAGCGCCAGGGGAAGGTAACGTCGTGTTGTTGTTTGAGAGGGTGGGACGAGGTTACACATATAGTGGACAACGATTCAAACAACAACATTTCGGCACACAAAATTCGACAAATTTTACCAAGAAGATATTGCACTGGACTAAAAATGAATGAATGAATTGATTGCATCCAAACTGATTATCCGTTTGGACTAAAAGAACGAACTATCATAGTAAATACATATTTATATCTACACATTTAATTCAAACAAATTTCATTGTTTAAAACGCAATGTAAATTTTATTTTTTATCTATTCAAGTTGTGTTAAATTCCAACAAATAATAATAATGAAAATATTACTTAAATTGATACTGCAATAAAAAAGTAGCATAATTTCATAAAAAAATATAAGATAAATCAATTAATCAAAATAATCAACAATTCTAATATTAGGCTCTTAAAAGCACTTAAAAAAATAAAAAACGAGATAAAATATACCTGTTGTTGACATTTAATTCAGACTACCTCTGGAATCTAATTACATGCACATTACACCGCATAATATACGACAAGTAGATTAGAATCTAAATCCTAGAATGAACAAAAACGTCTACAAATTATTCAACCCGAAGTTAAGCTGGCAATATACTAGGGTTGCCACTTTAGAGATAAAATTACTAAGAACATATTAGCAACCCCTCGCTAATGTCGCTCCCTAAACGCGATGACGTCACACAATCCGAGGGATGATCAATAATTCAAACGTTACGGTCTAGCCTGACTTTTCTAATACCTTTACAAATTGAGAATAATACGTTACGTCTAGACAAAACTTGTTTTTTTTTGGTAACCCTAATGCGCGCATAATGTTCAAAATACGACGTGCACGACTCGGTATTATTAACCTTCACATATCACACGGGATTTACTAGTTTAACTTGTCGCGAAATAAGTATTAAACGAATTTCAGCTATTATTTTCAAATGATATTATATATTAATCAAAATATTTTTTATTCAAATATCGTTGTACAGGTATTTACGAATCGTAAAGCGCTACATGTTTTTAACAATGATAACTAAGAAGAGCTTGTGTAATGTTATTTGATAGTAAGTATAAATTCGATAAATAAGCATGAAATAAGTGCGAATCAAAAAATAATATAAAATATTTTAAATTATAATTAACCTGTTATTCTTTTAGAAAATCTATCATAGTCCATCAAGGTTTTAAGGTTGCAATAAATACACATAGATTATCAAAATCGTGATAACGTAATTGATATATCATACATTTTATATATTACATTCGGGATCGGAGATTATACCTTTTTGCAATCGCAGATAGGTTTTGCAAAACTGTCGCTATATGATCGCGGTCAAAACGCTACAGTTTATTTAAACTATAACAGTAGTGTACAACACAACTCCGTCCACTATACACGCGCCGAATATATCTGGCGCCAAGTCTAACCATCAGTATCATTCACCTTGACGACAAATTCCGGAATCGCTCACGAGCACTTAATCAATTGTTTGAAGCATTTGGCTCCAGACTGTTGAAGTTTTGTAATATCGGCCTCAGGTGGAAACGTGGTGATATTATACCATGTACATACAAATGTAAGGTTTTTAAAGAGTTATCCTCATTTAAAAAAAATAAAAGCAAGATCAAAAGTTTGCCTGAATTCGGAATTTAAAAATTTAAATGAAATACGAGATATACATTATACTTCTGATAATAAATAACGTTGTAAAATAGGATTTTAAATAAAAAAGTTATATACGAATATAAGTTAAAAATATTTTTAATAAGAAATAATAGCATATCAGTTCTATTTCCAAGAAAGCGCAACCAAATAATGGCCAATAAATTATTATTTTTTAAAATATAAGTACATTTTCCTGCACTTTTAAAAGGATCCTAAGTTTATATTTCTTAAAAGATAGAGATAAGTAAAATAAATGAGGTTTTATACCACGTCGTAACTTCCGTGGCTATGAGTGTTTCCGTACTGAATCATGAGAGTTATTTTATTTTTAAATATTTCTAAGGACTCAATTAAAAATTGATAATGCAGACCATTTTTTTCCTGTGATTTTATTTGTGCATACTTAATAAAACACCAAAGGTGTAACTTTATAAATATTGTCACATTTGTAGTTACTATTTTATTTCATTTATATTTGGAAAACATTTATATCTTTTTTATAAAACATAATCGAATTCTTTATAACATTTAAAGTTAAAGTTTCTACTTCAAAATATGTTTATATTCGTAAGTTCAATACTATGAGAATAAAGTAATAACTGTTGTTCTTAAGCGCTTATTTATGGTTTAAGCAAACATGTACAAAATATACGAAACAAACTTTTGTTCCGAAATATTTATTATAAAAAAGTACGAACATTTTTTATTGGGATTGAAACAAAAACAAAACCGTTCTATTATAAAATTATAAACCGAAACTTCTCGAAACACACAAAAATTCTCGAACACGAAACAATAATAAAAAATCTTATTCCTAAGCGTTTAAGCATCAGAAATAAATCCATCCAGCGATAATGATACGTCTGTCGTTACAATCTAAGCTCAGGCAATCCTTCCATAGGTTGAACATGTGCACGATGTATATTAAAACATTCTAGCTGTCTAGACTGCTAACTTTGAATTTTAAAATATGCTAAAGCGTTCTTGAAATTCTTAAAATAAATATCTCAATAACTATATAGATAACTATAATAACTATGTAGAAGATATTTTTATTTCCATATTATAATTTAGTGTAGAATATAATGTTAAAAAAATGGTTCTCTGTAAAGTCGGTTTACGGACGATAGTTTAACGTGACAACGTCATAACAAAACATTGATGAAATTACTGCAATCGAGTGAAAGAGACATAGATGCGACGCAAGCGTACAATCAGCGTAACGGCATAACGAGCGTAACGGGACAATTGTATGTGCATGCAGCCAGCGTTCATCGATTTATTAGACGTTGTCACGTCAATATTTTTATACTAACATTATTTTTTCAAGCTATTCGTGTAATAAACTTAGTATTTTTTTAATTTAATACGATTAAACAAAATCAAAATTATTCAAATCAAGCCATTCACATTATAAACTCATTTAATGATCTGATTCCTTATTTTTATTATACAATTTGGCTAAGATGTTGGTAACCACCAACCTTGAGAACTGAGTTGTTATAGCCTTTGAGCTTGTTCCACTGACTTACAAACCTAAACCTACTATCGGGATGAATTGTAGCGGAGAGGGAGCAGATCCATTGAAACATTTATTTTTCTTTAATGATTTAAAAAATAAGTATATTTATTCCCACCCTATAGATTAAAAAAAATAACTTTAAACAAAAAAATCGAAAATTAGTCTACCCTAATAGTCTACCCTGAAATTATTTCAGTCAACAAAAAAAATAAAAAATGACACATAAAATTATTTAGCCAATCAGGAAGCGAGTAATTTAATTTCTATCATTCGAAAGAATATAAGCCAGAGACAGTTCCCGAGAGATTAAACCCAGCGTTTAAACTTCACGATTCCAGACGAGTAACACCACAGGACTCTATCCCAATCTATGTTTCCCGCTTTACCACATCGTTTTATAATTTTTCGTCTCGCTCTTGCAATTGAAGTGAAAAAGAAATCGTACAGGCATTAGGAACGGTATCTGAGCCAAATACAAATAGGATAATCTAATACGATTTGTTCCGAATATGTGCGAAGAAATGTCACATATTTTTTATAAGATAAATTGATTGAATTCACTTTCAGACATTATTGAATATATAACATCTAAACTTATTATATATTGCGCAAAAAATATAATTTTGATTCAATTACATTCTAAGAATATTATAAATCAATGCAAAATATACAACATAAAATAGCGTAATATCCCAAAAAAAATACTAGAACATAACATAATGATTTTAATATCTACAATTGTAAAAACAATTTTGAAAATGAAGATTTTTTCTACATGTAATTGTATAAGTTTTGTTTTATAAATAAGTAACAGGCTATTAATAACTAACTAAACAAGTTGAAAAGGAGTCTGATAAATATAGGATAGGGGAAAAGAACAGTTGCACATCCTAACCATATACGAATCACAAGGATCGACTTACGAGACAATGGTTTATTTCTACATTATTTCTTTTTGTGTTTAAAAAGAAGAATTAGAAAAGAAGAAAGAATTAGAAATTTCCTCAAACTCTTATCCAAATAATGAGTTCTCATCACGAGATTTCTGAAACTATCCGTTCGATTGACTTGAAGTTTGACATAGTTACTCCTTTCCCAAAATCTTCCATCCAAAACTGATTTATCACTTATTAATTATCACTCTCTCTGTATGTCTCTATCACTTTATGTAGGAGAGTCCATGTGAAAGATCAGTAACAGTTGTCATAGTAACAGATTTCATGTTTATATTGACAGGAGACTCAAAAATATTGAGGTGACAGAAAATTCGAAAATTGTTTCACGATATTGTGTATGAATTTTTAATTTAAACCTCTGGACAATAGATTTAAAAAATATATCGTTGTTTTTGACATGAAATAGAATTTCACTTCAATACAATAGTGAATTTCATTAACAGTAATCATTTCTCAGAATGGATATTGGATAAATTTTGATCGACAGAATGTCTACTCCTTTCAAATTTTTAAAATGATTGGTGATGACGATGATTGTTGAAGCGTGTTTATTTTCATCTTAGTCGCCACTGGTGTATAGTGAATTATCGATAAACATTAAAATGAGAAAAAATATTATTTCTGACGTATAAAACAACTATTCAAGTCCAAGTGAATCTACTTTTGTTGATGTTATGCCCCCATCTGGAATAAATAAGTAAGACAAGCTTCTTCAAAGTATACCCGAAATCATCCCGACGTAAATAGATCAGCTGTAGTTAAATATGAAGAAAAAAGGTCACAAAATAGATTAGCACAATTGAATTCCAAGATTTTATCTGACTTTGACTTCAAATGATAAAATTGTATGTATCGGAAAACATTTAACCTCTTTTCAATGTCATACTTTAAAATGGAAGAATGAACCTGCGGGAATTTGTTGCAGCTGTTGTAAAATTCAGCTTTGTAAGTTCAACTGTGACAGAAATAGAAAAAATCTCAGACATGAAGAGAATACTGTCAATCACTGTTTGAAGATCCACTATCACAGTGTTTCTATTTATCAGAACCCACGGACGACGAAAAAGAGCCAAACATCTTAAAAGACGAAGTCGTTGCTGCAGTTAAACATCTGATTGAGACTATTAAAGCCTTTTGAGAATATTCCATGCACTCTATAATAGTATTTTGCAAACAGGAACATGGCCACAGCAATGGGAATACCATCTTCGTCCCTTTACATAAAAAGCAGCTAACAAAGTTGTGCAGCAATTATCGTCTGCTATTATTCCACATGCCAGCAAAATCTTGCTGCACATACTAAACGAACGAGTTATAGCTTTCTTGACTAAAGAAGTTTCACCTGTGGCAAGCAGGCTTTGTAAAAGGAAAATGTACTAGACATCAAATACTTGTAGTTCGCCAGATTAGAAGCTACTTAAATCTACTTTGTAGATTTCTTGAAGGCCTTTGACTTGGTAAAATGGCCTATGCTCTCAACATCTACACGGAGTTAAAAATGAGACATAACATTGATGACAAACGGAATCGTGATAGGAGGCCTGAAGACATCAAACTTTCGATATGCGGTCTACTACTACTACTCTATTCGCAAGTAGTGCTTACCATTTAGAAGACCTCCTCCAAAAAAATGGAGTGAGTCAGTCTCGAGTTCGGCCTTCAAGATCAACCGCAGAAAACCAAAGTAATGCAGGAGTAGAGCATCCAACGTTTCAGACAGCTTGCAGGGCTCTTGGTTTATTGAAAGTCGATTGTTGTTCAATGATAACGTGCTCTAAAAGAAGCCTCAAATGATTACTTTTACAAAAAAATTATACCTTGGGTTACTTATTGCTATTTTTAGGGATATCAATTTTTTTTAAATAAAATATAGCCTACGTTAGTCGCTGAAAACGTAGCTTTCATATGGTGGAATATTTTTTTAAATCAGACATAGAGTACGCACGAGTGAAGCCGCGCACAACAGCTAGTTTTAACTTATAAAATACTGATATGTAGTTATTTCATATTAAAATTAATTCCAAATTTCCAATTCAGAAATTCTTAGTAGCAACAAAGGAAAGAGTAAAGAAAATAGCTGTATTACACGCCTGTACAAATAGCATGTTACGCCGTTGGTCCTACGCCTGATCTCTCCCATCGTATCGGATTGGCATCCCAAGACAAGAAATTGCACCTGTGCTTCTGGTTATGGTCGGAAGAACATTATTTTAATACTCCTAATTTTCTATCTATCTGATCAAAAGCTATCTCAACTTTAACTATCAATCTTCTAGATCTGAAAAAACCTATTAACCAGCCCTGAAGAGACCCAAATTATATTGTTCCGGAAACAGACACTGAAGGGCAAATGTATAATCAGCAATATTTCATCAAGCTGTCAACTAAGGTTAGCGAGGCAAAAACCATAATACAAGGGTCCTTTTGTCCCGGAATAACTAAACCTTGAAAGTGACTTATTGCTACTTTTGGTAAAGTTTTTTGCGTCAAAATAATCCTGCCGTGATAAACATGATTTATCGAATGAAAATGAAAAATTTTACAACAAAACCCACTGCAGCGATTCTTTTTCACATAAAAATAAAAATCCCTTTAAGCAGATCCCTATCAATCATATACATGCCGCTTTTAAACTGACCAAACCTCGTACACAATTAAGAATGTTACCTAATTTTGACTATAAGCTCTCCATATTCTCTGTCAAAAATTAAAAATACAAGTGAAAGTATTACTTCGATACGTCAATTAGTTTCCGATTTATAGAAGTAAACGTGCGATGCGGACTCGTACTCAGTGTGACGTCTTTTTATAACACTCGCTCAGTACGCTCACGCTCTCAGCACGGTGTCGTCTTACGTTTGGCGACTTGCTACTAAGCGGAGCGTTGTAAAGTGACGTCACATGCGGTCACGTGACTGTTAGCGGGACTCAATATTTATCGCAAGTTTAAATGCCTGTAAAATCAAAACTAATAGGTATTTGAACAACAAAAAGTAGTGTATTTGTATACATACAAGCTTTACTGTAACAAACTTTCAACCGATTTGGCATACCTATTAACATTCTTAATTGTACTATCTATAAGAAGCAAAAGGAAATGAATTATTTTTTTATTACAGCAATCTGGTATTAACAGGTATGATGTACTGTCTAAACATGCAGCAATCGTCTAGACCGAACAGTGGTACTCGCCTAAGCTGCAAGTGACATCGGGGCGAAGAACCGCAAATAAACATCACGAGGATAGAACTCAAACTTTCGTTTAATTAATTTAAGTTCTAAAGTAAGTTTTCGAACATGAACCGTCTTGCGCCATGGGCGAGACCTGCTGGGGATCTTATACATTAAATTTAAAGAATTTATCTGCGCTTTTTAAATCAATACAGATTCTCTTTCCTTAACCTAAAAAACTAAATGGATAATTGACACATCGCTGTGTGTGACATCATAAACGACCATGGTACTACTAGAATAGCGGCGTACGGATTGGCCTGAGTTTTTATTGTATTAACATACACGAATCACAGCCAGCCACTGCACATAATGTATAACCAACATAGGGACTGGCTACCCATTTTCGTTCACTCACTCATTTCTATTTGCGGTACATAGTATATATAAACATGGGGTAATCTAACAACAAATGTTGACTAACTATAGTTGCTACTGCCCCTATTTTTTAGACGTAACTTTATTTGAAACTCGTTTCAATCATGGAATATAAAAAAAACACCTTCGAAAACATAAAGTCATTCAAGTTGTAACTTCCACCCTCCTCTTAAACAAGTGAAACGTCTTTCTTAGTCGAAACTTCCGTTTTCCTAACTTTTCTCCGTTTAATATTTTAGGGATAAATTCTATAAATACCAACCGTAGCTAATTTCCCCTGGGGACCACTAATCTTGCGGTGTATGCAGAAAATAAAATTGTTATTCGGAGATAAACTTTCCTTAGCGACTGTTTAGTATAATACTCGCTCTTTCTGTCATTATTGATTTGTCATTCGACAAAGGAAGACGGATTTTTTAACTAATCACCCCCGCTAAACAATATTTTTTATATAAGAGCATTAAATCAAAGATAACATTCAGAAACAATGATATTTTAAATTAAATAAGACAAAGGTCCAAGATGACTTTAATTTGCAAAAATTTGAATTGTTTACTTAAGACATTTACACTGTTTACACGATAGAGATACCCTTATATACAAATGAAAAAGGTACAACACAATAAATAGTGTTACCCAAAGTATCTTTATTTTATCTACTCACCTTATATTCCAGTTTCAGTAATACAAGTCTACTAGTGAAAAAACTTACCGAGAAACTCCAAGAGCTGATCTTTACCTGTCGAAAGAAATAAGATTATTAATTCATTGGCTGCATTTTGTGGAATTTGGCTTCGATCCCAGTAAGATTGTCGCAATGCTACATAAGCAAATTCAATCAAAATTTTGCAAATACTTAAATTAGCGGTAATACATAAACTAATCTCTTAAGCCCTGGTTACAAAATTCAAAAACATCAATATAAAAAAGCTTTTCGTAAGTTGCAATTACACATACTTACTTATATGTTTGTAAATATGTAACGATTTTGACGTTTCATTAATGGTGAATGATAAACTATCGGTTTTACACATAATTCGTATCATATCTTATACTATAACGATCACAACAATTCGTTTAATTAGGGAACCGGATCTAAATCTATAACGCCTTACTCACACATGCAGAGCTTAAACTAAAATGTACATTTGAAGGTAAGTCAAAATTTTGAGTAAAGGTTTTGTTATGCAGACACACTATGAATCGTGTTTGCTTAGTTTAGAATTTAACGAATTACGCGGACACGAAACAAACCTCTTCTTATGAACCCATTTAAATTATATTTCTTCACATAATATCTAAGGATAAATGATTCAGAAATTGACATGCGTACCTTGAAAGTACATATCCAGAGAATTGTCCCATAAAAGACTTACTAACCCTGTGTAATCTAGTAACAGTGGTTGTAAGTTTATACTTGTTCCTAGTTTTAACAGTATGTACGTCACAAATTCTGAGAAAATATTTTATGTTTTTGCGTACATCCTAACTAATATTATAAAGTAAGTTTGTTTGTGACGCTTTTTAAAAATTCTTTCACCAATGGAAAGCTACATTATGAGGGAGTAACATAAGCATATTTTGTCCCCATATTCCCACGGGAACGGGAAACCGCGGGAAAACGCTACTACATATATAATTAATAAATATACAATTATTTTTTTTTTATTATTTTGTATCTATTTATTATTAATAACCCAAAAAAGTTTTGGGCAACTGTAATGTTTTTTTCGGTATGTGGAAAGTAAATAAATAAATATATAAATAAACAATACTACATCAATATAACTCGAAGGCTAAACTTTAACACAGAGTATCGACGATGAGGCATACAAAGACTAAACGATCAATGTCTATCATTAGTGGCACAAAAAAGCCCATCCTCATTACCAAGTTTTTATACTAACTTAATGTATCATTATGTTTTTTTTTTTATAATGGGCGCCGGACGTGCATTTAAGTCATCTGATGGTAAGTGGTCAATCCTCACATGCGCGACAAGCCTTTGGAACTAAGATGTTAAGTCTATGATGCATAAGTGGAACTATACACTGGCTCAGTCACTCCCCAAACCATACACCTTGGTGTATGCCGGTTTAGTCTTGACTAAGCACTGCTGTTTGGAGGTAAAATATATATTGTAGTACTTAATTCTTGCCCAGACGGGCGTTTAGTTAGAGTGAACTAAGTTTTTAATACATAATAAATATATTTTTGTTTCTTTAAATCATTAATGAATTAATCTTGCGTTCAAATACATAGGTACAAATTGTGAAGACGAAATCTGATATGGATATCTGTCTATTATCAATTGTGAAAATGAAAAAATTGGTAGAGAATTACAGAACCATACGGCAATTTTATGTATTTTTAAATTACTACCACATTTTCAAAAATGTTCATAACGCTGGACTACCAGCTTATGAACCCAAAGCTGACGTTGTCTTGCTTCGGACAGAGCTTGTGCTAACAAAAACATATTTAAAAGCTCTAATCCAAACATCTAGTTTACAGCTTATTAATATTTTACTACCAAGCGCTTAACATAACAATATGTATTTTAAAGTGTTCTTGCCATAAAAGGCATAGAACCTAAAAAATAAAAAGCATGTGTAATATCTATACAAATATTGTTTATCGATCAAGAGTAGTAAAAGCAGGATAGAATCGTATGCATAAATGAGTACTGAATTACTGAAGTTTAATCTTGCACATCTATATCTAAACTGATATATAAAGCTGAAGAGTTAAGTTTGTTTGATCCGGCTAATCTCAGGAGCTACTGGTTCGAATTTTAAAAATATGTTTGTATTGTATAGTCCTTTTATCGAAGAAGGTTCTAAGCTGATTTTTATTCATTATATTTTTATTAAATATACGCGGGTGAAACCGCGGGGCACAGCTAGTTACTCATATAAATACCTTTGTTTTTCGAAATAGAACTTCAGTATCATCTAACAAGAGGAAAAACGTCCCCAGTGTTTTAACTAATTATAAATCAAATTGCACTGTCCATCTAATGAAACGAAAACCTTCTTCTTCTAGTAAATAATGTAGATTTGACTAACTTTGAAGCCGAGATGGTTCAGTGGTAAGAACGCGTGAATCTTAACCGATGATCGTGGGTTCAAACCCGTGCAAGCACCACTGAATTTCATGTGCTTAATTTGTGATTATAATTCATCTCGTGCTTGACGGTGAAGGTGAAAACATCACCAGCATGTGTCAGATTTCATTGAAACTCTGTCACATGTGTATTCCACCAACCCGCACTAAAGCATCGTGGTGGAATAAGCTCCAAGCCTTCTCCTCACAAAGAGGAGAAGAGGCCTTAGGCCCAGCAGTGGGACATCCACAGGCTGTTACCTAACTTACTAACTAGACTAACTTTACACACTGTGTCTCTGTGTCAATGTGAGAACGCAATTTTACAAACACTGCAAGCTGGTCATCAGAAAAGTAATATTCTGTACTTTTTTAGCAAATATGAAAAAACAATAACATTCGTATTTATCACAAAGTAATCAAAATAGAACAAGTAAATTTTAAGTTTTCTTTAATAATAATAATTGATTATCTCTAGTTCATCATTAGATAAAATCAATTTCGTGGAATGCAACTCGGAAAGTTATAATTAGAATATAAAATATTTATATTCTGAAATACAATTGGAGTCGTGTGAAACATAGAAAAGCTATTGTTTTTGCATTGACACGTGATGATGATTATAACAAAGATTTGCCTCTGAAATCAAATCCTTTCCCTACCTGACTGTAACTGTTATGTCATCACTTCATCGCAATTTTGAATTTACAGACATTCAAACTTTACTTTTAGAAAACGGATAGTTGCCTAGCAAACTTCTCATTTAAAAGAAAAACGAAAAAGAGATGTGAGAGAGAATAAAAATAAAAATTTAAACTAACACTAAAAAACAAAAGTGAATTTCAGAGCTATCGACTCGTATTTCTAGCTCTAATTAGAAATACCACTGCAATCTGAGGGAATAAATTCATAATTACTGGTCACTTCGATTCATTAACGTACATAACATATAACGTAACATATACATAACGTACGTACATTCGTACATTCATAAGCGTACATTTAATTTCATTAAATATTAGCGGAGGTTATAACGGCATTTCAACTTTTTTATTTCGACGAATCAGGGTTCTTTATGATGTTATATATGTTCATTGCAAATTCAAATGGAAATATAACCTAGTTTCTTTATTTTAACACACATATATACCTACATGTTTTATGTGTATGTATTTCGGTTGCTGAGTAATGGTTCATTTTATAATTGGACTTTTTTCGTCTTAATTGGAATCGACCAAGTATTTTTAACGCTTACTGAGAGTTAGAAAAGTATATATATTTCTTGACCATACCACAATGTATCACATTTTCGCAAATTCTTAATCCTCGTAACATAATTGTCACATACTTATATATTAACCAATAAAAAATAAAATGTACATTGCAAATGAAAGAGAGAAACCACCTTTTTGAAAGAATTTTCAATATGCTTTATTGATAAAAAAAAAAACAATGGGTAGAGAGTATGGCTCCTCACTGCATGGAAGCGTAAACGCAAACTCCATTACAAGCGAGTGGCTGTAGCAATTTCCTGGCGGGCGATGTTTACTGAAACCCTTTGGAGGCGGCATTTATCCTTGCTCTTAATACCTTTGTCAAATTAATGACATCATTTCAAACACGTTAGAACATGTCTAATCGTTTAGTATAGATAACTAAGAGATACACCTCGTTTTAATTCAAACATTTGGGTAAAAATAACTTTGTACAAAGGAATAAATTAGCTTTAATGCGAAATGAAATAATTGATATAACGTATACAACAATTATTCAGTTTCGTGTGTATTCTGTATTCACGTTAAACCTCTATTTATTTAAAGTGAAACCTTCATGTTGTAACAGTGTAAAGAATTCCGTTTCAATGGAAACAATTCATTTTGATCGTATATTCCTTAAGACTAATATAATGAGGGCATCAATGAGAATTATTTTGAATCTGTAGCGTTTAATTAATATCGTTTAAAATCTATGGTCTGACCAAAATCATATTGATTTAGTCAAACACTAAGGTACGTTCGTTCAGCGATAATAATAAAAGAAAACAAAGGGAGCCCGGACATCCCACCGTAGACAAAGGCTACGCCAATAATAACTTTCATTTTAAACAATCATTATTTAACAATAATAAAATGATACGAGACTTATTATTATGCTAAGTGCATAAGTGAAAAAATACTTTTGAATTATAATTAAATATCTTAACCATAGTTTCTTGTGTGTACTTTTAGATATATTCAATGTTACGTCTAACAATTCTATATACATGTTTAATACACATATAAATAAGTATACTTTGGTTTGATTTCAGTATATGATTTAACTGGGGGGTAGAGTTTTGTGCAAGCCCGTCTGAGTAGGTAACACCCACTCATTAGATATTCTACCGCTAAACAACAGTACATGGTATTGTTGTGATCCGGTTTGAAGGGTGAGTGAGCTAGTGTTATTACAAGCACAAGGGACATAACATCTTAGTTCCCAGGGTTGGTGGTGCATTGGCGATGGAAACGATGGTTAACACCTCTTACAATGCCAATGTCTATTAGGGCGTTGGTGACCACTTATCATCAGGTGGCACATACGATGGTCCGCCTTCCAATACATTAAATTAAATAATATATATAACATCAGTGCTACCTATTGATGCAGATAAGATAGAATAATAGTCTTACGCAGAGTAGTTACGTTTACGTCATACCTAACAAAGCTCTGCCAAGTTTCGATTTTTTTTCATGGTCACAACGATTTCGGACAAGTTATAGAAACCCTTGGAACTTATATAATATAATAATATAGAGTTTTATATAAGAAAAGTTACCGAGCATGTATTTAGTAAAATATTTCCAAAAACCGAACTTTAACTAATTATAAAGATATCGTAGCACTGATAATATTATATACTTGTACGCATGAAATAGTTAAGAAATATGCGCATTTAAGATTATATGAATAAATAATTTAGGTCTTACATAATTCTTAGAACTAATTTGAACATTTATGCAGCATTCGTGAATTCGGAAAACAAAAACTCAGAGCTAACGATAATTAACTATTGTTTACAAAATTATCTTCAAGCATCGCCTTTACTTGGTGTTAATTAATAAAATTAATACCTTATGTCCCTATCTACGACATAAATTTTCTAAGTCAAATGAAATACATACGCAAATGTACACTAGCGTTCGAGCGTGATCGGCCAACATAAAAAAATATGTATATATTAGTATTCATTTTTATAATTTATTTTAAGATCCGAAAATGGGTCACCTGGTGGAAAGTGTTCACCTTGATTGACCATTGACAATGGCACACTCAAAACCGACAATGGGCCGTCGACTACAAGATCTATGATGTTATATCCCTTATCTCTCTAATAACTACTCATGCCTAGAAATATCCATACCAGAAAACAGCATTTCAGCGTGTTGCTGTTTAGCGGTAAAGTAATTGATTAAGGTAAACCACCCAGACGGGCTTGTACAAAACCATCATCATTATCGTTCAGTAAAATCATCATCATTATCGTCCTCCTATTTTGCTTTATACGAAAACATATTTGGTAGACTTTTACGACTGGCGGTCTACCTGAGGTTAACCCTTGAGAATACTTCTGCTGGTTAATTGAGTTCACACCACTAGGGTGGTTAAGGTGCGTTGTTAATTGATGGATGCCGTTAACAGAAAACTCTCTTAATCTGTTCTAACGAGAGCGGGTTGTATATCAGCCTCTCTTGTATGGGTGGGTTTATTAAACGTCATTTAAATAAATTTGTGTATGTTAAATTCAATAAGTTTATATACAGACGACTTCATACGCTTTAGTATCTATATTGAATATATAAAGCTGAAGAGTTTGTTTGTTTGATCCGATTAATCTCAGGAATCTCAGGGTTCGAATTTAAAAATATTTTTTGTGTTGGATAGTCCTTTTATCGAGGAAGGCTCTAGACTTATATTTTTATTTATTTATATTTTATTAATTATACGCGGGTGAAACTGCGTGGCACTACTAGTGTATATAATAAAATACTTGGTGTATAACTCTAATAAGTACATAATAATAAATTACCGATTTGTGATAGAAAAACTTTTTAAAAGAAAATTTTCAAGTTTCTAAAGTAATCATCTGAATTTTACAAAAGTGGCCGTAAGTAAAGCGAAAGTTTTTTTTTTATGTTTATAAATAATAAATAGTTGAACAGAAATATACGTTACATTCTTTTATCTAATTGGCTTACACGTGCTGTTATATGTTAATACATAGGTTAATAAATGGGCTTTGTTAAAAGCCTATCAATCGATTTTAAGGTTAAGTTGGTAAGGACATAATAATTATTACATGTGCGCGAGTAAATATCAAATCTAAAAACTATCTTAAAAATTTCAAGAACTAACTTCATAATCTTGTATTTTTTAATGTTTTTACTGTCCCTGTTATTATAAATAACTTATTCTTTAAAAAGTGCCCACATAACCATTACGACTGCAATACGGACGCGGCGAGACAGCGCCATCTATCGACGAACTCTGAAATCTTCGAATAAAACCGCCAACTTACCACTGTCGGTAGATTTTCAAAAGGCACAGCCACTAAAGTATGATCACTATTTTTGAATATTGTCACCGATAACACGTAAAATGCGATCCGGATAATTAAATGTAAAAAGTATACCGTGGTCACGTGCGATCAGCCCGGGTGGCGCGGGCGGACTGCCGCGGTGCCTGCGCCGCGGGCTGCGCGAAAAACTAACCCCATTCCGACTCTATACAAAGAGTAAGTCAAGTGCAGATATGTTACGTGATGTCATAGAATGTTAATACAGAACAATGGTTGATTATTTATTAAGACGATAACATCAACGCGCCTGAAACCCCCGGATGTTGTGGTAGTAGTAACTTTCCGCCAAATGATTTTCCCTAATTAGGACATAACTTACTTATGACTAAAATTTACAAACGAATACACATGTATTCGTATAAAATTTGCTATGTTCAAATAATAATTCGCGTTGTAACACAGTAACAAAATATGCTTCATTCAAGCTTTTATTTTATGATAGTTCAGACCAAAAACCGGGCCAGTCAAAACGTGGAAACGTGGCCCCAAGAATAACGGAGGATGACCTTATTAGGGAATACTATGACATACATTAAATTATCTACGAAGTTTTCCCTTAACGAATGTACACGCAGTGCCATCAATAGAGAGAAATGGAGAAGTCTCGCAAAAGCCGCAACCAACTCATCAGACTTTCCATGACCACGACCAATCCGTCAGGAGTGTACGACTAAGAAGAAGAAGAAGAATGAATTACATAAGAAGATAACATCCTAGGGTTTCAAACATTAAACAACATAAGGTTATAAATGCAAACACATATAATACGCTATTTCGTCATCACTTTCTAGGTAAATAATAATAAAAACTCTTTCAAATTACAAAATTAAAAAACGAACAACTAATAAAAAATCCTCACCTTCTACATTCACGCTACATATAAAATACTCTAATAAAACATTTTATATTTATGTAGTGTATCTATTAATTATATTCTTAATAGTATTTTTTTTTATTATTTATTGGAACATAAGAAGTTAACATTAGCAAATGTGATTGTTAACAGCTACAATAACTGTTAATAAAATTCTATAAAAAAGTCAAGATAGCCGAATGGTTAGAACGCGAATCTTAATTTATTCATATAATACTATAACTCCAATAGGCTTGATGAAGTTATTTTGAAATAGCAGACAAACACTTCAATTTTAAGCCGAAAATAATGCACAACAAAGATGAGTACGTGAACTTACGACTCAATACATTTTAGTGAAAATATTAATTCTTAATATTTTCTATACTGTGTTGTTGAAATAATTTGTAAATTTAGCAAAATATATTTTTATTAATAATATAATAATAAGCCAAACATTACATTAATTATGTTTATTGTGATTATAACACTCAACTATTACGGATAACTCGACAGTATATCGATCAAGTAAACTTAGTAAATAAGTGGCTTTCGTAGCAGGTGCTACGAACTCGCTACATAAGCACAGCAATTTGAAACTATGGACGTTCAATACGATTCTGTCGGTAATGGCTTTCTTTGTATCAATTTAAAACACTTTGCCAAAGTAATGAAGTTATCAATGTTGCTTAGTTTTTAATTTGTAATAATAAATATATAATTAAACCCTGGACTTGTAATGTCGTAGCACATAAATATTAATTAATAAGTCTTACCTGTAATGAATTTACTAACACTAGAAATTACGGAACTAACCGATAATTATTTATTAAATTAAGTTAACATAAGTATCAACACAAGTGTAACGTACATTCATATATAATTAAAAAACAAATATTCTTTAGTTTCGTGCCCTTCATACGAGCACTTTTGGACGACCAAATGGATCACCTGATGGTAAGTGTTCACTATCGGCAAAGGTCAATTTGCCACCAGTATATGCTTTTTTATCATTTTTTTTTAGCGACGGTTTTTTCTTCAAGAAAATGCCACCCTCATAGTGCTACAAAACATTAAACTTTATACATTGCGTAATAAAATCTATTCTCAATAAGAACATCCACTAATTTGTACAAAACTTATGCTGGTTCTGATGTAGGGTCAGCGAAACAACTGTTATATTCCCAGTATATGCTTAGGTACTTGTTTCCTTTTATCGTCGATAGAGATCACATAAGTGACGCTATGGGGTTATAGTCAGAATAGTGAAAACTGGTAAGTTTATTTGACCAAAATCTCAGTACCCACGAAATTGGCAGCGTCACACTATCGTGCCCCGGGTAACACATAACGCTGCGTCCAATCTCTATTGACGAATCAAATTGCCAAGCAAACACAATATAAGAGAGAGGTGCTATCAAAATCCAACAAGTTCTCGATATCATATTAAAATTTCGCGCTCAGAGGCCGGCAGAGTTTGATTCAATTATCTTTGCACGTTCGAGTAATCAGTTATCCGAGTAAGGATTAGTGCACATGATCGCTCATGATGTCTAGTATTTGAACTATGTGTTTTATTTAACTTGGCAACAGACATTTGCGCAAGAGAGTAAAAGATTGAAAAAGAGAGAGAGAGAGAGAGAGAGATGTAGTTAAGAAAAAAAGCTTAATTTTTTGTAACCAACTTTGTAACTTATTATTACCTCTTTCTGCTAATAGGTTTAAAAAGAGATAGCAAGTATTTGGATTCTTTCAGAGTTTAAACACAACCGAGTTTACTCAACTAATTAGAATGTGCTTATGTTACAGCATTATTAGGCTAAGACGCGGTAATGGATTGAACATGTAGACCTTAACTTAATTTATCTCTTAACCATTTTAATCTTGGACCTCACGGGTTCAAAAGAAACACGCACACACACGCATTAGAGCAGCGTGGTGGAATAGGCTCCAAACCTTTATGATGAGGTAAGGCCAGCAGTGAGAATATTTAAGCGTTAACGCGTGTTAATAAACTAAAGACAAATATGCATCGTCACGTTAACTTTAGTGTATACAGACCTTTACATGGAGTGTATATTAAGTGTTCAGAGAACATTGTAAATCTAAAATGGCTTGAGGGATGTTTTAAACGTCCCAATCTTCAGTGGCGCGTTCAATTTTATTGCCGTCCTGAAAGTAGACTACACATAACGAATAATTTATTGTTTTCGAAATAACATTTTTAATTACCATTCCGTTTCAATGTACCCTTTATTTGCTACTTTATACAAAAACGTCACGACACATTTATATATGTATGCACATACTAGCTACCTGTTCCGGCTGCGAACGGATGCAAAATATCAACTCAACTTTTAAAGTTGAATGAAACTAATTTAAAAAACAAAAGCAAATTTTGATGCATAAACTCTGAAGTGAAATAAGAGCTTGAAAAATTCAAATCCAAAATTTAAATTCTTATTTTAATTTCCTATACAGCAATTGTTATAAAAATTTAAACGCCCATAATCTCTGCTGTGTGATAGAAAAGTTACCGAAAACAGACGATACAGAAATTTAATGTCATGTCATCAGAGATATATATTTCTTTAAGGCATATCCGTAACCTGTGTCCCGGGCGAGGCGTACTTCCTGCAGCGGTGACGTCAAAGCGATCAATGGGCCTGACGTCGACACCCCCCCTCTTCCCCCCACCACGCCACACAATAGCTGAGGGTAAGACGCGGTGGAATGCTCCACGAAATTATTCCTCAATAGCTTATTGATGCTTAGGTCTATTAAATTGTACTTAGCGAGCGTCTTGGTGTGTTTTCTCAGTGAAATAATTATACTTTTTAAGACGCTCGCTTCGGTACTTAAAACTATTCAAATAATAAATGTACACTTATACTATTTATGAAAGAATGATAGAACATTTTAGAAAGACGTTCAATGTATAATTCGTTATATAAGCCATCCCGAAATTGGACCACATGGACCACATAACAACAATTATTTTATAAGTATTGGATATATATTATGTATATATATAGTAATTACTGGTGGTATATATATAGTAATTACTGGTGGTATATATATAGTAATTACTGGTACTTGGTATTATTGTGTTCCGGTTTGAATGTTGAATGAGCCAGTGTAATTACAGGCACATGGGACATAACATCTTAGTTCCAAAGGTTGTTGGCGCATTGGCGATGTAAGCGATGGTTAACATTTCTTACAATGCCAATGACTATGGGCGTTGGTGACCACTTACCATCTGATGGCTCATATGATCGTCTGCCCACTTACACCATAAAAAATAATAGTAAGAGTACCATGTTCGTGATAAATATACAGCTGATAAAGAAACAAAGATAATGTGAGCGAACGACTCATAGAAAACTAGTGACTAACAAGATTCTAGTGATCTTTAATTGTGGTTCTTCATTGCAGAAATTAAAATTATATATAAATAACAACATGAGACATCTATCTTTTAGAGGAGACATTTTTTCCTCCGCTTTACATTGAAACTATTGACGAGACACGTATGAATTTAATGTTCTCGATCAAATATATACATATATTACATTTGATTATTCTTGAATAAAATAACGGTTCGTCCAAGCTGATTGACATCTTCGAACGTAACCGGCCTGTTATCTTTATGATCCGATGTAGGTATCTAATCAATACGAGCCCTTCAGTTACTATTCTTCTCAAACATATATTTATCAAGTACATATTTTCTAACTATTTTTGAGTGAAATATATTTATCACGAGCAGAGATGAATGGAGTGAATCGTGAATCTTAATAGAAGATAGCGGGTTCAAACCCAGGTAAGCACTGAATTTTGATGTGCTTAATTTATGTTTATAATTTTACCGTTTACGGTTTTGCCCCGCGGTTTCACACGCGTATAATTAATAAGAATATAATGAATAAAAATCAGCCTAAGTTAAATTAGCCTTCTTCGATAAAAGGACTATACAACACAAAAATGTTTTTTAAATTCGAACCAGTAGTTCCTGAGATTAGCCGGATCAAACAGACAAACTCTTCAGATTTACATATTAGTAAGTATAGAAGTAAAGATTAATCACGGGCACGGCGATAAATAAAAATATCATCAGGACAGATACTTCAAGATTATGTGTCTGATGAAAATCTGCACCAATCCAATCATATTCAACTACAACCCCGCATTGTATCAAATGATGAAAGCTTCCAACCTTTTCCTTAGAATAGTAGGAGGCCATAGTCCAGGAAAGGACATTTTCAGACTATGACTTCTATATATATTTCTATCGATGAAGTCTGTATATAATTAAGCCGGCAATCTGGAATGCTATGATCCGACACAGAGCAGGCATTCTTATGCAGCATCACATGGAATGCAAGTAATTCAACCGCTGCACTGCCGCTGAGCGTCAGACTACGGTTTATTACCTCAGAGGTAACGTGTAGTCTGACAGTCTAGTCTGACAAACTATACCTGCTGTGTAACATACTCGGTATTTCTTACAAATTCGCTTCGACATATCAGCTAAACTTTGTAACAATGATTTTATTTCATAATGCCTTGGGAATAAGTTTAGTTTTGGAAGAACAAAATTTTAACAAATTTTCTTTAGCATACCTCGAAGCAAAACGGCCCCGGCCTGATATTGCTATGTGATCAATATAAAATATTTACACAACTATTAACAACTTGCTAATTTACTATTAACAACTTTATTTAGCACATAAATAATTAAAATCGACACAATTGGTTAAATTAATCGCAAGAGGACATTCTTATAAATAATTCTGACGGCAATTATATTAAGAATAAAAATTTAAAATATTGTAAATCTTTATATGTGTATGTGTGCAAATTTCTCTTCAATCATACGCTTGGAATAATACAAAATACGAATATTCCGGAAACATTTAAAATACTATTATTATTAGTTTTGGTAAACCTAAATCGTTACCTAATGGAATAGAAAATTGCCATCATGTCGCAGGCGCGAGCGAAGATAAATATAAAGGACAGAATAATCCTGCAATGTATAAGGTTATATATTATAAAGCTAAATATATTTTTTCTTTTGGGTTCATTGACCTGTATTCTAAATGAACCTGTACTTATACTGAACATTCCATTGATAGGTGATCGTCTCCTCTCCGGTCTAAGATAAGGTTATGATCTTATTTAACCACGTCGACCCTGGGCATTTTTCCTGGATATACCTATATCGTCATTCATATTATCCAACGCAACATGCGTTCTCACAACCCTTTCCTTCTTCGCTGATCATGAAGTGAACGTAAGGCCGCAAGTCGATAAAGATTCCAATTATTCGAATAGAGCAAAAAGCCCTTGTGCTGTTATTTTAACTTACATATTTAACATGTATGTAAAGCAAAAGAAAAACCGTTATATAATAAAACTTCTATATAAGGACAATGAAATTTTTGTATCATCAATAATGTCATTAATTAAATAAGATACAAAGATTGAAAATTTTGCTCGCGTTCTAAAATTAAAAATATCTATTAAAACAGTTTTAAGAATCATAACTGAAGGAGTACATACGAGTACGTTGTAAACAAATATTTCGAATGACTAGGAATTACTTGTTGGAAAATCCCAGTAAGGCTTTAACTGGCTCGACCCGAGTCAAGGGCCACGGAGTCTCCAGCCGCACAAGATAGCCACGAGACCAGGGTTTGGGAATTCCCGACCATTTCAAAGTCCCGGGACACGAGACAGCCTACACTCGAAGTCCCGGGAATTCCCGGGACTTCGAGACTTAAGAATTGTTTTTGTATTTTTTTAAGAGGGGTAAACCTTTTTAGTAAAATTTTAATTGTGGTAATTTCTGGTGAAACTTATTAAAAAAAGGTATTTAAAAAAACAACAACAATTATTAAACAGAAAATTAATTCTTAATAACTTTAACGTTAATATCAGTCTTAATAATTGCTGTTTTTATTTCTTTTAATCACACACAGATTCACTTTTAAGCAGTTGAATCTTATAGTTCAAGTTTGTCAGCCAGTCAGTCTTTTAAACAACCCGTTAAAAAGACTTCTTTGATGATGTAATAAAATAGGATTTTGACTGCCTCGTTGGTCTAGTGGCTAGATAAAAGGACGCAGACAGCTAGATAAAAGGTCCTGGGTTCAATTCCCAGGTCGGACCAATAAATAGTTATTGGTTTTTTCTGTCAGAAATTCTCAGTAGCAGCCCGGAGTCTCGAAATTGGAAGTATGTACACTTCCGTGCCTCGGAAAGCACGTTAAGCCGTTGGTCCTGCGCCTGAACTCTTTTCGGTCTTGCCGGATTGCCGTCCCATCGGATTATGAGAGTGCACCTGTGTTTGCGCACAATTGTGCACTATAATATCTCCTGCGCAGTTGGCTAATCTCTCTTGAGATTGGCCGCCGTGGCCGAAATCGGTCCGGAGGACCTTATTAAAATGGGCTTTTAAAAAAATCAGTGTCAACAGCTTTGTCCGACAACCTTTTCCGATTTTTGTGATAATGCCGCCGGACAAGAAGGATACTACTCATTTTCGACCAGATGGCGCTGAGCTCCTTCAATAATTTGAAAATATAAAAAATTACATAACAATTTCGACAATCGTGTCTCGTCTCGAGTCTCGACTCGAAAGTCCCGGGACTCGAGACAACTAAAATTACGAAAATTCCCGGGACTTCGAGACACGAGACGTCCCGGGACCCAAACCCTACACGAGACCAATGAGGCAGTCGACATCTAAATTCAATAATACACACGCCAATTCACAAACGACACATTTGTCGGAATATATGATTCAATATAACATTAACCAGCTCGTGGTCCACTGCGCGATCACAATAACGACTCGTGAACAGCGTATCAATGTCAAGGATAGAATTGGAAATATGGACACGTGCCAAGGATCCTTGAAGAGTAGTGAATTTCATTTTATAAGAATAGATATAAAAAAACAAATGAAACCGGTGCAAAATAGGGAAAACTTAAATAAAACAAATCTTATTAAGATCACTTTTTACCTTTAACATAACTTATTATAATTAGAATAAAAATTATAACAAGAACATTCATTCATCGTGCACGAAACGATTCATTAATGAGCTTGACACAGTATAAAATACCGCAGAAATGGTATATGTATCACTACAAATGTGTATTTGATGATCTATGATATGTGCAGACCCGTCTGAGTATTAATTTTATGTAATATGTAGGCTGGCGAGCAAACAGGCCTCCTGATGGTAAGTGGTCACCACTTATATCGCCTATGCACCACAAACCTTGGAAACTAAAATGTTATATCCCCACTGTTGAGCATTAGAATGGTAATTGTTATGTTTTTTATATAACATTGGTAGGCGGACCGCATATGGGCCACCTTATGGTAAGTGGTCACCAACGCCCATAGACAATGGCATTGTAAGAAATGTTAACCATCGCTTAAATCGCCAATGCGCCACCAATCTTGGGAACTAAGATGTTACGTCCCTTCTGCCTGTAATTACACTGGCTCACTCACCCTTCAAACCGGAACACAACAATACCAAGTACTGCTGTTGCTGTTGCGGTAGAATCTCTGATGAGTGGGTGGTACCTATCCAGACGACCTTGCATAAACCTCTACAACCAAATATGTAATTTCACGTACAGTGAACCACTTAGTTTTGAGACGCATTGGTTATGTCTTATAATACCAATGCCAATGATGACTTCTACAATTAAATAACGAAATAAAAACGTACAGGTTTTAAAAATAAATTAAACTCTTAATGAAAGAATCGCACTTATGTTTTTACTATCTAGAATGCCTTCCTTAGTACTGACTTTTTAAAACACTGACTGACTATTTAAATAAAGTATTAGAGTCTATCAAACAAATATTGCAGCCCTTTTTTGTTTAATAACGTGATCGCGTATTTGCTCAAATCGTCCGACTAAGTTAATGGTAGATCGTAGAGGATCTATTTGATAATATTTTCATAACCACTACACCTAATGCAAATACTAAAAAAACGTTTCAATTCAACTTGTCGTATTAGGTATCAAGAGTTTTGACCTCTAATAGAGTAAGAACAAATTTGCATTTCAATTTGGTCAACGTTTTCGCTCAGTAATAATTGCCTGCTGATGCGATACTTTTGCATATGAGTGTTCAATTCACCGAATATTTGATCAAGTCGATATAATTTATAACCATTGTCATTGTAGCGTAAACAACATATATTCACACATTTATTTTTGATGCTGAATATATTAAGTTTAACCGGCTGTATCGCCACCGCAGTTAATTGTACGCGACGTTTAATTAATGGACTATTTGACGCAATACCCGGAGTTAGTAACTTTGTGTAGCGAAATGTTTTTCATGAACCCGTAATTAAAATATTGGTATATTATTGTCGCGGTACTTAACCGTTGTGTACTTCAGTGTGCTATTTCTAAGACGTTACGCGATTACGCTTTAGATTACTTAAAACCTTATTTATTATTAGAAATCTATGCAAATTTCAAGTTTCTCGTGGACAAAATTCAAGTATTTCATGGACGAATGCCAATTACATCTGTAGGACATTCTAAATTATATAAACTCAGTACTAGGGGCACGGGGCGCCCTTTTAACGTAGGCGTATCGAACGGCATCCCTCTCACTCACACATACCCCCTTCTTTCTCTAACCGATCGCGATATTTCAGCCCCTACGTAACTGACGCGGGAGCTTTTCACGACGGCCTTTTCATTGATGTCACATGCAAGTAAGATAATAAGCCTATACAGGAGACGCGGCAATGTAAACGGAACAATAGGCAGTGGACCGGGGTCGATCTAAATACGGGGCCGTGGTGACGTACAGGAAATATACAGACACACAACTAAATTGCAAAGTATCATTCACGCAAGAACATTGATTTTGTAAACGCGTTACAATACGCAACCGATTTGTGCACTTTTATTTGAATGACCATTTTATTATTTGAATATTATATTCCGAGGAATCAAGATGAACTTTGATTTTTTTGTTGACAGAACATTTTGTTTCTCGCAATACATCATTAAGTGCATAATACAAATACAAAATTATAGACAGTATATTATTATTAAGTTAAAATGTTTGGTTGTGAAAATAATCATATAGTATACAATAGAAACATTTCGTTGAACAATGCTAATGCTTAAGAACTCACCCGTAAAATATCTGTGACTGAAGTGACTGAAGATGTTACGCTATTTTGATGCGTGTATCATTAAAATGTTATAATTATTATGCTCAATGTCGCATATCACTTTCTGACATTACGCTATCGTGTTCTGCGGGGATTCTTGCAATTGTCCTTACCGATTTTATTTTTTAAATATATACCTAAGGTAGCGCTTGACTGTTATCACAGAAAAGTGATGATAGAGCCTAAGGTGGAGCGCGCTTGTCTAGAAGATGCATATTCAAAGTTGAAGGTACCCATATTGTAGGGGGTCGGGAAAACGGAGGTCGGGAGGGTATTCCAGACCTTAGCGCTGCGTATCAGCAACGAGGAAGCAAATCGTTTCCAACGTGTCCTAAGTTCGTCAACTGCATACGGGTGCAGATCTTTTCGATGCCGATGAGATCTGTGGTAACCTCGCAGTTCTCTGATTTTCCGATACCTTACTTTTTCAGTTTTTAATATATATATGTATAAGTACATGGCGCAAATACTACTATACGGATTTTGATAAAATTCATATATTTTCCTATTTTAATCAATTTACCGGATACTTTTGTTTTTGTACTTTAAAATCTTTAAATCTTCAAATTTGAATTAAGTCTTCAATTCTGAAAGATATATTCAAAGGCATGTAATGTAAAATATATAAATCGACTAAGGGTTTTTATTTGGTAAACAAATTTATATAGTTTTTTATGTACGGCACAAAGTACATTTAAAGATCAGACAACTTTGTCGTATCCCTGTAAAAAAACCACGACAATACAGTGAATTTTCACTAAGTACGACATTTTTGGGGGCATGTCACATGTCATCAACAAAACAAATAGGTATATTAAAGAATATGATGGATAACAATCTTCATATTCCTTTTTATAAAATGACGAATGTGACTCTTCTTTCTTATAATTTATTTTCGTATTTCTCGAATATAAGGATTCAATGAAGAGCTGAGATAGTCTAATAGATAAAACGGATAGACAACAAAATTGCAGGTTCCAATTGGTGTCAATCATTGAGTCTTCACATGCTTTGGTTAAACTTACAATTAATTATGTCTGAACGAAACATCGCGATTTTCGATATTAATATACAAACACTCCATAATAGGGACTTTTGTACACCAGTGGGATTTAATTGAAAATTACAGCAGCTATAACAGATGGTATGGTACAGACAAGTGGTAAGTTGTACGCTTCACCCATAGCCACCGTTCAGATATTGCTACTGTTCAGATACTGTTACAGTTCAGAAATTGCTACCCTAAACAATATGAACCTTTAACCACCAAACAGCACTCAAACTATTGCATGTTTGAAATTACCAGGTTTGGAATTAGAATTCTATCAAGATTAAGTCTCGACTGATAAAACAATAAGCAAATAAATATACTGTAAACAAACAAATACTATATTATGTAAGAAATGGCATAAATTATTTAATGACAAAAGGACAGAAGCATTTATGTTGTGACAAGACACGGAGTGGCATCAGGCACATGACAGTATTTATTATGAATAACAAAACACACAATAACCTTGCCATGCGTCATACAATGTCAAACGATGAAAGACAGACATTTCACTCAATCATAGACATTAAACTAAATCTTCCATAGCTAAAGACCAGCTGTTCTTAAATTGAATTTCAAAAAAATCATGTACACAACACACTGTTCTGAGAAACTCAGTAGGTCATTTAATAATATTTTTTTTAAATTGTAATATATCAATTAGGCTAATGATGGAAAAATCATAATTAACAATGTTTATCTCTTCCCTCAATCATATATACATATATTCCTATATTATTAATTTTATAATAATATTTGATTGTGATTGATAATGACCCACAGCTTGACAGAGACCTCTATGTGAAGATAGCTCACTCACTACAATTAGTAAGTCATTTATAAACCAATTAAGTTATTGTCCATTTTGTACAAAGAATTACCATTACAACCATACCAATATATAATGCTTGTCTTATGATATTAAATAAATAAAATTGCCAAAAAAATATATTTAAGCTGTTAAAATGGCTTTAAATATTTGTAATTATAGTCATATTGATTATTAATAGTTTTTGATGAAAATCATTATTTATAAAAGTATCAGAACAAACTATAAGTAACATGTAATATATATGTAAGGCTAATTAATAAATATATTATGCATTATATCTATTTAAACCTGACCTGACTTAGTGAGTAGTGTGTTTTATTGAAATTTGGTGACACATGGTAGAGCAAAGATTTACCTTAAGATAAAAGATATAAAAGCTAGGAGTAATCAACAATGAATTACTACAAAGTAATAATTAGTAATGATAAAAAATATCTTATATTATGACAGTTATCATTGATAGATACTGAAATCAAACTACTGTATCAAACGTACAGAACTTCAATGATTTCCATCAAATAAGATTTGTTTATTATTTAAAAAAATATGCATTGAAGTCGAAGTCAAACTAGAACACACGTAAGGAAATCGTAAACTCTAAATAAGTAGGATAAAGTTATTGATTAATAGATTAAGATCGAATAAGATTCGCCCGCGAGTTTTCAGAATGATTTTTTAATACATTTGCGATTATTATAAACGTCAGAAATACTAGTAATAAATTCATACGTGGTATTTAGTACTCGTAAGATAAATAACCGAGAATTCGAAGAAATTTGATCTATTTCGGCATTGGATATTAATTTAACCAAACAACACTACAAAACACTTACCGGTTACAGCAAAATCTGGTAAATATAGTAAACTTATATGTTCTACAAAATCACGAGTTCACAATTGTCCAATTAATTTCTATAATTTGGTGATAGTTTAATATTTTTTGTGTCGACTGTCGACAAATGTCGGTCTTTGACTTTTACTTCAATGTTGCCACTTGCCAGTTTCCAGTTTTAGGAGGAATTATTTCAATAATGTTTTTAAGCATTTTTTTGAGCTAAAACATAGAAATAAAAGAAATATGAAATAAAATAGTTTTTACCGTACTTTATTTTTTTAATAAAAAAGAGTTATTATTGAATTAATTTATTCAGCTTCCGTTTGGCTATGGTATAATGTTTTCATACATTCATTTTCATTCGTGTATCCGTATTTGACAAACCGTTCAGTAACCTCTTTCCGCTAGGTGCCTTGAGCCTTCGTAGAGTAAAGAATGCCGAGTTAGACGCCATTTTGTAGCTGATTTATAGGTGCATTGTGCGCAGAAGGTTTTCTGTGATAATATCGTGTAGTTTTCTAATTCTTAGTGTTTATTAGTGATATATAAGTTACAAAAATAGGTAAGTATATTTGTTTTTATCCAATATCGATTACTAAACATCCGTCGGTATTAAAGACTTTGGCATGGACGCTGCTGACTCATTTCGTGAAATTATGTATGCGTTTCAGAATCTAAAATGCCGGGCGCCGGTACTTTCAAAATCTTCGTCGGGAACCTTTCCGATAAAACAACGGACGCCGATCTCAGACCGCTGTTTGAAAAGTTCGGTACGGTCGTAGAATGCGATATCGTCAGAAATTACGGTTTCGTACACATGGAAAATGAACAAGTCGGACGCGAAGCCATTCAGAACCTTAACGGAGAGGTAGTTCATGGACAGGCGATCAAAATAGAAGCGGCCAAGAGCCGAAAGGCGCCGTCGACGCCGACCACTAAAATATTTGTCGGTAACCTAACGGACAAGACGCGCGCGCCCGAAGTCCGCGAGCTGTTTCAGAAGTTCGGCACGGTCGTCGAGTGCGATATCGTTCGTAACTACGGCTTCGTACACTTGGACGCGTCGGGCGATGTGAATGAGGCTATCAAAGAGCTGAACGGTATGATGGTGGACGGGCAGCCCATGAAGGTGCAGCTCTCCACGAGCCGCGTCCGGCAGCGGCCGGGCATGGGCGATCCGGAACAGTGCTACCGCTGCGGGCGCGGCGGGCACTGGTCCAAGGAATGCCCCAAGGCGCTGGGGCCCGACCGCAACGGTTTCCGCGATCGAGCGTTTGGCCGCGACCCGTACCCCCCACCGCCGCCGCCGCCGTTCCTCCGCGATCGCATGATGGGAGGATTTGGGGTAACGCGCTCTCCTTTACTTTACACGTAACGTCGGTACACGTCGCATCAAAGTTGCCGAGCGTGGGCACTTCGCACGGTTCCTATTCCTCGGCCGATACGATCGCTGCGGGTTCGATGATGCTACATTAGCTTCCAAATTCTGTTCTTACAACGTTATTTGTTACGTCCGGAAATATTTGATATATTTATTATAATTGATGATATATTTAATTATTAAATTCTTTGTATGTTAAATCTTTATCTGTTGATAACAGGACCCTTACGATGGCTACTATGATAGAGCTCGATTTGGAGAGAGTCCTCGTGATTTATTCGAGCGACGCTATCCAGTCGGAGCTTCCAGGGGACTAGACATGGGGGCGTCACGTGCACGAGGAGACTTCGTTTCGCCACCCCTACGCAGAGAACCAATGCCACCCATGCCCAACTTGCCGCCCATGCGAAGCAGTATGGGTTCTATGAGATCCTCCTACGACGCGATGTACAGCCGAAGAAGTCCCCCACGAGGCCCACAGATGTCGCGAGGGTAAGAGATTTCTCTAAGAGTAATTGTTTTCTGAGTATTTTGCTTGATGTATAAACAAACTAATGTTTTCGTTTTTTATTTCAGGATGTATGAAGACTTTAGCAGAGACACATTTGATGACAGAAGGTGAGTTTTCATATCTTCATTATTAATAAAACATTTAGAATATAATAAAATTCCATGTTCTTAAAAGCATGTACACTAAACTTCTAGCAAATGAGGTTATTGAGGATAATTTATCAGAGCCACCATAGATAATACTTGTTTGTACTGTAATGTACAAACAAGTAAAATATTATATATCATATCTGTAATTAAAAACTGGCTCACATACCTTTTCAACCTGTACAACAAGAATATTAAGTGTCATTATTTAAAGAGGTGTAGTACCTACCTAGATTCATATAAAATATAAATTAACATAATAAAACAAAAAAATATATAATAAATGAATAATACCAATTATCATAGCTAATTAAGAAATGGTTAAAAGCTTAAGCTTATTTTGGATAGAGGGTCTTAATTATTTAAATTACAATACTAACAACCTAACTTCTAAATGTAGTGTAGTGTTGTTATAGTCTAATTGATAATAAAAGATAGTATATTGTATAGACAAGATTATGCGTGAGACAATTGGGTAAGGAATTTATGTTATTTTAATTAGTCTCAATTAGAGAAATTAATTTTATTATGTAAATGGCTTATAGCATTTAAATTTTGATTGAAATAAATAGTAAAAAAAATATATATATATGTATAGAGCATGATATGAGCCCAGTTAAAACAACATTACGAAGCCCGTAACATATTTTTCGCTAAATATTTGAAACTTTCACTTATGACGTCATTTCATACCTACAATATGTGACCTCCATAATCAAAAATATTTTTCACCGAACTAACTTTGCACAGTGATGCAAGCCTTTGTTGTTTTCTTTCAAATGATGAATTATTGATGCCAGAAAGAGAAAAGAAACATATTTATTTGGTTTAATTTTTAATTTAATTAAATTTAAAAACGTCATACTTAGCATCAATTCTTCCCACTGATGATTACAAGCTTATAATTTACAAAATTGAAAGAGCGTAATATATTTTTAAGACCATTTACTAAATTTAGTTTCATCAATTTCTAGTGATGTGATTATAATTAATGTAATGATAATTAGTTTGCCTAGTCGGAATTTTATTACTTAATCGATAGTGTTGGCATAAAATGCTATTTGTATGAATATTTTCTGATTCGAATTCCGATTATTGTCCTTGGACGACAACGACACGATACAACGATTTATATGAAATAAAAGCAGCGGTTTTTTCATTTTATATAAATCGTTGTAAAGTCAACACTATCAAATAATTAAATTCAGACTATGGTATGTATGGTATGTGCAGTCAATTGCATATTTAGTAAGAAAATTTTGTGTTTATTTTTCAAATAGAGCTTGTTTGAGTCACCTTTATATTAAAATCAATACAATTAATGTGTAACATTTACTATAATATGCATTGTACTTCTATGTCAATAATATATGTATTTACATTTTTTTTAAATCTAGAAGGTTTGCATAGTAACAGCACTGAATGTAAATTTTGTTCGCAGGCCGGGTATGCGGGGTCCGTCGCCTTCCAGAAGATATGCGCCTTATTGATAGAAGAGAAGAATTGACATGTGTTGACTAGAATTAATTTGACAGTCCAAGGAATCAGTGCAGTGGAGCTAAGACGAATATTTTTCACGTTTCGTATATAATTGTCAAACATATATATATACATCCATGTTTCATGTTTATAATTTACCCTTCATACTAACGATCGTTCGTTTCAAGATAAATATATGATATATTTTAAATACGTATGAATTGAATTTAATAAGGCGAGATTACATATACATTAGAAAATGTAAAAATATATCCGCTAGCTCCGCAAACAGAGGACAATATAATAGTTAAGTGACTGACATTCAACTGAAATATAGGTAGTATTTTTTACGGCTGCGTTCATGGACGAATTGTGATGAGAAGCGTGTAAATAGGTTAATAATAAATTTCTCTTTAAGTATTATTGTGTTTTTTTACATATATGTAAGTATTGAATTGTGAGGGAACTATTCCTATAATATGATAATGATCCAGTCTTGAAAGTATCATGATATACTACTGGACTAACAGAACGGGAGATACTGATAAAATTTCACGTCATTTGTACCGTTATGGTAATTTTTCCGGGGTCTATTTACGAAAAGGAAAATGATGGTCATAGCGCTAGTACCAGGCCAATATTTGCACAGCTAATTATCAACTAGCCGTTCGCGAAATACACAATGCCATACGGAATACCGCCGCAAAGGTGTAAAAAAAAGACCAAAATGGTTTTTGGAAAGTATATGCTACAATGTGACCTTTATTATATTTGCCAGACTTAAGTAGGGAGAAAACGCCATACATGAAAAACTTTATTCGTCACGTTTTCATAATACGACTACAATGCGTAAAATCATTTTCTATGCTATAGTCATAGAGGTGGCGACAGAAGAGAAGACAATACATCTATATAATATATTTTACTGTTCACGAAACGAATAAATTTGATAATATTATTGACAAACACATTCGTACTATTTGCAGAAACTTATTACGAATTGAGATTCAGATATTTTAATAAATTAATTAACGCCATCTAGTAACAAACAAAAGTAAATATGTTTTACTCTTAACAATTCATTATTGCCTAACATAAAATTTTGTTTAAAAAGATAAGTTATAAAACTTTTACAAAAGAGCACGCCTAAATCCAGCAAAAATTCATTTTTAAACTGGACGCTTCAGGTAAGCGTCGTCTTCCTTGCGGGCATTCTTCTCTTTTTAAAGTAATATAAACATCCCTCCAAAAGGCAGACATTAATCAGATTATATACCTCATACCTTCGTAACCTGCCTCGTTGGTCTAGTGGCTACATGTAAGGCCGCAGACACGGTGGTCCTGGGTTTAATTCCCAGGTCGGGCCAATAAAATGTTATTGAAATTTTCTGTCGAAAATTCTTAGTAGCAGCCCGGGGTCTGGAAGTTGGATGTGTGTACACTTCCGTGCCACGTAAAGCAGTTGGTCCTGGGCCTGAACTCTTTCCGGTCGTGTCGGATTGCCGTCCCATCGGATTACGAGAGTAAGGGAATAGAGAGTGCACCTGTGTTTGCGCACACACTTGTGCACTATAATATGTCCGGCGCAGTTGGCTAATCTCTCCTGAGATTGGTCGCCGTGGCCGAAATCGGTCAGGATGACCTTTGTAATAAAAATTGTTAAAGCACTCTAAATTGACAAACCATAAGTAACATACTGGCAGACCAATTTTCTGCGGCCTCTTGCAATTAATTAATTTTTATATGTACTTTATTGTACACCACAAACATATAATACCAAAAATGCTATATTATAGCAATCAAACAATTCAAGTCCGCCAGGTGTGAAACTGTAAACATTACAAAAAAAAACATAGATTTCTTCAAGCCAGCCTCCTGCTTCTCGTTTCAGGAGGAGTCCGTAATTCAGTTCAATTCAGCGAAGGTAGACGAGCAAATCACATAGTCCCCCCTTTTTAACCGACTTCAAAAAAAGGAGGAGGTTATCAATTCGTCTGTATGTTTTTTTTTTTATTACAAACGCTGCTAATTGTCATTGTAGCACTACTACACGGCACTGTTATAACTACTAATATATTTTTTTTATTGCATAGGTAGGCGGACGAGCATATGGGCCACCTGGTAAGTGGTCACCAACGCCCATGGACAATGGTATTGTAAGAAATGTTAACCATCGCTTACATCGCCAATGCGCCACCAACCTTGAGAACTAAGATATTATGTCCCTTGTGCCTGTAATTACACTGGCTCACTCACCCTTCAAACCGGAACACAGCAATACCATGTACTGCTATTTTGCGGTAGAGTATCTGATGAGTGGGTGGTACCTACCCAGACGAGCTTGCACATAGCTCTACCACCAAGTACTAATAATGTCTCCAATGAGCAAATTATATCAA
Source organism: Nymphalis c-album (assembly GCA_963151315.1). Taxonomy (NCBI): domain Eukaryota; kingdom Metazoa; phylum Arthropoda; class Insecta; order Lepidoptera; family Nymphalidae; genus Nymphalis; species Nymphalis c-album. The sequence goes on along the minus strand of OY720602.1, from coordinate 1,328,794 downwards.
AATTACCTACTCTTAAGCCCATTGTAACAAAGCAAACATGAATATGTACTGTGGTGTACCTTATTTCGTTTGACATTGACATTATACATAATAGAGATGAGATGGAATATAAGCGAATACCATTGTTATGATAAATGACAGTTTTTGTTTAATGACGACGTCTCACTGATTTATTTTTTAGCATATTACATTTAATTTACTTGGTGGTAGAGCTTTGTGCAAGCTCGTCTGGGTAGGTACCACCCACTCATCAGATATTCTACCGCAAAACAGCAGTACTTGTTATTGCTGTGTTCCGGTTTGAAGGGTGAGTGAGCCAGTGTAATTACAGGCACAAGGGACATAACATCTTAGTTCCCAAGGTTGGTGGCGCATTGGCGATGTAAGAGATGGTTAACAGCTCTTACAACGTCAATGTCTATGGGCGTTGGTGACCACTTACCATCAGGTGGCCCATATGCTCGTCCGCCTTCCTATGCAATAAAAAAAAAAAATATCTGTAATTGAATCCGAATGAATTGAAACTTGGATCATATCTCAATTTTTTACACATTTGGTTTTTCTGACTGAATTATTTTTTTCTTTAATTTTTTTAAATTTAATCTGTAATAGATTTTTCACGATTAAGTGTTGCAAGCAGTAAGTACCTGATATTATAACGTAGACCATTTAACTTAGTAAAGTTAAACAGTTACTTCAATATAAAGTATTAGGTAATATAATATACACTTACTGTTAAACAGACAAACAAATAAAGCACATAAACTATTCAATACCTTATTACATTTACCTGAAGAAATCGTTGAACATGATGAGTTTTTCTTTAGCAAAATTGTACATATTTTTAATTGTCAATCGTTGTATATTTATAATAGTAAATTAACGAATTATAAGTATAAAAGTTAGTCAGCGGTTGATAAATTGGCCTTTTTTTATTTATCAAAGAAGCGAACATTATTTTTTGAAAAAAAAACTGAAATTGAACAAAAGAATGGATAAATTGTTGTTATGGATGTTTCGTACGCTTTTAATTCGTTCATTAATTCAAAGTAGCCTTTTTATTAATTTTTTAATGTTGAGAATTGTTTGTATAGGCACATTATTTTAGTAAATAAATAAATTATAATTATATAATAAAAGACATATTGTTTGTCCATTAATATTTTATTTGTAACTTAATTAGCAACATGTATTAGGTACTAAACTAACGCTATATATACACAACACTGTACAGGCGCGCGCACGCACACTAAATGCTAGCGAACACTCGGTTTGGAATTTCATTCCTTACATTTTTTATCTGTGAATTTAATTCTTATTTACAAAATATGACAAGTATGCGATACGTGACACCTTATTACTTTTTATTTGTGTTTAGTAATAAATCAGGTATCCATGTTTTGAAAGAAATATTACTACAAAGTGATTATATCACAATATTTTAGTGTGTTGTGTTAGTGAAATCAAGTTCCAAACCGGGAGCGTCGCAATACAAAACGTCATGTTAATACTAATCGAAGGCATCTCATAAGACACTGCACTTGACCGTCTCTCGCTAATACTTCCACAATCTTAGTCTTTTCATCACCTTAAGTACAAACGAACTAACACGCGATGTTACTTACAGACATTTTCTTGTCTCTTTTCGAATTCGAACGGTTCACACGAGATAATTTGAAATAAAATCATTTACCTTATTGTCGAAATATCACAATTCATGTCGCGTATTACATCTCGACCAGATTGTAAAATCTGAGTATTTACGATATTTTACGATACAACTGTTATCCCCCCCCCCCCCCCCCCCCGAGCTGCCATCGAGCGAGTCGCGAAACGCTCGTCGAAACGGAAGACAATTTTTATTTTTTACAAAACCATCCTTACCCTAAATAATACGTAAGTTAACAATATTACAAAAAAAACAGTAATTTAAAATAAAGTCCTAACCAAAACTGAGGAGATTCCGGCGGGTGGACAGATTTGACCGATAGGAGAGAAGTACGTAACAATACTGAGGAGTCACACGAGCTTGACGGCGCCCTCGGCGCGGCACTTGGCGAGCGTCTTCTTGACGCGCAGCGCCGTGAGCCGCACGGGCGGGTTGTGGTGCCAGCACTCCGCCATGAGCGCCGCCGCCGCCGCCAGCGCCGGCTCGGCCCGCCAGCGCGCCGGCCGCGCGGGCCGCAGCCGCCGCGCCACCACCACGCCGTGCATGTCCTCGAACGACGGGTCGGGCGGCACGTGCTCGTGGTAGGGCAGCGCGTACGGCTCCACGTGCTGCGCCTTGTCGCCCGTGGCGCACCGCCGGCACATCTCCCACAGCACGAGCCCCAGCGAGTACATGTCGGCCATCTTGAACGCCTCGAAGTTGGTGACGTCGAGCTTCTCGTCGAGCACCTCGGGCGCCATGTAGCGGCGCGTGCCGACGCGCGTGTTGGGCGCGATGTCGACCTCGTTCCGCTCGGCCACGTACCGCACGGCGAGCCCGAAGTCTGCGATGGCGCACTGCCCGTTCTTCTTCACGAGGATGTTTTTGCTCTTGATGTCTCGATGCGCTATTGCGGGTTTTCCTTTCGTGCCGAATATGTCCATGTGCAGGTGAGCCAGGCCGCTGACTATGGAGTAGGCCATCGTCATCAGCGAGTTCGTGTCGAGCACCACCGTCTGGAGGTAGTCGTGCAGCGATCCGTTCTCGTGGTAGTCGGTGATCAGAAGCATCTGAGTCCACGAGCCGGTTCCCTTGATGTCGGCCGCGGTGAACCCGAGGATATTTTCGTGTCGCATGAGAACCGTCTGGTAGATTTCAGTCTCTCGGAACCAAGAGGCCTCCTCCGTGGTGAAAAAGACCTTGACGGCGACTTTCTCGCCGCGCCAGAGAGCCAGCCAGACCTCGCCGTAGCGGCCTTTCCCTATGGACTTTACCATTTGTATCTGTTTCGCGACCGTCCTCTGCACGAGCAAAGGTAGGCCGGAGCCGGAGCCCGAAGAAATTTCCGCATGAAGGGTGGGGGGAGCCGGCGGCGATGGCGGTCGCTTGCACCCTCTGCGACGTTTCCTAAACAGCAACCAGAATGCCGCGAGGAAGGCGAGCAACGCGACGCATAGCGCGGCTCCCATTAGGATAGTCTGGCTCGTGGGTGCGGCTGGGCGTAAGCCTGGAGCGTCCGTCATGTCGGGCGGTGGCTCTGGTAATTGTGGTCGAAGACGCCGATTGCAGAGGTCTTTTTCGCAGCATTCTATTACTTTTGGAGTCTGATGGGGCACTTGTGAGCTCTTGCACTGTAATAATAAAAAGAAGTGGACCATAAGTATGATTAAATAAAATATAATTTTAGCTAATCACATATAGAGATCATTTAGAAATGATGATATTTTATATATGTAGTATTAGCGTGAACGTACCTGCATGAATCCAGACTCGTCCGGCGGCAAGCAGCCGGCGGTGCGCTCTGGTACCATAATGCCATTTTCATCGTATAATTCCTCGACTGTCACGAAGCAGTACCCGCCGGGCTGAGTGGTGCAAGTGCCGTTGAGAGCGCCGTCGGGGCACGCGCTCACACCTGCGCACTCGCACACTATGCCCCGACCTAGAATTGAGAAAAACAATACTGTAAGTATGTGTTGGAAATTTTTGGGTTTCTTAACTTCGTAATTATAATTTTAATAAATAAGCGCGTTAAGGTTCCGACGTCAAACGACTCGTGTCGTTCGCATTCAATTAAGATATTATGGAATTAATTCTTGTTCTGATTTTAATTAATGTTACAGAAATAAACAAACTCTTAAGAGCAAAATTTGCATAAAACCTGTCTATGGCTTGAGTCAGAATTTAAAACAACATTATAACTTTGATATCTATATAATATTCATTTTTTAAAAATTCAGTTATAATTTCAAAGTGTTTTACATAAATTGGCGTGGTGGAATAAGCTCCAAAACCTTCTCCTTACAAAGAGGAGAAGAAGCCTTAGCCCAGCAGTGGAACATTCACGGGCTGTTACTTTACTTTTTTTTTTTACATAAATATTTGTTTAGGTTTGTGTGACCAGCGCACTAATAGTAAGACAGAAATAATAAGCTTTCTTCCAATTGTAGAATCATACTTATACAGGTATATCCTTGATGGATTATTATTAAATGAAAATATAGAAACAACGAACGGTATGACAATGTACGTTAACATGACCTAGGCAAACTTGGACACATGCCACGGATGCGGAAATGCAGCAGAAACACTTATAAAATAGAAACTTACGTCGTGCAAAAGCGTTGGATGTTTACATATGCAGACGTCTTAATTAGACTTGTTATTATATCTCGACGTAACAAGGTACGCGGACCACTTTACATTATCGGAATATTTAACAACAGTGTCAGAAAAAACCGCTAACTTCGTATAGAAAAATTATCGTTAAGCTTATCGTTAAAATGATTGTAATTACACGAATATCATATACCTACAATGTATAATAAAGTTATTTATAAAACACATTTACAAGGACAGAAACGACTAATTTAATCATAAAAAACAACAATCTGTGCTTAATGATAAAGTGATAATTAGTATCGATCATTTAAAAATAGACCGTAACTGTTTGTATTTAAAGACTAAATTAATGAATGTCCAATTGAAATGAAAGAAGGATATCAGGTGAACGACAAGACCAGCACGCGCTTGCCGCAATATTATTACGATGAAAATGTTTAATATGAGGATACTTCGTTGAATAGTTTAAAAGGAAAACACACGTTCTAATTACCGGTTTTATGACACACCAATATCTTAGTCAGATATTACTAATAAGTAAGGTTCGGGTACCAGGAAAACATGAAAATCAGAAGATAAATCATTTAAAATATTTCAGAAGACGTAGAACATCTTAGCATCGTTTTATATGAGAATTACTCTCATATAAATCGTTTAGTACTTTATGCCACGAATCAATTTAATAAACTTTCTCTATAATCTATCGTTTAGTTAAGATTAACATTTCAAATTTAGCCTAACAGATTGAAATACTTGCTAGAAAACGCGCTTTAAAGTAGCAGTATACCGAATGTCGTGCCGATGTTATTAAAATAATCTAAATATTTACGTTTATATCAAATCCTTGTTTTATTCTTTGAAATACATTCTTACATGAAACACTATTAATAAAATAGTTTTCTCAACCTTCTTTTGTTTTGCCCGTTTTTATTTGTCTGTTAATCAAATAATAAAATAATCTAATCATACTTAGCACTCATCTATACTAATATAGTATAATATATAAAGCTGAAGAGTTTGTTTGTTTGATCTGGCTAATCTCAGGAACTACTGGTTCGAATTTAACAATTATTTTTGTGTTTTATAGTCCTTTTATCGAGGAAGGCTCTAGGCTGATTTTTATTCATTATATTTTTATTAATTACTAGCTGCCCGTCCCGACTTCGTACGGGTAAATTAAAAAAAATATCCCGTGCATTTTTTAATCAATAAGATATAAACATTCACCAATCGATTTATTCGCCCATACAGTACAGTTTATATATGTTCAGTACAGGGCATATAATAATTCTATTTCCTACTAATATAATAAACACGAAATTTTGTATGGATGTATGGACATTTGTTACCCTTTCACGTAAAAGTACTGAATGGATTTTAATGAAACTTTACAATAATATAGCTAATACATCAAAATAACAAATAGGCTATAATTTATAAAGCTATTAATAATTATTAATTTATAAATTGACCAAAATATAACAATAAGAATTTTAAAGAAGATAACTTTTGTCTCTTACACTATATCATTTGGACAAATGTTTTAAAAGTTACGACGATGACAAAGTGAGTGCGCGACACTATGCAGCAGTACACTGTGGGAGAAGAATTCGGTCATCGGCTCATCGCTGGGTGTGCGACTCGCATGCAGGAATACGTCATCGATGGTTGTCCGTTTTGCGGTTTTTCAAGTCCCTAGCGATTGCTTAAAGACGCACTTTACCTGTATGTAATTTATTAATAGGTAGGTTTTTATAGTGCCAGGTTGCATACCTTCGGGTTGTAGTGGAATGGGCCGGCACGCCCAGCCGGAGTTACCACTCTCTCACTTAAAATCGGCGTAAAGTAATAGCTACGCTACCATAATTTTGAGTGCAAATAACAAAATGTTAAACACACAATGTCTTACTGCTACCCTATGACAACCAAAAGTTCTAAGACCTGTCGTTTTCAATGACCGCCTTGGTTGATTTTAGTGAGAACTCTTATCACATGTACACTTATTATAGTGCATGCTCAAACAATGTCCATTCCCTGCATCGCTAATGCGCCATCAACCGTAGGAACGAAGATGTTATGCCCTATGTGCCTGTAGTTTGATAGAATAAAAAAAATTGTACGCTTGCTCTTTTATGGTTTTAACTATACTCAACGGCGTAGATAGGCGGCGGGCTATTTAATATTAACTATAAATATATTAAGTCAAACTACAGGAATACATAATAAGTCCACTGATGATTATTTAAAGAATAATCATCAACTTCAAAATAAAAAAAAACCGTTACTAAAGTTTTTCTTAACAGAAATGCATTTCATACATATTAATTTCAAATCACAGATTTTCAAATTTCAAGCAAACATTTATCATTTACTTATATTTATGCGGGCAACAGCTAGCGTACGGGCGACAGCGGGACGCGGGGCGCGCAAGCGGTTGTATCACGCGTTTGTATGATGGGTGTTGGACCGCCTGAATTTATTTAGTGCGCGATAATTTTAAAATTACGATTACTCCTAAGATATTGATTTAAATTGGGTGGTGTTAAGGGCAATTATAATATACATTAAATGCTTAAAGTAAATAACGTATTTATTTTAATAAGGATTAATATCATATCCGTTTTTATAGCTTTCCAATTTTACCATTTTTATGTAAACATTTTTTAAACATTAAAATGGGTATAGTTAGCTATCCTTAAAAGATAGACATATGCCATCGCGGACTTTTTTGTAGATCTATGAAAGGGGAACAATTTCACCATACATTATTTTGTTATAACTCAAAGGGATTGTACAGCGTTTTCGATGAAAGCTCCCAATCGACTCGTTTTTTTTCCGACTTCTTCAACAATTATCGCTATATTTCAACAAATTTACAGAAAACATTAATGCATTATACACGTAAACCTTCCTCTTGAATCACTTTATCCATTGGTGATAACCGTATGAAAATCCGTTTAGTACTTTTTTAGTTTAGCGCGTTTATACAGAAAGACATGAAACGCGGGGGACTTTGTTTTATAATATTTAAGGAAGCGGTTGCATCACGCGTTTGCATGATGGGTGTTGGACCGCCTGAATTTATTTAGTGCGCGATAATTTTAAAATTACGATTACTCCTAAGATATTGATTTAAATTGGGTGGTGTTAAGGGCAATTATAATATACATTAAATGCTTAAAGTAAATAACGTATTTATTTTAATAAGGATTAATATCATATCCGTTTTTATAGCTTTCCAATTTTACCATTTTTATGTAAACATTTTTTAAACATTAAAATGGGTATAGTTAGCTATCCTTAAAAGATAGACATATGCCATCGCGGACTTTTTTGTAGATCTATGAAAGGGGAACAATTTCACCATACATTGTTTTGTTATAACTCAAAGGGATTGTACAGCGTTTTCGATGAAAGCTCCCAATATGCTCGTTTTTTTCCGACTTCTTCAACAAATTTCGCTATATTTCAACAAATTTACAGAAAATATTAATGAATTATACACGTAAACCATCCACTTGAATCACTTTATCTATTAGTGAAAACCGTATGAAAATCCCTTCAGTAGTTTTTTAGTTTAGCGCGTACATACAGACAGACATGAAACGCGGGGGACTTTGTTTTATAATATTTAATAATTATTTTAATAAGGATTAATATCATATCCGTTTTTATAGCTTTCCAATTTTACCATTTTTATGTAAACATTTTTTAAACATTAAAATGGGTATAGTTAGCTATCCTTAAAAGATAGACATATGCCATCGCGGACTTTTTTGTAGATCTATGAAAGGGGAACAATTTCACCATACATTGTTTTGTTATAACTCAAAGGGATTGTACAGCGTTTTCGATGAAAGCTCCCAATATGCTCGTTTTTTTCCGACTTCTTCAACAAATTTCGCTATATTTCAACAAATTTACAGAAAATATTAATGAATTATACACGTAAACCATCCACTTGAATCACTTTATCTATTAGTGAAAACCGTATGAAAATCCCTTCAGTAGTTTTTTAGTTTAGCGCGTACATACAGACAGACATGAAACGCGGGGGACTTTGTTTTATAATATTTAAGGATAAGGATACGCAGGTGAAAAAAATCAGCTCGAAATGTATACTCAAGCAGAAATTTATAAGTTATTATTTCTAATTAAGTCTATATAACTTCTTCCGACCCAGTATTAGGTGTGTTATTTAAAATAATATTGTTACATGAAACATATATAATAAACATTCAATTCAAATTCGTGTTATCTAGACTTGTCAGTCTAAATATTACATTACCTACAAAAAATCAATTTAGTGCATCTACGTCATTTACACTGTCATTTAAATGATGATGGTAGGGCCGTGTGCAAGATCCGTGTAGGTACCATCGTCAGATATTCGCCCGCTAAGCAGCGTTACTTAGTACTGTTGGGCCGGTTTGCCTGAGCCCGCGTGACAAGGCACAGATGTCATTACATCGAAGTATTCAACGTTTGTAGCGTATCGGCGTTAAGGGATGGTGAGCAGTTACCATCAAGTGGTTCGTTTGCCAGTCTGCCTACCTACTTTTTAATGAAATCGTATCAGATGGATACCATTTTTGTTTTCATGGATACATGCTAGCAGTATGTTTTTTAACTAACAAATATAAGGCAGTTTCTAAAAAGTGAGCTGATCTCCATAATCGGTTTATTTAGCAGAAACGCAGCTAGAGTATATAACCTTATATAACTCTATCCATATAAGAGTTATGTTAAAAAGTTAAGCTTGTCGTTAGTTAATACCTAAACTTAGTATTGATTTTTTTACTTTACTTTATATGTATATGCTATTTCTAATGGCTTAATTAAATCACTACGAGTTTTTGATTATATTAAAAAAATTGGATATTTCAGAAAAACATAATTTTGTAAATAAAAATTGAGAGTACGTATTTCTTTCCGTAGTAATCTAGAATACACTAATTACTTTATTTAACACTTTCATTGAGTTTGACATTATATTACATGAAAAAAAGATATAGCTCAATGAGATTTCGTTCGTATAGTAAAAAATATATCTATTAAACAATTTCGCAAAACCCGGCAAAATTTCACACTAAAATCATGTCCTAAGTCTATTTTGGAGATGCAATGTGTTTACATTTGCCACGGACAGCGCATTTTGCCCGCTATAAATCTTCAAAGATAGGATGTAGGATGTCGGACATCCTGTCGCAGTCAGAGGGAGCAAATGTAAATTGTTGTTCAATGATGCGCCTTACGTACACAACACTCACGGTTCCTCAACATCTTTATCAACATCTTATCGACAACTACGAAGTAATAATACTTAACGATAATTTTGAGATTAAAAGGAAATGGATGATAAATATTCAAGTATCGGAAATATAAGTTCAAGTTATACGCGGAATATTTCGTCTAGTATTAATGATGCCGAGTTCGATGCTTTTTTTCATCTGGAAATCGATTGAGGCTAAAATTTCATACGCTTGAATAGAATTTAAGTTTTTTGGCACGTTCGCTCGACAGGTACCAGTCAGCCCTTCGACCCATATAAGGTTGGCGTGAGATACATAACAAAAGGTTTTCAGAACAACAATGGGGATGGCAGGTAGAGCTCTGCGGCGCATGGATAATAAAATGAAAATAAAACTTACAATAAATTGTACAAATTTATAGCGCGTTTTTATGATTTCCAATACACAGACCAATAAGTTATAAACATAATTATGATATTCACCAATAATTTATATAAAAAACAAATTATGACTTCGCATTGTTTTGTTTTAGTTTTGAGAGTAAATAAAATTGCACCCTGTCTGTAATGTTGACAGCATTGATGTAATGATATCGTATGCATTGTAAATCAAGCGAGAGAATTCGATGAACCCAATACACCACTACAGAGTTGTGCTGTTTAGATTTTGGACTAAATTGAAAAACAAATTAAATGATTATTCATCAGAACAAATATCAAATATGTTAGTTGAGACGGAGCGTGAGGTTACAAATAATCGTAAGCACAAGATAGCTATTAATGTATTGTTACTCATTTATCATTTAATTATACAATCCTATCACGACCATTAGACCTTATTAACAATCTCTAGACTCTACTTACAACTCGCCCATCTTAAGTACCAAAACAGGGATTGATAACCTCTCACGATGTGAAAATCAGAACGGAAATCTGACCACTTTAAGAACACAAATCATCGAAAGCGAATCGCCGAACGAGATTGACACATTCCCAACACAGATGCTCGCAAGAGACCGCACATTTGTAAACACTCGAGAGTTCTAAATAAACGAAGCTTACGCTATATAATTAAGGCAGATCGAATATATTGATACGAAGGTTTCACATACTTAGTCTCATGTCGGAGAGCGTACGAGACGAGACCGGCACGACGTCCGCGATATCATTTAAATTTAACTCGAGACACCGCCGTCTGTCGCCGGCTTTATTTTTACACCGGCGATGTTATGCGCGGATGGTGACAACGCACGCCGTCTCACGGGAGACAGGAAGAGCGTGGACTTTAAAGAGACGATGCGTGCGTCACTGGCAACGCTCGCGATGCGAATGACTGGCGTGCGGTGCGAGGCGTCCCCCTGGGCCCGCGTCTCCCCCCGCCCGTCGACCCGCGCTCTCCGTGCATTATGCACCGCTGCAGCCTCCACATGGTCGAAGATAACATGGGCCAACCGCGAACGGTGTCAGGACGCAAGCGATTCGGGGCACGCGAGTCGAACACGATTCATTGACGCCGCTCGAGATAATGCCAACCGTTTGTACAACACGTAAACATTAGATCGGCATACGGCCAAATAATAACAATCTAGTGTGGCGGGTTTGACGTCGATAAGGCGCGAAGAAGCTATGTTTTACCAAAAAATTACATATTCGTGTGTACTATTTGCGCGTATAGTAATGATATCACTAAATATACTCAGGACTGCGAATCTGACGTGTGCAAACATAATAATGAGAACAAAATGTCTAAATTTAGCGATAAATGTTTCCGATTTAATCATCTATAAAATTTTTAACGCATATTTTACAGCCAACATTTATTCTTCCTGTAACCGTCGTAGGAGAAAACACATTAAATAATAATATATCATCCAATAAATATTATGGCGCTGAGCTGATCAAGAAGCCATTAAAGAGATTCTTTTACGACTGCCTCGCGTTTTATCGTTTCTTCCTTTTTCTGGCTTCGTAACACGTAAGCTGTTTTCATGTACTGTGAGCAATCACTGCGAACATACGTCGAAGGTATTAAATTAAATTTCAGTTTAGTTCAGCTACAGTCGCGTTCATTTCATAATTATTGAAGCGCATTAATAATTTCGCAATTATCTATTCAAATTAATTGTACAACATTTAAAATGTTATTCAGATTTTGCACTTTATTACTAAAAACAAAAGATATGGTGAAAATTCAAGTCAAGTCAGTTAGTACCTAGTTGGTATTAATTAACAATAATAGCTGTTGTATAATCAACATGTCCCATTAACTTCTACATCACGAGGTTTTAATCTTAATTATTTAAATAACTTTCACATCGAATATTTCTAAAATTCATTGTAATTATACAATAAGCTGAATAATCAGTTAATGAACCATTAACACTAGTCATAGTCAATTTTAATAATTTTTCATAATCGTATAAAGTTTTAGTGACATGCACTTCGTTAATTAAATACGCTTTATTTACTGAGAGCTCGCTTGTTTATTTTTATTATTAGATATATTTGGTGTGTACAACCAGCTGACAAGGATAATGAGTGGCAATAATAAAAATAAATGTAAAAATACAACAAACACTAATACAACAAAAATAATAACGGCAAATGTAAAAAAAACAATGTGTAAACTGTTAAATATGTAATATAAGATATGATCAATGTGCGAATCGTCCAAAATACATCGTCGGGCAAGTTGCGGAGACGTTATCTCGTTACCGATACGCGTCTCACGTGCTCGTCCAATTGCCGCAATGAATAACGGTAATACCGTATCATCGACATTAATGCTACTCAAGGATGCTCGCCAAATTCACCAACATCCATCGGCTACAGTTTTGTACGGATTGATTATATGCACTCATTGGAGTTGCGGGGCATCTTAAATTACTGCAATAATATTATTATTAGTTATAATGAATAGCGACAATATTCACGATAATCCTCAAATTTGTGGGCGTAACAAAAACATATAAGTATACTTAATTTATCATCATCTATTGGCTGTTCTTATTCTCTTTTTTTGGCATGGCATTAATTTCCACGTCTATTTCCTCAGTTATTTTCCAAATGGCATTTCATACACAATTCCATTTTATTTATATTTTCCGGGCATTCTCTATCTTATTGCTATTTACACCAGGTCCATGATAACCAGCTTACTAGCGCCTTCCTGTCAGTGGATTGTTAACTGCCAACGTGAGTACTATTAAAATAATAATTACATTCTCTTGCTCGAATGCAATCGGAAAAATTGGTAAAAAGTTACATTAGTATTTAGTATTGGTTTTAAGCACAATCAATCCCATAGTATTTATCTTGTGCAGTTTTAAATTACTTTCGTAAAGGTTAACCATATCATACTCCTGAGAAAACTGATTTAGTAATTTAATTTATGGAAACCATGGAAATAATTCAACTACTCGATATTCATAGTAACTTTTTCGTATTTTATATCACATCGATCATTTCTTTAGAGATTTAACTTTCCCCTTTCCAAATACGCTGTAAAAGTTTTTCGTTATCAGAACGTTACTTTATGTTTTAACTTTAAAATAAAAACATGAGAAAATCTTATTTTAATTGGATTGTTACTTATCTCATAAAAATATAAAAACAAACTTGTACGTTTGTTTACCTACCTCTGATGCTATCTGAACGATGAACGAGAAAAGTATCAGGACCTCTGTACGTTTGTCTGATGCTTCATATAGCCACGTTTATTTGAAACAAAATAGACATGATTAATTGATCAAAAATTAGATTACTCCTCTGATTACAATTGTTCACTCACTTTTTAAATCGGAACAAAACAATACGAACTATTGATGTTTGCAATAAGAACAAATGCGGCTGTGATGTCCACCTAGGCGAGTTTACGCAAGACATGAAGGCTTACAACTAAAAAGTTTTCAATTTAACACATGAATAAACTAAATGCAACTTCTATATGCAACTCTATATACATCTAAATGCGACTCGACAAATTAAATACATATATATGGTCACACAAGTCACGACAAACAGACGTAGGACGTGGTTAAGTAGATCGCCAACATGAGCGCGATTTAACAAACAAGCCACTTTCCCGTGGGAATACCCTGACGACGTCGGCGCGGGAAACTATCGCGATTGTGTCTAACGGATTGACGAATTTCTCCAAAAACACTTTTATGAAAAAATATATTCACTTTACGTGTTCAATACACAGAATTGTCAATCATTCGATTAATTCCAATTTGGAATTAGTTCTCGATTCTTGCGGTTTTGTTAGTGGTATTATTCCTCTGTTCCAAATCGTGTTATTATTGAAATTCTGAGTTCATTAAATTATTTAAATATATACCTAATATTAATCACAAGAGGCCCAATAATTGTCAATTATGAGCCGATGCAAATACGAAAAAGATTTATTTATATTATATAAACTTTTTTGAATCGATTTTAGCTTGTTGTAGACACATCTACTTTACTCCTGGAAAACAAGTCATAATCAAAACCCACGTTACAACAGTAAAAAAATTGTTAGTCTGTAAGTGTCCAAGAAGGCTTAGGCCTCCTCTCATCTTGAAGGTAACGATTTTATTCCGCCGAGCAGTTCCAAAGCCTGTTGAAATAATATTTCTTGATAGAATAGGTATTCTAGTTAAATTTTATATTAAAGTTTTATATACTAGTTATAAAGATTCGTTTTTTTTGTTCATGATTGTTGCCACATTAATAAATAAGAGCATTTTACAATGATAACATGATTACTTACTACCTGAGGTAAACCCTCAAAATTGGATAGATGGTATCAAATCTGTTAACTTGATCCACAAATATATTCTAAGCTTCAGATAAATTGCTTAACGGTAATTGTCTACTTTGTGTGTGTTTTATAGAGCCACGTAGATGAAAAGTGAATTATGAAATGAAATTGAAATGTCGAAAACCTTTAATCGTTTAATAAATGCGTGTTCTAATTAAACCGTTTTATTTATTCGTAAACGCTTTTGACAAGCCCGTTTAAAAAAATAAAGTTATTAAATAGTAACAGTAACAGCCTGTGAATGTCCCACTGTTGGTCTAAGGCTTCTTCTCCTCTTTGTGAGGAGAAGGTTTGGAGCTTATTCCACCACGCTGCTCCAATGCGGGTTTGTGGAATACACATGTGACAGAATTTCAATGAAATTTGACACATGCAGGTTTCCTCACGATGTTTTCCTTCACCGTCAAGCACGAGATGAATTGTAATCACAAATTAAGCACATGTAATTCAGTGGTGCTTGCCCGGGTTCGAACCCACGAGCATCGGTTAAGATTCGCGCGTTCTTACCACTGGGCCATATCGGCTATTATTAAATAAAAATCATTATTTTATAATGTCCATTTCCAACACCAATACCGGTAAAGTCTTGGCGAATAGAGCCGTTCCACTGCGCAAGCGCAGCTTTCAATTTAGTGAACGACACAGTTATTTCTGATAACTATATCGATTAAATGAACGTGAACGAATCGAGTGCCCACGGCTACCGATAAATCGATTTGTAATAAAGATACGACCAAAGAGCGCTCCGTCGAGATTGTACTGATGTATGCACCGCGTCTCACTCCATCAGATTTAGATATGAGTAACCGGACTGGCCAATGTTGTCCGAAATGCTTCGTGTCTATAGATATAGTCGAAACAATACTTTCAAATTGATGGAATTGAATAAAAATATTGCATCTGTATTATGTAAATCAGCTATTGGATAGACGAGTGATAACAATGAGACCATTGTTGTATTAAGAAAAGTTATACCATAATAAAAAAAAATAAGAAGGTTCTTTATAAAACATTCGGTTCTGAATGTTTCCAATCTGACAAATATATGGAACAAAATAAATAGAAATAAATTAGCCTTTTATAAACAGCGGACGAATATTTAATAGTAACGTAGCACTTGAACTACTTGGCTTCAAGATTTCTAATTTGCTCGAAATAGTACCGGGCGACCTTTTGATTCGCGTTTAAGATTCGCACACGTTATATCCACTGAGCCATCTCGTTTCAATACAACAGTAACTTTCTCGATTCAATTCGTACACAATAACGGTCAACGAGATACTAATTAAACGGGGCACGGCGTGTCACGGGTTTTATTATCTGTGAAGTCGTGACTATTGCAAATGGCATTCGGTTCCGATCATGCACGGGGCTCGGGGTACGGGGTCAGCGTAGCTCGCGGCGCCGGCCATCTAGCGACCCCTCGGATTATCCAACTAGATCGATAAGGAGGATCGTTAGGTTACACCGAAGAGTAGAATTCGCTTATGAAATGTATAATAACGCCGTCGTTGCCTTTATTTATAAAAAATAGTTTTATATCGTATAGATAACAAGGCATAAATATAGTTGATGTTCGTTATTATATAATCACGTCTTTAAATTTTCCACTAATTATAACTGTTTATATTAGTATCGCTAATTATAACTACCTGTAATTCCAATTCCATTTCCATTATCGATAGCTAAAAATATCACTAACAACTTGACAGATAAATAATTTAACCAGATAATAATTACACTACATAAACAAGCATTAGACGCTGATATTTCATAAGTCTGATCTAACAAAACAGTTATCAACGTTTGAATATGAAAATAATTCAAATGCATTGCACTTGTCTATGAACTTGGCCTAATTCGGCGGCAACGCGGCGCGTCCTGTATACGCCCCCCCGCCCCTCGGGCGCTTACCCAAACTGGATTCGACATTTTTTTGTTGTCGAGAATTAAGGAGTATCAGACTAAACGCAGGTTAGGTAATAGATTTTACACACCCTCAATCACGCTGTCCCGTGCGCCCCGCGGGTTTTATCAACTTTTATTCCATTTTTAAATCTCTTTTCATTTTTTATTTTATTATAAATTATGACCTTACCTATATCAGGTGAAGGTTTTAATACTCAACATAACTAACTAATAAAAATCTTTATTTATAATTTTGATACAGATAATGTATTATGAATTGACCGTTACAAATTTATCTCAACGTCTAACTCGAAGTCAGTTATTTCAAAATCTGATAGAAGCTTGGAGTCATAGCACGATAAGGATTTACTGATACTGAGATAGCGGAGGCATACCCTTTAGCGATGCATAAACAAAATACGTGAATATATAAGTCAAACTACAATATACCCGCATTTCCAACCATTTAATTTCTTAATTTAAAAAGCCCTCTCACTTACCTTAAAATAATAGTTTATCATTTATTCATTTATTTTAAATTTACTAACAATAAGTCACTTGTGATAAATAAGGGCTACATTGGTTGGAAAATAATTTATTTGAGAAAAATGATGAATTCTGTGTCAATCTCATCCCACAACCTGTAAACATTACTGCTCTTCGCGCTTTCTATGCTTTCTCGAGGAAAAGTTTTTCTCATAACAAACTTTTCCAAAGCGGGTTGGTGGATAGATGTACCTGCACATGTGTTTAAGAAGGTATTATGAAACAAACTCTCAAGTAATTAGCAGTTTTATCTTTTTGAGTTGATTACATATTGATTAATCTTTTAATTTGAAAATACCATTTATGTATAAGTGATTTATTTATATGCTCATGAATGTAAAAAATTCGAAAATTTTAAAAAAAGAGTTATATTACCCCACCCAATTGAATTTCCTACGTAGATAATCAATTGCATGTAATATAGTAATATAACATATTACATCGAATATTATATATTAATATTATTTTGCAATATTATAAACTGTTTCACAAAGTTCATTGAATCCAATGTAAATAACAGTATATCAATATTTACAAAGAGTGCGAATCGTTATCTTGTTACCTGAGTCGAGAATCATTACGTGTATGTTTATCTGTTACAAATGTATCGAGTTTAAGAACCTCTTACTGCGACCTATCCGTTATCGTTTAAGTTATGAACCAATAAATTTCATTTCATATTACGATCGGTAAACGTTTTGCTAGACACATAATATATGTTTAGAAAAGTTTAAAAAAAAAAAAACAAAACATTAAAACGTTGTCGAAAATCGCGTATAAAGAAGAGCATTGAAATGCATTTTTTTTGTAATAAGGTTTTATATGTATTTATGTACTACAAAATTGTCTGATGCCGGTAACTCCGGGTACAAAGCTCTCGTAAAGTTTCTAGCTTTTTCTTATACGCTTCAAACATATATAATCATATTATTTTCTTGTTAAATATCCTCTCTCCTATTTTTGAATTATCATAGATAAAATTGATCACACATTTTCTAACAGAATCTAAATTCTTAATTATTTCTATTATATTTTTATCTTGTCTGTACTAGAAACGATATAATAATTCGAGCCAGCCAAAGCAAGTCAAGGATCTATCGTTATCAGTTTGTCTAGATATCAATAACGTCTACAAAAATAACTTATTAAGTACCTAGTTATATATTGCAAACTTTTAAATCACAATAACACCTGATATTGTTCTTTAAAACAATTCTAATAATAAGCTTTTAGTTTAAGTATACGACACTTGGAGACACTTAACACTCGCTAAAAAACTCACCGCAGTAGTTCGTCACGGTTTTCAATGTAGCAAATTCTCATCGAGCCTTCACAATTTTATGTTTTGAATACAAATTTATTCTAACTATAACATGGGATATATTTGCAAATTTTACAAACACGTTGTCCAATGATGCGCTGAACTCGCAATAAAGTCAATATATTTCATCCCAAAATTTTGCTCATGCTCAAAATTGTAATATGACTGAGCCGAATAGAATGTTAAGCAACAGCGCAAACATTTGCCATATTTGGTTTAATTAATGTTCAAGTGACATCGGTTTGGAAAAGCCGCCGGCGAAAGCTGGTTCCACAGAGTGGTTGTACGACGCAGAAAATGCTTTAAAAATCGCGCCGTTGTGGAATCCAGACATCGAGATGGGGTGGATGGAATTTAGAATTCGACGCGATGTCCAATGGTGAAACAGCCAGGATTAATCAAAACAATTCAATTTATGCAAATACAGAAAATACAATTAAAATATCCTGTACAATTTTCCGCATACATCAATTATAATGTAAAGACGATTAATTGCTACGCCAACTGTCAAGTGAGTTATCGTCACAACACCGACGTATTTTTACACAATTAATGCATAACAAATTAAGTCAAGTTCTATTTCTATATAACAGATAATTGATAATCATTAAAACAAAACAGAATCAGCGATTAGTTATGATATAGATAGCGTCGGCGACCCGTGGCGCGTGTCACGTATGCTTTATGATTTCTTGGGATAGTCAAATGTTCTAATTTTGCATTGATTATATCGTATAAAGATAAGATATGTTGTAATTTCATTGTATATTTATTTAAGAGACAAGAGACTTTCAACCTTAAATAGAGACTATAGAGTTTATATTCGCAATAATATCGATCCTAGATAGTTGTGACAGAGCTCGAAGTACGATACACAAACTCGAAAATACAATAGTATTGTTCTAGTGAAAGGCATTTCTTATCAAGCTTAATTTCATTTATATTCGATTAATGTATTTATAAATCATGAGTGACTTATAATTATGATATCAATTATATTCGGTTACAAACAAACATATTATAATATGTTACAGCATGTAAATATCCCACTGCATACATACGTATATACTTATTAGTATAACATTCTCCGGTTTCCTAGCGATGTACTCCTTCAGCGCCAAACATGAGATGAATTACGTATTAAAGTAAATTAAGCACGTGAAAATTTAATTATTGTGACAAGTAGTTGTATAAATCAAAACGTGTTTTATTTACTCGTAGTCAATTTTAGGACATGCCTCACGATTAGCTCATATTTTGTTTTACTATAGTTATGTACATATGAATAACTAGCAGCGCACCGCGGTTTCACCCGCGTATAATTAATAAAATAATAAAGAATAAAAATCGAAGGCCTTCCGCAACAAAAGGACTATACAACACAAAAATAATTTATAAATTCGAACCAGTAGTTCCTGAGATTAGCCGGGTCAAACAAACAAACTCTTCAGCTTTATATATTAGTATAGATATAAAAAAATTACTGTTCTCGTTATCCATTATAATAGGATATAAAAAAAACCAGGATTAAAATTTTTATTTACAACTTGGCGTTGTAATCAACCCAACATCGTAAATTTTTAGACGATAAATTTATTTAGCTTTCCAAGTTAGTTGTATATTGTATTATGTCCGCGTAAAACGTCGACGCCTTCGTTGCTAATGCGTTTTACATGTTAAAGAAACGAGATCACCTGATCCGTTACTACAAAATCGACTTGGTTCTTAAATGTTTCTGGTTTGATAACATTTATATAACTACATATATAGTTACAGTTTTATATATTTATTTAGTGTAACAAAGTATATATTACTGTCTCGAATCTATATATATAAAACGTGCATTCCAAAGTTGTAACTCAAAAAGCTCTGTGACATTCGTTACAATATAGTTGCGAGATTTCACCAACACATACTAACAGACGAAACTAAATGAAGGTTTAAAATAGCAAACACGTTTCTATTAAAAAAAGTAACTAATTAAACAAAAGAAAATAATTTAAAGACCAGATTGGTGTGATACAAATAAAACCGTTAATTTTTGGAGGGTCAACCATTTCCTATAATTGGTGTTTTCTACGTGTATAGTGATTTAAAGTTATTATTTTATCATACCTATAAGATTAGTTCAATTTTAAATAATTATTGTATCATAGAAACTACTAATAACACAGGTATAATTTATAAATGTATAACAAAATCTTCCTAATACATATTTACTCGTAATAATATGTGTATAAATAGCACCCCAGAACAAATAATACTGATAACTAGCGTTATAATGTAAACGGTACATAATCTATCTTTACACGCCCCAAATAGTTGAAGGAGACAAGTTGATTTGATATTTCAATAACATGTCATACACATTATGTAATTGTTCTAGATAAGTTAATATTTCGTCATTATTATTAAAATGATACATTTTCAATACTTCTTGATTTAAATATTTAGGCTAGATTTATATAAGGCTGACGAGCTAATGTGCATCATGTTGGTCTACTTCGCCCATAGTCATTAGTATTACAAAATTTCTAACCAATTCTTCTTTACGTTCCTTGCGCCAGTTATTCTGGATCACTCACACTCCAAATCGCAACACAACTATACAAAAGTAATTAAAGCAAAAAAATATGAAATATACAGACTTGCACAAGTCATACATAACATAACAAGTCAGTATTTCATATTTTTTTACCGATACCAGAATATACTACGATAATACAATACCATATTGACGTACAATTTGTTCTTTTAATTTCTAATGGATTGGCAAGTATTTCCATGTTACTAAATATTATACTGTTAAGGACAATACTTCTTAAAACAAAACTATATCGTAGAATAAATTGTGTTTGCCAAGGTATGTTAGGCCTGTGCCGTAAACTCCACCATAAGTCATATTCGATTCGCCAATTTTCCTATCTTACAACCGACTCAAAGTAGAAAGTGCAACCAACAAACGTTACGGTTCACAATCGCCATAACAAACCGGCACTATCTGTAATGAATGGTCGGCTGCAATCGATTACAAATGGACGAGATAACAATACGAAGCGTCACAAACACTATTCGCATTGAACATAATGCATTCACGCACGATACCCACTTATCAATTGCGTCATCGGACATTTCCGTCCTGCGACTTTAAATCAAGTTATATCGTAAAATTTTCTTCGAATCCTTGTCTTAAAATAATGGTAATTATGAGGTGCAAGTGAATCACGATCGTCTATTTTTAGTCTATTTTTTTTCAATACTTTTTGTCCCAATACTGATGATTCCCTATTCCTGACCTTGCCATCGACCATGGAAATTCTCAACGGAAACTTGTTAATATAAAAGTTCGGGCTGGTACCGAGAATTTCTTGGCAGGAAAACTTTTTATTAAATTTGGAGTCAGAACCTGGGAATCTGGGTTCCTAGGCTTGCAGAAAGCTTTGCCACTAGTAAACAGAGCTTCGGAAACACGTACAAAATGAACACAACTAACCAGTTTTATAACTCCACTCATCGAACCCGCGACCCGCACAAAACCAAATGCAGTGACGCGCCAGTCAATCGTTTAAAAATTAAGGTTGTTCTTTAGATCGACTATATAATGTAAGCTTACATAAAATTATACTTAAAAGTAATAGTAATGTGGTAAATTAAGTATGTATAAAAATATTTATATATAGAAACGACATGAGGACATTTTTATTTATTAAAAATTTAAAAGCTCACGTACCGTATAAACACAAAAAAATTCAAAACAGACCGAAAGTTAATTCTTATTCCTTAAAGAGATTGCATCTCGAAGACCAGAGAAGGAAAAAAATATAGACAAATAATTAAGAGTCGTATGCGTACAATCAAACAAAATCCATTAACAATAAATTTATAGTTAAATAAATAAAATTAAATACTACTATGTTCTTATACAAGTAGTAACAAGCACTTTTGAATATAATAAGATAAGTTAAATATTAGCTACCACCGGTTCGGAATGTAAAATCAACTGCCAAAGATTTTTTTTTATACGTATAAATCAATTTCATACATGTAATAAACTATTTAAACACTATGTCTTTTATTATCTTTTCATATATTTTACACAATAATATAATAATAAATTAGGCCAAATATTGTTGTTATATAAAATATTAACACCGAACTTGTTCGATATAGGTATTTTGACCGATGATTTCAATTTAGCGGCGGCCATGTTTTTATTACGTTTTTGTGTCAGATACTCCTAATAACGTGTGTTTATGACGGAAAAGTAGGTCTTTCGAATTAATCTTTATAATTTATTGAGGATGAAGATATAATTTTTAATCTGTGAAGCGTTGTTTATAGGCCTTAATGTTCTTCATTTTTAATCGGTACTATATTTTGCCCAAGGCTTGTCTGGCGTATAATTGAAAAAAATATATAAACGAATTATTTATAATAATCATTGCCACTACAGTTATTTATGGTGACGTTTATGTGTTTAGGTAAAGAAAATACTTTACACTTTAAGGCGAATGATTCTGTAGCTATTTAGTGTAAATATCAAATAGATCAATAAATTAATCGTCACAGATGTCAGGTATATCGAATGTGTCTATAGTATTCACACTAATTTCGATCTTAATATGATTTTGGAAACTAATTGAGAATGCCGTTTTAACCCTTTTCTGGGTGTTAATATTAGTATTGATCTAAATAACTTATACTACTTGTAGTTATTTTATAAAAAAACAAATCGCTAAGACCTGAAATATAGAGAATTATTTATATTAGGTACCGTAGCGAATTTCTTAGTACGGACTCTATTATTCTATATTAATTTATTAAATAAAGTGATAAGTAGGAAAATAAAAAATTTAAATTTTTTCAATTAGGCGTCGTATGTATACAGGGCTGGGATATAACACGTTGATTATAAATCTTAAATCGTAAGTTCAAATACAGGCAAGCCGCAATTAATTTCATGTGCTTAATATATCTTAGTTCCCAAGGTTGGAGGCGCATTGGCGATGTAAGAGATGGTTAACAGCTCTTACAACGCCAATGGCTATGGGCGTTGGTGACCACTTACCATCAGGTGGCCCATATGCTCGTCCGCCTTCCTATGCAATAAAAAAAAAATATATGTATGTACATAATTATGGAAAAGTATTAGTTTGAGATGAATACGGGAATGCAAAAATCGCATGCTTCCCTAATCGTTTCAAAATATATATCCTTGAATGTCGATCCAAAAACCAGTGCGCAGTTTGCTTTATCGGCTAAGTGTCCAGATAATCTTAATTAGAGGGCGCGGCCGTTATCGGTGTCAGAAAAGCCTATCAGGTGGCTGGATGCTTCTTGATAAGGCTATTTTCGGTCGTATCACGCGCCCGATAGTGACAAGCATGGAATACAATATAATCGACAAATTTCACAACTTCATTACAAGTATTTACGTGGAGCGATAAGTTAATACAAAGAATAAAAACAGTATTAAATGTTCAAGGATTATTTTGAAACCTTTATATCTAAGAGTGGCTTAGAAAAAAATTATACATATTGTAAAGTTTAAAATTGAAACCTATACTAATATATAAACCTGAAGAGTTTGTTTATTTGATCCGGCTAATCTCAAGAACTACTGGTTCGAATTTAAAAATTATTTTTGTGTTATATAGTCTTTTTATCGAGGAAGGTTCTAGGCTGATTTTTAATTCATTATATTTTATAATTATACGCGGGTGAAACCGCGGGGCACAGCTAGTAAATAATATATTTTTAATATATTTTCCATTTAGGCCTGAGCAAAGAGTGGTAACTATATTTTACAGTTTAACGATGATTATTTTAGTCATTTACTCTCACAGCTCATTAGGCTGAAATATTTGACTTACTCATATGTATTATGACATACATACATATACATATGTATTTGTAAACACAACAAGACGCAGCTAACAGTATTTCAACAGACTTTGATTTTATTTTTCTCAGTTGACGCCTAGGTTATCTTTAAGACACATTGCCACGTATCTGGTACTGTACCAGCCTATATATGAATCGATCTAAATTCATATTCATTGATAAAATTAAGTAGCACCACGTCAATGGTCATACATATGAAAGATGAATAACACGTAGAACTGAAAATTTGGCAACCAAACAAGGTTACGAGATACGTTCATTCTGATAAAGTGTAACTGCGCAGTTTCTGTTAGTGATCATACACAATTCTATATATGAAAACTACTCGTATGAAACAATGAGACGTAATCGACTGCTGATAAGCGTTAAGTTATCTTATCGATTATTCAGATTACGAAATAGCTGTACCTGTTTCTAATGCAATTGCATCGCATTAAAATACCATTTAGCTAATATACATGTAAATAAATGTCTAAAAGCAAAAGACCTATCCATCTAGGAAGGTTAGAATCTTAATCATCCAAACTGCTCCACGGAACTCTCGATTAATATTCACGTATTTTACCACTGGGCCATTTCGGCTTGGAAGAATATTATTTATTACATATTAATGATACCGAAAATTGCACAAGTAATACACGTGTAGCTCAAGAAGCAATCACTCTTTTTAGATTTTTCAATATCTTATTTTTATTGCAAATGAGTACTGACAATGTGATGTCAAATGATTGTATAGACGTGTGTGTTTGTCTTTGTATGTGTCACCAACCTTTCAACTCAGGTTGTTTTAGAGTTAAATTTGTAAGAAATTTTAAATGTCACGTTTTAGAGGAATTAACCCTTAAGGAGACACGTTGGTCATTAAGACGAACAGGTTACCCTGTAACGATTGTGGTCCTTGATTATAAAAAGATATAAGCTAAGATAGTATGCTAAGAAAAGCAATTAATTTCAATTTAGGAAAATTAAAGAAGCAAATTAACATTTCACAAATGCCAAAAACTGCGAAAAACTCCTTCAACACTTTAAAGTAAGGAATTCAGGCATTTTCGTCCATGAAGGTTTTAAAATTCCTTCTTACATACCGCGGGTTTTCTCGTGTTTCCCATTACTACCGAGCCATGCGATTAACTGCAGACCAAAAATATTAGCTTATGTTAAAAAAAACTCAGTTTTTCATCAGAATCACACGTTATCTATCCACGAGTCAATCTCATAATAAACACGATTCTGAATTAATAAAAATAAGATAAAAAAAGTAGATCAGTTATATTTGTCGCAATGACTTTTAGTTTTATTGAAAACGTTTTAAAAAAAAACATTAGTACGTATGGACGCTTTTGGAGCATTCAATAGCAAAAATCCCGGCCCACTCGTGAATGTAAAGATTAATCGAGCAGATATACAGTTGAACTGTGGGTGATAATGCTCCGAGAGCGAACAAACACCGCCTGCCAGTCAAACTGATCCGTGTCAGATGTATCAATGCCACTGACTGACAATGGACAAATGCTTTTAAATGAAACGACAAAAAGTCACAATTATGTATTAGATCGCCTACATGGTTTCGAATTTGAATGGACAAACGATTGGAATTAGAGAATAGTGTAGCAGTATATAAGTGACTTGTTATTATGTTTTTAATTATACAAATCGTCTTACCACTTGACGCGTCTAAATATTTGAATTAAATTGTGGTTTTTGTTGTGTCAATTTAATAATTCAAGTTTGTAGTAATTAAATATAACCATTTCAATTTCATTCCAAATTTCCCAAAACGACGTAAAACATTTCATTGTACCTACCGAAATTGCATAGTTTCCTATCTTCATAGAATATACATCTTTGTAGAACTATTTGATAGTTATTGATTACTACTTAAACGACCTCGATGTAAAATCAGTTTTACTAGCCCAGACTGTACTTCTATACTAGCGATTCATCTCTAGTGGGCGAGATGTTATATTTAAATAAAATTTATTTTCAATCTTATCGTTATGATATAAGGTTTAAAATTGTTTAAATAAAGAAAATAAAATAAGTAGGGGATAATAGTAAAGCACGACAGGTGACGCCCACGGAGCGTGAAAGTCGCTATCGTCTTGTATACCCAATATAGTTAAGAGATAGACTACTAGTACCTATGCAAAAATTATACGGTTAAAATGTACAGAATTGTTGAAAGCAATTAACTCGCAAAATTGAAATAGTTCCCAAAATTATCATAATAGGAACATTATCACCGTTCGCACCTTCCTTTGTTGGTCTGGCGCCACAAAAAATATAACAATTTTATTCGTAAAAGTTTTAGTTATAACATACAAAAAATTAAACCGTTGCTGAATTCAAATTATCGTGGACAGATTAAATTAAAGAAAAAAGTCAACACGATAGTTGAATTCCTTAAAGGAATCGTACGAATATTATAAATGCAATAACTATGACACCGATCTACTCGGAACTTTCACATAATTATAGTTATATATTATAATTATACTTCGTGCTTTGTCCTCGAGATTAGTTTACTTGTAGTAGACACTAGGTGTCGCCAGTCTGCACTGTATTTGAGATATCACTTTTTTTTTTTTTTTTTGTGTGGGTAGGCGCAACACCGTTGATGCCGGTGCCACTTTCTAATATCTTCATTACACGTTCAGTGCTCCGCCAGTCAGTACGCGTCAAATTATTTTGTGCGATTTAAAACGTTCCGTTGTAAAAGTGTTTATTAAACACGTTTACGTGTTGTTTCGGAATTTGTTAGCGATGAGTACATAGCTAGCAAATTTACAAAGTTGGAACAAAAGTTTATGTGCACACGACGCAGTGTTCGACATAGGACATCGAGATCGAGGAGACTGTAAGCCGTCATATACATCGCGAGCGTCATCCAACTCGAGTCCCGAATTCGCGATCGTTGCTGACAGAGCACGTATATTCGGGCGGCGCCTTTGCGGGCGCACTGCCGCTGGAGACGCTATGCATAGAAGGTATAGTATAGGCATATTCTTTAAATTGATAGCATGATTAACTTATGGGGTTATCACCTTATTGATCGAAGAACATATTCTTACGTTATAATAGTACTGTGGGTAGTCTGTAGGACTACCACTTAACTTTAATTAACGTAGTCAAACACTAAAGTAAAGCAGTTCATTACATATTTCGACTAGCTGAGAATAGCAATAAATAAATAATGCGGTCCGCTACTAGGGCTGTCACTTTATTTAATATAAAAGTATTGATTTGAAAATGCAGTCAGTCTATGGGACATTCACTTAAGTTTTACAAATTATTAAGTAACAATAGTACTACGGGTAGTCTTTGCGACTACCACTTTACTTTGATTAACATAGTCAAACACTAAAGTGGTAATGCGGGCATTCTCTGGGAATGTCACTTCATCACATATTTTGACTAGCTGAAAATAGCAATTAATAAATAATGCGGTCAGCTACTAGGGCTGTCACTTTATTTAATATAAAAGTATTGATTTGGGAATGCGGTCAGTCTTTGGGACTGTCACTTAAACAAAATATACTACCTAAATTTTATATACTATTATGTTACAATAGTACTGCGGGTGGTCTCTGGGACTACCACTTTACTTTGATTAAAGGAGTCATTCACTAATGCGGTGATGCGGGCATTCTCTGGGAAGGTAAGTATTGATTTGAGAATGCTGTCAGTCTTGAGACTGTCAGTAGCAGCCTGCGAATGTCCCACTGCTGGGCTAAGGCCTCCTCTCTTTTTATGAAGAGACGTTTTTGGAGATTATTCCACCGCGTGGAATACACATGTGACAGAGTTTCACTGAAATTAGACAAATGCAGATCTCACGACAGTTTTCCTTCACTGGTAAGCCCGAGATAAATTAGAAAGCATAAATTAAGCATATGAAATTCAGTGGTACTTGCCCGGGTTTGAACTCATGATCATTGGTTAAGATTCACGCGTTCTCACCACTGGGCCATCTCGGCTATGGGACTGTCACTTAACCAAACCTACACTTTAAGTGGGATTTCATTAGACAGGTGCCACTGCCGCCCGCCACCTTCATTGTCAACAGCGTCAAGGCCTCCGGGTCGTTATTGTACACTTCCGAGCTGCCTTCAGGTAGTGCTTGACTTCTTCTTGGGTCATCGGAACTCTTAATTTCGTTTAATTATATGAAACGATCCTACCCGAGTCTTTGGTGAAAATGTTCAACCAGATCTAGCTACAAAAAGACATCCGCAGGGAGCTCATGGCCATTATAGAAGCTGTGATTAAATGAGACAGGCAATCGAGAGCAGTACCTCCGTAACTCCGAACCTCCGTAGAGTCATACGTAGCCATGCTTACTTCCCTTATGACATCAGGTACAAGAACAAATAATACTGACCTCATTCAAACATTCATGAGCTTATGTGCAAAAAGTCAGTACACTAATCCAATAATAAGAAGAAGCTTCGTTCTTAATACATTAAGAAAGAAGATTAATGGTCAATTACAAAGGACAAAAATTCACAAGTTGCCTTTAGCAAAAACCAAACGAAAACTAAAGCAGTTAAGGCTATCTCAAAATTGGGCTGAAAGAGACTCTGAGGACGAAGGAGCCTGCAAAAAAGGATCGCCTCGACAGATCATCATCTTCGAAGCAGTTGTCGCGTCCAGCGCAGCATCGCAGCCGTAACCACCATGAGATAAGGTAAGTTCCTACTTTCGCAGACATCGGTCACTCGTTACGCGTGACAAAATTACTCTGTCTTTGGTACAAATCCCCTTCTCTCGTCTAAAAAGATAGACAGATATTCAAGTATCAACAACACTTTCCGCCACGGAAAGAATTAAAATACGAACGAGTCTATTCGTGATCCTTTAGAAATAGGAACTATTACGAAATGTAAACCCTGTCAGAACCAAATTCTATCTCCTGTATTTTTAGTAGCAAACCAAGTGGCAATTATGTATGTATATAGTGGTATATATAAATACAAAAGCATTGATTAAACTCATCGATCCCTCACACTTCAAATTCGAAGACCTGGGGAAGGCATTAAAGCTTACCAAGGGATTTTTTATGAGTAACGTGGATCTGAAAGACAAATATTCTTGATCCGTTTACATGATCGTTCTTTCGAATGATCTAAAGTACCTACTGATTTCAATGACAAAAAAAAAAAAAAAAAAACCTGCCTTATGTACTGCCACTTCGTATTCACCTAGATTATGAAATCTGTGCCACTTACATTATCCACAATATATATAGATGATATTTTAATGATATCTCATAGTCTGAAATCGCGTTTTAAAACATACATGATACAAGGAGGCTTTTAGAAGCCCTAGGTTTTTTTTTATAAACACAAATAAAAAGTATATCTCTAGCTTCTATATTAACGACGACGAGCCCGTTGCACGTTGGCGTGGTACGAACCACGATGCCTTTCGCGCCGCAGGTCGGGGGTTCGATTCCCACCCAGGACAGACAATTGTGTATATGAACATATTTGTTTGTCTTGAGACTGGGTGTAATGATCTATATAAGTATCTTTTTACAAAAGAAATGTAGTATACATGTTTAGTATATCAGTTGTCTGATTTCCACTGTACAAGCCCTTGCTTAGCTTGGGATCAGAAGGCCGCGTGTGAATAATGTCCCAGGATATTATTATCATTATTATTACTAATAATGTTGACCTCACTTTCAAATAATTCAGTATGACACATACTTAATACAATGTTTTATTTTGCAAAAGTAAATAAATATGATTAATACCTAGGATCTATATACCATATTATAATATTTTTAACGCAATGAGTCTGGTGCAAAATATGAAATTTTGAATAGCTGAAGACTATCTATCTATTTCTTGCCCAAGAAATAATAATATAAGATAATCATATCATCATATAAAGATTAAAAAGACCATAAAAAAAAAAAAAAAAAAATGTAAACAGCTTCACTTGCAATAACGACAGCACATAGTGCAAACGAACACAAAATTAATATACTTATAGCCTATTCCAACCACAACAGGAATAAAGCCAGATTAACAAATTTGACACCGAATTAATGTGATATCATTGGTCATCAATATCAATTGACGCGATGTCATTGTTCGATGTCTTGAATAAGCTATGACATTCACTATGGATACGCGAAAAGATGGCGTTTTCAATGTCCGCGAAGTTGAATTCGGAAATCGGAAATTTGAAAGTTAAATTAATGTGGTTATAACTAGTTAATTGGAATAGTTGTTGTGTTATGAATAAGGGTAAATTAATCAAGAACTGTTTACAGTACATAATAATGCAGAATGATTTGACAATCGCATGCAATTTGTAAATCTACGGTGTGTTTACATTTATTTCTATTCCCATTGGAATAGGGTATAATATATATTTTGACTGCCTCGTTGGTCTAGTGGCTTGATATAAGGTCGCGGACGCGGTGATCCTGGGTTCAATTCCCAGGTCGGGACAATAAATAGTTATTGGGGTTTTCTATTAGAAAATTCTCAGTAGCAGCCCCTAGTCTGGAAGTTGGAAGTGTGGTACACTCCCGTGCCTCGGAAAGCACGTTAAGCCGTTGGTCCTGCGCCTGAACTCTTTCCGGTCGTGTCGGATTCCCGTCCCATGAGAGCTAAGGAAAAGAGAGTGCACCTGTGTTTGCGCACACACTTGTGCACTATAATACCTCCTGCGCAGTTGGCTAATCACTCTTGAGATTGGCCGCCGTGGCCGAAATCGGTCTGTAGGACCTTATTTATTTTTTATTTATATATTTTAACGTCATATCCTTCTTATCCTTCTCAAGGACGTGGCAAATTTCTGTATTGCGATTTGCATAGGTATTGAATTCAATTCACACCAATGAGTTGTGGTATTTTATATTCGTGAATATTGGGAAATTAAATTGATATAAATAAAAATCTCAAAAAACTCGGCATTACAACGCCTATTCTAGACGTAAATATTCTCATAAAATCCTTTAATAAGATTGCTATCAATAACTATAGATTAAGATTTTGATATAAAATGTCAAATGGTTTGATAAGTATTTATCTTTCTCTGTGACCCACTATGGTCGAAGTTGACAAATGGTACTAAAAAGTCATCTTGCATTAATTGCTTAGTATTTTAAAATAAAAACTCAGATTAATACTCAGAGATTAATACTTAAAAACTGCACCACAGTCTTACACTATAGCAGTTATTATGGTTCAAATCTTGTTTATGATATAATATGATATTTAAATAGATAATTAAATATATATATATATATAAAACTACATAGTAATTAATTGTTGATTTTTTTATTATACAATGGGTACTTTTTTGTGAAAGTACTTTTTTGACCACCAGATTTATAGTCAAAAGTTTACTTTTGTAAAAGTAAAAAGGTTACTTTTGTAAAAGTACGTTTGTCAAAAATGTTAGTTTGATTATCAGAAGAATATAAATATATAAAATGTACTGTTCTTTGAAAGTTGATATTTTCACTCTCAACATCTACAAGTAAACTAATCTCGAGGACAAAGCACGAAGTATAATTAATGATTAAACGAACTTACCTGTACGTGAAGTTCAATCATAATTATACGAGGGCTTTGTCCGAAGAGATTAGCATCCCACCCACCCCATTTACCAATTCCCATATAACAATATTTTATATAGGACAGAGAGTATCTATCCAGGTGTAAATCTTCTACTTGATATTCAAATATCAACATTTGCAAAGAAGATGCTCTGAACAAAATGAAGATATTAGAAAGTGGCACCGGCATCAACGGTGTTGCGCCTACCCACACAAAAAAAAAAAAAAAAAGTGATATCTCAAATACAGTGCAGACTGGCGACACCTAGTGTCTACTACAAGTAAACTAATCTCTTCGGACAAAGCCCTCGTATAATTATGATTGAACTTCACGTACAGGTAAGTTCGTTTAATCATTAATTATACTTAAAACTTCTAAATGGATCTTTGCTATAAAGTAGTTTTTAGTTTGTATAATGTTATAAAGTGTATCTAATTACGTAAAGGTACATTATAGAGAATTACAATCAGTCCGGGGCATTATTTTCTGACGAGGGAAGGCAAATCTGTAGCAAATTAACTATAATTTTTAAACAAAAATTATATTCTATGTGTGAAAAAAATCCACGCCAATAATTAATATAAATGAATATTATAGAAAGATTAGGTACCTAAAATATTTTTTAATTTTGAAAAGTGAACAAAGTCATACTAACATAACGTCGTTGCGACTTTAATATCTCTTATGTGTAAAAATCAACTTTATGAGAAAATCGATAAAAACTTTCTACTGAAAAATTTTTAATGAAACCAACTACAACAAAAAGTATAGGTATCAGCAACATGATTTCCTGCGTTTAACTTTGCTATTGTTAGTTGAAATAAAAAGTAGAATAAAAGTAAAAAAAAATAAAAACGATTTCAGGTAACACATAGGAGATTTTGGTTGTGCTTTATGTATCACATAAGAGCTTTTAAACTACAATCCCTATATTAATTAATTTAAAAAAATCTATTGTCGCGTAATACTACACTAGTTAAGATATAATCAAGATAACAGTTGAATTACAAGTAAAAAATAAAGTTACAAAGCTATTTACTATCTTCAGTTCTATTCAGATCTATAACCATTTTCAGTTCCTGTAAATGTTTAAACTTACTCTCAGTATTTTTTACGGAGTTCGAATCGGTTTGGATAGGATACCGTTTCTTTGGTTATTTCTTCGCTGTGGAAGAATAGACAACTCATCGAAATGTACCTATAAAATATGGATCCATCCGATAAATACTTGAGACCTCTAATGTCCTGGTGGAAAGGATCACCCTTCTTTTTGCCAGGCCGTACGGATATCAGAGTCTCTTCAAAATTGAGAAATAAATCGTGGCGGACGAGTGTATGGGCCACCTGATGGTAAGTGGTCACCAACGCCCATAGACGTTGGCATTGTAAAAGCTGTTAACCATCGCTTACATCGCCAATGCACAACTAACCTTGGGAACTAAGATGTTATGTCCCTTGTGCCTGTAACTCTCACTCACACTTCAAACTGGAACACAACAATATCAAGTACTGCTGTTTTGCGGTAGAATATCTGATGTGTGGGTGGAACCTACCCAGAGTGAGCTTGCACAAAGCTCTACCACCAAGTAATCTTCCATCATAGTGTGTCCTTTTTCTAGGTAAAGTTATTTGATACATATTTTCCTTCTTTGTGCCAAATCGCTTAGGGTACTTGACAATTTACCACAACATATTCGGTTTCGGTTTTGGTGTCCACATCCGTCAGAAATAATGATCATGCGTTCTTTTAAAGGTGGCAAAATTTAACAGTAGTTTAAACAAGATGTGACTTCATTAGCAGGAGTATTTCCGTCTGCCTCGTGCCATAAGTAAATTGTGATATCTTTGAATAGCACGTTATAAACAGTGAAGCTAGGGCATTGTAATTTTTGAAGTTATAAACCTGATTCATGTGGAGCTCAGATGAGGAGCTCAAGAGCTGGAAAAATCGATTAAACATAATTTTTTATTGAGCTTAGAACCCTAAAAAAATATTCAGCCATATTTTAACAGTTGTTGTCAATTCAACGTTCCTTCCTGGCCTATCAATAATATTTAAAAATGAGGCAGTGTTTTCTGCAGTTTGATTATTTTTTTAAAGTATCAACCTATCCACCGACGAAAACTGTCATCTCGAATGCAAAGTCAGAAAAAAATAACTTCTACACTCTCACTCTAGTGCTTTTTACGTCCAATTTATTGATGAAGATATCGTGGGAGTTTTTTTTGCTTGTAGAACTTTGTTGAGATTTCCGGCGTCGTCTAATATATCTTCTTCCTGCTGATGCTTTTATAAACACCATCTTCTCTGACCAAGTCTTAAGCTTGCAGAATATTTTATGAATCTGTTAGCGATCTTCGTCGGATACAAGAGCACAAAGAAAAGGGTATTTAGATTTAGGAACACTGTAAGTAGTAGTGTGCAAGTAACGTGGTATCAAAATTATTTCAGACTTCTCGATGAAAGCTTCCCGTTTATCACCTAACTTTTTATACCCAAGGTACAATTTAAAAATAGCTTCCCATTATATGTAAATCTTGTCACAGTCAACGGTCTGATATTTTCTTCGATGTCAAACGTTTTTCAATCTAGCTCCGCAATGGATAAAGATACGGCTCCTCCTTGAAATAACTGGAACGAAATCTGGATCATCATCACTGTTATCGCTCAAATTTTCAAACGATAGGTGTTGGTGTGATAGCACTTAGCCTTGGTTCAGATGCAATACTCGGGTTTTCACTGCATAGGCTGATGATCAGATAAAGTTTTCTTAAGGTCCTTCAGATGCAATACCCTGACCTTCAGTGACTGCTCCATGCATACTGATACTGTGATTAGATAAAGCTCCGTATCGTCATCTTGATTATTACAACTTGAATATATTATTAAGCCCAAGTCTTCTGGCGTAATAAGGAAACCGCTAGAACAGCACTCCACCCTTGAAGGTTCCCCTATATCATAGTCCCTAATTCATAAGTTCTATCATCTAAGAGAGTTATTCCATAATTGTAGATGATACATGTCACACGATTTATCTGTCTCACTCGTCCCCGTGGTATTATAGATGTAAAGTCATATTAAATAATTTCAAAAACTACCCGCCTCTCTCGTTCTGATGCACATAAGATATTTTGTTCTAATAAGTATCTAAAGAATATGAGTATGTCATAAAACTAAAATCTCGTATGTGTCGTATTTCGTATACATTGACATATAGGACATTTTATACACCAACTTTTATTTAGCAAGCACATTGGATATATTGAATTTTATAAATAAATTACGATTGAAACGTCGTAAACACATGAGAGTTTTTGCATTCGATAGAGCTTTAAATTGTACATTGGACTGGCTAAAAAAAGTGATTTCGTCAAAAGTGACACATAAGAGGTCTTAAAGTCGCAACGACGATAAGTAGTTTTAGTGACATCTAGTTGGACTTGTGATTAGCTCGCATGTGGCACGGTGGAATTTGCACTGATATCACTATATCTGCATATATGATATAATATATAATCTTCGCTATGCATATTATTCAACGTACTCTTTGGAAGCGTTCTGCTGATATAAATGATCGTATCATCCAGAAACTATACATACGCCATCACAATGCCTCAAATTGTAAAGCTTTACCGTTTAAAGGCTGAAGCTTTCCGTGATTGTTCTGTGGCATACAATAGACCGACTTCAAAATCCTCTGAGGCGTCCTTAATTTCAAAATCCTCTGATTTAAGATATTAAGGACGTCACATACGGTTTTAGTTTTTTAATCGACAGTTACAGGTATTATGTATAATCACAATTTTTGCACATAAGTATTGTTAGGCAAGTGATATATATATTTATTTATATACTTCCAGAAATTATAATCTGAACATGATGATTTTTATATAATACAACAAACAAATATATTATCATAACTTTTGGCTCACGCCTCGTATAACATATTTAAAAAAAACCGTCTGAATAAAACCTTAATTACTTGCGTGTGGAGTCCAACCAGGTAGCTAAAAAGGTTATTCTGATTAGTAATTGTTTAACTTGCCACCTCAGCAGCAAGATATATCAGATATAATTGAATTCGTGACCGCGGGTGATTTGTCAAATGTCATGTTATAATATTTCATGAGTATGTAGCGTAGATACGAGAATAATTCATAAGACTACCTTACCGTTGTAAATAATAATGTTCGTACGTCAACTCGGCGAAACATCGACATTACCAGTTTTTATCAGTCCAGCTTAATATCTATCATTAGTTGACGCTGTGTCGTAAATATTTACAGCTTCTACATTTTCTAAAATCAATCAATCAGCTAGAACGTCGTTCGTACAAGGCTCGCATCTCGGAAGGGACTCGACTTTCTTGTCGACTCATATAATTAAATGCGGCAAAGTATAAAGATAAAAAATTGGTACCACAATTGGAACCTGGCAAATATTACATAATATACTGGCACTTGCGATTAGCTCGGATGTGACACTGTGGAATTTGGAGAAGAATTTGCTCTGATTTCACTATATCTGCGTGTAACTAGAATAGACAAGATGATAAACGAGTATGTATATCAGAAGAGCGTAGGAGCGTCACGGTAGCATGTGCATGCGATCCCGTGGCGCTCCCGTTAAGACGGGAAGGGTACCGCTGGTTTTTTTGTGGGTATTCCGATGACCGGGGCGCACTCGGTGCCATGGACATACGGCGAGCCCCACATTAGTAATATTTCTTATTACAATAAGCATACATCTTAATTTACCAACACTTGAAATTAGTAATCTGAGTAGATACATTTTCACGAAGTTATTTCATTAAAAGTTGCACAATTCGAAAACGTAATGGCTGACAAACAAACACGACATAAATTTATAATTTTGTCTATACAAAAATCTTTTTTATCGTTTGATATAAATTTAAAAAGTAACTTGATCTTATTGATATCGAAAAGTATAAAAACGAAAATTATATTAGTAAAGGTTATAAAGTTCAACGGCGTTAAGTGCGAGCTGAATACATTATCGGACGACTTCTGACACGCTCCGTACCAATTAAATCCGAAAAGTTGTCACGACAACACTCGTATAGTGCTGTAGGAGGGTCATAAGTTACAGATGTTTGTCACGGATTGGCTTGTCGGTATCAATACATCTCGTGAATGTTAGCGTGGGTGACGATACGACGAACTTTTGACCGGACATTCGACGTTTGGGTGTGTTTTTCCGGTGTCTTATAAATTCTTTAAAAATTAATATACATAAAAAAAAACATAAGAAAATTGAAAATGGAATAGTAATTTAAAACAAATTGTATTTTATACAAAATGGAATACCTAACAAATCTATTATGGTCACATTTGTATTTCGTACATGAATCTGTTGTTAAGGCATGAACCTTGCCAGGTCTATGATGAATAAGTAAATTAGTATCACTTATTTAGCACAAATATAATGCACCAAAAGCATTATTTCAGGTTTCAGTATTTTTATATATATTTAAATACCCATATAACTTTAAAATATCATAATCGTTAACACGGCTTAAGTACATAAAAACACAGATATGCTTGCGCAAATTTAAACCCTCAATCCTCAGTTATGAATCCACCACAATTGTTAAACCACCGGTTCATTTCGGTCTATCTGCAGATATCTATGATTAAACTTATATATCCTGCGATCAACGAACACACTCTTTTTTATTTACTATTTAATTTTAAGTAACATTATGTCTTATTTTATTTCAACATTAATAGCTTGACAAAGTAAATAATCATATCAAAATTTAGAGTAAGGCATTAAGAGCGACTTTACCCGTACATATGGAATTCTTATCGTAAATATAAAACCTTATTAATTTGAATCGTAATTACCCTTTAGAGAAATGTGACCGAAACAAAATGAAGGGGCGACGAAGTATCGTTCACCGTTTCTGATTGAACTTTTTAATCGCGTAGTGGGCGTCTTCCGTGTCATTAGGAGACTGGCAGACTGCTTAACGGCGCGCCCCCGACCGGCAAATGGCCATCAAAACTGTTATTGTATCTTAAATGTTATCTATACGCAAATCTACTTTAATCTACTGACAAATTAACATTCATTTTGTTTTTATTTTAGACTCTCATGGACGTTAATTACAATAAACTTTTATTAATGCGCCCTGAAATGCCTTTTTATGGGCGATTACTTATAAATTATTGGATCACAAATTTTCGACTTGTGGTATTAATAATATTAACGTAAGATTTTAAGTAAGAAGAAATATAAATATAGTTCTTAGTATTAAGTAATATCTATTAGACATGTTTATGGAAATAATATCAAATACATTTCGTGCTAAGCCGTCGAAACCGTAACGCGATATTATCGAAGGCAGCTTATTCGAACCCACTCGTTGTACAAAAAAAGCCTGGCCACGAAAACACTCATGTTTCCTTTACATTTCATAGATTTTTTGTAAAGTGTAACGAAATATGCTTAATCCACATCTGCGGTGAAATCAAGATCCTTTTCCAAAAATAAAACACAATTATATTTTACGGTCACTAAAATATTTAGTTCTGAGCTGCAATTAAAAAAGATTTTTATTTACCGATTCCACGATAACGAAATTCGTCATCAGTTGCAGAACACAACTATGCAATATAAATTTTGTAATACGATACGCTGTATGACAGTCGTGTTTTATCCGCGTAGGAAATATAGTTTTCATTCTGATAATCGCCGCCAACGCAAAAAACGTTAGGTAACCTCTCAGCCCGTACTACATCGGAGGATTGCCTTAGAAAGCCGACCCACGCGAGCGAGAGGTCAAACACCCACACACCCCTTCGCTCCGGCAGCAGAGCTGGAGACGCACACGAGCGTTTAGCGACTCACTAAATTAATTAGAAGGCGCCAATATCGATTTGCATAAACACTTTTATATTTTTTATGTCAAATTTATGGTTAACATAAGTGATTAGAAAACGTTTTTTTTGTATAAAACTTTAGCTTTATAACGAACCATTTATTTTAAGTCATTTATTTTTTCAATAGAAACATTACATAAATAAATAATTAAAAAGTTCAAGCAAAAATTACTATTAGATCGGAAAAAATGCACTGAGCTTTAGTCTTTTCAATACAAGAAAGAGACCAGGAGGCGATCGCTCAAGTAAAGCAAAGTTTTCTATCATCACTGTATCAGTTTTCTTCTAATTAACCATATTTACCGTCTCGTTCGAATGAAAAATGAAGACGATTTATTTCCCGCCTTCACTTCGTGACTGCGAGCCATATGAATTCTGATCAGGTTCTCGAGAAACACGAGTCTGAGGTGCAGCAATTACGGCTGTAATTGATGATCATTGCGAAATGACGTGTAAGTGCAGCCTATTAGCGATGCAGCTGGGGGCGGAGCCCGACAGCTCGCCGTATATTAGGGTATTTTTCACACACACAATAAATTCACACTACATATTCGCTGTCTTCGTTATTCCGGTAGATGTAGGAGCCATTCATAAATGCCTGCTTCTTGGAGGCAGCGAGGGCTGTCAACCTCAGATCGATTGACAGGCAAGTTGTCCTGGGGGTACAATTTTCCACGGTATTTTATTTTAATATTCCTGGCGGAGTTTTGTTGAAGTAAATTAAATTAATGAAAAATACACAATTTAAAAAAAAACACAAATCTTAATATATCAAATATATTTTTTTTATCATGACAATATTTATTATTACAATGTTACAAAGCAATGTGTCGCGATAATTTGGGCAATAATTTTCTATTTAATCTGGTAACTATGTTCAGTGATGTGATGGTACTATCTTCCAATGTACCAAATATCGTATTCTCGCTAGCATTGTATTCATTCTACTCGTCTTCCTGAATGATGAATAACCTTCCCGAAATATAAACTGTATGAGAACCATTAATCTTCGTATCATACAACACAAATATACTAGTATAGTAGTATAAAAGTATTAAAGTATACTAGTATAAAATTAGTAGTAGTATTTTTTGTTTGATGCAGAGGAAATCTTTGATAGATACAAAAGTATCAGCGCTTTCGATAGGTATCTTTTATGAATGATTTTTAACCACTGGGACCACTAAGTACGCTCTCGACACGGTACGGAAGACGAAAGTCATTTTAAGCATCAACATGTGATCCTCTCTTGACTTGATGCGCTCCTGGCTAATAATAATGGTCCTCCTGACCGAGCCAGGAGCGGTTTTTTTTTTTGCGCTCCTGGCTAACTCTCCTCACGAAAGGAGAGATCTCACCTCCTCGCACTATACATTAGTCGTCTACGGAGCTCGAAAGATACCTCCTCATTAAAGATGAGACCGCCTTTTCTATAGTTATATTTTTTTTCCACTATTTTACTACTTTGTCATAACTTGTTATTATTACAATCGATATAAAAATAATAATATTTTTTTTAATCAAGCTCAACTACTCTTTAGCTTTGGTATTTTTAAACGTAATGTCGCAAGAACGAATCTCGTTTCGGTATATTTTTCCATATCGTTCTAATGATGATAGTGTCGCCCACCTATGACCCGGCACGCGACTTCCCCATCAACGAGTTTCCTCAAAAACATGTCGAGATGTGCCTTTCTAAAATTGTCGAATCGTATTCTGTTATTCCGTTATTATAACGCTCTGTTGCAAAAGTCACGACCCGGGGCTGGATATCATTGGATTATAGATGATAGACCTGTATCGACTCCATTAAATTAATGCTTTGTAATTTGAATAATGATAAGATATATATATATATATATATATATATATCATAACCTTCGATTAAAACTGATTCAGTTAATACCTATTTACATACAGTATGATGTACTTGCGTTTTTCTTTCGGTAGTTATTATTTTTATTTCTAATTTGAAATAGGTAGGCGTCTGCCTACCTATGTCAAAAGTAGAAGGCAAAAGTACCATCTTGTCCAAATTGACACTGTATGACGAATTTAAAAAATCAGATAAACAAAACAAGCCCATTGCTGAATCATAATAAGAATACGAATCCACACGCGTTAACTCGAAAACTTCATATAAAATAGATTTTATTTATAATAGAATTCGAAAGTGTATACGAAAATAACAGTAGACGACGTTCAGTATTCGAAAATCGCTGAAAACGCATACCGTAACATTTATATACATTTGTAAAAGTACAAACAATAGCATAAACATTGTCTGTCCGCGCCTGACTTAAATATAAATACTCCGAATGTCTTCTTCACGGCCGTTTGTGTTAAATTTATCTTTTACAATTTTAAATCTTTGATTTGCTTTTTCGTGGTGCCGTTTTTTCTCTCGTATTGACAAACGCAGATAATTCTGCCAAGTAAGCGGAGTGAATACCTAGTTTGTGTGTTTTGATGGTCCACGGGGAAGCGCTATGACCGACGGTGGCCCGTGTTTGCATTTATTGTTTTTTTTTTATTGTGAAGAATTGTTTTACTGAAGTGTTTTAAATTATTATATAATTGTCATTAATTTAATTTGTTTTTCTTTATTTCATCTAACTGTTTATAGGTATATTATATTACACCTAAAAAGTTGATCGTCGTATTTTTTAATATAAAACGATAATGAGATGTTACATATGTATGTATTTGAATCCATTTATTGAATATGCAGGTGAGTGGGTGGTAGATTGACATGTGACAAAACTTTATCTGAAACAACATCGTGAGGAAAAACATTTTTTCTCACGGTGTACGGGATGAAAGATAGATACAAATTGTATTTGATGAAATAAAAACTTTTTTTGCTGTTAACACTCACACACGCTGTCCACGGTTAAAAACAAGTCGTCTATACTCTGGAGTATTTTACGTCAACCCACAATCAGTAAACGTTAACAAAAGAAACAAGGAAAACATAATATCGATAGATGAACAATAAAGGTGACTAACATCTGGCATATTATATATTTTGTGACGTCATCAACGAAAAGGATATGCAAATGCTGAAACAGCGCACGTCACCGGTGACAAAAGTCACAAGGCGAGCGTGACGCGCGACGTCTTTATGGATACCACTTGGCAGCTCTAACTTTAACGGCAAGGCATGGTATTGATTGATCCCGTAAGAATAAGTTTCATATACTAATTACAGATGACCAGCACACGTGTATATAGGTCTCCCATCAACACATATATCAAACAACAACCGCTAACGAGGGTTCAATTTTATTTGTCTGTAATCCTTCCCACTTACAAGGTTGCGCTTTTGCTTGAGAGAACAGTAGGTATCATCGGCTATTATTATTACACGAATGTCATTAGACACCTGCCGGATAAAATTTTGTCTCGCAGAACACAAAAATCTCACCGTCGAGCGAACCTGTTCGGACTTGTTAATATTATTCCGGCCGTGAAGTTTTTCATCAAAACTGACATCTCTCATTAAGAAATTTCACAAACCATTTATTTAGGTTTAATCAAAATTCTTCTTAAAATTATACTTCTGTCGGACAAACAGTAATAATTAAGATAATTTTATTTTTGTGTTTACCACTATAATTATAATTACCTTTCACTGACAATTTATATAAACGTCTTGAAAATTAAATATGTAATCTATATTAAAATCTTTCTTAACTTTACATTCCTATTCACTTTCATGTGGCAACACTGAATATTTTAAATATAAAAAGAAGCGTTTCTTCGTAATTTGACCATTCACGCATCGCAATCCGATTGGGTCGAAACATTAAACTTCACGATTAAGTATATCTCGCACGAATGGTACCAATAATTTTAGACAAAAAAAACAGACATTGCAACACATTATATGCGTTAGCTAGCATCCAAAAACTTTCTCTCAACATTTTACAGTAACTTAAAAGAGTTGTCGATGCCTTTATTAAACAGTATACTATCGGCCTTCCATTTTAATAGATATATTAAAACTTCGCAGCATTCCCATTAATCTCTTAACCGTCAGGTCGTGTAGATAAAGGGTAATACATAAACTAGCGATGACACGGAGACACGAATCGAAAGCCCGCTCCGGCGATCCAGCACAGAATTTATGGAAAATCAAACCACTACTATTAACTGATTCAACAGATCATATAATCAAATCATTATCAATACCACGTCAATTAGTGATGTGAAAGTATCAGGTTCGATCGTGACCTTTTGGGTCATTATCGTAACTATACCTAGAACAAGATTTACACATGGACGGAAATCGGAATATTCATTATACCATTTAAATGGTTTGAACGTGTAAAACTGATAAGAAGAACTTTAATGTGAAAGTAAAATCTTGTCAATGGCAGGCATTCTGGGGAACTAACTGCGCATTATAATATCAGTGCACAAACGTGAGCGCAAACGTGCACTCTCTATTCCTTTACTCTGATAATCCGACGGGACGGCAATCCGACACATCCGGATCTCGATAAGAAGCGGGAACGGCTTCGACGCACGGAAGTATAACACTAACCATTTCCGGGCTGCTACTGAGAATTTAAACCCAACATCATTCGTATATCGATATAATTTATCTAGATTACAAAAAAAAAACGAATACACCGGAAAACGAGTTACACATAACCGAGTACGTATTGTATCTGTGGTTTAAAGCAATACTTATCTCAATAACGATATGTTAAGATCGTACATCAACATCCGACACAATCGACACACCGATACTTGTATGTAGGTATCGAAACACGCCTACCAGTATGCCGACGAGTTAATGAATGAAGATTGTTGAAATGAGGCAATTTATGCAAACAAGCTGGTTCCATTGACGGGGCATCGTCGAGTGGCCTAACGTCAGAACACACGCTGCTTCAGAACTGCCATGCGTTTTATTATAAAAATATTCATATACATTTGGTGCGAAACTTTTATATAATACTTATTTTTTATCAACGAACGGTC
Source organism: Nymphalis c-album (assembly GCA_963151315.1). Taxonomy (NCBI): domain Eukaryota; kingdom Metazoa; phylum Arthropoda; class Insecta; order Lepidoptera; family Nymphalidae; genus Nymphalis; species Nymphalis c-album. Next base: position 1,285,309 of record OY720602.1, on the reverse strand, counting down.
TCCTTCCATGACTGTTTATTTAAATAATGATGTATCTCTCTCTGTCATTCATGATTTGACATTCGAAAGATGAATTTCTCAAGTAATCGCTCACTAACGTTTATAAGTAAGACTGTAAGTTTTCAATAATAAATGAGTCTTTGTTGCATTCTATAAAGATAAAATAAACACCAGAAAATCAAATAGAATTAGGAATGATGCACGTGGTGCGTGCAACAGGCGGCCTTATTGCTAAATCAACGAGCTTACATCTTACAGGTAACCTTGCAGTGACCTAATTATAAAGTATGTGGGAAGGGCGACAGTATTTATAATATATTATTATTAAAAAAAAAAACTATATCGTGACAATGAATGAAGAGCTCCGTTTATTATTATTAATTTTGATTACAAATGAAAGTCTTATTTCCAAGAATAAAATCTAGCATTGATGTCGATCACATGGTCATATACCTACATATGTAAATATTAAGGGTATATTAAAATCAACAATATTAAACTGACAACTGTTGAAACCAAATCTACTTAGTGTTTACTACTAGCTACCGGCCCCGACTTCACACGGGCTAAATTAAATACTTGACTTCCTGCTCTCTTTCTCTTTCATAACCCATGAGATATAAACAATTGCCGGACTACCTATTCGACCGTAGTACACTGTAGGACTACGCTAATGCATCGTACAGCATGCTTCGCATATTTTACGCGTTTATATAAACAACTCGTAATATTTCTAAAACTACTGGCTTAGGTACATGACATTTTTAAAAATGGGTATACAAAAAATGTTTAAATAGATCACAATTGTCAAAATATATTTCACTCGATTTATTTCTTATTGTATTATGCAGGCAAATTAGCAAATGGACCGCCGACCGACCGTTAAGTGGTCACCAATGCCTAAAGGCATTAGCGCTGTAAGTAATATTAACCATCCCCTACATCGCCAAAGTGCCGCCTTTGGAACTGAGATGTAATTACAGAATGTCTGTAGTTACACTGGCTCACTCGCCCTTCAAATCCGAACACAACAATACCAAGAAGTGGTGGTTGGATATATGACGAGTGGGCAATTCCGTCAGAATGTACATGCAACCCTACCATCAAGTACATATAATAATATACATAAGCATAAGACAAGAAATGAAAGTTTTATATAGATCTACATACATGTATGTGTATATACCTTATGTACGTTCGAGACACTTCTACCGTGGCCGTGTTCTGTGATCATAACGGTTCCAAGACTGGTGCTCGTGGCACTTGTATAAGAATCTGACGTTAAACAAATTCTGATAACGAGTTTTTTATCAAACATGTTATATTTATTCATAAAATTAGTTTTATTTGATATTGGTTTAAATATTAATATTCATTCAAACAATATATAATATGTATAAATAGAAACGCAGTTCGTGTTTGATACACGAATATTTCCTGTTCTATTTCTGAAATTAGATGAAAAAGATAAGTTGTTGAATGGGTAATAGTAGTTGTGCTTGTGAGTCTTTGTGCAGGCCCGAGGTGGTGGTTGAAAAGCAATACATTTAGCTAATTCGGTTTATTTGCAAAAAATCGGATCTTGGTTGACCTCTCAATGTGATGTATATACATATATGTGATACATGTATGAAAGTGGATTATATATGTTACATGGCCAATGTTATGGGTGAAGATTATCACTAATGTAATACAACTGAATTGCTAGTCTAACTTTCTTCAATAAATTGATGTAAAATATTGGTATCGTAAAGACAATTAGGTAAGTCAGTTCAGTCAATAAGACCGACGTTCGATTCATTGTATTTCACGTTGAGCCCTTACAATATGATTGTTATGACTGGCTCGATGAAGACACGATCATGATATATATACAAGTATTGTAATCGTCTGCCCAGTGTGGCCTATTACCTAACATCCTACTACTGTGAATCACAAGTAAATGGTCGAACCGTCTAGGGATCGATTATGATGATCGATTATGATTATGATGATGACACCTACAACTGTTATAGTAATTTTTGTGAAATATATATTTCAATTCGAAAACAAACCAACTACATACTACGACTCGTTTAGAGTTACGGGGTAGAGTTTTGTGCAAGCTCGTCTGGGTAGGTACCGCCCCTCATCAGATATTCAACCGCAAAACAGAACACTTTGTGTTGTTGTGTTCCGGTTTGAAGGGTGAGCGAGCCAGTGCAATTACAGGCACAAGGTATATAACACCTTTGTTGTGTGTTCCAATGTTGGAGGCACATTGGCGATGTAAGCGATGGTTAACATTTCTTACAATGCCAATGCCTATGGGCGTTGGTGACCACTTACCATCAGGTGGCCCATATGCTCATCCGCCTACCTATACAATACATACTTCTTTTTAGAAACAACTTTATTACAATTTTTATCTGATGAGTATTGGAATAATTTTATATTATAAATAAAAATAATATTTTATCTTAAGAAAGATACAATCTAATTAATTTTATGGTAAAAAATAAAACTTCAAAATAATTAAATCATTTATAATTAGTACATTATATCTTTATTATGCTTAATTAGAAGACGTAAATAGGATATTATCAATATGATAATCATTTTTATCAGACGTTACATTTGATAACGCCTCACGTTGACGCCGCGCCGTGAGCTCTCACGGAACCAGTTTGCAAAATTTCATTCAAAAAAATCAACAGACACGACTAGTGTTTATTTCGTCCGATAAACTATTTAATATTCTAAACACCTGTGAAAAATGTATTAACATCAATACATGTTACGCCTTAATATAATCATTAGTGGCTTCGGACGAAATACATCCTGGATGAAACGATATATTATGTGATATCATTTCCGCAATTTCGAATTAAGAACCTTCTCGTCAGTTATTAAATTCGATTTTCAAATTATAGTGTTTATTTATATTTGTTTGCAAAGGTCAAATCAATATAACATTGTACGCTTTCTCTTGTCTGTCGAACGTCGGAGAAATCATGTACAATACCTGCATCTTGTTACAAAAACTTATTAAAAACATGAACATCGAATAGGAATCATGATAACGATTTAGTAATTATAATAATATAATCTCCTTAAGTAAAATACAAAATCTATTAATTATTTCATTGAAAAAGTTAAACTATGTATATGACCGTCTCGCGATAGACATAACTTTGCACGTGGGAGACATAACATCACGCGTTCCAATTGTATCAGAGCTGGACATCATGAGTATAGGAATGACTTCATAATTTCTCCCTCACACTAATAAAACGTACACGGCTGGGTCACTCACACACGGCGAGCTTCCGGCCGCATCTGTGAATGACGCGTACGCATGTTTACTACAACGCTGTCGATCATTTTCTGGTCGCGGTTACGTCACCGCTCATTATAACTACTCCGTGAGCCAATTATATCGCTGCTAGCTTCGTTTGGGGTTCACTGTTCTTGCATAATCACAATTAATTAAATAAATTCGAAAGAAATAAGATCATTGATTCTTAAAATTAACAAAAAAGCAGGATGTTGTTAATTAATTACATCCACAATATATGTAAATATATTTTGTAATTCGGTATAAGTTTTTTTTAAATAATATTCCTAATCTAAAAACTTGGAGACTAATATTTCTTTACTTTTAATAAAAAAGTGGTTTACGTATTAAACATTAACGAGTACCTAATTAATGATAATTATATCAGATCCTATAAAAATATGTGTATTTTTTTAAAATATTTAATAACTGAACGTAAAACGAGAAAAATGAATTGATACAGCAATTGAAGTAGTAAATATATAACTATGACGATGTTACTCGCTCGGCTGTCAGTCGGGGAAACTTGAAAGCTAACCCGATCCGCACTTCCGACCAGGCGCTCCGCAAATAGCGTCCGACGGCTTTTCTTTTCGAAACTTTCTCACGGCTGGCGATAAAAAAGACACAAGTATTTCACATTTGTCCCATATTACGCAGACAATCTTAAAATACAACATCCGAAATATATTAACCAGACGGCGTTATTATAATTTTAAGTATAAATATGCGAACGTTTTGACATAGTCGTTTTAACGGTCGCGAATTATAAAAATAAAAGTTTTTTCGAACGTTTAGCGGAAGACAATAAAAATAAAGCACTGTTATTTTACATGTAAATGAATTCAAATTTTTATATTTATGATTCAACTTTTATCGAGTTCTTTTCTTTTCGAAACATGAACACTTTGGATAACTGCGTTCCGTTTTAAAGATAACTGAGCCAGTGCCATTACTGGTACAAGGGACATAACATGAATCCCGTGGTTGAGGGCAGTTTACGCTTATTCCATTGGGGTCTACGGATATTGGTGACCAGTTACCATCAAGAGTCTTACTTGTTACTACTCCTAAAATAAACTCAATAAACCAGTTAATTATGACATTAAAAGATAATCCAATTAGCTTTTGTCGTTTCGAAACGAAATGTAGAGCACAGGTCCAGACGACACCAAGTCGCAGCTAATTACTAACGATGAGCGTTAGGCAGTCAGACGGGCCGGCGCGTACGAGCAGAAATAAAGCGACACTTGGCATTACACCTTTAGTATCGAACTAAACAGCTAACAGCTTGTTAGCATTACACTTGATTAAGGAATACGTCATTTATTCTTTTCGCATCAACAATTCGTGTCAGAGCTGAAATCTTAACATTTACCAATTTGCCTTTGAAATCAAAGTAACAGTATATATTTATTAATTTCAATAAGATTAAAACTTATGACATCGAAATATAAGTCTCAAAAACATCTCTAAACTTATACAACACCAACAATGTTTCGCGTCTTTGGTGTTTATAATATAATTCTTGTCATTTTAAAATCGTGATAATGAAACTTTGATTTACGTCACTTTTAAATCGACAAAGGACATAAAAGAGAAAAATCAATGCGTACCTACATAACCGAAAACCGCTTTAAATAAGCATGAGATCACACAAAGGGGGAACATTTTTACGATCTACGAGAACAGGTATAAAATCTATTTAAAATGCACCGAAACGTAGAATTTCTGAGAAAATCACATAATCTTCATGTAAAAACACAATAGCAGACGCATCTGGCAGACTCGCTGTCGTCGTGAGTCGAACAATAGATCGAGTGGAATTGTTGGATACATTGTGAACACTCGTGGAGCACAAAGGATTACCTGCCCTACCTCCAACTTCTACCTGCAGGAACTATAGACGTTGTGAGAGGTGTTACAAAATATATGGCATACTATATACAATTTGATAATATAATATTACGACATTTTTTCATCAATTATTATATTAGTGATATATCATATAACGCACAATACTCGGTAATTGATTTGTTCAGCATGTCAAAGCCAACATTTAAAAAAGGCAATGATTAAAAAAAGAGATTTTAACATAAAACTACTATAAATACACAATTACTAACACGAAAACACAATTACACACGCAAGCACTCATTCATTAAATTCATCTCCTAATAGACTTTTACTTTACTTGCCGTCTTTAGCTAGTAATTCAATATATGTTTAAGCTAATTGTGTAATCCTATTTTAGTATTAGTTACGTGCCTTACAATACTTAATATAATAGGGTATGTATGCTAACTGTTTACCAAATAAATAAATAAGTACAGAATATTTCATGGTTTTAGAGATTTATCAACAGCACTATCAAAAGCTAGCAAGAAAATCTCAGTACCGGGCATATAATTTATTTCATTTTAAGAAGCTTTAGAGCTTATTCCGCCACGCTGCTCTAGTATAGATTTGTTGGTTGGATACACATCACACATGACGTAGAAATTTATCCGACACATGCACCGCCAAGCCCGAAATAAATTAAAAACGCGTATGAAGTACATCAACTTTTTATTTTTATTTAATTTACACTATTTCATAACTTTCATATCGTTAAGATTTTTATATATTCCGAAGACAATTGTTATTTTGTCTTAAAGATGACTTATAATGAGTGATACGAATTTCGTAAGCGATTTATTATGTTTAAAATAATATTCGAGAGAGAACTAATGAACGAAACAGGAATAAACCGTCATAACTTTACAGAATGGACCTGAACAGGTAAAATAGAATGAGATTATATATTTTTATAATCTCAAAAAGTTTTAAAATAACATATTAAAATGAAGCTAGAATAAATGAATAAATTATCTAGATATTCGAACGTAACGTTAGAAGTGTTTATTCAACAAAATCAGAAAGACAATAGATCGTTGGACGCATTGGACATCAACGAACGGAAGCATATATATGAACAATTCGCATAAACCATTTCAAACGCATCGTGATACGACGTTGTTCGTTACGCAGTGCAAAAATAACATATTATTAAAAGAAATGAAGCCATGAACAAAAAAAAAGTCAATAATAATTATTCATCAACGGAAACATCAAATATTTCACCGGTTGGCTGAAATGTTATAACTCGTAAGAAATATGTTAGCGACGACTCTGACGACAAGCGAGCTACCGAAATAACCGTCTGGACATATGACGATACCGACATATGCGTTATGCAACCTGCAACAAGTGTCATATAACGAGTTTTACTAAAGTAATTAATGCAGTCGCTAAATTAGAAACGTGTTGCTCTAAGATTTATGATTGCCTTAATTATATTTAGCTGCATACTTACGGAGTCAATACACAAACTAATGATGGATTTAATAAATAATCAAGTAAATTCCTGCTTGGTACTGTTTTCTCATAACAGTATCAAATGAAAGATGCAAAATCTTACATCGTCTTTAATGTAGAGAAACCAAATCGGGAGCTAAATGTTTCGATGTTCAAAATTAAAGTACAAAGAGCGTCGTAGGCGGATCCTTTGATACACCATTAATTATATTCACACCTTTGCAGACCGTCGGTGTGTTTGGGTTTTTTAAAACGACAACTTCTCGGAAAGATGGCGGCGAGGGAAGCAAAAAAAAAGTGGTTGAGCGCGCACGAGCGGTCTGAATGTAGGAATGTTTAGGTCGCGACACGAATCGGGGTACGTAGACTAGATTTTATTGCTGTTAATTGTAAGAACAGTTTAATTTAAAACTTTTTTTATCTGTATTTTACGTCAATCCTTAGTAGTATTCAATGTTTCTTTTTTTTGTTATTTTATTTATAGTAAGGAAAGATAGTGATTATATAAAGGTTTATTTTTTCAGTATCCAGTAAACGTTAACTTGAAGAAGTAATTTCAAGTTTAACAGTTTTAACAGATTAGAAGACTTGTGTGATAAAAGATATTTTATACTATTATTATCACTTATAATTAATTTATACTATTAGTAATTGTTTTGAGAAAAACTAAGACACAATTGTTAAAAGAAAAACAAATCCACGAGTAAGCAAGTTCATTATGAGTTATGTGTCTGATATGTTTACAGATAACGTCATATTCATTTAACAAGTAGCTCCGTACAATCGCGCATAATCTTTACGTGTACATAAAGTTATGTTTATTAAGGTTTCAATGCGCGATGACCCTGAGATTTTGCGGAACGTAAGACATGTCTTAAACATGGCCCTGAGGATGCGAGGGAGGTATTCGATGGAATTCCAAGAGACGCTTCATCAACACAACAAAGACGGATTCCGTGAAAGCGTACGGACGGAACTGTGAATCGTTGAATGTCAAGTTTGGTTTTGCCATCGCGCCAGACACATATTTACTTCACACCGATGTGGTTAAAATAAGGATCGGCATTGTTTCCAACGATCAGTATCCATAGGGTTTTTTTTTATTCAACATAACAATTTACTTTCGATTCTTCGGTGTAAATATTCCAATATGAGAAAAAAAACCAAACGTCTCAAACACAATAAATTTCATTGCCCAACGAAGAAGACAACTAATAAAGGGTTATCGTTTTTTTAAATCAAATCTGCAATTGCATTGGTTTGAAAAACGAATTGAATGAGGGTGCAACGAAGTAACTTAAACAAAATAACAAGACATACAAAGGAAAAGTTAACAGATACAATATGGTAGTTATGTTTCGCCAAACTAGATGTTTAATGACATCATCATAGATGAGATTAAGCTTCACGTGCTATGTTAATGTCGAATAATTACATTATTCTATTCTTCGTGATCATAGAACATGACGGATCTTAGATATTAGAACCTCTAACAACCAACGAATACACTACAAATGTAGGTATTTATGTCATGTGTACGGACGAACCAAGGACAGTTTCAACACATATAATACATAAAATTAATAAATAACAAATTAAATAATAAAATTGCAGTTCTAGGTCATGGAAAAGACTTGAGAAAAATATCAAAGTACCAAAAATAGTTCAAACTCTTAAAAAATGATCACGTGACATGAATAACACATAATAATGTTGTTTTTCCATATGCATATCTTCGTCTTATATAAAGTATTTCGTCGATCGCTTTACATTGTCTGAGTTCTCCGTTCTTTTGAAGCAGCAGACAGGTCGACGCTCGTACCGGATCATAAACTTCTCACTATCGCTGTCACGCTATTAACGCTTCGTGTACGTTGTAATGATTTGTCATTTTATTAATATGTCAGATACATCATGATTGAATGATCAAAACGATCGAAGATTCAATCCTATTTTGGCTTTCGTTCAACTCTCGACCTTGATTTAATTGATCGCGTAATTTGAAGATAATTAAATTTGACGCTCCGTGACAAACTGAATCAGATCGACATATCTTTCAACGCGTTCAAAAATTAACTTTCTACTATATAATTCATTGGTAATGCTTAAAAATTCAAAAGTATACTTGAATACGCGTTAGCACCGTATGGCATAGTGTAAATATACATACAGGACACAACATCTTAAACAACACGGTTTGCGAAACATTTGCAGCGCACTTACCATCAGGTAGCATTTGCTTCTGTGCAACGTAAATTAAATATTACAATAATATTTTTTTGTAACTTTCAACACGGTATAATTAAATAATACCAGGTACTCTAAACTCAAACATAATACACAATCAATATGTTTTCTTATAAATAAGCGGATGTGCTTAAAATACAATACAATTCAAGCAATGAAGCAAGCGATGTTTTTTTTGCAGTGTTCCTCAGAACCGATCGCTATTGTAATGAACGAACAATTTGAATACTTCCTCATAAGGGAATGTAAAAACTCATTGGACCGTGATGCCCACTGTAAATGGTAGCACGGGATGGAAGAGTACTTTTTATCTGACGATCGAACTAATTTATTCAGACTGAGCTGATTATTTATTTATTTTATACTTCATTGCACATCACAAAAACATCTACTAAAGGTGTATGTGATGGTAAATATATTCTCTATTAACTTGCCTTAGAAAGTGCAGGGAACAGAGTTTATTACAGTACCAATATGTGCTGAAATATGTTAATACTAATAAAAAAGATAATATGGTTAGTATTTAAAGTTTTTCATTGAATAATAATGTGATTGAATTTAAGCCAAAGACCATTATTTTATAAACGCTAAGAAGAATTATTTCAAATAAACCACACAAACTTGGTTGTATTGGTTGATGTTATGGGATAACCATGTACAGATAAGTCGGCTAGAAGACGTTTTTGCGCGTCGTAGTGAAATACATACAGTGACTTACACCGAACTAAACCAGGCAGCGTTAGCAGTTTATTTTTCTTTCCTCATAATTACTTTAAAGTAAAATATATACAGTAGAGAAAATTTACGTTACAAAAATCACACTGAATAGAAATGCTATTATGTTTATGACATTAGCTGAGGAAAAATTTAATGTCTTTAGTACTGTAAATTAGTCCCATAACTGTAAAGAAATGGAGAAATGTTTATCTACATACTATGTAATTAAGTAAAGTAGTAGAGACGAGACGAGATACAATATCAAAACATTATTATTAACATAAGTGATTTACCGGATGAAAGCGAGAAAGAAGACGACTACCGAGACGTCTGAAATTAAAGAAATAAATGATTTTAATTTCCGTTTAATATGTATAATATTAAGTACTAATAAAAATATTTAATAAAAATTTATAAGTATTCGTCTGCTGACGATGCACAACAGTAAACGTCTCCGCGGTGATTTGGCTGCGATCTAGACGTCTTACAAACTATTATGAAGTTAACCAGATCCTGCCCTTTATTTCTTTTTCTCTTAACATTTCACGGAATCGCACCTTCATTTTGGTTTACACGATTTATTTACAGCTCGTGTCGAAACGAATTCCTCCGGCATTAAAGGTGGGATAAAGATGGAATTCGAAAGATTAAAATTCAAGTTCCATAAGTCAGCGCTATCGCTGGATAATCACAATAATCACAGAACGCTCTGCCCGCAGCTGGATGTTCGTTATACTTATATAAAACTACAGGACAATAATATTAAAGTAGTGTTACTAAACACTACATTGATCCTGACTTATCTATACTCTATACTAATATATAAAGCTGAATAGTTTGATCCGGCTAATTTTAGGACCTATTTATTGGTTCGAATATATTTTTTGTGTTGGATAGTCCTTTTATCAAGGAAGGCCCTAGGCTTATTTTTAGTAATTATACGAGGGTGGAACCGCGTGGCACTGCTAGTACCTATTTAATACATGTCTGTGGAATTTTGTAGTTTAATTTTTAAGCAACGTCCTAATGCCAATGAAGGCATTGAAATTTTGAAAACAGCTCAGGATTGAATCACAATGCAAAAAATGTTAAAAGTTTATATAATATATCAAATTGAACTTTAATACTTTAGAAGCATACAAGTAATGAAATCACAAATAACAAAATTATACTGGACAAAGGCTTCTTGAACTTTTAAGAAGAAGATTAAATTGGGGCTTAAACCACACGCACCTGCTACTAATGCTCCAACGCGGCTACCCCACATGTAGCATAACTTCACGCGACACATGTATGTTTCCTCACGATGTTTTCCTTCACAGTCCAGTACGACATGAATTATAATTACAAACTAAGCGCAAAAACTCAATGGTTCAAACCGTACGTCGGAATATGTTATAACTTTAATTGTATAACTGTTAATTCAAGTAGAATTAAGTGTTTGAAATAACTTTGTTGTAGGAAAATACCATTCTGTTCTATCTGACGTTAAGATTTTTAATAGTTTTAATCGTCGTTTATAATTGAATAATCTAGAGGTACATCAGCAGAATACTGAAATTAACGCATACATCACGCGCCTTACATTCTTCGACTGGTGCCTAGATGCAACATTTTACTATGAGGAATGTTAGGTTGAGAGAATTCTAGGCATTCGTTGGTGACGGTAGTCGTTTGATATTAAAAGCCTATTTTATGAGCTTTAATGAAAGATATTTTTATATTTAGATAATTTTATTGTCAAGTAAATAAATTAATTTATTCTAAAGAAGTTAATATCTGTCATGTTACTTAAATATAATATCATTATGAAACCTTACTTGGTGGTAGGGCTTAGTGCAGGCTCGTCTGGGTAGGTACCACCCACTCATCAGATATTCTACCGCAAAACAGCAGTACTAGCTATTGTTGTGTTCCGGTTTGAAGGGTGAGTGAGTCAGTGTAATTGCAGGCACAAGGGACATAACATCTTAGTTCCCAAGGTTGGTGGCGCATTGGCGATGTAAGCGATTGTTAACATCTCTTACGATGCCAATGTCTATGGGGGTTGGTGACCACTTACCATCAGGTGGCCTATACGTTCGTCCGCCTTCCTATGCAATAAAAAAATGTATATAACAAAATGTAGTCATGACTATCCTTTTTTTAATATATATTTAAATACAGCATTTCCATATTTATAAATGATATAATGCACTAATTGCACTCATAAACACACCGACAACCAGAACCCGAAACAGTAAAAAATACCTCGTTGATGACATTAATCAATCGTCTGCAACATACCTGTAACAATATGAAAACATTTAAAATTACGATAAACGGTGTGAATGGTGAACTGCACAGCAGACGCACCGGTCGCGGTGGTAGGACTTTGTACTGGTCAGTCAGTACCATTAACTCATAATTTTGTACCAGTAGTACCGACCAGTATTATATGGCATAAGTATCGGTGTGGTGTTTAATACTAAGGAACGCCAGAACTAAGGATGAAGGTGATTAATAATTATTAAGTGTACTTAATTATTATACATATACATAAGCAGAACGATGAAAAGTCACAAGTTATATTATGACCTTAAGACTAACGTCTTTCTTGCTGCTAATTAAGTATATACAAATTACAAACCCACCGTAATTTTTTGAAGGGGAAATAGAAATGCTAGCAATAGTCTGAAATAAGTTGTTGCTGCATAATATAAATAAACATAAATTTAAGTTTTGCCAAATAGAAGTAGAAAAGTCACTAGAGTAATTATGTATATATAGCATCTGTAGAAATATTGATAGCGTGATTTATGTATGTCAGACAAAAAGTGCCAAAGCGTAAAAACTATGAGGAATATGTTAATACAACTTGCATTAATTTATTCCTTGGATATCTAAGTAACAAAGTTAATTGTTCCATTGTTATAGATTAAACGAATAAAAAAAGACAGATAAAATATACACCTAAAGGTTATAGACCAAAATATTTTAGCATATTGTACGAAGGGTAATAAGATTAACGAAACAAATATTTTGAAGTCTAAGCGGAAAACGCAAGCAAAAATCTTAGTACCTATTTCTTCATTATATTTATTATAAAAGGACACCTACGTTGCTGTATTTATATATCCGTACAAAATCTATTGAAATAAACTGTATATGCGCCGTTTCTATATGCGCTCACAAGTGTAAACCTATCCTAATTCCCAGTCTCTCGAAATGGTCACGTCAACCTGTATGCCACCTTAAAAGGTAGACAAAGACACGTCAAAGCCGGTCCACAGATAACACAGATAGGAGGTAAACATAGAGGCTCGTTGGACTGAACAAACACACGGGACGGACTTATGTTTGCTCTCCGCTTACGCAAATATTTGATGGCAATTTGAAGGAACAACGCCCAGCGCGTGTCAATTACCTGATGTCTAGAATATTATTTATTTGTAAGGTTTACTATTTAAAGATTTGTCATCATTATATTATTAGTAATACATAGCTATATTATGAAAAGTTGTGTCATATACGTTTTCGTATAAATGCCCATTCATTACAATATATAATTATTCATACTTATATAATGAACAATAAATAAATCAGTACAAGAATTATTTTCCTCATATTAGCTTCCATTGAATGAACAAGTTTGTTATATCGGAGTATAAAATATTTTATAACACTTTTTCAAAACTTAAAAGTTATTAATAAATATAACCTACTTAACAATATTTGTTTTACATTATTAGCTAAAAGGATTTCAAAACACAATAAACGAACTATTCATGTATTTATATTACCGACATTATAACACGAACTAATTTTCTATACAATATAAAAATTACACACAAATATCCGAACACAAAAATTTACAATGCGTGACGTAACGAAAAAAATAAATAGCTATTAATTACATTACAAGACTCCGATCCAACTGACAAATTCGTTTCGAGTTCGACCTGATTAATGTCGGGATTTCGTCTCTAACGAGCTTATAATTTCTGTTAGCTGGTAAGCAAAAACGTATATCCAATTCTGCAACAGACATGGAAGCTGCGTACGCCCAAGCTCCATATAAATCCGATGATAAATGACGGACAGGCAAGGCTCATATGTTGCCGGCCCTTTATGGTATCCTAAGGGTTACTGCACCTATTCTGAGAAATAATTAGGTACTAAAATGGATCTAACAACTTATGTTGACAGTTTTACATGCACAGCGAATTAGATAACGTACGGAATAATATCTCAAGTACTGTACTTATTCGAGATTAATGTTCGTCTATTCTCGTCGGTCTAACGACTTTATCTAGTGCCAAAATTGTTTAAAGTAATTGTTGTCTTTTAAAGTACGATTGTAATACTCGTATAATGGAATAAATCACAATTAACGTTACATTTCAAATACGAATCGTCAGAAAGTGTTCAAGTCTTTTTTTAAAGATTTAGTTTATGCGCATCTTCAAATAAAACGCAACGCAAAATTTACAACTATTAAAGAAAAACATGAACAAAACGACTTTAAAATAATCACATAGATGTAATAAGTATGTATAATACAGCATATCAAGAACAACAAACACAAATACAATTCAGGACGTGTGGCATATGTCCAATCTCGTATCAGCACGGGAGCGAGCGCGCTCACTCCATCTAGATACAGGCCGCACACAGAGTCGCATTTGCTATTCGACCGCGCCCCGCCTGGCGCCGACGCCCTTGTTAATCCCTTGTCCATCGCGAGCGAGTCCAAAAAGAAATAACACGAGAGCCGCTTGAATAAAAACGCAAGGATATATGATACCGGTCCCGACCGATACAATGGCATCGAAAGCGGACGGTTATAATAAATCTTTAAACGTTACGTATAACGAATATTTACTTCGTATGTACGTATGTGATAACATCTACCATGATCAATGAAGAGTTAAATCCACAAATACTACTTCAATTTTGTTAAAGACATTATCTTCTCATCCATTATCTAGTCAATATTTATCATCATACAAATTAAATCGTAAAATCGAATACCACATAACATCGAACATCAATAATTTTTAATTCATAAATTCTTAACTTTAAAATACGTACTATTTTAAAGAGTCAAATTTAAGATCGTGATTTAAAATTCGACCTAATCTGCGAATGCTTACACGGTCACATATCGTAACATAATAAACATTTCGTTGAAAAAAGAATGCAATACAAAAAGACTACGCAGACGCATCGCTCGTAGATTTCAAAGGCGACGACGACGTATTTTTAAATCGTCGACTGTCCGAAAATTTCTCGCACAGAACGCAACGCGAAACAGTCGATGGAAATCAGTTGGGTCGTTTAAATTCCCCCGCGACGCGAGGTGGGAAATGGGGAACGAGAAAAACGAGAGACACACGACAAACACACAAAAATCCCGGCTCGGCCGTAGAGCAAACCCGTGTTGGAATGTTAGCGAGCACGCCGGGCGGCGGGATCGGACACGTCCTTATTAAGTGCTCCCTTTGAACCGACACCCGCCGCGCCACATTTCCATATAAAACGAATAAAACACGATTGTCCTCTCTCTAGTTCCTCTTTAATGGTCAACGCAATTACGCCGACGCTAAAATTAGGCTGAATATTTATGCTCCACGTACTTATTCCACCACCATACTATCCGAACCGAACCATATGTGAGTTGATATTATTTACATCGTTGTCTACAATAGCTAACAATAAAAATATAATAAAATACATTGCTATATATCTATTAGTTTATCATACTACCTGTAGGAGTATATTACATATAGGTATTATTATAAATATTTTCATATTCATATACACTCGATGGTAGAAGCTTTATGCAAGCTCGTCTGGGTAGGTCACCTATTCATCAGATATTCTACGGCAAAACAGTAGTACTTTGTATTGTTGTGTTCCGGTTTGAAGGGTGAATGCGCCTGTGTAATTAGAGGCACTTGGGACATAATATCTTAATTCCCAAGGTTGGTGGCCATTGGCGATCTAAGCGATGGTTAACGTTTCTTACAATCCCAAAGGCTATGGGCGTTGGTGACCACTTACCATCAGGTGGCCCAAAAGCTCGTCCCCCTACCTATACAATAAAAAAAAAAACAGTTCATCAGGTCACGTTATGAAAACATTTTCATTTTCTTAATTTGGTTTAAGATAATAAAAGGTAAATATGAACATTTATTTAAACTGATAACAAAACTACTTATAGATAGACCACTTATCATTATTTTTCTTCATAACAAATGTAAGCAATCTTCATAAAGTGTTTTGATAGGAACCGTTAACCATCTGTTCTTATGTTTAGTAGAAATGATCTATAGTGCTAAGTTATAATCATCGATATTATAAACTTCTAGCAAATAAATGTCGAAAATATATTACGTGAAACCTTATAGGAAATACTCGTTAGTCGTAATTCAAACAGGAACTAAACTACTGTGAGAACAACAACCAAAAGATCCAAACTAAAACTGATGAAAATCGCATAGCAGTTCCGAATGGCATTTGAATATGAAAACATCGTCTTTAAAAAACATTTACAGCAATCTTATCATCGGTGTCGATTACGTTGTTTGGCACATCTTTTAATTTACTTGGCAGGATCAAACGTGCATCTCTTTCTCGAGTGTAGGGATTGAAAAGGATAGCAAATCTTTCAGCAACGTAATCGCTTTATATACATACATCTAAAATTATTACACAGTCGCTACCAAAGCCACTGATACTATTAAACAACGCCTTAGTTCGTTATGAAATCGTATTTTACTGTTAATTTAGTAGCATTGTAATGTAAGCAGGAATTAGCTTTACTAAATTTGTTATTATCTCAATACTATAAATAATGTTCAGATAATGAGCTTGCTCTAACCGTGTTGAATTACGGCCGCTTTCTATATTCAATCCCAATCCCTAATTTGCTGATCCAGATTGATATTTGAATCCATTTCCTACTTTCAGTATTTCAATAATTGATCGATGGATCGTTATCCCAATCTTTTTTTTCAATCTATCTTTGGGAGGGCACATCGGATTTTAGATTGTTTTTTTGTATGAAAGTGACAGTTAAGCGTTTTCTATAACCGATCTCTGATTTTGACAAACCGATTTTTGAAAGTTATTGATCTATAGTTGCGAACCTCAAATTTTGACCGATTGTACTTGTAGCAGTACGTCGTTCCCACGACGCATGCTGACGTCATCACTTAAAATAATGTAATAATGTAGTTCTTAAAAACTGTAGTTCTTAAAAACTGCTTATCTTAAAATAAACAATCGAATTCGATAATTTATATACAACTCTGTTGAAAGACGCCCACTTGAATTGCTTATACAACTTATTTTTAACCTGACACTTTCGTTATTTTTTATATTGTGTTACCCTTATTCCTATTGGTTTATTTTTTATTTCACTTTTTGTATATATACCCGATCCGTGTTTTAATAAAGGCATTCCACGTTATACATTCCACACTACAGCATCAACAAGAAGTTTTATTATACCAAACACCGACCGCTTCCAAATACTGATAAAGGCGTGAAAATGGAAATATTTTCAAGTGATAGTGATAATGATATTGAAGTATTAGCTCAGTTATCGGATTGGGATAGTAGCGACGGCGAACAAAAGAGTGCTGTGTCCTCAAAAACTTTTCAACGAATAAACTTCATGGCAAGTTTAACGGACGCAGAGTTCACATTCAGATTCAGAATGAACAAATCATCAGTTGAATCTGTGTTGAATGAAATAATGCCCTTTATCAAAGTGAAATCAAGACGGTAAGAAATTTGTTTGTTTGCTCAAATTAATTCAAAATATAAACATACCCTAAAAGAACGGATACCTAACTTAAGTATTATTTTCAGGAATAATGGTATACCACCATTGCATCAACTTTTATTGGCACTTCGATTTTATGCATTGGGAACAATGCTTAATTCAGTGGCTGACTTTGCTGGAGTTTCATTATCCTCAGCTTGTAGAATAGTGGCAGACATATCTGCTGCTATTGCTAGATTGTATAACAAATACATTTTTATGCATTCTAGAACTACAGACAAATTCTATAACATAGCTCAATTTCCTAGAGTATGTGGTGCTATTGACTGTACACATGTACACATTCAGTCTCCATGTAGGTATTCAAGTCTTGGTTTGTTATCAATTAATAATTTGCATTCACCTAATTATTTAGAAAGTTGCCCTATGTTTGCTACAACAAATAAAACAACTAATAAGAAATAATATTTCAGGTTCAACAATAGGAGAGGAATATAGAAATAGGAAAGGATACTTTTCGATCAATGTCCAAGCTGTTTGTGATGCAGACCTTAAATTATTGAATGTGGTTGCTCGGTGGCCTGGTTCAGCTCACGATGCTACTATTTTTAATAATTCTGTATTAAGAGGTAATATTAGGTTTATTGTCCTTTCTAATAACATTTAAAATAATATGAATTAATGATGTATCATTACAGCCCAGTGTGAAGATGGTATTCTAGGAAATCGTTGGTTACTCGGGGACAGTGCCTATCCAAATCGGCCTTACTTGCTCACACCTTTGATAAACCCATCAACTAGCCAGGAAATAAGATACAATGAGGCACACATAAAAACGAGAAACACAATTGAAAGGTAAAATCACCATTAAAGCTTTCACTATAATAGAGATTATTAATATTAAGTACCTATTCCTGGGACCATTTTTTTTTAATTAACCAAGTTCAAGAAAAACTGTATTTGTTTGTTTAGGACATTTGGAGTCTGGAAACGTCGGTTCCCAGTAATATCATTGACCATGCGATTATCATTAGAAAACATACAAACAGTTATAATTGCTACAGCTGTTCTTCACAACATCTGCAGAAATTATAATATTGAAGAAGTACCCCCCGAAGTACAGATGCCAGAAGAAAATGATATTACTGTGACATCAGAGAATTCAGACAGTATTCAAGATGATATCAGTTATAGACAGGGATTAATTTTAAATTATTTTTAATACTTGTTAATTGATTTGATTAGATTTTTATTATTACCACATAGTCTTTATTATTATACCTACTTTTAGCTTCAAATTATTAAACAATGATATTTTCAGGAAATAAAATGCAAAATATATATTTTTTAAATTGTTTAATTATTCCTCTCCCTTCAGCTTCCTTAACTCTAATCTTAATTTTTCATTTTCTAATTTTAATTGTTCATTTTCTAAAATAGTGTTTTCGAATTTACTCTCTAGCAATTTTTTTTTAACATTATAATATTCAGCTATAGCTATATTTCGAGCTTTACACCCGTTGTCTGGTTTCAGTAGCTTCCGTTTAACACCACCTGAAAAACAAAAAATATTATATTTATCATTAAATATAGAAAATAAAAATGCTTAAAATTTCATCCATATTGGTTTAGCCATAAAAGCATTAGCCATTACTGAGTAACAAACATTCATAATAACAAACACAAAGTTTCACATATTATGTATTAGTAGGATATTACCACTACTTCTAAAGCTCCTTTTTTCTTGTGGTACAATGGGAGTATGAATATTTGCCAGCGTTACCAACTCATCACCAATGCTATTAGATGGCACTTCACTGCCCACGGACACAGATGTATAATCCATGGATGTGGAAGGCAATGGACTGTCAACCAATAACTTTGGCGAGTCGTTATTAACAACTGGCAAAATATATGCAGTCTCAACACTCCCATCACCAATAATTTGGGGCTCAGCATCACCACCAAACCTCTCTGTGAGGCCCTCTCCAGTAATGCCCAGTAATGCTGCCACCCTATCTAGGATGTCATCTTGAGGAAAGTACCCTGGTGGCCCACCTCCAGTCTGGAACATAATATGACAAAATTCAACACATTCTGGACTAGATTTACTGTACTTAACTATAAGTAAAACATAAACATAACATCATGCCCTGTATTACCCAACAGGTTGAGCAGTGGTAGTATGGGGGTACTACTGCTGCTCAACGTTTTATTTATTTATTAAGGACCATCAGCAGACACTACACAATGTAATGACAAAAACATATGTATACTTATTATATAGTGTGCAACTCTTTAAGATGGCCACATGCAATTTCAGGTACAATACAAATAAATGTTTTTTATATTACTTATAATAATAGATTACAACATAAACATTCCATTTCGAGAATAAAGCAAGAAATTTTATAATTAGTGCGTGAACTAATATAATCAAATTTATCACATAACATATATTAAAATAATTCAAACAACAAATAGTAAATAATGAATTGAAAATTTAAATTGAAAATGAATTGAATAATAATTTAGATTGAATAATCAATTGAATAATAATAACAACTTTCAACACATTGTTTATTAATATCTTAAAATAACATGCTAACTTTTTTTTGTAATTAAGATTCAAATAATAAACCACATTTTTTTATATTTACTAATGGGATTTTGCCAGTAATGTTTTAAGTTGCATATCAGGGTCAATCCTATTGCCATCTACATATATACCCCCTACCTTCCCTTAATCTTTTCCTATAACTAAATATTACAATAAAATAATTAAATATGTTTTGAATTTGAAATAAATTTTCTTCATTATTATTATTATTCTTTTATGATTATTATTTATTTTTTACAATAAATTCTATTTTATTTCATTAATAATGTAACTTATTAAATTAAGTACATACACAAATTACTATTTGTGTATGTACTTAATTTAATACAACTATTTAATACAATTTCATCCTTACAATGTTTTTTACCTAAATCAGATATTATTATTTGTTGAATTTGTTTGAAATATTATTAATCTGTAATCTGTTAATTTTAATTCTATTTTGTATTTATTTTTTTATATATATATTTTGTTAATTTAAATTAATTTGTGCAACTTAATTTTTAAAAAATAGAGCTATGTTGCTTTGTTGGCGGGCGTTAATAACTGCACCACAGTTTTACACTATAGCAGTTATTATCGTTCACTTCTTGTTAATGTTACAATATGATGCTTAAATAAATGATTAAATATATATCATATATACAGATCATCAGTCGGTTGAACAAGCAGACTCTAGTAATCTAGTTACTAGTCTAGTAATTACCAGCCAGCAGGCAAGGCCAAGTTTTCTATATTTTCAATTTTAAACTTAATTTACCTTGATCCTTTCCATTCGTATTAAAGTACTGCGCTTTCGTGAGTTCTTTTTTAGGTTTTCCCACTTAAGACGCAGTTGTTGTGGTGTACGGCGACAGGTGCCCATACTTGCGTTAAAAACGTCTGCAATTCGAGCCCATTCTTCCACCTTAATTTTATTGCTGGTGGCATTCGTCTTTTTATTGTTAATTATTTTGCTCCCCTCAATTAAGGAGAGCAGCCCTTTCGTCTCTTCCTTTGAAAGAGGTTTGGTTTTACTCTACAAACAAAAAAAACAAGCTTAGTAAATTTTGTACGAAATGGCGCGAAATGCATGCATTTATATTTTACAGGAAAAATTAATACATTTGTAGACGTGAATGTTTATTGCATAAATATTTACTTACAGTTTCTGGCTCCATTTTCACTTTTCTTCTTATAAGAATCAAACAACAAACTTGAATAAAAATAACAATTAAGCACGCCGAATAAAAATGGATGGAAACGCAGCAAGTTCGATACAGGAAGACGACCGTTCGCCACCGAGTCCTCTCCTCTTTCACAACTGAAGTGCACGAGAACGTTCCCAAAAACATCGTTCCCAGGTTTCAAATCATTATTCTTTCAACTCGGCACTTGTAATTTCCTGTATCGACCTTACTCAAGCGTACTACTTGACGTTTTTGAGAACTGCTAATAGACGGCTTTGAATATTGAAAGGGGCCGTAAATTATAGAGACTTATCTTGATTCTGCGATACGAATGTTTATTTTGAATTTTCATTTTGTCAATGTCAAACACACTGAAGCTACTTTCGATTGACTGACGTTCCGTTCCTCTTCAAGAAAACATTTATGTTTTACTAATCTCGACGTACAGTTATAGTATTATACCGCTGCGACTTCGCAATCAATTATTATTGTTACTGTGTATGCAATTTCTTGTGATTATACATAGAATAGATTAGCTTTAAGAAAACAACCTCCATTTTACTCATTAATAATCACTGAGGCACTTTTACTGCCAATGCATAAAACAAAACGTTAAGGAGGGCGCAAATTTACGACCAATCTCTTTTATTCAATGGATTAGGAGGAGAGATCGGTTTATTGAAATGCAGATTCAATATCAATCGAGAGATCAAATAAAATCCGGATCACTAGAAATCTCAAAATCACGATCGAATATTGAAAGCGGCCGTTAATCTTTAGAATTTGTTCGATCTGTGTAGGTTTAATCGAATCTATACCTGCCCCTCTAGACAAGTGGCTTTTACGTTAATAGAATAGAATAGAAAACAACAACTAATGTATGAGATTGACATTCGCGTTCGACTCGAAACGTCTCGAAATGGCGAACGCGAATGTCAATCTCATACATTGATTATTGTTTTCTAATAAAAGCCACTTGTCTAGGGCCCCAGTAGTGTGTTCTTACAGCTTTATTTGTCAATGGATACAGTTGATAGGGTTACAAATCTCATCTTTCATCTGCCGAGCTGAAACGGCCTAGAAGTAAAAAGGAGTGTATATTATTCGTATACCTCACATTCAAATCCAAGCAAGCAATAATGAGTTTTCTTTCGTAATATCTTGATATTTACGTAATACATGGTGATTATGTTTGTTCATATTTTTTTTGCTTTTAATATTTTTTTAAATTGATATTACTTTTATATATATAACAAAATAAAAATACTAAACGATCTTTAACACTAATTTCATTTGGATTCAAATTCTATACATATATGTATATATATATATATATATATATATATATATATATATATATATATATATTACATATAACACCATCTGTGGTCACATAATATGTTTAACGATTAACACACGAATAATTCAATCAAATTGAAATATAATAAATAAATTAAATTTAATAAGAAATAATAGCGAAATTCCTTCATACGCAACATAACGTTAAAGGTAAGCATATTAATAATAAGAAGATGAATACTCAAAAACCTTGTATATGTATTAATAAAAGCAAATACTCACCCCACATGATTTATCGATATAAGTGACGCGCGACGCGATGCATCAAAACGTTTTTCAATTTTATAGTCGACTATTGAAAAGTATTCTAAAACTCGTCATAAATCGTGCGAGATTTCTATAGAGTACAGTAACATATCACGAATTGAAGCGTTTTATAGCGAGCTTTATTAAAATTATTTTATTGTTTGAGATTTTTTTTTTATTGCATACGAAGGCGGACGAGCATATGGGCCACCTGATGGTAAGTGGTCACCAACGCCCATAGACATTGGCGTTGTAAGAACTGTTAACCATCTCTTACATCGCCAATGCGCCACCAACCTTGGGAACTAAGATGTTATGTCCCTTGTGCCTGTAATTACACTGGCTCACTCACCCTTCAAACCGGAACACAGCAATAACAAGTACTGCTGTTTTGCGGTAGAATATCTGATGAGTGGGTGGTACCTACCCAGACGAGCTTGCACAAAGCTCTACCACCAAGTATGAGTATGTATGTATTAGATTTCAGCGAACGAATCGTAAACCGCGTGAAGATATACGTAAATTGCTATGTTTGTTCGGTAAAGGTGTTGCAAATTTTACAACATTAGGGGATCGCGGCGTTGTGAGCGAGCGGGAAAAAAGTTATCGCTGCTGTAATTGTAAAGTATTCCGTTTTAAAACGATGTCGGCTCTGAAAGGAGCACGATCGCGGGAGCTTTCGACGTGAACGTGGCGTGCATGCGAACCATTAAGAAGCGGAAACACAACCGCGGCGATCTGCGCAGATATATTACAATTCTCTACAACAACACAGACGTGATGATATTTTAGGTCATCGACCAGCTTCCTGCTGCTTCTTACGCTAACTGTAAAAAATACATTTTGCATCATTCAGATTAGGTCTTTATAAAAAATATATATTTAACAATTTTTCTAAATAAATTATATAATTATATTTGTTATTAACTTCCTAGTTAATCAACTCGCTAGACCCTAAAGTATACAATTCAAATCTATAGTAACAAAATTAATTGTTTTTTTTTTTCTTTCCAAAAATTAATAGTCGCATCCAGGAAGATAGAAGATTGTAGAGTTCAAGAAAAGAAAAAGTCTTTGGTCCTGTGCCTGCATCTATGTGTCATCTGGTCATGTTCACCGGTGTGCCTAGACGTTCATTGTTGCTTGATCTCAGTTGATATTGAAGTCACAATATTAAATACTATTGGTATTTATAACACGATAATTTTTTTGTCTTGATATTATGTATTATTCTTCCGAATAAATTTATTTAAAATAACAATGACAAGTAATCGATCAATCTCGTGTCAGTCAATACGAACGAAAGGGCCTTAAAGACGTTTACTGCATAATCTTGGTAGTCGATTATAAATTCAAATTGTCTAAACAAGTCGACAAGCTCCAGGCGGTTGTCAGTAATATCTCGTAATGCCCGGTTTTGGCGTTAAAGTCCTCTTGGAAATAAGTTACAAGTCTGACTGGCAAATGATCGCTCCGACAACACTTGGCATCTTACAGGTGCATGTAATGATACGGCTGAGATAATTCGAGGGAACGAACGAGGGCAAACGTAGGATGTGACGGTTACAATAATAACTATCATTATGCAAAACTGTTGTAACAATACATATTGAGTTGAATAATAGCTTTATTTAGTACGAAATCACGCCAGCATCAAATAAATTTTAAATAAATAATTCGATCGATAAAAGACAATGATTTGAAATTGGTTGGTTTATAGTTGGTACGCATCAATTACTATAAGTGACCCATATACTGTTCTGTCCCTAAAGTAAGTTAAAAAGAAGTGGGACTTGTAAATTCCTGCATTATTTTAAACGAGGCAACAAGAGTGCTATTTTTTTTATTTCTGGCACCGACTGAAAAAAACTGTCACTATATAAAAAAAATCAAATAAGTCTTATGTCTTTGGAACATTGAAAGCAAACACTGCATAAAGAGATTGAAGAGATGCGACACATAAACAACGTCTTGAATATTTTGCCTGAATCTTGACGATGCTCTAGTTTGAGCTAAACGTGCGTCGAATTGGCAATTTTTTAATAATATCAAACGTCCACCAATAAGCTAAGCTCGATTTTTTTTAATAGCAAGCAAGCGTTTGGCGTAGTATGGATGAATGCGCTTTATCCTTATAATTACCCTTGATGGTAGAGCTTTTTGCGAGCTCTTCTAGGTAGGTAACGACCACTCATCACACATTCTGCCGCCAAAAAGCAAATAGGTATTATTGTTGTGTTTTGGTTTGAAAGCTGAGTAAGCCAGTGTCATAACAGGCACAAGAGAAATAGCATTGGGGATTTAAGAGATGGTAATATTTCTAACAGCACCAATGTCTATGGGCGATTGTGACCACTTACCACGAGTAGCCCATTACCCAGTCAGCTTACCTATAATAAAAATAAAAATGTCATCCCACTTATGGATGTCTTTGTATTACTAACTCAATTTATCTCATTTACATTTTATACTTGAACTCATAAATATAAATTGAAAAATGGTCTTCATACAATTTGGTCTGCTGTAAGATATTTCTTTTATAGCTTCGTTTACTTCTGCATATTTATCAATTCAAGTCACAAGACAATAGAGAGTACTACTATGTAGATTGGTCAATCGAAGCTCTAAAATATATAAATTATAACGTCAAAACACTATTTAACCTTGACGGCAATAATAAGTTACGATACACTACCGAAATCCTATAATATAGTAGTATATACATTATTACTATTGATGGATGTTACAAAGCCCCATACTTTGTTACCCATTGTCTTTTATAGTGAACAGAATTGCTATTGCACTAAAGACTTCATACTGTTTGACGTAGTATATAGCAATATAAATACATACATAACGATAACTTATTTTTTATAGCATAGGTAGAGGTGGACGCGCATATGGGCCACCTGATGGTAAGTGGTCACCAACGCCCATTGACATTGGCATTGTAAGAGATGGGAACCATCGCTTACATCGCCAATGCGCCACCAACATTGGGGACTAAGATGTTATGTACCTTGTGCCTGTAATTACACTGGCTCACTCACCCTTCAAACCGGAACACAACAATACCAAGTACTGTTGTGTTGCGGTGTTATATAGTGGTATATATAGTGGGTGGAATGGGTTACGTATCCAGACGAGCTTGCACAAAGCTCTACCACCAAGAAACCACACAATCATCTATCAACAAACACAATTAGGTAGGTATAATTGTTACTTGAAATCGAAACCGTTGGTTTTAAATGTCATCACAATAAATCTTGAGCGTCAAAAAATATATTTCTCCATCGCTTTCGATACCACGTTATCAGCCTCTAGCTCTTACCACGCCTTACACGTTAAAATTGAAAGGTAAAACTTTGCGGACACGCATTGATTTGCTCAAACAATCATCGAGCGCTCCGAGTCATTTAGAAATAACAGACTCGGACGTGTCATTAATCATCATTACGTTCATCCGAGGAAACTGGAAACGTTGCAAGTTTCAACCGTAATAATGTACTGAGACGTGTGGGTACCGGGTGACCTGACACGGAATTACATGACGCGTCCTACAACTTACTTCGAGTGTATGATGGTGGTTGTGAATAATGTTTGAAGTTCTACCTATTTTATAATTTTTCCCGTTATATTGTTTTGCTCTTAGTAAGAATTCTCTTAATATTGAAAACCATACATTATAGAAATATATTAATTTAATTCGAGTCGATACTCAAATATTTAAATATGTCTATGCTCTAAATAACACATTAGAATTTTAATAATTTACATTTTTTTTAGAAAAATAATCGACTTTATAGTATCAATAACTCATTTGTAGGAAACTATATCATTAGACGGTCTAACTAAGGGATTCAATAAATAAAAATTTTAACAAAACAAAAACCGACTTCATAGGAAAAACTAATTAATATAAAAAATAATTGCGTATTCTTCTATAATTTGATAATTAACTTACTATTTTCTACACATCAATATGTAGGTACGAATGTGTTGAGTGGTTGATAATAATGTATTTACAATTATTGTTACTTTTGGAGTCGATGTCAGCTAAGGAAACACTGTAATATACCTAGCAATAATAATACGGGAATCAGATAGCTAGCAATAAAAATACAGACGAATTGATAACCTCCTCCTTTTTTTGAAGTCGGTTAAAAAAACGGTCAAACTTACTATGTCGCTTATTTAAAAAAATATAAATTATTTATTATTTAGTTAAACATTATTGTAATCTTATTATTTAAAAAAAACATTTAAGTAAAAAATGTACATAACTACACAGACGTATCATTAGTCATCAACACATACATATTCGAAACGAAACAATCGCCTTCGTATTTCTCGATTAACGAAATTAATAATTTAAATATTCCATTTATGATACCGATTCTTTATAATTTAGAAAATCATAAAACATATATTAAATAATAAACATTCTTAATTCTTCACTCGGAAAACTTTTTGGCCCTCATTTGAAAAATTCGTAGTTTATATTACACCAACTCAAAGGCAACGCAATACCTTTATACGCAACCAACAGCCACATGCCTAATATAAATATCGAATGTCGAATATCGAATGGTGACAAGATACATTTGAATACATTATTTTACATAACAATCTGAAAGCAATTTATGCACAGGACGAAGGACATCGGCTGACATCATCGAATCATCAACCAATCAGATCAATTGAAACCAGTAATCTCTGCGCGACCACTTATTGAGGACCCGCATTTGATAAGCGGATAATAATTGAAAGATGGCCGGAAACCAATTGAGGACCCTCAGGGTGGCTGCATCCGTCATCATCTCGGGAGACAATCTCAATTGAAATTAAATTGGTAACGTCTCATTGGTAATTGCATCGTGAATAGAGGAAATCTGAACTTGTACAAGTTGAATTCGAAACTATTCCAGTGTAATATAATAACGAAACTAATACAAAAACTAAAAGATATATGCATGTATAATAAACCGCTAAGTTTCTTTCGCCGGTTCTTATCAGGGCTGGGTGTTTCTGATTTGACTATTAATAAGTAAGTGTCATGCTTCTATATTGAATACAGTAGGTATATGGATTGTTTTTATTTATTTCATCGTACTAATATTTAATTTAATTATCACATTTTTAACTGTGAAAGATTTTTTGTTTCAATGTTATTCAATTGGATGGATTTGAAAGAACTTTGGAACTCATTATATATCAATTTTACTAGTACTCGGGAGCATATAACTCCCCCCTGCCCCCTACACACGGGGAGGAACCGCAAACGAAATCTTGCTTTTTAAATATATTTTTAATGTACATACTTTTTACTGTACATACTTAGAGTCCGTGCCCTGGTTCTTAATTACGAAATACATTTACTTTTTCTAATCGCTCACGACTATTACAAAAAAAGAACATCGTAGGGAAATTCCAAGTGTTAACTAAAATGATAAACGTTTCAATTGTTACAAATACACCAAACGCAACACGTACAACTGTGTCGTGTGATAATTTAAAATAAACCTTCAATTTGTAAACGACATAACATTTTCACTAAAAAACAAAGTTAAATTAAATTATGAAAATAACTTTATGTAATCTTTACCCTTCGGGGATTAAAATGGGGACGTGACGTGTTAATTAATTCATTCATTAATTATTCCCGACAGTCAAGTTGAAGTGTAAACTTATTCGTCAGTTCCCCCAAATCTAGATAAAAAGCCAGTATTGTATTTTTAGAATATTATTTTAATCATATTTTATTTCTAAGCCACCTGATGTCAAGGTCTGCTCGTCGTTTTGCGGCCACAAAAATTATAATACTAGCACATTTAACTTTGACAAAGTTTTGGTGTAAAATTTTCTAAACATGTAATCTTAATAAATACGATAAATCTTATGAAAAACATTTAAAAGCCACATGCAATTATTGCGCAGAAGAAATAATACAAATCGTTTGTTTAGAGTAGATAAAGAAGTAAAGGTAAATACGGAAATAGAACAAGCTTAAAATATTCTCTTTAAAAGGAAATGAGGCCAGCCGTAGGACATACTCAAGTTGATACCAAGCAAACGTCTAGGTACAGCTTAAATCAAATAATCGATATTTCGATTCAATAAAACAAAAAAGAATAATGTAATCACTTCGACTTCTCGCTCGCCATATAAGCCGGCGCATTACAAAAGTCACATTCTAAAGACAAAAATACATGCCATATTTTAATAAGCTATTTATTTTTTAGCAAGCGTTGCGAAATGAAGATTGATGACGCAAGTTGAGGCGATTTGTCTTGAAGGATTACCGTAATTGGGCATTCGGCGAGGATGACAAAAACGAGCTGCATTGCGCAATAATCATCAAGATTTTGATGTATTTTAAATATCATTAAAACACTAAACTGAAAAGTAAAATAAAAAAGAGCTTACGGTGAACTTTATCTTAACTCATTATCGCTTGCCATTGAATATCATATTCCAAATGTTCTTGTCTTGTTCAATATAACTATTATCGGAATTATATAGAGCAATAACCAGTAGTACAAATGCTTGTGGATCTTACACTGAAAGTAAACATGTATCTACTTAAAAAAAATTACATTATGTCTAAATATTGTTTAAATTAACATTTAATTAATTTTAATTAAAATCATTATCAATACTAAGTACAGTAAATTTCAATTTCATTCAATTAATATAATTTTACTCTTCTCTTGATATTGTTGTTGTTTGTTAGCATATGTTTTATTTATTTTATTTATTAGCAAATTTATTTTAAAGTCATTTGATCACTCGGTCGATATAAAGTTAATAATAAGTATGCTGTAATTACCTGTAATTGAAAGTGCAATTAATCTCGTTTAGCGTAGGTACGCTATGTGTTATTATGTCGTAATATTGTAACTTTTGTTGGGACTTCGATATTAAATAATTAAGTTGGTCCTCCGCCTGAAATCTTACTGTCGTGTCGGATTGCCGTCCCATCGGGTTATGAAAGCTAGGGAATAGGGAGTGCACCTGTGTTTACGCACACACTTGTGCACTATAATATCTCCTGCGCAGTTGGTTATCTCTCTTGAGATTGGCCACCGTATCCGAAATCGGTCTGGAGGACCATTAATATATTAAAAAAATAACTTATGTGACAATTTTTTTACGAGCGAAACAAACGATTGAATCCTTGTAACGTTCCATTCACATTAACAACATTCGCAATTGATAATTAAAATTTATTTCGAACGCAGTCGGCCCCGAAATCCTGTACTTAAAACGATTAAACCACATTCACTAAAACGTGGAATTTGGATAATGGGCAAGGCTTTCGCCTCTCATTTACAATTCCGATCGTTATCAAAAATATTCCGAGTCAGATGTTAAGCGGAGACAAGTGTAGTTACCGCCGATATTTAACAACAAATTCCGTACACTGCATTAAAATGTTGATAATGTGACATAAAAGTTTAAAAAAATAAAATAACATCCCGTTAACTTTGCCTTGTGAGAAGGTGATCAAATGCGACTTGCGACAAATTTTTATCAAAAGAAAACAATGTAAATTATTATTAATTTAAAAAAAAGAATCGTTAAGTTCTAAACACATTCTTGATTGTATTATTCATAGGAACTGAATTTATGAAACACGATCGTCAACTCGATCTTATCAGAGGAACAAATGTAAACATCGTAAACATATATGATCAGTGCTTTGCTACACGACACCGGATTATCCTTAGATAACGGATACCCGTGGAAGCCGTGCATTTTTGACGGTCTTATTGTTCTGACTTATCCTGCGACTAGTGTCGTACAGTGAATAGGAAATAACCATATTTAAAAGAGACTTGTACCCGATTTTATAAGCGTTAATCACTCATAAAAATCAGGAACAAAAAGGTATGTACTACTTATATAGAAAATAATTTAATATTAAATTATTTATGAAAATTTCATATGAATTGATGACATATTAAACAGGTCCCCCGACGCATCTGCCGGTAAGCATTTTTTTTGTTTTTGTTTTTCCTAATATACAATATTAATTCAAGTGAAAGATGTATTAAGGTGAGCCAGTGTAATTACAGGCACCCAAGTTCCCAAGGTCGGTGGCATTGGCGATGTAAGCGATGGTTAACATATTTTCCCATGCCTATTGGTGATGGTAACCACTTACTATGAGATGGCCCATATGTCATGACTCGTCCTACCGTCCGCCTACCGTTATAATAAAAAAAAATATAAATATATTTTGTGCTTGCATATTGTCTCTATTATATTTGTTAAGTAAAAACAACGTATCCACTATAAACTTCTACGGAGGTGCGCAGTGTGTGAAAAATGTATAGTATTGTTCTTATTACACAATTAAAAAAACTATTTGCATAATTATAATATCCCTGCGAAGCGTTGGTCGAAACAAAACTTATTCCAATAAACATACGGCGTTCCTTATTACTAGCTTTGCTAAGCGACTGTTAGTTATTTAGTAAAACACTGATTTCTCTCTCTCCCTCTCTCTCCCCTTATCTCTGTCATTATTGATTGACATTTGAAAGAAGAAGACATAGCTTTTAACTAACCACCAGCCAAACAAGCTTTATAAGTAAGGTCGTATGATTGAAACATTCAAACTGTATTCGACCAATGATTCCAACGTAAAATATATTATGTCTAATGGAGAAATAATTTAACTCCAGTCACTGCTTGTAATCCAGCGCATTCACGATAAATTTGCGGTCGGTCTTTCGCTATGCGATACTCGTGGTAATGCCTAATCATGTCAAACCTGTCCGCTTACTCGTCGATGACTAGGTATCGAGTTGTAGTAATATACTTACAATGTATTAGATATTCCTGAATTTTCATACATTAATCATATAATTATATTTATTTCCTTGATAATCCAACGTTTAATTTGAATAATATAAAAGGTTAACTTGTTAATATTTTTGCATTATGTAGATTTATGGCCGAATAATTAAGTCCCACTTCATATTTGAATGACGTTTCAGTATTCGGCCGTTAGAGTATATAAAGATATGAGAAGATGGGTTGCGTCATTTTCACCGTCATACTTCACATAATTTATAAATATATTTTTAATGCACCATTACTCACTAAGTTTTTCATCAATAATACGTCCTCTTACTCTAGATAACTGTGCATAATATATGCACGCAAGTGTGTGCGCAAGCGCAAATGAACTCTATGCCTACCATAATCCAGTTCCAGGCGCAGGAGGCTTTAACAGTGAAACTATGTTCAAGCTACCAGAAAGAGCTTAGCTGAGATAAGTCGAGTTTATTATAGAAAAATCGATTCACAAGCGTCGGTTTTATTGTGCGTGTCTGATCAATACGTATCGAATAACCCGTACAACATACATTAACTAATTTATCTCGTGTCGAGTTCACAAACCGCGAAACTCTTGCCGTGAACAACAATATTAGCCTTAATGATCGCTCGTGTGTGATTTATATCGAGGGATCACGAAGTAGATGCCTACTGTGTGATTATAATCTAATCTTTGTTTTGTTATACGGGTACGTTTATCATCATTCATGAATCTCACATTTTTATGTTACATTTTATAGCAATAATATTTAATCGTATCTAATATAATCCGTAAAAATTAAATATCATTCGTATTAAAATTACTATATCACACGCGGATATCATTTTAAATACACTGTGTCATAATTATTTAAAAATATTTTTTTATATTATATTATATTCAAAAGTGATTATGAAAGAACGCATATACAAAATATTATTGACAGCTAAATAGAAATTAAATTAAAAAACTAATGAAGCAGAAGCGAATTTAAAAGAGCGTGGGAATGGCTATCCGAGACGGTGGAGATTAAAAATACTTAAAAGCAATTCGCATTGGTATAACTGTGATGTTACGGTAACGGGACGCATGCAAACGAGCGTACCAACATCAGTTAATTAGCGATGATGTCGGTAGCGTGATGGATAAGTCGCGGTTTCCGGTGCGGCGCGCGAGGTTTAGTGAGAACGTACGGCGGGCGACATGGAACACGTGTTGCTTATTTTTTAACACCGTTTCATGTTTAAAAATTTATCTATTCATAAAACAAAATTGTTCCATATTTAAACTTTTTTTTTTAGAATAAATTGCAGAAATGATTTTGCAATATATTGTAGAACTGTAATTGTCCGCATATTGGTACAATTGTGTCTAATAAAATCCCTATTTGAATTTCATTGAAATCAGCTCCGATAGGTTTTATGATGTTGTATGTGCCATTTCATTATAATATATAATAGCATTACTTATGGCTAGGATATTTCTTCTGCATAATGTTGAAGTTATTCATTTTTACTGACAAAAAAAATCTCAGTAATAGCCCGGACTGTAAAAATGGGCAATGTGTATTATATCCCTCCCATTTGCAAAGCACGTAAAGCCGTTTGTACTATGCAATAACTCTTTCTAGCCGTGTTGGAATTGCTATCCCATCGGATTTCGAGTGAAGGAAATGAAAATGCACTTGTGTTTATTTAAACACGTGTGCACAATAATATTACAATCGTATGTGTATAACATGGCTAGATCTTGAGAATGATTGCCGTTGCCGAAATAGGTTAAGTGCACATCATCACTACTTGTTCTGCTATGAAGGAATATATAATGCACTTTCAAGTCCAGAAAACCTAGTACCCCAATACACAATAACTACCGAAGTAACATGAAAACATGACTTTATTTCAATATTCGTCTAAAACAAACTATAGGAAAACATTCTGGAAATTGATGAAGTTGCAGTAGACAAAAACTGTTAACATTATTGATTAATTATTACTTTAAAGAAACCATCATAACGGATAGAGAGTAAAATTAAATATTACAATATTTATAGGAAACAAAATTAGTTACATTTTTTGTCTAATCTAACTAAATCGAAATTAAAAAATAAAACTAGACTTCGCCAATGAATACAATCAAGGTTACTAAAACTAATACAATGAAAGTAAATGAAAAAAAAAATAAAGTTACTACAAACTATCCGGCTCTGTTCAGTTCAATTAATTTGTCGCCATCGTCAGTGAAGCGGGTTCATCGCATTAAAAAATCACTATACGCTGTCAACGCGTTGAGCGACACTTGATACGGCACAGATTACATGTAACCCAACACTTGATGGCCGACGACGTTATTAAACAGACCACACTACGTAATAACACGTATCTAATAAGGCTATTAAATAAATTCGTGTGTGACTTTCGACGATGACGTCAGACTTTACTATTTATTCGAAATAGAAAAATATCACGCAATCCTATATAATAATTGTTAAAGATTTTATGAAGAACAGTAATATACCGATTTATTAGATTGTATATGTAATAAGCACACGAAGTTCAAGCCATATGCAAAAAAATAAGTATACGACTAACTCATTCGATGTCTATGTGTGTCATTTGACATGAATGAATGATTAGAAACTAACTCAGAATGAACGAATGAATATAAACAATCAATCAATCTAAAACAATAAATTCCAAATGGACGACTTATGCTAATTAAGTAATGGTCACCATTCTAAAACTGGCAAAGCTGAGGAATTTATTAGAATCATGCTAATGTTATACATAATACATGCAATATCTGCACCTGGTCAAAGTGTTTGTTAGAATGTAATATTGAAACGAGGTCCTGCTGTCCGCTCCCACCCACAAATTAAACAGCGGTGATATATTTTATAATATTCAACTGACACGATCTCGTTGGAATTTGTTAATAGCTCGATTTGATCATATATTTGAATAATTGAATTGCCTTACCTATCTTAATGAATTGATTTAACATTTAATTGATATATAATTTTCACATTGGCTTTACGTATTACTAGTTTACGCGCGAGGCTTTACCCGTCTATGGGGGGGGGGAGAAGATTTTTCTTTTATATAGACTAGGTAAGCGCACCTGATGGTAAGTGGTCACCAACGAACAATGGCATTGTAAGAAATGTTAAACGTCGATTACAATACAAAGTACTGCTGTTTTGCGGTAGAATATCTGATGAGTGGGTGCTACCTACCCAGACGAGCTTGCCCTACCACCGAGTAAAACATGTATAAAATTACGTATGCCACGTTTTTTTTTTTTTGTAAACCTGACATGTATTGAATTTCATGATATTTATAATATTACTAAGGATAACATGTGAGTGCGAAATATTTCTCCGCAATCACTGATTATAATGATGATGATATCAGGTTAGACAACTGCATAGAATATGTTACAGTGTATAATATGCGTGTGTGGAAGGTACACAATGTCTGTGGACGACAAAGAGTTCAGGCGCAGGACGAACGACGTTACATGCTTCCTGAAGAACGGAGGTAAAATCTACCAACTTTCAGACTCCTCGGGTCTCTATTTCTCTACCGGAAGAAAAACCCGATAGCTTTTTATGTTGAACCTTTGGATCTGAACCTAGGATCTTTGGATCTGAACCTAGGATCTTTGAATTTTGAACCAAAATAACTATTTAACATACGACATATAGCTCAAGTGAAATAAACTGACAGTATCTAGGCAGTTTTTTTTATATATAAAGATTTTTATTTTCGTTACTATTTTTAAATACCTAAAAACCAAGAGGCCGAAAGCCAGGTGACATTCGATACGGCACTTAAAATTATTCCCGGTATCGAAGTCTCCGAGAAACCAAGTTCATAACCTGTACACATCGACTTGAAGGACTTTTTTTCGTGAAAACACGAAACTATCTTGCTGCATTTAGGAGAATCGATAATATTCGAAAGACGAAATTCGCTTCGAAGAAATATCTTTAATTGGGATTGGTCTTCGCTTCTACAAAGGGTACGCGGGCACGGACTAACCCGTCTGTGCCATTCATCAGTTATTTAATCGGATAGCTTTAACCACTACGTGATCGTGTAAAATATTCATTCAGTAGACCTTTAATTTTTTTTTTAATAAATGGTACTAATACCTAATTTAAATGACACACAACATACATATACGTACATAAATGCAGAAAGTTCTACATGTTTTCAAGCAGTTAAATTCACCTCATCGATATATTTTTCTATTGTCTGGAAACACATACCTGTAACAAAACCATAAAAAATTAGTATAATTGATTTGAAAATCGATATTTTATACTCTATTATGACAAAACAATTACGTTATCATTTCTATAAATACATTTAAAAAGTACTTATAACAATCATATACATAAAAAACCCAAAATAGACGAATTGTCTAATACAATACGGTAATCTTTTTTTAGCTTTTGAATAATACATTAAGAAAAAAAAACATACTAAAAATCATATTCGATAGGTACCTACTGAAAATTTTATGATAAGGTTGTTATTATACAAAATCAAGGATCGAGGGTCATAGGAATTAAAATATCAACATTATTTGAAAACGTATAATACGCTTATCGCGTTAAAATATACACAAAAGAAAACACAACTCCGAGCTTTTATGTCATCGTAAAATTAAATACAAATACTTCTTGAACAAATAAAAAGTTCAAAATACATTGGCTACAATGTACAACAGAGCGCTGGCTTATCATAAAGGCGGATTTAAGAATAAAACCCCATTTTATAACCGGGGAACGACTGTGAATGGGCCATTTCGTGAAAGTAACAAACATTTTGGCTCCAACTCAAATGCTTAAATAGGAAATTTAAGACTTTAAACACAATGTTCAGTGCTATTTCGTGTACTTAATTTCGAGACAAATCTATTTTGTTTTTTGACACTGGCGTGTTCTGGTGTGTCGTGGTGTTAAATTCACTTATTAATAGAATCGTTGACATATTATTTAACGGGTCTTATATAAAATTATTATAGAAAGATTGGCAATGGATTTATTAAATGATAAGCAGGTTAGTGTTAGAATATTCACTAGTATAATTTACATACTAAGTAAAAAACAAACAATCGAAACATTGGGCACTGGGAAAACTGGCGTCGCATTTATTAATATAGGTACGTACTAACACTGACCGACACGGTTCGTCCGCGAATAGGAAAAAAATCGGACAAGTGCGAGACTGTCCACCACCGAGGGTTCCGTGCATATTTAGGATTGTGTTAATTTGCTAATTTTCAAAATTTTAAACTAAATAAGCAGGTATGCATAACAGTGCAAACTGTTAGTTTTGCTTAAGTAGGTACAAACAACCAAAACTATTAGGTATAAAATACATATAAAAAAGGAAAAAAGGCTTTTTTTTATTCTTCGTCATAAATCGAAAACTATACCACCACCACCAATCCACCAATTTTGATTTCCTAGAGTGTCGAAACATACGTTTTTTGAGGCATAAACGGCCGTATCTTTTTTTTACGTTAACTTAGAAGTTTAATAAGAATCGTAGACTTGAGTATATCGTTTTTATTTCTACTCGATACCTCCACGCGTTCCCGAGATAAAGGGTCTTCACAGACAAAGTGATCCTATAAGGGTTCCATTTTTTTTATTTTGAGGTACGGAACCCTAAAAACAATATTAACTCTTTGTATGTACGTTTTAATATGTATTGTTAATCTATAAGCTAAATAATAGCGAAATTTTTAAGGGGATATTTATGATAAGGATTAACGGCTGTGCTCATTTATATTAAAATTATAAATGCGAAAGTAACCATGTCAATCTCTTACGCTTTCACGACTAAGCCACTGTACCGATTTTGATGAAATTTTGTATGATAATCTTAAACCCCGAAAAAGAACAAATGATGTTCTGGATACTGGTACTTTTTTATACGTAGCCCACATTCTAACAGGCGTAGGCGGGTGAAAACTAGTACGAAAAAAGCATTTTTAGTGCACCTCACCTCTTCGTAACGACACGATGATCGCTATCAAAATTCAAGTCATATCAATAGGGACGTTGCTTTTTATAAATATATAGATAATTAACGATGCAAATGACTGTACAGAAAACTAATTTGGAACATGAAAACGTATAAGGGGACTAAAAATACGATCTTTAATTAAATTCCGTCTCAGTACACAATGTAACAGAAAAACAGGCAACACACATCAGCATGTTAATAACGATAAAGTTTCCAACGATCACAATATATGTCAATCACATGCGAGTGGATACCGGCGCGGTTGGTTCGCAAAACAATTAATCAA
Organism: Nymphalis c-album; assembly: GCA_963151315.1. Lineage (NCBI taxonomy): Eukaryota > Metazoa > Arthropoda > Insecta > Lepidoptera > Nymphalidae > Nymphalis > Nymphalis c-album. The sequence goes on along the minus strand of OY720602.1, from coordinate 1,247,347 downwards.
TGCGCCCGCGCCGCCGCCTCGCCGACGTCGATCTATCATCGCTCATCATACGTCATCAGCTCGCCTGTCAGACATCCTTAATAGCAATTTAATTCAATTGTTAACTAGGGATATACGAAATAAATCATAATCAAGCTAACACGCATTCCATTATTATTATTTTTATTGTAATAACTATTAGAAGATTTATTGGCAAATAGAATAAACAAAAAAACAATAATATACTTCGGTAGGTAACTTATTTTGAATCGTAATTTTCATAAATCCTAACTAATATTATAAATGCGAAAGTGAGTTTGTTTATTTATGCTTTCACAACTAAACCACTAAGCCGATTTTAAATATTCTTTCACCAATGGAAAGCTACGTTATCAGCTAGTAATATAGGCTACATTTTGTCACGGTGTTGCCAACGGAAACGGAATGAGAAATACGCGAGTGAAACCGCGGGCAAAACGCTTGTCAATAATAAACCCATATACATATTAATTTTCAAATTGTTTATAGGAACAAAAAGAAACAGAAGCTGCCCACCCAATGACCTGAACACACTTTCTATATTTTATAATTAACAAGGCATTGCTTATTACGATGAGAATAACAAGAAATGAGCCTCTGACCGAATTGTGACCATGAAAGCGAATCTCAAATATATACATATGAGATATAACACTATACAAATGAGAACCTGTGTGTTCACATGCACACATTTCTGGTTCTCAGTAAGGTATCGAGGAAATGTCTTCAATCATAATCCGAAAGGACCAGATAGATATCAGTCACAAGAGTATGGACATAAGCCATGATTACAATACCTGAAACCTCGAAATACATTTCCTTTTATTACGATAATCACGCAACGCGTAAATATTTATTCAGTGCCTATTTGCATCTGAAAACGTAAATGCATACAGAATATCTTAGACTTGAATATTACTCAACGTGCTCCAATTGGCCTCACACGGCGCGGCCGCTACAGATATTTCGTGGCGTGCCCGTGCCCAATCACTAATCGCCGAGAGAGGCTTTGGCACGAACTCGCTTGTAAGCTTTAATAGCTAATTTCTTAACACATTCTCGTTCTATTATATTAAAATAACAATGACTTTAATAATCGCAAATCAATCATAATACAAAATAACTCTTATCAGAAAAGCTCTATGGACGTTTCCATATAAATGAGGTACACCAGTATAATATTTAACATTTAGTAGAATGGTTTAAAGATAAAACACCATTTAAATAGTTGCAGCCATTATAATAATATATAAATACTTTTATTGCTAATTTTCTTTGATTTGTCGAATATATTAATACTATTGAAGAACACTTAATTACTTTAACTTCCGTACCCTACCTTAAAACAGTATATAGAACTAACTTATAATAACATTAACTAAAGATTTCCTAAAACTAAACTATTTCAATATAACGTGAATCCGTTGACTAAAATTTAAGCCATAAAGATGAAGTCGCAAGGTCTATCCTGACATTGTGCAATTCTCGTGAGAAAACCTTGAAAATTATACACGAAGTCCGAAGTACTTAATTATTATTGCAAAACGTCTCATTGAAACCGGTACGAATTTCTCTAGTTACCGTATAACAGTAAATAATAATAAAAACATCTCGAGCGGAGTACGTACGAGAGTGTTAACCGATAAGATATGCAATTTGCTAACACAGACAGATTTACTGTGACGAAGTACCAACGATATATAATGCGGCGGAACCGTTCGTTGCCTTCCCCACAATATTCTAATCGAACTGACTATATTAACGAAAACGTCGACTTAATCTTGAATTTCATTTACATGATTTATAAATTGTTAGTCGATAGTTTATACAATGGAATTTGTTTAGATATATAAGGGTATAAGTTCTAGCGTATATTAGTTCTCGTCTTGTTATTTTTAACATCATAAGAGGATTAAAGTAAGCTCAGCCGATGTTTACAATGAAAATTTCAAGATCCAGAGTCTGGACTTTGTGCAGACGAATTATTAGAAGACTATGATTTCTAATTATTTATATACACATACGTAACAATTTATCTGTATGCGAGATAAAACTATAAACGAATTATATTCATATAGATATTTGTCAACATTTTATAAGGGTATAAATCGATTTACACAGATCCTGAGTAGGTTGTCAAGGTTTTCTTAGTAGCTGCCTGGTGTCAAAAAGTAGGTAGCCTCTCAAAACACTTAAGACTGTTCGTACTGCGCCTAAAATCTCTCCAGTCGTTTCGAATTCTAACTTTATCAGACTACGAGAGAGTGCAACTGTATTTGTACACACTTTGTACACTGCATATTCTCCACAAATAGCTAAATCTTTGCGGGCCGTTGTGGCCAAAATTCGATTAGAAAGACTACAGAGAATATTTCTAAAATAACGAAAAATTCTTAATCAAAACCCAAACTAAAAATCCCACGAAATATTATCTAAGACTATTTCCTATAATAACAAAACACAATAATTCCAATTTTGAAGATACAACAGTACATTTTGCTATTCCTATATTATTACAGTTCACCCTAAAATAAACCACGAGAACCGTCCACAATAAACTAAGTGCAAATCATCACTCAACGCTGATATTCAGACTTCCACCCTAACATAAATAGAAACCGCAATTACATTCCAACAAGTTATTTGAAGGGTGAACTCCCTCAAAGTTATTAGCATGCGGACCATCTCTTGAGATTAATCATAGTCATCCATTCAACGTTTTTCTTTATTTTTTATTTCTAATGTTTTCTTATAAAAAGTTTTATCGATCAATTTAAAAAAAAAATAACGTCATCATCAATCTACTCACATTTCAATGCTAGAATTATTGACTAAAATATGGCTCAACATTTTGGCAAATTATTTTAGCATCGTTTATACGGGCGAATTGCATAGCGATGTGAAAGTCGCAAGTTCCTCCACAGAGGGGGGAGGGGTGTCATAATTTAATACATTTAAAAAATAAGACCATTGTTTAAATAAAAATGTTTATAAGATTGCGTTATAATATTTTTAATACGTGATAACTTTCATTCAAGAATATTTTAGTATCTCCTCGCAATGCAAACTGATTCACACGTCCTACATTGATCGTTAAACCGACAAATTCGGAAAGCGTTCACTTAACAAAAAGGTTATACGTCACCGGATACAAAACAACTTTTAAAATAACATCCATCTCATCCTCATCCGTTCTCCAATTTCACTATAAATACATTGATTCAACCTGTACTTACTTTTGTTAGTATTTTTCATCATTCATAGATATTCACTAGGCATTACCACTGGATTTATCGATCGTAGCCTTTAACGCACACTGATAGCATTACAATGGCCGAGGCGTATAATTTGCACTGAATAGGTCAATTGATAAAAACAACATCCTAGCCGATAAATCACCGAACATCTACGTGATAGCGTAAGACTTGGGCACACAGAGCTTTATAAAAAACATTTCGCACTATTTCAAATGGTCACCTAAAGAAAAAACAAATATGTATCTTGCAATATTCTTTGATTGAAAATAATTTAAACACACACATTAATAATTTTTCTTCCGGTTCTTTTTTTGTAAATTGCAAACTGGAGACAGCATTCGAAAATCGAGTATACTATTACTGTACTTGAACGGAGTATATATTCTTATTTTAATTTCCATTCACACAAGTGACATGCCCTCAACTAAGTTAGACTATATTTGCTGTAACTAATAATACTCTTATAACCGGCCAACTAGCGACAATGTGCTCTCATCTTACACATTAGGTATTCCTCGCACCGTCGCTCGTAGCGGACCATTCATGAGTCCGTGGGACACATTACAATCAATTATTGAGCGTGTGTACGCGGCCTGGTTTCTGTAATCTACGTGCATCCAGCTAATTACCCGTTACCATACGTGTACCGAACGATGTATATTTTACGATGTTCGAGATTGTATATTCGCAATACATATTTAAAATTATAAATCGAAATAGCATTCATTATCCATCCCTCAGAAAATCTTCAAAATAAAGGGACGTCTATTTTCAGATGAGTTACACTTAAAACTACGCTAAGTTGCAATTTAAAAATAATAATAAATAAGTAATAAATAAGTTTATTAAGAGAAAGTAAATTTATTCATTCATTATATCTACAAATCGAACATAAAACCTTATTTCCGAGTCGGTTAAAATGACTAATTTCGTCTCTCTTACAAAACCAAATTACTTAATAATTAAATAACAATAAATAGTTTGTTAATTTCACAGAACCTTATACATCTAATTACAACGAAACGGTCCAACGTCAAATTGGACCTATAAAATAAATTAATTTAATAACGCCGCCCAGTAAAACTAATTTCAAATTCAAATTTGACGTCTCCCAATTAAAAGAACTTTATCGCGTTTCATTATAAATTAATAGTTATATTACTAAAGATCGGATATACCTGCTTGCGCTGTTAAGCGAAACGAAAGCGCCTGAAATGCGGAATCATGTATAAGGGTAAGTTTACATCTGCGGGACTAGACAAAGTCACAAACTGGTTTCTATACCACAAAATATGAAAATATATCACGTGATTGACGGCTGTCCAATGAAAAATGAGATAATTGTTTATTTTTAAACGGCCAACTAGTTAAACATTTTCACATCTTTATTTCGCCCTTATACCAACAAAATCAAACCAAATAACGTTAGAATTTAATGTATTTCTACAATTGTATTCGTTTAGTTATCGATTCGATTGCTATGGGATATTTGTACAAGGAAAACGAAATACTGCTTTAATTATTTATTATAGCCTATAGGCATACTACTGCTGGGCGCAGGTGAGGACGCAACTATATTTATGTATACAACTCTTAATTCCTTATCGTATTAAGGCGGGCTGTATCACGCGAGTGTGTTCGGTCCCTTAGAGTAAGTTTGCCTTGAAATGATACTTAACAAGCCGTATTCCGCCCACGACAATGCAATTAGACAACTTTTTCGAGTGTTCGTCGATATAAATCAAATTGTTCGGACACACGCGTAAATTCGTTACAACGAAGTAATAAAATTTTACTAATCATGCTTTCTTAGCAAGTTTACGTTTATTAACCGCTTAATTAAACGGTAATTTAAGAACGAGTATTAAGTAATAAAAATAAACTACAATCTCAAAAATATAAAAACCAAAAACTATATTTCGTCCAAAATTGTTTTGGATACCGTTAAAATCGAAAATAAAATTAATTTCGCGCTAAAACAGTAAACGGTAAAATATTTACAAAACAGTTAATAAAAAAATCTTTGACAGCATCGTTCAAAGGTTAATAGACGTCCAAACAAATGTCTACGGCCGCGCCGTTCATCACATCAAAGGGTAACATCCAAGCGTTAAATTCGTGTTGTAATAATAAATAGAACGCAAATAAAACATGAACAACACATACAAACATATCAAAGTGAAATATATCATATTAACAACATTAATAAACACAAATTAAATAATTTGTTTATTTATATTATTTGTTTAAAAGGAAAACCGAGATAGTTCAGAGATACATAAGAATAGAATAAGATATTATTCGTTAAAGGGAAACGCGATAGGGGTATACATACATATATAGTACATACAATAAAAAAGTTCAAAAGAAGTAACAGTCCGTAAATATCCAATGGCTGGGGGAAAGTTTGAAGCTCATACCACCACGCAAATTTAGGAAACATTAAAAAATTCGTTCATCGCTATTGCTATACCTTAATCATGACATTAAAAAAAAGTAGGTCGAGACTGAAAAAATATATTTTTTACGATCATCTAAATACGAATCTGGGTGACGTTAAAATATATGAGCGGAAAAAATAACAGTTAAAATAACATTTATTATGTAAACTGTTCCATTCCACGATCGAGCAACAAATACGATCGTAATATCAGGAAAATCCGATGTTTTACAGTGAACCGAAGAGGTCAGCGATCTCCTGGCCCGAGGGACGTTCGGAGTACGGACCTTCGGAATGTTTACATCTTGAACTAAAATTCACTTACAACTTTAGTGGACTTTTTAAAAATGTTTCCAAATATGGTCTGCGGTATTTAAGTCGTAACTTTACCACATAGCTAAAAAAATGTCTCGAGCTTGTGTGTTTTTTCAAACTCATTTTACATACTTGCGATTTTGTTTATTTCTGTAATATATAATAAATATTTTTCACACTTCCATGTATATAACATAAATATCATAACCTAATATGTTCAAAGCACACTGTATTCATCTTAAATATTTACAGATAATAAAAAATAATAAATGTGTAGGCATGGTGAGTTAATACCACCTTAGTCCGTTTGATAGTGTAGTGTAGTAAGTCACACTACAAAAATTTTTTTTTTTTTTATTGCATAGGAAGGCGGACGAGCATATGGGCCACCTGATGGTAAGTGGTCACCAACGCCCATAGACATTGGCGTTGTAAGAGCTGTTAACCATCTCTTACATCGCCAATGCGCCACCAACCTTGGGAACTAAGATGTTATGTCCCTTGTGCCTGTAATTACACTGGCTCACTCACCCTTCAAACCGGAACACAGCAATAACAAGTACTGCTGTTTTGCGGCTGAATATCTGATGAGTGGGTGGTACCTACCCAGACGAGCTTGCACAAAGCTCTACCACCAAGTAATAATAATAAGATAGTCCTTTCTTTGACACTGCGCCGTCAACGACGGGAACGGAAAATGGCAGTTTGAATTTCGGCGAACTTATTACGGGAACTTTACTTGGTGGTAGAGCTTCGTGCAAGCTCGTCTGGGTAGGTACCACCCACTCATCAGATATTCAGCCGCAAAACAGCAGTACTTGGTACTGTTGTGTTCCGGTTTGAAGGGTGAGTGAGCCAGTGTAATTAAAGGCACAGGGACATAATATCTTAGTTCCCAAGGTTGGTGGCGCATTGGCGATGTGAGCGATGGTTAACATCTCTTACAATGCCAATGTCTATGGGCATTGGTGACCACTTACCATCAGGTGGCGCATATGCTCGTCCTACCTATGCTATAAAAAAAAAAACTTTGGAAGTAAAATTAAGATGTATATTACCCTATTCCAAACAGAATAGAAATAAAGGTAAACACACCGTAGATCTACAAATTATATGCGATTTGCTAATCATTCTGCTGTATGCACTATAAACAGTTCTTGATTATTTTACCTTTATTTTTAATGTTAAACACTTCCAATTAACTAGTTACAATCACTTTAATTTAACTTTCGAAGTTCCGATTACAACTTCGCGGGCAAATCAAAACGCATGTCCATAGTGAATATCATAGATTATTCAAGATCTCGACCAATGATATTGCTTCAATTGATATCGATGACCAATTATATCGCAATAGTTCGATGTCAAAGTTGTTTATTTGAGTTTATTGCTGTTGTGGTCGGAATAGGCTATACCTAAGTATAAGTCGTTATGTGGCATAGTGTTGTATTATTACAAATAAAGATGTATTCATCAAAAACTGTTCATAGCAAATCGCATGGAATATGTAAATATAAGGTTGGTTTATATCGACTAATACATGTAAAATTGAAAATTTTGTGGAACTTGCGCTGTCTTGAAACCTGATGATGATTGACTAATCTTAGCAGTTCAATAATAATTATTCGCATAAAAATATAGTAAGACACTCTTTATATACACAGAATAACCGATAAAATTATATGCTACATAAATTAATAAACATACACAGAAGCGTCTTATCACGGGTACATACTTATATTACTTATATGTAATAACATCTAAACGGTATTATATGCTCGCGGGGGAAAGTACGTGTGCTGGAAAAAAACTGACATTGTCCACGATTATGAAACTTTTCATCCAGTCAATAAATTTAAATTTAAATTAATTGAAATGTAATTTTCGCAATTTGAGACAGAGCTCTGTCAAAACGAAAATCAGTCATCTACAATATTAACGGCCGTACCGGCCTGAGCTCAGCAGTAGAACAGTTATTATAAACCGTTACTTGAAATTTACTTTATATTTTATATAATAAAATAACAACACTATAAAGTCGTCTCTTATCTCAGATCCATTGACATCAAATTAAAACAATCTACCCATTTCCCAAAATAAACATGAATAGAACAATATCTTATCCGCGGTCAATACAATAACTGTAAGTTGTAAACAGACGTTCGCATACAAAACAATCTAGAGAACATGAAATACGATGATGACATCGGGCGAGTAAGTAATCAATGAAACAATAAATATATGAATTATATACAAACGATAACCCAACCCAAATTCACGATTTAGGTATAGAATTATCTGTAAACAAATCTAATACCTAATGCCATTAATATTATAAGACATTTAAGATATCACTATATTTGCAATATATATACGATAATTATGGAAATTATGATATCAATATTATCGTCTATCGATTGTTTTTGTATATAAATCGGATATTTTTATAGATTAACATGACGGATATAAACAGCCTTGGATCTAAGGGAAACCGGCCCGAGCGCCATTTTTATTATATTTGAAATTAAAACTCGTTTCAATATACCATCTAACATATGATAAAAAGTATGAATTAATTATTATTTTTAAACAAATTATAAAACTCGTCTAATGTTCTATTTATAAATAATTTGCAGATCATTTTCTCTTCACAAAATGTCTCAAGACTACTTTTTTAAGACTAAAAAAGTGACGTGAATTTGAGACACCTTTTCGGGAGACCGGTGCTTGAAATGAGTTAAGTAAAAACATTTGTTACATGACTTGGCTTAATTAAGCGACTTCAATTTTAAACATACAAGTTTGGAATAATAAATTAATAATAACGAAGTATAAACTCTGATATCATCAATGTAAATATAAAACGATTATAAAAATGTATACACGTTTACTGTTTTAAAAGAAATAGTTCTTCTTTTTAATAATTCTAGTTTCAAGGTAAAATTATAGTGCCACTATTTCAATACATTTAGTACATAGTTCATTTCTATTTAGTAGATAACTTACAAACGGCCGAATACTGAAACGTCATTCAAATATGATTGGGACTTAATTATTTGGAACGTCATTAGTTTCAAAATTTAGTATGCGAAATTTTGAAATTAATGACGTTCCAAATAATTAAGTCCCACTTCATTTTGAATGACGTTTCAGTATTCGGCCGTATACGTCATAAATGTGTAATTTTTCAAGTGTGAAACGAAACGCCCCGCCCTTCTTTTTAAAAGGACTTACATGATATAATCAGGCTGAGCGGGTCACATTAGCTGTTTGGTCTTCGAGAAATCCGTCATATTCAAGAATTGGCTTCCTTTCGAAAGTCGGATGCATCGAGTTTGTCTTGGGAAGCGTTGCTGTGATTTTACCGAAATCCAATCGAGCTTTAGACAAAAATTGATCAGAACCTTGCACAACAATTAGAAATATATCCCTCTCTCTTAAATAAAAAATAAAAAATGTAATACTTACGCATATGTTATAAATGAACCATAACCAGTTTTGAATGGAACTTTCATATTATTTCAAAGGTGAAAGGTCAATATTACGAACGGATAAAATAAGAGAGCTTTTTAGTACACCAGAAAAGAATGAATGTACAATCTTTGTTAGTTGTACATTCAGCGCAGAATTATTACCGGTATGTAACACTACAAGCTGGTCACCCTATTTTGGTCAAATGCCATATACGGTAAACAACGGAACGCTTATAATGGACGCTTTGTTATATATTTAATAGGTACATAGAAGTTATGTTGACGACTTCGTCCATAAATACTTATTAGTCTTAAGTATAGTAGAATTCTAAATTCTTAAGTTGAAATATCAGTCTTCTGGATTAAGTTAACTCCAACTTTACATAGAACTTCAACAAACAATAAAATGTATAATAAATTGCGGTAACCACTTATATGGATTTTGGTGTGAGAAGAGGGGAAAATCCGGAAAAGCTTATAATTTATCTTGTACTCGGGAAACATCGTCTCTTGTTGTAGAGAAACATCGTAAATATAACTGAAAAAGCATTGAAGAAAATATTCTGCGACGTGAAAAGAAACCATCGGCTTAATAGAAATGGAAGATTTTGACCGCCTACTTACATACCCAATGTTACCCCAGGTCAAGTGTCAATGAGATATACGAACAAAGTAGCGAGTAAATACGAATGAAACATACAATTATCGTCACACGGGTCATTTAGCCACCTGACGAGCGTCACGTAACGACCGTAGAACGACATTGTTGTGGACGTTGTGGTACACAATTACTTCTGCATAACCGGTAACACTCGGAACGAGACATCGAGAAATGCCATCAACACGATTAATATATATCCATTCATACAATCCACTCAATCAATAAATAAATGTAACGCTTGAAGAATATCGAATAAAGATTTTTGACTTTGACCACAGCAGCAGCATTTAAAACATGCCGTTTTGAAATTGTAACGTACGTTGATATAGGATTAAGTTATATTATTACTTTAATTCAAAATAAAATTACAACAGATCATAATATAATGCAAAAATTGGCATTGTAAAAGATGTTAACCATCGCTTACATCGCCAATGCGCCACCAACCTTGGGAACTATGATCTTATGTCCCTTTTACTTCTAATTACACTGGCTCACTCACCCTTCAAACCACTGCTATTTTGCGGTAGATTATCTGATGAGTGGGTGGTACCTACCCAGACGAGCTTGCACAAAGTTCTACCACCAAGTAAACGAACTGTACTTTACGAAGGAATCAATTAACGCAGAAAACACTACTACAGACCATACATATTCATTTAAGAACTCGTACGGTAACATAACAGTGACACTTCCAGTATACTCGTTGGTGTGAGGTATCAAGCTGCGTTGCCGTTTACGGAAAGCCGATTACATCTACGTACTGCCTACGAGAAAAGTCATTCGATATTTGTCCAACTCAAAACAATTGTTTGATTATACTCTATAACTGCGCAAAGCTGACTGTTTTAGCGTTAACTATTTATTACGTTTAAAAATCATCGATTTCATTGCTTTTTCACGTTTCATATATTTAATAATATAGATTTATAACAGATTTAAATATAGTTATTGGACTTAAGTAAAATATAGACTGAAAACTCACAAACACAAAGGTCATTTGCTTCGATCGATCGCTTCGATTGCTGATCCGAAACCTGCTCCTGCTGGTGTATTGTTGATATGTTGTCATTATTACGGTGAACGTCGCATATCACTTACTGACATTCCACGGCCCTTATCTATAGTCATTTACGAGTTTGTTCTTATAGAATAGCCCTACATTATTTATCGTGTTTAGTAACAAGAGCATTAATTAAACATTCACTTTTTTATATTTATTTAAATGACCATATAAAAATCGCATTCATCCCAAATGCCAATACGATGTTTTGAAACAAATTAACCATTAACAGACTAAATACATAAAGAAACTTCTATTCCTGATAGTACAATAAACAAGTAAGTCATCTATAGGCATTAAAATGATTATACAAGTATTATCTTTATTGTATGCAAATAAGAGCTAAAATAGTCTGCGAGATTGTGCCCAGTGAGGCGGGATAGTATTGTAAGGAGTATCCAATGAGTCGTGAACAAAGACTGGTTTACATAAATAGTTTTTCTCTCGAGAACCCAGACGATGTTTTACGGTGATTGAACAATTAGTTGAAGATTTAAATCTTATGTCGAAGACTCACACTACCTACATAGAGTTAAATAAGGATTTGCGACAGTGTAATACGCATTAAAACGCGCACTAAGAGCAAGTATAGGAATTAAATAAATATATCATTTTAAGTTTATTTTATTAGTGCTAAAATATTACAAGGAATCATTGAAAGGTATTTAAGATTCAAGATATAGCTGTGCTAAAAAATCAATTCAATTGTATGTATCGAGCATACCGTAACTGGGCGTAATCAACTCGCTAATAAGCAACGCGACTAGAATTTTAATAGCGACCAATCTAACTCAAACGGCTTTTATCGATAATAATTTACAAACTTAGTTGTTGATATTTCATATACACCATATAATCCAAGAGCGTTAAATAAATCCTGTGAAACACTCGAATGACAGATGGGAGGCAGAAGAGCGAACAAACATTTGTCCGTTTATTATCTCTCGCTGTGTTTACAGTTGCATTCGTTACTAGAGCTGCGCAGGCGCCGCGCGGACGGCGTCACCACAGCGCTTGGATAATTCATAAGGGCTCGGCTACCGGACCGATTTGCGAGGGAACCAGCCTTCCGGGCTTCCATATGTGCCTTTATAGCATACCTAAAACGGCTACTTTATAATACATAGTATTAAATTAATACTACGTGTAGCAGAATAGAAAAAATCACATGTGTGGAACGTGTAAGGTGTTATGTTAATGGTCGGGAACACGTTACCGCCTAGCGAATAACGATCGTTGACAATGACATTGACGAAGTTATGAACGCACGCCATGCTCACATATTTGGTATATGTTTGCGTAAGGCACTTTTTATAATTGTGTTATAAATATAGTGGCAGTTTACGAAACTGACAGCCGTTATTGTTACAGCTAGCTCTCGTTATTACTTCGTAAATCATTCCAATTCTATAACGACCGAAATGATTTATGCGCTTAACTACGATTTCTCGTTACACCGTAGACATTGTTATCAGTTGCAAAACGTCGCTAGCAAGATTAACTTACCAAATTAAGAAGAAACTTACCCGACATCCCGACGACATAATATCACTAATTCGCAAAAGGTACAATTTGAATCCTTATTGAGTAGAAATAAAAACTAAGGCTGTTTAAGAGTGCATTGGCACCAAGTCCGTTGGCGCCAGAACCTTTAGGTTTTCTTGTTTCCTTTGCTTAAATGGAACATATTTCACCGTAACGCTCGCACTTGACTTTTATGGCACATGAGTCCGGTGAAATGGGGTTTTTTATAAATGGATACGGATTTGAAGCAATTTAAATTCAAAACAACCCAAAAAAAAAGATAAGGTCGATCGAGGTGAGATAGCTGCTCACGGATTTCTGTTTTCGGTTACATAATATCACATTCAATCTAAACAAATCGCCAAGCATTAAATATAAAAGTAACAAAAAATATAAAAAGAAATTTCAACAAGAAATAACTTTGAAATACATATACTTTGCATAAATAATTTAGACATTTCATGACAACTTACAAGATAAGGTTATTGCCTCAGATATATAAAAAAAAAATAAACGTGATATAATTTCAAACAGAGAACTTAAAATTCTACGAGGTCTGCACACCGTTCTCAGTAAACATTTCCAATGATGCGTGCTCGATCTCATGCCTCGTCTCTGTGGGCGATTGGAGAAAAAACCTCGTCAGCCTAATAAGGACCTAGCTAGTACGTGCTTGGACACTACCGTTTGCGATTATCTCACGGCCTGCGGAACGAGGTCATATGGGAACGAAATTGCTGCTTCTGTACTTAACGACCGCTTTTAAAATAAATAATTTTCAGGTGAAGTCACGGAATCCTTACTAGTCGTGTGCGATTTAAATGATAAAGCTTTTTAGAGGCACGAATGAAAAACATGACTAGACCAAGGTATATTTAATAATGGTTACGTGACTCTCTTACAATTATTCTATTTAAATCAAGATGGAAGTAAATCTCATAATCTTCAATGCATTACAAAATTAGCAATTTTCAAGATAACAGTATTCAATTAAAATTAACAGACCTCTTAGAAATGGTGTATGCGATATTGTTAATTAACAATTATATCCACATAGTTCCGTTTGTTATTCTTCGATCGTATCAATTACTCATTAATAAAATGTAAGGAATTGTTGAAACAAATAATGAGTAATAGTCTTGTTTATTTAATTGTTCATTGTATACTGGAAGCAAAGAGTACTAGAAAATTTAATATGTTTAACTCAATTGAATCATTAAACAAACCTTGTGGGGTTAAATGAACACGAATTCAAAATGTTTAACGTTTAAATCTAATAATAAGCAGAACAAAAATACGCTAGTTTGCCTTTCCAAGTCGAGACCTAAGCAAGATCTCAAGCAAGTTTAGTATTTACAATTTTAGCAAAGGTAGAGACCGTAATTAACAATTTTAATGATTTTAATATGCAGTATAACAAGTCTAGTGCCTTGTTTAGATCTTGAATAATAAATATTAATTGCAGTTACCAAGCCTTATTAAGTAGTTAGATAAAATGTCTCAATGGCAAAAACAAACTCGAATCGACTTTACTGAACCAATTGAAATAGTTTCTTACGGGATAACTTTCAACGAGTTTTTTGTGTTAATATCGTTTGAAGAATTTTCTTTTTATTTTATTAAACTCAAGTGGTCCTTCAAAGTATGTATCGAGATGGTCCGGTCCATAAACGAAAAGGGAACCGGTTTACATTATCGATGGCGAGCCGCGATAGGGGGCGAGGCGCCTAACCGACGACCACCGCCGTCAGAATAATTGGACGCCACAGGACTTCACACCATCCTCGCAACCATTTCTCCAAACACCTGTTATGTCTCGCTCGACGCCTAAAAGGTTATTCGAGTTGGAAAGAGACGGACAAAAACTCTAAAAAAAATCGTATCACTATAAATGAATACAGCATTTGACGATTCCAATTCGACTGAACGTAATATATGATATCCAGGAATGGAATTTGTAGACGTTAATTTTAATCGAAATGTTTTCATCTACTGTTTATTACCTGCTTTAACGACACAACGTAAAATACTATCAAATAAAACCTAACAGTTTAACGACAAAGAACGGATTAAGGGATTATCAATCACTATTTTAAGGGCGATGAACGTCGCGACACATCGATAAATCGATTTAATTATATTTCTCATGTCGCATTTCTGAGAGCATCAATCAATGAAATACGATCGTATTCTATCAAAACATAATTAATAACGATCAGTCACTCGATGACCCTAAAAAAATATCACAAGTTAATATTATCGAGGTATGTATTTCATTAGAAGTTCGTCGACCCATCGAGACGTCGCGGAATCTAGCAGGCGACTGTGTATTTCGGTACGAACGGATGCTCATAGGCTTCCTCGGCCGTAAATCCACAAATATATAAATAACCCATCGTTTTCATACGGCGAACAGCATAAACTTTATGCAGACTTTTACGACGAGAGCAGCCGATAAGGCCGTCCTTTACGAGTTCACCGATTACGCTCATTCAGCGAACTATAACGGAGACCCGCCGATATCTACGAGGGCTTCTCGAGTCATATTACTATAACCGGAAGATTCATAATAGATATGCGTAAGGTCGTTATAAACTGGCAAAGATTCTCAGGCAAATCCACATTGTACATTGTAATAGAAATTATATTTTAACGTCTACTTGGAATCTGACAATACTTAAACTAACATTCGTACTAAAAACTACATAAAAAAAAATATGTTTATGTACACATTATGTAACACATTTGTAATACAATAAATTAAGTTTTTTTTTTTTTTTTTTTTTTTTTTGCGGGTAGGAGTAAAACAACATAGTCAAGCTTTTGTTTGCTCTGATAATTTTAATTAAAAAAAATTGTTTTAAGTACATGTTACTAAGGATTATTCATATGTAGCATTACATTACCCCTCAGCAAGTATTCTCCTGTGAAATTTTCACTTTATATCACTATCATCAGTATCTCATCACAACAGCACATTATGGAAAGCATTAAAGAGTCTTTGTCTGCCATGACAGAATTGTTTAACAACAGAATGAATGAGTTCCAGCAAGACCTACAAAAATCTTCCTCACCAACTACTACAACTTCTTTGGCTTCAGAATTCACGACCTTTAAGTCATTTGTTATTTCTGCTCTCAACACCTTGCAGCGCCAAGTTGAGTATATTGCAAGAGAGATGGATCGCCAGGAAATGCGTAGAAGACGTAGAATGCTTCTTTTACATGGAGTGCCAGAAGAGAAGTCAGAGGAAACAACATCCTGCGTCACTGGTCTCGTAGCTAAGCATCTGCTTCTTCCGAATTTTTCTGGCGTATGTATTAAAAATTCCTACCGCTTAGGTCGCTTAAATGATAAGAAGCCTAGACCTATCGTAGTTAAATTCTGATCTTAATGCTGTTCCATGTTCGTCGAAAGTGAAATCTCCTGTACAATTGAAGACTACCGACAATAAAGGTGACAAGGTGACTATTCCACGCACTAAAAGAGTGATTAAAAAGTAACAGTTAGTTTTTAACGCTCTTCCTATACTTCTTTTATATGTAGTTACTCTTTTCTGTAGGTTGTTTTGTTCTTAATGTTAAATATTCTTTTATTTTGTATGTTAAGTGTCACGCATCATTGACATAACTATCTGTCAATATTAAACGTCAATGTCAGTTGTAGACTAAAAATCCGTTTGGATACATAAAGTAGATGGACAAAAAAAAGCGTTAATAATTTAACAATTATATTTTATATTATTGTTATATATAATTTAATAAATATATCTGTAAAATATTTTTTATATATAAATATTTTGTTTTTTTTTTTTTTTTTGTTCATTTGCTTTGCTTTATATTTCTTATTTATTTTTTCTCTTAAGATTTAGTTTAATAATTGTTCTGTTGTCGATCTGTAGTAAAACTTTTATTTTATTATTAGTCCTTTTAAGATGCTAACTGGCGGGTTATGGACATGCTGCAATAGTACTATTGGTACACCTATTTTATACTATTTATTAATTAGTTCAGTTATTTTATATTCTATTTATTTTTATTAGTTTATTTTTATTATTTATATATTATTACATATATATATATATATATATATATATATTATATTTTATTATTTATTACAATAATGGCAGTAAACGACAGCGTCAACGACCTCTTTCTTTCTCTTTCTTCCGATGACTTGAATAGTGACTGTAGCTTTCATAGTATTCCTCCTTCTCTTTGCGATTCCCTTGACTCCCAATTTTCCGATGTTTCTAATAATTTTAACGTTGTACATATAAATGCGCAGAGTATCCCAGCACATTACCCTGATATGCTATCCTCTTTTCAAATTAATAATTTACATGCAATTTTAGTTTCAGAGTCTTGGCTTAAGCCATGCTTACCATCCACAGCCTATTCCCTTCCTGGATTTCATCTGATCCGTAATGATCGTAAGGCAAGAACTGGTGGTGGTGTTGCCATTTACCTAAGACCACATATACCTTTTTCTATTGTAAGTTCTTCGAACTCGGATACAGTTGGTGAGCCAGAGCATCTCTTTATTGAAGTTGTTCTGTCTCATACAAAGGTACTTTTGGGTGTATACTATTGTCCGTCGCAGAATATTGATTACTTTTTATCCTTCGAGAACTTACTAGAGACATTTACTCCTTTGTATCCTCATACCGTAGTGATGGGGGACTTTAATACTTGCCTTCTCAAGAATGACACTCGATCATTACGCTTATCCTCTATCATCAATGGAGCTAATCTAAATGTTCTGCCACTTTCTGCAACTCACTCCTTTCCAAATTCTACTCCCTCCTTACTTGATCTGATTTTTGTGTCATCGCTTGCTCATGTTGAAAAACATGGGCAATGTGCTGCACTCGCTTTTTCATACCACGATCTCCTCTTCCTTTCTTATAAAATTAGACCTCCTAGATCTAAACCTAGAATTTTTCTGCAACGCAATTTTGGAGGAATGTGTGTGGAGCGGTTGCGAGAGGATGCTTCCAAAATAAACTGGTTAGAAGCTTTGAACGGTGTAACGGTTGATGAGCAAGTTAATATTTTTAATTCTCTTCTGACTCAACTGTACGACGTTCATGCTCCCATTAGGCGTGTACGTATTAAGCATTTGCCGGCACCTTGGATTACACCCGAAATTATAGAACTCCAACGGAAGAAAAATTTGGCAAAAGCTAAATATAAGTTCAATCCATCTGATAAGAACAAATTAAAGTATAAAAAAATTCGGAACCGTTGCAACTTGCTGTGTAGGGATACTCATCAAAGGCACATTCATAAATCTGTTGTTGAAGACGACAACACTTCCAGAGTCTGGAAATTTCTCAAATCTCTTGGAGTTGGCAAATCACATTCTGACACGTCCACTAGTAACCTGGATCTCAACCAACTTAACTATCAATTTGCATCTTCAACTACTATAAATAGTACAACTAAATCTGACACTTTAAATCTTCTTTCTGCTTTAACTACTCCGACTTCTTTGCCCTTTACTTTTCTTGATCCCACCGAAGGAGATATTAAGAAGAATATCTTAGCTATAAATTCTGATGCCGTTGGTTCTGACTGTATTAGCCGTAAAATGATCCTTCCTATTATTGACTATTTAATTCCTGCTATAACAAGCATATTCAAGTCTTCCATTAGTTCCTGCACCTTTCCCACATCCTGGAAAGACGCTCAAATAGTCCCCTTACCTAAAAAAAACAATCCTTCGTCGTATGGTGATTATCGTCCTATTTCCATCCTCCCATTTCTTTCTAAAGTCCTAGAGCGTCTTCTGTATCAACAACTTAGCCTTTACCTGTCTTCCTACAACCTGCTAAATCCCTTTCAATCTGGTTTCAGATCTGGCCATAGTACGGTTACTGCACTAGTTAAGATTACTGACGACATCAGATTAGCTATGGATAACCAGGAACTTACAGTTTTAACATTGCTTGATTTTAGTAATGCGTTCAATTCAGTAGATTTTGACATCCTCCTGGCTATCCTTAATTCTCTTAATATGTCTCCAACGGTAATCAATTGGTTTTCTAGCTATCTCAATGGTCGACGTCAGCGTATACGAGCCCAGGATTCCTACTCAGACTGGTTGACGGTAAGTGCTGGTGTCCCCCAAGGCGGTGTTTTATCTCCTCTTCTTTTCTCAATTTTCATAAGCTCTGTAACTCAAAATATTTCTTCTTCCTACCACTTGTATGCCGATGATCTTCAGATTTATACCCATTCAAAAATTTGTGACCTACCTCAAACTATTGAATCGATTAATTCTGACTTAGACAAAATTTCAAAATGGAGTTTGTCTTTTGGTCTTAAAATAAATCCTGTTAAGAGCCAGGCTATTATAATTGGTAGTTATAAATTGTTGCCGAGGATAGACTATTCCCTTTTGCCTCCTGTTTTCTTTAACAATACTGTAATTCCATTAAGCAACAAAGTCAAAAATTTAGGTATATACATGGATCAAAACTTCTCGTGGATGTCACAAATAAGCGAAGTGAGTAGGAAAATGTTTCACTCGATTGGATCCATCCGTAGACTACGTAATTTTCTTCCAATTCCTACCAAAATTGCGTTAGCTCAAACTATTCTCCTACCCATTCTTGATTATGCTGACACCTGCTACCTTGATATTAGAGAGGAGCAATTAAATAAACTCGAGCGTATTCAAAATCTCTGCATTCGGTTTATATTCGGGCTTCGTAAATATGACCACATTTCTGAATTTCGCAAAAAACTCGAGTGGCTCCCAATCCGTCTTCGCAGGAATACTCATATTCTTTCTCTTCTCTACTCTATACTATTTCATCCACACTCTCCTCACTATCTTAAACACCGATTTGAATTTCTTAAGGATTCGCATGGCCGAACTCTGCGATCTGGTGATAGCCTTATCCTTAAAATTCCTTCTCACTATTCTTCCTTCTATACTAATTCCTTCTCCGTCCAAGCAGTTCGCCTATGGAATACCTTACCACTTCACTTAAGACGATCCCAGTCTATAAACACTTTCAAAATCAGACTCAAGGCATATTATTTGTCTCAATAATTGCCAGTTCGGATGTTGTTTTATCAACTGTCGCATTTTATTGCTATTTATTATTATAATTATCTTAATTACGTATTTTTATACATTATATATATATTTATTTATGTATGTATATATATATTTATTTATGTATGTATATATATATTTATTTATGTATGTATATATGTTTATTTTATATATAAAAATTTATATATTTTGTACTATGCATGAATATTTATTACACATATTTATTTAAAAAGTAAAATAGTTTCTGTGCACCTCCTTACCGCTTTATTTGTCTCGTGTCCTCTACCCAAAGGTTGTCTGGAAGAGATCGCTATTTTAGCGATAAGACCGCCTATTGTACTTACATTAATACTTGTCTAAAATAGCATTAATAATTGTATGTTTCTGTGATTTTGTATATGTTGTACAATAAAGCATATTCTATTCTATTCTATTCTAAGTTATTAAGATGGCAATAAATCCAAGAGCCCATTAAAAACGTAACAGTATCTATCATTTTAATACTTTGAAATACTAACACGGAAGTTTTACGTACAATTAAAGCTGTCAGAAAATTTCTCGTGTTTTTACTTATCATAACTACCATATAAAATTTGATCTTATGTAATACTTAAATCTTTAAAAATTAAACCACATAAGCTTTTGCTCACAAATGGCTGTTTCGCCAGGTAACAACGTACTACAAAAGAAATAAAAGGAAATGAAAAGGTGCCAGTTTTATATGAGCGTGGGAGTGAAGCGGGTAGCGGTGTAGGTGATTTCGACGCAACCAACTAATTAAAAGGATTTTGTTAGTGTCAACTGAAGATAAAAGTGCCTTTGAAGTCGCCGCTTTGGTGATCGCATTAAGGCCAGATCAAATATATTAAACGGAGTTCCGAAAAAGATCACAAAGTAATCAGATCAAATAAAAAAATATATGGTAGCAATGATTTTAACTACCCGTTTTAGATACGGTGACTTCGATATGTTTTCGTTAATTTGAATTGAAAAGCAACGAATTATCAAATGTCCTCTTTTAAAAAGAAACTCAACTATTCATTTATTTATGTTTAATCATTTCCCATTAAAACATTTTTACAAATAATTTTTTTAAAATACAAGAAAATCTTTTTTTGCACATTCGATGTTGAATTCAATCGAAGCTACACGTTTAGCAACACAAGACACCCATGATGACATCATATCAATAGCACTAACAATAGTAAAGTAAATATTTGGCCGGACGATGTGTGTCATGCTTTGATTAGGACTAACATTCGTCTCAATTGTTGCTCATTGTCGCACTGCATGATTTGCAAACGTAAATATCCATACATCGTAGAACAAAAGACGTTTCTGCATTCTAAATCCTTCATATAAAACCTTATTTATAATTATGTTTTTTTTAACACGGAATTTCATCACATTACATATAGGTATGGGGTAAATATGCAGCACATAATCTTTGTTCTTCCATTACGACGCCTTATATAGATAAATATTTAATGTTGAAATCATTATTACATATAAATATATAATCACTGTCACATAAATGTGAGATATCAATAAATAGCTAAACAATAAAAAGTCCGGTAGCACAATACTTTTAAAACGGGTAAAGAAAGTACAATTAATTTAAACCTTATGTAACTACATAATATGTCTGTTCTAAGTACATCAAGACGAAGTTGAGATTTAATATTCTCCAAAATAGTAGTACTACCTATTTCTGTTTTTTTTATTTAATTTTCTATCTCGTTTTTGTTTTTAAAAGGACCTAAGTCATTGAAAAATCGAGTTGTGGGTTAACACATCTATAATTCGGGTCACCTATCCAAATGACGTATTATGGTTGTAAATAACGATACTTTTTCATTGCACGAAGAGGTCGAGTCTCGGAATCGTGGACCCAACAATAGAGGTCTAACGAAAGGATTAGGTCCGGTGTTGGATTTTGTTAATGAGAACCTTTGTGAAACGCCTCCACGACCACGAGGCGACGGGAAATCATTTATTATAGCGTAACGAATGGACATTTCCATTTTTTCTTATTTTTTCCACTCACGAAGTTACAGCTTTCTTTAAAAAAGTGCAATCTTGGTAACACATAGTCATTTTAAACTAACTTATTATTATATTACTTAGTTTTCATAGCTCACGAAGGCGCAATATTAAAACAACATTGTTGTATTCTAATATTAAGCCAAAAAAGTAGCCATTAAAACTTCTATGCACAGCATAAATACATTCTACATTTTCCAAGATTTATAATTAATACGGATAAAAATAAAAAAATATATACGGCAGAACATAAAATTCGTTTGATCGCAAGCAAACGTTCCGATTTATTCAACCCAACTAAACATACCACTTAGTTCTGAATATTCTATAGATCATTACAATGGCTACGTGAAAAAAAACTAGTAACATTTAAATGGTATAGTACGCGAGGCTGGCGCCTGCCGTCAATCAAACAGACTGACGCGTTCATTTCCAAACACCTTCCTGACGTCCGTTGCTTTAACCGAACAACTTTAAAATTGCCGCCAATTTAGTGGCGTTACATACATATCTATGTAAATTAAAATTTGTTGCTTCATGTTAATTGAGATTGTAGAATATAAAATCACAAATGATTTTTCGATATAAGTCTCACCGGTAATAGGAAAGAATGATATTTAAAAAAAATAACGAAGACTAAATAATTGTATAATCATCATAACGAAGATTTAAATTAAGTTAACGAACATTTCTATAGGAATTCGACGGCAAGACTTGAAATTTTAACAAATCAACGTTAATTAACGTAAACGCCTTCAAATTATACAATTAAAATAAAAATATTCGAGAACTTATAAGACAATTAAAATACTCTAGCGCATTTTACAAAACAATGGGAAAATGAGTCATCATTATATACATAAGTAAGTAATGTAAAGTAACAGCCTATGAATGTCCCACTGCTGAGCTAAGGCCTCTTCTCCATTTTGGGGAGAAGGTTTTGGAGCTTATTCCACCACGCTGCTCCAATGCGGGTTGGTGGAATACACATGTGGCAGAATTTGAGTGAAATTTAACATATGCAGGTTTCCTCACGATGTTTTCCTTCACCGTCAAGCACGAGATGAATTATAAACACAAATTAAGCACTTGAAAATTCAGTGGTGCCTGCCCGGGTTTGAACCCACGATCATCGGTTAAGATTCACGCGTTGTAGCTACTGGGCCATCTCTGTTGCTGGGCCATTATATACATAATCAGAATTAATTTAATTTTATTGAAGTTTGGATACAAAAAAAAAACTCATATCGATACATCTCGATTCTCGATGTTAATTTCGAATGATCTTAGCCCGTGGACTTGTAAAGCATTAAGAGCGACCCACGTTAAAGTCCAAAGATCTAACGAAGCAGCTGCGACGTCAATCAAACCATTTATTCGACGTGGACAAAGTCGCGACCCCGCTTTTGAAGCACAAATCCTTATCATCATTTATTACGATTTGCTATATATTTTTTTTATGTTATAATATCAAAAGATTCTGAGTACTTAACCATTGAAAAGTTACATAGCAAACAAACTATAACTTTGCATAAATATTTTTATATAACACTGGTAGAGGTATTTACTCTAATAAGATACGGGTATTGTGGCTAAGATTTTTATAGATGAAATATATAATTTAGCAGGTTTTCTCGGTTATCATGCACTTCTTGCTCACATTGTAATCCTAGACATATACTACAATAACTAAAACGACATACATATTTTATATGTCAAATAAAAAAAGACAAAGTGATAGAATTTAACTAACACGTAAAAAAAATCAATATTTAGTCAAGTTGTTTCTTACTGGAACTTTCGAATAGTCAATTATAAAGATTAAAATAAGTTTTAAGTTACCCACCACTTAGTAGGACTCCGGAATGTAGATCCTACCGTAAAGTAAACCACCACTCGCTTTACAAAGATATGTTAATTACATAAAGTATTATTGATTAGCTATGCCCCGCAGTTACTCCCGCATAATAAATAAAAAATATAATAAATAGAAATAGCCTAGAACCTTCCTCGATAAAAGGACTATACAACACAAAAACAATTTTTAAATTCGAACCAGTAGTTACTGAGATAAGCCGGATATATTAGTATAGGTATGTACATATCTAGCACGAAATAGAACACTAAGTCGACGTTTTATTTATCACCTTTGTCATATTTTATTGAACACGACATTTTATTTTTTTATACTTTTAACATGAGATATATTAATTAGTAAAGTTTGAAGCTAAAACAGATACTGTCACTATTATATTACGCCACATGTAATGAAATGACTAAGAATATAATGAACAATTTGAATGCGAAAACATACAAGATACACAACAAGAATTCTTAACATACGAACATAATAAAAATAATCAAGCGTGTACGTACGACTCAGAGACAACCAAATCAACTTTTATATTTCCGGTGTTGATAAAGAAATAGCGTGCACAGTTATACCTATTCATGAAAATTATACACCTAAACAAGACAACATTGTTTTAAGAATTTATCTGATTTGCATAACGTCGTAAAAGGCATAATACGGCGATTCAAAATTCCAGTAGGCAGTGGCATTTTCGAATTGAAACACAGTTTACTAACAATTTACGTATTTAATTACAGGGACGAAGCATTTTGCATAATTGATACGATACAAAAAAGGCAGTTCTTTGTAATTGTGTAAAAAAACGTAATGTTCGCTTTGATAATACCGATGATGGGTTGGCGCATAGCTGTTAGCTAAGTGTTTATGATTGGTCGAATGATACTAATTTACGTTAAAGCGAAGATACTTAATCGAACCTTACCGTTTATTTTACTAATAATGAAAACAAAAAATAAGACGGCGTTTAAAATAATGAAATATATAAAACAAAACGACGTTTATGTAAAAATTTTGAAAATAACATTTATCGGATAAAAAAGCTGCCTTGGAAATATAGTGTGACAGACATTTGATCATTATGTACAGGAAGTTGTGGTTTTTGTATGTAAAAAAATTGCCAAGAGTAAAATATGCTAAAACATTTGCTACTATGATCGTAGTCACAGATTATTATTTAAGAAAAAACATTTAGCGGTTATTACATAATACCAAAAAAAGCAATTATTAAACTCATATTATATAATATTGATTAATTACACAGAAGAAAAGCCTTATATTTTCCTGAATTACTGTCATAATTTCATGTCACGTTATATTTAATCGAATTCTTCGCCTTCACAATCAGAAGTTTTTACAAAAATACAATATTTATTCCGTCTGTTGATGAGGTATATTTGTGTAAAAACACACACGTTCATAGAACTAAACGAAGAGAATTTGATTTATACGTTTACAATCGCTTCAAAAATCACAAAGATTGAAAACGAAACTTATACACTTGTAATAAGGTATACATTTACAGCAAAGATAATTTTGGAGGACTGACGCAGGCGCCACAAGTGGAGTTTTTTCATTAAGAGATTTATTTCATTTTATAATTTGATATGGGATCGGAATACCGATTATTGGAACCTTTGGGTTTATGAATACAACAGGTAGAAGAAACATATTTTAAAACGTAATATTAATGACCAATAAAATATACAAAGTTGATGCATTTGTAGACGATTTTATATTTAAGCTATCAATTTATTTATGGATTAGTTTTTGCAGACAACTAACTAACCGACAATATTTGTGAAGTTTTACGATCCGCTGCTATGATTCTTGTGCTAAAGCAATAATTCATTTGAAAAATCTTCCAATAGGATAAGCGAATTAGTTGATAAATGAAAACTACATACTAATTACTATTACTAATATATGAACGTAGCTTATAATTAGATACGATATTATATTATCATTGTGAAAACACACCAAGCATCGTCGTCCTGCTCGAGAACAAGTTTGTGGACTGTAAAGATAATATCACCGCTGACATTTTTATCAAAAACGTAAGTTATAGCCTTGTTAAGGCTACCGTTTTCAAGATATTGCCTACAATGTTCTTCTTTGTATTATTTATCATCGTTTAATTTTAGCAATGTATTAATAGCGTTCATTTTAACATATTCTTATATACAAATTATATTAGACAACTCTAAGTATAAGATTAAAATTAAATTAATTAATAAAATATTAAATATGTAATAAATAGGGGCACCTGATGATTAGTAATCGCCCATAATATTACAAAACCAACATAGGGAATTAAAATGTTTTGTCCCTTATGACTCTTAGTGACACTAGCTCACACAAACATATTAATTCCTTAATTAAATAAAACATAAACAAATATATTTATAACAGCATATTATACAATATAATATGACCTATATTTAAAAAATAAATATTTCGTTCTTCAAGATATACAAAACATATAATGAATCGATAAAACACAAGGTCCCTCAAATTACGTGTATCTATATGGACGGAGACATAACCCAGGTATTAAGGTATTTGGTAACTCCGTCCGGCGATCGGACGACTGTAATTTTGTAATTTAACAGTAGCGAGCGTTTATCTAAAGAACCGAATTCGGGTCGTCAGCTTCTTTCTTTTACTACTTCTACCTATAATTCTATATTTGAATTTGAATGATCATTTGGTTTTTAAGATTATCTATTTTTTATCTGTGTTTAAAAGTATATTTTCTGTTCGTCTCGTATTTGGAAAAAAAAACATTTCAGATAATCGATTAAATTTATCTATCAAAAAGAAAGTCAATAATCTTAAGACCTTTTACATTAGTTTACGTTTAAATATTTTTGAAGATGAGATAAAATAGTCATTGAAGTATCTTACAAGAGAATCAAATAAGATATTCCAGATTAATTCTGTCCAAAAGACTTAAAAGAGAAGTGGAAAGCGTCATTTCATTTCAATAGGTAATAAATTTTATTTTAAAACGACTACATCTTTGTTTTCCTACTCTACTTTCTATATAGATTCATTTTACTAGAAAAGGACTATATTTAATAAAGTAAGAATATTTTCTGCTATACTTAATTTATAGATAAATCGTTCGAGTTTGTTAAATTGAATTTAATGCCTTAGATAACAAGGTTCATATTAAATGTAACACATACTAAGCATATTCAATGAATAATTCTTATATCGACTTGTAACTTCATTAACCGCATTATAAGTTGACAAGTAACGTTAACTTCATAAAGAATCGCATGCGTCAGAAAATAAACCGTACTAGTTCCTTAATCTCTACTAATATATAAAGCTGAAGAGTTTGTTTATTTGATCTGGCTAATCTCAGGAACTACTGGTTCGAATTTAAAAAATATTTTTGTGTTGTATAGTCCTTTTATTGAGGAAGGCTCTAGGCTGATTTTTTTTATTATATTTTTAGTAATTATTCGCAGGTGAAACCACGAGGCACAGCTTGTTTGTTATAAAATAAGTAGGTAAATACTTTTATTTTTTTATCATAATATTATAATGCTCTACATAAAGTCCGCGCGACCAAAGTCCAGGGACCTGTTCGTGTGTACACTGTGACACATCTTCCTAATTATGAAAGACATTATATGTTCATTGAAACGTGTTCGAGATAACCTGAGGTCACATTTATAAGAAAATCAATTATGTCGATAACGGTAGAATGCGACGATAAACATACGGAAGTTCTTAGAAATTTAAACAAACGAATATCATAATTGCCGCCAAAAATTCCACAATTCGCATAAGAAATTCAATACTAAAATAATTTCTTGTTCCTTATCTTATACGAACACGCTTGAATATTTCTTTTAAACAATTTATTTACTTTATAATTATTGATAACACGCTTTCATTTGTTTAAATTTTTTTAATTATCCCATTTTTTTTACGTCGGTGACATCAACCTCATCGGTTCATTGTAAATTTATTTAATATAATAATGAATGTATTTTTTATTAAAATATGTTTTTGTGTAAAATCTAGTACGACTACATAACAAGGTCAGACGGCGCCAGCGCGGCCCCCGTGCCCAAAGCCGACACGACAATTAACATCGTAATAAACACTAATTATAAATTGCTAATCAAACAACAATATTATATAATACTATAATAGTTATTCAATATTACAAGGCAATATAACATTAAAACATATAACCGAAACAAAAAAAGGGAATTCATCAGCCCTAACAGGAATCGAATCAAGGGCGAACATAATCGATTGTCAACGGAGCAGCAGGGAAAAATTAAACGACACTTTTTGGTGGACAAAACTCCGACGCAATAAATTGATCGGCCCCGACACAAAAACACGACCAAAAAGAGTTAAGCGTTCGGGAGATCTTCGAATACAGATTACTGGGCGCAGGTGTTAAATAAAAATAATAAAATTCGACGCGGACGATGTAAAAAGAGGAGTAGATACGGCCGCGCGGCGCCGAACGAGGCATAATTTCGTTTGCAACGCCCGACCAACAAAAAACGACGTGTACCCCATCGAGTTAACCAAAGCCCGAGCACGCCTCAGCATTCGCCATTCAGAGTCAATCCGCAGTGTCGGCGACTATTTTCATACCTTATAAGCGTGCCCATATCTTCTACGAGCACTCACTTCCCTAATAGGAAATCAAATTATCAAGATTCTATAAAATCTTAAATGGTTACATGAGAAATCGAGTTAGTCAACTACGTGAGTACGAACAAATGGAATGTCACCCCTCATCGATCTTTATTGCATATAATCAAACGTTCCGAATAATGATTACCAAACCGTACACTTCCGAGAATCGTATTCGTGGCAAGAAATGAAAATTATGCGATATGAACACAACTGTCGGCGGAGCGCGCGCAAACTGCAATTAGGAAAGGCAATCCCTCTTCGCACGTACGAACAAATTGCAGGCAAAAGTCGAGCGGTTCGGCGCTCGACCGCAAAACTGCTTCAACATTCACTGCACGCACATAGCCGATATAAAATCTTGTGGAGTAACGCATCAGTTTGCGTTTAGGATAAACGCAGTACAATCAGTTCAAAGAAATCAATTCGAAATTCATAAGTATCCTTCGCGTCGATTCCGAATAATCCTAAAAATATTCAATTCACTAGCGAGCACGAAGAAGATTAAAGAAAACATTATATAAACAGACGAGACACACGAACGAAGAGTATGTGGACTAGATGTTTTTGTAAGGCTGTAACCCTTCAAACGTAAGGCGACGGAAATAGGCCATAAAGTAGAGCTTAAACATCGCAAGAATTCATGGGAGATCCTTAAATAAATAGTTGTAAATGTGCCGGTATTAGTGGAGGCTGGTCTGAGCCCATCTAATTAGGTGCGTGGGGAGGACGAATAAATATAAGGATTATCGTAAGATCTCCTTGATCGCACGCATACGTTTAAAGGCGGAGACACATAACGTTTGACACAAATCTCCCATGTTTCAACTGTAGAGGCTCACGTATTTTAGAATGTCTTCAGTTTATCTTTATTCCTCCATCAGATATTACGGACCGGCTACATAAAATTCCCTACAACTATCAAGTACATAATCCACGAAGTACATAAAATGTCCGTTCACACTTCGTGCTCACTCGTAACTAGTGCTATTTTAGTCACAAGAATAATTAAACATTACAGTTTATTTTTACTCCTTCGATAACGTAACTAAAAATATAGTTGTTTACATAGCAAGTTACATTAATATTAATGATATCGTTATTAGATTGTTATCTAAAATAAACAGTTGGTGTTCCAATTAAGTAATTTCTTTAAAGCTACTAACAAATGTCGTAATATAGAAAGATTTATAATTAGTGCTGTTTTTTGAATATTCACAGACTTAATATTATTTTGTGTGTTCGTTTTATAATTATATTCATACATTGATATTATTTAAATAAACAAGAACCACTCTCGTAGTCTATGTCCGTAATAAATGATACTTTTAAGCATACGCCCACATTATCCGAGTTCGGATTTAATCCAGATACAATAAATTTAACTTTAGACAAAGATCTATGTTATAATCACAAATATAAATGTATATCTCTAATGGTAACAATTAATAATTTAGTTTATATTACGATATTCTGAAACTAAAATAAGAACAACATACAATACAATACAACTGAGAACTGTAGCGATTCATTGGATAATAAAATCAATTATAAATGAAATCGTTGAAATTTAGCTTGGATTAAAACTTATGTAAGTATTGACACAGTTTTTTACCAAAAATAACTAAAATGCAGTAGTGATTAACGATAAATATTAAAATTGATAAAAAAGATTTTATTTAAATAAAAAAGGTTTTATTAACGTAATAAAAATACTAGAATATACAACTTGAACGTAGTTATCGATTTACATGCCACCTAGAACTAACTTCACGTTGTAGAATTCAGGTGTTTAATGAGCGGTTAAGCAGACAGCTTCATACTGTTAATTTTGTGTCACAGATGCGCGCGCATCTTAAAATTTCACTCTCATCATTTTTTCATAACGCGCCTAAAGAAGTATAACTTCAAAAAGTTATTAACTAAAGTGGATGCAATGTTGTCAAATTTCTGGTGACTAAAGAATTACAAGCATAAACACACAATTACCGAATGTTTCATTGGAAACGCACCGTAGAGGAAGTGATCATCGTGATTCGTGACCGTTTAGCACAGTGAGCGCTAAACATCCAGCAGTAGATGAGTAATAATGTTTGTACAAAATTCGTAAGGAAATCCGAACGGAATGCGACGCGATGTTTATAATTCGAACAACGCATTGTTGTTACAAATACCTCATTTTAGAGGGGTAACGGCCCAGATTGTAAACTGTGTTATGTTTAAAACAATACGTTCTTAGTATTTTCTCTAAAGGTCATCGACACGTAAACATACGACTACTCGTACGTTCTTCGTACGTTACAACTGAATCGTAAGTATTTATGACGTAAGCGAACATTTCTGCGGACATTTCGGATAATTTTATAACTAGCCTTGAAGACTAATGTTAATTTACAAGAATTCCACTCTTTAAATAACACAGTTTACATCGAGTCAAGTGAAATAAAAAATAGCCAAAATTCTCAACTGTTAAACATCAGGATAACAAACAATTGATTTTGTCAGGGATATTTTCTACAAAAAGTTTATCGTGTATTAAAAATTAATCAAAAAATATTGAGATATCGTCTCTACTAGTCGTATAACAAATTGACATCGTCAAGATTTTATGACGTCCTTAAATATTACCGAATATAAATCAAAGCAAAAACTTTCTACCGTTTTATTAAAATTATCAACAATATAAATCTGGGGGATGTAAAAATGCAATAAATCTACATATTTCTTATTATATATAATCTTTACGGCTGATAAATGTGACACAATTTTGGCCGACCGTCGAAAATGAAGATTTTTATTTAATTTTACTTCAACTAAAATGAATAAAACTTTGCTATAAATCATTACTTATGGACCTTTGCATTGTAGTTGCGTATGTAATTTTTATAATGCTATGCGCTTATAATTTAAAAATAAAGATTTGTATAGATTTTTTTTATAAAATAGCTAGGAGCTTGGTATGGTACGGGGTTACCACCTCCCATGGACCTTGGCGATCGCCGGTACGCCACCAACCTTGAGAATAAAATTTTGTGGTTGTTATGCCTATATTTACACTGGTCCACTCGCCGTTCAAACCGGAACAGCTGCTTGACGGTAGAACATCTGATGAGTGGGAACCAGACGGACTTGCACAACACCACAGAGAGACCTACTACAGCACAAATTCGATTATTGTAACTTTGAGTAAAATTTGTATGTCTATTGTACGTTTTGAAATTATCTAGCACAATATGCTTAGTTTAACTATACTGCTAGACTGGTATTAAAACTGTATTGAGATTTTTCTCTCTTTAGTCAACACACAGTACTATATTCTTAATCTCACTTATATTAGAAAATTAATAATCACTAGCTTGAAGCTCTTATATTGCTACTAATTTTATGTCCTTCTAACGAGTGATTCTTCAAACTGATTTCTGAATACAACAATCAGTAGAGATTCAGCAATACCGAGAGCAAGTAAGATATAAATATAAATAACAACAAAAAGTGCCGGCAAAGGAATAAAATCACGACAACACGAACACATTACAGACAGTTTCCAATTCGTCTCGGCAAAATGAAATGACCATTGAAAATGTTGTATATTATCCGATCCTAATTGCCTTCAAGATTGCCTCCAGCATTTTTTTTTCATATGATTTCCATCAAAATGATTACGTAAATTCTGTTCATTTACTCAACATTCTAGTTTTACGTTCTAGAAATATTACAAATTATTGATTGTTTTTAATCAAATTCAAAACGAGCTTGAACAAAACAAACTAAAATTTTATGACCACATCGGTAATGAAGCTCACTCCACCCACACACATGGTATCCTTACGTTCAGCAATAATTTTGTTTAGCTGTACTCTAGGTTGATGGTAAAGCCAGTATAATTATAGGCAAGATAGACAATTACATTAACATACATATATATTTTAATTGGCAATAAATAGACGATGATGACTATTTCCTGATAAAAATAAATAAAATTACAATAAAGATAAACTTCTATCTAATTTTGATGCTAATGTTGATATGAAATTTAGATAAAACTGCGTTATTAGAGTGATTGATGTAGCTCATATCTACGCATAAACATTATAACAACATCTGATAGTTATGTAAATTACTGTTATATATATTTTTTTGAGAAGCAACACTCAGTCTCAGTTAAAACAATATTTATCTATATTTATTTATTGAAATTATTACTGAACCGGTGGTAGTTTCTAGTTTGACAATCAATAAGAAAGTGTAATAGTTCAATATTAAATAAAGTATTCAATTTGAATGATTAATTTAAGTCAGTTTGTAAATGTTGAATAAGTTTCATTAATTGGGCAATAACGTTCACAATTTTTTTCTATATCACACATTCCGAGTAGGTACGTAGGTATATATATGTCTTTGATGTTATTATGTTTGACTTTCCTCGACCTCGCCAGTACGTAGGACGCGAATAGATAACCAGTCATTTTTCATCCTACGCCCTGAAAAGCAACTAATGAGATGTTATGTAAGTGTATTCCGTACAAAAGCTTTAGAATATCTTCGACGAGTTATAATCTACGTCCATTAATAGAGACTCATTTTGATGTATTCTCTTGTACCACGAAGGAATGGTCTTTGTGGTACTGTTGGCTGGTAATATTGCCGTAATTATATCATTACGATAAAACTTATGCCTTTGTTAATTTCATTTTAAATAAACTCAATTTATGATTCCTGTAAAAATGTATACTTTTCACTATTTCTTATAACATTATACCTTAATTTTTGTCTATATTAATAGGGTTCCTAGACTAAGTACATAACGTTATGTCTAGATATTTTCATACACATATAAGATATGATACTATAACAGTCTCGTTTATGTTGGTACACGTGAACTGTGTGACTGTGAGTAATCAATATATTCTATATTTTAATATAAGTCATACTACATAGGCACATACAGCACACACAAACAGAATAGAATAGACAAATCGATTTTAGTCCCATCAAATTCCTTTGGTCTATGAATTGTGACTATTAGTTATGATGGAAACTACACCATATAAACATAAATCACACATCGCTAAGACGGATAAGGATTGCTAAGTCATCGTGATCATGACAAAAAAACATAGTAACGTCTTCATAAAATCGTATCGTAGTAAATAGAAAATCGTCTTATATAAATTGCATTAATATTATATACGTGTGATATAAATGTATAAAGTAAGTTTTGAATTCTTCCCGGGACGCCCGCGCCGCCGCCGTGGTGTAGAGGAACAATAGTAGGATCAACGAAGGGCGTCCATTGTCGCGAGGTGTCGGCTCCGAGCTCTAGGGGAAAAACGAAAGAAAGCGCGACTCGCGTTCAGGGCTGCACCCTTAAACGTATTTAAACTATGTTAGTAGTTTAAATACGTTTAAGGGTACAATTCAATATTTTTCAACAACGTAAATTTAACACAAAATTGAAAAAAAAAGCTGTAGCTATCAATATCAATCAGGAAAAATTATACACGCTAATATTTTCAATTAATACAATTAATTAAATTTATAAATAATGATTATATTAATCACTCGCTATTACATGATTTTTATTTGACCTAACATTATGTTTTAATGGTAATTTTATCTTTTGTTTATAGTAGTACAGAACATACATTATATAAAAGGCTGTGAGAGTGACGTTACATATATGAAAACATACTACTTTACGAAGTCAAACACGGAAAATAATTCACCTCGTGACACTTTGCCGCTAATTAACCACATTTAAATACGTAATTGAATATAATCACGAGAAAAACATTTCCACAACGACGGACCGTTACGAGACGAGAGTCGAGACATAATTCCAATAATTGGTTTAAAATTTCATATAATAAATAAAATGAATCACAGTGTGAGTAATACTTATATACATAAATTATGATTATTTTTTTTTATTGTATAGATAGGCTTTATTGTTTAGGTAGGCCGACGAGCATATTGGCCACCTGATGTTAAGTGGTCACCAACGACAATAGACAATGGCATAGTAAAAAAATTGTACTGCTCTTTTACAGTAGAATATCTGATGAGTGTGTGGTACCTACTCAAACGAGCTTGCACAAAACTCTACCACCGAGTAAGAAAAATATTAATAATTTTAGTTTCAGTTTGTCCCATTTCAATTTTCATCGTTAATGTTCTAATTTTAAACGTCAAGTAATCGTGCAATGGTCATTGACCGATTGAATGAATTTGAATTGCCATTATATTGGAATAGAGGCGCCTCGCTGTTTCACCCGTGTACAATTTGGATTATACAGCGACAAAATATGATATGTACCCTATGTATATATTAAAGTAGGTATATTAAATCAATACTGACAGCGTGGATATTAACCGCAGGTACTACTTCATTTGCTATGCCCAAAGATTAATAAGAAATAGCGATAAGACAAGCTTTTATACATCTTTGTTGTATATACTCTTTGTTGTGCGTTTATTATTATTTTAAAATTACATTTAGAATAGAAAATACTTTTTGATTTTATTATAGATATAGATATAACATATCCAAGTACTAGTACGCATTAACTGAATATTTTTTCCAGAAACAAACATAGATCAACATCTCATAGAATAAACGAGACTTGTCCAACTAACCTAGCCTTGGAAATTACCGGTCCCTTTTGAATAATATACTGTCTATATATTTTATGAGATTTTTAGAAAAATTGCGCATTATTTTACTTTTTTCATATTTCAGTTGACATGGTATTATTTTATTGTATTTTAATTTTTACTAACAAATGGAAAAAACTCATAATAACATCTCCGACATCACTTTCACGCAATGTTTGTTCTTCGTAGGTATAGCACTACGTTAAAATATTATTTTAAAATAATAAATTATTTGACAACCCTACCAACTTTCCTACTATTGTTATTACAAAATGACCCATCTCAATGTCGAACGATTCCCAGAATCGAATCCTCGCTCGCCTTCGAGTACCGTGACCAACAATTTCAACATTCAGGACAAATAAAAATTACATTTGATTGTTGTTTTGTTTTTTAATTATTTAGTTATTGAGTTTTGCTGGTATTTTCTCTGGCAAAGTTTAAATAATATTTTTTCACTAAGTAATGCCTCAAGCAGCACATAACGCTTCTAAGTCTGATATCTCAATGTCATATCGGATTGCAATCCCATCGGACTATAGAATATACAACTAAGTTTCCACATGTACACTTGAACTAAAAATTAGAATAAATCAATTAACTAACATAGCATAGGACGGTAGTGAGGTGAGACAGACCACCATGGCCGATATTTGGAAAAAGTATAAGTAGAAATCAATATAAATCATAATAAGTGAAGTCTGTGAAATAGAACATAAGTAGGTATTCAAAAATACCTGTGTTTGTATAGCTTGACTAGCTCTCTAAATGACAATACACAAATATGACTACTTATTAGAGCATCATTTTAGAATCGCTGGTATGAATAGTTAAGTATATATTTATTTTTTTATTCCTAACTTTGTTTCACCCGCAATCCTATATTTGATTCGGAAATAAAAGTAACATGTCACTTCGCGCTGTTCCATAAATAAAATTATCGCAATTCCATTGCATCGTTTCTACGTAAAAAATGTCAAACCGAGACTTTCGGATTTACAAAATTCTTGGTCGTAACCCTTAATATAATAATACCCGCTCTCGGATCGTTTCGATTCATTTCCGGCCTTAATATAACACATTGTTACCCTAACCTTAATATATATCGTAAACG
The DNA here is from genome assembly GCA_963151315.1 of Nymphalis c-album. Classification (NCBI taxonomy): domain Eukaryota; kingdom Metazoa; phylum Arthropoda; class Insecta; order Lepidoptera; family Nymphalidae; genus Nymphalis; species Nymphalis c-album. The sequence goes on along the minus strand of OY720602.1, from coordinate 1,211,173 downwards.
CTTTTGAACATTTTATAAAGGCTTATTTCTGACACCACGAATGAAACATGGCGTCTAACAAATGCGTACGCGCATTGATGTCAGGGGCCGTAAAAGAGCAGCGAGTCAAAATTCCAAATTAGTTTCGACCTTTAGTGTGAGACTACGAAGATAATCATATTAACGCTATACATTTATGCTTTTATGGGCTAAAAGCATTTTTGTTTTCCAATATGTTTCCAGTCTGCTAGTTCGTGTTTTATAACAAACATTTTAACCACTTATCAATATTGGTAAAATCTGGTATGAAGAAAACGTGAACCCCAAGGACAACTACTTTTTGACAACTGACACATAACGCAACTAGTAGCATGTAATCATACTTGGTGGTAGAGCTTTGTGCAAGCTCGTCTGGGTAGGTACCACCCACTCATCAGATATTCTACCGCAAAACAGCAGTACTTGTTATTGCTGTGTTCCGGTTTGAAGGGTGAGTAAGCCAGTGTAATTACAGGCACAAGGGACATAACATCTTAGTACCCAAGGTTGGTGGCGCATTGGCGATGTAAGAGATGGTTAACAGCTTTTACAACGCCAATGTCTATGGGCGTTGGTGACCACTTACCATCAGGTGGCCCATATGCTCGTCCGCCTTCCTATGCAATAAAAAAAAAAAAAAAAAAAAAAAATACAATGAATAGCAATGAAAATACTATTTGAACACAATTATAAAAAGTGAGCGCTAGAACTTAGAAGACTAGCCATACTTTTTAACCTCAAGCATTTTTTTTATTGCATAGGAAGGCTGACGAGCGCATGTGGGCCACCTGATGGTAAGTGGTCACCAACGCCCATAAACATTAGCGTTGTGAGAGATGTTACCAACACTTACATCGCCAATGCGCCACCAACCTTGGGAACTAAGATGTGACGTACCTTGTGCCTGTAATTACACTGGCTCACTCACCCTTCAAACTGGAACACAACAATAGCAAGTACTGCTGTTTTGCGATAAATTTTCTGATGAGTGGGTGGTACCTACCCAGACCAACTCGCACAAAGCCCTATCACCAAGTAAGACATGTGAGTGAGATAGCAATATATCAAAATATACTGGCACTGAATCAAGGTATGTATTACAAAGATGTAAATTAAATTATTGAGGTTATTAATTAAAAGTAATTTAATCATACAATAATAAAGATATAAATTATAAGTAATAAAAATTAGACACCAAAGAAAACCAATGGAAAATTCATTGACATGGAATACAAAACTCTTGGGCCAAACAAAAAATAGAAGTAAGCAATATTTTTAGTATGTACTATTAAGATTAAATTTATGGAAAGTGAATCTTTAATGTTATTCCAAGCAGTAGGAAACGGACTTAAAAAATAGTCATTTAGGTATATAGATAAAGAAATTAATAATATAAATTGTATTAATATAAAGTATGGTTTTGATAAGAACTCTACAGTAATCTATTAAATACAACAAAAGGGTGAACTTATGTCATATTATAGTTTAATTTGTTAAGCAGATGCTGTCTTCTTAATTTGTCTGTCAAATTAATAAAAACAGTAAGAGAAAACTGCATTTGACTTAATACACACTGAACAATGTGAATATGTACGGCAGATAATGTTCAAGGGATGTTGATTTGATTGACAATGGTGCCTCTATGTTGTCTATTATAATTATATTCATTTTCAAAATGTTTTGATAAGTACTCTGTTATCACTTATTTTAAAGAATGATGATTTATAATTTATTGGATGATATACCTTTGCATTTAAAAATAATAACAACTTAACTCATGCAAATGATGCTTGTAAACATGTTTAAAGAAAACATATTACGTAACACATTTTCAAATAAAATAGAATTGCAAGCTGTGTGCTTAATATCTTTTATATTTAAAAAAAAACTGCATGAGCTATTAAAGCTCGTGTTTTAAAGATTGTGTTTGTTTTGCAGCAATAACTGATTTGAGAGACAAAAATATGGTCAAAATATATTAAAATTATTTTATTGCTATTGAAAATGAAATTGGTGCCCTATAATGTGATGATATTTTTAAAAATTTAAATATGGTAATATGCATTTAACTGAAATTATCTTTTTTTTATTTGTTTACAAATAAAGCCGGTCGAGTTACATTATAAGATACTATGTTTTACTTGTAATCAAGATAAGGAATGCCATCTGTTGTCAAAAAAGCAAACTAAGCAACAAGAAAAATAAACTTGACAGCAATTAATTAAAAATTTATTTTTACGAATCATGAACTACTGTGAAAAATCAAAGTAAGAAAGCAGAAGAAACTAAGCTTAATTACAAAAATAAACTGATTTACATCGAAAATAGTACGAAAACAAAATAATGTTACTTATCTTTACAATGCTATACAATATTTTATAAGAATAAATTTTACTAAAATTATCACTTTAATATGTATATAATATGTTCCCAGAATATTTAAAATATGTAATTACTGAAGTAATTAATTCCATGTTTTGATTGTAAGACAACCCAATCATCTGTTATCTGCTTTGGAATGTCAGTGACTAACAAGATCATTATTGCAGTATGTTATTTGGTGACGAGTTACATATACTTAATGAAAACTTATATTCACTTACCCATTTTTCCTCAAGTATCTTTGAAAAACACGATTTTTCTCAAATTTAAACACAAACACCAAAAACATCACACAATGTCAGCCATTTTACTAACCTTGTAATCAATATTGCCATAACAAATTAAAATTTAAAACATGTATTATGTTGTTTTTTAAACTTACTATTAATTATGATAGTATAATAAGAAATCATTAATTTAATATACTAGGACAGCATTTTTTTACTATATTAGGTTTAGGGAAAATACGAATTGGTAATTACTTCTATAATAACTATTTCATAGAAAACTTACAACTTTATCAATATCCACACAGATTGTAATCCATTTTATCTTATTTTTTAAATAATACACTAGTAAATAATAAATGTCATTTTATTCATTTCAAACTGTTATAAAATAGTTTGTTGGTTTTTTATTTCTTCAATAATAGCAACATCACCAAAAGCGCAGGGAAATGTTGCCATAAAAAAATTGTTGTTATTCTTTTCTTGTTAACAGCTGTCAAAAAGGTACGGATTTGGTGCAAGTGCAAAGAAATCGAATTAAATCGAGCATTTATTCTTGACAATATTATTAGTGCTATGGTGAATTAATAAGTTAAGTGCTTGTTACACATAATTTACTTTATATTTCAGCTTCAAAATGGTACAGCGACTTACGTTTAGGCGACGTTTGTCGTACAACACCAAGTCAAACCAAAGGAGAATGTGAGTGATTTTCCATTATTTGTTAAATAACCCGTGCTCATTTTACGTCATTATAAGTAAAATCATTAGCATCAATATAAATTTTGTAGGATTCATTAGGATATTTTTTCAATAATTATACATAACCTCAAATTGTCGGCAATGAACTTCAGTTTTTTAAAAGTACATGTCAGATCTGAGTAATATTATTAAAGCAAAAATCATAATGTGAAACTAAGATTAATATGGTATTTTCAATTTAATTGGTTAATGTATACATTATTTAAATGAATTAAGAAAACCAGGATGCTTTTCCCCCTTATTAAATCATATTCATCTATTTGACGAGCCGGTTGGCGTGGTTGGTAAGACACTTGCCTTACACGCCGCAGGTCGTGGGTTCGATTCCCACACAGGGCAGACATTTATGTGCATGAACATATCTGTTTGTCCTGAGTATAGGTGTAATTTTATTTATATAAGTATGTATTTACAAAAAAAAAGTAGTATATGTAGTATATCAGTTGTCTGGTTACCATAGTACAAGCTCTGCTTAGTTTGGGATCAGATGGCTGTGTGTGAATAATGTCCCAGGATATTTATTATTATTATTGGTTATAGATATATTAAAGGTTTGATTTTCCCTTCTATTAATTTGCTAGTATAATTAACAGGCCAAATGGAAGTGTAATCCAAATGAAGTTTTGTTTGTTCAAATTCATTAAGAGATTTATTATCAATAACTAAGCAATATTTATTATTATTTTCAGTGTAAGAACTCCAGGTGGACGTCTTGTCTATCAGTATGTCAAGAAGCCCAAGAAGATCCCAAGATGTGGCCAGTGCAAAAGCAAACTCAGAGGCATTCAGCCTGCCAGACCTGCAGAGCGCTCAAGACTTTGCTACCGCAAGAAGACCGTGAAAAGAGTGTATGGTGGTGTACTCTGCCACAAGTGTGTTAAGCAGCGCATTGTGAGAGCTTTCTTAATTGAAGAACAAAAGATTGTTAAGGTTCTTAAGGCACAACAAGCGACTGTTAAGTCTGGCAAAAAGGCCGTAAAATGAACATTAGGGTGTAAATAAAATTATTAAAAAACTATCTTTGTTTTTATTTATATATACCTAATTATAATTTTGTTTAGAGTAATCAGAATTCTACAAACAAAGTGTTTTACCTAATTGAAAGATTTTTTTATCTAATTGAAAGTAAATATTAATATTTTTTCGTTTAAATTAATTAGTTAGCTATAGACATTGGCCATTTTCAACTTGAAATAATTAAGAAAATGTTATGCCCTAGTGTTAGGTATAAAGTAAATGAATGAGAAGATGGAATAGTAATAAGGCTGGCAACGCACCTGCAAGTCCTCGGATGTTGCAGATGTCCATGGGCGGTGGTAGTCACTTTCCATCAGGTGAGCCTCCTGCTCGTTTGCCCCCTCTTTATATAAAAAAAAAAGTAAATAAAGAATAGTAATAGTATGTCAATAAGGTCCTCCTGATAGATTTAGGCCACGGCGGCCAATCTCAAGAGAGATTAGCCAACTGCGCAAGAGATTATAGTGCGCAAACACAGGTGCACCTTTTTTCTTTACCTCTCATAATCTTATGGGACGGCAATCGGACACGACCGGCAGGGCCGTCTTCTCGTTTGGGCACTCTGGGCAAGTGCCCAAGGCACCACAATCGAAGGGGTCCCGGCCTAAGCAAAATAACTGATTTGCACTACATACGATTTAGAATAAATTTTCAAGTTCCAAAGTAAAGTCGCAACTAAGCTATAATATTATGTATCTCGTAGTTAAAAGAAGAAGTTATTTCCGTAATTAAGAATAAACTGTAACCACTAAAATTTAATACAGGGCCTATCAAACGCCGCTCGTATAAAGACAAAAATGTTGAGTCTCGTATACACAGGGGCCCCGAGATTCTAATGTGCCCAGGGCCTCCTATAGGTTCATGTTGGCCCTAACGACCGGAAAGAGTTCAGGCGCAGGACCAACGGCTTAGCGTGTTTTCCGAAGCATGGGAGTGTACACACTTCCAGACTCCGGGCGGCTACTGAGAATTTTCTGACAGAAAAACCGAATAACTATGTATTGGCCCTACCTGGGAATTGAACCCAGGACCACCGGGTCTGCGGCCTTATGTCTAGCCACTTTTTTTTTTGTTTTTTTCATGGGGAAATCCATCATGGATACCCTCCATATGTGATGTAACTTGATGGAGGGTTATGTCGGACTTTTTAGTCGGTAGGACTAAAACCACCACGGTACCCTTCCCGTCTTAAGGGGAGCGCCACGTGATCGCTTGCGCATGCTACCGTGAAAATATATCTAGCCACTAGACCAGCGGTCCTCAACCTTTTTTTTATAGGGGCCACAAGCACTTGTTATTCATGGTGTCGCGGGCCGCAAACTAAAAATATTTTGATAATAATTTCTTAGGTTTTGATAGGGAATTGAGAATGTTACCTAATTTTGTTTATAAGCTCTCCATATTATCTGTCAAAAATAAAAAAATACAAGTGAAAGAATTACTTCGATACATCAATTAGTTTCCGATTTATAGAAGTAAACGTGTGAAGCGGACTCGTACTCGGTGTGACGTCATTTTACAACACTCGCTCAGTCCACTCGCGCTCTAAGCCCGGTGTCGTCTTTCGTTTCATTAGAAATTATAAATACTTTTAAAAATTTCCAATCCAAATACTAGGAAATCATGTGTTGTGCCGAAATGTACAAATACAACCACCATTGCGCTTGACAAATAGTTTTTTATCGTTCCTAAGAACGTCCAAATGCGAAAAAAAAAGCTACGAAGAGGTTCGATACATTTGGAGATAAAAGAACAGTTTATTGTTGTAAAGACCATTTTGACGTAAGTACCTATAGTCTATACTGATAGTCTTTAATGTAAGTACATAATAATGTAGTTTGCATTTATTTATTACTTACGTATAAAAATAAAATCAAGTCAGATTTGCATAATCTGTGGTGTCAGAACTTTTAGGTTTACCGTTATGTTTATACATAGATATTATTATAATATTTTGAGAACAGTTTAATTGTTTTGCGATGTCCTTTGTTTTCTACTATACTAGACTTTGCCTACTGCTCTGCTTGAGTAAAAATCTGATTTATGATATATAATTATGTTTTGTTTTAGATTGAGAATGTTATGGAAAACTATTTAATATAAGATGGTTGGGATAAGAATTAAAATGAAATGTTGGTAATAATGATCAGTATTTAGAAATATAAAAAAGTAAGGGAGTGCAAGTAAAGCTGAAAGCTAAAAGTGTCCATAAATCAACCATGACTTGAAATAGTAGTCTTGTTAATAATATTTTAAAAACGAGAGATTTATTTCATTAAACGAATATTAACACTATTAACGTAATGAGCGTATGAAAACTAAACAAAATACTGCGCAAGCTCCTTAGCCACTGACGACTGACCTACTGTCACCGCTGGCGACTTGCTACAAAGCGTAGCGTTGTAAAGTGACGTCACATGCGGTCACGTGACCGTTAGCGGGATTCTATATATATCGTAAGTTTAAATGCCTGTAAAATCAAAACTAAATAAATCGGACATCGCGCCAGAACTCAAAATTCCATCCTCACCACCTCGATGTCTGGAAGTCCACAACAGCCCGTTTTCTAAGGCATTTCCTGCCTCGTACAATCACTCTGTGAAACCAGCTTTCGCCGGCGACTTTTCCGAACCGATACGACATGAAAACCTTCAAGAAGAGAGCGTACTCTTTCCTCAAAGGCCGGCAACGCACCTGCAAGTCCTCGGATGTTGCAGATGTCCATGGGCGGTGGTAGTCACTCTCCATCAGGTGAGCCTCCTGCTCGTTTGCCCCCTCTTTATATAAAAAAAAACTAATAGTATTTTTGATTACAACAAAAAATAGTGTATTTGTATACATATAAGCTTTACTGTAACAAACTTTCAACCGATTTGGCATTACCTATTAACATTCTTAATTGTTATAAATAGATTTAAACAACTAAAATCGGTGATATTGCGTATATCTTAACATTTTTTTTATAGTCTTCTGATGATTCAAATACTTTGCAGTATTCGTGGATACAAAAGTTGTGTAATTCAAATAATTTAGGTGTTAAAAAAAAACCTTTGAAAAGAGGATGAAAATTTGATCCCACCTCCAATAGCGACGTGTATATGTGTACACGTGATACATCGTTGGATAGATATTTTTAAGCTAAATAAAAACTCAGTTTTAAATAGACGAGACGGTTGGCGTGGTTAGTAAAATACACGACTTTCACGCCGCAGGTCGATGGTTCGAGTCCCACCCAGGACAGACATTTGTTTGCCTGTCTGTTTGTCCTGAGTGGGTGTAATTATTATCTATATTAGTATTTATTTACAAAAGAAAAGTAGTGTATATAAGTATATCAATTGTCTGGTTTCCATAGAACGAGCTCTGAAGAGTATTTGTTTAGCTTAAAAATACATATGTATTACAAGTCGCTATTGGAGGTGGGACCAAAGTTCATACAAATCCTGGCATCATCCCTTAAAATAGTTCAAAATAAAGTAGCACCAAGTGTGCCAACCACAAAAGCCTTGCGGGTCACATGCGGCCCGCGGGCCGCAGGTTGAGTATCGCTGCAGTTTCGAACAATGCGGCATTTTTTTTTTATGTAAGAAGGACCAAAAGAGCAAGAGGCTCACCTGATGAAAAATGACTACTACCGGCCATGGACATGTGCGACATTCGAGGACTTGCCGATGCTTAGCCGGCCTTTGGTTATAGAATAAAAGATGCTATACTTCCTTAGAGAAAAGAATAATATTTTTTTTACAACTTTCAATGTTTTATCTGTACAACTACTATCTATAATCCTATATTTTATCTGTGGTCAAAGTCAAAATAAAATTACTTGATTGAAGTGAAGAATACACAATATTGTGAAATAAAATTTTAATTAGGTACAAATCTTAATATATATTTATTTTAGCAACTATTTTCAAACTGTGATATACTATTAATTAATTCAATATGTCAAATCCCTGGAAGAAAGTTTCTGTGCCTTGCGATACACAAAACTTGTCCGACATTATGTCGGAGGAATATGCTAAGGGTCTGCAGGTTAAAGAGGAGATAAAATTTGCAGAGCAAATATCAGATAATGTCTGTGCAGAATCTACCGAACTGTCACCTAGTATTCTGAGACAAATAGAGGAGTCTAATGTGAAAGAGTATTGCGATTCAGATGCTATTATTGCAAAAGTTTTGCAATGTCAGTTCGACAAAGAATATGATGACGAAATAAAAAGAGTTGAAAAAAAGCGAAACGGAGATGCTAAGGTGTCTGTATCTTTTGATAATTATCGCAATGTTCCTGAACATTTAGTATACGACTCTGAATCTGACGATGAGGACCTTGGGCTCGCTCATAAAAAGGATTGGGATCGATTTGAAACAAACGAAAAAGAATTCGCCAGTCTTCCCAAGCGTGGATATGTTATGAAAGATGGTGAAATGGTCACCAAACATGACAGTACTATTAATGGGAGGAGAAATGCTTGCAAAGTTATGGCATTTCCACCTGAAGTATGCACAGGTGATGGTGCTGGTTTTGACATGAAACTATCAAATTCTGTGTTCAACCAATTGAAAGAACATACCCGTTGGAACCAAGCTCGTAAACACAAGATGTTGGACAGAAAAGAGAGCCAAGCCACTGCCGAAATGGGTCTTGATGAGGCGACAAGACTTATTCTTTTTAAGCTTATTAATAATGGGATGTTAGAAGACATCAATGGAGTCATATCAACTGGTAAAGAATCAGTGGTTTTGCATGCCAATAGTGACCAGTCTTACCCAGAGATGGTTTTACCTAAAGAATGTGCAATCAAGGTCTTTAAGACTACTCTAAATGAGTTCAAAACTCGTGACAAATATATTGAAGCTGACTACAGATTTAAGGATAGGTTTTCTAAGCAGAATCCAAGAAAAATTGTACATATGTGGGCTGAGAAAGAGATGCACAACATGATGAGAATACAAAAGATAGGTTTGAACTGCCCTGAAATGGTTTGTTTGAAAAAGCATATTCTTGTGATGTCTTTTATTGGTAAAGATAATAAACCAGCACCAAAACTGAGAGATGTTATTATGAAGCCAGAAAAGTGGCCCAGTGTTTACAAAGAAGTTTTAGAGGCCATGCATAAATTATACAATGTGGGGCACTTAGTGCATGCTGATTTGTCTGAATACAATATCCTTTGGTGGGAAAATAAATGTTGGTTTATAGATGTCTCCCAGTCAGTGCAGCCAGATCATCCTAATGGCCTTGAATTTCTCTTGAGAGATTGCCGTAATATTATTAATGTAAGTAATTAACATTTTATGCTATTGAACACTTATAATTTGAATTTTTTTTTATTGATTTTTTTTTTGCAGTTCTTTGAAAGGAAAGGAGTTCCAGACATCATTTCAGCTGAAGATTTATTCAAGTCCATCACTGGTTTTGAAGAGGTTGATGTCAATATGTTGGAAGGTGTGCATACCACCTACAATTCCTTGTCATTACGTTTCGAGATTGCACCAGATGACAACAGGAATATTAGCTATCCATTTGAGTATTGCTGGCAAAAAACTAGTGAAAATAAGAAAGAAAAAAGTGACAATAGCGATGAGGAAGATGATGAATTTGATGAAATGTGGTCTCATTCTAAACAAAGTGAAATTGTTGATATTTCTGCCAACTTTGGCAATGAACTCAAGGTCGACGATTGTCTGATTGATAAAAAAGTCAACTTTGGAGAAGTAATAGATGTTGCTATACTCAAAAATCATGGGGATAAAATTAATAGTAACATAGATAAAAAATCTTAATAGTTTCATCAATAATGTATCCTGAAATAAAATATAAAGTGTTGTATTTTAGAAACACTTTAAGAGAGAAGAAAAATGGTGCATAAAAGTAGAAAAACCAAAAAAAGGAAGTGGTATCAAATAAAACGGCTGAAAGATTTCGAGTTTTTTATTATATCCACAAATTCTTAAGGTTTCTTGTTAATATTCTAATTATAAATAAATAAAGCTTACGGTAATTTAAAAATATAAACTTGCAAGCTTAAAGTTTTATTTGCAAATCAATAAATAAAATAATATCACAATAATAAAAAAAAATGCTTTTAAGTCACATAAAAAATGTCCTAGTTATTCAGACTTCTTTTCAATAATAGTTTGCAGCAACTCACTCTGTTCCATAGTAAAATATGGTTTAGTATCTGTAGCTACACTGATGAGAGACTGTTGGTCCATACAGCTGCTAGAGATAATAATAGACTGAAGTTTTAATCTTAAATCAATGTTGAATGGAATGGCTGGAAAAAATAATGTATTTAATAATTTATTACAAATGTAAATATAAATTTGCTACAAAGATTTAAATGTGTATAAATTGTATTCATTTAATAATTACCATCACTATCTTCATCATATAGCAAATTATCAAATAGCTGTTTCAATGATTCAGATTTTGTATCCTCATCAGGATCTACTAAAATGACCAAAAGAACTCTGCTGACTTGTAACCTAAAAATGACAAAAGTCAATTGCTACAAATATTTACCAGACAGCCAATACCAAAATCTAGTCAAATTCATTATATAAATATAAAAAATAACAAATTACAGTGCCAACACTATACAAGATTATATTGTCTTGGTTCAGTAGAATAGGACCAGCTTATGTCTCCCTCCTCATCATAACATAATAATGGTAATGGGAAACAGTAACCGGAGATCATGAAATGGGTAATTTTGTTATTTATCTATTATACATATAATGTTGTTTATTAAACACTTGTGGTTGAGGAGAAATTTAGTAAAAATATTTCTCACAAACAAAAAATAGAATGCTGTTAATGTAATTAAAAAAGGAAAATTACTTTTAGCTCATACCCAAAAACTGTTCAACTTACTCTGTCAAAATACCATCAGGAATGTAAAAATTGGAATCACAAACTTTGTTTGCTGTCTCCAATGCTATATCATATTTGCCTAAAATTGTAACAACTAGATTAATTTAGAAAATAAGTTAGTGTATTTGGAAAAAAATTAAGTAATTTAACTTTGTTATTTAATATAAAGCAGTTTTGAACCATACCACACTTAATGAGTAAGTTCACCAAATTCTTCATACACATTAATTTCATTGTGCTATCTTCAATTATTTCAACTGCTTGTTCATAATAGAATAAGGCTTCATGTTTATGGTCCAGTTCTATAAGCTCATTGGCCAATTCTAACAATATTGAAGTGCGGATTGGAGACTTTGCTGGATATTTTGTCAGAGCTTGCATGTAGCAACCTATACCCGCCTGAAATATAGTTAGGAAATATGGCAGTGTCTGATTAACATTTTTATATTTATTTGTATTAATGTTTAAAAGTTAAATTTAAAAATAGATTGGTTATATAAGTATATATACTTAAAGCCTAGATATACATAAATCTTAAGTTAATTTACAAATAAATTAGATAATTCGATTATTTGTACAAAAAATTATGAGACTATGAAGTCTTATCATGTAATATATTTTTTTATTGTATAGGAAGGTGGACGAGCATATGGGCCACCTGATGGTAAGTGGTCACCATCGCCCATAGACAATGGCATTGTAAGAAATGTTAACCATCGCTTACATCACCAATGCGCCACCAACCTTGGGAACTAAGATGTTATGTCCCTTGTGCAATTACAGTGGCTCACTCACCCTTCAAACCGGAACACAGCAATACAAAGTACTGCTGTTTTGCGGCAGAATATCTGATGAGTGGGTGGTACCTACCCAGACGAGCTTGCACAAAGCTCTACCACCAAGTAAGTGGTTCAACACTTCTTAATTGTAGTATCTTATGAGTCAAAGAAAGCTTCAGCATGTTTATAAATATAAATAATACAACACCTTAAAACCTATTGAATTTCGTAAATTAAATAAAAAAAGTTATGAAGCCAATTAACCTCCAAGTTCTCTCTATCTGGACTGTAAAATTTCAATGCTGCTAACTTTTTTTCAGCTTTCATAAATTGTCTTGCTGCGGCAATATATTGTTCAGCTTCACCAAGGAAATTTCCAGCGGACGCCTCACACTTTGCTGCGCCAATGTATGTTTGCCCCGCAAACGCAGGCTGCTCTAAGTGCTCACATTGTATCGCGAGAGCTATGAATTCATTTGTCGCTTCAGAAATATTAGGTTTACGCATAAACCTCCTGTAAATGTAAAGTATGCAAACATCATAAAAAATATTAAATTATAACACTACTACAACTCTTGATATTACTTTTTCAGCTTCGTGTTAATATTGATGTATTGTTCATTGAAACTAGCACTTAAATCTGTAGCCATTATAATAAATCGAATGTGAAGTAATTCGTATTTTGTATAACAAGTAACAAGTTATAAACTGAAAAAAAAACAATTTAGATTTTATTTGTTGTCATTGATTTGACAAGTTAAACTGACACTTGACGAAGGATGTGATGTTGATCACGGTCTTGTATCCGACCGTGATGTTGATCGAAGTGTTGATATTATTTTATTTCAACAAATCGATTATTTTGAACGATAATATCGATAGTATAATGGTGTAAATGTGGTTTATAATTACACAGCTCACATACTTTAAAAATGAGTTAAATATTATTGGATTTGATTATATAGTTTATAGTAAATTATTTTAGTTGTTTAATTAAAATTATTTGGTTTGGTAAGCTCTACAAGAGCGATTCAAAATTATTTCTTAGTATATATTAAATTTTAAGTAGTAAATACACTGTATGTAGTCCAAAACCTAGTCTAGACTTCAAAGTTTATTGAACCTCATATTGATTGGCCTAATTTATTTAAAAAAAATACTTTATTACCGTCATGGGGTCATATTTGAAAATTGTATTATTTAGAAAAAAATAACCTTTAATCACAGATTTGTTATTATTGATTGTTGCTATTCCTTATCAAATTACAAAAACTCTATTGAATAATAACAGAATAATAATTGACAACACCGATATTGATATCCATTATCTACTGCACGACCAACTGAAGTCTGACAACAAACTTGAAAATATTCAATAGTTGTCAAATTTAGTTATACCCTGACGTGTCGTTGAAACAAATATTGTATTGGATTTTAAATATATCGATATGTTTCACTTAGAATAAAAAATAAAACGATAGTTAACAGTTGGAGACACAAAAACGTACAAAATGGATTTCCTAAAAAGTGGACTGAAAACAGTTCTAGGCGCACCTGAACCTGGACACCAGCCGTCGGTTGCTGAAACGGTGACGATTTTCAGATATTTTCAGTATTAAGAATTAATTGACCTATTTATAAACTTAGCACTCAGTGAATAGATCTCAGGATTTCACGACGTGGGTGTGGATGGTATTTTGTGTGACATTTTGCAGATATTTGTCTAAGTAATAGAATGTGATGATTTAACTAGTTTTCAAATATATTTTTAAATGAAACTGTTTTAGTGCGTTAGTTAAGTAAATTATAACAACTGTAAATATATAATAAACAAATGAATTTAGTATCTGCCAATTTTCGTCCAACTTATGTAAAATTTAATAACTATAAAAAAATGTATTACTTTATAATGCATCTAAAAGAGTAAGAACTGGGACATCTATTCTTTGCCTTACATGGTGTGTTTAAAGGGCTCCAGAAAGTTTGGCTCAAAGCAGATTTAACAGCAGATGTGATCAACCCAGACCCATTAAATTGTCTCCATGCAACTTGAAAAGACTTTCTCATCAAATTGGTCTGGTCCACAATTATCAGAAGTTAGATCTTTTAGTCTGTTTAGATACCTCCATCCAGTTTGTCTTATAGTGTATCTACTTATATATATTACTTAGATAGATATTACTTAGATAAATCTGGTAAATAACTTTCTATAAACAAAATCTTATAATAATTAATTGTATTTTAATATTTTAACAGGTGGAAAGACTAGTGGAACGAGCAAGTAATTCTACTTTGCTTGAAGATCGCAGAGATGCTTGCAGAGCATTAAAGGCCATGTCCAGGAAGTATAGGCTTGAAGTTGGGGCTCAGGGCATTGACACATTGAGACAGGTAAAATAAAAAATATAATTATATATATATAATTAAACTTATATATGAGTTCAGTGCAATCTTTATTACCAGTTACATTTAATGTTTATATGATGAAGTTATTTGCTTGCTTGTAAAATCATATCTAGACGAGACAAGCATATGGGCCTCCTGATGGTAATTGATGACCAACACTCTTGACAACCCAGACGAGCTTGCACAAAACTCTACCACCAAGTAAACTTGTCTGAATGGGTAACACCCACTAATTACACCACTATTATTCTATCGCAAAACAGCAGTACTTGGTGTTTATTCCGATTTGAAGTGTGAGTGAGCCAATGTCATTACAGGCACAAGGGACTTAGCATCTTCACGCAAGGTTAACTTTAATTACAATGCCAATGTCTATGGTGACCATTTAACACCAGGTAGACCATATGCTCATCCGCCTACCTATTCTAAATAAAAATTGCACATTATGTATATATAATTATAACAATATCTTACAAAAGTGGTCTTTGTTTGGTTTCAGTTGCTTAATATACAATTTTATGTTTATAGATTTTAGAACTTGACAAAGCTGATAATGAAACAGTTAATTATGCACTCGACACTCTCAACAACATTGTGTCACCTTTACCATTTGAAGAGGAGCAGGAGAAGCCACACGTACCAATGAATATTGGTGATCAGTTCACAGAAATGTTTATAAAGGATCCTCATAATATACAACTACTTTTAGACCTCTTGGATGAATATGATTTTAGGGTCCGTCTCTCTACTGTGCAGCTTTTAATCTCTTTGTTAACCAATAGGACTAAAGATATACAAGAAATAATTCTCGACAAACCAATGGGTGTATCTAAAATGATGGATCTTCTAGGAGATAGTAGGGAAGTGATCAGAAACGAGACTCTACTATTACTTCTCAAATTGACGAAGGGCAATGCCAATATACAGAAAATCGTAGCTTTCGAAAACGCTTTCGATAGACTCTTCGAAATATTGAACAGCGAAGGTTACTCTGATGGTGGGATAATAGTTGAGGATTGTCTTTTGCTTATGCTGAATTTGTTGAAAAATAACAGCAGTAACATAAATTTTTTCAAAGAGGGTAGTTACATACAGAAGATGCTTCCCATGTTCAACATCCCTGACAACTCGGAAGAAGCCGGCTGGTCTCCTCAGAAGGTGTCGAACGTGCACTGCATGCTGCAACTGATCCGGTCGTTGGTATCTCCGAGCAACTCCGCCCAGATCGTATCGAGCTGTCAAAAGATTATGAACAATGTTGGCCTGTTAAATGCGCTGTGTAATATTCTAATGGCAAGCGGCGTCCCGGCGGATATTTTGACGGAAACTATAAACACAGTGGGCGAAGTGGTCAGGGGAGACGCGACCAACCAGCAGTACATCGGGACGGTGATCGCGCCCTCGTGCCCGCCGCGACCCGCCATCATAGTGCTGCTCATGTCGATGGTCAACGAAAAGCAACCGTTTTCTCTAAGGTATGAGTAAAACTATCTGAAATTAACAAATTAAGGTGCCTTAGATTTAAATTCCATTAAAACATATTTTTTTTCATTTACGAGATTATTTTAATTGAAGATTGTGGTACATAGTTGAAAATTTTAAACTGAATAACTTTGACTTATTATTTGATTAATTTTCTATAAATCTTAAATATTCTATTATATTATACATTTATAGCCAAAATATGTTGTTTTAAAAAAAAAGATGTGCTGTGCTCTACTGCTTCCAATGCTACCTCTACCGCAACGAGATCGGCCAAGCGAACCTGGTGCAAACTCTCCTACCGTCTTCTACGGACGTGTCCAGCCTCACCAGCGGGCAGATCCTTTGCGGAGGCCTCTTCTCGTCCGACCTCCTCTCCAACTGGTTCTCAGCGGTCGCCCTCAAGCACGCTCTCATCGACAACCCGACTCAGAAAGAGCAGCTGTTGAGGGTGCTACTCGCTACCAACATAGGAAGTACGCCTATATCGTTGTTACACCAGTGCGCGTTGTTGTTGCAGCAAACTACCAAGTTACAGTCAAAGGTAAGTGATAGCGACCCATTAACTCATAAAGTTCGTTACACTTAACGATTGGCCGGGTGTGGCAGGCGGCGCTGCTGATGCTGCTGGCGCAGTGGACGGCGCAGTGCCCGGCCGCCGTGGGCGCCTTCCTGCGCGCCAGCGGCGCCGTGGCGTGCCTCGTCAACCACACGAGCTGCAACGAGCACGACGACAACGACTGCCTGCTGCAAGGTGAGCGCGCTGACCGTATGCGATCTGCGATGTGATTACAGTTTTGTCTGTATTCATAAGTTATGTGCGTTGTTCTTAGAGGCGACGCATTATGCTATGTGGACGTTATTATTAGTCCAATTATTAGTTTTGTAACATAGAAGCCCAAAGTCATCATCACATTCCCAAATGCTCTAAATGAAAATGCTAGTCAATATGTATTATGAACGAACTGATCCATTTTGAGGTCTGTCGGCGTTCCTGCTGGCCATCTGCATCCACTTCAACGACGACTCGGTGCCGAGCCACTCGAAGGAGTCGCTGCGCCAGCTGCTGGTGAAGCGCGTGGGGCTGGAGACGTTCACGGCCAAGCTGTCCGAGGTGTCGCGCCACGAGCTCTACAACCGCGCCGCCAAGCACCCGCAGCTGCGCGTCACCTCGGCCGCAGACGTGCTCATCGACTACGAGTTCTGCAAACTCTTTAAGAGTTTGGAAGGTGCACTAATGTTCTTCTGAACTAAGTTTAGATGATTAACAAACTTACAACAAACTAAAAAATATATATATAATTAAATTTATATTGATTAATAAATAAAAGGGCAGGTCGTATTATTCGCACTGCTCGCTATGGTTTTACTCCCGTTACTGTTTTCTAATAAGGATTCGTTATTCCAGGTGTTCTGATCCAGAGTGTGGTGGGCAAACAGGATAACGGAACAAACGACGAACGTCAGTCGTCCGAAGTGGACTTGGAGCAGTACAAGCAGGTGATTCGCTTGCAGGACACGCGTCTCAGCGAGCTGCTGCAACAGCTGGAGGTGCTGGCGGTGCAAGCCGCCAATTTACAGGTACATATTATAACTACACATAACATAGCGATATTTTATACCTCTACATCATCCTTTTTGAATTAAAAATCCTTTTACATTTACAATATAGTATATAAAATGTATATATATTTTTGAAATTAAACATACATTTTTTTACTATTCTATTTTGAGTTAAAAGTTTTTAAGTTAAAGGGCTTATTTGTTTTAATATCAAATCAACCAAATTAAAAGGAAATGCATTATATAATCCATTTTTTGAGAATTTTCATTTCATTCATGGACACCCAATATTGATACATTAAATACTTCAAAGATATGATGAGTATATAAATATTGCAGAAAATATTACTTTATGTTTAATATTCATTTATTTATTAGACAACTTTATTTTCCAGAGCGCATTAAACGATTCTCAATCAGCCAACTCACTTCTCAAGGATGAGAACACGATACTCAAAGCCCAAGTATCTGCTAACATGTCGCCACAATCACACCCGAACCCGGTTCAACCACCAGACCCTAAAGTTGGAGAGTATCAGATCAGGATACAACAGCTCACGGATCAAGTGACACGGTTGACCACAGAGCTTAATTTAGCTAGAGAATGTCAGCAGAATTCAGCTGAGGAACTAGAGAAATTAAAGAAAGATCAAGAGGATCTGTTGGAATTGGTCGCTGATCAGGTGTGTTGATAATTATTTTTTATTTCTTAAACGTATTTTTTTTTTTGTAATATAAACGTAATAGACTAATAAATAATATTCATGAACCATAGCTACCCTACTAACTAATTATTCATGATTGTTGTAAAGGTTTTGCCATTCCTGATTAAAACTTTAGACATATGGTACTTAAATAGTGTTTTAGCTGAGTTTTGCCTTTAAAAAATATGTCCTTTTTTCGATACAAAATTGCAGAACAAAGATTTAATCAATTTTTATTTAATTTAAAATAAAATCATATTTATTGCATAAAATATCGTTTGAAAACTTAGCTGCGTAGTAAGAAATGACCTTACTCACTATTGGCGCCAACTGATGACACGAAACGAAACTCCTCTTTAATGTGATATATATGGTAACTATTTTTGTATAATGTTTTTTATTTCTTACAGGACTCAAAACTTCAAGAATATCACAAGAAACTATTAAAAGCGGGCTGTTCTTTCGATGAAGACAATGTCATAGAACCCGGAGATGACTCACGTTGAGCTTTCTTCTATGTTGTGTTGCCAGATGTGAATAATGGGCTAAAAATAAGATTAAAGCTGAGTGTTATAAAATGTACGCATTTCGCTTGATACCCATTTTTGAATTCCAATCAATATACTTATGTTAAATAATTGCCAGGTTACTGTTGTGAGATGCTTATTTTGTTGTTTTATTTCTAGTCTTAAATAGCCTATATTTTCAATGAAGATACATTAGTTAATTTAAAAAAAAACAACACTACAGGTTTTGATTAATTTCTATAAAAATAATGTAGACTAATTTTTTATCCGTCCTTTATTGGACCAATAATAAAGTTGCTTTTGTCTCAAACAATACACAATTTCAAATTGAAATGTATGTATTATTTTTTAATGATGATAATATTCATAAAGAAAAATGACAAAACATTGTATGTAGTTTAAAATGTTTGAGTTATACTCAAATCACAAGAGTTATTAATTATGTGTAAATGGAATAGTTTATGTAACAAGTATATAATATCATGTAAGAAGTGTATAATATGTAATATCAATAAAAAAAATCAATTAATAAATAATTTATTGTATAGATTTTTTTATTTGACAATGAGGAACTTGATGAGTGACTATTACACAATTAGAGATATTAGTCATGTCAGGCCAGAAATTTCATTCTCCTTGCTGTAAAGATGCATTAATTTATCTAACCATGGCATTGCCCATTTATTTATTTTGGGCCATGTAATGGTAAGTGGTTAAACCGTAACAATAATAAGTATTGGTATTTATTTATTTTTCTCTCGCAAGAAAAACTTCTTTACGCGTTTGCTATGGGACAAATAATAATTTCTGACGTAATTAAAGTTCAATTTCCAGCAACTACTTAAGTTTATAGGGATTTGCAAATCGAAAGTCAAGGCGGCTCGGCAACTTATGTTTGGCTAACGCAAAAATAAATCTGATTCATGATTCCACTGATACACCGAAAAGTGCACCGCTTACACGGGTTCTAATAGACAGATTAGAGATAGCATCACTATTTCTGTGCTTATAATTGTACTCTTGTTTCATTCAATAAATTAATTATATTTTTTTATTATTGAGCCGTTGTATTATCTTAACCGGTGATCGTGGGTTCAAACCCGGGCAGGCGCCACTGAATTTTCAAGTGCTTAATTTGTGTTTATAATTAATCTCATGCTTGACAGTGAAGGAAAACATCGTAAGGACTACATGCAGGTTATGTGTCAAATTTTACTTATAATTCTGCCGCATGTGAATTCCACCAATCGCATTGGAGCAGGGTGGTGGAATAAGCTCTAAACCTTCTCCTCAAAAAAGGAGAAGAGGCCTTAGCTCAGCAGTGGGACATTCACAGGCTGTTACTTTACTTTACCTTTTATTATTGAAGGGTTCACAAGGGTATAGAAAAAAAATAACCGAACCAAATTATATGACATCAGAAATTTATTATCATATGAACAGAAGCTTAGCGTGAATTTAAGTATCTACCTACAATTTTCTAGCTAGAGTATATGACAGTCTCTCATCAGAATTATACAGATATACATTTAATATTAACAAAATTAACATAGTTTACTATTAAGAACAGTAGTGACTATACAAAGACAAACTTATTAACTAAACATTCATATAATTACTGATATATGGCCTTACTTACAAACATTTAGTTGTCTTCTTCTTTATAACGTGAAATCATCAATGATAGAAAGAGACAATAAGCAACGTTATAAGTAAAGCCATAAATTTATATTTCTACTGAGCAGGGATTGGTGAAGGTCATGTTACAAATCATACATAATTTAAAAATGGCTGACAAGATTTCATCTTACCTCAAAAACAGAGCGAGTTAACATTAGTGTAGGCAAACTGGCATACAGGATGTCTGTTTACCAACCATAGACATTGGAAGATAACCAACCTCAATAACTGAGATGGATTAACCCTCTCACCCTTGAATGAGTTGATAACTGACCCGGACTGGATTTTATACAGCCCCACCACCTCGTACAATTCCACTATCTATGTGTAGCTTCTCTTTCTTGTATTAATGAGCTACATACCGATATGATTATAAGAGCAGTATTCGCCCAGAAGTGGGATACTTAACCTTTGAAGTATAAAAGCCGCCTATAAAGACTACATTATTGAGACAAACAAAGTGTTATAACTCATTACCACCTTGAATACCTGATATTTCTAGAAAATAGTATTAATAGATATGAGCCCTTTATTAATTTTTAATATAGTTCCAATCCCTGCCGCTAGTCACCTAGGATGCGAATTTAAAAGATTACTTATCTATGGATACACATATCTATGGCCACAAATACATTAGGCCTTCAAAATTTAAATCGGATTATTGATTACTTTATGTATAGCTATGAATATAATATGGAATTTACTAAAAAGATAGTTAAAAATAAATGAATAAATAACCTTAAAATTATTTTTTAACAACAAATTAACGAATTGAAAAATATTTTTATACATTTCTTTACACCGTTGACAGACAGCTCCGGATGTTTCACTGGATGTGTTGGAAATTTTTCAATTTCGGAATTTGAGTTTTCATAATTACAGTTTACACTGTGTGATTTAACTGTAACTTTTCGTATAAAATATTACACCTAGAATATGAAATCTTTATGTTTATAAGTAAATAAATTGACTAAGAAATAAAATTGAAACTAATAATACAAAAAACAAAAACTAATGCTAACGATCACAGATAAACAATAAAAAATTCTTACATCTAATGTCAATAAAGTGATTAAAATGTCATTATTGACACTTAGTAAATACAGTGAGTCGATTAAAAATAAAACTTAACAATGGAACTAGTTTCCTTAAATATTATAATATTTTCAACTTATCAAGATTAAGGAGATCGCATCGCAGCGCGCTCGGCGCGACGACTTATGTCATTCGCAGCGACTTCAGATTATATTTAATTGAAAGAGCGGTAACATAAAATTTCGATCCGACTGAGTAATTATTTATCATCATGAAGTAAAATATTTTATACGCGTAGCAGTTTCGTCGGAATCCAATCGGCTCGTCTACACGGAGAACAGCCACCGCAGACACATGCGCTCGTCGCGGTTGAGCACGACGTTCATGAGGTTCTCGAGCCGGCGGAACATGTAGACGAAGTAGACCGCCGTCATGGTGGTGACGCAGCCCGCCACGAGCCCGACGCCGAAGCTGGCGAGCGGGCCCAGCGAGCGCTCGGCGGGCGCGCGCACGCAGGCCAGCGGCGCCGCGTGCCAGGCCGCGCTCGGTACCTCCGCGTGCCAGGCCGCGCCCGGTACCTCCGCGTGCCAGGCCGCGCCCGGCACCGCCGCGTGCCTGGCCGCGCCCGGCACCGCCGCGTGCCTGGCCGCGCCCGGTACAGCCGCGTGCCTGGCCGAGCCTGGCACCGCCTCGTGCTAGGTCGCGCCTGGCACCGTCGCGTACAGCGCGCCCGCGCCCAGCGCCAGCGCCGCCAGCAGCACGAGCGCCAGCACGGCGCGCTCGCGCAGCAGCCGCATCAGCATGCTGTTCATGAGCCGCGACGAGCGGTTCAGCTGCGCGTCCGTCTCCCGCAGCTGCCCAACAGTAAATAAACGTTTGTGTTCATTTTTAAAACTGACTAAAACTCACTTATTGATTTATTTTTTTATATTGGTTAATGGTTTATGTCTATTTAGAATATACAACTGACCCGCCCTCGAGACCTCTGAATCGTTTCCCGCTGGGAGTTTAGGTCTTGGAGCACTGCGGCCCCGATCTGTTCCGTTTCCAGCAGCACCTTGTATCCCTCGGTGAGATTCTTTCCGGATCTCTCCAGTCGTTCGGTATTATCTAGCAGTTTCCGCCGCTGGTCGTTAACCGTCGACCAATCATCGTATTCCTCTTGGTCTATATTATCTGGAAATGATTTACATAAATTTATACACTTAACAAATTAATCAAGAACTGTTTACAGTGCATAATAATGCAGAACGATTTGACAATCGCATGCAATTTGTAAATCTACGGTGTGTTTACATTTATTTCTATTCCTATTAGAATAAATATAGTATATATGTGTTCAGAGTGGTATATTTCCTGACCGGATGAAACATAGCAAAGTAAAACCAATATTTAAATCTGGTAGTTCTTCAGATCCCAATAACTTCAGGCCAATCTCAATTCTTCCAACCCTCAGCACAATATTTGAAAAAAATATTTTAAATCAATTACTTGCTCACTTTAACAGACACAATCTGCTTCATAGAAAACAATTTGGTTTCACAAGGGTTCGTTCAACAACTGACGCAGGCATAGAACTTATTAAGAATATCTATGAAGCATGGAAGGAGTCGCAGAACGCCTTAGGGATCTTCTTTGACTTATCCAAAGCCTTTGATTGTGTACAACATGAAACTCTGGTCAGGAAATTAAATCACTATGGAATCAGAGAAGGTGCGCTCGAGATTTTGACTTCTTATCTTAAGAATAGAATTCAGAAGGTCGTCGTTAATGGGAAAAGATCTCCTGGTGTTTCAGTTGGTATGGGGGTCCCTCAGGGATCAATTCTTATCCTCCTCCTTTCCTTCCTCCTTCCTTTTCTATTCCTCATTTACATAAACGACCTGCCCTTTCTTGTAGGGAACAAAAATGACATAGTATTGTTTGCAAGAACAAGTACAGTATGACGATGTAAACAATGCTATCTCTGATATAGTACATTTGTTTAGTGTCAATAATCTTATGTTAAATAATAAAAAAACAAAGGTTGTGAAATTTAGCGCGCCGAACGTAAAAAATGTAAAGGCTGGTACATATCAATTGGGAGTCGATGGATTCTGTTGAGTCTACTGTATTTCTTGCCATTACTGTTGATGCCAAGTTGCAGTGGGCCCCCCATATTGACGGATTGGCAAATAGACTAAGTTCGGCAGCTTTTGCGGTTAAGAAAATAAGATTATTCACCGATGTTGATACGGCCCGCCTTGTATATTTTAGTTACTTTCACAGTATAATGTCATATGGCATTGTGTTGTGGGGTAATGCGGCCACTATCAATACGATATTTGTGCTGCAAAAGAGGGCTATTCGCGCGATCTATAACATAGGAACTAAAGAATCCCTGAGACAGAAATTTAAAGAAATTAAAATATTAATTTAAACATACTTACAAGCCGAACTATTGTTCGCAACGGATTTATATTCCTCTCTCACGCGCTGAAGCTCAGCTCGGTAGGCTCCTACTCTTGACCCAGAGCCAGCACCTCTGTACTCCAACTCCAATTGTTCAAGCTGGGAATACAAATTTAATTAAATGGTGTATTTAAATTTTAAATTAATAACAAAATAAACATATTTTCTTTAAAGCTAAAAGTAGAATGTGATTATGTTAAGTAAGCTGTAGCAAACACTCGAATTGTAATTTTATTTTATAATATTAAACAGCTGTGCAGAATAAAGATCTTATGTACTGATTTTTTTTTAACCAATGAGATTCAAATATTCACCTAACAATATTTAAAAAAGTGAAATTGACAATATTGATCTATGTAAAATGCTTAGAATTAATATGTTATTTGAAATATATATTTTAGCAGAGACGGCCCAGTGGTAAGGACGCGTGCATCTTAACCGATGATAGTGGGTTCAAATCCCGGCAAGCACCACTGAGTTACCTGTGCTTAATTTGTGATTTTTATTTATCTTGTGCTTGATGGTGAAAGAAAATATCGTGAGGAAATGTGCTTGTGTCAAATTGGAGCAGCATGGTGGAATAAGTTCCAATCGTTCTCCTCAAACAGAGGAGATGAGGCCATGAGCTCAGCAGTGGACATTAACAGGCTATTATTCTTCTGTATGGTATTTGAAATAAATGCTGCTGCTGACTTATCTCATACAAAGTAAGCCCAACTAGACCAATTTTCAATATAATTATATAAAAATATAAACTCAACTGAAATAATATGAATATCAGAATATTCCATATCAATCAGATTTGTATATATTCGTGAAAACGGAAACACAAATCAAAAAATTACCTCTATGTTATCTTTTTTGGATGGTTTTATTTTATAAAACAAAAATTGTATTATCAATAAATTTCAAAAATATTTTAAGCATAGTATTTATAAATATATTCATTTATTATACACACAAACATATCATACAAACACAGACACCGGAGGTCTACTGCATTTAATTTTAAAAATCAGCTGGCTCTACTCGCCAATGAATCATGGACGCGAATTATTTAGCCGCGATTCGAACGTAGCCTATGCGTGAAAAATATGGCAGTTTACAGTCACAAGTCCACGGTTTATTCTATCGATTTATATTTCGATTCGAATCGAAACCTTTGTCGCGGAGCTAAAAACTGACACCGACCGGGTGATCGGGAACCGACGACGCGAGGCGCAGGCGCGAAAGTCGAAACAATCTACATTCTACACTTGCGTTCCACAGCTTTCGCGTGATTTCGTACGGCGAATGTAGACTGGCATAAAAGTTCATTCAAATATATGCAATACGCCAATATAATTTCAGTATATCACATACCTAGTTTTAGTTTTTTTTTAAGTGTTTAGTACATTTACATGAGGTGAAGAAATTAAATATTTCCCTTTAAGACACATTACAATTCTGTTTTCAAGGAGTTAAAATATCCATTTTTAATCTTATGAACATATATTTCTGAAAAAGGATATTTTTTAATAGTCTGCACTCTGAGCATTTTGGTATTGTCATGTTAAAGAATTAAATTGAATTGTTAAACTTTTTCTCAACTGAAAAACCAATTAAGGTTAAATTGTAAATAATACAAACTTAACTATTTCTTTTCTCTTAATTAAGGTTTTCTACCCGGGTACCCAGATCCGGGTATATGAAACTTTAAGTACCAGGTATTATTATGTCAGAAGGGCTTTTGGGACCACATTGATCAAAGTATTGCTCAAAATTCTTGGAAAATTATTACTGAATAGCGTTAGATAAATAGTGTTTTTAGTTCTTAATCAGTTTCTTAAAACAATAGCACCTTCGCCAACGACTTCGACTTTGTAAATTTGAAAACTATTATTTAACGCAAATACGTAAATTAGACTAAACGTAGGACAGTTACAGTTTGTTCAAACCGTAACATCACTCTTACTTAGAGAATTTTTATAGTCATAATAACTTTTAAAGGAAAGGTTCGATCACATTGGGTTAAATATTTCCATTTTAGTTAGGGATTACTGTAATTTTTAAAAAAAAAGTAATTCCTAATACCCAAGTATTAAAAAGTAATCCTAATCTATATGTTTATTATTGTATTGTGTAATAAATCTTTTTATGTTTTTTTTAAATAAAAGATTAATAATTTCAATGAAATCTATTGGTAAAGGCAAGTACATCTATGACATAAAATTAAAGCCTCAATCATAAAATTGCCTTGGAAAGGTAAAATATATGAGAATATTCATTAAATACATTTTGCCTTGAAAGGATCTTGGTGTCTAGCATTCATGCTTTTAATATGTTAATGGCAAACTATTATTTCTTTTAATTCTAATGAAGGTGAGGGCGTAAAAAAATAAAGTATAAAAAATAACATACCAAATCATTGGCTTCTTCGAAATTAGACAGGATTTCTCTTGACAAATGTTCGCGATCGTCTGAAAATTTATTAATTTCCTAAAAACTACTTACACATATATATAAAAAAGACATTTAGTGCAATAATTTATATTATAAGCATTTAACATATTGAAAGTAAGCAACTACAGGTCTTGATTGTATCAACCAATAAAGAACCCACCCTTTCAAGTCAAAATTATTTAACATCAAATCATTACTGAATAAAAATATTACATACAAACAGACAGTAGATAAAAATATATATAAAACAAGTCATTCTAATGTAATGCTTAAAGTTAAGCTTACCTTCGATAGCAGATTTTAATCGCCCTATTTTAGCTGTAATATCAGCTGTTAGGACAGAGTACTGCTGCTCATATGACTGAATTAAGGTAGACATTTTAACGAAGTAACACTAAATAACTTCATACCACTGACACTAATGTGCATTAAAATTAAAACAAAATCAATTTTCACCAAATTAACAAAGATCGATTTGCAGATTACAATTAATATATATTTTTTTGTTATTCAGTCAAAATCTCCTTTGCAGTTTACAATCAAATCTATCAATAATTTATAATTATAATTTATAAGTCAGAACTCAGACATCACCATCAGTGTTGCTAGTACAATCCCAAAATTGTACAAAATCGATACTGTTATTTAATAATATACAAACAATATTGAGGCATCAATAGATAATTAAATAAAATATTCTTAAGTACTATTAAATATAAATCAAAACATAAAATTACGCAATTAATCATTATATTTGGTGATAATGCTGTATATACCTATTAAGTGTTTGAAATTGTATCTGTCATTTTATCGTATTCTTGTTTTAAGTGCCATATTTCAAATACTGTGGTGTATCGATTATTAAATAAATAAATAAATAAATAATGTTTCTACAAACTCTTAAGGTTATACAATTTAGTTTTAATAGCATAAAAGCCCAGCTTTAATAGCCCAGACTCCGGGCTACTACTTAGAATTTTCTGACAGAAAAACCTAATAACAATTTATTGGCCCAACCTGGGAATTGAATCCAGGACGACCGGGTCTGCGGACTTATATCTAGCCACTAAACCAACGAGGCAGTCAGTTAGTTAGTTTTTCAATAAAATAGTGAGACCATACGTGTATCAAAATTTTCAACTAAACGGGCATTTGTTTAAAAGTTTCCTTCTTTTTTTAAAAATGGACTTTTTCAAATATGTATTTTATGCAAAAATATATAAACTAATTAATTCAGTGATGTCTAAAGTGTCATAAAAACATAAAAGTATGGCAAACACTGTGTAGTTTATCATATGTTTTATGATAGACTAGCTGTGCTCTGCGGTTTCACCCGCGTATAATTAATAAAAATGTAATGAATAAAAATTAGCCTAGAACCTTCCTTGATAAAAGGACTATGAACACAAAAATATTTAAAAAAAAACCCAGTAGTTAGTGAGATTAGCCGGATCAACAAACAAACTCTTCAGCTTTATATATTAGTATAGATATAGATATACATATCCATCTAATCACAATGGAGCATTGTATTTGAATAAGCGTCAAATCCTTATCTTTAACCGAAGTGGCAGTCATCCAAATAGTCCAAAATAAATCCAAATACTTAGGCACTTACTTATTTACTGGAATAAAATAAGGATGATAATGGAAGTAATTTGTTTCTAGTTTAAATCAATTATAATTAGTATTGTTTTATTGCAGAATCCGAACAACAAATAATGTTACTTATATCCAATGATTATAGAGAGTACTTATAACAATGGCAACATTAAAAAGTTAGAAAGTTTAAAAAAAAGATCGAATCAAGCAACAAGTGTAATAAAAACGACAGGTTGAAGTTAAGCTGTTATTTACAATTTGATTTCAAGTTTATGTAAATATGTGTTAATAGTTGTAAAATGTAAGAAATAGTGTTGTAATTATTTATAGCAACTCATTTTGGATGACAAATTCGTTTCTATTAGAGTAAGTTGTCTGTAAACTGTAAATGTTATATATATTAATTGTATATTAATACAAAATACGTGAATCATTATTAACGTTCACATCGTTATTATAAACGACCAAGGCGAACCACTTTGAAAACGTACATATTAATATTATGAGACGCTACTTAAAGGAAAAGCCATTCCATATTTACTTTTTGGTCAAGAGCTAGACTTTAATATGCATTAACAATAGGATCGGTTTTTTTTTCAGTAAAGTAAAATGCCGCGAAATTGCGATGAAGACTCTGGACGAAGTTCTTGTTCTGCAACGTCAATAACATTAAGCCCAGTTTTTGATATTCATCAGACAGAGCAAAGGAAAATGTCGAAAGAAAAAAAATTCTCAACCGATCTCAAAGTCTGTACTCAGCCTAGAAATTTTGCTAGTATATTAAAATCTCCTGATGAAAGAGAGCCATTCCCCAGTTGCAGACTAACAAGGAACCATAGAAAAGCAATATTCACAGTATTTGATACACCAAGACTAGGAGGCTTAAGTAATGCCCATTCCTCACTAAATATAGCTTCCAGCACACAGATTGAGACAAATATTCAAGACACTGTGTCTATGACGGCTCTAAACAAAGAGGAAGATTATAGTAAAAAAAAGAGTTTTAAATCTAACTTCAGACCTGGGAAACCTGTTCAGAGAGCAGCTTCAAGGCTTTATAGAGCTGTAAGCGTGAAAGGCAACGAAGGTTGCGTAGGACCGGAATTCATAGTCAGGGCTTCCCAACCGGTAAAACATTTAGACCTAACTGTATCAGCACTGTGTGATAAAAAAATTATGACAGTTGTGCTTCTAAACGGCCAGAGGATTGAAGTTATTTGTGACCCTAATACAATCACTGCTGGACAAATATTTGAAGCTTTAGTTGTAAGTGAAAAGTATGAGCATAACTTTATGCTTGGTATTGCAATATTAATTGGTGGGGATTTTGTATTTTTACCAGATGACTATAAAATTAAAAAAGTTCTCCCTGAACAATGGCATAAAAGCAGCAACAAGTTTAGTAAAAGTACTGAAGAGATTTCTGTGTCATTATTTTTAAGAATAAAGTTTTTTCTACCTATTAATGTGTCCAATAATATACAAGACGGTGAATGGAGACATAGAGTTTATTTACAACTACGACGAGCAATTGTTGAAGGACAAATGATATCAACGATACAGAATCTCATTTTATTAGCAGGGTATGCATTGCACATTGAGTTTGGTGAATTTTCTTATAGAGAACATGGAACTGCAGATTATTTTTTATTAGAGCATTATTTACCTGAATCTCTTATTATAAATGATATGGCTGATGTAAAATTTCGCATGAAACGAGCTCATGAATCTAGACGAGGATTGGACAGGAGCAAAGCCATTATAAACTACATAACTCTTGCTCAAACTTTCAGAGATTACGGTGCACACTTTTATTCTGCTATTTGGGCAACCAGAGATGGATTTTGTAGAGATGTATGGCTTTCTATTGGTCCTAGAGGTGTAACCATTTATTCAAGAACAAATAATACTCCTGATGAGTCAAGTTCTAATCCAAATCGCATTGTGTTACAGAGCTTGCCCTGGCATCACATACACACATTCTATTATAACAAAAAGAGTCTTTACATCATGCCTAATTCATACTCGGGACTATCTAAAATAGGAATCAAATATAAACTTAAAATGTCAGATAATAAGAGTTACTTTGCATTTTGGTTGGTTTCATTACACCACAGACTATATTTAAAATTATATGCAAAAGATGATTTTGTGAATTATTTGTCTAGTGAATTAAATTGCCCCTTAAATGTTAAAAACAGTCCTAAGAAAGTAGATTGCAGTAACTATCAAGACAGTTACAATCTTGCTGTAAGGAATCCTAGAGTGAGAAGACCAATCAAAAGAAGATTTAAAGTTGATCTTTTCAGTGATAAAAAGTCTCAGAATAAAGAAAATGAAAGACCGTCCACAGAACAATTATTGAGACAAATATTATCACCTCAACAAAGTGATGAGAGTATTATTAGATCTCCAAACAGATATGGTCAAAGAAGTTCTTCCAATGAAGGTCTGTCTTCATCAGAAAGCAGCTTACCAAGGAGACATGGAGTGAAAATGGGGACAAGAGTCTTCAATGGTATGAAGTCTACATTAGATGGCAAATATACAAGCTCACCATCAAAACTTTTAACAGTTAAGTCTGATGGTGATTTGGCAACTGCACATAGTGATTCTGATGATCTAAGCATTGAGCAAAGGCAACATTGTTATGTTAATAGTATGCAATTGCTACCAGAGAGATGTTATAGTCAGAACATGACTCAAGCACCAACTGCTTATGTTTTAGAATCCCCAAAAGTTTATTCAGATGTATATAATTACGATACTGGAAATGAATCTTGTGTGAATACATCAATATTTGAAAGGCTAGATAACATGGAATGTGTTCAAGGAGAAAGAGTTTTTGTTACAGCTGTTTTAGAAAGAGATAAGACTAATGCTTTAGGTTTGCAAGTTGCTGAGGGATCAGATGGCAATGTGTATATAAAATCTATAACTCCTGGTAGTGCTGCTGATGTATGTGGAAAACTTTTACCTGGAGACCAAATAATATCTGTCAATGGACAAACATTACTTAATTTAAAATATGACAAAGCTTTAAATATGTTGCAATCAGCACCACAAATTGTGGAACTTATTGTATTACAAAATACTTCCAAAAACACAGTTTTGGACTCACAGTTCGATAATACTTTACAAACAAAAGAACAGACTAGTAGAGGTCTAGAGAATAGGTTAAGGCATAGTATCGCTAGCGCACTAGATGTAGAAATAACAGATGACGAATTATTAAATGAAGAAGCACTAAAAACTATATACGCGCTTATAAAACTAACAAAAGAAAAAGTCATAAGTAGGATGAAAGATAAAACTGCAAAAGAAAACATTAGAAGCAACTTGCAGAAGTGTTCCTCAGAGAATAAAGTTTACGAAAAATCAGACGTGGATAATTATTCATCCGAAGACACGCCGCAGCAAAAAACTGCTCAAAAATTTAACACATGGCGTGGACAACTGACTAACAGTAGACCAAAACGTCGACCCTTAAGTTTAAGCATTCCGACCGATGTTCACATACCCGATGATTATTTGAATGAAAAAGCAAATAATCCACTGGTGAGAAAATCTATTCAGTCATCTATTAATAGCATCGATCAATCAGTCAAGAGTTCATCGTTAAAGAATGTAGCTTTGCCCAGGAACTTCGGTCTTAGCAGACGATGGCTTGGACCAGTGAGGTATCCAGTAACACCTTGCAAAAACAGCAATATTACTGACACTGAAAGTGCTATCGATGGCAATGTTGTAAGAAGACATTTTATTTACGGTACCGGTGATTCGGACGAGGAACAAATATTTTTATAAATTTAAATCTTTTATAAATATAATAATTAGCTTAATAATATTTCTTTATATATTATTCTAATGAATATTCGATTATTAACCATGTACCTGTTACGTAATATAAGTTATTTTAAGTTACAATATAAACTAAAATATGTTTATAATATGTCGTTAATATTAAATAAGGTACGAATATTGATTTTTTTTCCTATGTTCATTTAAAAGACAAACGTTAATAGACGAAAACTGTGTTTCATTTTAAACTTTATGGATGAATATATGTCGTTTCACATCAATATTTTAACAAACATATTTTTATTGTAGGTAGGTACCAAGTTGCATCGAATCAGTTATTACAGTTTTATTTTTTGTCACTGAATTTGAAGGCGATGTTATCAAAAAACTATTTGTTACTGATAAGAGAAATTCTTAAAACACCATGATAACTGTATATTATTTACTTCGTCAAATTATATTTATATTAAGAGAAATTCTTAAAACACCATGTTAACTGTATATTATTTACTTCGTCAAATTGCCTGACATTAAATTAATCTTTTGATTCATGCAATAACTGATCATACGAACAATACATATCTTATAACATAAAATGGGTTAACACATTCAATTCCAAGGACGCCTTTCGGCGTCCAGAGCATTTATATTCACATGCCGGGGGACCCGTCAGTGTCTCAATTGCAATTGTGATTTTAATTTAGCTTTTTTAGCAGAAGACGGATATTTTAGTAATCTATAACTTAGAAGCAAAAGAATCATTAAGGCAGAAATTTAAATAATTAAAAATTGTTGTTTCTTAATACATATTTTGTAGTCGGTAATTCCATTATGCATGTGCGGAAAAATAATATTTTAGTGACTGAAAAAAAAATGTAGCTAATTATGTCATACTACGCCATATCAGAAAGCGTTCAAAATACCCCTGTTTCTAAAGAAAAAAGACTTAAAGGATTGTTTGCAAAAGGTTATTATACCTACAATTAGAATTTTTGTGGATGATAGCACACCTTGGGAATGACACACCCGGCAATAGCCAGAAGGCAATTATTTATCGTTACCCTGACCTGAGGAGAACAGGCAAAAGGAATAACTGCCTGCCTGTTCTGCTCAGGTTAGGGTATGTCTTTTTCGAATTAGTGATAGTTCCTAAATATGTAACATTCAATAAATAAGTGTAATGCTTCTAAATATATTGACTAAAAAGTTTGATTTGAGGAGATAATAAAGCGGCATTACATGTCGAGAATGCCAATTTTACAGTCGGAAAAAAGTAAAAAGAACTATATATGTAAATATGAGCTTTAGATATACATTATAAACCTATCACTTTTTAAGCACGTCTGGAATTTCACGGTCTCGTGTCGGTCGCTTGCAAATGCACCTGTCTGTTTTCTTATTCTTAGTTGGCAATGAATAAATAAATATTTACTAACCAGTAAATACGTATATTTTATATGTAGACAGTAGAAGTCCACATATGTTATACTGTACGAAATAATATAAATGTTATAAGTGCATCGAAAATTACGTAGTTAACCTGAGTGGGGCAAATAAAAGGTCAATAAAATACATAGTTGTCGTTAAATATATTTTTTTCTTTGATAAAACGGACATAGTAACACAAGAATATATTTTTGAATTTTTAATCAATATATTATGTCGATACCTAGATAAGACTGCTTATAACTAGTTCTCTATTGAGACAAATATAACGTCACGGTGCCTAAGTGGTTACGTTTCATATAGCTAAGTTTCATGTTACTTGGCTATCTCAGGTCGTTGACTTCGCTTTCGTTAAATATTTAAGATATTACATAACTTTATATACCTATACATTATATTTATTTTGGAGTAAATTTATATTTTACAGACAAGAATTATTCAAAATTAAGTAATTATATTTTATTTAAATAAAATTGGTAATATTTTTAGTTTTTATAAATCTAGTATGTTTTTCATAAAGTAAATCTGGAAATGAAGCACCATTAATGAAAACTGTTATAAAAAAAATTAAAAATAATAATCAAATAAAACAAAATATGAATAACATTTATTTATTTTTAAAAAATAACACCTTGCTCCACTGAAGCAAATATTAAACTAAATATTTCTAAGACAGCCGTCTCTATTCTAACACAATCAGACTCTATAATAAGAAAAATAATCATTCACTGCACAATTGTAGATCATTCATTCATTGCAATACCTTTAACAGGTGATGTAACTAATATAGTTCTGTACACCTTAAATGCATATTAAGTCCTTAGTAAATTTACATCATTCCTCCCATACCACCCATGCCGCCCATTCCTCCCATACCAGCCATGGGGTTAGCTTCCTTTTCTTGAGGAATATCGCAAATAACAGCTTCAGCCGTTGTAAGAAGAGAGGCAACTCCACTGGCATCTGTTAGTGCAGTTCTAACAACCTTTGTTGGGTCAATAATTCCCTTCTCAATCATGTTAACATATTCATTGTTCAAAGCATCATATCCAAATTCAGGACCGAGATCTTCTACTTTAGCAACTACTACTGAGCCGTCAATGCCAGCGTTGGTAGCAATGGTCATGCAAGGCATTCTCAGGGCCTTCTTAATGATTTCAACTCCTGTAGCTTGATCAGAGTTTGCAGTTTTCAGCTGTTCTAGGACTGGGATACACCTGAGAAGAGCTGAACCACCTCCGGGTACAATACCTTCTTCAACAGCAGCCCGGGTTGCATTGAGTGCATCATTGACACGGTCTTTCTTTTCATTGACTTCAACTTCACTAGATCCACCAACATGTAAAACTGCTACTCCTGAAGCCAATCTTGCGAGGCGCTCCTGCAATTTCTCCTTTTCATACTCCGAATTTGTTTCCTGAATCTGATCACGGATCTGTTCTGCTCTCCTGTCAATATCAGACTTTTTGCCCTTACCTTTAAGAATCAGAGTGTCATCTTTTGTGATAATGACTTCACCAACTTGTCCCAGGTCAGAAAGCTGGACATCTTCTAACCTAATGAGATTGGCATCATCACCAAATACAACTCCACCTGCAGCAATGGCCATATCACTAAGGGTGGCTTTCCTGTTGTCACCAAATCCAGGGGCCTTTACGGCAGCAACTTGCAAGCCAATCTTCAACCTGTTCACAACGAGAGTGGACAATGCTTCACCATCAACATCCTCTGCAATGATCACTAAGGGCTTCCTCTGTTGGTTTGCTAATTCCAATGCTGGGATGATAGTCTGTACATTGCTAATCTTCTTTTCGGAGAAGAGAACTAGAGCATCTTGGAACTCGACTTTAGCTCCTTTAGATGAGTTGATGAAATATGGTGAAATATAACCTCTGTCGAATTTCATACCTTCGATGACTTCTAATTCGTCGTTAAGTGTTTTGCCGTCCTTGACCGTGATGACGCCGTCGCGACCGACCCTCTTCATTGCATCAGCAATAAGTTTGCCGATAGCCGTATCACCGTTTGCGGAGATGGTGGCGACCTGCGCGATCTCCTCCGGTGTAGTGACGGGCTTGGACATGTTCTTCAACTTTTCTTTCACTGAGTCTACGGCCAACATCACACCCCGACGAATTTCAATGGGATTAGCACCCTTTGAAATTTTCTCGAAACCTTCCTTCGCGATAGCTCTAGCAAGGACCGTGGCTGTGGTGGTTCCATCGCCGGCTTCTTCGTTTGTATTGTTAGCTACATTTTGTACAAGTTTAGCTCCAATATTCTGGAATTTATCTTTAAGCTCTACACCTTTGGCGACAGTCACACCGTCTTTGGTTATTTTCGGTGAACCCCAGGACTGTTCCAAAATAACATTCCTACCTTTAGGACCCATTGTGACTGCGACGGCATCAGCGAGAACGTCTACGCCCTGGAGCATGAGGGCTCTTACATCAGCGCCGAACCTCACATCTTTGGCATATAATCTTGAAAATTGATGAGTTTTATTTAAAGAAACAGTTTGTCGGACTACACGAGGCAAACGCAACATTTTTTAAGTTATATGGAATGATATATTGGACTTCACAGAATATTCAAAGTACTCTGAACTTGTACTTCTCGAAGATTCTCGTCTAAATCGCAAAACGTGATTCTTATGTGCCGGTTGTAGGTTATGTCATAGTCACAGATAAAAGTAAAATAAAAAAAAATTAAACAAATTATAATTTTTGTTACGTAATAATATCTTCTTATTATATTGATTTTTAATGATTTATGTATAAAAGGTAATTCAGAAGATTATGGTATGGCTTTTTCATTAATATAAAAATAAGTATTGAATAGTGGGCAATACCGAAAACAAAAAACAATATTGCTTGAAGAAGAAACTATTATGAGAAAAATACCTAGTATTTTTTGGCATAATAATTAAATTCAAAGCAGTACTTATTTAATAAAAAATAAAAAGCCTGAAAGTGACAGCAAAACGTCAATTGAGATTCACAGAATATAAATTTAGATTTTTTACCTATTCCTCGATGAGCTCGGTAAGCGTGAGCACGTTTTACTATTGTGAAGATAAACATGCGGTGATTTCTTGCGCGACAGTGTTAATTTAATTTTATTGAAGTAATACAATCACATACATTTTGTAACATATACTCGATATTAATCACAGTTATATTTGTTGTATAATTATATTACATAATGGATTCTAGGTAAGCGAATTTTTTGCTTATTATGCTTCCTTCTCCGGTGTATTTAATTTGCATGAACTAGTGCGTCTCGAATTAACCACATTTAAACACTAAAATAGGTATTAGCACTGAATTTGAATTTTCTGGCATTTTGTCGTTTGAATTTCAGTACTTTTTTAAATTCCATATTTTAAATTTAATAATTCTAACTATAAACAAAAAGAAAAATAATGCGACGTATTTTTATATAATGTTGTTAATGTTACTTTTAAGTTTTGCGTGAATTAATTTAGTGCTAAACTAAATGTATATATTATTTACATACAAAGAAAATCATGTTTATTTCAGCTGCCCATGTGGTAGGGAAGGTACGCTTGTGGGTATAGGAAATCCCCTGTTAGATATTTCAGCTATGGTCGATGAGCAATTGCTAAAGAAGTATGGCCTACATCCAGATGATGCTATAATGGCTGAGCCTAAACATATGCCACTTTACAGGGAGCTTGTAGAAAAGTATGTGCAGATTTTATTTATAATATAATAATTATTTAATACATACATTTTTTTTATTGATAATTTCACTTGTTTTAAATGAAAATTGTTTCATGTATAGTTGTTACTTATATTTTTTAGATATAATGCTGAATTTATAGCCGGCGGCAGTGTGCAGAACTCTCTAAGAGTGGCTCAATGGATATTAAAAAAACCGAATATATGCAGTTACTTTGGCTGTGTCGGAAATGATGATTACGCTAAGATATTAAGTGAGAGAGCTATGTGAGTTGATTATAATTTGATATAATGTTCTAAAAAATTTTTAAATATTGAATATATAAAGTA
Organism: Nymphalis c-album; assembly: GCA_963151315.1. Taxonomy (NCBI): domain Eukaryota; kingdom Metazoa; phylum Arthropoda; class Insecta; order Lepidoptera; family Nymphalidae; genus Nymphalis; species Nymphalis c-album. The sequence goes on along the minus strand of OY720602.1, from coordinate 1,173,938 downwards.
TATTAATATAAATAGCTATCTCCAGCAAGCTTATCTTAGTATATTAGTTTAATAAAAATATATTTTATTAAGTAGTCTTGTATTGTGTATATATAGTTAAATTTATATATTCTATATGATAATCAAGTAATACAAGTGTATGCTCACAATACCATACCATACTATGATAGTGCTATGAACATATCAGAATTGGAAAGCAATATGATACACTCTACTATGATGGTGCTGATCAGTAACGGAATGGTCTAATGGGCATAGTAATACTTTCCAGTGCAACAAGTATTTTTTTGTGGGGCACATTCCTATTACAGTCATAGTATGAAGTGTTGTAGTGGACAAAGCACTAAACTCTGCACTTTTTGACATCTCTAACTAGTATTGAATAATTAACTGACTTTTATTTTTATTTAATAATTCTAACTATAAACAACAGTATTATATAATACTGTGATATAAAAGCTGATAAAGATTGTCTCAAATGTCATAGTTTCGCATTACCTGTATTGAGATATTTTTTTATCAAGATAAAATGTTTGGAGAGGAACAGTGCTGTCTGTTTATAGTTTGTTGATGAAGTTTTCTGTCTCATACATTAAATCAAATACTATTAGTAATATTTCAATAATCAATTATTAATTAAGACTATTATTTAGTAGAAACATATATTTTATAACTATTTTGCAACATTCCTTTACACTATTTAATGTAAATTATAGTAAACTATATTATATAAAGGTAAAAAAAGGATTTATTTAAATGTTCAAAAGTATTAGTCATTAAATCCTCTTTTGTCATTAAATCTTCTATTTAAAGATTGTACACTCGCTCAAGCTCTTCATCATCATCATCATCATCATCAACCCTTTCTCGTCCACTGCTGGACATAGGTCTCTCCAATGGCACGCCACTGAGCTCGATCTTCAGCTCTCGACTTCCAACCGCTGCCAGCCACTGTGCGTATATCATCACTCCACCTAGCCGGAGGGCGTCCTACGCTACGTTTGCCAAGGCGTGGTCTCCACTCCAGAACACGTCTACTCCAACGATTGTCGGTTCTGCGACATGTGTGTCCAGCCCACTGCCACTTCAGCTTACTAATCCTTTGGACTATGTCGATAACTTTGGTTCTCTGTCGGATCACTACATTTGGGATTCGATCCTTCAGAGAAACTCCGAGCATAGCCCTCTCCATAGCGCGCTGAGCGACTTTGAAGTGGTGGGCCAAACGCACTGTCAGTGTCCACGTCTCGGCTCCGTAGGTCATAACTGGTAGGACGCACTCGTTGAAGACTTTTGTCTTCAAGCATTGCGGTATTCGTGATGAAAAGACTTGACCAAGTTTCCTATACGCTGCCCAGCCCAGCTGTACTCTTCTGCGTGCCTCCTTCTCGAAGTTGTTTCGACCCAACTGCAAAGTTTGCCCAAGGTACACATATTCCTGAACAACTTCGAGAGGAACTCCGTTAAGAAGTATTGGTTCCGGATTGACGTGTTCATTGAACATTATCTTGGTTTTGTCCAAGTTCATCCGGAGACCAATTCGAGCAGAAGAATCAGCCAAGCTGCTCAGCATATACTGCATGTCCTGCACGGTTTCTGCCACGATGACAATATCGTCTGCAAATCTCAAGTGTGAAAGGTACTCGCCGTTTATGTTTATGCCCCGCCCTTCCCAGTGCAGCGTCTTGAACATATCCTCTAATGCATTGGTAAACAATTTCGGGGAAATGACATCCCCTTGTCTTACTCCTCGATGCAAGAGGATAGGGTCAGACTGCTGATTCTGTACTTTGACGGTCATAAAAGCAGCGTCATGAAGACCTTTCAGCACTTGGATATATCGCCAATCGATTTGGCACCGTTGCAAGGACTCCAGAACAGACCAGGTCTCAATAGAGTCAAAAGCCTTCTCATAGTCCACAAATGCTAAACACAGGGGCTGGTTATACTCCTCGGTCTTCTGTATAATTTGCCGCACTGTGTGAATGTGGTCTATGGTTCCGTAACCTCTTCGAAACCCAGCCTGTTCTGGGGGCTGAAACTCGTCAAGTCTACGCTCGAGACGATTTGTAATAACCCTGGAAAACAGCTTATAGACATGGCTCAAGAGAGAAATAGGTCTGTAGTTCTTCAGCAAGGTTTTGTCTCCTTTTTTAAAGAACATAACGACATCACTCTTGCTCCATGCCCTTGGAGTTCTCCCCGAAAAAATAACAGAATTAAATATCTGTTGGAGCTGTGCTAGCAAAGGTTTCCCAGCTGCCTTCAGTAGCTCCGTCGTAATTCCATCTTCTCCGGGGGCTTTTCCATTTTTAAGCTGCCCCAAAGCCATCACAATTTCGTCTTGGCTGACTTCTGGTAGCTCTTCTGTAAAGTGGGTTAAAGTGGCTCTAGGATCCTCTGGGTCGGGTTGGGGATGAGGCGCTTCTGATGTGTATAATTTACCGTAGAAGTCCTGCACTTCCTTAAGAATCTCGAGCTTAGAAGCGACGACTTTTCCCTTTGAAGTGGTCAACTTCGTCAGATGACTTCGGCCTAGCTGTTGAACGAAGACTTTTGACCCCCGATTTCGCTCAATCGCTTCTTTTATAGAACGCGTATTGTAATTTCGGAGATCACGTCTTATCAGCTTAGATATTTGCTTATTAAGATCTGACGAAGTGACTGTTGGGTTTTCACGTCGTTTTCGCATTAGCTCTAGAGACTCTTTCGAAAGCTTGGACCTCTTGTCGGTGTTTTGCGCTTGGTAGAATTTCGTCCCCTCGTCCCTTAGGATACCCACCACTTGGTCGAGTTTTTGGTCCATGTTAACGTCGTTTTTGGTTTCCAAGGCAGCGAACCGGTTCTCCAGTTTTAACTGAAACGTGCTAGACTCCACAGCTTGGAGCAGTTTTGGCCGGAGCGTAGACCTCATTAGACGAACGCGCTCGAGCTTGTAGTCAATATTTAGAGTGCCTCGTACAAGTCGGTGATCACTTCCTGTATTGAACCTTGTAATCACGGAGACATCTCTAAATATTCGCCTTTTGTCCGTCATAATGAAGTCAATCTCGTTTTTAATCATAGCGTCGGGGCTTCGCCACGTCCACTTCCGTTGGGGCTGTTTCTTAAAGAAGGAGTTCATCAAGAACAGCCCCTCTTTCTCCAGGAAGTTGACAAGCATTTGCCCCCTATGATTTCTGATTCCAAATCCGTGTTGTCCAACGACCGATTCGCTGCTAGTATGTACTCCCACTTTAGCGTTAAAATCGCCCATGACAACATTGAAGTGGGCATTTTGGGTGGTATGCAATGCCTTCGAAATGTCTTCGTACATTTCTTCCACTTCATCATCCGAGTGTGTCGAAGTCGGTGCGTACACTTGGATAACCTTGAGGCTATACCTCTTGGTAAGTCTAATCACAAGATACGCTACCCTTGACGACACACTGGAGATTTCTAAAATGTTGTCAGAGAGAGCCTTATGGACCAAAAAGCCGACGCCACCAAGAGATGGTTGGTCTCCCTCTCTGAAGTACATAAGATGGCCTGATTCTAAGGTTATGGTATCCTCCCCCTTTCTTCGGATTTCACACAACCCCAAAATATGCCACCTTATGTTCCTCAGCTCTTCTTCGAGCTGTGCCAGGTGTTCGTCGAGCCGTAACGTGCGTCCGTTGTACGTAGCCAGAGTCAGTTGGTGTTGGCGGCTCAAGCTCTTAATAAACAATTAATTTCAGTGAATAATAAAAAGTAAATAAAATATTGACGAGTGCGATACGGAGAACTTTTAAGAAGTTATTTGAGTTCCACATTATTATTAAAATTTTTGTCTCAACATTGCACTCTTTTTTTTTTTTAAATACAAACTCAAAGATCCAACACCATTCAACATTTAATAGCTGGAATTATTATTTTTTGTATAACCTTCTTATTTGTACAGTGTATCTTATCAAAACGTCAAAATGCTCTTCAACGATGATGAAAAATATCAATATTTGAACGAATACAGTCAATTTTCGACCCGTAAACACGTTATTCTCTCGCGCATAGATAAGCAGATAACATTTGGCCGTACTATCGTGGTTGAGACAGCGACTGTTTTATTCGTATTATCACAATAATTTTAAAATTAATAATATATATAAATATGTTACATAATAATGAATTCGGCACCGGGCCTTCCTCTACGGAGTAGGGACTAAAGTACCATCAGGTGACCCATATGCCCGTCCGCCTACCTATACAACAAAAAAAATTAGGTATTAGCCCATGTACTTTAGCGTACTTAAACGACTGTCATTACTTATTTACTTTTAACGCGTAAACGTAAAGCTCTTATAAGCAATACGGGCCAATGCTAGTTAAAATAAAAAAAATGGTTCTGTAAAGTCGGTTTACGGACGGTAGTTTAACGTGACAACGTCATTACAAAACATTGATGAAATTACTGCAATCGAGTGAAAGAGAGATAGATGCGGCGCAAGCGTACAATCAGCGTAACGGAACAATGAGCGTAACGAGACAATTTTTTGTACATGCAGCCAGCGTTCATCGATTTATTAGACGTTGTCACGTCAAAAACTTTTAACACATACATACTTATCTGAAATAGGTATTTAATGTAAATTAAAGCGTAAGCATAAATGAATAAAGACCGGTTTGTACTTTGCATGGAATTTAATATATTTTTTTGACTTTATAATGCTTACATTTTTAATCTATTCTTACCCATACAACAATTTTAACCATAAATGTTATCAATTATAAGTTCTACTAAAAACGAATTCAAATTAACAATATTAGATAATAATATTGACCCACAGCCAACTATATGGGCAATGCAACATAAATTAATGTCAGCTTTGCAATTTAATTATGAAACAGTGACATAGTACGCAACAGAATTAAAGAAAAAAATAAAAACTATTAGATAATATTATGTACCTATATGTAATTACGGCTATTTATAATCGAGTAGTCAAAGACAGAGTGGGTATCGTTTAGATGAATATTCTCATCCCCCAGATGTTAGACTAGTGAACATGGGCCGATTCGGTTCTGGCGATGTGCTTTAAAAGTAACCTAACATAACCTAACCTACATGACTGTCCTAGATTTTTATGTGTAATCATTCGCGTATTCCGAGCTAGGTTTTGATGTGTTATTATTCAGGTCCATCTTATCGTCCATCAGCCAAAGTCGTCGGAAATTTACAAAAAACACACGAAAAATTCGAATTTTCGTCTCGAAATCTTAGTCGTCTCTTTTTTTTTAAATTAAAAAAGTCATGCGCTATCATAATAATACTAGTTATATATTATATATACTATAAAATCGCTGGTGGCGCGAAACCGATTAATTACCTCATTATAATATAAAGAATTTTATTGTTATTACTAAATAGACCATGACGTATTAATATCAAATGCGCCGAATACGTTAGACGTTTTGCATTGATTTGCAAATGACCGTATAAAGTAGTTCATTTTTCAGATCTATTGTTAATATGAACGGCCTTGATTTTTATATAGAATAGTTGTTTTGTAACAATGGCTTATGCTATTTTAGTATTACGGCCTTTATCCGTTCTTATCATATTACCGAGATAGAAAACTAAAACGATTTTAATATAAGGTTTTGTTTTATTAATAAATATAGTAATTAGTACCCAACGTGTTGTCAACATTAAGGATTAATCGTTTGGTATAAACTTTTTTTTTTTTAAATTCATTTTAAATTTAATCTATATTTATTATCTGGCGCCCGTGTTTTGGCGGTGGTCGGTGTTTGGTATTAAGTACTTATCACCAAGTAAACATATTATATACCATCAGGTGAAGTTGAATAATAGCTTAAAAAAATTGAACAAAATTGTTGCTGTGCAAACGAGATTATTATAATACATTAGTAGGCATTAGCGAATATCCGGGATGCCAAAAGTAAAAGAAAGTAGGGTGATATATATGGCGGGATGCCAAAAAACTGTTCAGTTTTGTGACTTGTGTCAATAATAATTAATTACATACATATTGGTGTTGGTAGCCCTTTGTGCATCTGGCTGGTTACCAAGTGCAAATATCCGCTATGCCACCATCATCGTCAACACTTTGTACGATATATTTCCGGTTTAGAGTGCATTGCATCTTAGACCGAGGTGGCTACAATTCATTTTCTTGATAATATAATTACATTATAGACACACCTACCTTGTTGTAGATATTTTATAACCAACATTAACATTCAACGCGGTCACGATCTGTACTTTGAATTTTTATTTATCTATGTATATATCTATGAGTTTATAATGTAAATAATTTTTATATTACTACATGCTACAAGTATTTTTTCCGCAGATTTCATTAAGATACGAAAGATACTAGCTGTGCCCCGCGGCTTTACCAGCGTATAATTAATAAAAATACACATTTTCGTAAGATACCGTAGGGTTTACCGATCTTATATATGGCCTAACATTTGCGCCATCACATGTTCTTTGTGTGTACCAATTTTCAAGATCGGTTCAGCCGTTCTTGTGTTATAAGAAGATATACAGACAGACAGACAAAAATGAAAAAAAATAAAATAGTATAATGTGAATCACTGCATCATAAAACGATTATTTGTCACAACTCACAATATTAGGTGAAAAAAAATATTGTATAGACAGAACCAATAGATTTATAGTAGTAAAGGTGTAAGTAGTTAGCATTTGAATTCCGATATATATATAACGCGTTGATTTTTCTACAAGTGTTTCATGATTTCCATTAATAGGTGATTGTTATGTCATTCAGGGTTAATAAATAAATAAATATTACAAATACTTTACGTACGTATATTTAGTTGGCTTTTTTTTAAAATTAAATTTATTAGTCTGGTTAGGTACGAAATATCTAAGGTAGTAGAGTAAGGCAAGCGATCCCGTGGCGCTCCTCGTTGAAACGGGAAGAGTACCGCTGGGTTTTTTAGTGTGTATAACGATATTCGGGGCGAGCCCCACATACCCCCCACTGTTCGTGTGGGGGAAAGGTGTAATGCGTTTTTCCAGCGTTGAAAAAAAGTACGACATATTTAAACAAACGTGAGCAAAATACGCGGGATTGTGTATGACGCATAGCATAACAGACTAATTGCCGAATGTTTTCACATATCTCATTGATTTAAAAAAAAATACAGACGAATTGATAACCTCCTCCTTTTTTGAAGTCGGTTAAAAAATAGCACGGCATAATATCTTTATTTATCCCGTACGAGTCTGCAGTTAGTAGTCCTAACCACGGTCGTTAACACAGGTCTTGCAACTTCAGAAGTTGGGATACGTCGACTTAATGAATGCTGATTGAGAAATGCTGTTCAATTCAATTTACGGCCGCCAGAGGCATGACAATTCGCGTTATATTTATCCCGAACACTCTATTTTTTTCGCGAGTGAAAGAGTTTAATCTAAACTAACCAGTGTGATTCTGGGTAGACTATTTTACCATCAGTAGGTTAGTAATGGTAAAATCGTTTTTATTTTAATTATTTTTATTCTAAGGGAACTGCTTCGTAGATAAAATACGTTTTACGTACGGTTATTTAACTAAATGATATAAAAAAAAATTTCTTAGTCAAATACGTTGTGAAACGAATTTTTATCAAATAATTATTTGATAAACTTTTTTTTGTTTAATGATGAAATGTCAAATTGTTTTTGCCAATTGTGGGTTGTAAAGTAAAAATTTGTGAAGTATTTTTTTTTGGTGAATTGTCCGGAGTCTTGATAAGGTCCATATGAAACGCGAAAGTATATAACAATTAAATCCATACACCGTGTTTCGTCGGTCGTCACAGGAGGCGGACTTAGGACATGTGTGTTATCAGGTCTACCCACTTACTCCCAACATCCGAGTATCATAAAGACTAGGCCCCCGCCCGGTGTCGCTGTCGATACAGTCTGGGCCAAAATATAAGTCGACTTGAATAAAAAAAAAACGGTTTTCGCGCGAATATTTCGATTGTGTTTGTATTTTATGTAAAATTATTCATTATTCATTTTATCTTTACTTTATTTAACCTTAAAACCTTCTGTATAAACATGAGCTATAGTTATATATACACAAAACTATAATTTATATCTATCTCTACTATTATATAAAGCCGAACAGTTTGTATGTTTGATCCGGCTAATTTCAGGAAATACTGGTTCCAATTTAAAAAATATTTTTGTGTTGGGTAGTCCTTTTATCGAGGAAGGCTCTAGACTTATTTTTATTTATTTATATTTTTATTAATTACGCGTGTGAAACCGCGGGGCACAGCTATAGTATACATAGATGATGTTCTCTAAAAAAAAGTTCTAGTAAGTAATGAATTCGAAAAATGTTTATTTTAGTGCGGAGGGTGTAACTGTCCACTACCAAGTGACCGAGGAGGCTCCAACGGGAACGTGTGCTGTCCTGGTGACGGGCACGCATCGCTCGCTCTGTGCGAACCTGGCCGCGGCGCAGAAGTTCACTCCGGACCATCTCGCTAAAGAGGAGTGTCGGAAGAGCATTGACAGCGCAAAGTTCTTTTATGCATCGGTGAGTTCAATCAATCGAATCTTTAAATTAATTATTTATTTAAAGAAAAATATTAACAATGTCCTCGTTGATCGTATGGCTTACCCACGGTGTCCGAATACCAGCCACTTGCATGCTTGAGTTCGTTTACAGGCAAACTTTCACTTTTTCACTTGCCTGTCTCTTAGTATCCGATAGAACGGCCTGGGACGTGATCTGGGAGAGATATTCGGGCCGAGAGGATATGTGATATACAGGGTTGCTTGTAAAACACCAGCAACCTCGCAGGACTAGATAGCTATCACTATAAGCAAAAACATTTGTTCTACGACTTTTGATAATTTGTTAGATTTTATTTTCATACAAAAACATATATGTATTAATTTAATTTCCCGCTTGAACGTTTATAAATCTACGCGCATCGCAAGCGCGCGCATCGTCCTTTCGTTTATTAATGAAACATAGACCTTCATGAGATGAAAAAAAATAAATCCCGCTGAGTTTCTTTCGCCGGTTCTTCTCAGGTCTGAGGTGTTTATTTCCGAACGGGTGGTAGACTTATGACAATCAATAAGCAAGTGTAACACTTCTACATTGAATAAAGATATTTGAATTTGAATTTCAAATGTCACGACAGTACAACAAAAACTGGTAAAATCAGTTTTTTGTCTTGTAGAATAAAATGTGTTGTTTATTACCGTACGTAAAACGATTTTTACTACTTTTTGATCCTCTCCGCCGCCTAAATAAGAAAAAATAATAATAGGCCGACCCCTTCCCTCCTGTTTAATATTTATTACGTAAGAATGTAAAGGAAATATTGACACTCAATCGGGTAGCTCGGGTACGTTGCTATGAAAATATATTACCTTAGTTTCATTTGTGATCTTGTGTAAGAAGTAAGAACTATGAGGACTCCTTCCCAACCCCTTGTAAGAAAAAATAAGACATGATCGCCTCCTTCCCCCCCCTAAATCGTCTTACGTGATAAATGAATGGCCCCTTATTATGTTAACTATCAAGTCCTGCGAGGTTGTTGCAGTTGGCGTTTTAGAAATAACCCTGTATATGTATGTCAAGTAAATGCTTGAAATAAATCGAACCCGGGATCCGAATCCTGAGGGATAATCGTTTTCATAAACGTATTTCAGGGTTTCTTCGTAGCGGTGTCGCCGGAGTCCATAATGCTGCTCGCGAAGCACGCGCACGAGCGCCGCCACACGTTCATCATGAACCTGAGCGCGCCCTTCGTGTCGCAGTTCTACAAGGAGCCGCTGGAGGAGATGCTGCCCTACGTCGACGTCTTGTTCGGAAACGAATCGGTGAGCATGTATCTATATCTATATATCGTCGTTGCGACTTTAAGACCTCTTATGTGTCACTTTTGACGAAATCACGTTTTTTCGCCAGTCCAATGTACAATTTAAAGCTTTATCGAATGCAAAAACTCTCATGTATATACGACGCTTCAATCGTTATTTATTTATAAAATTCAAGATATCCAATGTGCTTGCTAATTAAAAGTTGGCGCATAAAATATCCTATGTGTCAATGTATACGAGATACGACACATACGAGATTTTAGGGTTATAATTATCATAAGAACATGAGTATGCCACTCATGTTCTTTAGATAATTATTAGAACAAAATATCTTATGTGCATCAGAACGAGAGAGGCAGGTAGTTTTTGAAATTATTTAATATGACTTTAGATCTATAATACCACGGGGACGAGCAAGACAGATAAATCGTGTGACATCTATCATCTACAATTATTATAATTAATTAATATATTAATTACTCTCTTAAATGATATGACTTCTGAATTAGGGACTTAGGATTTATGATTTAGTGGAACCTTCAAGGGTGGAGTGCTGTTCTAGCGGTTTCCTTATTACGCCAGAAGACTTGGGCTTAATAATATATTTAAGTTGTAATAATCAAGATGATACAGAGCTTTATCTAATCACAGTATGCATGGAGCAGTCACTGAAGATCAGGGCATTCCTTCTGAAGATGTTAAGAAAACATTATCTGATCATAGCATCAGCCTATGCAGTGAAAACCCGAGTATTGCATCTGAACCAAGGCAGTGCTATCACCAACCACCTATCTTTTAAATTTGAGCGATAACAGTGATGATGATCCAGATTTCGTTCCAGTTATTTCAAGGAGAAGCCGGATTTTTATCCATTGTGGAGCCAGATTGAAAAACGTTTGGACATCGAAGAAAATATTAGACTGTTGACTGTGACAAGATTTACATAGAATGGGAAGCTATTTTTAAGTACCTAGGGTATAAAAATTTAGGTGATAAACGGGAAGCGTTCATCGAGAAGTCTGAAAGAATTTTGAAACCACTTTACTTGCACACTACTACCATAAAGTGTGTAGTTCCTAAATCGAAATACTCTTTTCTTTGTGCTCTTGTATCCGACGAAGATCGCGAACAGATTCATAAAACATTTTGCAAGTTTAAGACGTGGTCAGAGAAGATGGTGTTTATAAAAGCATCAGCAGTGAGAAGATGTATAAGACGACGACGTAAATCTCAACAAAGTTCACGCAAAAAGCAAAAAAATGGCTACCATATCTTCATTAATAAATTGGACACAAAAAGCACTAGAGTGAGAGTGTGTAAGTTATTTTTTCTGAACATACTTTGCATTCGAGATGACAGTTTTCGTCGGTGGATAGGATGATACTTTAAACAAAAAATGAACAAACTGCAGAAAACACTGCCTCATGTTTAAATGTTATTGCTTAGCCAGGAAGGAACGTTGAATTGACAAGAACTGTTAAAATATGGCTTGATATTTTACTGACGTTCTAGCTCAATAGAAAAAAAATGTTTAATCGACTTTTCGAGCTCTTGAGCTCCTCATCTGAGCTCCACATGCATCAGGTTTATTACTACACAAATTAAAATTACAATGCCATAACTTCACTGTTTATAACGTGCTATTCAAAGATATCACAATTTACTTATGGCACGAGGCAGACGGTAATACTCCTGCTAATGAATTCACATCTTGTTTAATAGACTACTGTTAAACTTGCCGCCTTTAAAGAGCGCATTATCATTATTTCTTAAGGGAGTTGGACACCAAAACCGAAACCGAATATGTTGTGGTAAATCGTCAAGTACCCTAAGCGATTTGGCACAAATAAGGAAAATTTGTATCGAAAAACTTTACCTAGAAAAAGGACACACTATGATGGAAGTTAACTTGGTGATAGAGCTTTGTGCAAGCTCATCTGGGTAGGTTCCACCCACTCAACAGATATTCTACCGCAAAACAGCAGTACTTGGTATTATTGTGTTCCAGTTTGAATGGTGAATGAGCCAGTGTAATTACAGGCACAAGGGACATAACATCTTATTTCCAAAGATTGGTGGCGCATTGGCGATGTAAGCGATGGTTAACAGCTTTTACAATGCCAACGTCTATGGGCGTTGTAGACCACTTACCATCAGGTGGTCCATACGCTTGTTCGCCATTATTTCTTTCTCAATTTTGAAGAGAAGGAATCAAACCTGAAATCCTTACGGCCTAGCAAAAAGAAGGGTGATCCTGTCCACCAGGACATTAGAGGTCTCAAGTATCGGATGGATCCATACTTTATAGGTTAAGATATTTCGATGAGTGGTCTATTCTTCCACAGCGAATAAATAACCAAAGAAATGATATCCTATCCAAACCGATTCGAACTCCGTAAAAATTACTGAGAGCAAGTTTAAACTACACAGGAACTGAAAATGGTAATAGATCTTAAAGTAATAGAACTTTATTTTTGTAATTCAACTGCTATCTTGATTATATCTTAACTAGTGTAGTATTACGCGATAATAGTTTTTTTTTTAAATTAATTAATATAGGCATTGTAGTTTAAAAGCTCTTATGTGATACATAAAGCACAACCAAAATCTCATATGTGTTAACTGAAATTGTTTTTATTTTTTTTTACTTTTATACTATTTTTCATTTCAACTAACAATAGCACAGTTAAAAGCAGGAAATCATGTTGCTGATACCTATATTTTTTGTTGTAGTTGGTTTCATTAAAAATTTTTCAGTAGAAAGTTTTTATCGATTTTCTCACAAAGTTGATTTTTACACATAAGAGATATTAAAGTCGCAACGACGATATACGCTATCTATATCTATTTAGGTTAAAATTCTATTAAAATGTAAGCGGTAAAGATAAACCTTATTCCCTATTCCGATCGGAATCTAGTAGGAATAAAGGTAAATTTATCGTTCTGCTTTATTATGCACTATAAACAGTTCTTGATTAAATTATCCTTAAGTATAGTACAACACTATTTCAATTGAATAGTTCTAACCACATTCATTTAACTTTTGGATTTCCGATTACAACTTCGCGAACATTGAAAACGCTATCTTTTGTCGAGTCCATAGTGAATATCATAGATTATTCAAGATCTCGACCAATTATATCGCATTAATTCGGTGTCAAAGTCGTTTATGTTGGTTAATTCCTTTTGTAGTTGGAATAGGCTATACTATACATAGCTATACACAGTCCATGCTATTTACTAATAGGTTACCTGCTTCATTATGCACTACTCACTGTTCTTGAATTATATGTCTATTTATAAAACTATACTATTATATACATTGTACATATATCACTTAACTAATTACATATATTCATTTTTATTTACTTCCAAAGTTCCAGTACTACAATTTACAACCAGACATTCGAAACGCCATTTTTTTCATGAATCCATAATGATAAAAATACCAGAGATTTTTAAATTTTTTTTTGACGTGACAACGTCTTATAAATTGGTTTGCCGGGTGACACTTCAAGAAACTGCGTTACGCTCCGCTCACGTTATGCGCTCACAATGAGAGCGAGTGAGAGGCACGCGTCCCTTCCACTCGGGCATGGTTAGCCCGCCTAAGAGCGAGAGAGACAGACTTTCAGTGCGAGATTCTTTGTATAAATTAATGTTTTAAATATAATTCTTTGTATAAATAAATGTTTTAAATTGTTACTATTATTTCATCCTTCTTCCTACTATACGAATGAATATTCACATTAAAATTATTTTACCACTCAAAGTCGTTGTCACGTAAAACTTTCGCCCGTATACCGACTTTACAGGCAACCAATTTTTTTTTATTAAATGATATTTCAATTCAAAGTCAAGGCTAACTATTTATTTCCCACTACTAATGTAATTTTTAAACACGCCATAATGCGCACGGAAACTTGAATATAGTATCATTCCCCTTAACTCTTTCATTGCTAAGAGTATATAAGACTTACTAAAACTATTAATTGAATATATAATAATAAAAAAAAAATTATAACCTAGCGAGGAGTCCAGTACTACACCCAATTGATTGATTTAAGATTAATTTTTTCAAACCAATTATAAAAGTAAACTGCCCTGTTCAATTTTTTTAATGAATATTAAAAAAATTGAACAGGGCAGTTTACTTTTATAATTATTATTATATAATAATAATAATAATAATAATTAAAATATTATTATATAATAATAATAATAAATCTTTATTCATTAAAAAGATTGAACAGGGCAGTTTACTTTTATAATTGGTTTGAAAAAATTAATCTTAAATATTTTATTTTGACGAACCGGTTGGCGTGGTTGACCGGTTGACCTGCCTTTCGTGCAGGAGGTCGTGGGTTCGATTCCCACTCAGGACAAGCATTTGTGTGCAAGAACATGTCTCTTTATCCTGAGTAATATCCTGTGTAATTATCTATAAAACATATAGAATAGCAGTATATCAGTAGTCTGGTTTTCATAGTACGAGCTCTGCTTAGTTTGGGATCAGATGGCCTTGTGTGAATAATATCCTATTCTTATATTATTGAAACTTAACAAGCTAATACTTCGCATTACAGGAAGCAGATGCATTTGCAAAAGCGTTCAACATTAAAGAAACCGATCTTCAAGGGGTAGCTTTGAAAATAGCGGCACTACCCAAAATAAACTCGTCCAGACAACGAGTGGTTGTAATAACCCAGGGTAAAGACCCAGTGATCCTGGTGGAAGGAACCAAGGTGACCCTAGTACCTGTTGAAAAACTATCCCGAGAACAAATTGTGGATACAAATGGGGCGGGGGATGCTTTCACAGGAGGTTTTCTAAGTCAAATGGTCCTAGAGAAACCTTGGGAGACTTGTGTCAAGTGTGGTATATATAGTGCGACTCATGTGATACAACACTCCGGTTGTACGTTCAGCGGTAGCAGTGACTTTAGAGAAAGTTAATAATTATATCAAATAGCTCAAAGACATATCAAAATGAAATACCAACAAAGTGTGATCAAATTTTACACAATTCATACAATATATAACATTTTTTTTTTTACAGTTTATGTAGTTGGATGTTTTTAATTGATTTTAGTTAGATGTAGACGGTTGATACATGACTTAGATTTTGAATCATTAAGTTTGGTTCAGTTGTGTAAGGAATAAAATAGTATGATTGTTGCAAATCCAATCCCATTTAAAGCAATAAAATGCAAATTAAATATTATTTACACATTGTTATTGATAATTTCATAAATATGGTTGCACTAAAAAGTATTGAATTGAATCTATGTCTGGTTGAATATCTGCATGATAGTTATATACTAATAATTTTAAAATTACTTAATTATTATAACCTTGTTCGAATATCTTAACTGAAAATTGAGTGTAGTGTTAATGGTTTAATTATATAATAATAAACCACTTTTTTCACACATAGGCATACTGATGCAATTAGCATGTAACTTAACAGCTCAGAAATAAATTTAAATATTAATATTTGAAGAGAAAACTTTGTACGCCTTTTCAAGCATATTGCGCGCACAAGAGTGTGATTTGGCATATTAAAGCTTATATAAATCAAACATAGTTTATATAGATAACATAATTTGTGTATGTAACTGAATTTTTATCACCATACCAGGTTTCGCCAAGCTAGACCTAGTAAATTAAAAAAAAAAACAGTTATATAAGCTTAAGCATTTGTTTAAGCAATTTGTAATATGCTCAAATAATATAATTTTTGAAGATGCAATGCCATTCAGCATGTAATATGTAAAATACTAGAACCATTAAAATCCTATTTGTTTTATTACATAATAATACCCTTGGTGAGGTTTATAAAGATTCAATTATAAGTAAAACCACAACTTTCTAACAATATTAATCCTTACTATGTACAAGTATATACAAAAGTAATCCTACTAATATTTATTGTGCAAATGAAACGATAAGTCTTTATTGTTCAAACATTTATATAGCTATTATCTTGTGGATAGAAGAAATCAAATTCTGCATATATTGAGGCCCTCCTTCCCTTGGGTAGTTAGCTCCTTTTTGAACTTTAATTAACCTACCATTATAACCAAATATTACCTTGGAAAGTAATGATAATAATAAAAAAATTTGCAAAATAAAAAAGGTAAATATCAAATGAAATAACTGAAGTTTTTTTCTTATTGGTTACATGAAATTATTCAAAGCAGCTCCTGATATTGCCTATATGGATTATCTGGGACTGCTTATATATTAGTTTTTTAACTAGATCTGATATCAGAAATAACGAATAAATATGAATATATACTACAGGAAATTGTTTTTAATTCAAATAATAATAAAACAACTATATTTGGATATTTAGATTTTTTTTTAGTTCGAACTGAAAAAAAAAGTTTTTACAATCATTTATAAACTATTTTTAGATAAACAGAATGTCAAAAAACAAATCTATAACAAAAATAACATTAACAAAACAATTAATTAAAGGAAAAGCAATATATGGCATATAAACTACTAAATATTTAAAGATTTTAAACATAGTTAACAAATTGGAAATATTTCGATTATTGACAACCTTTGAAAGATTTTTTCGTTTAGGGTTTACATTCATTCATTCAAGTTAGCAATATTACTCATACATTTTATTTACATTAAATGTCTACCTGTTTAAATACTATCGAATATTTAACGATATGAACTTGCCAATTTGGCACATTCCCCTCATCACCTAAGAGAGGCATACATCTATACACCTCGACAATGGTAAAATTTTTTATACCATTCAATATTTTACTTATGCTACGTGTTACACGAATTGAATATACGTCTGGATTTATCCTGCAAATGAAATTGGGGATTGTATATCGATCTTTAGCCTTCAGTAGTACATTCCTGTTTTTCCTGTAAGGTAACAGCAATAAATAGGTGTGTGAATTTAATGCAGTTAAAAATTGTGTAATCAAAATGCAAAACCACTTGAAAAGTAATAATATTGTTGTACTTATGTTTATATTAATAATTAATTGATGTGAATAAAACTTTTTTTACTACATTTTTTTGTATTTTTTTCCAGTGTTGCTTTATTAATAAGTAAGAGAAGAAATTATTTAGCAAAATTTAGATTTTTTTTTTATAATAGAACTGTAAATCAATAAGTTTTGTTAATCATTATTACTCTTAACGCAAACAAAATAAGGCATTAACAATAATAACACCTTAAATAAATACATATAAAAATTAATAATAATTACTATATAAATACAACCGCGTGAAATGGTCAGCATTCCCCTTTTGAATACATTTTTAAGTAAAATTATTGGACTTTATGCGAATAAAGAAAGAATTAACACAATTTGAACATTTATATAAAATAATACAACTGTATAAACTTTATGTAATAATGATGTGAATTTTGAAATAAATCAATTATAATATTCACAAATTCAACGTAGGTACTATGCAAAAAATATATATCTTACCCCATTTTGAGCTAATTTGCGTTTAAATTTGGTTGTATCGAATGAATTGTTAACACAAAATATTTTTAATTGCGACCCTTCTCTTAATATGAACTAAGGTAAAAGGATTTAACTTAAATTTATTATTACATACACAAAATTTAAGGAAAAATGCTTAACTTTGTTTTCAAAATAAACTTTCATAAAAAGCCCGCTAATTTTACAGATAACAAAGTAAATCACAAGATTCACAGGTTATACAATAAAGTATCTATTTTCTACAACGATTTTTTACGGATTATTCTTATGATAATTGCCGAAAGAAAATATAAAATATTAAGTAATATATAGTAAAACTAATTATTATTGGTTACAAATGATTTAACTTACATAAAAATGTCAATGATAAAATAAGATCTTATGAGAAAAATAACATTTTAAAAGTAATTATTATACAAGTCGTGACCCCGTGGAATGGTGGCAAGAATGCTAGCAGCATTTCCCCTTTGAATCGCAATTCCGATTCTCTGGGCGAAAAATGAACCAGCCCTCCTGTCACCAGTGGAGGCAATAAGGCGGAGAGTAATATTTGTATGAATTTTTTGGCACTATTACTCCAAGGTCCAAGCGTTTGAACTGCAAACGGAACAATAATATAATTTGGAATAAGAGGCGAAAGTATTATGAGTATTCATTAATAGACTAAGATCCAGCTGCAAGATCACTACGTTCATAACGTATAGGATCCAAATCTATTTTTTATGTTTAATTATAAATAGGAGAACCCATTTTTGCCAGGGTGCCAGTCAAAATTTGCCCGCAAGTACTTTTAATTAAAATAATAATTATTGACTTTTTGCATAAAATTTCATTCACTTGTTATAAGAATAAACTACAATCCACTCCATAGCAGTGTATGTAAATAACTCGGAAAAGTATGGTTGCCGTTACCCACTCGGCCGCAACCTATTCGCAGCCAGGTCTAAAAAGGTCATATTTTGTTACGTTAATACGTTCATGACGTATATATATCTTTTATATATAAAATTGAAGCCATTTTTTTTCTGTGCATGACAAAATACCTCTGCCTGTGTAAAATTGCCCGCAAATAGGGGCTGCCTGCTGTTAAAGATTGATCAAAGTGAAAGAGAGTTAGCGTGTTACATCGGTAGTCAGACGGTGGTAGCGATATAAGCTGATATGAATTATTGTCCAATCCTTATTTTTTGTATTGAGAACTATTTAATATGATTTATTTTCGATGAATCGGATTTTGAATAAATGACTTGAAAACGTATTATAGATTTTATGAATGTATAGATTTCTTCAATGTTTTCTTTAATTTTTACTAAAAAAAATGTGTTTTAAGAATATTTAATTAATTTGTTACCTATCGCATAATTTTTCCTCTTTTACATAAATAGTCAGTTTTTATTTTTCATAGATACTCATTTTTGGTTGTCATTCTACAGAGCGTAATCGAATTGATTAATAAATAATTAAAAAAACATGTGTGCAACTCACACTTGGTAGAAGTGAAGCCTTCATAACTTTTGGCACTATGCCTTGGTACCACGATCATAAGAAACACTGTATAATGCTACCTATCTCATTTTCTCCCACCTTAAATCTTATGAATTTATGTGTCTTTCTCTTTTTACTGTCGCTTTTCCGTTTCATCGCTTTTCAAATCACAACGATGCTAAAGAAGTTTTCACTTCAAAACTAAATGTTTTTTATGTTCCTTTAATTTTATAATATGCACTCAACCAAAATTTTATGAACTATTATATTTTTTTTTTCCAAAAAGCTTCAAGTTCTTGCTTATTTTTTATATTAAAACTGGTATTTCTCCGAACACTGTGTGAGTTAATAAAATGTTATGTACTTATATTTTTTTTGTTGCGAAACAATAACACTGACAAACACGTTTTAGAAGATGCATTATTAAAGTCGAGCATATTTTTTTGTTGTACCACACACAAACCACTTCTTCATTTCACCACGTAATAAAAGCATGTTGTGACGAGCTCCAAAACAATACGGTTAGAATGAGAATGTTGCTGTTTATTTGAGAACACCAGCTGTCAACGAAAGCACTTAATAGTGCACTATATCCATTATATATTTTATTAAATAGTTCTAATTACAAAAAATAAGGATTGGACAATAATTAATATCAGCTTATATCGCTACCACCGTCTGACTACCGATGTAACACGCTAACTCTCTTTCACTTTGATCAATCTTTAACAGCAGGCAGCCCCTATTTGCGGGCAATTTTACACAGGCAGAGGTATTTTGTCATGCACAGAAAAAAAATGGCTTCAATTTTATATATAAAAGATATATATACGTCATGAACGTATTAACGTAACAAAATATGACCTTTTTAGACCTGGCTGCGAATAGGTTGCGGCCGAGTGGGTAACGGCAACCATACTTTTCCGAGTTATTTACATACACTGCTATGGAGTGGATTGTAGTTTATTCTTATAACAAGTGAATGAAATTTTATGCAAAAAGTCAATAATTATTATTTTAATTAAAAGTTCTTGCGGGCAAATTTTGACTGGCACCCTGGCAAAAATGGGTTCTCCTATTTATAATTAAACATAAAAAATAGATTTGGATCCTATACGTTATGAACGTAGTGATCTTGCAGCCGGATCTTAGTCTATAATAAAATCAGTTATTAATTGATTAAACAATTGTTTATTCAATTTGCAATTTCGTAAGATATTTAATTCAGAAATAATAGTTTTTCCTTAAGATGTGTGTATTAAAAATCATTTACTTAGTTTAAAGTTTAATACAATTTCAATTACTTCATGTTTACCTTTACTCAATTAAATAAAAAATACAGACAAGAGATACATTTTTAAAGTAATAAACTATATATTAATAATAATAATGACCAGTTTAATTGTTTTAAGTGTAATTAGATCACATATTTTTATGACATAGTAACTTTATAAGCTTAAACTCGAATAACCATAGACAATCAAAAGATCATTAATTATGAAGTAAAATTCAATTAAAAATGGCAATACAATTGTGACGGACAGGATATCAAAATTATTTTTTCTTATAGCAAGGAAACTGATTGATAGCCATTTTGAAGAGCCTTTTGTTAGTGTTTTGTGAATGTTTTCAACAAAATTTTGCAAAATTTAAATTACAGGACTATTATTATGCATCGTTATAACGTAATATAGTAATAAAATATTAATTTGATAGAAATTACCTAACTGTGTTGTTTGTTTGGTGAAGGCGCATTGTGAAAAAAGAACCGGAACGAACTTTGCCGTATTTTAGTTTTATTTTCATATTTGTGAAACTCAGTTCGTTAGTCGTGATGGTGGAAGTCTTTATTTGATGAATATAGTGAACTAGTTAATTGTTGTAACATTATTTACGTCGCGTGTATTTGTTCGCTACGTAAATTGAGATCGCCACAAGATGGCCGCCGTCGGATGCTCGCTCCGCCAAAACCCGCTCGTGAGGCCCGATGTGTCATCCACTGGCGACGGTGTTTGGGACATGCTGTAAACTGGCGTCTCTCATCGCGGCCGAATTTACCGGTCGCTTCCGGCGAAGTTCCATTTTATAAAATGGAATTTCGCTCGAGGCGCCAAAATACGATGGGTGTTGACACATCTCTAGCCGCAATACCGTACCGTTACTTTGACGGCCGAACAAAATAATTGTTGACAAAAATGAGCGAACCAGACGAAGTCGGAAAAGAAGTGTGGAAGCGATGGATTCTTGAGGCGATACATAAAATAAGGTCTCAAAAGCAGAGGCCGAGTGTAGAGAGGATATGTCATGCGATCAGACAGCACCATAATTATCATGAAGATGTTGTGTCGGAGCGATTGGAGCGGGCAGTGCGTGAGGGTGTTGTTTTGAAGGTTTATAACAAGGGACAGAGTTCGTACAAGGATCCAGGAGGTTTGCAAAATAAAGTTTTGCGAATCGCTTCCGATGTGGACGTTTCGCGAGCAGTGGCGAAAGCAGTGCGTGAGTTAGGGGAGCGAGACGGTTCTAACTTAAAAACAATCGAAAAACATTTACGGCAAGCTTACCAAGTTTCAGTCGAGGACAACACAGACGTGCGTAATATATTGCGGGCTGCTGCAAAGCGAGCCGTAGCTAGGGGTCTGTTGCTTCACCACGCGGGAAACTATAAAGCAACTGATCGTCCGCTAACAGCAACAGACCGAATTGCTAAACACAGGAGGTTGCAGGAAAGTCCAGAGAATGTAAGTTGTATACAAACATTATTCCCATTAAAATCATGTTAAACTATCAATTTTATAACAATAATTCTAATTTCAATAACATAAATTAGCATTGTAAAATATTACGTTTGTAAAACAAATATATTTAAATCAAAACTTCCAATTCATAAAATTTTTTTCATAAACATACTTTCATTGATATAACCTTATCAATAAATATAAACAATCTATAATTCATTCAATTCTATAGAGTAATTAAATTTAACTATCCGTATTTGCATAGTAGTTGTGAGAAGTACATAATTATTCAGAAAATAAAATAAATTAATTATATTCAGAACATTAAATGTTAAATAATGGCTCAGTAAATTTTTATGATAAGTGATATAGAAATAGAGTCCATCTCTATTAGTGACTTTAAATTTTAGTTATGAGTTTCAATATTAGTGTATGGGTAGAATATTTGGTTAAAAATTAAGTGTTGTTCTTAATTAATAATATAATATATTAATGTATACAATGAAAATGCTGGACGAGGGCTTTCTTCGAAGAAGATGGTTTTGGTGCTTATTCCTACACTGTGGGTTGATGGATTTTAATATTCTATTTTATACCTGAAATATTTTCTTATTCTTAAACCAGCTTTTATAAATAAATATAACAAAAATAGCTTATTTATGTTATTTGTCATTTATTTAACATTTCTTTTGTAGATATAGACAATTATTATAATAATCATTACACCAATCAAGTAATAAAAAAAATATGTGTTTCTAATTTCAGCAACTAAGTCCAGGAGGAGTTCCAGTGTGTGCAGAGTGTCTTGGTACAGATGCTAGAAACCGCCTCGGAGTGAACGAGGCTCTCATCTGCTGTTACCAGTGCAAGTCATATGCACATCCGACTTGCCTTAATATACTTGAATACATAAATTTGACAACTTTGAAGGTGAGTTAAAAAAACTTTAAGTAATAATATAAAGATATTTAATTATTATTAATTTAGAATTATGGATAGATAACCACTATGACAGGATACCATTTTAAAGGGTGGTCATCAATTTGTAATTAAAATATGTTTTATTCAAGTAATCCTCACAAGCATCTTTGAATCATCATTGTATAGTATAAATTTAATGTAATACTTTTGTTTGGTATGGAATGTAGATTCTGCAAGAAACAAGCAGCTACCCTTTGTTTTGTTGATCATATTATGTTGAATTTATAAATTTTGCATGAAACTAATATATTTATTTATAATTTTTTTACTTATATTATTAATGAGCTTTTTTATTTATTAATTGGCATATGTAAACTACTACTGATTTGTGTCACATTTTGTGCATGACTAGCATTTACGTGTTTATATACCATCTTATTATATATCATGTATGAATTAATCGAAAATATTTAACCAGAGATTTTACAAGATATGTCACTGTTATTCTTCACAAGATTGTATCTATCTTTTCCTTATTTTTACTATGCCATTTCAAAATAAAGATGACAGTCTATTCAATGAAAATGATATCACAACAACAGAACTGACAAAGGATTGAAACCAATCGATTTTTTATATAAAAAAATTAGGATTTTTTTTCTTGAATAAAATCTAATTTACCTGTTAACAACATGAAATTAACACAATTGTTATGTAACTATAAAAAAGTTTACATAACAAATTTTTTGTTTTGTTTCATGTATATTTTCATTTTTTATATTATTTAATTTATGCATTTTTAAACAGTTAGGCGGATTAGCAAGTTACCACTGATTATAACCAATCACTACAGTTCAATGACATTGGTTTTGTAAGAAATATTAATCATCCCATAAATTACCCTTCAACCTTGGGAACAAAGTTCAATGCCCCAGTTTCACATGAAATATTGGGACTATAATTTTGGTGTTGGTTGATCTTAGTACATATATATATATTTATCTTTACGAGATCACTTACAGTCAGATAAACTACAGTAGACATTAGTGATATAAATTGTTCAAACACTCAATGAATCTGTTTACATTGTTCAATATAAACACCAGTTATGGACAATTTGCTCTGAGGTAATTATATTGTTTGCATTAATAGTTAAATTACTTCTTCATATTATTATAAGTATTTTTTCATAGACTTGAATATGTTTTTTAGAATAGATCAAAATAGTTATGTCAAAGATGATCTCAAATAATACTATGAAATGAAAAATAATATAATATATATTTCATTCACCTCTAGTTATTCAAATAATATTTTATTGTTAAAACTATTGAACAGATCTTCGAATTTAAAGTTTATATTAAATATTTAGGATTGTATAATTATATTAAATAATCATAACAGAGGTGCAATGGTAAAACTAAAGACAAAGGAAGTTAGAAGTATGGAATACGCATGAAGATGTTAATATTAATTTTGTTTCTTTAATTGCAAACATAAACACAGGATGTTAAATATATTATGTAATAAAATCATTAGGTCAAAGCATCTGTGATCGTACATTATGTGTTGAAGTTGAACTAGTAATAAATTGTGTACTATTTGTGAATGCTATATGTGTTAGTAAAGACATAAGCTCATAAGACAATAGCTCACCGATAACATTCTCTTAGATATCTATGCGTGTACTTGTATGTAACAAAGCATTTTAGAACGCTTGGAAATATTAATACAAATTCCATCCATTCTTGATATGTACGTATATATCCGTCGTACGTGGTGAGTCGTAACGTGCGGTGCGCGCTGTCCGCAGAGCGCGCGCTGGTGCTGCGGCGAGTGCGCGCGCTGCGCCGCGTGCGGGCTGAGCGGCGAGTGGGCGTCGCGCTGCGCCGCGTGTGCGCGCACGGCGCACGCGCGCTGCCGCCGCCCGCCCTGGCGCTGCGAGCCGTGCTCCGACAAGCCGCCGACGCCCCGGTGAGCTCGCCGACTCCTCACGCGCATTCTTTCTATTCTTCTTCTGTGCTACGTATCGTTTAACTATAATGGAAAAATCGTTTCATTACAGACCGACCATGGGAGGAACGCCTAAGAAGCGGAAACCGAAGACGCCGGCGCGCCGCATCGAATCGGACGACGAGCCCTCCGACGGTAATGACTCGCCGTACGCCCGCCTCCCGTCCGAACAGAGAATGTCAAAGGAGAAGCAAAAGTTTTTCAGATTCTCCGCTTTCAATCTCGTGAAACGCCGCCGGTGTAGGGAGTCCTCGAGTGAGTGGGAGGGGTGGGAGGGTTCGCAGTGGGGTGGTGTGCACGTCACTCGCGTGCAACGACTCGAGCTGCGTCTCGAGCACCGGCAGCGTTCCGATCCCTCCGACCAATCGGAGCGTTCCTCCTCCGACAGCGACCCGCCGCTCGCGCTCCCGTCCCGCGCTTCATCGCCCGCGCCTTCCCCCCGAGCCCGTCCCGTGCCCACTATTTTTGAGCGTCTCGCCTCCGACGCAGGCCCCGATGGTACGTGGGGTTTTGCCGCCGAAGCGCAGAAGCAACGCCTCGTCGGGGAACCCGAAAGGCGGTCACCCGACAAACGGAGATCACCCGTAAAGCGGCTTTCACCAGAAAATCGGCGGTTGCACGAAAAGCGCCGATCACCGGAAAAGCGGGGGTTATATGATAAAAAAAGCTCGCCTGACGAGCAATATTCACCTGAACAACGACTTACACTCGAAAAGCGACGATCGCCAGAGAAGCGGTTATTTAATAAAAGACGATCGCCTAGTAGTCAGCTCTCGCCTGGAAACCGGATATTGCCGGAGATGCAACAACGGTCGCCCGAGATGCGGCGTTCGTCCGAGCCACTTCTGTCACCCGATAAGCGGTCACCTAAAAATCGTTGCACGCCCGAACCACCGCAAACGTCTGCAACGCCCGCGAAACGGCAGTCACCCGTACCACAGAAAACCATTTCACCCGAAAGAGCTGGTCGGAGACGACGGAGTAGATGCGGCGATAGATTACTCACTACGCTATTCGACGGACTGTCGGAGTTCTACTCGGTTCGGACGGCGTCCCGCTCGCAGTCGCGGCACCGACCCGTGGAGCGCGTGCGCGAGCGCGATCGTGAGAGCGAGAGCGACAGTCGGCAGGTGCTGAAAGAGACTCGGAGCACGTTCAAGCGGTACCAGGCGGCGCTGTCGCGAGCGAGCGCGCGGCCCCGCGGCCGCACGCGGGAGCGCAGCGCGTCGGCGGCGCGAGAGAGCGCGGGCGGGGTAGGGCTGCGGTTGAGCGCGTCGGCGCTGGTGGTGCGCGCGGCGGAGGGCAAGCGCGGCGGGGGCTCGGCGGAGGAGGCGCAGGCGCACAAGCTGTCGCGCGCGCTCGGCCCGGCCACCAATCAGACGGGTAAGATGGGTTCGGGAGGCGCGGTGAAAGTGTCGTGGTGGATCTGACCGTCGCTCGCTCTGATTGATGGCCGGCGCTCCGCTGTCTCTCTCGCGCTCGCTTTTCCTATATATCGAATTCTCTGTTCGGACTCGGTGAGTGCAATCGGCTTCGCTTCTCCGTTCGGACGCCGGGCGCCGACGGAACGTTCGTTATTCGGGTGTCGGCAGTATCCACACGTGCACTTTCGCTCGCGCTTCTCGCCGTCGAAGCGAATATACAATCGATTAGCTCGCTCGGTGTGCGCCCATCTCCTTGTCCCTTTTGTTTTCGTTTTTATTATATGTTTGCTGCTTTATTATATCATTGTGGCTCGAAAGTTTTTGTTGCAACATTGTGGTAACTATTTTTTGAATAATGCCTATTTTCGTATTCGTCATCCATTTCGCTTAACTCCTCTGTTTCACTTTAACAATCTGCCCGGCCGAGCTATAGAGTGTCGTCGCTGGTGTGTGTAGGCGAGCGATCACTGTAGTGTTGCGTTCCCCAGAGGGCAAGAGGCTGCCCCCCGGCGTGACGGAGGCGGACGCGGAGCTGTTCGCGCTGGCGCGCGCGGCGCCGGGCGCGGAGGGCGAGGCCGCGGGCGCGCCGCCGCCGCCGCGCTGCCCGTCCGCCATCGAGTTCGGCCAGTGGGAGATCGAGACGTGGTATTCGAGCCCTTTCCCACAGGAATATGCCCGGTACTCATTTTTCTATTTCATGTTATCAATTTAATTCCAATTTAGATTAACATTAGTTTTGATCTAATTTTTCATCTTTCAGGTTGCCAAAGTTATTCCTCTGCGAGTTTTGTCTGAAGTATGCGAAAAGTCGAGCTGTATTGATGCGGCATCTAGACAAGTGTCTGTGGAGACATCCGCCCGCTACGGAAATATACCGGTGTGGGGACATATCCGTTTTTGAAGTCGATGGGAATGCTAATAAGATATATTGTCAGAATCTCTGTCTACTCGCGAAGCTATTTTTAGACCACAAAACACTTTATTATGACGTAGAGCCGTTTTTATTTTATGTACTAACGAAAAATGACAGCAAAGGATGTCATTTAGTTGGCTATTTCTCGAAAGAAAAGCATTGTCAGCAGAAATATAACGTGTCCTGTATTATGACGATGCCCCAGTATCAAAGACAGGGCTATGGGAGATTCCTCATCCATTTTAGTGAGTGGTGGAATTATTTTTGTTAATTTTTGTAGCAAACGAAATATTTTAATAGTCTACTAATTTGATTACTAACTTCTATTTATTATTTTAGGTTACTTATTATCGAAAGAGGAAGGGCAGCCAGGCACACCAGAAAAACCACTTTCAGATCTAGGAAGAGTTTCGTATAATGCCTACTGGAAATCTGTAATTTTAGAGTATCTCCATGATCACAGAGATCGTCCATTTACATTTGAAGATATAGCATTAACAACAGGAATGCATATAAATGATGTTGCTGTGACATTTCAGCTTCTCGGATTCATGAGATATGTTCCAAATAACGAATCCGTTAAATTAGGAATATGTGTAGATTGGAATAGAGTTGAAAATCATATGAAAAAATTGAATAGTAGGCCACGTCTCGAAATCGATCCAGAATGTCTTAGGTGGACACCGTTATTAGCGCCAACGATTAATCCATTCAGATCGCCAGAAGAGGGCTCCTGTGACCAAGACACTGAAAATGACGACACTGAAATGAAAACAGAAAGTGAAAACACAGAAACTGAACCAGAAACGGCAATATCAAAACCGGAATTAAAGTCTCAACTTGATAAGGATGTCGTGGATATACCAGTCGAAGTTACTTCATCTGGTAGAAGGCGGACTCGGCCGCTTAAATACAGCGAAACTACTTATCAAACTACACCCACGCTTGGCGACGGAAACCGTAAGAGAAAACGCGAAACCAGTAGAAAGATATCAGAAAACGCGGAAGAGGAGAAGAAGGAGCCTGAAGCAACTCCAAGAAGACAGAGAAGTAAGAGTATAGCAAGTAGATCAAAAGCCACCCAAGATGAAATTGTTGAAGAGATTCTACCAAGAAACAGAAGGAAAAACCTCAAAGAGCCGGCTTACGTTTCAGATAGTCAGGAAAGTCAAGAGAGCAACGACATTCATAATGAAACTACTGATATACCTACTAACGCAATAAAGGTGAAGAGTAAGAGACAGGCTCGTTGGAAGGGTCGGAAGCGACAGAAAGGTGGTAAGCCTGCTCCAAAAATCAGTGGAACACCAGTTGCAAAGAAAGCAAAAGTCGATGATACTAAACAAGATCAAAATGACTATAAAACTGATGATTCTATTGAAGAACCGGTAAACAACATCCCCTCCAAAGTTCCAAACCATACACACAAGAGTCAAAGTGAAAGTAAATCGGATGCAATCACTAAAAATACTGGTGAAAGTTCAGAAGATTCTTCTGGAGAGGCTGATGATGAGATGGACGTAGAAGAGGGAGAGGACAGAACCAGCATTCCCAGTAAACCGGCGACACCTCGCCCTGTTGAAGAGAACAGTACAGACCATCACACAAGTGATATGGAACTTGATAGTATTCATATGGATTCACCAAAATCACTAGCAGAAAAAGATCAAGTTATTAATGAAACTAATAAAGATAAAACTGAAGACGAAAATAATGTCGTCGAAAACGGACCAACTGTAGGCGTAACGTCGGATAATATTGTAGAAACTACTAAAATTACTCAAGATAATATTGAAAACGAGAAGATACCAGAACCAAGGAATGGCGAATTAATGTCGCCTACTAAAGCACAACTCGATGACAAGGATACTATCGTGATATCCGAATCTGATGATAATAACAGCCAAAGTTGTCCTCTACCATCACCAAAACCTAATAACTTAATTCCAGCACAAAGTAACGAATACAAATCTAAAGATGTTCCGGAAAAAGAAAGTCCATCGAAAATACTACCCGTAGTTTCAACAGAAAATGCTCATATTGTTCTGGACGCTAAAGGTTCAAGCGAAACTTCAACACCTCGACCGCCTGTTGATCTTATTGTACCACGTTTACATCAGATCGAGACTATTGTGGTTGAGGGAGAATCCGATAATGCTATCTCGCCACAAACAGGTGTATCTCCTAAAAAAATCGACAAGACTGTGATAAGTGAGTCTCCTAAGCAAAAGAAAATATCTGAGAAAGTAAACATCGAGATGACGTGTGAACTAAAGACATGTGAGATGAGAAAGGAGACCGTCATCCAGCTTCAAACTATAGAAGAAACTAAAGCGCCAGAGAAAAAGTCGCCCACTAAAATCGAGACGATTATACAGAATTTAGATCCACATAGAGATATTGCAAACACTTTGAAAAAACCAGATCCACCTAAAATCGATTCTTATAATGAAATAGATACTAGGAAGTTACAGATGCCAATTACAAGTAAAGAAAGTGAAATATCGTTTAGAAATGACATGATGCACATTAGAAAGGATGAAATTGTTGTTTCGCGAAGTATCATAGAAAACACTATACCAAATTATCACAATTCCGTAAGTAATTCGATGACAATACAACCAATAAACTCTTTACAAATACAGCATCCGTATTTAAACCACAGAAGTAGTGTGAGCAAAGAATCACAAGCAGTTCAAACCGACAAAGTGCTTATCAAAACTAGTGACTCCAGTAGAACGATTAACAATATGTCTGAACCTCCACCAGTGATAAGTAAGAGTACTACGAAATTAGAAGTGCCCCATCCCATCACATCGCCTGTCGTAAATCCAGTGATACCAAAAGTGCCCAATGTGACTGATATTAGTTTTTTACCGAGATGCCAAAGTGCTAATGCAGCAGTTAATTTAGGCATGGAAAGAACTGAATTAGACCCTAGTTTCACGAGTAATGCCTTGCATAACACCTTGAGTGGTTCTATGAGTATAGTTCCAACAAATAGCCAAGATAACAAAAACGATCATAACCAAAAACCTAGGGAAAAGAGCAAACTACGGGATGTAAGAGTAAATTCGGCTCATAGCAAACTCGAAAAGACCGAGAAAAAATCAACAAAAAACGAAACACCGAGAAGTACGCCGGAGCCTAAGTTATTTTTTCCAGACCAAAATACGAATGTAAGAAAACCTGAAACATCTGTTCCTATAAATGTAATAAATACGGTTTCTGTAACTAGTAAATTAGAAACGAAAGCTAGCGAGGCACCAAAGAAACAAGATTTTTTTAAGAAAGAAAAGTCTAATGCATCCAAGTGTGAATCAAAGAATGCGTCAATCAAACACGATAAGAGTTGTTCGACTCAATTAAACTTAAAGGCGGCTGAACAGAATGATATTAATAAAATGATGCCAAAATTTAAGTATGACAATGAGCTCGTTCCAAAAGCCGACTATGGAATGAATCAAATCCCTAACTATCACACAACGCCCGCACAATATCCTATGTCACAGTGGCCGCCATGGGATCCCACTAGAACGTGGGATCATAACAGGTTTTTGGACATGAAAAATAACGACAAGAACTACCTCGATAAATTTCAAGGTTTTAATCTACCGCATTTAGATCAGATGCAAAAGTCGCCACAGAAGTTGCATCCGAAATATGATCAGAAAGATTTCCACAACATCGCTTACGGAGCTCTATCGAGTGGGATATATGCGACGACGGGTCTTCCACATTTTAAGGAAACTAAAGCCCCAACGTCGAAAGCTTCGGATTGCACGCAGAAAAACGAATGCAAACCAACGAAGCAGTCGAAAACAACAACAGCGTGTCAAACTCAATGCGAGAACAAAAAATCACAGTCTCACAATACGACGGAGGCTCAAATGAAGCAAATGATGCAGCGTCAGGTTAACAAACAGCAAGACGTGGTCACGAGTTGTGCCGACTTCCGACAGCAGAGTTCACAGGTGTTGACGTCCTCCGGTTGCAAGACCCCATTCAACCAGAATGGCCCATGTGGACAGGAGAAGGTCGAAATAGAAAAGAAGTCACGGCAGCATTCCAAAAAGGATGAATCTCCAAAAGACACGCATAAAGAAGAAATGTGCGAAGCTGTCAGTCCCGCTCTACAATCAATGGGGGTTTACACACCGGATTCGACGAGCAACTCGGTACATTCAGTGCAATATCCGGTGTGCGAGTTGGACGTTAGCCAGTTGGGTCTGGAGTCGCCCACGAGCATCGGGTCGGACCTGGCGTCGCCCTGCTCCATGATGCACATGCACCCCGCGCCCAGTCCGCAGTACCCGCATTCGTCTATACACATACCTTCCATCATGAGTCAACCGAATCAACCGACGAAGCAGCAGAAAATAAATAACAGAAATAGGTAAGTTACTCTTAGCTAATTTTGTAGAATAAAAGGAGATGAAATAGCTGCAGTCGGACGTCGTTCGAATAGTTATGTTGTTACATATATTACAGTGCAATGATTTCTTCGACAGGAACAACACGGCGAGCAGTGCGAGCGCGGGCGGCGACAACAAGGCCGTGCGCGGCGCCGCCACGCCGCCCGCGCGCCACCGCGCCACGCCGCCGCACCCCGCGCCGCACCCCGCGCCGCACCCCTCGCCGCACCCCTCGCCGCACCCCTCGCCGCACGGTACGCCCTCGCTCCTTACCTCGGTCGAGACTCGTAAAAGCTGTAGTTAGTCTAAGATTTACAGTTAGATAGTGAAATTCCAGGACATAATTATGTTTTTGTCACTTGTTGTCGATTGAATTTATTTGCAATTGCTTACATTAATTTCAGGCGGTGGAGTAATGCAAGGCAGTTCAAGTGGAAGTGGCGGTGCAGGCTACCAGGGCGGCTACTTGTCGTTCCAGCAGCAACAGCAGTACCATGCGGGATGGGCACCTTCGTGCTCGTTGGCTAAGCTACAGCAGATGGCAGACGCGCCGCAACACCCTCCGCACACGCCGCCGGCTCCACCACAGGTACTATGCTTCATGTCGCCTAGCAGATACTATATGACACAAACTCACTTCCCAGACAGCAAAAGTTGCAAATGGTCTATTATTGTTTTTTTTATTTACTCATTCCTACATCTTATATTTTGAAGCAAAGCATTATTTATACTGCTGTATTCTCAGCAGCTATATATTACATATTTTATAAAACATCAAAATAAAAAGTTTCTTAAGCATATTTTTATATTTTGCAACTAAAATTATACAACTTTTAATATATATTTATTGTATTTTATACGAATGAATAATGACAGAAATAATTACATCGTAATAGTACAACGTGTTCCAGTATGGACAGCAGGCGGGTACGCCGCCGGCCGGCCACTACCACGCGCCCAAGTACTACGCGCCCGCACACAACCAGCTTGAGTCGCCAAGGAACACGCGTAACGCTACCAGTTAGTTGTTATTATTTATAATAGTTAATGCTTAGGTTATTTGATCTCAATAACATCATAACATTGGATATAAAATATATACTACAATCTTTGATATTGCTCAAATACATACTAATATATTATGTCTCTATACGTTAACTGTTGTATATTTTATTTTTTAACTAATGCTTGATGCATTAACAATGAACAGTAACACCAATAACAATTAGCAAGTAACAATGAAAATTGTACCTTCATGACTTGCTGGTTCTTTTAATTTTAGTTTAGGATCAGTGCAATATGTCAACTGCATGTAAAAATAATGTTAGTTCCGTATATGCTGGATTAAATTTTATAAGTATTACATGAAAACAATATTTCCAGGTAATCTAAGTCCAATGCAGCACGTCCAGATGGGCCCTGGGTCGAGAATGTCGCCGAATCTAAATACTCACATCATAAGCCAATACGGACTCAATGGTTATCGGGTCCCACCTCAGCAGCAGTTCAACAACCTCCCCGTCCAAATGATGAATGTGCAACCTGGTGTGCAGTACCCTGGACCAGACCCGAGAGCTCAACAACCAAATGTTTATGCTTATGCGGGTTACATTAACCCTCCACCGCCTCTGGCGATGCAAACATTAAACTCTACTATGCGTCGGTAGCCTCGACCAAAAACCCAGTGCCGGAAACAGTGATAGTGTGTAGTGAGTGATGGATAATTGGACGGTTAATACCGATATGACTGCGAGCTCACTCGGCATATTTATACTTTGGTGTTTCTATCAGTTTACAAAATGCCTTTTATGGACATAACTTTTTAAAAGAAACCCTGACCAAAAATCGGATTGTATGATAATTATCTATAAGGCATAGTACAAATAAAAACATAACGCTTTTAAGACCTTGTTTGTATATAATGTTTGTGTATTAATGTAATTAACAATTAACACCACTTCAGTTGCCTTATCCTCCGCACTAGTGGACCCTTACCCTACTGATGTAACAGTAAAGTAATGGCAGCTTTATTATTTTGTATATGGTTGTAAATGTTTTATCCTTGAGAATACATAGTGCCCGGTATTGAAGCTGAATAAAGTACAAAATTGCTGATAAAATGTATTTAGAAAGTGTCGTATAATAATGAAAACTATGTCAGGGAAATGTAGCATAATAAAATAGTGCAATAAGAGTAGGATTTTTTAAAATTGCATGTTTTTTATATTGTCCAGCAATCAAGTATTGTTAAGCTCGGGTTAATCAGCACTAATACTGTGATAATCCCTCGATTGTCATCGATGTAGAAGGAGCCTGCTGATAACATGATAAATTATTAATATTTATTCTTAATTTCCCAAAGAAACAACTATTTAAGTATGTCAGAATTATAGTGCAATTGTTTTCACCACAAAAAAATTGTATTTTGGAACTCAAAAAATTCATGTGAAAACTTATATTTTGTATGTATATCATGTAATACTATTTTTTTTAATGTTAAAGTATGTACAGTTTGTATGTAATTATGATTTTGATAATTTTATCTCTTCTCAGAAGTGCCTCGTTCTCGTCCCTTAAGCTTAATTTCCATGTAAGATATTGTAAATGTACTGCTTTTACTTAACACAAGGCTGTATACATAGAATCGTAACATTAGTATTACTGTAATAAAAATAACGATTTTTAATTTTATCAATGTGATAGTATTAAAAGGATACAAAAAGGTTGATCCCTCTGGGCTCATTGCATAGACAGGCCTATATGATGGTTAATTTTTTATCTAGATTAAATTACTGTAATTTCTTTTATACGCTTTGCACTTAAGGATTATTTTCGTGTTATCCTCGTTAATTTATTGCCAAATGTTATTAACACTTATCTTGCAAGTTATATTAAGTTAGTTGAGTTTAGAATCTGTCTTTGAACATAGGTTTACGTTACGAAGCAAGCGCGGGCGCCGCCCGTACTCGTTGGATCAGTAAATTATTTTTTAAGATCTGCTCCTGTAAGGTTATAAATGTTATTTGTTACTAATGTGTAGTATATAAAATATTGTAAATACATAACATTAAGACTTGTAGCAGGTGTTATCACACAAAATATAATTTTGTGAAAAAATCTGCAATGTCTTTGATTTATCCTCTACATTCATTATGTTTGGAAACAGTTTGTTTTTAATACTTTATTTTTAATGTAATAAAAATTTCGACAGTTCTTCTTGCTACTTCGCTTTTTTTCCTTTTGTTGCGAAGGCTAGTAGTGGTAAGTGGTCACCGCCGCCGGACCGGACAACGATAGTAACGGGACAATGAACGTAACGGGACAATGGACGTAACGGGACAATGGACGTAACGGGACAATGGACGTAACGGGACAATGGACGTAACCGTATAATGAGCGCAACGGGACAATTTTTCGTGCATGCAGCCAGCGTTCGTCGATTTATTAGACGTCACTTCAAAAATATTTTTACTATTAGTTAATCAGTGAATGCGCAGCAAATGATAGTAACTAAGAATCTCACGGCCGACTACTGAATCGTCACTTAAATATTAAATGCAACTTAATTATTTGAGACGTCGTTAGTTTAAAATTTTGCATACTAATTTAGGAGCTTTTCAATGTTAAGTAGCGTTTAACTTTGAGGGACGTCTAGTAATCGGCCGGTTACTATTGTCACATGAGCTTACCTGCCTTCAATAAAACTGGTCTCCTTCGCCTATTCCTTGAGTAGATTTGGAGTATATGATTTATAGCAGTGAATAATGAGTCAAAATGAAACCGGTATTTCCAAATGTAATAAAATTTAAAATCATGTTCAGACTTTAGTTAGGATATTCAATGTGGCTCTACACTCTACACCAGTTATTATTATCCTACGGACAATGTTACTCATAGCACTATGGACAATTGCAGATATGGACATGGCAATATTATAGAAATCGTTATCGAAGATTGAGGATTCAAAGCAGAGTTAATTTGTAATTATAATTTGAATTAAATGAAAATCTCCCAGAAGTATTCACCAACTAGCATTGGAACAGTTTGGTAGAATAAGCCTCAAACTTTCTCCTTAAAGAGGAGAGAGAGCCATTTACAAAGAGTTATCATGCTCAGTTACAGGTTTTTAATGCAAATACGGAAAAATAAATAATTATAAACTAGAGAGAAGTACATTTATTAAATAAATAATAAAATACATTTTCTGTGTAATATATTAAAATTTCAAAAGTAGAGCTGTAAAATACAATACTAGTACTTAATTTAGGCAGTAATGAACATTTACATATAGTATTGTATCTGGGTACACAGTTTAATCATATTATATTTTAATTGAAAAGAGGGTTTGACTAGAATATAATCTTTTTTATTTATTTATTGCGCTAAGTAAATAAGTCTCTATTTTTTATATTTCATATACATTACATTTAACATTTAAATAGTTTGTCAATAAATATTTACAAAAAAAAAATAACTGAAAAAAAATTGTAACTACATATTTTTAAATTAACTACATTAAAATTTTAATTATGATTTTTCAACTTTTAATTACTTTACTAATATTATCAAAAGAAGATAGTGAATGACACATTCCTAATAAGCATTGAAGATAACAAAATTATATTTGTATGTATGTATGTCTATAATATGATGTCATTAGGTTTTTTTTGTTTTACCATTATTTCAAATTATTGCACTTTTGTTTATTTGCAAAGTTTAAACTTAAGGCTTAAAATATAACATCGATATTTGTTTAATTTTCAATATGAAATTATATCAATTTTACGCAAAATAGATCCAGTTTATAAACCTATTTTCTAGTTATAGTCTAAATTGTATTTATACATCAACTTTACTCTTTGCAAAAGATATTCAAGCTGCTCAACTACTATTTGAAATAAATCAATGATATTCATATTTTGATATATTAATATTATTGCAACTCAAATATTTTCAAAAGTATTTTTTGTGCCGGGATCCATTTTACATAACCACACTCAATTACTCACTCACTAAATGTTATTATGATCTAAATTTTCTTAGATATGTCATTAAAATATGGCTTTCTCTGAGATGACCGAATAGAGTTTGCCAGGTCAATTTTTACTAAGTCTCAGTATTTATTGGAGACAAATTTTATCACACGATGATACTATAAAAGCAAATCTTTATTAAAGAAATATTTCAAAAAAATTTTACTTATAGAATACATAAATTAACTTATATACAAAAAAAAAATCTGCACCACCGTCAAATCTGCATATTTAAAGGTATGGGTGGAATTTCTGCAGGTCTTCTGTCCAAGTGTACTCTATTTCTCATAAGACGTAGACTGTTCTCCGTTACCTTTGTACATCCTCTTATAAGCAGACCTTCTAGTTTATGGCAGTGTAAGGCAAGGGCACTGAAAACATTTTTATATTAAATATAACATTTGATAACAATAAATGATTTAGAATCTACATTTTACATGAAATGAGTATGCTAATTGTAAGAGCCAATAATACTTATACAGCAATTATCGTTTATACATGTAATTTGCACAGTATAAAGGATCAATAATTCAATTGTTAAGTCAGTTGTTACTAAACTCCGTGGTGTAATAACTTGTTGCACGTAATATGACTCAGATAACCAAATATAGTCTTAAAATTTATCAGTTAATGTTTTAACTTAATAGTGGTTTGGCGTAAACTATTATCAACAACCAACAGGGCAAGAACTCTACACTAATGTTAAGATTGATAATTTCTTAACTTACATGATACCCTTGTCTGAAATTTCACAGCAACCTCCTAAATTAAGAAGCTTCAATGAATTACTATACTTGGACATTGTGTAGAGGCATTTATCAGTAACCTGCATATTACCTTCCAAATTCAAAGATTTCAATTTTCTAAATTTTTTAATGAACACAAGTATACAGCTCTCCGAAATTGTAACACAGTAAGCCAAATCTACATCTTCTAATTGATTTTGATGAAGGGTGAGCGCTTCCATAGCACCCGTTGTCAGCCAGGAACACTTGGATAGCTTTAGAACTCTTAATTTATTGCAATTCAGTATAGCTGGTTGTAGACATTTAGCAGTCAAGTTTTTACATTGGCTCAAATTCAAATTGATGAGTTCTGGATTGCGTTGGAGTATAGGAATCAGGTCTCTGTCAGTGATAGATACAGATCGGCTTAAATTTAAAAGTTCTAGCCTTCTGCATGTCAATGCGAATACCTACAACAATTAATAATGATGTCGGAAAATATAATAGTAATTACAAAATAATTACAAAATATGAATTTATTATGTCAAGACTCACTTCAAACGTATGTGGTGAAAACCCTTTATTCATCAATTTTAAGGATTTTAACTTCGCAAAATACATATCTATTATTTGGAGGCAAGTTCTAGATACACAACGAAAATTAAAGCACTCCCTGATTGTTAATAGGGGCATAATCCTTGACACTAATATATCTTCCCAATACAAATCGAAAAAGTGTTTGTTTCTTTTTATACTCATGTTTTTATGGTGAATTTTAAATACATAAAAGAAAATATCGAAATGTTTATTTCTTCTCT
Organism: Nymphalis c-album; assembly: GCA_963151315.1. Taxonomy (NCBI): domain Eukaryota; kingdom Metazoa; phylum Arthropoda; class Insecta; order Lepidoptera; family Nymphalidae; genus Nymphalis; species Nymphalis c-album. The sequence continues at coordinate 1,136,114 of OY720602.1, read as the reverse complement.
GACATTAGAAGTAAACATTAAACGAAATTGCAGGGCTGCCAGCACGTTCTGTATACATGTCTTGCAACCGAGTCTAATTTCAGCGGTGAGAGATAGGCGCAATTGTGTAACAACTTTTGTTGCGCTGCGGCGCCCGCTGTACGTCGCTCTTATGGAAATTGGTGGAGTGATACACAGCGTATATTTTTCTCTCCCAAGTATTGTGTTATTTAATCATTGTTATATCGTTTTGTTGAGTTTTGCGGATTTGTTGTTATTTTTGTTTTGTTATTTAACTGTTCTGTTAAGATTTGAAAAAGTGTTCGGGATTATTATAACGCGAATTTTCATGCCTCTGGCGGCCGTAAATTGAACTGAACAGCGTCATTATGATTATGTCGAAGTAACCCCACTTCTGAAGTTGCAAGAACTGTATACAAGACTGTGGCTGCCAGAGACAAGATATTACATTGATATTACTGACATTATACAATATGTAATCTCGTAACTCGTTAACAAAACTGTTGAAAATTTATCTGTAAAAAATAACAGTTATTAATATTTTATGAAGTATTTTGTTTAATAGAAAAAACGTTATTAGTTAACGGGAATAGTTATTAGTTATTAGGAATTGTAGCCTCTCCGTCGAGGCTAGATTTTCAAACATAATCAACCCGTAGACAACGTGCGGATTGTTTCTATTTGGTCTCTTCTTTATATTATTGATTTTTTGGAACTTATAAGAAAATTGTAACAGGCGATGTCTGTGTATTTATAATGGAAAAAAACGAATATGGGTTTCTTCTTCTTCTTTTAACACTTCACTTCACTTCTGCTTTGTAAAGCCTTAGTACTCGCATCATGCAAAAACACAGAATTGAATGCGGTTTGCACCGATCTATTGCTAGAGGTCTAGCTTAAAATATAGGTTGTCTGTTTGTCAGGGCCGGATTAAACATGTAGCAAGAGTAGCAATTGCTAAGGGCGCCGCGCGAAAAAGGGGCGCCGCAGGGACATGTTACAAATACAGTGGTGCTTGCCCGGGTTTGAACTCGCGATCATCGGTAAACCTTAACTCGTTCTTAACACTGGGACCTCTCGGCTTACTTCTAGTTGTAATGTAATATTAATACCACTTATATTTTAATTTATATGTACCTCCAAACTGTATTCAATTTGCTTTTATTTTATTATCTTTTATTATTGTATTAGATGCGTAGTGTTCTTTTTGTTTTAATAATTGGTGGTAGAGCTTTGTGCAAGCTCGTCTGGGTAGGTACCACCCACTTATCAGATATTCTGCCGCTAAACAGCAGTACTTTGTATTGCTGTGTTCCGGTTTGAAGGGTGAGTGAGCCAGTGTAATTACAGGCATAAGGGACATAACATCTTAGTTCCCAAGGTTGGTGGCGCAATGGCGATGTAAGCGATGGTTAATATTTCTTACAATGTCATGGTCTATGGGCGTTGGTGACCACTTACCATCAGGTGGCCCATATGCTCGTCCGCCTTCCTATACAATAAAAATAATAATTCTATTAATTTGTAAGCTTTTAATTTGCAATTAGATACCTATTATTGTTGTCTTTCTATATAATGCCATGTTGGTGATCCTAAATAAATAAGTATCCATATAATTAAGTGTTGTACCGTCGTTTTATGAGCAGAGGGACGATAGTAAGTCCCCACTCGTTCTGGACCATCAACATCTTTAGGCCGGTTTTCTTCAGGGGAGTACGTACTTGGGGTAGTAGGAAGGCAAAACGGACTAAAAGGTAAAGATCGACCCATAATCTTACAAATTGTGTATGCTTCATGCTAATGCTAATGATGTATTAAATATTTTGTTTGTCGCCTACCCTTTATATTTTATTTTACGTAAAACAGTTATTTGTTTTGAACTAAGTAATTGTCAGTTCCTTTAAAAACGGATGAATTATTTTTTAAATGATTTACAAAAGAAAACACACTTATTTATTATTTACGTATTGTTTATAATTTATGATGGATTAGTTACGACAACAAATTACAATTTAAGAACGTACTATATAAATAAAGACAGTAAATAATCGAAAAAAATTACTAAGGAATACTAATACAATTTGAATTCAAAGATTTTACTTAACAGTAGAATGAAGTGCCGTGTATGCGGAATAAGTGCATCTGATAACAGACATCAAACACACAAAGCTTAGCGCTGACAAACCTCCGGCCGACAGCATCAAAGTCTTCTGCGAATTCTGGAGGATCAAAAGAACCGACCTTTGGTTAGCGGCATTGTAATTTTCCCATTGGCAACTATACACTGCCTTCTCGAACACGTTACTCGCATCTATCAGTCTCTGTCCAATCAAACAGTCCATAAAAACTTGGTTCAAGCTGTACGGCAGTTCAAAGTAAGTATTCTCTAAACCGCCGAGCAGTTCAGTTACAATGCCAATCATCACGAAGAGGAATTCAATCACGTATATAAAACGAAATTTATTCTCGACAATGTGTTGAAGAGTGATGCCGACTATATGGAATTTGATAATTTCTCTCAGACGATGTTTGATGTATACATTTTTTATATCATATGACGTTACAGTTTTGATAATATCTAGCTCTTTCTCACTGAATTCTTCGTAGAATGTTTCACTGTCGTCCCATAGTTTAAGTAAATCCTCACTCAAAGCTAACATTTGAGCTTCGATGTAGCCAATAGTCACACATATCAGAAGTCTGTAGTTAGCAAGAGTCAAAACCCCGAATATAACGGCGAGGGTCATCAGGAGTGTCGCTATTTCGAAATTAGGGGATTCAAACATTGGCTCCAGTCCTAAAATGATATCAAACTTAAAATCGAGAATCTATGCGTATATTTAATACTTAAGAACAGAAAACAGTAGTAGTTGTACATGAAATTTCAAAGAAAAGGAATCAGATTATTTAAAACAGTGCGTTTTCACATGTTTTTACCATAAGTAACGTATAAATCTTCAGTCAAGTGACGCCCAGGCTTTAAAAAAGGACACGTGATGTAAACGACTCCATTAAGCGCTAGAGCGCTCCATGTCAGTATGGCTCTCCTCTTTACCACCCTGAGCTTCTTTTTAAGGTTTTCAGCAAAACGCGAATTGGGATCGACACGGCCATCACATTTCAGATATTCATCTATCAAATTCGTGACCGCCTTGCTAGAAAAAATATCTTAATGTTAGATGGTTACAAATATCAAATGTATAAGAATATGTCCATGACTTTGTTCACATAAATACTATAAATAAATATTTCAACCTAGAAACTTACCTATCTAATTTCAAATAAATAAATTTCAAGATGGACGTCCCGCTGCACACTGCGAGCGAGAACTCAACTGAAGCAGCAATGTAATCTCCCGTCTGAGGAAACCTTACAAACACAAACCAGACAGCAGAAAATATATACACGTAGAAGTAGCAAGCAGCACCAATCACGTTCAGGACTTCAGTGATCCATGAAATTGCTGAAAAAATAAAAATATTTCTTATCTTGAAACTGAGAAGAGTGACATTATTTTACCTTATGCCAATTAATTTTGTAATTCTTAAAATATTATACCTTTGCATAAACGATTAAAAAAAAGTTCAAGGCATTTTTGCCATTTGATTTTTATGCCATTTAATTTTCAAAAGAAAATTATGTTTAATTAAATTAAAATTTTGCTGTAATAGACTAATTATTATTAGTCTACTAATATGATACAAAAACTTGATTATATAACTCGTAACTTAAATTCATCAATAGCCTAACTTGAACTACTTACGTTCATGATCTCTGCTGTCTATTTTTATTGACGAATATCTCAACACTCTCGCTAAGTTGTTTACCATAGTGGGATAGTCGGTGTATTTTAAGCTGTACTTTTCAAAATCACCTAATTTTCCGTGGATTGATGCCATGATATCAAACTTTAGCTATATTTGAAATACCCATATATAAAATTAAATGATAATATTATTAAAAAATATATTTATTTACGAAATAAATATAGTATAGGTATTTAAAGCAAAGAAATACAAGTAACTTACAATACCAGTACGAATATAGTGACACATCAGATAGCAAATTCTTGTGAAGTAAATGTTCTCGGATTAAGTATTCATTATGAGGAGATCGACGTTAAAATTTATATTTAATTGGTGTAATTAAATGTACATGTTTTACTTTTTAATTTTCCTAGCTAGTAAATATTATAACAGAGAAAAGGTTAGTTCTATTGTTTTTAATTTTATAGTATTATGTTATTAATTGTTATAAACATATTATTTACGTTTAAGAGAGAAGTTTAAAAGTTGTTTTTTTATTTTATATATATTTTTAAGTTACATGAGCTAACATAAAACACTATAGGTCTTATTAATAAACTTTATTTAGCGAGTTATTACTTAAACAATGCTGTGTCTTCGTCGAATGTTAAATCAATAATGACAAATCAGAGAATAGCAGCGAAGGAACGTCGTGTAATTAAGCAGATATACGGCCGAATATTGAAACGTCATTCAAAATGAAGTGGGACTTAATTATTTGGAACGTCATCAAAATTTTGTATGCGAAATTTGAAATTAATGGCGTTCCAAATAATTAAGTCCCACTTTCGTATTTGAAAGACGTTTCAGTATTCGGCCAATATTATTTAAACGGAACTAGGTCCGAATTCTACTAAGCTAAGATTATGTTGCCGATTCGATTGCGATCCGACATTTATTATTCTATATTTATTTTGATCGGAACCTTCTAGGTTCCTTGCATATTCCCACAGTTTGTATGGATATTCAGTGCTAGAATCTTTTGCCTCCCATTGTTGCCAGTTTTGTCATAGTGTTGCTATGAACGTTGAGCTGTCTTTTGCTTCGAGTCTATTTGGTTTCTCAAGCTTTCTGAAGGCTCTTAGTTTTAGCTGAAATTTTAACATCAGCAGCTGATGATCTGATCCACATTCAGCTTCTGGCAACGTGTGTGTGTTCTTAACTGATGTTTTCTACCGTGTTCCAATCATTATAGTTGTCGTTTGCAGCAAATTGTTTGAGGCGTTATCCTCTCTCATTGCACTGATCCAGACCAAACTTTCCTGCACAAGGACTCAGTAGATGAGAGTCTAAGCATATTTTCGCGTTGAAAATGACCGTGGTTTCTAGATCGGAGGAGAAAGCTTCTAATAAAGATTATTACATGCGGTGCTAGTAGGAGCATATACCTGTATGATGTTGAAATTCACTGGCGATGACTTGAGCTTAATGCTTATTATTCTATACCTCACAGGTTCATACGCTAATATACCGTTCCTAATGCTGTTTGGAATAGCGCAGACGACTCCTGCTCTTATTCTGCTCCAATTGTCGTTACCGGAAAAGTATATTATATTTGTATCGGTGAAAATATGACTACTACCCTTCCAATGTGTCTCGCTGATACCACAAGTATTTATTTTACATCGGTATAGTTTTCTAGAATTTTAAGTTTTCCAGGTTGTAATAGACCACAGACATTCCTTGTTGCTATTTTCTGAGTCTGTCGTAACTTCATTGATGTTCCAGTAGTAGCTTTTAGCATGAAGCGCCTGGTTGCACTACATGGCCCGTAACATATATACCCAGTTGCCCAGCTGGGCTTGTGGTTATTTCTCCACTACTTGGTCGCCAGGCCTCGTCTGTTGTCTAGCAGGGAGCACCACGGAGACTAAGTAGTCCCCGCTGTCATTCGGTTAAGATTTTGGTACCGTTCTTCCATTACTCCCCTTGATGGTTCTTACAAGCTTGCCATACTGCTGTTTTGTCATCACATTGCTGCATTTCTTCACGATCCTTGTCGGGGGATGATCTGGTTAACATCATAAACGTTCTCGGCATCATTTTCTCTAACAACCGTTGGACAAACACTGCTCTTGATTCTTTTTCTTGCAAGTTGCTGTGATCATCGTTTTTCGAAATCATCATCGTTTCAAGTTTCTTCACAACGTTTTCAATGTTTAAGTTCGCCTCGAATAGACTACGGCGTTCCATAATCGCGTCTTTGTTGTTGTCAAATAATTGCAAAAAAATATTTTGAACGACAATCTCTGACATTTCGTTGCGAAACTGTACGTAAAGTAGAACCATTTCTCGTTTATAATTGACAGTGTCATCAATATCGTAGCGTCTGTACCGTATGACTCGTCCGAGCTTTCGTCTGCGATATTCTTTTGGTGCTCTCGACGTCCTCGCTTCAGGTACAGCTTCAGAATCTTCATCGTCACCCACTTGCACGTCGTCTTCTTCGTCAACGAAATCATTAGCGTTAGCATACCACGAAGCAAACTCGGCCAAATACACTTGTTCTAAAGATGCAGGTCGTTCTTCATATCGCTGTATTATGTTTTTGGTCCAAACATCAGTGCTGTCGACATCGATGCCTTCGCGGTCCATTTTTTGACGACGCTTGCGGCGGCGTTGTCTTTCTGTCGGCCATACCGTCGGGATGTACACAACTTGCCGACTTGTCTCATTCATTGGTTGTCGTAATAGATACCATGCTGCTTCTTGTGCTGACATCTCAACTGCGTTATGCAATTTGATACTTAACGCTTTTAATTGACCTGTGTAGTCCTGGTCGGGATGCTCTTGCATCATCGTGGTAAGCAAATGACGTAGGTTACCCATTCCACGGGCTGATTTATTTACATACTCTACGACATACTCTGCGCAACTGTACTCATCCAAGATGAACTGAATGTCGATGTTAGAGTTGACTTCGCCGGCAAGGTAAGGATTGAACGTGTTTGTCATAAGTTCGTCGAAGTTTCGTCTGAAAACCAGAGTCGGTCTGCGCAACGTTGAACGCACAATGTCGAGGTATGAAACGTAAGTTAAACCATTAGCATTAAGAAACTCATCCATGCATGCATATCGACGTTCACCTAAAGAGGAACGCAGTTCCTTGGCCTTCTGTTGTAGCGTTTGGCGGCGTCCATCAGACTGAGGTATCGGAACCAGTATACGGGTCATGGGCATAGGCCAGTACGGGATCTCGAATCTGCAAGTTGTCTCGCCTTGCTTTGTGCAAGTGAATGTATGTTTGTGTATCTGGTTGGCGTATATAGAATTGCTTGGCACATCATCTCGAGTAACCGAATTTAATTTTTCCACGAGATCGATGGTTCTTGGCATATTTTCCGACACGGCCTCACGTGGGTCGTCGTTCAACCACAAAAAAATATGTGCATGTGGGCTTCCTTGATGCTGGAACTCAATACGAAGAAAGTAATCTTTAACGAAATACTTGCCGAATGGATTGTAAGACTGTTTGGATTTGAGCATTTTCATCAAGGAACCCACAAGGTTGTAGAAGTATATGCAGCACGTAACAGGATCGTCACTCACTAAAGTACAGCGCTCAGAAGTGTTGAGATCTTTTGCAGATTTTCCTGGATATTTTTTGCTCAGTTTGAGAAGTATAGTGAGCAGTTTCATCCAGCGTATTTCGTTGGCACTTATAGTGAGGAAGACGGTTGGTTTACCAAGTTGACGAATTAATGCAAGGAGGTCTCGTTTGCGAGAGGCCCAGTATTTGAAGGAGTTTGGCATTGTCTTCATGAATGCAAGGTTTTGTATGACATATTCTTTCAGAAATTCTGTGTCCTCTAACATACGTTGCGTAACATTCTCCGTCACCGAAAAATTGCGAAACGTGTTGTAAATTCCTTCCACCATGCGCAGCCGCAATATTTTCATTGCAACGTACAAGATTTTTTGAGGCGTGGCTCCGCGTCTGTCACGACGTCGTATCTCACTGGTCGCTATCATGGAAGGTGTTACTGAAACTCCCGTGTTGAATCGACGTGGCTCTCCGAAGTATATCGATGGAAACGACAACTCTTCTGCATGACGATCATAAATGATGTTGAGAGGTGTTGCCTGATGTCCTGGTATATTGAGACAATCTTCTTCGTTCCACATCATGGTATGTTGTCTTGAAGCGAGAATCTCAGATTCAGGCGTGTTTTCAGCGGAGATATTTTCTACACGGTTGGACGGATCATCCTGCATGTCATCGAGAAACGGCACAGTAGGATACAGTCTCGATAAATCTACTTTGATTTCGTACAAACGATATAATGGAGACTTCTGGAGTACAGTTAGCCACGAACTGATTGTACTTTTGGATATGTATTCGCTGATGTAGACCGATTTGTGGGCAAGGTTTCGCTGGATGTTAACATTAATGACGTCGTCCTCATTTAACTGGCGAGGCAAACATTTTACCATCTCTTGTACATCCACTGGTACGTTGATCACTTGTTCTATGACTCCATAAGAAAAATCATGGCGCAGACGACGCACTTGCATAAACGGCAGACGTGGCGATATCAATCGTTCACTAATGGGATCCAACGGCGGTAGGCCTGGAGGTCGGTCTGGATATGAGAATCCATTAACTTTTGCTAGGGGTGGCATCGATTTTTTGTTCAATGAACGTTTGCAAGTATTGCAAACCATGTCATATTCTTCTCTGCATAGTCGTCGATTTTCTTTGACGAACCATTCTGAGATCACCTTCAGCTGCGCCGCAGTGATGGGTTTGAGGTCGTTCTTGAACCACAGTCTGTCGCAAACCGAACAAGCGTAGCCAAAATCGTTGTCCAGGAAAGTTGATTTGAATCTCATGATCGAGGATGCCCATTTGGTGTTCCAGGTAGATTGTGCCTGTTGTACTTTAATTTGATCAGAAGGAGTGCCTGGTTGAACAGTGTTTTGTGCTGGTTCTGCTGCTGATGTTTGAAGTTGTTGGGTACCAGTTTGGACGTCGTTTGACCTTGCCCCTGAACGAGACGAGGATGCAGTAGTCGATTCTAATGAACCACTGACCAGAGCCGTTTTAGCAGCTTTGCGAAGTCTGCAGTTGCGCTTTCTTTCGGCATTCGATTTCCTTGCAGATATCGTCTGTGCAGGAGTTCTGGATGCTGCTATACGCTGTCTGTACTCACGTTGTTTCTGCGCCTTCGATTTTTTAGCAGCGATTGTTGGTAACTCAGCGAATGGCGTTGCAGACGTGGATGCGGCAGCGGCTTGCGCCTCCGTGAGTACATTACTCCTTGAAGGTAGTGGCAGAACCGTGAGATACAAAGTTTTGACAGGTTGGTCTGCCATGGTGTGATTGTAAGCGGTTCTGCAAAATAAATTGTGAATAGTTTATTTTAAAAATAATTTCAACAAATAAAAAGTACTTGGTGATACATAGTTTAATAAAATTTGATACTTGTGTTTTTTTAAATCGGCTAAATGAAAATACACGTAATTAAATACGAGTCATTACACTTATTAAATCCATGATTTAATTTTTTTTGCAACTGTAAGGTGAATTATTTGCTTAAAAATAATTATGAGCATTTTTTTTAGAAATAAACTTAAATAAATATTAATGAAGTGTTAAGTAAAAACGATGAAATTTAAATTATAAATCTAATTTATAAAACTGATGCTTTTGCAAAGCGCACCATTTTGAAAAAAAACATTAATTTTTAACCTTCAAATATTATTTATAGTTTTTGCAAATTTAACTTATTATACGATCATTTACATCATTATATGTCACTAGCTGTGCCCCGCGGCTTCACCCGCGTATGTGTATACTACTACATAAATCTATTGGTTCTGTCTGTACATGTTTTTTCACCTAATTTTGTGGTAAATTATCAGTACCTGGATGATTGAGCGTTGCTCGGTATTTTTTTATTGGTAAATTGTGTTTTTTCGAAATTATACAATACCATCTACTGGACTAGCCTTAGTGTTGTCGTGTCGTTGAAGCAGTTAGTTGATCCCAGTTGATAAAATAAAAATGATTACTCGCCAATAGATGTCAGGAAGAGTTTTTGACTATCGATAAATATTGATTATTGAGAACACGGAGAAAACGTAATTTTCTAAAAATGAAACCTAGCTAGATCGATTTATCGTCCCCAAAACCCCCTACTTACTAAATTTCATGAAAATCGCTGGAGCCGTTTCCGAGATTCAGATTGTATATATGTATACTATATATACAAGAATTGCTCTTTTATGATGCAGTGGGTGTGTGTCTGGGTGTGTGCGTGCGTGCGCGAGCGCGCGTGTGTGTGTGTGTGTGTGTGTGTGTGGGTGTGTGTGTGCGCGTGTGTGTATACAGTAATAAAATGATAGATTATATTTTTATTATTTTATTAATTACGCGGATGAAGCCGCGGGGCACAGCTTTTATAATTTTTTTATATAAACCGTAATATAAAAAGTCAAAAATACTGGCGAAATTGTGTGGGCCAGCGAGCGACGCTGAGCGGCATGCCGCGTGACGTCAGCGTCGATCGATCGATTCAAAAATAAAATTTAAGGACTTGCTACTTGTTACCATTTTTGCAGATATCGTAAAAAATATTTGGACTAGTATTTTTTATAATTAAAATATGATTTTTTGAGATCATAAAAAATAAGCTCATCTTCCTAATTGTTATTTAATATAAACAATGAAAACAACATTCACTTTTCAGTTCACCTTATAGATATAGACAGTTGACAAAACAGTTCAAGTCAAATTCTTAAAATGCATAAAATTAATTACCTTTTTTGCCGCAATTGTTGTTGTAATAAACAATGGAAACCACATTAACTTATCACTTTATTTTATAAACAGTTGACAAAACAGTTCACGTGTAGGTTGTGTCCTGCCGCTGTCTCCCTTCTACTGGGACGCATCGGTCGATGGAGTGGAAGAGAGATATATGCGTCACGAGCCGAACGCCGATCGTGCCTCTCTGTCGCTTGTTCCGCACTCCCGCTTGCACTCTCGGCTCAGGCGGATCGTGACAATGAGTCATGCTTTTTCGTGCGTGCAGCCGGCGTTTATCGATTTATTAGACGTTATGACATCCATAGACTCGATGAAAACTATTTTATTGAAATAAATTTCAAGGATCCGCATTAAACAAGAACTTGTTTCAAAAACATTTCAACAACAATTACATTTGCATTTAAATAAGGATTTCTTTAATTTATGCAGATTATTATAATTTAAGATATAAACTTTCTTCGTAAAATCAAGAACTTTTATCATCAGAAATGAGAATGAACGAGATTGTCCGGTAAAATTAATACGACTTAATTTAATTTTATTCGACTCGAATGAAGATACGGAAACTAAAATTCATTGATGTAATGACTTTTCTTTCATACTCTTCAATACTTGGTATTATTGTATTCCGTTTTATAAAGTGGGGATGAGCCGGCGTCATAATTTTTAAAGTTATACATTGGCTTGTAAGTGATGTTTGTCTCACAGTGATAATGCTCATAATAGATAAAAGGACTATACAATATAAAAATATTTTTAAATTCGAACCAGTAGTTCCTGAGATTAGCCGGATCGAACAAACAATCGATTCAGCTTTGACATTAATATAGATTTTATATATTTAAGTCAACGTGGAAAAGAATCGAACATACACATAGATCAAGTGAAAATCAACCATACTTAGATTTAAAAAAAACATACAGACGAATTGATAACTTCCTCCTTTTTTTGAAGTCGGTTAATAAGAACCTAACCTTTTAGAAGTTGGTAAAATGATATACAATTATTGTGTTAAGGTTAATTAATCCTTTTTCCCTTAAATAAATAAACAATTTTTAATATCAATGTATAAAATATTGACCTTAAAAGCAAATAACTTGTACAATATTTTCTTCGAACCTAACACATATCATTAGATGTCAATCAAGAAGACGGCGCCGTTATAAAAGTCGTGAGTAATTAAAACAAATTGAATTTTTAACGGAACAATGAATCGATGTTGTCATATCTAAGAACACTGTTCTACTGATAAACATACATAAAACATACATACATTACAAACAAATATTCTTCTTCGCACATCAAAGTAACTTAGGTACATAAATCCCAGGAAGATGTACGAGAGTGTATGATATCAAGTTCTTTCAAATGAACGTTAAAAAAAACGAACATTTTATTAAATTTATTTATACATAAATAACATATAAAAGTAAGGTTTGTTCAAACATTAATGAATACACATAAATCCACGAACCGAACTAACGACAAAATCCTATTCATGACATTATGTTGATTTCCTATTAGATAATGTTGTTTGATTGAACGTGTATCAGTAAAGGGACATGCAGAATCGATTGAAATAAAATAAATATGTTGTATCAATAAATAATTTTAATATTTCTGTGTGTAGTTTACTTTCACATCTGATAGACATTTGGGGTAGGTATAGTTAGTTTAAGAAACAATCATTTATAAAGAACTACAAATTTGGTCTCATTTAATTTAATATACATACTTAAATTGTTCGAATTGTTAAATTAACCGAGATGGCCCAGATGGCTACGCGTGAAACTTAACCGATGATCGTGGGTTCAAACCCGGGCAGGCCACTGAATTTTCAAGTGCTTAATTTGTGTTTATAATTCATCTCGTGCTTGACGGTGAAAGAAAACATCGTGAGGAAACCTACATGTGTCAAATTTTACTTAAAATTCTGCCACATGTGAATTCCACCAATCCGCATTGGAGCAACGTGGTGAAATAAGCTCCTAACCTTCTCCTCAAAAAAGGAGAAGAGGCCTTAGCTCAGCAGTGGGATATTCACAGGCTGTTACTACTTAAATTGTCTGTTTTTATTTTTTTATAAAAAAAAAACAAAATGTAAGCCACGTAACGTTATAAAGTAAAACCACGCAAATACCATTTTTTTAAATGTTTGTTTGTGGTCAAACAAGCACGCGAGTAATCTGATGTTAAGTAATCACTTGCGGTACTACGGTAATCACCGCGCCCATGGACATTTGCAAGACTGCTAATGTGCTGCCGACCGAGGTTTCTAAATTATTTTTTATGGAATATGTCTATTGTATAATTATGTAGTCAAAAATCATTCAATGTATATTTATACGCCAACTTAACAACTTCATATATTTTGAATCAAAAAAATGGAATTGTATATTTGGTCAAATTTGTGGATGAAAATCAAGAAATTTGGTCTTGGCTATGATGACTTTCCAACCATGATAGAAAATGTCGCTTTTCTATTGAAGATTTTGACAATTAACCTCTACAAAAAGTCTGCTAAAGGTAAGTAGAGTAAAAGTAATATACGCGCTATATCGGCTCTCATATAATAAGAATGTCCTCCAGACCGATTTCGGCCATGGCGGCCAATCTAAAGAAAGATTAGTCAACTACGCAGGAAATATTATAGTGCAGAAGTGTGTGCACCAGTCACAGTTCTCATAATCCGATGGGAAGGCAAGAGTTCACGCACATGATCAACGGCTTAACGCTTTTTCTAAGGCTTCCAACTACCAGACTCCATGATGCTACTGAAAATTTTCTGACAGAAAATCTCACTAAGTATTTATTGGCCCGACCTGGAAATTGAACCCCAGACCACCGGGATTGCGGCCTTATATCTAGCCACTAGACGAACAAGGCAGGCAATAAGGCTCAATAACAAACTGATAAAATAGCTGAACAATTGAATACATCACATCTAAATACATCGTTGTAAATTACGTCCTTTTTATTTGCAGGTATTCACTTGATTTTTTACATAATGACTGTAATCGCGGGTCTCAGTTTCTTCTATGCCTACATCTTCTCCATGCTCTGGCTCGTTTATTTCCGCTACGGCTTATCAAATGTCAAGTCGGCGTCTGCGGCCCTTGCGTACTGCACGTGCAGTGTAACTTGCATCACGAAATTTCTTTACATTAAATTATACGCGTAAGTACTTTACAGATTGGACATAATATGAAATATTACTAAACAAATCTTCTCTCGCATTTATTCCTGTCCGTAGGGGTTTGTAGTAATTTATCTTACGCCTTATGTAAAATGATTTGAGTTTCATTAAAATACTAGAAATAATTAACAAATTTAACTAAACCAAACATACTTTATAAATTGTTATTAATGTTATGTAATTAAATTGTCATCTATGTTTTTTCTGGCAATAATGGCATAAATTAAATTTGTTTTTTACTCGAATACAGGAAAGAAGTGCACGATACAGTCGACAATTATTTGCAATGTGATTCTCACGTGATATGTGACACAAGATTTGCTAAAAACTTGCGAAAGAATCTCAGAGTTGTTAAGAGACGAGCAACAGTTATTTGGGTATTTCTCATCTCTGATGGCGCAGTGTTTATCATTATACCATTTATTATTCCTGGAAGGCTATTTACCGTTGATATCATCTTAATTTATGGTAAGAAATATATCATATATTTATAAAATGTACTATAAATATATATGTATGTAAGTATATAAAGTTCGTTTTGAAACTGAGTAACTGGTTTTTTTAATGGGTTACCTCATGGTAAGTGATCACCACTCATAACGATATCAGCTATCAAGATCTCGTACATCTTCACCAAACCTGGAAATTGAGATGTTATATTCCATTATTTACGAGCCGGTTGGCGTGTTTGGTAGACATCTGCTTTTCGCGCCACTGGTCGTGGGTTCGATTCCCACCCAGGACAAACATTTGTGTGCATGAACATGTCTGTTTGTCCTGAGTCTGGGGCGTAATTATCTATATAAGTATGTATTTACAAAAAAAAGTAGTATATTATGTAGTATATCAGTTGTCTGGTTTCCATAATACAAGCTCTGCTTAGCTTGTGATCACATGGCCGTGTGTGAATAATGTCCCAGGATATTATTATTATTATGCCTGTAGTTACACTGTCTCACTCACCCAGCGATATAATATGCAATGAGTAGGAAAGGTGGTACTCAGACGAACTGGCACAATGCCCAACCATCAAATAAAAAAGATTAATAATTTTATTATTATTGTGTATGTTTTGACAGGTTTAGAACCCATGTCGGAGTCACCCAATTACGAAATAGCAACTTTCGTCACAACAATGAGCGTTGGGTTTGCAGTTTACACAATGGTCAGTGCCGCAGTCTACGTCATAGTTATCGTTGGTTACAACGAGGCACAACTGAAAGCCCTCAGCGTAGAACTAATAAACGTATGGGATGATAGTCAGTACTTTTACAATCACATCAAACATAGGATAACTCATAAAGTAAACGCTGTATACATCCAAAAGCAAATAATGAATGAATTCGTCAGAATCCGTCTGAGAGATATAATAAAGTTTCACATTGCAAATATTAATCTTGTATATGAATTAGATCACGACATCCGATCAACGTTAGCTGTTGAATATAGTTTAAATGCAATTTCAATAATATGTGAACTGCTTGATGGCTTAGAAAATACGTATCTCCAATTACCTTATACAATAGTTCATATACTAATAGTCTGTCTTGCTGGCCAGCGGTTGATAGACGCGTGTGATCATTTCGAGAAGTCCGTGTATTGTTGTCAATGGGAAAACTTCAACACAAGCAATCGAAGAACTGTGTTTTTGATGTTAATGATGTCACAGAAAACTCTGACGCTATCTGCCGGTGGAGTCAATAAGTTGAATTTTACTTGCATGATGAATATACTGAGGTCGACTTATTCTACTTACACAACCTTGAAATCAATGATGAAATAATTACTACAAAGAGCAAAAATTACCTGATTATAAAAATAGATTCTGTGAAATCAGATCTAAAATTCTTGAGTTATTTAAAAGTTAAATTATTATGTTGTAGTATATTTTATTTTAAGTTTAAGTAACGTGAAGTGCGTGAGCCGTCCTATGTGTTCAGGCGATATGTAATGTCTGGGCCTGTTGGTCGTTCTAGCACTATTATGTACTGTTACTTGTATCTTAAACCATATATAATGTACCTAGTGTATTATTTATTGATGAAGACGTGTGCTTTGTCTACATAAGTATACCAATAAATATTTTATTAAGAAACGGGTTAAATGTATTCAATCTGTCTGTAATTAAAAATTACTTAATAAAGACTACAAATAAGCAATAATTTTTTTATGTCTCAGGATTTAGTGACATCATAATCGCGTGTAACATGAAACATACATATAGAAAAAAGTACAGTTTATTAATAAACTTTATTGTTTGTCATAACTTATTAACCAATTTTACTTGTACTGGGTAGGTAAAACCCACTCATCAGATATTCTACCGCAAAACAGCAGTACTTAGTATTGTTGTGTTCTGGTTTGAAGGGTGATTACAGAGCAAGTGTAATTACAGGCACAAGTGACATAACTTCTTAGTTCCCAAGGTTGGTGTCGCCTTGGAGATGTAAGCGATGGTTAACATCTCTTACGATGCCAATGTATATGCGCGTTGGCGACCACTTACCATCAGGTGGCCTATATGCTCGTCCGCCTTCCTGTACAATAAAAAAAAAGCTCAGTTAAGTATTGGTTCATATTTCTTACGATGCTAATGTTTATGGTCAATAGTAACCATTTACAATCGGCCCATCTGCCTGTTTCAACTATATTATTAAATTTGATTTAATAAATAAATAAATTATAATAATGAACCTTAAAAAATGATGTATAATAAATAGTACAGATTATTTTGCCAATACTACTAAGAATGGAGACGTTATAATGGAGATTAATCATAGGGTCAAATAAATAATTGTTAGTGTTATTAAATAGTTCAACCAATAAAAGGGTGAAGACATTTGAACTTTTCATAGCTTGATTTTTTTTACATCAACGCAACAAAGCGGTGTGTGAAACCTACATGTATCGAGTGAAAATACTACGATGACCTTACCGGATTCGGCCACGGTAGCCAATCGCAAGAGAGATTAGCCAACTTCGCAGGACAAATATGTAAACTATAATAATATGGACACTATATTACTAGTACAAAAATGAGTGTGCAAATACATTCCCTCACTCTCATAATTTGACGGGACGGCAATCCGACACGACACGAGTTAGTTCCAAAGGCTTTACATGTTTAATTTATTTAACTAATTATTTAAGGCAGATGACTTGATGTTCATAAGGTTGATTGTCTAAGTCAAGACGGCAAATATGCCTGTAAATAAAAACCCTACCCTTAACTGATATTGATGCATTAAAATGATTTATTATTTACATTATATTCAGCATTAAAATGGTACATCATTTTAAAATTAATGTTAACGCATAAAAAAAACCCATACACGTGGTGTCAAACCAACACATTTTTTTCTTGTTTAATATAGATTTTACAACAGATAATGCAATTATTGTATGTTGTATCAGCAAATGGACACAAAGAATCGATTTAGCGCACTGTAAATAAATGCTTTGTACAAAACAGTTTGATATTTTCTTTGAAATTCCTTTAACAAATTGTTACTCAATGTCATGCGTTAGGTTAAGTAGCACGTTTTTATAGTGGTAGGGCTTTATCCCTTCTCGGTAGGTACCACCCACTTATTACTTATTCTACCACTAAGCACTACTTTGTTATTTGTGTCCTGGTTTGGATAGTAAATGAGCCATACACAGTTACGAGGGACTTCACCTCTCAGTTTCAAGGTTGGTAGAGCATTGGTGATGTGAGGAATGGGTAAAAGCTCCAATATCAATGAGCTACGGTGGTCAATTATCTTAAGGTGGCTTATTTGCCAGTGCTACGAATAAGAAATAAAAATAAAATATTTGAATGTAACAAACAATACGTTTCTGTGTACTTTGTATAAAAAGATTTCATATGATGTAGATATATTTATTATATATTTATATACTTGCCTTTTGCGCCGCAGGTCGTGGGTTCGATTCCCGCTCAAGACAGACATTTGTGCATAAACATAGCTGTTTGTCCTGACTCTAGTTGTAATTATCTATATAAGTATGTATTTATAAAAGAAAACTAGTATATATGTAGTATATCAGTTGTCTGGTTTCCATAAGTAATTTCAAGCTCTGCTTAGTTTGGGATCAGAGAGCCGTGTATTCATTTTATATTTTAACGCAGATTATAAGTCTTTGAATTATTGATTTTAGTTCAGTAACTTACCTGGTCCACGGTCCTGGTCCACAAGGAAATGGAGTTCAGTATTTGGACCAAATTTTGGGCGGGACTCAAAAAGTTTGGTTTAGACTATGACGACTTCCCTACCATTATGGATAATGTTGCTCTTCTCTTGAGGATTATGACAATTAATATCTATAAAAATTCTACTAAACGTAAGTAAAATGTTAAATCGAATTTGATAAATTGTATTTGTTAAATTGTTAAATGAAAAATAAAATGGTTAGTAAAAAGAGCTAATAAAAAGTGTTATTGTTATAATCTATATAAATAAAATGATAGAGGTCTGCAGTTGTGCGCGCATCACGGAATGCTACTGGAGAGATTTCAATGAAATTTTCTAAATTTTATTTCGTAGACATTTCCTTATCATACAAAATTGTTGCGATATCATCATTTAATAAAAAGTTATTAAAGTTTCAAGAAACAACGATTTGTATATGCACTGCGTGTTCAGTGATGTATGTTTAAACAAAGTATATTTTTGCTTGCGATCTTTTTGATGATTTTTCTTTCGTACATAAGAAAACTTTGTTAATATATCAAGCAACGCGGACGAAGTCGCAAGTATCAGCTAGTTCTAATATAAAATTATATTCTTCTTGTTTCCTTTGCGTTATTTACCGAGGAATGTGCGATAAGTTTAGGTTTAAGATGACGTTGTTGCGCACAAAGTACTCTCAACGTACCGTGCTCCTGACACCTGGCAACCTGGTGCATGCAACATTCGCATAGAACAAATAATCACATAACATTTTGGGGAACTGGTTCCATGCTCATGTTTTTCCATTTTTATTAAGTACTAGCTGTGCAAAGCGGTTTCACCCGCGTTAAAAAATAAAAAAATAATGAATAAAAATCTGCCTAGAAGCCATTCCTCGATATAAGAACTATACAACACAAACATATTTTTAAATTCGAACCAGTAGTTCTTGAAATTAGCCGGATCAAACAAAAAAAACTCTTCAGCTTTATATATTAGTATAGATTTGAAAGAAAAAAATAAACATTTATCTACTTAATTAGAGAACACACACACTAACACACGGTTAGAAGGGTAGGTAATTCAGTATATTAACATATTAGTTCCCAAAGTTGGTGGCACATTTGTAACGAATGGTGAATATTTCCTATGATTCCAATGTCTACGGGCGGCGGTGACCACTTACCATCGGGTACCCCATCTTCGTATTTTAGGTATTTAGACTATATTATAAAAAAAACATTGGAATAACATTAATAAAAACTTCTTTGCAGGTATATCCTTGTTCTTCTACATAATAACATTAATCGCGGGAGTAAATTACATCTATACTTACGTTTTCTCTATGGCCTGGATGGTGTTCTTCCGTTACGGTCTATCGGATGTACAGGCGACATCCATAGCTATTGCTTACGGAACCTGCAGTGTTACTTGTGTAACGAAGTTCGTTTTTATGATATTGTATGCGTAAGTTCAGTATTTTTTAGATCAAGTGTGTCACCACACTATATCACCACCGCCACCATTGGCGCTGCCACCCATAAACATCGCTTATATCTCCAATGCGACACCGACCTTAGGAACTGGATGTTATCTCCCTTGTGCGTAGTTACACGGGCTCATGCGCCCCTTAAAACTAGTATTCAGCAATACTATTTCTCTGGAGGTGGAATATGTGATGGGTGGTGTCCCAAACGGAATCGCACAAGGTAATGTGATACTTCAGACACAAAAAAAATAAGTGCCTAACATGTATTCATTGCTAATGTTTCATGTTATTTTAAACAAATCAAATACATTTATTTATTCTTAATTGGGTCGCACAGAATAAATAAATAAATGCACAAGTCGCTGTTATATATGTGTTAAATAAAAATTTAACAACGAAATACTTTTTAATTTATGTTATATTAATAAGTCATGTACTTATAAGAAATATATTAATAGGTGCTGGGGGGGGGGGGAAGGATTATTTATGTTCTTTATATATATAAATCCAATAATGTTGTTTCATATAATAATAATAATAAGGTCCTCCAGACCGATTTCGGCCACGGCGGCCAATCTCAAGTGAGATTAGCCAACTGCGTAGGAGATATTATAGTGCACAAGTGTATGCGCAAACACAGGTGCACTCTCTTTTCCTTAGCTCTCATAATCCGATGGGACGGCAATCCGACACGACCGGAAAGAGTTCAGGCGCAGGACCAACGGCTTAACGTGCTTTCCGAGGCACGGGAGTGTACCACACTTCCAACTTCCAGACTCCGGGCTGCTACTGAGAATTTTCTGAAAGAAAACCCCAATAACTATTTATTGGCCCGACCTGGGAATTGAACCCAGGACCACCGCGTCTGCGGCCTTATATCAAGACACTAGACTAACGAGGCAGACGTGTTTCATATATATTGTATGTGTATCTAAGAACCAACACGGTAGCATTTTAGGTACAATAACAATTTCATCAAAATAGTTATGATTAATGTAGTGTATAAAATAAAATTGTAATTTAATCTATATTGTATCTTCAAATACCACAGCAAGGAACTGAGAAATACCGTCCACAAATTTTTAAAATGCGATTCTCAAGTAATACCCAACACAAGATTTGCTAAGAATCTGCGTAAGAAACTTCGCATTGTTAAGAAACGGGCCATAGCTATTTGGGTATTTCTCGTCTCTAATGGCGGCATTTTCATTGTGATACCATTTTTTATGCCCGGAAGACATTTCACCGTCGAAGTCTACTTACTATATGGTAAATAATAATAAAGACACAAAAGATAAAACATTTATATAATAATTTCATTTATATTAATATGTCTGATTTCCCAGGTTTGGAACCAATGTTGGAGTCACCTAATTACGAAATGGCAACCTGCATCACGACTTTAAGCGTTGGGTTTGCAGTTTACATAATGGTCAGTGTCGCAGTCTACGTCATAGTTATCGTTGGTTACAACGAGGCACAAGTAAAAGCCCTCAGCGAAGAACTAATAAACGTATGGGATGATAGTAAAAACTTCTACAATCACATCAAACATAGAATAACTGATAAAGTACACGCTGTAAATATTCAAAAGCAAATCATGAATGAATTCATACGAATCCGTCTGAGAGATATAATAAAGTTTCACATTGCAAATATTAATCTTTTTCATGAATTGGAAGATGAATTTGGACCTACATTAGCTGTTGAATACAGTATAATGGCGATTTCTATAATAGCCGGCCTACTTGGTGGTCTAGAAAACACGTATCTTCAATTACCATATACGATTGTTCAAATATTAATGGACTGCCTCGCTGGGCAGCGACTGATAGATGCTTGTGATAATTTTGAAAGATCACTATATTCTTGTCAATGGGAAAACTTCAATGCAAGCAATCAGAGAACCATACTTTTAATGTTAATGATGTCACAGAAAACTTTAATGCTATCTGCCGGAGGAGTCGCTAAATTAAATTTTAACTGCTTGATGATTATATTCAAATCAACTTTTTCTACATATACGACATTGAAATCGGTTGTGAAATAATTCTTAAATTCATTGGAACGTCGAGAACAAAGTGTTTATTTATTTAATAGGGTTACGACCTGACCTGCCAGAAATAATCGGTCTGGAGGATCTTAGTAGTATTCATTTAATAATCAGCCAATGTGATGCCGAAAAACAATTAAAATAACATATCAAACAGGACGAATCTATTACAATTGTATATAATCACTTACAGAATAGCTTAGCTTGTGTTGTTCAGGAATTTATTATTGAATTATCGAAGCTGATAACTTGTAATAGTTTTGTGTCACATTATGTAATTATTCATATTTTATCACCAAAATATTTATTATTTATTTTTAAGAATAATCTTAAACATTGCTTGAACACCAAAGTGAAGATAAAGTTACTAAGCCAAGTTTCAATATTCCTCAAGTATCCGTTGCTTCAAATCCCGCCGACATTCAAAAAGTTATCATTCTAAAATTTTGTAAAATGAAAATAATAATAATATGAAAATATATATATATGTTTGGATCATAAAAAAAATGGTTTTGCGCCTGAACTCTTTCCGGTCGTGTCGGATTGCCATCCCATCGGATTATGAGAGCTAAAGAAAAGAGAGTGCACTTGTGTTTGCGCACACACACACAGTTGGCTACTATCTCTTGACCGCCGTGACCTAACTCGGTCAGGAGGACATTATTTTTAATATCCTTTTATATCGACAAGATAGACGATGAATATCCGGTTCTTACCGGTTTAACTCCAATTTGATTGAGTTTGTTTAATTATTTATATAATGGTTTTCGGCAAAGCCTAATTTATTTATTTATTTATAGTAAACTTTATTTTGATTAATATACCA
This sequence comes from Nymphalis c-album, assembly GCA_963151315.1. Taxonomy (NCBI): domain Eukaryota; kingdom Metazoa; phylum Arthropoda; class Insecta; order Lepidoptera; family Nymphalidae; genus Nymphalis; species Nymphalis c-album. The sequence goes on along the minus strand of OY720602.1, from coordinate 1,113,800 downwards.
ATTTTAAATTAAGATATGTACAAACCAATCTTTCCTATTGTTATACTGTTACACAGATGACAATGAGTCTGTTACATCAGTGAATGGACATTAGAAATCGATTATGTAAACTGTAACGGTAAATAAAATTAATTGTATTCTACAAACAAACGTATTCTTATTTTCCTTGAAATCGCGTGTTTAATCGCCTATTCAGAGTATTGCGGTGGCATGAAGAGCACCGTTTTTATGAAAAAAACGTATACAGCGACTGCCTGTGAATGTCCCATTGCTGGGCTAAGGCCTCTTCTCCCCTTTTTGAGAAGAAGGTTTGGAGCTGATATTATATATATATATATATATATATATATATATATATAATCATCCAAGCGTTACAATGCGACCAAATCGCCAAAACTACTTTTTTGGAATAAGCTCCAAACCTTATTCTCAAAAAGGGGATACATATATATAATTATCTATATATATCTAATTATATATATATATATATATATATATATATCAACCTTCTATTATTATGTTCCATATATTATATTATGTCTAATATCGACTTTTTTTTCGTAAATTCTATGAAAATTATTTTAGTAATAAGGCAGTTCCATAACTTTAGTTATGGAATTCAAAACTTGGAAAAAATTGTGGGCGAAGGTTAAGTTGTTTGGTTTGAAATATGACGACTTTCCTACCATGATGGGAAATGTAGCTCTTCTATTGAAGATTTTGACTATTAATATCTACAAAAATTCACCTAAACGTAAGTAAAGTGAATGAAATGTAAATAGTTTAATTGCTTGGTGGCGGAGCTCTGTGCAATCTCGTCTGGGTACATATCATACCACCAAATAGTCATACCTGTTAATATCTTCATTCTTTCCAGGTATTCCTTTGATATTCTACATAATGACTACAATGGCGGGAATAACGTACTTTTACGCTTACATTTTCTCTATGGTCTGGCTCGTGTGCTTCCGCTACGGTAGATCGGATATAGGAGGGACAGCTGTAGCTCTTGCTTTTAGCACCTGCAGTTTGACTTGCGTCACTAAGTTTGTTTTCATGAAACTGTATGCGTAAGTTCTTGCCTGTTTATAGCTATACCAGCAATCTGAATCCATACTTACAAAAAATGAAATCTTGATTGACCTGTTCACTATAATTTAAATACCATACCATCAAGTATCAATATTATTTTTCATGGATTATGCAATCTATTACTAATGTCAACTAAATCCTGTTTTTTCGTAACGTAGAATTTTTAAAAGGTTTTATTTAGCTTGCCCTGTTTATTCTTTTAATTCATACAAATTACTTGGTGGTAGAGCTTTGTGTAAGCCTGTCTGGGTTGGTACCATCGACTCATCAGATATTCTACCGCAAAACAGCAGTACTTGGTATTGTTGTGTTCTGGTTTGATGGGTGAATGAACCAGAAGGGCAATTACAAGCACAAGGGACATAAGATCTGAGTTCTCAAGGTTGGTGACGCATTGTCGATGTAGGCGATGGTTAACATCTCTTACAATGCCAATGGCTATGGGCGTTGTAGACCACTTACCATCAGGTGGCCCGCCATATGCTTGTCCGCCTTCCTGTGCTATAAAAAAATTACAACTAAGTAAGTACGATGACTTAAATTCTGATAGATAGACAGAGGTATATAGAAATTAAATTATAATTAGAAATTAAAAATAAATTAAATTTAGGATTTGTTATTTCGACAGGAATGAAATAAGGTCAACAGTTGATTCGTTCTTAAATTGTGACTCACAAGTAATTCCCAACACAAGATTCGCTAAAAATCTACGTAAAAACCTCAGAGTGGTTAAAAGACGAGCCACAATTATTTGGCTATTCCTCGTCTCTGATGGCGCAATTTTCCTTATTATACCATTCTTCATTTCCGGAAGACACTTTACTGTTGATGTGTATCTTTTTTATGGTAAAAAAATTGTTATATATATTTTTTTAAATACAAATGAAAGTAAAGATTCAATTAAATATCAATAACTAGAAATTTTACAAATTTGAATATAAATAGCTAGAAATTTTACAAATAAGATTTTAATTCGCTGCTCGGCCTTCTGCAGAAGTGTAATATCATTTTTATATAAAATGAGATAATTAAATGTTTGTATAAATCTAATTAAAGGATCAGTGTCAATAGAACGCGTCCAATGATTGATCGACAGTGTATTTTATTATATTTTTTAATATTAAGACGAATAATTTCTCAGGACTGGAACCGATGTCGGAAACACCAAATTATGAAATAGCAACTTTTGTTACCACTGTGAGTGTTGGATTCGGTGCCTACACAATGGTTAGTGTAGCGGTATACGTCATTGTCATCGTTGGTTACAACGAGGCACAAATGCATGCACTGAGCGAAGAACTAATTAACGTATGGGATGATAGTAAAAACTTCTACAATCATATCAAACATAGGATAACTGATAAAGTACACGCTGTAAACATCCAAAAGCATATAATGAACGAATTCATAGGAATTCGTCTGAGAGATATCATAAAGTTTCACATTGCAAATATTAATCTTCTACATGAATTGGATAAAGAATTTGGACCTACATTAGGAGTTGAATATAGTATTATGGCGGTTTCTATAATATCTGGACTCCTTGGTGGCTTAGAAAACACTTATCTTCAACTTCCATATGCGTTTGTTCAAATATTAATGGACTGCCTTGCTGGACAGCGACTGATAGACGCTTGTGATAATTTTGAAAGATCACTATATTCTTGTCAATGGGAAAACTTCAACATAAGCAATCAGCGAACCATATTTTTGATGTTAATGATGTCACAGAAAACTTTAATGCTATCTGCCGGTGGAGTCGCTAAATTGAATTTTAACTTTATGATGAACATACTAAAGTCAACTTATTCTACATATACGACATTAAAATCAACTGTCAAATGATTGTATTACATAATTAAAACTAAACAGTGCTAATAGATTATTGAAATAATTATTTAAACGTCAAAATTAAAAAAAAATCCCCTAATTCGTAAATCCCGTTTGTTTCCTAATTCCCGTTCCATAATTCTTATATGTATTTAGTTATATGATTAACGTGTATTACTCATGGTAAGTGAATTGTATTATTTTTGAGAAATAAATGTCTTAAACCATAAATTGGTTTTCGGAAAGAAGCGTTTCACTTGTTTTAGTTTTTGATTCAATTTATTTGAAGGGCTTAAATATTATTTTTAAGGTAAATCACATGCGGTATTTATATCTACTTTAGTAGACGAAATAATGTGGTCAATACATCACAAAATCTGTTATTAGTAGTAAAGTAAATAAAAGAAAGATAAGCATTTTACTATTTATATGAATTAAAATACATATGTTAAATAAACAAACGTGATTGTACGATTTTTAATTTAGGTCAGTGTTAAATGTGATTTATTTATTTTATTTTTATTTAAATTAAAAAAAAAAACGAATGCAGGAAAGTTGCAGATACTGTTTTTATCCAACAGTCGATTGCAGCGTAGTGTAAAATGAATACGTGGATTTAATAACAGACATAAGACAGACAAAATCTAGCGTGGTCAATCCTCCAGCGGTCAGCTTCAACGGTTTCTGTGCATTTTGCAGTATCAACAAAATCGTCTTCATATTTGATTTATTGAAATTCTCCCATTTACAATCGTATACAGCGTTTTCGAAGACACGACTAGCATCTATCAACCTTTGGCCTATAAAACAGTCAACATAAACTTGAATGAACGTGTAGGGTAGTTCCATAAAAGTATTCTCTATACGCCCCAATAGCTCTGCAACTATACCGATAATTATAAGGGCAAATTCCACCGCCATGGTGACTCTAAATAGAGTTTCAAAGTCGTTCAGAAGATTTATATTAGATATATGGAAAGGTAAAATTTGTTTCAAGCGATTTGCAATGTGTTCATTAATAACTTTAATTTTTAATGCTTCTTCTTGTGTCGTACTATTTGCAATTGATGTTTTTGTGTTATGGTAATGCTTTTCAGCATCATCCCAAAGGTTTAGCATCTCGTCGCTGAGGGCAAGCATTTGAGCTTCGATATATCCGATTATTATTAGAATAAATGCAGTGACACCAGCTAAAGTATAAGTGCCCACGATGATAGTTATGGTCTCCGCTATGAATGCTATTTCGTAGTTAGGTGATTCAAACATTGGTTCCAAGCCTGTTGATAGAAATTACAACATAAAAATCCTAAACAATAATTTAGCAGTGCATTGACTGCAACTTTAATATTTCTGTATTAATATTTTAATAATTTCTCTGTTATTTAATATTGCTATGATTATCGTTTACCCTCAGTTACAAAATGTAAGTGACATTTTATTAGGTTATTGCTCGTAAAGTTGTGAATTGATCTAAGTGCAATGTATTGATGAAAGAAATTGCTCATATTTCTTATAGTGCAATATCATACCATAAACGACATACAAGTCCTCCGCAAAATGTCTCCCTGGGAAGACCAATGGTTGTAAAGAGTACGTTATACCCATCATAAATAGGAAAACCCATACAACCATCGCCCTTTGTTTAATCTTGACAAGTCTCGTTTGCAAGTTATCATAGAATCGAGTTCCTGTTGCCACTTTCCGATCACATTCCAAGTATCTCTGTACTATGTTTTGTACTGTTTTCCTGTAATATTAAAATAATATGGATCTATTTTTGTAATTTTTATTACCACCCATAAAGTTTCAAGCCAAGGCAGTGTGGTGCGTTCTTCATTGCAAAAAATGTCCTAGGAGTAGTAGAGCTCCTTACATCATTCTAGGAATGGTCATGCAAACAAATACAAATATACTTTAATAAGTTATTACTTGTAAATAATCATAAATAGCAACTTAGTGGCGCAAGTCTCGCTATTAGTTCCGAGCGAGAAGACCACAGCTGCCGCTGTGAAATCACCCGTCTGTCTGCACCGAACGAACACGAACCAGAACATGGAGAAAATGTATATGTAGATATAGCAGACCGCAGCTATGGCCACGAGAATGTAGCTCACGAATGGTATACCTTGAACAATAACATTTTGCGTTGAAAGTCATTGGAAAGATATTAACATCCTTGCTAGACATGAATAGCTTGTTGCGATGTTTTCTTTTATCACCGATATTACTTAAAAACATGTAGGGTGGAGTACATAAGTGAAGTTAATGACATTTAGTTTGAGATGGCAACACAATTTCTGAGCTATTAGGTGTATAATTACCGCATTCTTTCAATGTACTTAGAATAACTCTTAAGTTGTATAATCACTTTTTGTGTAACATTCCGTCTCGCTGTCTTTCAGATTTTTGAGGACAAATGTGTGTTTGTTGTTATAAAGCGTAACTTACGTTTATTATAGTGCTTGTCGATGTTGATGGTTACGAAGCGCAAGAAAAATGCGACATTGGAGAACATTGTCGGCAGGTCGCAATGCTTCAGTCCAAATTTCCCGAGAGAGAACTGCATGATTTCTTAACTCCTTTAACATCGAATGAGTAAAGAATCTTTATTTATTAAGTGATCAAAATTTTGTAAGACCAAATCTTAGTAATATTTTTGAGGAAAAGGATAATAAGTAAATAAATAAATAAATATCCTCGGACATTATTCACACACGGCCATCTGATCCCAAACTAAGCAGAGCTTGTACTATGGAAACCAGACAACTGATATACTACATAAACTACTTTTTTTTGTAAATACATACTTATATAGATAATTACACCCAGACTCAGGACAAACAGACATGTTCATGCACACAAATGTTTGTCCTGGGTGGGAATCGAACCCACGACCTGCAGCGTGTAAGGCAAGTGTCTTACCAACCACGCCAACCGGCTCGTCAAAGGATAACAATTATCTTTGAGTAAAATAAAATCAAAAGTATTTTTTGCAAAAATGACATATATCAGCGAACAGTATTGTGATATTAATTAATTGAATAATGTAATACAGGCACATAGAAGAAAATCAACTCTTTTAATATCAGTTTAAAGATGCTCGTTATAAGAACATAATATGTATCATGTATTATTTTACGTTCCTCTAAATATAGGATTTAAAAAGTTTCCTCTAAATAAGGGTATTTTTACGAATACTACGTATTATAATTATGTATTTATAATAAAATATAATTGATAAATCTACAAATGTCGAGTTTAATTTAAGCAATATTTTTCATATAGTTACTAAAACAAATAGTAAATACCGTTGTATAACAAATATTCCTCGGTTGGTGTTGTCTTAAATGGTTGTATTTTAAATGACAATAAATTGCGACACATTCATTTGTTAGTTGCTCGATTGGCGTCACTTCGACTATTATATATAATTATTTCTTATTTAATTACTTCATCCATTGTCACATATTTTAATAATGTAGATATTAATGTGGTTAATGATATTGAAAATTTGAAACCAGTAAGTTTATATGGATATGACATCTGATAGAAGCAGTGTTTACTGGTCATAGTCAGATTGTAAAGCCCTTTCTGTTTAGATTTGCTTGTAATCACCACGCCGCGCTGGGCGGGTTGGTGACCGCAGAGCGTAGCTCGTCGCACGGGTAACGCTGCTACCCGTCATCTGTCTACAGTATTCAGCGCCTTTATGGAATGGTTATGCCGTCATTAGTCGGTCGCCAGAGCCTTGTTTGCTAACAGGATGCATCACGTGCAGGTGAGGTTGGCTGCTAGCAGTTAGATGTAATTGTGCTCCCTTACTTACTGTAGATGGAGAGCTGAAGATCGAGCTCAGTGGCGTGACATTGGAGTGGCGCATGTCCAGCAGTGGACAAAAAGGGTTGATGATGATGATGACCTGTTACTACTAAATGTCTCTTTCTCTTCTTTTAGTATCATTGTAAATAACATTGAAGAAATGAACAACTTTTACGTCATATAGATGTAAATATTTATGAAAACAAAGCAGGAGAAGACTATTAGTATACTTCTAATACGCAAATAATTTATATGACACCTTAAATAATGTGACGAGCTATGCAGAAAATATAATTAATCGTCTGTACATAATTTATTGTTTGAAAGTATGGTTTGGTGTGGTAGATAGTATCGCCATGTTTGTTCTCTTGTAATAGCTTTATTAAAGACAGCTAGTGCTTGACCGCGGTTTCATTCCAGATATATATTTTTGATACTGTACCGAATTTTATTTTGTTAAAAGCAATTTTATCATTGACATGGGTGTTGAAGTGTTTTGTGAGGTCAAGAAAGGCCTTAAGCTTGAGGATAGGACCGCTTATCTTTGGATAAGTAATATTGTAGTTATTGTAAGTAGAATATAATGACTTCTACTTGTTTTCATTGTTGGAACTCCCTTAGTATAAATATGATTTAGGAATTCACCAGTTCTAATAATATCATATGCATTGTATAATATAAGTTAAAGCTCTAAAAACGCGTTTATGTTTAATTTCCAACATTCTTTATTCAATTTTTTTTTTTCTTATTTTCACATAAAGTAACAGTTATTTTTCTTTACATTACCCGGTAGAGCAAATATATCCACTCCGCCTGAGGGTAAGTAGTAGTAGAGCCCAAACGCGACGTCGGCTAGTGCAGTTGAGAAGAATGATCGGCACTAGCGGCCCCCGCTTTTCCGGCCCGCAAAATGTTTCTTCACGCCTCGCCCCTGGAGGAGGTGAACACGTGTGCTGGTTTCTTGGTCGCACCTCCTAAAATGGAATTCCTCCATATTTATAGGTGCGACCATGGAATTGATGTCAGAGTTAAGTTTTATTGTTTTATTTAAAAATGGCCAATTACCAAAAAAATAACACTTCTGTCTCACATATTAGCGGTTTATTTCATATTACGGTGGCATAAATTAAATTTACTGGAACACCTATTTGCAGTCTTTATAGATTTGGGTTTTGAAATACTATTATAAACATTTTGTCAAATAAAAAAGGAAAAACAATAAAATTTAACCTAGTAAATTGGAAACTAATGGAGAAGATTAGATTTAATAGTGTAGTTAATATTTCTTACAAGGCTTTTCCTCATCCGGCTACCGATTCGAATTGGATAAATTTATGTAATGTGTAGGTAAAGAAAAGAAATAACTTGAATGATCATGTTCAGATGAACAAATGAAATGAAATAGTTCCTAGTTATAATGTTACATTTTATTGTATTTGTATTATAAATGATACACAAAAAAACAGGCAATATAAAATTTTATTTTTTACATAATATTCTTTTCTTTAGCAAACTCTACTGAAGAACGTTTTAGCTTCGTCTTCATACTATTAATATACTCTAAAATATTTGTAATATTTTTTCTTCTATTAACTTAAAAATCTGTACTGTTTTCGTGTTATTGCTTATTATTGATAAAAAAAGTGCTGTATCATGTTTTTGAAAATCACTCATTCAGTCATTTGCAATAAGTTTCAGCCAACAGTCGAACTCAGTGTAGTGTAAAATGAATATGTGGATTTGATAACAGACATTAGGCAGATAAAATCCAGCGTTGATAATCCTCCTGCAGTGAGCTTTAGCGGTTTTTGTGCATTTTGCAGTATCAACAAAATATTTTTCATATTGGATTTATCGAAATTTTCCCATTTGCAATTGTAAACAGCATTTTCGAAAACGTTACTGGCGTCGATCAATTTTTGGCCAATTAAACAATTGATATACAATTGGATGAACGTGTACATCAGTTCCATAAAAGTATTTTCTAATCCTCCTAACAGTACAGCAACTATACCAATAATTAAGAGGCCAAATTCGACGGCCATGGTCACTCTGAATAATCTCTCGAAGTCATTCAGGAGATTGATATTAGTTGTATGAAAAGCTATCACTTGTTTTATGTGATCTGCTATATGTTCATTAATAATTTTCGTTTTCAAATGTTCTTTTTGTATCGTATAATCAATCACAGTCGATTTTTTGGTATCATTGTAATGTTTTTCTGCATCGTCCCAAAGATTCAGCATTTCAACACTAAGCGCAAGCATTTGAGCTTCGATATATCCGATTACTATCAGAATAAATGCGCTGACATCTGCTAAAGTATAATTACACACGATGACTATTATTGACTCAGCGATAAGTATTATTTCATAGTTAGGAGATTCATGCATAGGTTCTAGACCTGTTAAAAAAATATTATGTAATAAGTTTGAGAGCTATCTATTGATACAATCACAGATAGTGTATTTAAATTCAAAACTGAATGGTGTATTTGAATTGAAAACTTTACATGAATAGGAAGCTAACCTTTTAAAACCTCTTCCAGGTTTGAGCCAACCTATCTGGGTGCTACGAGTTTTCCTTAACGGTGAATTATCTTATTCGATCAAACATCCATACTTTTACAATTTGGACGTTCATTTCGACCAATCCAGTCATCCAATCAATTAATATATTGTTATTAACTAAATATTTACACATTACTATTGTAAGAGTCAATAATATTTTGATATATAATATTGAACATAATACGTATTATTATTAAATATTACTGAAGAGTGTCTGTCATTTTTCATATTAAACAACAATATTCTACATTTTTTATCTGTAAGCAAGAATAATGACAGCTTCCCTTTTGGGCGGGAAACGAATTGACTTATAAAATATCTTACGAGCATCGCGCGCCAAATTGTATAAAAGGATTTTATGATAGCAAATAATATATTAATTTCATTGAAGTCCCGTTTTATTTCTGAGTATAAGCTAGTTCTTTCACTATTGATCACCGTTAGCGCGATACTTGGTTTTACATACATATACATTAAAACTAAATACAAATAAAATTTAAAAATAATTATTATACAAGTCGTGACCGCGTGGAATGGTGGCAAGAATGCTAGCAGCATTTCCCCTTCGAATCGCAATTCCGATTCTCTGGGCGAAAAATGAACCAGACCTCCTGTCACCAGTGGAGGCAATAAGGCGGGGAGTAATATTTTGGATGAATTTTTTGACGATACTTCATAAAATGACATAATGATGAAAATTTTAATCACTACTGACAGTGTCAATTAACCTACCTAAAAAACAGTTAGCATATTGTTAAATATCTTACCATAAACGACAAACAAGTCCTGTGTAAAATGTCTCCCCGGCAATAATAAAGGTAGCACAGCGTACGATATGGCCAACGTTACGAAGAAACCCCATGTCACCATGACTCTTTTTTTAATCTTCAGAAGCCTTTTTTGCAAGTTACCATAGAAACGAGTTCCTGGTATCACATTCCGATCGCATTCCAGATATCTTTGTACTATGTCTTGTACTGTTTTCCTAAAATGATAAAATGCTATGCATACATTTAATAATGTAGTCGATATATCAAAGTAAAGTCCAAAATCATTGAATTAAGAGTCAAATAGAACGATGCTTTAAGTTGAATATGTTATCATCAATAACAATTAAAAGCCTCATAAGAGCTAATTTCAATTCATTTCTAAAAATACTATCATAAATTTGCCGCTGTTGACATAAGGCAATACCGGAGGCGGTGAAGGAGAAAAGAGATGGAAATAATAATAAAAATAATAAATTGAATAATTTCTTAATTCAAATTTCCAAAATTTTAAATGTCACACTCGTAGATGGGCACGTTAATTTGAACATGTCTGACAAGGAAGTATAAAAATATATGACGTATAATATATAAATAATAAATAAAATATAACATATAACGTATAAATATCATTATCATTTAAGGCATGGAACGTGCCCTACATATACAAACATTCTATTTATTTGACATAAAAAGGCGATATTTTTATAACCAATAAATAGAATTAGGATATTTCTCTTTGAGCACGAAATAATAGGAAATATTAATTTATTATTAATAAAAATATTTAAATGTTTTGTACTGGATAATTTAAAAAAGTGGCCAACGAGTATTTACAAAGTAACAAATGATATTTCTTAAGACCTTCAACAGCGCTGTTCATGTATTTAAATAATCCTGTTATTTTTAATTTATGTCAATGTAAATATATGTATTAATATTACTTGTAAATTTTCATGAATATAAATTTTGTGATACAAGTTTCGCTTATAAGTCCGAGCGCGAAGACCACAGCTGCTGCTGTGAAGTCACCCGTCTGTCTGCAGCGGACGAAGACGAACCAGAACATGGAGAAAATGTATATGTAGATAAAGCAGACCGCAGCTATGGCCACGAGTACGTAGCTCAACACTGGTATACCTTGAACAAAAATGTTCAACTAGTTTTATGATGCTTCACTTCGTGCCTCGTATTACTAAGAAGTATCAATTGTTATTTTTTTTAATAAAGATTTTGTAAATCTGAAATGACTGAGAAATAAACAGTGACTTACGTTTTTTATAGTGCTTGTCGATGTCGATGGTTACAAGGCGTAGGAAAAATGCGACATTTGAGAACATTGTCGGTAGATCGCAATGCTTCAGTCCAAATTCACCCAGAGAGAACTTCATAATTCCTTAACTTCTATAAATTCTATAACAAATGGAATTAAAAATGTTTATCATTAATTATTTTACAATAACTATGGTTCTTTCAGTTCATCGACATATCTGCTAGACGAAAACCTCTTCCATAGAATATAGCCCGATCAAAGTACACTATGGTTTGTATATATTATAATAAATATGAAAAAAAAAACCGATGACACCAGATTCTTCCTCAATAACAATTGTGGAGAATATGGTTGAGTCTATGAGGTGTTTTAAACCCCGGAAATACTTGCATACCAAGTATTTAATACCAAGTATTAAATAAATTTAATTTATAAAAAAAATTAATATCAGATATAGATTCTAATAAAAAGAATAGTAATAAATAACAAAAAAAATTAACGTTACATAATAAATATTCTATGGTAGGTCTTGTCTTAAGGGGTTGTGTTTGAAATGACACAATATTACTTGCATATTTAAACGCTTAAATAGCCTCACGTCAACCATTATCGATGTTTAATTATTTCTTGTTAAATTGCTTCAACCATATTAATGTTAGATTGATTATTTGAAGACTTATATAGAGATAGTGGCCATCGAAAATGTGTTTACCAGATATTAGAGAATCATATTTGGGTGGTTGTTTCTTTTTATATTTACGTATTATATACGTACATATCGAGACTCCTGAATACAGTTTCTAGTTTATTTTTAATCGCTATGATAACTGATATGTTTGTAATAATTGTTAATCTTAATCTAGACTTTTACGTCTTAGGAAATTAAGACGTATTTGGCAGTATTTTATCATAATAATAAAGTGAAGTAGTCGAATTATATTAGTATATTTCTAATTGGAATAAATAGTGACGGTTATTAATATAAAAGGCTGAAAGTTGAACGTCGAACGTTAATTAAAATTAAACGTAACTAGCCATGCAGTACTATGTTCTATTTATTGGCTAAAAAAGTAATTTTTAACTATTTTTTTGTTTCATTTTAGAGTACGCTTCTAATATCTAGAATCCATAACAAACGATCCGCGTTCGAGTAATCAATGACACCCAAACATCATTTTTAAAGCATTTAAGTTGCAGATTCAGAGAAACATCGCACAATGAAGAATCAAATATTTTTATTTAAAATACTACACATGCAATTCTCCTTTTTCCTTTCGTATATTGATTTTATATATCCCAAGCAATTGTGAAGAACTCTCACGTTGTGTAATATATCCGGTACAAGAAGAAAATAATGCGTTAATTTACAATTGCGTTAATTACATATTCGTTCTTGTTTTAAATATCATAAACATTTTTGTTTCGTTGATTTTAAATTCGCTTTAAATTTTAAAGTTATATAACTAAGCAGCTTTAATTTTATTTCATTTATTGTCAATGTTTTTCACTATATTTAATAATATCATTGATCAAAAATTGTATCTACTTAATTTTAAATATTTATTAATAGTTTGAACGAATGTTTGTTTTATGTTTTATTTATATACTTTTTTTATTTTCCGATAAATTTCACTGTTTTAAAGTTGAGTCATTTGATGTTCTATATTCATATCCTAACACTCATACTTTGTTCGCATGTATTTCTAAGTTAATTATACGTGAACACTCTATTGGTCAATGTGTTTTTTCTATGTTTGTATCTACTTGTACTGTTTATCAAATAATAAAAAAAATGTATAGATCAATCACAGTTAAAGTCACAGATAATAATAGACTGGTGGTTAAATGGAATCAATACATTCTATACTAATAATTTTCAAGTGCTTTTCTTTCATAAATAGAAGTAAAGTGGACACTGGCATTGCGTTTTATCCACTATTTTAAGGTCGCTCAGTCACCTATTGAGAGCTATGCTCGGAGTTCGGAGTCTGAAGAATCAAATCTCAAATGTGGTGATCCGAATGAGAACCAAAGTTATCGACATAGCCCAAAGGATTAGCAAACTGAAGTGGCACTGGGCTGGACATATGTTTTATCACAGATTTTATATTATAATTATTTATGCATTTAAATTTTATAACAAAAGTAAAACATTTCAGTATCCATAATAATAATTAAAAGAAAACAAATAAAATCGAATGTATTTGTTTAGGTAAGCTTTTAATATAAAGCGTTTTTGTATCGTAAACATTTTAACTCTTACACCGGTCCGGCATTGCTCAATCAATCATCAGATTTATATACAATGTGGTTCGTATTAAAAGTTACTTTTCCTGTTCAGTCCTCCATTGGAAACCAAGATCCCAGCATCGTTATCCAAAAATTATTCTTTTAATATTTCGTCCCTGAATAATCAAAGATTGTATATTGCTTCATTGTTCTTAATATCTACTATAAGAATATATTATGGCACTTGGTATCCACTCAATACACAGTATTATATTTACACATAAGATACTTAATACGATAACAACGAAGTCACACAATGAAATCAAATAAATTTAAAACACCAATAAACTAATACTGGTCTGATGTACCGTATGAAAATATGATGCTTATCGCCATGTTTGTACGTCATAGTGAAAGTCTAATATTTGAACGTGATTTCATTTTTATTTAAAATCCACATTTTGTTTGATTGGTAACTAATTAGTTCTTGTCATGGTTAGTCTTTATTCTGCCGCTAGTACAATAAAGTGAGTGATTTTATTAATTTAAAGATAAAGTGGTAGGGCTTTGTGCAAGCTCGTCCCATTGGCTACCCAGACGAGCTTGCCAGTATCAACCTCTCATCAGGTATTTTACCGCAAAATACTTGGTATTGTTGTGTTTCGATATTGAAGGGTGAGTGTGCCTGTGTAAATACGGGCGTAAGGGACATAAGATCTTAGTTTCCAAGGTTGATGGCGCATTGGCGATGTAGGCGATGGTTGACATCTCTTACTATGCCGATGTCTGTGGGCGTTGGTAAAAAAAAGTTTTTAATCTAAAAGAACCGAAACGTAGGTCTTTTCATTATAACTTTTCTAAAATGTCACGATAAAAACTACTTATTTATCAATCACTAAATTTGTATTTAAAAATATATACATTCACATGAACACTCATTCACAAATACATAATAATAAGGTCCTTCTGACCGATTTCGGTCACTGCGGCTTATCTCAAGAGAGATCGAATGAAAATGGAAAAAATGTTAGATCTAATTTCTTCTACTGACCGCTTGCATATCTATTTCCGAAGTTTCAGCACCTCTAGTACCGTCTGACATTCATCATCCCCCTCTCAACATTTTAATAAAAACTACATACGCCACTGTCAAATATAATAAAATCCTAAGATAATTACACAAAATGTGATTATGAAGCGCTTAATACTGTCTTAGAAGCTATAGATTGGACAACTATATGGGATGGATGCTCGGATGTCAACAAAATGGTTGAAGCATTTTACTCTACATTAATGTCAATTATCCATTAATTCACTCCAGTTAGATTGCCGATAAATGAGAACTTTCCTGTCTGGTATACTTTATCTCTTATTAAAGCTCTTCGAGAAAAAGCGAAATACCACAAACGATACAAAACTTACGGAAATGAAATGGATAAACTGAGTTACACATTATTACAAGAACGATGTGAATTTTTGATAAAGGAGTGTTATACTAATTATATAAATAATGCACCTAATAATTTACGTCGCAATCTAAGGTATTTTTGGAGCTTTTTAAAGGTAAAATGAGTAACTGTTCTTCTATTCCAAATGAAATGACCCTGGGAATCGAAAAAGCAGTGGGTGGACAGGACATAGCTAATCTTTTTTCTAAACATTTCCAAACTACATATAATAAATGCCATGCATACTCAGTACTGCCAACACCAGATTATAGTAATCCATACGGCAACGTTATGTCATTCAGTAAATTGTTAGTAGAAGAAGTCGACGTTCTGATACGTCTTCAAACTTTAAATACGATCAAAGCATCCGGTCCTGATAGATCACTTCCATTATTTCTAAAAAATGTGCAAACAATTTGTATAAGCCCTTAACCACAATTTATAATAAGTCGCTAGAGACGGGTATATTCCCCTCCATGTGGATGAAAGCTCATTTAATACCTATCCACAAAGGGGGTGACATAGGCGATGTAACTGCTTATCGTCCTATTTCATTACTTTCAAATTGTTGTAAGATATTTGAGTCCATTGTGCATAAGAAAACATTAGGCCATACACGTAAATATATAAATTGTAATCAGCACGGCTTTTTGACTGGTAGATCAACAGCATCAAATTTAGTGTCATATGTATCAGTAACTGCCGATGCCGAATTAGATAAGAAAAAAGAAGATTATTCAATATACACTGATTTCAAAAAAGCGTTTAATGTTGTAAACCACAGGTTATTGAAAAAAATTGAACATATGGGAATTCATGGTTCCTTATTGAGATGGGTTGAGTCTTATCTACAAAAACGTTCACAATTAGTTAATATTCGTGGTTTTGAGTCAGCAGAAAATGAGGTAGCTTCAGGAGTACCTCAATTATCACACTTAGGCCGTTTATTTTTTAATTTTCGTAAATGATCTGTGTTTTAATATTAAATTAAATTTTAAATTTTTTGCTGATGACTTAAAACTATATCGTGTAATAAATAATGATTTAGATAAGCAAATTTTGCAAACAGATATAAATTACATTTGTGATTGGTGCCACTTAAATCAAATGTACCTCAACCCCACAAAATGCTTTTACATAAAATTTTCACGCAAAATTATTTCTGATTCGGTGACATATTACATTAATAACAATACAGATATCCAAGAAGTAAAGAGCATACGTGATCTTGGCGTTTTACTTGATAGTTCATTAAGTTATAGGCTACATGTTGATCATATAATAAAGAAGGTCAAAATTATCTGGATTAATTATTACACAGTTAAAAATATTTAGGCAACCGAGTGTTTATATTCTTTTATTTAATACTTTAGTTCGAAATATCCTGGAGTATTGCAGTGTAGTGTGGAGCCCTTGCTATCAGGTTCATATAAATAGACTTGAATGTGTTCAAAAGAGATTTATATATCATCTTTCTTACACTGATAATAAATGTCACGAACTTAAATCGTATACACAGAGACTCCACTTCTACAGAGCAAGCTCACTTTACACTCGACGAAAAATAAACGACATTACCTTTCTTTATAAATTAATTCATGGACTTATTGATTCATCCGATATCTTGCACTACATACAATTTTCTATCCCTCGTCCAAATAGTCGCCTAGAAAACTATAAGACCTTTTCTCTTTCTACCTCTAAAACAAATGCACTTAGCCACTCGCCCTTATACCGCATGTGCTTCTCTTATAATTGTATTTGTTCTAATTATGACATTTTTACTTACCGTTCTATACACTCATTAAAAATTTTATTAAAAAAACTATTTCATTAGCTTGAATTTAATTATTAAAAATTAGTAAAAAAAATAAAATAAATTGTAAGCTTGGTTTTTGGCTAGATGCTAATTTATACTTAATAATAAGCGGATGTCGTGTCGTGTCATCAAGAGAAATGTAATCATATGTTTTCATTGATTGTCATTTTGTTTTGTAGACCTATGAACATAAAATTAAAATTAAAATAAATAATGTTTGGTTGTACAGTACAAACAAAACGTGCATACAACAGGGGGACTTAATTCTACAGCGTTTCCTATGAAATAGCTCTACATCAATATGAAGCGCTATTTTTTGTTATCAGTTTAATCTTTAGTTGATATTTTAAAGCTAGAAGGTCCACACTTTCATAAGTCGATATTTCATATAACATATTTTGTGATATTTTCCGATGGAATATCCGGCACAACCGGAAATATTTTAAGTGTAAGACCATCAGCTTTACGTGCTGTCCAAGGCACGTGAGTGTAAAGTTTAGACAGTGGTGAGGCGTTTACGAAAATTCATGAAACATCTTGTTATTTTATTTTCTTACAATAATATTTTAATTTTTTGAAAGAAACCGAATTGATTTGAAAAACAATAAACACAACTACGTACACAATTAATACGTGTTTTTACTGTTATTTAAATATTAGGTCCTTACATATGAAATTAGCGTTTTGTCGTACTGACCTCATTGATCTGAAATGTCTCCTCTTTGGTTAAGAATTCCAAATTCAAAATTATAAATTCATTTAGCTGGTACTTTTGAGTTTTGGAAACAGTCATTCATTTGTTTTTTCCTCATTATTTTTTTTTCTTTGGCGTCGCTTATTATCGCACAATAGAAAACATGAAATATCGGTATATTTACGAGTACGAGTTCTACCGTGAAACCAGTGCTGCAGAAACAGCTCGATTAATGATGTGTACGGTTTGGTCGCAAAAGTAAGTATACGTTTTTGGTTTCAACGTTTTCGTTCTGGAAATTTCGACCTTCAGAACCAACCCCGCGAATGGCCATCGTACTTCCCGGACCTTGCTCCAACAGATTACCATTTTTTCCGGAATTTGGACAACTTCTTACAAGGAAAAAATTCAACTCCGATGCGGCAGTCTAAACCGCCTTCAAAGAGTTTATTGACTCTCGCCCCCATGGTTTTTTTAGTAAAGGGATAAATGAACCTATGATATGGCTAAAGTGCATGTATAACAACGGTGCATACTTTGATTAATTAAATTTATTTTACAAAAAAAAAAATGATTTCATATTATTCCCGTACAAAACTATACAACTGTACAATTTCATATGTAAGGACCTAATATTTTCCCACACGTTTTTCTAATATAAGATTGATCTTGCTGGGCGAAAGGTGCAACTCATAGATTATGCTAAGTTGAACGGGTCACATGTGCACAGTATCAAGGTAATAACTTTCAATATATTGTATAGACGTATGTGGCAGAACAGACTTGTTCTCTTTGAATAATGTGATTATGAACTTGTAAGGAATATGTCAAAACTATAGAATAAGTATTTAATATCTTTCATAAAAGAAGTATTGATAGTCTGCCACATGGGTACGTAGGGGTGTCTGTGACAGTTAACTCAGTGATAATTAAAACGTAAAAATAAAATATGTACCTAGTTAATCCTAACTAATATTATAAATGATAGAATGAGTCTGTTTGTTTGTTACGATTTTACGCCTAAACCACTGAACCGATTTAAAAATTATTTTACCAATCTACATTATCAGCGAGTAGCATAGGCTACATTTTGTCCCCGTATTCCCAAGGGAACGGGAACTACGCGGGTTAAATCTTGGGTAAAACGGTATAATACATTATCTTGTAATTATATCTTCAATTAAAATAGTTGAAGTGAATATTAAAAACGAAATATAGTCACCAAATCAATGGTAGTACTATAAGCAATTTTTTACTTCTAAAGTTATTATTACACACTGCATTTGATGCCAAATAACTGCTGAGTTAAATGTACGGTGTAGGTATATCTTAGTACGTTTTAGATCAAAAACTTTGCAGAAATTATTTTAGACGAACGGCTTAAGTTTTGCGGATGAATCTACAACAATGGATGTAGTGTACCGGACAATACAGAAGTCGCTGTAAAACTACTTCCGTATCCAACATTACGATATGTCCACATAATATTACCACGTTCACAGTAAAATTCATTAAGTTTAGATGCAAATGAATCCACGTCTAAATACTAGTACGTTATTTATGACGTCACTAAGAATTAACATGGCGATGGATATAGTCTATGTCTTTCAAATGTGTTATTGCCAAGGCGAAGTCGGAGCACATTGGTAATATTGGCGAAATATTGGCGTGCCTTTCTTCGGCAACATGCGCTTTTTGGTCTCTCGCTAAGCCTGTCTTAAATATTTTTTGACAGCCTTCTCTTCCATCTCTGCACATGAGCGATGACTTGTTGGCCCATACGACGGAAGAGGAAGCTGATCTTTTTGCCCCTCACATCCCGTGCAACTCAACTCTTGATGACCGGTGTAGTACCACGATGCCGGAAATTAATTTCGGACAAAGTGCAGTTCGTATAGCACTTCTTTTTTTGGACATTCATAAATCGCGTGGGCCAAATGGCATTCCTCCGATCGTGGTGTGTACTTATGCTCCTGAGCTGGAACCTGGCACTTCGATGTAGTCTTGAATTCTTGGAAGACTGCTTTGGTGCATCCGGTCCCTTAAAAGGGTAACCGCTCAGCACCAGCTAACAATAAGCCTATTGCAATCACCTCGTTGTCCCCCAAGATAATGGAGTTCATTATAAGCTGCCAGCATCTGCGATACCTAGAGGAACACCAGCTGATACGATTTCCATCAGGGTTGCTCAGCTGGTGTTCTAGTTTACCTGCCTCACATATGGGCTGAAGCAGTTGAGTCCAGAGCATTAGCAGTTCGTCTTGATATCGCAAAAGTCTTTGATCAGATATAGTATAAAGCGTCTCTCTCAAAGCTTCCTTCCTACGGGCTTCCCAAGAAATTATGCATGCTTCGTCAATTCTGATGTTCTACAAGGTGTTCTTTAAGACTTAAGTTTGCGCGCTAAAAAGTCACATTTTGTAATATCCCCTCATTTTGAGAATACTCACGTGTTGTCGATAAAAGTTACGTAAAGCGTTGTGCTGAAGATTCTCGATAATTACTTTTCAAATAGATATCTAATTCATTGAAGTAAACCATTAAAATTAAATAAATGATTATTTACGCTGGATGTGGCGACAGCGCCTTCAACAGTCTACCTTTCGAGACAATAAGGGAAGTTGCTTCAATATCAAGAGGTGCAAACCTATCTTAGGAGGCACCTCTTGATGGTTGGGGGCATATCATCAGGAACGGGTGGTCTTCTGGGAGGGTGGCGATGGGTGAATTTTCCGGCATCGGGTAGGCTGTGGCGTTACACAGGGTCAGTTCTCAGCCCAATCCTGTGGAACGTCGGCTTTGACTGGCAAATTACACTGGCTCACTCACCCTTCAAACCGAAACACAACAATAGTTAATACTGCTGGTTAGCGGTAGAATATCTGATGACTGGGTGGAGCCTACCCAAACGGGCACGCAAAAAGAGCTACCACCAAGTACATTTACAATTTTGTCTCGACGGACCTCATTTTTAATTCTTTATAAATATTTAATGAACGAATGTACAATTTTGCATAACTCGTTACATTATTATACTTGTTAAAACATTTACATTTCTAATTCAATCGTAATTATAAGCTCTTTAAATTAATTATCATGTATCAGCTATTCATGGGTCGATAAATACTATACAAATAAATTGCGACTGCTTCACTTTAAAATAAAATAAATCAGAGGCTGACAAAAATTGTCATGAAGGAACCATCAAAATATTATCTGCTTTGATACAATTGTGATTAAAGTTGCTTGATATCCATTGATAACATAATATAATATAATGATAATATGACGTATTATTTCTAATGACTCGTAAAATTTAATGTTGTTTACAAAGGCAAAATGCCTTTTTTTTGGTAAGTGGTCATCAACACCTTTAGACATTGGCAGTGTAAGAACTGTTAACCAACACTTACATTGCCAATGCGCCACCACCCTTGGGAATTAAGATATTATGTCCCTCGAGCTTTTAATTACACTGGTTTACCCTTCAAACCGGAACACAATAATAATAAGTACTGCTGTTTAGCGGTAGAATATCTGATGCGTGGGTGGTACCCAGGCGAGCTTGCAAAAAGTTCTTCCACGATAAACCTATAGTCGACAAAACGATGAAAAAATACCCCAACTTCTTAAACCAGTGAAAACAGCTTTGATCCGCCGATAATTTTATATAAAATTGCATAAAAATTTTGATATATCATTATTTTACATATGATTATCTTATTATATAAGTGACAATTAACTATATAATTAAATATGTAATAATTAATCATTATCATTTAAGTATCGGAAATCGGACGGCTTATACATAATGTATGTCTCCCAATGCGATGTGATTTAAAACAACAAATGAAGACCATATCAACTGCAACAAAGTTTATGATTATTGTTCCTTAAACTTTAAGATTAAGGAGTTGAACAATGAAGCTCTCACTCGGTAAATTTGGGCTGAACTATTGCGACCTGCCAACAATGTTCTCAAATGTCGCAGTTTTATTGCGTCTTATCACCATCAACATCAACCAGCTTTACGCCAAAAGTAAGTTCCAGCTTATCACTATTCTATTTATGGCTGTGCTTTAACATGTATTATAGACACTATTCCACAAAAGACACAACTCAAAGCATATAATAATCTAAGATAGTTGGAAATAATGCCTAGTCTGCACGTAATAATGTCGTTGTAATTACTAAAACAAAAACAATAGATGAAAGCGCGGGTTACGTATTGACAACAATATCAAACAAGAATAATAATCTACAGAAATCTAGCACAAAGAAAGAAGACATAGCGGCCGACGTAAAACTTTAAATACTTGACGTAGGGTTTAAATGTTTCCATAAAGGTCCGTATCACTTTGTTAGTATTTATTGTTATTTGGTTATTTACCTTCGCAGGTATTCCCTTGATTTTCTACATATCGACTTTCATCGCGGGGTCGATATACTTCTATGGTTACATATTCACCACGGTCTGGCTGATGTTCTTCAGATACGGCAGATCAAATATAGAGGCAGCATCTGTTGCCCTTGCGTTCGGAACATGCAATGTTACTTGTGTAACTAAGTTCATTTACATGAAACTGTACGCGTAAGTTCTTGCGTTTATTTATAATAAAACTACTAAAAATTTCTGTTAAATTTTTGTTATAATAAAATTATTTTGTTAATTACAATTTACTTACCTTTGCAATTTTAAATAAATAGAAAATAATTAATATAATATATAATTGCAATAAAATTTATAATGTATTTCTTACCAAATCTAGGAAAGAAATAGAGAACTTCGTTGATAAGTATTTGGAATGCGACTCTCATGTAACACCGAACACAAGATTTGCTAACAATCTGAACAAGAAGCTGAGAGTCGTTAAGAGACGAGCCACAGTTGTTTGGGTGCTTCTCGTCTCCGATGGTTTAATTTATCTCTCGATACCATTTTTTATTCCTGGGAGATGCTTTCTTGTTGATGTCTACATATATTACGGTAAAAAAATTGGTATACTTATAGAATTTAACTCGAACACTAAGTAGTTATTATAATATTTTATTAACTATATTTATAAATTTTAATGTAAAATATAATTAAATATATTGTATTTAATACGGAGCTAACGTACCTAGTTAACCTAATATTGTGCTTATTTCCAGGCTTAGAGCCCATGTTGGAGTCACCCAATTACGAAATAGCAAATTTCGTAATGATTGTGGGAATTGGTTTTGTAGTCTACATATTGAGTAGTGTCGTGGTATATACGATAATTATCGTTGGTTACAACGAGGCACAATTATATGCCCTCAGCGAAGAAATAATAAACGTATGGGATGATGGTCAATTATTCTTCCATCGAATCAAAAATAGGATAACAGTTGACAGAGTAAACGCTATAAACACCCAAAATGAAATAATTAATGAATACGTCAGGATCTGTCTTGAAAATATTACGAAGTTTCATATTACAAATATTAATCTTATACGTGAATTAGATTCCAAAATGAGAACAACATTAGTAATTGAATACAGTTGTAAAATAATTTCCATAATAGCTGGACTACTCGGTGGTATAGAAAACACATTTCTTCAACTGCCCTATACGATTCTTCAAATATTTATGGACTGCCTGTCTGGACAGCGGCTGATAGACGCTTGTGATCAGTTTAGACTATCTGTTTATACTTGTAAATGGGAAAACTTCAATGCAAGTAATCAGAGAACTGTATTTTTGATGTTAATGATGTCACAGAAGACTTTGATACTATCCGCCGGTGGAATGGTGAAACTGGATTATAATTGCTTTATGAATATAATAAAATCAACATATTCTATATATACGACACTAAAGTCAACAGTTTAACAATTGTTACATAGATTGAACCAATAGAGATTAAAGTAATTTTGTTTTTTGTGTATATGTTTTTTCTGTTTTATAGCTAAAAAAATAGAAATAATATGACAAACTGTTTTGGAGTTTTATTTTTCCGACGAGTGCTGTTGTATTTATAATTTTATTTCTTTCAATTTCCAATAATGTAAATGTTTTGTTTTATTTTTACAATAAATTGGTGGAAACTAATCAAAATTTACCTTCTATTAGTAAAACTTAGTGTCAATGGATTAAGGCAACGACAGTGGCAACTACGCAGCAGAAAACAGATGCACTCTCATTATCCAACGGGAAAGCAAATCTGACACGATCGGAAAAAGTTCAGATGCAAAACCTGAGGCTTAACGTGCATTCCGAGTTTCCGTCTTCCACTCTCCGTCTTCCAGTGCTACAGATAATTCTTTAACCATTAATCTTTTACCATTCATGTTATTGTTGCTTGTTTTTGTATTCATCGCTTTCGACAACAATCGCAACTCATTTTTTATTTAAAAAAAATACGTAAGTCTCTTCTACGTCAGCGGTATTTATAAAATTGTATTTTATAATAATAATGTATAAATTTTTAAAAACTGTACAATACAATGTTAATCCAGTCGATATCTAATGAGGCAATTTAAGTTGCGTGGTGATAAAGTCAAGTGTCGATCTGATCATTTTTAGCCTAAATTATTCCATTCAGTTGGAGACTCCCTGAATATTTGTACATAATTTAGGCCGGTCTAGTGAGCAGGGTGACTGAGTTTACGGACTCGTAGAAGCTGAAATGCTGAGTCAGGTATGTAAACAAGCTGTTTGAAGACTTAACTGAATACTTGGTATAAGCTATTTAAACGAAATAATTGATAGCATGGCCTAATTTATATGCATAAAATTTAAAGTCTCAAATATTATTTTGTCAAATCTTTATTACCGTCACATTTTAATTAAAAGTTATTATATTATTTAATTATTATTTAAATCTATAATATTTTGTATTAAAAGTGAAAATAATGCAGGGAAATTCAAACTTACTAAACGCACACTTAAAAAAATTGATCGAAACGAAATGTGACGTCATTACATTTATCGGCGTCGATATTCATACTGTTTACTAACTTCACTACTGTTAGAAGTGTTTGTGATAAAAATAGTTTAAAAGTCGCATTCCTCCATCTCGTGTTTGGTCGCCCTCTGGGCCTAGACTTCGTGATGTTTAAGATTGGTCACAACATTACTCACATAGTCAGGAGGTCTTCTTTTTATATGCCCATACCAACGTAGCCTGCTCTCTTGCAGCTTGTCGGCAATGTCGCGAACACCGAGACTGCTGCGGACGTACTCGTTACGTACTACGTTCTTTTCGTGATTTCTCGTGAATTTATATTTGTAGTGAATCTAGGATAATGACTGAAGTGATTTTGTCAATCTAGCGAAAATAGATGCACTCATGACACCACATTTCAATCTTTTCGATATCGATAGTTGCAGTGCATTGTCATGATCATTTCTAGTACAACACATTTAAATTACATAGATCTTCGATCAATAAGATTCTTACATACATTTGTTAGAGCTAAAACGACATCACGTTATTTATAATAAACAGCAATTTTAAATAAAAGGAATAAATCAAATATTTCATTTACTAAAACTATATATTTTTTATTTGTAGCTTTTTTTCTTGCTATTTATTTAATTTGTGCAGAAATTATTTTACAATCGAATTCAATGTCGTGTAAGTAGAAAAACTCGATTTGAGGATATTCATTAAACAAACAAAATTTAATTTCGCCACTCCACCCGCGGATAGCATCATTGTCTTCTGTGACATCATTAACATCAAAATTACTGTTCTCTGATTGCTTGCGTTGAAGTTTTCCCACCGGCAAGAATATATTGCTTTTTCAAAGTGATGACACGCGTCTATCAGCCTCTGTCCAGAGAGACAATCCATTGATACTTGAAGAATCGTAAATGGCAATTGAAGATATGTATTTTGTAGACCACCAAGCAACTCAGCTATTATAGAAACTACATTAATAAGGAATTCACCAGCTAATATAGGTCGGATATCGTGATCAAATCGATTCTGAAGATTAATATTTGCGATGTGAAATTTTATGATATCACTCAGACGGATTTCAATGAATTCGTTCATTATTTGTCTCTTGTGCTCATCGCGTGCTCTATCAGTTGGCCTATGTTGGATGTTATTGTAAAATGTTTGACTATCATCCCATATTCTAATTAATTCATCGCTAAGTGCGTACAAATGTGCCTCGTTGTATCCTACAATAAGTATGACGTACAGCGCGCAACTGACCATTGTGTATACCGCAACACCAACGCATATAGTCGAGGCTAAAGTTGCTATTTCGTAGTTGGGTGACTCCAGCATGGGTTCTAGACCTGGGCAAATATGCATTATGAATACATTAAGTTTATTATAAAGATGTAATTAAATACAATGAAGAAAATATTTTTACCATAAATTATGAAGAAATCAACGGTAAAGAGTCTCCCAGGAACGACAAATGGCAATAATATGTAGACTGACGCATCGGAGATGAGGAATACCCAAATAAGTGTACCTCGTCTCTTAACAACTCTGAGGTAATTACGCAAGTTCTTGGCAAATCTTGTGTCGGGTATTACATGAGAGTCACATTTCAAAAATCTGTCAACGGTATTGTTCACTTCTTTTCTGTATAAATAAATAAAATTATATATTATATAATATTTTTTCTTGATTAATCAGCAAACATTGATATGTATTTTGGCAATGGGTTCTGCTAGAAAGCTTTGTTTCCTTTAGAAATTACTACGTAAGCAAGCTGTGAATGGTACACATATCTGAATACGGTGTATCGTGTGTGACTGCCTCGTTGGTCTAGTGGCTTGATATAAGGCCGCAGACTCGGTGGTCCTGGGTTCAATTCCCAGGTCGGGCCAATAAATAGTAATTGGGGTTTTCTGTCAGAAAACTCTCAGTAGCAGCCCGAAGTCTGGAAGTTGGAAGTGTGTACACTCCCGTGCCTCGGAAAGCACATTAAGCCGTTGGTCCTGCGCCTGAACTCTTTCCGGTCGTGTCGGATTGCCGTCCCATCGGTTTATGAGAGCTAAGGAAAAGAGAGTGCAACTGTGTTTGCGCACACAATTGTGCACTATAATATCTCCTGCGCAGCTGGCTAATCTCTCCTGAGATTGGCCGCCGTGGCCGAAATCGGTCTGGAGGACCTTATCGTGTTTAAATTAGGCTTATCGCTCAAGCTAAAGAAATGCGTTTAAATTTACACAAATTTTGTAACAAAGTTTTAAGCTTGTGAGGTAGTGAAAAACCAAAGGCGAGCTACTTAGAGTATATCTACTACAGCCATGTACTTACGAATACAGTTTCATATACAAAAATTTAGTCATGCAAGTTATACTGCACGCGCAAAACGCAAGGGCTCCAGACGCCGCCTCTATGTTTGCTTTACCGTAGCGAAAAAATACCAGCCAGAGCATGGAGAACACGTAGGCATAAAAGTAAGTTAATACCGCGATTGAAGTCGTTATGTAGAAAAACAACGGAATACCTGCAGAGAAAGATTTTTTTATTTAAGAGTCCAGCCGAAACTTCTATCTATCAACTTCAGTGAGCGCATACAATGAAGACAAATCCTATTTCGCGCAACGCAAGAGACGCCATATTATAGGGATAACATTTTAAAAAGACTCATGCACTAAATAACCGGCATGTTGTAGGTCATATGGATAGGATTAACTTGGTGGTACGGCTCCGTGCTATTCACCTAGGTCAGTGACGCAGTATAAATACGGGTAAAAGGGCACCCGTATACTGCCCCCCTACAAAACATCTAATGGTTTATATTTCTTACAATGATAAAGTCTATGACCAATTGACAAAGGTGGCCCACATGTCAATCAGAGCCTGAGGCCTGCTCTCCTTTTTGAGGAGAAGGTTTGGAGCCTATTCCACTTGGGCAGGTTACTGACGCCGTTTACCTTCACCATCAAGCACACAATAAACTATATCATATAAAGAAAGAGGATAAGTAAGATAAACCAATGCTAACGTTTGCTTGATTGTTTGTCGATATTGACAGTCACAAAGCGTAAGAAAAATGCGACATTGGAGAACATTGTCATCAGGTCGCAATGCTTCAGTCCAAATTTCCCGAGAGAGAACTTCATGATTAAGCTTTACTTTCAAATATATTCGAGTTGATAATACTTGAAATAGTTGTGTTTGAATGTCAACGCAGTGCGACGGATATGCGTTAATATGGTTCGCTTGATTTACGTTAATTGGTAAATTGCTTCTTATTTAATTACTTCGTCCGTTCTCACTTATTATTATATAATAAAATATTAATAAACATAATTGTACAATTTGATATCCGCATGTTCATAAATGGTGGTTCATCGTGAGATGGTTGGTGTTCTATGGGGGAGGCTTTCGTTCAGCTGTGGACGGCAAAAAGCTGAAAATTATGTATTTATGTATAGTATAATTACATTGGTCTTTACGTTCACTTGTTGTTATTGAATGATGTTATTTAATTTATTTTTTACTCATTTCTGATGTGGCTCAAGATGTGACCCAAAAACTCGACTTTTCTCTTATTGACGGTTTGCAGTAACTTCCGGCTACTGGCGACGCGCTGGAGTACTCTCATGTTCGAAACTATCTGTGTCCAGCTAATGTGGAGCATTCTGCGGTAACACCATATCTCAAAGCTTCAAGACGTCCAATGTCCATGCCTCACTACCGTATAACATTACTGGCCAGACATAGCAGTGGAGTATTCTTAGTCTGAGCTTTATAGTTTACGGCTGCACATAACCTTCTCCGACCTTTTAAGGCTTGCTCGAGCAATTTCAATCCGGGTTGAATTTCTTGCCCACAGTCCCATTCTTCATTTACCCAAGCACCTTATTTATACTCTAGACATTCAATATGTTTACTCGGTGGTGCAAGCTCATCTGGGTAAGTACCAACCTCTCATCAGATATTCTGCCGCAAAACAGCAGTACTTTGTATTTTTGTGTTCCGGTTTCAAGGGTGAGTGAGCCTGTGTAATTACAGGCACAAGGGACATAACATCTTAGTTCCCAAGATTGGTGGCGCATTGTTGATGTAAGCGATTGTAAACATTTCTTACAATGCTATTGTCTATGGGCGTTTGTTACCACTTACCATCAGGTGGCCGTCTCGTCCGCCTACCTATACAATATTTTATTTCAAATAAAGTATACATTTTGAAAATTTTTAAAGAACACGATTCTTGAACAGGATTTGGTTGAGTGACCGTATGTATGAGCAAGTAACGCAGTAGAATATTATAAGTATTGCTCTAATTGGCGTACTGGAACCGTGACTGTATTTAATATAAAGACCGAATAATTGCAGTTAAAATTACAGTCGTTAGGATCATGGTATTAATGCGCTCATCAAGGTTTTGCAAATGTTAGAACATTATTGCTTGTCCAGATTTTAACAAGCGATCTTCGGTTAAAATCCATGTGAACCTTCAAGCGATATGCTTGTGTCCATTCAATGTATAATTGTATAATTTATTAACAAATTACTATCAAGTTTTGTGCTTAGTAATACAGAATCAGTTAAACGCTCATCCACTTGTTTAGTCGTTTGAGTAACATTTTAATGAATTTAAACAAATAGATTAAGGACATCTGTTAACAAGTAGCACATAGGTGCCCAGCTTTGTGTAGCAGTACGCCGTTCCCACAACGCATGCAGACGCCATCACTTAAAATAACGAACAACTAATAATTCTTAAAAACTGCTAATCCTAAATAAACACTCGAATTCGATAATTTATATACAACTCTGTTAAAAGGCACCCACTTGAATTGCTTATACAACTTTGTATATTTTTAACCTGACACTTTTGTTATTTTTTATAATGTGTTACCCTTAATCCTATTGGTCTATTTTTTGTTTCACTTTTTGTGTATATACCCGATCCGTGTTTTAATAAATACATTCCACATTCCGCATTCGTTTTAAATAGTTCCTGGCACAACGTTACGCTCTCTGAATATTATAATTTAATTATTTTAATTATTGGTTTATTTTATAAAACCCACAAGTTTTAACATCTCAGAAGTGGGATCGTGTTAAATATGTCTGGACCATACGTAAACGGCTTGGGGCAACGTAAACGGAAAAATAGCGATTCAAGCTCGTCTGAAGATGAAAATAGAGATTTTTTTTTCTCTCTAACAACACGCGTAAGGAAAACGAGCGCAAAACACGGCACGTTGCACCCAGTGATGCTGAAGTAATTTCGAAGTTCAGACCAGAAGATACCAACAGTAACATTATCGGGTGGCTTCACAAAATAGACCAGCTAGGCAACATATACGGATGGGATCAAACCGACCGAACGTTTATAATGCAATTGCGGCTGCGAGGCTCTGCCCGACAATGGTATGATGACCTAGAAAATTATAACCTTTCTTGGGGCGAATGGAAGGAAATGTTGATGGTTGCATTTCCGCGGTCGACTGACTACGTGGACAAGTTGGAACGCATGTTGGCTAGAAAGAAAGAAGATAAAGAAACTATGACGAAGTATTATCACGAAAAACTATCCTTACTGAAGAAATGCAGTATCATCGGTGGGGATGCAATTTCATGTATAATACAGGGGCTGCCTCGTGAATTAAGGGCTAACGCTAAAGCATATAGTTGCGATTCAAATACAACGCGGCAATATACACGGAGAAGAGGTACAAGCAATACCGAAACTGTTTTTACGTCGACTCATCAGCTACAGCC
Organism: Nymphalis c-album; assembly: GCA_963151315.1. Classification (NCBI taxonomy): domain Eukaryota; kingdom Metazoa; phylum Arthropoda; class Insecta; order Lepidoptera; family Nymphalidae; genus Nymphalis; species Nymphalis c-album. Next base: position 1,083,581 of record OY720602.1, on the reverse strand, counting down.
GAAGATATGCTACGTGTGTCGTCGGGCGGGTCATGAAGCTCGAGACTGCAGGCAGCAGCAGCGCTGCGAAAGCTGTAGGCGTCGTGGACATACTACGGCAGCATGCTGGTTTGGCGCCGGGAGCGCTGGGACTTCGCAACAGCAACCACAAAAGGTTAGTCGAATAATGCACATTACCTACGATATTTATGCTGACATATATAAAAGAACTGTAATAGTAAATGGGCACCAGCTTAGAGCATTTATAGACACAGGTAGTAAAATGAATATTCTCTGTACATCACAAGCCGAAAGATTGCAAATTATAATCGAACCTAGTACTACTGTTATGCAAGGTTTTGGAGGAGCATGTGTAAATTCACTCGGTTCAAGTTGCTTACGTGTCTTAATAGATAATACAATATTGTACGGAATAGTTGAACTAGCTAATTATATAACGACGAATATTGATTTATTAATTGGTCAAACTATGATTAATAGCAATAATGTCAGTCTAGTAACTTTAGATTCTTCCATACGTTTTATTCAAAGTCAAGTTGTACAAGACTTATTTACAAATATGAAATTAGACTCAACTGATTTCGTTATAAAGTTCCCAGTTTATATAAAGCACAATGTTAAAATACCTAAGCAAAGTCAATTATATGTAGAAGTATATGTCAATTGTAACAAAAGTAACGAAAAGGAGCACACATTTCTAACTAATACGGTTGGGGTGCAGTTAGGTAAAATTAAATACTTTATACCCTCTGCTATTATTAAATCGTGTCATTCTCATTTAAAAATTATCAATTTGGGCGATACTGATGTAGTATGGGAGGCACATAAGTTAGTAGCTAGAGCTGAGATAGCAACAATACCAACGTGCACGCGCGAGTATACGACCCTAGCTATAGATAATTCGAATACCGATAGTTTACGTATTAACTTATCCGATATAGAAACAGGACAGCTTAGAGATTACGAAAATAAACAATTGCTAATACTGTTAAATAAGTATACTAACTCATTCGCTAGAACTACCAAAGATTTGGGTTGTACTGATCGCATAAAAATGCATATTCGCACAATAAATAACCAACCAATCTGTTGCAAGCCCTATAGATTGTCATACAAAGAAAATGAAATCGTGAAAGGCAAAATCAGCGATTTACTAGAAGCGGGTGTTATTAGGGAGTCCATATCTGAGTATGCTAGCCCTATAGTTCTAGTAAAGAAAAACACAGGGGACTATAGGCTTTGTGTAGATTATAGGGCATTAAATGCTAATACTATAAAGGATAGATATCCTTTGCCACATATAGAAGATCAAGTCAATAAGCTGTCAGGGCAATTCTTTTTACAACTCTTGACCTTGCCCAAGGTTATTACCAAGTAGGTATTCATGAAGACTCGATAACTAAGACTGCATTTGTAACTCCATCCGGTAAATACGAATTTTTGAAAATGCCCTTTGGCCTCGCAAATGCCCCAGCTGTATTTTCTCGTTTAATACAGATGACACTAGGTAGGGTCGATCAAAACATTGCTTTGTATCTTGATGACGTCATGTTGCCTACAAAAACAGTAGAGGAAGGTTTAGTACTATTAGAAAAAGTTTTACAATTATTAACACAAATTTAAAATTAAATCTTGGTAAATGTTCTTTCCTCAAACGTACCGCCACTTACTTAGGCCACGAAATATCAGCTGGTACAATACAACCGGGCCAGGCTAAAATAAGATGTGTTGCAAAATATAACCGGCCGCGCAATGTACATGAGATTAGACAGTTTATCGGTTTAACCTCTTATTTCAGGAATTTTGTTCAATATTTTGCATAAATTGCTCGTCCTCTTACCCTACTTACAAAAAAAAAAGATGTAAAATGGCATTGGAGTGCTCACCAAGAAAATTCGTTTCAAACCCTTAAGCAGCGGTTGATTGAAAGACCGGTATTAGGCATTTACAACTGTAACGCAATAACTGAGTTACATTGTGATGCCAGTAAAATAGGTTTAGGCGGGATTTTATTGCAATATCAAACGGACGGTAGTGTGAAGCCTATAGCTTCTTTCAGTAGGGTGACAAGTAAAGAAGAGAAGCACTATCATAGTTATGAACTCGAAACACTTGCCGTTGTTGAATCTCTTAAGCGCTTTAGAATTTATCTTACAGGTATCAAAGTTAAAATAGTAACCGATTGCTCAGCACTACCCTAGTGAAACGTGATTTAATTCCGCGAATAGCTCGCTGGTGGCTTACGATACAAGAATTTGACCTAGAGATAGAGTACAGACCAGGCGAACGTATGAAGCATGTCGACGCGCTTAGTAGAAACCCGGTAATTAATACAATACTCATGATCGTTAATTCAGATTGGTTAATAGTTCTTCAGCTACAGGATGATAATATTCAAAACATTATTTCGAGACTTCGTGACAATCCTGATCCTAACTTATTTGCAAACTACAATATTAAAGATAACATACTTTTTTAGGAAAACAGTTGCTGGTGAGCGTTTCGTTATTCCAAAATTAGCAAAATACGGTCTATTACAAAAACTTCACGATCAAATAGGTCATCCCGAGTTCGAAAAATGTGAACGATCTATTAAGGCTCAGTTCTAGTTTGAAGGAATGACGAGATTCATTAGAAAATATCCTTGGAATTAAGGCATGCACTTATAACCGATTATATTTTCCTTCAATTAAACTACATTATTTAATTACTTAAAATAGAATTAGAATAAATGACATGAGATGTAAATAAGATATATAATAGACTATTTCCTTATCATACTTATAAGAACAATCCTCAACAAACCAACTAATCAAGTCTCTGTGTGATCAATATCAAGTATATATAAATAAGGACAGCTGTGTGATCAAGTCCATATGAATAAGGACAGCTGTGTGATCAAGTATATATGAATAAGGACAACTGTGTGATCAAGTCCATATAAATAAGGACAGCTGTGTGATCAAGTCTATATAAATAAGGACAACTGTGTGATCAAGTCCATATAAATAAGGATAGCTGTGTGATCAAGTCTATATAAATAAGGACATCAGCTGTGTGATCAAGTATATATGAATAAGGATAGCTGTGTGATCAAGTCCATATAAATAAGGACAACTATGTGATCAAGTCCATATAAATAAGGATAGCTGTGTGATCAAGTCTATATAAATAAGGACATCAGCTGTGTGATCAAGTATATATGAATAAGGATAGCTGTGTGATCAAGTCTATATAAATAAGGACAACTGTGTGATCAAGTCCATATAAATAAGGATAGCTGTGTGATCAAGTCTATATAAATAAGGACATCAGCTGTGTGATCAAGTATATATGAATAAGGATAGCTGTGTGATCAAGTCCATATAAATAAGGACAGCTGTGTGATCAAGTCTATATAAATAAGGACATCTGTGTGATCAAGTATATATGAATAAGGACTGCTGTGTGATCAAGTCCATATAAATAAGGACAGTTGTGTGATCAAGTCTATTTGTAATAACCACTGTATGATTGAGCTTTACATTTATCCAAATTATAGTAGAGCCGACATTTTAAAACAACAAGTTACTGCTTTGTAATTATTTTCAGGACTACGGGCCGGCCAGGGGAGAACAGAATACGGGCCGCGGGACGCGGCCTTTACAGGATGGCCGAATGTTAACAAGTAGCACATAGGTGCCCAGCTTTGTGTAGCAGTACGCCGTTCCCACAACGCATGCAGACGCCATCACTTAAAATAACGAACAACTAATAATTCTTAAAAACTGCTAATCCTAAATAAACACTCGAATTCGATAATTTATATACAACTCTGTTAAAAGGCACCCACTTGAATTGCTTATACAACTTTGTATATTTTTAACCTGACACTTTTGTTATTTTTTATAATGTGTTACCCTTAATCCTATTGGTCTATTTTTTGTTTCACTTTTTGTGTATATACCCGATCCGTGTTTTAATAAATACATTCCACATTCCGCATTCGTTTTAAATAGTTCCTGGCACAACGTTACGCTCTCTGAATATTATAATTTAATTATTTTAATTATTGGTTTATTTTATAAAACCCACAAGTTTTAACACATCTCTTAAACGTCTGTCCGAGTTAACGAATGAGATTTTTAAATTGCGAATGCTTTCGTTCCATTTATTTACTTTAATTAAAAAAGTCTACGTTTTAAACAAGCACACAATATATTCACTTATATATTTATATATAAATTTTGTATTTTTTTTGTATAGTGTTAAGCGGAGATGGCCTAGCGGTTAGAATGCGTGAATCTTAACCGATGATAGCGGGTTCAAACCCGAGCAAACACTTAATTGCATGAGCTTAATTTGTGATAATAATTCATCTCGTGCTTGACGGTGAAGGAAAACACTGGAGGCAACGTGCATGTGTCAAATTTAACTGAAATTTTGTCAAATGTGTATTCCACCAACTCACATCGGAGCTTGGTGGAATAAGCTCCAAACCCTTTTCCTTAAAAAAAGGAGAGAGACCTCAGCCCAGCAGTGGGACATTCACAGGCTGTTACTGTTACACAAAGCCTAATGAATTATTATATACTTTTACTAAGTTTTCACCATTAATGAGTAACTCCGTCCATTGGGGAAAACATTATTAAAATAGTTCTGTAGTTTTTGAGCTTGTCGCGTTCAGACATACAGACAGACAGACGCAGCGGTCCTCCCGCTGCTTTTTGGTGTTATAATAAATAGTGATGAAAAATTATGTCCAATCGTGATATAAGCTCCTTATTCATTATCATTTTTATAATAAATTCTGAAATACAATTATAGTCTGAATATGGAGTTCAATATTTGCCCGAACTCCATTTGCGCACCCCTTGGTTCTTCAAATCAAATAGTTTACTGAGCTTGTTGAAATTGAATTGGACTCTCGATGATAGTTTGCACGCTTGTACGCGATTGTTCGAGACTGCACGATTGTTTGCTCAAATTTACGATGAGTTTTGAGTGTTTCGATGAGTTAACTCACTTTCTATAACAGTGATTTATGTACTGTGTTTATGTATTTATAAAGGTAAGTTTTACTCTTCGTTTGATTTCAAAGCATAGCAGTAATTAAAATAAAGTTTTGAAACTGAATTATGTACATTTTAATGAGAAAGTATAAGTATAAGCCAAGTGATCCAATTTCTCATTTTATAACTAAGTAAGAGCAACGGTAGAATGAGATAGACTCTAATATACTAATTCGTCTTTTTTACAACTCCCAACTAACTATTCTAAAATATATAAGCGTGTAGCAAAGATCAACCATTATTTTTATTTATCCTTCTTATTTATACATTACCACCTAATTTACTAATTCAGCCAAAATTTTTACATATTATTATCACGATTTTAGGTTTTACTGCTTTAACATGAGGTCTTCAAAAAAATATAATTCAATCTTCTATTGACAATATCATTTATTACAACTTAGCATGTAAAATAATACATCATATTCTTTTATCGTAAAAACACCCATTGCTAGATTTACCGCTTGATGACAGCGACCGGCGATTTGCGCCAATCAGAGAACGCCATTCGATTTACGTACCGACGACGAGTTAGTAACATGTATTTGTTTATTGCATTTGTTTCATCTGTAATTAAATTAAAGTTTTCAATGAGTTTTAATTAGTTATGACGTCTAAAAGTGACGAAAATGAAGTACCTTTGTACTGTTGAAGAAGGAATGGAAGGAAGAAGAAGATCAGCTGTCGAAAAAAGCGAGGTGAATCTCTCTCTCTCTCTCTCTCCGTGGCATTTATTATTCCCACCTGATGGTGGGGTCTGCCTTTCTGGTTTTTCTCTTCCACTTCGCTCTATCGGACGTGAGTATTGACGTGAATCAAAGAACTACATATAATATTTGTAAACAAATATTCTTTTGTTAGTTGTAACAATGTATTTCTGCTGACATTCTGCATGCAGATGCAATATATAAATTGATTTGGCAAGGGTTTCCTGTATTAATAGTGGGAACAACAGATAAAAACAGAAACATTCACCCTATTTGCATGACTGCGTCTACAAATGAATGTAAGGTTAATTTTAAAACAATGATAGCAACCTTTTCTCATACTTCTGAACCGAAGATCCTAGTTTGCGATGCAGCGAAAAGTATACAGAATTCATTTTGTGACGAGTTTTGGGGAAGAATCTTTTGTGAAAATGTAAGAAGAAGATGTGCACTAAATTGAACCAAAGTACAATTTTAGTTAAATTTCGACGATCAATTAATGTGGGATGAGTTACATTTTAAACGTTCCGGGGTAGAAAAATTAGAAGCTAATAGAATATCTTTTTTGATGTCATATTCTAGTAATACTTTAGATGTTTAATACTTGAATGCATGTTAAAAATTTAGATGCTAAAAAATAACCACGATACTGAGTTGTATTTTGGCTTACATAGAAGATAACAATTGACTAAGATAGATTCATCAATAAACACCTGGGTAAGAAAAATTAAAGAAGGTTGATTCTTAAATATTTTTTTATTAATATTATTTACAAATCTAATCACATCCGTCTTTTATCTAAATTACTTTAATAGAAAAGGAAGAAGTTCCTAATAAAAACTACTGATCACATTCTCCTCTGAGCAAATTTTAAATGAAATCTTACTGCGTATGTTTTTAAGGATTATTAATACCAAAATAATTGATAAATCAACTGTAAGTGCTTATAATACTACTAATAGCTGTTCCACTATAATTTAAGTTATTTATTGAGGAGTTCTCGACTTTTTCGGCGAAGACTACTATAACTGTCATCATGGAACGACATGAGCGAGCGTTTCTCGATAAAGAACGTAAATTATAATAGCTATTAATAAAAGCAAATAATATGAAAAAATCTTTTCGTTAAGCGACATCTATCAGAGAATAATTAAACTAAAGTTGTTATTATTACTCAATAGATGGCGCTAAAATTGTATTTTAGGCTCTTCAAATGTTATTGTCGTTTAAAAACATACGCAGTATGAAGGTAAATTATTCCGAAACATATAAAATGTGTTTAATTTTCTTGTACAAAAAAATAATTATCTTATGGACGATAAAAAAGTTTTATAAACAAAAGATCATTCTTTCTATGATTGAATGTATGTACAATTTATTACTTGTAGTTTCTACTTAATATTTTGATATCATTATATGTATATAAACAATAATTCGTTATCCCTACTTAGGTACTTATGGAATGTTTATGTACATTAGTTACACTTTTACATACCAAAAAGTAACTAAGTCTAACCTACATCATATATTGTTCGAAGGCACATTTTTTTTTATAGAAAAATTCTAAATTACTTCTTGAAAACTGACGCTACATAACACTAAATACAATTATTTCGCTAAAAACCACAATCGAAACGAACAAAAACGACTGTGGTATTTAGTAAATACAATATTTACATGATTTTTTTTTGGTTTACATCACATTAAGTATGGTAGGTATTGAAAATATATTTATCTACACTCCGCTCAGACACGGCTTAGTCTCAAAATGTCTAATGTATTGCTCATTTCCCGTACCCGCAAAATTCCTACAAATATATTTTTGGTGGTCACTAAGAAAGTCCCTTTTACGACGTGCGAGTGAGAGAACGCTAGTCTGACATCGCGCCGGGTTCACCGACTGGACGTGCATAACACCACGCACTGTGCTTTCGTCTAACAACTGCTTACGAAAATTTTAATTACAAAACGAATTCTACTCTTTCTTCTTACTCCTGAAAATTAGAAGTAAGAAGTCAAGAGGAGTTCGGTTCAAGCGGGACGAGTGCAGTAGTCGGGGCCTGGGTCGGGCGCCGGTCGGGCCGCTCAGTGCGCGGGCGCCACCCGCGCCGCGCGCCGCGGCGAGCGGAGCGGCGAGCGGAGCGGCGAGCGGAGCGGCGAGCGGCGCATCGCGGGCTATGGCTTCAGTCGCTTGAAGCCCGCCCCGTCGTGCCCGAGCTTCAGCTCCTCGTACAGGGACGGGTCCACCTCCCGAGCCGAAGTCAACGTGGTCCCGGGGTTTTGAGTTTCTTGTCTCCAGGCCGCGCTACTCGAGATGCCGTTTGCGATGCCATTTTCACCATTAGCTGTGCCGTTCGGCATCGTGCCCTGGAATTAAAAATATTCTTGAGTCGAACTCTCAAAAATATTTGTGAAGAATGTGAAAATATATTACATTGACGGCGTTATCGGGATTTGGTTCTCGGAGGTAGCTGGGATTCTCAAATGCGACTCCACCCTGAGCCTTCAGTCTAAGATTCTGAAAAAATAAAACAAAATTGAGTGATATTTTGTATAATCCACAATGTAAAAGTATTTAAATACAAACTTCGAATCACTTAAATGTTTTATAATATTACTTTTAGTACCTTTCTATGTCTATAATACAATCCTGCAGCTAGCAGTATAGCGGCTACTAGTATACAGGCCACTGCTACACCGACAGCTGATGCAGTTCCTGAAGACGACACGGGAGCTGCTGCAGCAGCAGTTTCCTGACCAGCTGTTGTAAACATTATTGGCTGGCTGAGGGATGATGTACCTGGTGATGAAGAAACAAAATAAATCTTTGATTTCTCTTCAGTTGACTTAATGAATAGACGAAGAAAGTTTAATTATGAGAATAATTAAATACTAGTAGAGGTTTCATTGTTGTCTAAAATTTCTTATTTCATTAGAGCAAAATAATAAAAATTCAATCAGTGAAACATATACGATTTCTATTTGTTTAGAATAAATAAACAATTTTTTATCATGTACGACTCATATTAATAAGAATATTTAACACCCAAAAGTGCTGTCGAATTGAAGTTCATTTCTAGGACTTTTTTTTCTAGCTCTAGATCTAGATTGCTTGTAATTATATTTATGTATTGAAGTATATTACATATAATCTTATTTACTTACCAACGTCATTTGCTGATTTCACTACACATTCGTATCTGACATCATCTTGTAGTCCAGTAAGAACAACGCTCGTCTCGCTGGTGTCCAACTTCTCTGGTACCTTTGCACCATACGCACGCCAGAATACACGGTACAAGTATACCGTGTCCGGGTTCTTGCGTGGAGGCTCCCAGCTATTGAAATATATTGTTAATAAAGAATATATCTATGTATTTTTACCATATTGTTTTGAGAAATTGTTTCGAGGTGTAATCAATTTTGGCATAAAAAACACACTCATAAGATAATAACGAAACGAACGATAATATAGATAACAAAATAAAGTACCTCAATAGAACGGCATTAGGGGTAGGTGCAGCATGTGCTTTTAAGTTCCTAGGTGGTCCAGGCATTTTAGCTCCAGAGTCTCTGAAGCAGGCTAGAGCTCGCCTCGCATGTTGGAGGGCACAGGTTCTTGAAACTGGTCCACCACGACAGAGCTCAAGACAGTTACGTGGAACGCCCCAAGATGCGCAGCAGCTTCGGTGATCTGTATGTTTATTATTAAGGTATTTTTTTTAATTAAATGGATACATTGCTCCAATTTCACTTAATAGTTCCTTATTTTTTTTAAAGAAAATAAGTACACAGTGTTTGAGGTTAAAAGTTAATTTGTGCTCGATAATACTTATAGATAAAATAGTATAATATATTTTATACTGTTTGTTAACCGATTTTATTTTTTGTTGATAATATGGTGGTAGAGCTTTGTGCGAGCTCGTCTGGGTAGGTACCACCCACTCACCAGATATTCTACCGCAACACAGCAGTACTTATTATTGTTGTGTTCCGGTTTGAAGGATGAGTGAGCCAGTGTAATGACAGCCACAATGGACTTAACATCTTAGTTCCCAAGGTTGGTGGCGCATTGGCGATGTTAACGCTGGTTAACATATCTAATAATCATATATAATCATATATAATGCCATTGTCTATGGGCGTTTATGACCACTTACCATCAGGTGGCCGATATGCTCGTCCGCCTACCTATAGAATAAAATAATATATTATTTATTTTTCATGTTAGCGTTAAGAGCAGTTGATAAAAGGTATTATGGTCGAATTTCAGCCACTAAACATACACAAGTATAAATAGAACCAGCGAATATAATTTTAATTATCTACTTTAATCCTAAGAATTTACCGGATCCATCTGCAGCACACTTCATAAGTTTGTCGAAGTCATTCATACATTCGGGCCGGTCCATGATGTTGTCCATATCCAAATGGAAGCTGCACGCGTCGATGCACGCTGACGATACATTCATCTATAAAAATATATGAATGCTCTTTAGTTCGTCATCTTTCAAATTGGTATTTCAGCTTATAATCCTCTTGAATTCAAATCAGAGAATCGCACTATTTTAGTTATGAGAACTTATCAAATATTTTGCACCATTTTGTAGAACAAATAATAACTTGCTTTCATTTGAAATACATATTTGTAATGTATGTTTAAACGTCTCAATCAATGCTAGTTTAAAACTTATATCTAAATGAAAAAAGACGTTTAAATTTTTTAAGTGAAAACTTCTTTAGCAGCGTTGTGCGCTTTTTTGTGATGGGTAAAATATGTTAAACTCGCGTCAGGACACGTGACGATTGAAAATTCGTAAGACGGATTCTGATGTGTTAAATTTTTAATGTAATATAAATTGTCCTGTGTGTATGATAGCGCAATAAATGAAAATTGTATTTTATCACATAAACGATAGTACTTTTAATGATAATAAATTAAAGCAATCGGGCAAAATTTTAACCTAACAATTCCAAAATAGCAAAAATGCACAACGTTAATATTCAAGTTTTCACTTCTGCCGGCACTACCGTACCGTTGTTTTTTAGTGACGAACGTATGAAAACTGAATTCAGTAACACTTACAAACACATTCACAAAATATTACGCCTTTGTTAAGTTATATGGCAGCAAAACAAGCTTTAGTTTATGTTAGCCTGTTTATTTAAATGTAAATAATTAAAATATTATTATTTAGATAAAAATCGATTTAGTATGTCAAAAGTTACAAAAACTTGAAGTTAAAGTACGTATTCGTTTATCGTTATTTTAGGTAATTATGATCAATAAAAACCATTTCCACTATTATGTTGTTCCTTATAATCAGATTTTTGCTTTCTATATAGAACATAAATATATAATTCCAAATCTATTATTAAATAATATATAACACAGGTGTCGAAGTAAATTCAAAAGTTCGAAGCAATGTCGTCCTTTCAAGTCTATCGTCAGTTGCTTGTCTGCCGAGCCCGACGACTTATTTTAGGCCGATTTCATTATAACCAAGTAGCATTATCGTTACTTAATTGAATTCGATACTGTCAAGTTCCATTTGTTTTGACAGGCGACGTTATTGTGTTTAGTCTCGAAATTCATGATGAGTTTCTCGAAATAAATTTATAAGCGATACAAAATTTCGATCAATTATTTCAATTAAAGCTTTTGGTAAATATTTAGAACTGATGTAACGAATGTAAAAACGGTTGATCGAAGTAGATATATATATATATATATATATGATACATGTACTACAAATACGATATATATATATATATATATATCCTCCAAACAAAGTGGCAACCGCTGAAGAAAAATTTGCATTTAAAGTGACGTCCACCTGCTTTTGACGTCCGCATACCGGACGCCACTTTTACGAACGTTAGCACATACGTCCTTATGATCCTAGCTATCCGTAGAATAAAAATGTGTGGACTTAAAAATGTTGGTAAAAAGATTGAAAAAATATAATCAAAAGTTCCGGAAGATTTCACGGCCGAGGTGTGGCGCTCCTGCAGCGCGTATATTAATGCCGCGAATATTTTTCTTAACGCTAACAATACATCCGCTTTATTGGCTTCCAACGACCTTGAGTTGCGACGTTGCCAACTCGCAACATTATTCGTTTGGTTTACTTATCTTCTTAAAATCATTATAATTAATACTGTCATTTGTAATGTACGTTTTGTATAATAACCGGCTACCGGAATTCAGTTTTACTACTACATATTTAATATTGAATAATTGTCAAAAATGAGTTCCCGAAGACTTCGTAGTAAGAACTTTTTAAAATTAGACTACTAGTACTTATGGTTTAGTAAGATTCGATATTGATTCAGCGTTTATTGTAAAACTGACACCACATTACTATATAGGAAATAGGAATATATGTTCCTATATAGGAATAAAAATATACTAAAGTAAAGTAAAGTAACAGCCTGTGAATGTCCCACTGCTGAGCTAAGGCCTCCTCTCCTCTTTGTGAGGAGAAGGTTTTCCACCACATGTGATGGAATTCCAATGAAATTGCACACATGCAGGTTTCCTAACGATGTTTCCCTTCACCGTCAAGCGCGAGATGAATTATAACCATAAATTAAGCACATGAAATTCAGTGGTGCTTACCGGGGTTTGAACCCACGATCATCGGTTAAGATTCACGCGTTGTAGCCACTGGGCCATCTCGGCTTATTACGGCGGAATAAAAATGCTGCGTCCATATATAAGGACGCAGAAATGTTTCTAGTGTATTTTATAATAATTCAATATATAAGGACGCAGCATTGTTTCTAGTATATTTTATAATAATTCAATATATAAGGGCGCAGCATTGTTTCTAGTATATTTTATAATAATTCAATATATAAGGACGCAGCATTGTTTCTAGTATATTTTATAATAATTCGTAACTAAAAAGTTTTTTTTTATATATATATAGACTAGATAGGTGGACGAGATTTTTTCCATGTTAGTTTTTTCCTCCAGTACCGTTAGCTACCATAAGGTTACCATAAGTAAGTAGGTATATGTGTTATCGATATTTGGTATATTTTTTTAAGTAGTTAAGGTATTCAAAATATCAAGGTTATTTTTAAATAACGTTGAGCTCTTTTTGATCTTCCTATCGATGTACCTTATATTTTTGTTTACTTTCAAGTTAAAATTTGTAAAATTAAAACAGTGCGTAGCTCTTATATTTGCCACTTTTACTCGCTGGTAGTGCTTTGTGCAAGCTCGTCTGGGTAGGTACCACCCATTCATCAGATATTCTACCGCAAAACAGTAGTACTTAGTATTGTTATATTCCGGATTGAAGGGTGAGTGAGCCAGTGTAATTACAGGCGGAAGGGACATAACATCTTAGTTTCCAAGGTTTGTGGCGCATTGGTGATGTTTTTTTAAAGTAAATGTACTATGCCACTGTCTCAGGGCGTTGGTGATGATTACCATCAGGTGGCCCATATGCTCGTCTGCCTATCTATAATTCTATACTATAAAAAAATGGTGATCGCTGCCATAAATCTAATCTTATATCTAACTTGGACTTTCCATTAGCAGGCTTGACCATTAAACTTTAATAGAATATTTTTTATACAATATTAATTGTTTTAAGGAATCAAAATTAAAAAAACAAATTAGAACGCCAAATAGAAAAAGCAAGAATAATGATAATGCTGCCCCTGAAGAGCATACACCCGCAACTTTTGAATCTCCTTCTCTTTCAAACCTCATCCTGAAAATATTATAATCCCAAATAACAACACTTACATTGCTAAAAAACTCTACACGTTTTCAAAATAAAGACTGGTTAAAGATTAAAGTTTTTATTCAAAACATTTATACGAAAAATAATTGTTATTTTTAATTCATTTTTACTTTTTTATATCTATTACTTTTTGACGTGACAACGTCTTATAAATTGGTTTGCCGGGTGACACTTCAAGAAACTGCGTTACGCTCCGCTCACGTTATGCGCTCACAATGAGAGCGAGTGAGAGGCACGCGTCCCTTCCACTCGGGCATGGTTAGCCCGCCTAAGAGCAAGAGAGACAGACATAAAAAGTGAAAGGCACGCGTCTTCTTCCTACTATACGAATGAATATTCACATTAAAATTATTTTACCACTCAAAGTCGTTGTCACGTAAAACTTTCGCCCGTATACCGACTTTACAGGCAACCAATTTTTTTTTTTTAATATACAGAAAATACCAGTCAGCTTGAAATTTTATTATTTGCAGCTCTAAATAAGCTTGATATTTGTTTAGGTACACTGTTATTAATGAAATTTCAAAAATCATCATCAATTTATCTTAAACCCTTAAGCTTACTGATTACAAAATAAATAAAATATTGGATACAATTGACCATAGACCTTAATTTTTTTAGCAAATTTTCTTCATAATTGATAGCAAAATTTTTCAAAATTTTTGTTTTTAATTTTATTAGTAGTGATTTTTGATATTGTTTACTTTTAACCTAAGACTAACCTAAGACTTTATCTTAGGTTACTGTACAAATTAAAAATGAAAATATATAAAACATATGTACTATAAAAAAATCTGATAAAAAAAGCCTGCCTCGTTGGTCTAGTGTCCTGGTTTCAATTCCCAGGTCGGGCCAATAAATGATTATTGGGGTTTTATTTTCTGTCAGAAAATACTCATTAGCAGCCCGGAGTCTAGAAGTTGGAAATGTGTACACTCCCTTGACCCCAGACTAACAATTTAGCTTAAGAATATGTATCTTTTATTTTGAATTGATTGTGTTAATTATTTAAATTGCATACGAATTTGTTGTTTGTTTTGCTAAAACTAGGTAACAGAAATTGATGTTGAGAATTATAATTTTGAAAATAAAAAAAGGTCAATCATTAATTACTAATTGTTACAGTGTTATATTTAATACTAGCTGCCCGTCCCGACTTCGTACGGGTAAAGTAAGAATATTATCCCGTGCATTTTTTAATCAATAAGTTATAAACATTCACCAAGCGATTTATTCGCTCATATAACAGTACAGTGTATGTGTGTTCAGTACAGGGCATATAATAATTCTACTTCCTACTAATATAGTAAACACAAAACTTTGTATCAATGTATGAACGTTTGTTACTATTTCGCGCAAAAGTACTGAATGGATTTTAATGAAACTTTACAATAATAATATAGCTCATACAAAAAATAACAAATAGGTTATAATTTATAAAGCTATTGAGTAAATTGACCAAAATATAACATGGCATGCCTGCAAACACCGTAAGAGGTACACGAAAATAATGTTTAGTATAAATATACCTCTTATATCGTTCTACAAAAAAAACACGTCAGCATAATATTATATCTATCTTTTATATGTACGCCATTATCGCTTAAATTGTGAATCTAAAATACAATCAAATTTTATACTATTTTCCGAAATGAAAATTTTGTATAATTAACTTGATTCATGTCAACAAAATAATAAAATAAATAAACAAATAATTTTATCACTTCCAATATTTAACGGGACGCGGGTCGCGCAGGCGGTTGCATCGCGCGTTAGTATGACCGCTTGAATGTATTTAGTGCGCGATAGTTTTGAAATTACGATAACTCTTAAGATATTAATTTAAATTGGGTAGTGTAAAGGGCAATTATAATATACATGAAATGCTTAAAATAAATAACGTATTGACGAGCCGGTTGGCGTGGTTGGTAAGACGCTTGCCTTACACGCCGCAGGTCGTGGGTTCGATTCCCACCCAGGACAGACATTTGTGTGCATGAACATGTCTGTTTGTCCTGAGTCTGGGTGAAATTATCTATATAAGTATGTATTTACAAAAAAAAAAGTAGTTTATGTAGTATATCAGTTGTCTGGTTCAGAAGTGTATCGGTTTCGGGTAGAAGCCAGGGCGAGCGGCGACCGTCCAGGATCTGCGGCGGTGGAGGGAATCAGGGCTCTAGCCCCACGAGCCCTGCTTCGCAGATGGGAGGAGGACCTGAGGTCCCCATCGGCAGGCCTGGCGACGGTGGAGGCGATCCGCCCCCACTTGAGTCGCTGGGTAGCAAGGAAAGACGGCACACTCACGTATAGGCTGACGCAGGTGCTTATCGGACATGGTTGCTTCGGTAAGTACCTGCATAAGATAGCGAGGCGGGAGGTATCACCCTCCTGCCATAAGTGTGGTGCGCCACTGGACACGGCGCACCATACCCTGACGGAGTGTGCTGCGTGGGGGCCTCAGAGGCATACCCTGGCGGCGATTATCGGCGGACATCTCTCGCTGCCGAGTGTGATTCATGCTATGCTCGACAGTGAGAGGTGCTGGTCGGAAATGGTCTCCTTCTGCGAAAAGGTAATGTTGCAGAAGGAGGCCGCGGAGTGACAGCGCGAGGAAACTATTCGCTCCGCTGATTCGATCCGCCGAGGAAGACCGGGGAGAAGACGTCGGCGCTTTGCGCACCTTCTCCCCCTGCCGTAATGGCCGCCGCTTGGGCTAGGTGGGTTCCCCGTATCCGGGATCCCCCCTAGAAATGGAGGCCCGCAAAGGCGGGCCGACCGTCGGGGCGTCTCGGTAGCATGCGCAAGCGATCCCGTGGCGCCCCCCGACCAGACGGAGAGGATACCGCTGGTTTTTTAGTGGGTATTTCGGCGCCTTCAGTGCCGGTGAGCCCCACATACCCCCCCACCACAAGTGGGGGAAACGCGTAAAGGCGTTTTTCCAGCGAGAGAAAAAAAAAAAAAGTTGTCTAGTTTCCATAGTACAAGCTCTGCTTAGTTTGGGATCAGATGGCCGTGTGTGAATAATGTCCCAGGATATTTATTTATTTATTTATTTATTTATATTTATTTAATTTGATAAGGATTAATATCATATCCGTTTTTAAAGCTTTCCAAATACCACATTATTATGTCACCATTTTTTAAACATATAAGTGGGTATAGTTAGCTATCCTTAAAAGATAGACATATGCCATCGCGGACTTTTCTGTAGATCTATGAAAGGGAAACAATTTCACCATACATTATTTTGTTATAACTCAAAGGGATTTTACAGCATTTTCGATGAAAGCTCCCAATCGGCTCGTTTTTTTCCGACTTCTTCAACAATTATCGTCATATTTCAACAAATTTACAGAAAATATTAATAAATTATACACGTAAACCTTCTTATTGAATCACTCTATCCATTGGTGAAAACCGTATGAAAATCCGTTCAGTTGTTTTTTAGTTTATCGCGTTCATAGAGACAGACAGGAAACGCAGGGGACTTTGATTTATAATATGTTGTGATTTGTTCAAACAAAATTACATACTAACCCATAAATAAAATACGAAAGACGTAAAATATTTTGTAATTTTGAAATTATTATTTACTTAGTTAAACGCACAGTAAAAATATGACGACAGCCCTGAAAAAAAAAATTTAGAAATTTTGTACTATACCTACTCGTTAATTTCTATATTAACTCATCTATATTTTCACAATATTATACAAATAGTCAATATCCAATAAATATGGACACATTTCAAAATTAAAATGCCTGATAGATTTATACGCACGCCAGCTAGTTATAATCATACCGCATTGGGCGTAAATCCATCAGGAATTAATTTTTTTATATATCCATACTATTGAATTAAATTGCGCATACACTTTTACAATCAAATTTAGGATGTTACTAATACTATTAACTAATATAAATGTCAAAGTGAGCTTGCTTTTATATTTATTACGCTTACACATCTTAGCAACTTAATCGATCATCATAGTAATCGATCATAATAGTATTTTATGTACTATTATATACTTAATATGGTTTTTAACAATAGCAAAGTATTGTTAGGTATCCTCTGTCCTATGTCATTCACTGCGGACGAAAATTAGTTTAAGTATAATTCTATTAACAATCGTAAGAAAGAGAAAAAAAGCTGTCATTTTATCTCTTTCTTACATTACAATTTTGGCAACGCCGCATTTACGCATGACCATGAACTGGAAGTGAAAAGTCGGCGCAGTAGGTAATTTAAGACAATATACACCGGAAGGCAAATCTTCATCAAAATGCTTCGGGGTTCGAAAATGCTTGGCCCCGACTGCAAGAAGAATATCGCGGAAATTAAAGTTATAGGAATAAGAAATATATCACCGGGTGGGAAATCGAAAAACTTAGCAATATTCACTTCAACATTATAAAAAAAAATATCAGAACTAGGGGACGTCGTAACGTTGCACAACGTGCATGACGCCAAAAGTGTTCCAGGATGTAAATATATATATATATATATATATATATATATATACATTATACATGTACTACAAATACGATTGAACTAACGTAATGATAGTTTTTAAGCGTATCGAAAACTATTTACCGCCCGCGGCCTCGCATGCGTTTGAGGGGGGACGGGAGGTTTTAGGTACCCTATGTTCTTCTTTTCTGTACAATTGAAAATGTTAAGATTCACGGAATCTTTACAATACTTTATTTACTATAGTACATTTTACTCAATTATTCGATAACGATTATGGTCGATTTTTGATCATGGGGATCATACTAGTATAATCATTTATTCAAGCAAAATTAGTTATTTTTAAGCACGATACAGCACACTGATCAAATCTCATAAAAAATAATTTCGATAACGACACAAATACATAATCGTAAGTCACTTACTTGAGTACAGCACTCAGTGACGTTGTGGTGGGGGTTGCTGGTCCTCAGCCGCACGGAGACTGGCCGCAAAGTCTTCCCGAAGGCATTCTCTGCGTGACAGAAGTAATCTCCCTCATCTGATTCTGTTATCTTCTTGATTATCAATCGCATTGTGTATTTCGTCTGTTCCTGTTTAAAGAATTCATTTAAAATTAGTATATTATGATGCAGCGTGGGGCATGCCCCCTGCAAGGTGGACCGATGATATTGTAAGGGTCGCGAGCAGCTTTTGGATGCGGGAAGCTATGACTAGTCATCGTGGATATTGGAGGAGTTCTTTGAGCAGCAGAAGAAGTTTTAGAGTTGCTATATATTATTGATTATTTTAAGAAACTACATATATCAAAAGAGTAACTACTGAATTTCTTGCTTTGTGGGCGCGAGCTTAACGTTACAGTTAATTTATATTATCTTATAAAATGACAATCTAAAAGAGTCTGTAAGGGCTTACTTTAATGAAGTAGATTTTCAGTGGGATTTAAGTAGGAACATGGAATAAATATATAAGTAGTTGAGTATTCCATCGCTAGCTATGTTGTTTCTGGTGGTTTTAAGGTTATGTAAGCCACTGTTGTTTTCTTATAATTATATGCCTTAAAGTATAAAGTCATGTATGCATGTTATGAAACAATGTTATATGTTATATATTAATAATATAAAGATAAGATTATAAATTCACATCTTTTTTTAATATTGATCATGCTAAACGAATTTAGCATCATGGATATATCGAATATACTCGAACCTACTAATCTATCCAATTATCAAATATCGAATATGGAATCGAAATATCGAATATATCTCCTCTATCGAATCTACCTTATAGATTTGAGAGAGGAGATATATATTTTACAACTTAATTATTAAATCGCGGAGGAATAGTAAATAATTATAAATAGCTACCGTATAAATCGTGACCGCGTGGAATGTGTTATGTTGGTAGCATTTAGTTGAATCGCAATTACGGTTTTCATTATATCATATCAATAATTATTAAAATGTTTACACGTCAGTTAAATTAAGTGTTTTCATCTTTACTTAAAATCCCTGTGGCGGTATAGATTAAAGTGTCCTGACCTTCAGTCGAGTTGATAGTGCTAGTTTATTTATAAGAAGAGTCGTTCTAGGTTGCTACTTAGGTTTAACAATAGCGCGTCAATTGCCCTCGAGAAATCTCGCGAAAGCTCGTCTCAGTTTGTATAAGCTTTAACATTTATTTATAAATGAATCAACTTGTCCTTGGATTTCTTTAAAACAAATTTGAGATTTTGCAGATAACTTTGTCTGCCCTTATAAATTTTTGAGATCTTCTCTAATTAAGAGTGAGAGGCCAGATTGAGACATGAGATCATCTCAACATTTTATCTTATATATCTTTTCTTGGATTTAATTATTTTTCGACATGTGTCTTCCCTTAAGATTTTTTTCTTCACTGCCGAGTAAGATATGAATAATAAATTCAAATTATAAATATTATGGTAACAGGCTATGATCGCGCAGCTTTCGATCAATATACATGCTTTATGACCACTGCGCAACCTATACTATTCAATTTCTAGATAATTCTAGTTGTGTTTTACCTCAGGGTCAGAGATTAATTGTATAGAGTAATTTGGTCCATCGATCACAGGCGTCCGTCCGTTGGGGTCTCTCCAGAACGCGATTGTGGGCTTAGGAAGAGCTTCCACCCTGCACTCCAGGATCACAGAGTCACCAGCGGCTGCCATCGTGATACCAGATGCTTGGATTGTTGGTATATCTAAAGTAAAATAATAAAGATTTAGATGCCTAAGTGTGAATGCATTTGAGAAGCACATTTACTGTAGTTACATTAATCAGTGTAATAGAAATGGAAAAGGGGGGAATGAAGGAAGGGAGGGGTTTTAGGGGTTCCAGTGCTCGATATAAAAGCCCTGAAAATACGTTCACATAGGAATGGGGCGAGCGGACAACAAAACTGTCATTCACAAAAAGTAAGAACAGATTGAGCCTTTGATATTGTATATTAGTACTTTCGTTAAAATGAAAAGTACTAAGTAATTCGTTTTTATTTTGTATAAATTTAGTGGTAGGGCTTTGTGCAACTCATCAAGTATTCTACGGTCAAACAGCAATACTAAGTATTGTTGTATTCCGCTTTGAAGGGTATGCTAGCCAGCTACACTACACACACACAAAGGTAAATATCTTAGTGCCCGAGATTGGTGACGCATTGGCGATGTAAGAGACGAATATTATTAAACTATATGTCTTTAAAAGCTACTCAAGCAAACTAAACTGCAAAGTTAAGTCATCGTTTTTTTAGCAGTAAGGTAAGGTATCCTTACGAGATATGTTGATCTTTCTCGATGCCTGCATTGGTGTGCCGTAGCCGTTGTCTGCATAGCAGGAAATGAGGTCCATGTCTCTAGTCACGTTGTGGACCACTGTCACCATGTGACGTGTCACTTCTTGCCTTACGAGGCGACCTGAAAATGACCAAATCATTTTAGAATGTTCTAAAGTTTTGACATTATTTTTTGTTTTATCTTCGAGCGCATCAACACTGTCCACGAATATTTGCAACACCATAACAACGTTAGCAACGTTGGTAACTTGTAGGGTGAAGCTATGAAATACATGTTGAAATTTTGGATGAACAAGCACATCTCAACTATAACTATGTATGTAGTTACAAACCTACCTTGGCTGACATCGACTCCAAAAATAACAATAATTGTAACTACATTATCAACCACACAACAAAATCGTACCTACATATTGATGAGTAGAAAAAAGTAAGTTACTTATCAAATTATAGAAAAATACGCAATTATTTTTTTACTTTTTAGTGCATATTAATTTGTTTTTCTTTTGAAGTCGGTTTTTATTTTGTTAAATTTTTTGTTTATTAACATAATATTTAAATTTAGAAATATAAATAAACGGATATCACATCGGACAGAAAGATCATCAGCAACAAAATACCTAATAATACTTTTTAAAACCGAAAATGTTTTATTTGCAAAACTTATTATTTATTTTTTTAGTTATGACTTACCAGTAATGTACAAGGAGATGGTCGGCGTCGGCGTTCCCATCGCAATACAAAGTATTGTCATGCTGGTTCCTTCTACCACTAAGTTCACTGGGTTAATTGTTGGTGGCTGATGGAAAAATACAAATATTTAATTAATTATGTAATGATACATTGAAATAAGTAACTTCGATAAAAAATCCTGAAATAAATATGAAGATCGAAGATAAGATCGGTTTGTTCATTCCATTAACAAGTTATTTTCTTTCAAATACTTCTGAAGTTTAATCTTGAAAGATGTGATTCTGTTTTTGTAAACGTTCAGGAATAAATCAATGTATTCGATGAAAGAAAAATAAATTGTGAGACGTTGCCGAGTTTCATTAGAAATGTTTTATTATGTTAATTGTGGTTTCCATTTAGTCCAATCCAAAATACAGTAGAGAGGCCGGTTTAACGTGTGTGCCTCGTGTTACAATTCCTAGGCTGGTATAGAAAATATACAGACAGACAAACGAAATATTTTTTTATTGGCTTGGCTTTTATGAGCTAGCTGTTGGGTCAAAGAGACTGTCGGTTTTAGAAATACAAACAACTTGTAATTAATATAACTTTGAGCAAAACATCGATTGAGATTGTGAATGTAAAAAAATTGGTTGCCTGTAAAGTCGGTATACGGGCGAAAGTTTTACGTGACAACGACTTTGAGTGGTAAAATAATTTTAATGTGAATATTCATTCGTATAGTAGGAAGAAGACGCGTGCCTTTCACTTTTTATGTCTGTCTCTCTCGCTCTTAGGCGGGCTAACCATGCCCGAGTGGAAGGGACGCGTGCCTCTCACTCGCTCTCATTGTGAGCGCATAACGTGAGCGGAGCGTAACGCAGTTTCTTGAAGTGTCACCCGGCAAACCAATTTATAAGACGTTGTCACGTCAAAATAATTCGTGTATTGTAGGATACCTCCACAAAAGCAGGATACGCAGGATCAGTCCATGCTAGTAAAGTCTCTGAGGGCAAGGAGTCTCCAGCGTCCGAGTGAGCCTTCACCCAGGCCACGTACTGCGTGTTAGGCGTCAACTTCTCCAGAGTATGTCCTGTTACTGTTGTAGCGATTTTTGTTATGTTGCCCTGGTTGTTCTGACTTGGCATCTTGTAGTACAAACTGTATTAGAAAATAATTATAACCATCATATTAAGATACCATACTTTGAAAGATAAAATAAACGTAACAGTTATGGAACATTACATTCTTGTATTTTAGCTAATATCTACATAACATACATTACATTACATTTAGTTAATACATAGCAAATATATTTTTTTCCTATATTGTGTTCAGGACAAACTCTAATTATAAATGTACGTCGAGTAAATAATATGTGTAAGTATATCAGCTGTCTGGTTTCTATAGTACGAGCTCTGCTTAGTTTGAGATCAGATGGTAGTGTGTGAATAATGTCCCAGAATATTATTGTTATGTTTTTGCATCTATTTGTATTTAATATAATATACATAGTTTCGTTTAAAAATTAAGTGGCTCTTTTATTATATACAACTTAATTTCGAATTGGCGTGCTATGTGGTATATTGGATATGAATAGAGTTTTAAATATATATAATTATACAGATATATTTCCTTTAATTCTTTACATTTTTGCTCATTTCATACTCACGTGTAAGATATCTTCTCGTCGGGCAGAGAGAACTGCGGCGGCTGCCAGCTCAGAGCCAGCCATGTTGCCGAGTGCGACGACACTGACAGCGAGTGTGGCGGAGATGGGATACCAGACACCTCTTTGTTTTCTTTGTCTATGGAAAATAATAATAATTAAAACATTACTTAGAGTAAGTTAGCTACCAAATGCCAGTAGCTTTTTTAGAGTAAAAGTTTAATACAGTAATTTCATCCATCATAACATCAAATTCGCCATAATTTAGTAACCTTACCTTTGTTCATACTCAGGGATGTAGGTTACATTTCTGAGTTTTTTTTTACTGCACATAATTTCGTATAAACAGTGCTACTGTGCTAAGACTGTTTTCCTCATAAAAAGACAGTTTGTTGAAATACTCGTAATTAATAAGTTATTTTTGTGTGTGAAAAAAATTGTGTTAGAACAACTTACCGCCATCAGTTATGTTGATGAGTAACATGCTGGACGGCAGGGAAGTGCCGTGCTCGTTCACCGCTACCACGAAGAGGTGATAGGTGCTGTTCACTTCTAGACTTTCAATGCGTGCCATAGTTTGTGTTACGTTCATTTGCTGTATCAAATTTTAAAAGTTGTAAATATCATCAATGATTCAAAAAAGAAAAAAAAATCGACCGAAAAAGATGCTTGTCCTTATAAATTAAGAAGATATATTTTATAACATGTACATATATAGAATTGACAGCAGATTCGTGTAAAATAAATAGTAATTATAATTATTTGTATTGTATTGATTCGTTGTTCCGACGTTATGTTGTATTGTAGAAGAACGATCCAGCGGACTCACTTTCAGATTTAAAATTTAAAAGGGGACTCCTTGAGACTTACATTGTCCAATTGCACGGTATTGTAGTAGTAGGGCTGTGTGTTATTGCCAACTTTCTGCCAGTGCACGGTATATGAAGTGGTATTAGCGCCATCTGTCGGCGCAGTCCAGTCCAGGAATAGCTTGTCGTGAGAGACAACAGCGTGGACCTCACGCGGAGGGCCAGGGAGAAAACCAGTGCCTGTTGAATTTGATTTGATGAACATATTATAGACATAGCCACGACCCACTTTATCCGAAAATTATTTCCTATCCGCAACTTGCGTCCACTTAACGTATTACCATATGATAAGTCTTTCCAAATAATAACTACCTTGTGATCTCAGTTTTGTATATGATTTGACATAAAGCATTAAACCCAATCAAATTATTCATTAATGTTAAGTTCAAAGTCAGTTTGTTAAATTACTAAGATCTATTTCATGTCAATGTTTGGTGAAGGTAAAATATGCTAAAGCTGAGTTGAAAAGGGTTAGCTGTCAATATGCAACACAACGGACCCTCCTCGAAGCACTGCACGATGTTCCCGACGTAGGCGATGCAGGTGTAGAACAGGCCGCTGTAGGCGCCCGCGCACGCGCCGCGACACGCCGCCGGCACGCCGCGCCGCGCGCAGCACGTCTCGTGGTTGCGCCCTTTGTATCACCACACCAATACCATTATGAATTTTATTCAGCATATTTGACGAGCCATTATTCTTTTACTTTTGTAGTAGTATGAGCATAGCATATTAGCATGAGCACTGAGTATTGAGCACGAGATTAATTATAAACACAAATTAATCACGAGAAAACTGGTACATTGCTGGATTTGAACTCTATACTTTTGTTTTAGTTTAAAGTGCTACAATCACTGAATTTTTTTATAGCCCGGGAGAGCAAATGACTCTACTCCACCTGATGGTAAGTGATAGTAGAGTCCAAACGCAACGACGGCTAGTGCAGTCGGGAAGAATGATCTACACTAGCCGCCCCCGCCTTGCCGGCCCGCAAGATGCCTCTTCACGCCTCGTTTATTTATTGAAATATTACATAATTTAAATTAAAAATGGTATATTTAATGGTATATGTAATGGTAAGTAACTACTTTCAATATATTGCATAAGAGAATTATGCTGAATCAGAACACCATACAAAACTGCTTCTTACCTCCAGCGCCACATCTCACAAGTTTATTGAACTCTTGTTCACACAACGGCGCGAGGGTCCTGAGGTCGGACATCTTGGCGTCATACGAACAGAGCGGCATGCACACACTAGAGAGCTGCACTCTCTCACAACACGCAGTTATGTTGTATGCGTTTGCGTTCTCTTCTTCTTCTTCAATAACCTTTATAATTAAGAAATTATCTTAGATTTCATTAGAAGTGTTCTATTTTACGGGATATGTTCTGATATAGTCAACAATATTAAAGCCATTTTAAATTGGTTATATTCTGCTTTATGTTAATTACTATTATTGGCTATATGTTAATTATGTGATTTGTAGTTATTGTGACATAGAATTACGCATTCTTCAAATAAGAATATTTTACCTAGCCTAATGATAACAATAAAGATAGAATATTCTAAAAAAAAGTTCATTCCGTTATTGGACTTAGTAGTCCATGTAGGACTACATGTAACATTATGAAAAATATACACTTATGTATTTAAATAGCGTCGGATCATCGGTATACAATAAATGATTTTGTTTTGAACTATTTAATGTAACTCACTTGACTTTGCGTTCTAAATATAAGCCTCGGTGAAGCTTCACCGACTCCATGTTCGTTGACTGCATCTACAAAGATCTCGTAATCTGCGTTTGAATCCAGATCTTCCAGGATATACGGAGATTGGACCTATGAGGGGTTATTTATAATGAAGTATTTAATTTCTTAACCAGAATACTTCATAGATTAAAATTATCTTTAACTATCTTAGGTTTTTGTAGAAGTTAGTAGAAACTGTAAGCAAATTAGGTGTAAAGAGTTTAGGTGAAATACCTTTCCCAAAGTTCTATAGTCCTCTTCTGATGACAACGACTTGTAATGCAAGTTGTAATACTGTACAGTATCAGCTAGAGCCGCTGGTGGTGCCCAGTGTACCACAGCGTAGTCGGTGTCGATGTTGGTTAGGTGGAGACGAGACGGTGGTCCCGGTAAGACGCCGTAGCCTTGCAGCAGACAATTGGTGTACGAGTTCATGAAGCGAAGGCATCTGTTGACAGAATTATTATTCTAAACGGATTTTAAAATTATCGTGATTAATATAATTGCTTGCAGGTTGTTTTTTTATATCCTGTGACATTACCTATTGTTATTATTGTCGTCAATGTCGCATATTACTTTCTGCCACTACACTATCGATTCGGCGGTGGTTTAGTGTTTGTTCTTCTAGAATAGTTTTACATTTTGTTAAAAAGAAACTCACTTGAAATGATTAAAGTCCAATGTCGTGATGTTACCACTGCATAATGGCAAGCAGGATTCTGGTAGGCCTCTTGATCGACAGCAGGGAGTATGGTCCAAGCCGTTGGCGAGACACCCAAAAGTGGTACCGGCCCAAGGTGCGCAGATCATCAGGTCTGTCACCTGCAACTGGTGATTAGAACGCCGTTCTCTGGGTGATTGTGCATTAGTCACAAATGGGTGGTAGTGGAAGTGAGTGTGAAATAAGTCAACGCAAATGTCGTGAATTTTCTTGCAGATGTAAGTGCCAATGTTATGAGTGGATACTGATATGTCAAAAATGTATTTACAAGCTGAACAATCTGCTTACAATTAAATGAATAATAATAAATAAACCATTTCTATTTTATTAATTTACTTTGAAAAATTTGGAAGATCTGATTATGGAAGTGATTTGCGAAACACATATAATGCAACACTACACTAAACTTACCCCTATTTCGAAAGTTTTGGTTGGATCGCAAAGCTTATCAACACAGCCGTAGTGGTTGACGCCAGCGTCTATACAACAACCTCTTACATCAGGTAGTTTGGGTGCTGATGCTACTTCAGTCGATCTCCTCTTACCAGGGGTCAGTGTTAATGATCTAGTAAAATTAATAGAAGAAATTGTTTTGGTTATTTAATTTGTCAATACAGGATTATTTCTTGTCGATTTCTGGGGAAGGGCATTCGATTCTATAATACAATATCCCAATTTGACACTTAGCGATTACTAAGTAAAAAGCTGTACAAAATTATATAGATCCGTCTCGTTTTTTACGTGTGTGACCAGAATTTTAGTATTTGCTTAAAAACCTGGAAGTCCGACCCGCTTAAATAAACACAAGTAATTTTATCTAAAATAGACCAGTCATTTGATGAGTTTAGTGAAATACAAACGTACAGAAGAATTATAGATATAACGATAAAAAAGTTTCCAGTAATTATTCATTGATATTTTCATACATGGCATTAGTTTAATTCTACTTTAAGACCCTTAGAGGTATATGATTGATAAAAAAGTAGCTGTAATAACTAAAATAATTTCTAAATACGAGTGTACAAAATACATTCGCTCACGACTAAAAGAGATCTTTTGTCTGTAAGCGACAGACAAAAGACTCAATGCGGAGAAAAGGCTACTTTACCATTTGTTCCTGATATTATGCAATTGTCTTGTTTTTGAATTATAATATAATTTTCTAAAACTACTTAATATAGAATACATATCAAATTTTATTTTGTATTGATTACAAAGGAACAGACTATAATTATTTATCAAGAAACGGCTTTTGATTGATATATGGGATTGATTACCGACCTTAATTAATATTCTTTCGAAAATAATTCTTAAGAGATTCTTTCTGGAATTAAGCATTAATTGTAAACGAAAGCATAAAATTCACCTGATTCCGTAACTTGGGAGACTCGAACCATGAATATTGTATGACGTGACCGTGACCTCGTACATTGTAAACGGCAGCAAGTCGTTCAACACCAGGAATGTTTTATTCGATGGTACTTTATATGTAAACGATTGAATCATTTTGTTTGAAACATTTTTTAACGAACTCTCAGAGGGATCTATCAAATGGGCATCGAATGATCGCAACGTTGTGACGTTGACGATAAATTCAGTCACCGATTCTGTGTTCTCTGTTGGGGGATTCCATGATACGTTTAATTGTTTTTCATTTAGAGGTTCTACTTCGACGTCTTCTGGGGGACTTGGGAGAAGTTCTGAAAAATTAATATACAGCATAATATTAGTTAAAGAATCGAGATATTTCATAAAGAATGGCTAGCATTTTTTTGTGTTTAGAATTAAAGTCACATCTATTCGTAAGTATAAATATAATGTAACATTAACCGTAATAAAATTATGTACTTACCAATGCCTTCAACTATGCAAGCTAAAGTTTTCTCCATGGAGGCAGCACACGAGTAATGTGTCTTAATATTATCGGTCACAGGCGAGTACTCCCCTCGACAAACGTCTTGACATATGTCAGGTATGTGCTCTTGGATACAGCAAGGCACGTGGTTGCGACCATCTGCCATGCACCTAAGAAAAAAATCTTAAATTAATACTACTTATTTTATGTCTTTAAATGATCTTTGGGTGTAGCGGATCAATATATATGATGAACATTTTTATTTCCATATTCTGATCATGGACATGACTGATGTCAAAATATCTGAATCGATACTACCCTGATGCATTTGTCCTCATAAAATTTAGTTAATAAATAAAATATCCTTAGACTTGATTAATCTAATTATAATAAATAATGTATAATTTCACGATGAAAGGAAAACAATATGTAATTTAGCAGTTGAAGAGTCTGTATCAAGTATTTTAATAAAAATTGCCTATCACATTATGTTACTCCAACTTACTTAACAATAGCGGGGAAATCTGCTTGACAGGCCTCTGGGTCCTGGCCAGGTCCGTCTAAGATACTCTGAATGCTGCAGTAGCCCAAACAACTCCTTGTCACATTCGCAGAGACACAACAATCTGTGTAATTATGGGCGAGAGCCATGGTTGGTACGTTGGCAGAATAGGTGTCAGTTACATTTTGGTTTTCTGGTGGAGTGAGCCCTCGTGATATCACTGGAAATAATAAACATGGTGATCTTTCGAAAAAATATCGAAATCAGGTAAAATTCTGGATGGATATGAATATAAATCATATGATATAATAATAATTATAGTAAAATTGATAAATGGTAAACTGAAATAAAAATAAAATAGCTTTACACTCTCTCCAAAAATTCTATTTGTTCGTCGTCCTATTGATACTTGTATCGATCTATATAATATTCTTTCTACCTAAAATTAACTACAAAACTACGATAGTAACTGAATTGCTTTAAGTAAAATTTTATCAACATATTTATTTACATATGAAAACTCAGATTAATTCTTTAATTAAATATGACTTCCATTACACTTACCAGTTAATTTATGAAAACTTCTGACGGGTGGTTCTGTGTTTAACTCACACATGTAGAGGCCGGCGTCAGAGGGTTTGACTGACTTTATGACGAGAGCCCACACATCTCCGCCCTTCATAATACCCGGTCCTTGAAGAGGTTCTTCCGCTGTTCAAACAATTGTATACTTGAAATACTAAGAGAAACGATAAATGTGGCATACTTAATATATTTTGGAGTTTTTTTTTGTATTTTATATACCTGATGGGAAATGGTAATATATACCTTATTCCAATCGAAGAAGGAGCATAGATAAACACAATTAGGGTTTAAATATTCCACGCGATTTGCTAATAACTCTACTATATTATGAAATATAAACAGTTCTTAATTAATATATCTTTATTTATAATCCAACATTATACCAATTAACTATTTAGAAACACTTTAATTTTACTTCTAAAGTCCCGATACCAAAGTCGAAAGTCATACAGAACGCCATATATGTGAACCCATAGCGAATATCATATAACACATTATTCGATGATGATAATGCAGCATATAATGTATTTAATTTAATTAAATAACAAATAATATACAGGTTTTTGTTACAGGATCATCACATCAATTCAATGTCAAAGTTATCTATTTATCTTATTCTTTATTTACTCCTCCTATATTTGGAA
This sequence comes from Nymphalis c-album, assembly GCA_963151315.1. Classification (NCBI taxonomy): domain Eukaryota; kingdom Metazoa; phylum Arthropoda; class Insecta; order Lepidoptera; family Nymphalidae; genus Nymphalis; species Nymphalis c-album. The sequence goes on along the minus strand of OY720602.1, from coordinate 1,053,510 downwards.
ATGCTATGACTACGTGTATTATGTACACAATACCCTACTACGGGTAAGTAACATACGAACAAATTAAGATTATCCTTGTTTAATCTGTAATGTTCTAAATAAGAGACATTTAACTACCTCGTTGGTTTAGTAGCTAGCTCAACTTGCTGCAGATTTTGTGCTAATTAAATGATTAAATCAAGAGTTCGGTACAATAAGAAGTCGTAGCTCAAATATTATTTAAAAAAAAAACATGAATTCAAATGATACTTACAGTCATCGTGTAAGACTTGAATTCTTTCGTCTCGAGTTACCCTTACACCTCCAGCTGTAAGAACTTGACGATCTCTCGCTCTTTTCCATAGAACAGGTTTCCCTCTTGCTCCTAGGACCACACATGTGAGTAAAGCATCTTCCCCACTCTTCACAGTCACACCGCCCGCTGGTGCACGCATCCAAGCTTCTTTGGGCTCTTCATCCTCTTGATTGGCTGAACTGCTTGCTGTTTCAACTGTGTCTCCTTTTATTCCTAGAAATAAAAAGGACTATTTTTAAACGGTCTCCATGTAACTTTTTATACCCACAACTATGTTTTTGGTGTGGAAAATGATGGCCGCCTCTAATTCTTTATAATTAAATTAGTAACTCATTGGACAATATCCGCGATTGTTTACAATTATATATAATATAAATATTAGAATGGACTGGGGCGATCGGATTATCAAGGTACTGTTTAGAAAGTCGTTAGTTTTAAATTTTACAAATTTACAATTGTTTTTTTAAATGCTAGTAATAAAAATAAATAAAGTAGTAATAAGTAAAAGCTAGTAAATCATAATTACAAAAAATAGAACTTAATCGATGTAATATAAAATAGTTAATTTGATTTGCTTTAAGAAACAATTAATACTTATGTCATAACGAGCTTAAGTCTAACGGCCGAATGCTGAAACGTCACTTTATTATTAAATGCAACTTAATTATTTGAGACGCCGTTAAATTCAAAGCTTCTCGATGTTAAGTGGTGCTTAACTTTGAGTGACGTTTCAGTATTCGGCCGTAAGACTCGTGAAGAATCTCTGTGAAAATAAGACTTGGTAGATATTAAATAGTATAATTCAGAGCCTTATATAAGAGGACGAAAATTAAATTAAGCTTCTAAATGAAGTCTATTAAACTTCATCCATTTGAATAATTCTTGCTTAAATTAAATTTAAACGTCAAAATCAATTATTGTACGCTTTTGTTACTTATTTTCTCATTATAACGTTCTCTCATATTGTGTTTAATTTACAACAATTTATATAATAATGGTCCTCCTTCAAATGGACCGATTTCATCCACGGCGGCCAATCTCAAGATATTAGCCAACTGCGCAGGAGATATTATAGTGCACAAGTGTGTGCGCAAACACAAGTGCACTCTCTATTCCCTTACTCTCATAACCCGATGGGACCAACGGCTTAACGTGCTTTCCAAGGCACGGGAGTGTACACACTTCCATCTTCCAGACTCCGGGCTGCCACTGAGAATTTTCTACAGAAAATCTCAATTACATTTTAGTGGCCCGACCTGGGAATTGAACCCTGGACCACAATGTCTGTGGCTTTACATGTAGCCACTAGACCAACGAGGCAGTCAAAATATATCCATTTGAAAACAGTTACACAGTTGAAAACATATACATATGTATGAACAAACCCAGTTCAAAAAGTATTAAAGCGTTGAATATTTAAAGCAGAGTGAGTAGTAAGGCATCAAACTTTAGGGCCAGGGGCTTAAAAAGCAATTCTGACCTAGAGGCACACCTCTGATAAAAAGGTCATCCCTTCGTGGTCGTTCCGCGAATATAAATGTGAAGATACTCAAAGTTTGTGGCCAGATTGTAAACGAATTAGCCTTTTTTATAAAGGTATGGTATATATTAATTAATTAAACATAAGAATGTCTAGATCTGAGCGTTTTATCGCATTAATATTTTTAATAATTGAAGACATAAGTGGACGAAGGTTTTGTGTCGTATTTTAAACTGAATTTGTTATATCAATGAATATTTGAAGTCACTACACATCATGGTATCTTCGCTTATCTTAAATAGCTATACACTTAATGGATGAATGGCTTATGGTCACGAATTAGTGCACGTTAGTTACAAGTGATGTTATTGTTATTTTAAAAAACAATTTTTAAATGAAAATCTTTTGATATGTTTAAAAAAATATCTGTAAACACAATTTATGTTTTGATTCTAGTTTCGTTATCCAGATTTATTAATTCGATAAAGAATTTAATACAACAACAATAAATTATATTACGGTGTTCTTTTTTATTAATTTCCTTCAAATTTCAAAGTTATAAGTAAGCGCTTACACTTCCGCCCCACCATCGACTTCATTTACATTCAGTGGAGACCCGCACTTGTCAGGCTCTGGATAAAGGAATCGACGCAAATTGAGCGGCCGCTACCACGTATCCTGAATGAATCAGTTTGTATGATAATATCCAGATTTTTTATGATTCGCCCAAAATTGACTGATATTGCTCCTAAATTCAATATTCGTATGCGATTCCGCTGTGTGATTGATTCGATAAGCGTTGAGTCCCTTCCGAAATTATTGGTGGCTTTGGTACTTTTTGCGAAAATCTAGAAGCAATATTGTGACATGGGATTGATGATCCTATTGCTAACGTATGTGGTTTAGATATAATTAGCGATAAGTTGTATAAAGGATGACTGTGACAAATGAGCTTCCCTGTACCGTTAAACGGATAACAGTTATTTATGTGTAAAATTGCATGTGCTATTAAGTTAAGATAAGTTACTTAATAACTTACTTAAATATTTAATAACTTAGTTGAATAAAAAAAATATTTTAATCGATTTTGATTGTGGTCTCACCTCATTGTTTTCAATATGCTAATACATAAATAGTATTTTTGAAAAGGTAAGAATGCATAAAACAGTTTCTCGAAAAAGAAACCTAATATCCCCAAGGGTACGGAGAGGGTAGACCATATCACGATATGTAAGGTGGTGAAATTGAACATTGAAAAATCGTCCGTTCAGTTTTGATTCTTATTGCATTTGCAATAAAAGCTACAATGCAATATCCATATTTAGACATGTATACTGTAAATGAAAGACGTAGATGAGAGCGCAGTGAAAGATCATACGAAAAATACGTCCTCCGCTAAGCGAACACACACATACTTTAATAATGGCAAACTTGAGACAGAAATTGTATCTTTTATCATAACTAAGTAACTATCATCATTTGTTTGTCTTTTAAAACCAATCAAATGATTCTCTTTATTCATTTTTATTTATTTAAAAAAGTACATCTACATCATATATATTAAACAAATACGTACCCAACATTAACAAATGAAATAATCATAAAATACAAACAAGAAAAATACATATAGAGTTATTTGTTTATTGATTATTCTCCATATATATTTATTTATATTCTTTAATTTTCTTATGAATGACCATAATTATTATTTATGTTTCCATTGCGTCCTTGGAGATCTTTGTCCAGCAGTAGACGTTTTCTGGCTTATATGACGATGAGTGATGTATGACATCTTGTTTTTTATAGACTAGGAATACTCACTAACGATGTCAATGTGTATGGGACACATTGGCATTGTAAGAAATGAAGAAGAAAGAAAAAGAAGAGATGTTAATCATTGCTTACATCGCCAATGCGCCATCAACCTTGGTAACTAAGATATTATGTTATTGTGCCCTTGTACAAAGCCCTACCACCAGCATATCTGCCTGGCTCCCGTAACGGATATATTTTATTTTAGGTCAATATTTAAGTGCATATTTGTTATATACTGAGCGCTTATAGATTCGGCGAACTAGCCTGACGTGTGTTTATAAGGGATGAGAGGTATCTCATTTCACTTGCTCTCGAAGGCGTGATTTTAAGCTTCAGTGAAAATATGCGTTTTTTGATTATTCTAAGCTTATTCGAATTTATATCATAAAATTATCATTCGGCAGTCGATATTTGAAGATCAAAATGGTTCCTTCAAAATATCAATTTCTTTCATTCATATACATTTTTCGTTTTGTTGATTATGTTATAGTCCGTTCGATGCCACTGCTGATCCAAGATATTTCCTTTTGAGGATAATAAGGAAACTCCTATAGAGCACACGCGAAATCGAAAATTTAGTGTCGTGTCTAGGTCCGAACTTGCGATCTTCGGTGCAGATTCACGTGTTTCACAGATTCATGCTAAACCTAGGTGTTATAGGCTGTTGGTGTTAAATTACATTACAATTACAATTATTGGTGTTAAAGTGCAACAATTAATACTTTAAATTACGTAATTACGTTCTTAAATATTTCGAATTTAAAATCTTATACTTCATTAAAGTGAACTCTTAAAGAACTTTGAACCATATTAAGTATGCAGCAGCACATTCATACAAAATCGTATAATTTTATAACTAACTTCAAAAACATATTCTACGTTCGACGCGTTCGCGACATTTTATTTTCTAATGATGTACATCAATTATGCCATTTATCTTAAACAAATTAAATTGAAGGTATTTAATTAAATTACTCCTAAAGAGGTGAATATTTAATAGCAATTTATTGGAATAATATTATTTATTAAATCTTTTGAAACGAACCGTATTAAGTTATTTATAAATTTCCTTTAATTAATAAACTAATTAAGCCTTTCTTTGAATTTTTACTCAAAAGTTCTTTAGCATTTTACTTGATGGTAGGTCTTCGTGATGCCCATCTCGGTATGTACCACCCACTCATCAGATATTCTACCACAAAACAGCAATATTTAGTATTGTTTTGTTTTGGTTTGAAGGGTGAGAGACTTAGTTACAGTACAAGCACAAGGGACATAACATTGTAGTTCCCAAGGTTGGTGATACAATAAAAAAAACCAAAAATATTATACTGCATTATACTTTACGAAATGATTAATATTTCTTATATCATGTGCGATATCTTAAATATCTTAATGTCTATTGACGGTCCGCTTAAAATCAGGACTTATTTATTTTAAAAAAAAAGAAACGTATAAAAGAAATGATATTCAATGAGACGTTTGAAATAGAATACTATGTAAATACACGTCAATTGAACATGAATTGAAAATATATAAAAATGGAAATTTTCAAATAGAAGTCGTTCAGAAATGAGAGTAACATAACGCGTTGTCTTGAATTGAAAAATTGGAAAATTCTCAGCCATGTGCAAGCTATTGTGTTGCTCCAGCAGCTTGAAATGGAGCACCGGGTGTTGTTCCTTTGGCTTTCCGTGTGTCTTGTTAAATTCTAGCCAAAATACTGAAATATCTCACAACAAAAGGTAAGAGACGCCATTTATTATGAACCTCTTTCTTCTCGAAATCTTTTCTCGTGAATGCGTTTGTTCAAGACACGTGATGTCCGATTTTCGATTCTGTTCGATTTTCTTCTGTATTAAATATATCAATAAACACAAAACCTACATTAAAACTGTTTTTATTTAAATTATTTTTTGAATAAGATTATATATATCAGGATACCAATATAGAGTAAGTTTTAACCCACTTTTGTAATTATAAATTTTTATTTTTTAATTCTTATGTTCTTATATACTAATTATAGTGAATAAATAAAAGTAACTAAAAGGTCAATAATAATAATAATTAATGAAAATTAAATGTGATTAAGTGTAAACAGTGTATAAAGTTTAATTGTATAAAGTGGCGAAGCGTCGATATTGTCAACGTTGTGGGTCAAATCTGGGCTAGATTAGCATGTGATCAGAGAGTTATAAACAATGCGATAAGAAAAGCTGTGTATGATGATGATAAAAGTAAAAATCTATTAACATGTGCTTCGTAGACGTTACAATTAAGAAATATAAGCTACTCTGACAAACGTATTAATAAGAACATCTTATTCGTATAGCACTGTCTCACTCTTACACAAATCGGACACAGCAATTCGAAGTATTGGTGTTTGACGATAGAATTATTGACCGGGTAAAATTTCCACGGGACGTTATATTCTTTTTGAAATACATATAATATTTTAAGTCCAAATTTATCTCTATATTTACATAAAACATATTTTATACTTTTTTAATGGAAAATAAATAACTAGTGTTGGAAAAATATTTATCAATATGTAAAAGCTTCTATTCTTCAGCTTTATGACGTCCATTTTATTTCATTATTTCGAAAATGACAACATGTTAAATATTTCATACATTTTAAGGTTTTCATGAAGCCCATATTACGGTCGTCGGTTGACAAAAAAGCCTTAATGGAGGCTCCGGGTTTTTCAACTTAAGCGGATTTGAGTTTAAGCGGGGTTATTAAAACTTGGCATGTGTTCAAACGATTCTTCATATTCAAATTGAATTTTACTTTTTTTGGGATGTTTATTTTCATTCCTTTATCTTCTAAAATCCTTTCATTTCCTGGGTGGATAATACCTTACCGTGAATTCGTTATAATGTTTTTTTTTTTTATTTCATAGGAAGACGGACCAGCATATGGGACCCTGATGGTAATTGGCCGCCAACGCCCATAGACATTGGCACTGTAAGAGATGTTAACCATCGCTTACATCGCCAATGCGCCACCAACCTTGGGAACTTAGATGTTATGTCCCTTGTGCCTGTAATTACACTGGCTCACTCAACAACAACAAATGGGTGACGTCATGGTGGTTACCTTTAACAATATACATAAGCACTTAAAGAAATATACTATTTTTATTCAAAAGTGCTTTTTAGAACCTACACAGTACAGTACAGTAACAGCCTGTGAATGTCCCACTGCTGGGCTAAGGCCCCTTCTCCTTTTTTGAGGAGAAGGTTTGGAGCCTATTCCACGACCTGCTCCAATGCGGGTTGATGGAATACACATGTGACAGAATTTAGTGAAATTTGACACTTGCAGGTTTCCTTACGATGTTTTCCTTCGCCGTCAAGCACGAGATGAATTATAATCACTAATTAAGCACATGAAATTCAATGGTGCTTGCCCGGGCTTAAAACCAGGATCATCGGTTAAGATTCACGCTTTCTTATCACTGGGTCGTCTCGGCATCTCTATAAATACACTGACTCATAATTCAAACCGAAAGACAGAAAAAATAAGCTGTTTGGTGATAGAATATGGGATCAGAGAGTGGGATTTACTCGGGCGGGCTTGCCAAAGCCTTTAACCAAGTAAAATGTCTTATATTAGTTCAAGAACAGAACTTCATCGTTATTCTTTCGTGTAAATATGCCATTAAATAAGCCGAGATACATTTTAGACAACATCAAGTTTATCTTTGCAATTAATTTCAAGCAAATAACCTTTTTGGTCACGCTACAAATAAATCATTGATTTCAATTTTTTGAGCTTGTTTTTTTAAAAAAAGAGAGTTGTTACATCAAAGTCACGTCAGTGAATTTATATGTATGCGGAGAGTGATGTTCTCTCAATACCAATATGTATATGTATGTGCGTACGTCAATAATTTTTTTTGACTATTTTACAGTTCGAATTTTGGTAAAAGAGGCTATTAATTGCCTATGTAGTAATTCTATTTGAAGCTCTAGGTAATGTTCGTTTTTGTTTTACTCTACCTAAATATTTATATTTTTAATGTTCTTATTGCTCACAACTTAAAAAAAAACAAACGCTGTAGGTTTATACATTGTAGCTGTAGGTAAATTGTACGTGTTATCTGAGATACACTAAATTGTTTGATAATAATTGGAAATGTTGTGCAGCGCCGTTACTTAGTGAGGATTACGCCTTAAAATCGCTTAATCCGGCTCCAACAAGGATTTTGCTTAAAAAGTTGCTACTTTCTTTCTTTGACTCAAAAATATTGTAATATATGTAGCCAGCCAATTTATTTAATTATGATTATATAAGTAACAACAGCTGTTATAGTAAAATATATTATTAAGCGATACAAATTAAATAATTCCATATTAAGGATAGAAAATGAATAAAATGATTTGAATATAAATTAGATGTTCTTAAAATTGTAACTTATGTATATGTAGTGAACACTGATTACCTACTGCGTAAAGAATAAAAGAGTTATTATGCCAGCCAAGCCCTAAAAAAGCGCAGTCTTAATTTTTTCATAATATGTAGTGTCTGATTTGTGTAGGAACTGCATTATAAAGATATGTTTAATAAAACCTATATTTAATTTTGTTTCTTATTACGAATAAAGTTTGATAATATCAAAGGTGAATTAAAAATACTTTTTTAATATCCACAATGCATACTGAGTCGCGAATCCAATTCATATTTTTATTAAATAAATTTTGCACTTGCTTTTTTAAAACCTCTTTTCACAGTTTCTTGTGCTCATAATTAAAAAAAAAGTACATATCATGAATAAAATTATTTCTCAACACTCATGACGAGGACTAACAATACAAAAAACTTAGTAACGACTTCCTTGAGAAGGCTCTCGAGTGATACAGTTTTAATACAATTTTAAAAAGGTTTTGAAACATAATAAAAATTCAAACGATTTTCAACCTTATTTTCATCATATGAAGTCTAAGTATCAAGCGTTACAAAAACGCGTAACTAAAAATATCTTTGAAATATCAATTCTAAAGTATAATATTGTTTGATCTCGGTAAGTCTCGCATAAATATTTATTGTAGGATGAGACCGCAAGGGTCAAAGGTGCTGTTTAATGGAGTCCATAGAGGCTCGACCCAGATGAAAAGTGACGCCAGGCACTGAACTCATTAAAATTAACACAACAAACGTACTACACCTCCAATAGGAAGACAAGAGATCTTAGATACAAGTAATATCAAAGATCTATTACCAGATATAAATTGTACTGTATACTATTAATTTCGTTGTATATTATATGCATGAGGTTCCTGAATTGATTTCAGGCTTATTTGTAAATATATATTATTAATCAGCAATAAAACTCCAGAAGAAACATTTACGTCATTTTGCGGATTTTTTTTAAACAATCTCTCTCTCTCTCTTTCTATCTTCAATGACTTAACATTCGAATGAAGAAGACACGACGTTGTTTCACTAATCAGCTCCTTAGCAACATTAATATAAAGGTCGTTAGTCACATATAAACTTCAAACTAAGTACCAAGTGATATATATTAAGTTGTGATAGGGAGTCAAGCGCAAATGATAGCACTTCTGAAGTAAATTAATCTGTGATATAAATCACTCTGCGAATAGTACAAGGGCTGACTGTGAAATTCGTCAACTCGTTTGAAACGTTCGCACTACTTCACCGTTTACTTCTGATATTGCAGTGACAAGGAATTTCATTTTGTGTGACACGCGTTAACGTGTATTGCTCAAATTGCGTAACACAAAGCAACGCTGTACCTTTACGATGTCAAAGTTTAAAGAGTGTTTTAAAGTAAAATGTAAATACACAGTCAGAGTAAATTAAAGTAACAGCCATTGAATGTTTCCCTTTTGAGCTAAGATCTCATCTCATTTTGATGAATAGTCTTGCAGCTTATTCCACCGCGTTGCTTCTAGCTGATTTTCATCTTACACATGACATTATAGATTCCTCTGGATATTTTATTTAAAAACCAACCGCGATATGAAAAAAAAATTAACAAAACGAAAACCGACTTCAAAGGATAAACAAATTAATATGCACTAAAAAGTAAAAAAATAATTGCGTATTCTTCTATAATTTGATAATTAACTTACTATTTTCTACTCATCAACATGTAGGTACGATTGGGTTGTGTGGTTGATAATGTAGTTACAATTATTGTTATTTTTGGAGTCGATTTCAGCAAAGATGGGTTTATAACTACATATTACATAGTTATAGGTGAGATGTGCTTGTGTCGCACGCGCAATTTAACGAGGCGAATAAAAGTCAATTTTTAATGTGTGTTTTTTTAAAGGATTCCCGTATTATTACTGCTAGGTACAAAGTGTTTCCTTGGCTGACATCACATGACATGCCAAAAAAAATGGGACCCCACGGGAAGCAACAGCTTTCAAATACAAAAAAAATCATCAAAATCGATTCACCCAGTCGAAAGCTATGAGGTAACAAACACAAAAAAAAACATACAGACAAATTGATAACCTCCTAAAAATGAATTTGGTAAGCCATCGTTTACAAACACAATAATATGTTATAAACAGTTTTAATTCTTCGTTCAGTACTTGGCTCTTTAGCACACATACTTATGTATTTATGGAAAATATATGTCGATACTACCCTATTGTTGTGGGAAAGAGCGCATACTAAAATAATATTCTTATTTGTAATGTGAATAAAATAAATAGCAGGAAAAACAGGTACATTTTAATATAAATAAATTTAAAAATAATAGGAGCTGGCCCCTAAGAGACGAGTTAGACCCTTTTGCGGCAGAAGAGTTTCATTTACATTTTAAATATAGAATTTTGCAATCAAATTTGACCTTGGAATGATACATCGCGCCTCAAAAACATATATTATGTACATATTTTTTATAATTAAGCATATTATTTTATCATCCCATAAGCATCTTTAATGCTTCAATTATTTTATTTTAAAATTTGACATAATAAGTAAAAACAAAAAATATATAAAAAAATAACGATATTGATACATGGGCCTAGAAAAGGGGAGGAACATCTGTTAATGGCGGTTGATAGATAACTATGTGGGTAAGTTTTCCGACACATGTAGGCTTATTTTTTTTTTATTGCAAAGGAAGGCGGACGAGCATATGGGCCACCAGATGGTAAGTGGTCACCAATGCCCATAGACATTGACATTGTAAGAAATGTTAACCATCGCTTACATTGCCAATGTGCCACCAACCTTGGGAACTAAGATGTTATGTCCCTTGTGCCTGTAATTACACTGGCTCACTCACCCTTCAAACCGGAACACAACAGTACCAAGTACTGCTGTTTTGCGGTAGAATAACTGATGAGTTGGTGGTACCTACCCAGATGAGCTTGCACAAAGCTCTACCACCAAGTAAGCTGATGATAATTTGTTATTGCTTGATTTTAACTCTAATCGTCGGTTAAGATTCAAGCGTTCTAATCATAGGAATATCAATCCACGTATACTATAATAGTGATAATGAAATAATTTAAGTAAATAAATAAGTATTTGTAACAATAACACAACGTATAACAAAATTGAATAGTTTTTTTTTAATTACACTCAATGTATCGTATGAAGTATATAAACGAACAAGTTGCTTTGTTGATTGCGAAGCGCGCCAAGTTTAATAACGTTCGGTAAATTACATTCGCCTCTCGAACTATGTAAGCATACAGCGTCAACATAATTACACGATGCCGGGTGAATTAAAACCCAGCTACACATCACTTTAATTTTGTTTTACACTAAGATTTGTTACTTTTGATATTTGTTTACTTTATATACTATATTTTTTTTATAATATAAATACATTTTTATAATATTTACTAAACATATTGTGTCAATTAATTGTGTATTTTTTTAATAGAAAATGTTTACTTATGTTTAGTAATAAAATTGTTTAATCTGTCAATGTAGAAGGTTATTTTGTTGAAGTATTTTACAGTCGAATGTATTAAATAAGAAAAACAAAAACAAATCTGATATAAAATTTCACTTGGTGATGGAGCTTTGTGCGGGCTCGGCTGGATAGGTACCACCCACTTATCAGGTATTCTACCGCAAAACAGCAGTACTTGGTATTGTTGTGTTCCGGATTGAAAGATGAGTGAGCCAGTGCAATTACAGACACAAAGGACATAACATCTTAGTTCCCAAGGTTGGTGGCGCATTGGCGATGTAAGCGATGGCTAACATCTCTTACAAAGCCAAAGTCTATGGGCATTTTTTTATAGCATAGGTAGGCGGACGAACATATGGGCCACCTGATGGTAAGTGGTCATGGGCGTTGGTGAACACTTACTATTTAAAAAAAAAAAAACTTCATAAGGACTAATACTTTCACTCAACAACTAACAATTAATTTCAGATAAAAAATATCAAGGTAACAATAATCAATAATATTACATTAATAACCTGGGGACAATTCCGAATCAATTGACATCCATCTTCGATACATTTCTATTCAGATCTGAACCATATACACTTATGATATGATGTTACTTTATGCCTTAACGTCAAAACCTGAATTGAAAGTGCACCTTTGTTGGTTCACTATGCACTTCAATACCTCTTAACTTATTTGCAAACGACTTTAAGAGTAGCCAAAATTTAGTCACGAGGACATTTAGATGCAAAAATTAGTTACAAATAATAAGATATGCTTTTATTTGCGTTTACCAAAATTAGTACTAATCATCCCACTGTTTCCTTCCGAAACAATTATTTCGTAATGATTTCTAATTTAATTAATTAAATGCGTATGTATGTGTGAGTATGTAATGTTTTACATTTGTGTGAGTTTTCCATATACTGCTTCTGAAACCTTTGTTTGTAAGCCGTTAATCAGATCTATTAGTCAATAGATTATGTATTTAGTATTACGTAAACAAGAGACATAGTAAGCAATCCATTAATTTACTATTAGATGCCACCTACCGCATGTAAATTAGTCTCCCATTTTCCGTTAAATGATTTAATAAAACTCCCCAGGGAGTTTTCGGTAAGGGTTCTAATATTAACTATGCCTAATATCGTATAGCTAAAGATAAGTAAATATATATGTAGTTACTATTTATACAACAGCAATAATATGTTTTTTTTAATAGGTAGGTGGCAGTTATCTACTTCCACCACCAGACATTGGGCGTTGTAAGAAATAAAACTATTCCAGATATCGACAATGGAACCAACTTGAGGAAGGAAGAAGTAAAGGTCTTTATATCTGTAAATACACTGATTCACTCACCCTTTAACTCGGACCACAACCATATTAATGTTTGGTGTTAGGATAATTGAGAAGTCTTCTTTTTGTATCGGGTTGTTTTGAATAAAGGGTAAGTAAGCCTGTATGTATGAAGTCGAGATGTCCCAGTGGTAAGAACACGTGAATCTTAACCGATGATCGTGGGTTCAAACCCGGGCAAGACCCCACTGAATTTCATGTGCTTAATATTATAATTCATATCGTGCTTGACGGTGAAGGTAAACATCTTGAGGAAACCTGCATGTCAAATTTCATTGAAGTTCTGTCACATGTGTATTCCACCAACCCGCATTGGAGCAGCGTGCTGGAATAAGCTCCAAACCTTCTCCTCACAGAGAGGAGAAGAGGCCTTAGCTCAGCAGTGGGACATTCACAGGCTGTTACTTTCTACTAAGCCTGTATGACGTAACATACATTACCCGATTCTAGTCGGTTGTGTTATATTGATACGCCTCTTTTATGCAAATACTAACTGCATAATTGAATATTTTTTAAAAGTATTTTGGAGCTTTAATCGCCAATAGATGAAATTACTTTCTTTTTAAAAATAGTAACAGTTATAATATTTCTGAATTATAGGTCAAGGAGAGACAAGGATTGAGTTTAAGACCTTTTCTATTCTTTATATAACAAAGTCGTACATAGATTGCACTAATCTATGTATGTAATGGAGTATTGTTGTAACTAAATAATCCGGCATTTTTAAGATCCTAAGGCGGACGAGCATATGGGCCACCTGATGGTAAGTGGTCACCAACGCCCATAGACATTGGCGTTGTAAGAGCTGTTAACCATCTCTTACATCGCCAATGCGCCATCAACCTTGGGAACTAAGATGTTATGTCCCTTGTGCCTGTAATTACACTGGCTCACTCACCCTTCAAACCGGAACACAGCAATAACAAGTACTGCTGTTTTGCGGTAGAATATCTGATGAGTGGGTGGTACCTACCCAGACGAGCTTGCACAAAGCTCTACCACCAAGTAAAATCAAGACAAAAGAAAATCAATCGCAAGACATTCAGTAATGTTTTTTCGTAAGCAAGTCTAATATTAAGGTGAACTTAAATATTTGAGACGCCGTTAATTTAAAAATTTCGCATATCAAATTTGAAATTAACGCCGTCTCAAATAGTTCCACTTACAATTTAAATGACATTTCAGTATTCGGTTGTAAGATTCTGAGTGATATCTAATTTTAAATACGGTAAGCTTCATTATAATTTTTCAATTACAATTTTCTTCGTTATCGACCTATTAATATATATTTACGATTATAGCTTTGTTTGAAATAATCTCAAGTAGAAGAACAAAAGATAAATTTATAAAGCAAAATTTCAGTTTTAAAGTCAATAATCCTTTCAAAGCAAGGTTTCCTGGAAATCTCGGCAACAATGTTACTTTTAAAGTTTACTTTAATAATTAGTGCACGTTAATTTTCCTGTAGGATACTGAAATGGAATTAAGTAATTAAAATGAATTAGCCAATTTTCTACGGGTACTATTCTTCATAAAAGTTACATAATTAATCGACGAAAATTACAAAGATTACTGAAAAAGTTTAGGAGTTAAACATTTTTGGTTTTTTCACTTGAAATAACATCATTAAATTTTACTATAAGATTTATTATTGAAGTTTAAATTGTTTAAAATAAAAATAAATTTCAAATTATGGACTGCTGCACATCTGATCATCATACGCTCGATGGTTTTTTTTTTTTTTTATTACATAGGAAGGCGGGCGAGCGTATGGGCCACCTGATGGTAACTGATCACCAACGCCCATAGACATTGGTATTGTAAGAGATGTTAACCATCACTTACATTACCAATGCGCCACCAACCTTGGGAACTAAGATGTTATGTCCCTTGTGCCTGGAATGATGGTGAAGGTAGAGGAAACCTGCATGAGTCGGATGAAGTACTGCTATGTTTTTATCCAGCGAAACTGCACCAAATTATAAACTCAAGTTAAGCACAAGCAAATAACTAATTTGGTGCTCGTCTGGCTTTGAACCCTCAGTCATCGGTTGAGATTCACCTGTTCTGACCACTGAGTCATCTCGAAAATCTTATCTACAGAAATACTTAAATTTGAGGAGTCGTACTTTAGTTTAAAGATGAAAAACATTCGTGTGATAAATTTTAATTGGAAAGTCTTCAGCGCCTGCTAAGCCTGTTCCTTTGATGTTTTATTAAACTAAAGCAAGATAAGATCTACTGCTGGACGAAAGCCTTTCATCCAGCAGTGGATCTTATGGCAAAAGACTGAAAAAAAAGATAAGATGAGGAAATATGTGATTTAAAACATATACATATAATTTGAAAGACTTTTAAAGAGTTTGTATAATAGTAATATTTTAGTATAATATTGGATATTGATCACAAATGTTATTTTTTATTACATTTTTGATTTGAATAATATGGATTTATTTTTCGTTAATGTATTGCCATTGCAAATAAAATAATTATATTTAATTGATATTGTATAGGTCTTTCTATATTAAGGCTATAAGGCCACTGATCCTGAGGGCCTGGTGTCACCGCTGGTTGGGCAACTAAAAGTTATTGGATTTTTCTGTGAAAAGTTCTAAGTAACAGCCCGGAGTCTTGATGTAGGAAGTAAGCATACTTTTGTGCCTCAGAAAGCAACTAAAGCTGTTGGTCTTGCATCTGAACTCTTTCCGGTCGTCTCAGATTGCCGTCCCATTAGATTGTGAGAATGAGGAAATAGAAAGTGCATCTGTGATTTCGGTATTCCAGTTTGAGTAGCTTAGTAACCGAGGTTGATGGCGCATTGATAGTGTACGGGTTAATATTTCTAACAGTGCCTCACCACCACCTGTAGAGATTCTATGGGTGGTGATGACCACATCCCATCAGATAGCACATTTATCAGTCTGCTTTATATAATTCATTTGAAAAAATAAATAAGATGAATAATCTAGTAAATTTATAGTAATATTAACTTAAGTAAGGCTCACTTCATAGTCTGGTCACAAAAGTCACACTTTAACTTCGATATTTCTGAGTGGTCGCCTTCTGTGATAAGAAATGAAAGATTTCTCTCATAAAGCAAGACTTCTACGTTTCTGACTTGCGACATACAGTCGTTCAGAATAAGGACTTTATATGCTTGATATGAGGAATACATATATAAATATTTAAATGAATTAAAAAGTATTATACGATTTGAATTCCGATTTTATTATGAAATAGTTAAATATAATTATTGAATTTTTTTATACCAAATAAGTTGGTAGCAAGAGGGCCAACGAATTTTAGGAATTATGATGTTACGTCCCTTCTGCCTGTAGTTACTGGCTCACTCAACCCTCTAGCTGGAACATAGCAATACTAAGTATTGCAGTTTGGTAGAAAATATGATGATTGGGTGATATCTACCCAGGTGGGCTTCCACAAACCCTGCTATTAACTGAATCGACACAGTTTATTTGCCGAACGTGATTATATCTTTCATTATTATAGTAATCTTTGTGAATTCCTATAGTCATTTAATTTTTGGTTTATTTTGTTGTTTGTTTCCAAAAAATATAACAGCACTGATTCGATTTCCATATCAAATATAATATTCTTGAACTTCATGACTGTATGTCAGTCCGTTTGAAGAATAGATCCATTAAGTTTATTTGCGGACATTTCCCGGACTTTGGGTCGGGTAGGATGATGCATTGTCCGTTCACATTAAGTCTAGTTATAACGGTATGTATTATGGGGCTAGTTAATAATTTATTGATAATTGATTTTCTTTAATGGTAGAATGTTATATACTATAATAGTTTCTTTTTTACATATATATTTGAAGCGTAAAATGCTTGAAGGAAAATATGGAAAAGCTAGATAGGAACATTGACGTTCTTATATATATATATATATATATATATATATATATATATATATATATATATACATATGGCATTGTGATTTGCTGCTTGCATTATAAGGTCCTTCATACCGATTTCGGCCACGGCAGCCAATCTCAAGAGAGATTAGCCAACTGCGCAGGAGATATTATAGTGCACAAGTGTGTGTGCAAACACAGGTGCACTCCCTTTTCCTTAGCTCTCATAATCCGATGGGACGGCAATCCGACACAACCGGAAAGAGTTCAGGCGCAGGACCAACGGCTTAACGTGCTTTCCGAGGCACGCGAGTGTACTCGCTTCTAACTTCATGACTCCGGGCTGCTACTGAGAATTTTCTGACAGATAAACCCAATAAGTATTTATTTGCCCGACCTGGGAATTGAACCTAGGACCACCGCGTCTGCGGCCTTATATCAAGCCACTAGACCAACGAAGCAGTCGAGTGCTTGCATTTTGCATACAGTGTCAATAGTTAAGGATCCGAGTACTGAAACTTAGTTATGAAGATCATCATGGGTTTTGCAAGAGTTTACATCGATAACGCTATTGGCATTTTTTATTGTATTAGGTAGAATATCAAGTGGGCTAATTAAGGCTGTTAAGTCACCACCGCGGCAAGACAGTGACACTGTAAGTAATATTAACCACTCTTGACGAGCCGGTTGGCGTGGTTGGTACAATATTTGCCTTTCACGCCGCAGGTTAAGTGTTCGATTCCCACCCAGGACAGATATTTGATTGCATGAACATGTCTGTTTGTCCTGAGTCTGGGTGTATTTATCTATATAAGTATTTACACAAAGAAAAGTAGTATATCAGCTAGCTGGTTTCCATAGTACAACAATTTAGTTTGGGATCAGATGGCCGTGTGTGAATAATGTCCCAGGGTATATTACTCTTACATCACCAATCTTGGGAACTAAGATGTATATCCCTTGTGCCTAATGTTGCACTGGTTCACTTACCCTAAAAGAGGAGGAGAGAAGAGAGGAACAATACTAACCATTGCTTTTTGGCGGCAGGTAACTGATAGTACATACTGAAGCTTGAACAAAGCCCTACCCTAAAGTGATTTCTAATTACGATTTCGTTGAAAAGGTTAATTCATTTTATGTGATTTGTATTTCACATAAAGTTCTTGTCATTTTGTCTGTTCTGGGCTCACCTTTTTAAATCCACTAAACCATCTTAGCTCACGCAGTAAAGCTATAATTACCGTTAGTAATTATATCGTCTTAAAGCCCCTCAATAAATGACACCTAAATCTGACCCCGAATAATTGTGAAATGGCCTGGCACGGGATGATGGTCCATTATCTCGAATGGGTGATATTCTCAAAGTATTCGAGATGAGTTTTAGTGCTGCTTAACGATAATTATCGTCATCGTCGAAGAAATGAACTTTCATCGGTTCTTAGCTGTTATTAAAATAGGAATTTATGATTTAGTCCTCTAGATTTATCTTGACTTTTCACGAATCATCTTTGCCTTTGTTATATTTCTTGGGACAGATATATTTTTACAAATTTTTACTTAATATTATTAATATGACAATTTTTTTTATTAGGTTACTAGTAAAAAAATGTTGTCTGTAAATGGTTACGGACGATAGTTTAACGCGACAACGTCATAACAGATAGATGCGGTGCAAGCGTACAATCAGCGTAACGGGACAATGAGCGTAACGGGGCAATGAGTCATCCTTTTTCGTGCATACAGCCAGCGTTCATCGATTTATTAGACGTTGTCACGTCAAAACTTTTTGACGTAATTTCGTATCACTGTTTAAACGTAAATTATTGTGTCATTCTACTTTGTCTCCGTTCACAACTTCAAAGTTGGAACAGAATTGATTAAACAGAGTTCTGATTGAATCTTGTACCATTGTATTGAATGAAGCGAGGGACAATAGAACTGTGGATTATTTATTACATTATTGAGAATACGATTCAAACATTGGTTACCCTGATAATAGAAATTTTCAATATTATTGAGTGAATTAGACTTATTACTTACTCGTTATTGATAATTTATTCAACAAACAAATAGTAATGCTTTGTATTGCTGACAATGAAGTGAGTAAGGGGAATTGTATAACAGTTATCTTGAACATTACTTGATGATTAATATTCGATTGAATTCTCGGCTTATTGTAATCATATCTGAAGTAGTATTTGCAATATCATATCGAAGGTAGTGAAGTTGCGACTGGGAAACTGGTGAATAGGGTACAAGTGGAACTACGAAGGAGATCCTGGACTACAACCTTAGAAAAGCAATCCATAATAAGACATCCCGTCATGGACAGGCTACCTGAACACAATCCAGACGAGCCTATTAATCCAAAATTCCAATAGTATAAATAAAAACGCAATTTACATTTATTAATGTGATGCTCACAAAATACCAAACTATAAATCAATAGGAAGATAATACAAAGAAATGGACAACAACTCTGTGGAGACTTCAATACAACATAATGCAAGTGACAGTCATAATGCTAGAAATGTTAGAAGGGCGTTAAGCTACTTGTAATAAAAATTTAGTGATTGCTAAGGTACGCACAAGAATTGATGAGTAAATATATTGTCTCTCACACATTAACGAACTTGTAAAAACAAATCTTAAGCTGACGTCGCCTGGCGGTCGAAATCTTACGCTTAATCTTTTGACGCTCGAAGACCCAGTCAGCCCTACCACGTATCGTTCGCTAAGATGCTTAATCATTAAAATCCTACCCATTTTTAATTTAAAAATAAAGCAAATATATAATTTTATATGTGAAATCAATTACCAAAGATAATTCGTAACAAGTTAATCAACTTACAAATTGTTTAATATAAATTAAATTGGGACTCTATTAATTGTAAGTGAAACCAGCCTCTATTACGTGACAGTTAGGGCTATAATGGCGTGTCATAAATTAAGGGGAAAGGGGGTGAAGAAGATTAATTTAACTATAATGGGAATCCTCCGAGCGTTCAGTTTGTAGGTGCTTAAGTAAAGTTTATTATGAAATTAATTTGTTGCTCATGTTGTGTAGACATGATACGTGTTTCAATTTATATATCTATTACGGAATACGAAAGATATAGATAGATAAAAACGTGGCCTGTGTGTGTGAGATCACAGATAAAGGAAATTATTAATTATCAATAAAATGATAAACCTAAAATATGGTTGAAAGAACTTATTTATAATCAATTCACATCTAAATTTTAAAACACGTTTCGAGTCGTCGATTCTTTATTATTGACGGGAAATTACCGCTCAATTTTTTTTAAATTATATTTTTATTTTTTAAGTATCTTAAATAGTAAATGGGGCACCGTTCATATGCCAGTCTGCATATTTTAAATAAATAAAAAGCTATAAAAAAATCTTATGCGTTTCTTCAAATATACCTTAATGAAGAAACAGCTTGCCTGAATAACGGGCATTCGTAACTCAAAGTTTCGATTGAAAATTAAGCCTTGCCTTCATTTTGAAATGTTGTATTGAAAAGAAAAAATGTCATAAATAATTCAAAGTTAATTTGCAGAGTTTTTTTACTCCCAACTTATCCATTTTCCTGTTGGACTTGGTTTGTGTAATATGTTAAGCTTGTCCGGACTTCGTACGGTTATATATAAAAAAGAATGAATGTTTATTTGTTTGTTTAAACGTTGCTTAATCATTCATCCGAGTGGTAAAGCAGTGTCGTCCAGGCGCAATCTTTCATATTATTTTTTTTTAAATAAAACAAGGTAATGTGACAGATTTCTGCTTTTAAAATAAGTTTTTCATATTAGCTTATGGCCGAATACTGAAATGTCTTTCAAATATGAAGTGGGACTTAATTATTTGGAACGCCATTAATTTCAAATTTCGCATACTAAATTTTGAAATTAATGACGTTCCAAATAATTAAGTCCCACTTCATTTTGAATGACGTTTCAGTATTCGGCCGTTAGAAACATATATATCTGCTACATGTACCTATTTTATTTTTAACCTAATTTTTTAGTTCAAAATAATTTTCTTACCTTCAGATTGGGCCAGTGTCACCACAAACAGCGTGACAAGCGCCAAAGAGAACGTTAGTGCTCTCATCTGTAACAGAAATACGGACAAATAAATGATTGTGAAGAAATAAAACAAAATTTATAATCTTCTAAATTATCAATTTCACTTGATGGTACATCACGTATTCTACTAAACAGTAATACTGAATATTGTTGTGTTCCGTTCGAAAGAGTTAATGAGCCAGTTTAACTATAGACACAAATAAGTTCCTAACGGTTTTTTTTTTTTAATGCATAGGAAGGCGGACGAGCATATGGGCCACCTGTTGGTAAGTGGTCACCAACGCCCATAGACATTGGCGTTGTAAAAGCTGTTAACCATCTCTTACATCGCCAATGCGCCACCAACCTTGGGAACTAAGATGTTATGTCCCTTGTGCCTGTAATTACACTGGCTCACTCACCCTTCAAACCGGAACACAGCAATAACAAGTACTGCTGTTTTGCGGTAGAATATCTGATGAGTGGGTGGTACCTACCCAGACGAGCTTGCACAAAGCTCTACCACCAAGTAAGGTTGTTGGAGTGGAGCAATGGTGATGGAAGGAAAGGTTAATATTTCTCACGACACGAATGTCTATGGGTGGCGGTGACCACTGTCCGTCAAGTGGTCGACTGTTCTTCTGCTACTATATTTAATTTAATTTAAAATATTTAATAAATAAATTACAAAAATAAGATATAAAAGTAAATCCCTCATAATATATCCAAACAATTAAACAATAATTTTATATGTGTTATGGCATTAACACAATATATTATTATTTCATTATATTATATATATTATATTAGCTTTCGCCCACGGCTTCGCTTGTGCAAACCGAAACTCGCAAACCGAAATCTCACTCAACCATAGTCCAGCTATAATGCGAAATTATACCATACTTTTTGTCTCTTCTCTATATATGTCCCATACATATATTATTTATATTTGAAGGGTTAGTGAGCCAGTGTAAATACAAATAAAAAATAAATAAAAATAATGAGACGTTATATCTTAAAACAGTTCTTCGAAATAGTAAACCTCGTTTCAAAGTCTTACAAAACAAGAATAAAAAAAATGAAGCAAAACTATTACTTTAAAGTAGAGTATTCTTTGACGTAGCAAAAATTTCAACCAATTACCAGAGTAGGACTTAAAAAAGGAAGCGTACTTTTTAATGGGCTTTTTAAAGTCGAGTATTTAATTCAGTCACTAGATGGCGCTAGGAGCACATAATTACATCCGCAATGATCGCGGCTGACGGTATTTTAAACTATTTTTTTTTTTCGTTGTACTCGTAAATCGGACTGAAATAAGCACTGGCTGACCCGTGCTGAAATATCAAATTGTCAATTCAACTTGGTGGAAAATGTTTCAAATTTGACCGAAAAACTTTTGGACTATTTGAAATATTTTTAGTGCTCGCTTTTGAATAGTTGGATTCAATATTAAGAAAATATTTGACCGCTGTAATTATTTATTAAATTCTATGATTTTCAAATAAAAATTAAAACATGCCACTTGATTAAATTCGTGATATCATGAAAAATGATTTACTCAATATAAATTAAAATCCTTACTTGATTTATATACACACCACACAATAATAAAAAAACTATTCGACGAGCGGGTTGGCGTGATTGGTAGATACTTGCCTTTCGCGCTGCACCGTTGTGGGTTCGATTCCCACCCAGGACAGACATTTGTGTGCTCAGACTTTTCTTGAGTCTAGTTATAATTATCTATATAAGTAAGTATATACTAAAGAAAAGTAGTATATGTAATATATCAGTTTTCTGGTTTCCATAGTACGAGCTCTGCTTAGTGTGAGATCAGGTGGCCTTGTGTGAATAATGTTCCATGATATTATATTATTATTCATATAAAACAAACATATTTACCATACCAAAATAAAAGCATCAAAAGGTTTAATGATTAAACGATGACAAATATAGTTGAAACTTAACGCTCTCTATACTGAAACAGCTCACAAATAAAACATACTCTAAATTTACATTTCTATATCTCTAGAGATATAGAGAAATATAATATAATAAAACTTTTTCTTATATACATTAAATATAAGAGACGTACTAAGTTGCTTAAGAGATAAGCATATCCATTTTTCCATTCCATTTGCGTCAATTTTTTTGTCTTTTTAACAGGTAGACGTACTGGTGAAATAGACACCACAACCATCGGCACTGAAAAATATTTTAATCTTCCTTACAATACCAATACACCACCATCTATAGAACTAAGATTGTATGTCCCTTGTGACTGTAAATATTTCATCTCATTCAACCTTCAGAATGTCAAGTGGCTGTTTAGTGATAGAATTATAAATATAGATATATTACACTCTTAATCTTAAAATTTCACTTTTTCATGCTAAGAATCAAGTGATGATTGACATTTTTTATCAGTGCTCCGTATATCAATTCAATCCTAACAAAACGAAATCGTCAAAATTGTAAAACGTCCAATGAGACTTGGACGTAATTGGTGAAAGTTTTCAGGGCGAAATTTTACGATGTCAATTTGAAAGGCAATTAATATCTATATCAATTAAGAAGTTAAATTGCTTTCAGTGCCTTTAATAGGCAATTTATTTAACTTCATAAAAAAAAATATTTACGTTAAACTTTTGACTGGAAAAGTCGCGGTCGTAATACCTGATCGATTCGTGGGATATTGTCATAAATCCTATAAATTTCATACTAAATTCAGGGGTCCAATACTTACAAACTTCATCGCAGTCGAAACCAAACGTAATCGTATTCCTATTGTTACCACAACGATCTAGTCGCGATTCGATCGAATAGTGTTCATTGGAGTCGGTTTTTAAAAGATCTGACAATATTTGATGCTTATATTATAATTTTAATAAAAAATCGAGATGCGTTCTGGTGGAAACGAAGCTCCTCTCATTATCTATACTAATATATAAAGCTGAAGAGTTTGTTTGTTTGATCCGGCTAATCTCAGGAACTACTGGTTCGAATTTAAAAATTATTTTTGTGTTGTATAGTCCTATTATCGAAAAAGGTTCTAGGCTTAGGATTTTTATTAATTATACGCGGGTGAAATCGCGTGGCACAGCTAGTATGTTATATATTAAATTACAATCAAATAAGTTAACAAAGTTTCTTAGTTACTCTCAAATTTTATTTCAATGATAATCAACATTATAATCAATATTATAAGGAAAACTTACTAAACGTGTACAAATACATGTTCGTAAGCACACATTACACGAACTATAAAAAAAGTGTCTTGACGATCGATTGTTTAACATTTGTTTCGGCTTAGCTCTCATTCCCCAGGAGTCTGGATTGTAACGCGCGATAAGGAACTCTCAGTAGTCTTTATTCGGACCTTTCAAAAGTTATAAATGTTTTTCTGGCCTTAAGTAACAGCATTCCAATTTTTTCTTATTGTACTATTGCGTAAGGCTTATCTCCTGGTTTTACATCAAAGACAATGTATGATGATGGCTGATATACACTTTCATATTATGCAGTATTTCATAGAAGCTAGTTGTTATCACGATCATCACGATACTCCTCGTATCGGCAAGAATGAGATTAACTATAAACAGTCATTAATAAGTTTTTTCAGTCAGCAGTTCTACTGTTTTTTACATATAAAGTTACTAAGCGTCGAAAAGCAACCATTAGATGGTAATATGACATTTTTCAGAACTCCATTCCGATATCCGTCAAATAAAACTTTCGGCTGTATAATTATTTCATTTTGTTAATTCGTACCATTCAAACAGAGTGTAAAAATTAAAATTGACGTGCCTCGGCTATCGTCGGCGCAAGCAACGAATATCACGCTCATGAAAAAGAGTCACTGGATATTAAAACAAATGAAACGAACATAAATACATGTACGTATTTCCGAAAGTTCATTAATACGGAACGAAAATTGACAACGAAAAGTTAATGTAAAAATGACAAATAATTTATGTAATGATGTTAATGATAGAGGAAGAATAGATAAGAATAAAAAAATAACAATCTATAAATATTGACAAACGTCTGAACGGATGAGGACTCTTGAGGAGAAGATTTGGAACTTATTACACCACACTGAACCAATACGGGATGGTAGTGACACATGTAACTTTTCTTAGGATGTTTTCCATTAGGTAATAAAAAGTGTGATGGTGATAGGACAAAACCCTGGCAGGATTTTGTCCCATCTTCGATTACGATACACGATTTTAGACTACCTAGCCGGCTTATCTCATGTTCTATTTATATATTTATAACATAATTAAGCTTAAAATTAGTACATATTATGTATTAAATGGAATGTGCAAAAGCGGTTATTACTGCTGTTTCAGATATTTAATGACATGATTTTAAGAATAAAAAAGAGGATTAAGTAATAAAACTTCTATAAATTGAAGATACAAATATGTATGTGGGTAAAGTTCAGAATCTACTTAAACATACCACAGGCCTATGGCATATTACATCTAAGGTATGGTCATTAATCATATTGGAAAATTTAAGTATTGATGTTTGGCGGTGAAATCATTAATGAGTCAAATTCAAATTCAAATTCAAATATTCAATTAAAATTCAAAAATTCAATGTAGAAGTGTTACACTTACTTATTGATTGTCATAAGTCTACCACCGGTTCGGAAATAAACACCTCAGACCTGAGAAGAACCGGCGAAAGAAACTCAGCGGGATTTCTTTTTTTCATCTCATTTTTTACAATATTTATATAATATATAATAACAATACAATAATAATATTCTTCTTTAATTGAAACAGCCTGGAGGCGATCGTTTCATTCCCAAGGTGTGCAATCATCTAAAAAGTCATTGATTGTATAATATCCTTTAGCACACAAGCGTTCCTCTTTAACTCTTTTAAATTTCACAATAGAATATTTTTGAACGCTTTCTGGGATCCTGTTGTAAAAACGTATACATTGTCCCATAAAAGACCTACTAACCCTGTGTAATCTAGTAACAGTGGTTGTAAGTTTATACTTGTTCCTGGTGTTAACAGTATGTACGTCACAATTTCTGGGAAAATCTTTTAAGTTTTTGCGATACATAGCATTATCAAATATATATTGAGAAGCGACAGTCATTATTTTAACTTCTTTAAATTTACATCTTAATGAATCTTTCAGGCCCAGTAATGGTGGTAACCATCGTATAAAAAGAGTGTTAATTTAAGTTAACAAACGCATGGTCATTTGGCAATCTGTGTAATTCCATAGTAATTAAATTCAATGCAAGCGAATAGATATACCAGCTTGACCAAAATAAACCATTCCAGTTAAATCTATCTGTTTGAACTCGCCGGCGGTTTGAATAATTAATTCTATCATATCGTGCACTTATGCAATGTGATCATCAAATTAAAAACTGGGTTTCAGCAGTTTTAATTCTTACCGGTTATAAAAAAAATGTAGTAATATATTCACCGCGTTCCTTAATTAAACGCTAGAATGAATTTTGTTTAATTGAATATCTTTGAATTAATTAATCCAAAATAGGTATATTCAATCAGACGTTCATTGTTCGATAACCGATTTACGATGTTCAATTCTATTTCCCGATTATTATTCTTTCTGTTTATGTTTGTCCTCTGCAAACGAGCAGGCGGCTCACCTGATGGAAATTGATTACCACCGCCCATGGACACCTACAACATCCGAGGACATGCAGGTGCGTTGCCGGCCTTTGAGGCAGGAGTACGTCTTCGTATTCGTCTAAAAAAATTGTCTCTAACTCCAAATATATATTCCCAAAAGAAAAGTAGTATATGTAGTGTATCAGTTTTCTGATTTCCATAGTACGAGCTCTGCTTAGTTTGGGATCAGATAGCCTCGTGTGCACAATGTCCCAGGATATTATTGTTATTAGTTATAAAAAAAATACATAATAACAAAAAATACTAGGTAATTAAAATCGACTTTTAAGATAGGAGTGTTCGAAATTTAATTTAATGCAATCTAGATTTCAAAACACGGTTTGAGCCGATAAAATAACGCACAAAACTTCGTTCCTGACGGGGTTTCCCCGAACGCACAGTTTCTAATCAACATTTCATTGAATGAACAAAAAAAAAATTATTAAATATCGTATATGTATTACGTATATTATACATGATATCTTTGAACAACATATTGCTCTCGTAAGTGATAATTTCCTTAATTTCTTTCATTCGACTTTGATGTATTTGATTGCTTGTCGAAATTCTATAAAATCAAGAACAGCTGATAGCCAATAATAATATATAGATGTTGGAGTACATGTTGTGGAAGAGATAGCATTGGAAAAAAGGTGACACCAAAGAGGTGTTTCGATATTTATAGATGTACTCGATATGAATCATTATTCGAGTTTTACTTAATTGAGTTGAAAATAACACATTATTATCTAATATCCAAGATATATAGTTTATCAAATATATATTTACTTGGTGGTAGAGCTTTGTGCAAGCTCGTCTGGGTAGGTACCACCCACTCATCAGATATTCTACCGCAAAACAGCAGTTTTTGGTACTGTTGTGTTCCGGTTTGAAGGGTGAGTGAGCCAGTGTAATTACAGGCACAAGGGACATAACATCTTAGTTCCCAAGGTTGGTGGCGCATTGGCAATGTAAGCGATGGTTAACATCTCTTACAATGCCAATGTCTATGGGCATTGGTGACCACTTACCATCAGGTGGCCCACATGCTCTTCCGCCATCCTTTGCAATAAAAAAAAAATATACCTATAATAACTTTTTCATTTACTTTATACTTCCTTTCTTTTGTACGCCTTACTGGCTTTTGTGTTTAATTATTCATACAAATGTAAAATATTCCAACAAGGGAAGACTTTATACAAGAAATGTTCGATTGTGTTGTTTCAAAGTTATATGATAACTCAATATCTACTACTTTGAGTCATTGGTCGGACAGGGTCCAGAGGTCCTGAATTCAATTCCTAGGTCGGGTCAGTTTAAAGTTATTGGGTTTTTCTGTCAGAAAATTCTCATAAGCAGCCTGGAGTGTGGGAGTTGGAAGTGTAGACACTCCCGTACTTCGGAAAGCACGTAAAGCCGTTGGTTCTAGAATTGAGAGTGCACCTGTGTTTGGCGCACTTGTTGAGTACACTTGTGCACTATAATAGCTCCTGCACAGTTGGTTAAAATCTTTTGAGATTGGCCGCCGTGGCCGAAATCGGTCTTCAGCTATTATAATCTAAGCACAAGGAAACTTAAAAAAAAAAATCGAATATCATAAAATCAATATAAATTTAATTTTGGTTTTTGTCTGTAAATCTTAGTAGTTTTCCGATGTTAGGAAGTGTATTCAAGTTGAAGTGAAGTGTTCCACCTCTAAACCTTGGAAAGAAAAGAATAAAGAAGATACTTGCTTTTTACATATATCGCCCTAGCTATTTCGGATTTCTGGCTCAATTATGGCAATAGATAATAGTGCGTCTGCGTTTGCGCTTATTTGTTCACTTATTATCTTAAGATTGGCTGATGAGGCACAACATCAGTCGGGGGTACTTAGCATATCTATGAAAGAATGAAGATAGTGCTCAATAACGTGTATTTTAATTAATTTTAGTTTATTTGTTTATATAGTATCTTTAAAAGCCGAGATGGCCCAGTGGCTATAACGCGTGAATCTTAACCGATGATCGTGGGTTCAAACCCGGGCAGGCTCCAGTGAATTTTCAAGTGCTTAATTTGTGTTTATCATCATCTCGTGCTTGATGGTGAAGGAAAACATCGTGAGGAAACCTGCATTTATCAAATTTAACTCAAAATTCTGCCACATGTGAATTCCACCAATCCGCATTGGAGCAGAGTAGTGGAATAAGCTCCAAACCTTCTCCTCAAAAAAAAAGGAAAAGAGGCCTTAGCTCAGCAGTGGGACATTCACAGTTACTTTACTTTACTTTACAGTATATTTGGTTAAATACAGTGTTATATTAGTAGATTTATAACAAAATCTATACTACTATATAAACCCGAAGAGGTTGTTTGTTTGATCCGGCTCATCTCAGGAACTACTGGTTCGGATTATTATCGAAGAAGGTTCTAGACTGATTTTTATTCATTGTATTTTTATTAATTATTCGCGGGTGAAACCGCGGTGCACAGCTAAATTTTGAATGGAACAATACTTTAATGTACGACGTGATAGCAAAGTTATTAATTATGAACGAGATACCGTAAATAATTATGTTGACTTTATTGAATTCCAAATTCGATTAGAGTAGCTATATTCTGCTTTTTTTGAATAGTATTCATATCACTTTTTTATAGTAGACATCATTAACAATCCCAAAACCAAGAACTGGCTAGCAGTTGTGACAATATGGGCAGCCAGTTTCCAAAATAAATAATGAGATGAAAAGTAACTACTATATTTTACTTAATTATAATTGAGAAAGGAGACATTATATTTGTCAACACGAATATATAAATAACAAAGAAATAATCCTTTGTTTTAGCGTGTATACAACTTGTGTACAAATTGAATGCCGCCCACATATGCGAGTTGTAAATGAACACAGATTATTTAAACTGGATTTGCGTTACAAGCCCGGACTGAGCCTTCGAGTATAACAAGTTCTTTGTCATAGTGTAGTGTGTTGCCTATTCAAATACAAATTGTATTAGCAAACAGTGGCTTGGAAATTTTATACAAAAAACATGTGTGCAATTCACACGTGGTAGAAGTGAAACCTTCAAAAATGTTGGCTTCAACTGTATAGTGCTTCCTATCTCATTTCTCCCACGTTAAATCTTATGAATTTATGTGTCTGTCTCTTTTTACTGTCGCTTTTTCGTTTCATCGACTCAAATCACAACGATGCTAAAGAAGTTTTCACTTCAAATATTGTTTACATTTATCAGCTTTTTAATAATATAGGAAGGTGAACGTGCATTTGGGTCACCTGATGGTAAGTGGCTGCCACGCTGTCACACTAGCTCACTCAACCCTTGAAATCAGAACACGACACTTTTTTGGCAATAGAATATCTGATAAGTGGGTGGTACGTACCAATACAGGCTCTCACTGTAATTACAAGCAGGGAGACACTTATATACATGTTGTTACTTTAAGTATATCTGTCACTAAGAATTGTTTTGAAAATTTATATTATATATGTCGCAGCCAAGTAGTTTAATTAGCCGTTCAATCAACAGCCTAGCCTTTTTACTAAACAGCGCCGTTTAACTAGCGGCCTGAATCATATTCAGCCGTAGCGTTTGTTACATTTAATAAACTTGCTGGCTAATGCTTAGGCCATTCGTATGATAGGGTGTCCATGTGACAGAAATAATAATTTCCTATCATTGTAGTCTAATATAGTTTCGAAGCTAGGGGGGGTAAGTAAGGGGGCTAAATCTTCCCCCTATAAATAATTAACTTTGATCTGGGAGGATGAGAATATTCATCAAAACGATACTTACTCTGTCTTAGACTAGTGAACATGGGCCGATTCGGATCTGGCGTTGTGCTTTAGTAAATAGGCTAGGCTTTTGATTGAATGGCTAATTAAGGTAGTTGGCTGCGATATATACATATAATCAAGTGCTTGCTTTTAAACTATTATAAAATACTGCGTAATAGTGTCAAGATAAACATATAACATGATAGATAAAAAAAATAATTCACTATTTACGACCGAGTTTAACTTGAAAATAACTCGTGACACATATAACTTTCATGTAAAAGAGTAATATATGAGTAGTAGCTCTCTCTTAATGCTCTCTCAATATTCTGTTTCAATTATTTTTGAAACAGCATTTTTATTGGATTCTGTTTACGTCATTTTGCGTTATATTTTTGTCTTACAGTGGGGGCATATTTTATCGTTAATGATCTATTTTCCTCCTAAAAAAATATTTACTATATAGTTAGGGGACTCCTTCTTCCATACAACAGCGTTATAAAAAAATGGTTGTCTATAAAGTCGGTTTACGGACGATATTTTAACGTGACAACGTCACAACAAAACATTGATGAAATGACTGCAATCGAGTGAAAGAGATAGATGCGGCGCAAGCGTACAATCAGCGTAACGGGACAATGAGTCATCCTTTTTCGTGCATGCAGCCAGCGTTCATCGATTTATTAGACGTTGTCACGTCAAAAAACAAGCACGCTCATTTAAAACGCCGCCATCTTGTTAGTGCACGTAAAGGTAACGTAATTAATTCATTATTGGCGTTACTTATGATTTGTAATGTTTTCAAATGTGTTATTTGGATTTAGAGAGTACCTAAATGAGTGAGTAATTTACATCATTTGGTGTTCTATTTATGACTTGACCAATTCGAGGATCTTATAAGCTCAGTTTTCACTTCGGGATGCTAAATATATTATAATAAAGTTTATTCTGAGCTCAGACGTTCAGTGATAGTATTATATATGTATAGGATCAATATAATATGCTTTGAGGAAATTACCTTCAGAGTTAGGGCTCTACAGCCGGTCCGTTGTGATCTCACTAGCTCCTTGCATACGAAATCTGTAACAAAGGCATTATTTATTTACAACTGCATTATATGGTAACGAGAATGCATATTATGTACTTCCTGGAAAATTCATCAAATATTAAAAGGTATTATAAACAACGAAATATATTTAAATAAAGTGTATTTGAATTAAATTAAGTCATTTAAACTTCAACACCCGGCCTCTAAATTTTTTAAATTGTTCATAATTTCCCAATTATTATTTTCTATAAAGTCTATAAATGTGTACATTGAACACATTTATCAGAAAATTAATATGGGCGATTAAAACACAATAACAGAACACGAAAGAACTTTTTTATATTTGTCAGTCTGTATGTAGACGCTAAACTTTGAAACTACGGAACAGATTTAAATCAAATTCTCTATCAAATTGTCACTTTATCGCAATCGAATCGAAACGCAATCGTTTAACCGTTTTCCTATTCTACTAACGCGATAGACCGGAGGCCTTAGCCAAGTTGATATTCTACAATTGTAGACGCTAATAGAAAACTAAAAATTGTATGAGAATGACCACGTGACTTATCGTTGAGAGATGTCATTCTCATACGTCTGAGGCCCTAGCCAAGTTGACATTCTACAATTGTTGACGCTAATAGAAAACTAAAAATTGTATGAGAATGACCACGTGACTTATCGTTGAGAGATGTCATTCTCATACATCTGAGGCCCTAGCCAAGTTGACATTCTACAATTGTAAACGCTAATAGAAAACTAAAAATTGTATGAGAATGACCACGTGACTTGTCGTTGAGAGATGTCAACTCTCATCTCATCTCTCAACGACAAGTCACGTGGTCATTCTCATACAATTTTTAGTTTTCTATTAGCGTTTACGATTGTAGAATGTCATCTTGGCTAGGGCCTCAGTTTCGGTTCTGTCAAAGTCGGATTAGAATCGTGAACATATCGTAACCGTTATAAATAGAGCTGGCGTCCCTCACACACACAATACTCGACCATAAAGAGTTCAATTCAAGTCAGGATCGACAGCTTTACGTACTTAACAAGACTGTTAACACTTAAGATTGACTAACTCGACTCGGTGGTAGAATTTTGACAATCAATAAGCAAGTGTAGCACTTCTACATTGAATAAATATATTTGAATTTTCAATTTGAATTTGACGTGTTACTGAAAACATCTAAGATAAAGTTTAATTTGTACCCTTATAAACTGAAATGGTTTTGAAATGGCTTGTAAGTTTAAACCTGGTGGTACCACAGAATTGTCATGTGCTTAAATATATCGTCAGCAATGGTGAGAACATCGTCAGAAAACCACCAACCCGCATTGGAGCAGCGTGGTGGAATAAGGTTTCAGACCTCCATAGGCCTCAGCCGTGTACAATACTTTATTTTTATAAGCTCGCCTTTACCAATGAGTTCGGTGAACCAGAACCTAAGAGCCTATAATAATGGTACGCCTCTCATCAAAATCATCATCATCATCAATATCGACACTTAGAACTCGAACTTGAAGTTAGAACAGCAGTGCCATTTTGGTAGAACTAACTTCATTGTTCACCCGAGAAATATTGACAACCGACTTGGAGTGATATACTATTTTGATGTGTTTATTCATGAAATGTTATGATTATTGTGATCAATTTCGCATATCACTTTTAGACGTTTCACGACCGTTTTCTGCTGTTAATTTCGAGCTTGATCTTACGGTATAGTCCTACAGCAAACTAAGTATCATTCCATCGTCATTATACATTTATGAATTGTACTGAAGCGGAAAGTTTAATTGAGGTGAGTACGACAGCGACTCTTGACCTAAAAATTATCTTCATACACGTGTCTTAGCTCTGGAAAGATTAAATATTTCCTTTTTATACGTTTTAATTAATCTATCTTAAAAAGTAGAGGGTGTTCTTAATTTGTCTGTGTACATTTTTTACTTACCAAAATGAAATGTATGTTTGATTATTATTCTTTTGTTGACTTCAGTATATTTTTTAAACTTGTCGTATATCAATTTTATACTTTAGCCTTTATTTTGATACGTAAGATTCAGGGCAAACCGTAGATTTATTGAAGGTTTTTTTTAAGAAGGCGTACGAGCAAACGTTCCACTTGATGGTAAGTGGTCGCCGAGATGTACGAAATATATATAATACATATATATATATAACACATGTTACAAAAAAGAAAATATAAAAAAGCTAATTATATAATATTAAGTAAAAACGTTAATTACGTTACTAATTACATTTTCTACTAATTTAATTTTACTTGTCAGTTAATTAACAAAAAAATTCAGAGCGCTCTTCAAAAATCTCTTCTACAAATTTAACTTATTTTTTGCTACAAAACTGTTGAGAAGCGAGAATTGTGTAAATATTCAGGGTTAGATTCAATATAAATGTATCAGATGTCCAAGCTAACCCTGCCAACATTCAATACGAAGGAAAAGTTACATCCGCATTCGCCTCGGGGCCGAAGTGAACGATAAAGGGTAACCAATATATTCCTACCCCGTTTTCACGCTTAAGTTTACGTTACGAGGGACATTGTTAACCCAAGAATATTGTTATGGTCACTTGAAACGTTTTTCCTTTTGCTTTTTTAATAATACCACAAGCTTTGTGTGGAGACATGAAAGAGTTTGCTTTTTGACTATATTTGACTGAATATAAAGGCAATGTTGATTATAACATAATTGATGCGTATAGCTTAGGGCTCGGTGATGATGACATGTTGGGGGCTAACTTAGATTTCGAGCGTCAAGACGTCAGCGTAAGATTTTCGAGCTTCAGATGACGTCAGATAACTTGTTACCTTGTGTGAGTGCTCATAGCAGTTTTTTTTTATAGGATAGGTAGGCGGACGGGCATACGGGCCACCTGAGAAGTGGTCACCAACGCCAACAGACATTGGCATTGTCAGAGATGTTAACCATCGCTTACATCATCAATGCGTCACCAACCTTGGGATCTTAGTTGTTGTGATCCTTGTGTCTGTAGTTACCCTGGCTCATTCAAACTTCAAGCCAGAACACAACAATAATTAATATTGAAATTTTTTGGTGGTAGAATATTGAATAGTGAGTGTTGCCTACCCAGACGTTCTTACACTAAGTACCTATATCACTACTTAAACAATTCCATACCATACAAACAGCAATAAAAAAATATTATTCTTATACAAATTTATTATAAACTGACGCCATCCCCTATCAAAAGATAGTGTATATCCGAAAGATATATTGTC
Source organism: Nymphalis c-album (assembly GCA_963151315.1). Taxonomy (NCBI): domain Eukaryota; kingdom Metazoa; phylum Arthropoda; class Insecta; order Lepidoptera; family Nymphalidae; genus Nymphalis; species Nymphalis c-album. The sequence goes on along the minus strand of OY720602.1, from coordinate 1,018,958 downwards.
ATATAACTTCTGAACATCCAAGACAATACCGCAAGTCCAAAACTTGTATTGATGTAATGTTCACCGGGGTGTGAATGTGGGGTACGTTGTGAGTTTATTTTGGGGCGGCAACATTTCGATACGGAATGTAGTTTTCTGTCGGTTTGTTTATTTTAGTGAAATATATGATAGATATGCGAATGTCTACTTTGTAATTGTCATGTGTATCCAAGTGTAACATGTATTTAGTTCTCAAGTAAAGTAACAGCCTGTGAATGTCCCACTGCTGGGCTAAGGCCTCATCACCTCTTTATCGGGAAAAGGTTTGGAGCTTATTCCACCACGCTGCTCCAATGCGGGTTGGTGGAATACACATGTGACAGAATTTCAATGAAATTTGACGCATGCAGGTTTCCTCACGATGATTTACTTTTTTTTTTTTTTTTTTATTGCATAGGAAGGCGGACGAGCATATGGGCCACCTGATGGTAAGTGGTCACCAACGCCCATAGACATTGGCGTTGTAAGAGCTATTAACCATCTCTTACATCGCCAATGCGCCACCCACCTTGGGAACTAAGATGTTATGTCCCTTGTGCCTGTAATTACACTGGCTCACTCACCCTTCAAACCGGAACACAGCAATAACAAGTACTGCTGTTTTGCGGTAGAATATCTGATGAGTGGGTGGTACCTACCCAGACGAGCTTGCACAAAGCTCTACCACCAAGTAAACTTCACCGTCAAATACGAGATGAATAATTATAATCACAAATTAAGCACACGAAATTCAGTGGTGTTGGCCCGGGTTTGAATCCACGATCATCGGTTAAGATTCACGCGTTCTTACCACTGGCCCATCTCGGCTATTTTATTTTATTTGAAATGTCAACAAAATAATAACATAAAATGTCGGACATCGCTGTTCTAAAGATCGTTCATCATTCTCAAGATTTAACAAAATTTAAAAACGAAAAACAAACGGCTGCAATATTGCCGGGACACTGGTTTTAATAAGTAGCTTTATTTTGATCTAAATCGTTATTTTTGAACTGTTTTTCAAACTAACAGTCGATGTCGTAATCCTGTAGAAATCTACGTGTCAGGGGGTTGGGAACAACCATTGCACAAACAGCTGTAAAATATTCCGACTACGGCAAGGCCTATACAAACATTTATTAGGGGACACCTTACTTGCGCATCAGCTAGTCATGTAGTCATGTTTATACAAGAATTGTAATTGACTTGATCATGACACAAAAACTTCATAAGCTTAATCCCAAAATGAAGAATCAGGAACATGATATAACTTGAATATAATATTTGGAATTTATAATTCACAATTTATTCGGAATTTATAATTAAAATCACAATTATATTATAAAAATAGCACGACGATAGCGCGATTTAAAATACTACAAATGCTATCTGTTTGTGAATTTTGTGCGTGCGTAAAAAAAAAATGTGCGGTCAGGGGATCCCCGTCAGGAACAAAGTTCTGTGCGATATTTTTTCGACTCAAACCGTGTTTTAATGTAAATTTTTAATTGATTATATTAGTGATTTTTTGTCACACCGAAACGTACCTCAACTTCCTTTATTTACCTCTTAAATTCGAAAGCATTGCATTTTGTAGCATTTGGTAAGCACGATGTATGAACTCTATTTCGTTACTCACGTGACCTTGGGCCACTGCCATTTCAATCTGTAAGCCGCGTAAAAGAACTTCGTTCCAATAAATAAATAATAACAAAAATACATAATATTCTGGCATTAACATAAGTATAAATTTATATTCTTTCAAAGTTTAAATACGGTCCATACGAGTATGATCAAAGATTATTACGCTTGACTCCCCAATTTCATTCATCTTTTAAACCTGGACAATGACACCGAGATTTTTAAAATGAACTTTTTGCCGGTGTAATAGAGTCTAAAACTGAATGTAGGATTTTCTGCAGCTCTATCTTATATAACTAGGTTACGGTTAAAATAAACCAGAAAATAGCGAGAAAGTATATTTGTAAGTACATGAGATATTAACCGCTTAGATCCCATATTTGGAGGAACATTGATTGTGTGAATCCTTAATATTATTAATGCGAGAGTGAGTTGGTTTCTTAGTGACGCTTTCAGGTTTTAAATAATCGACTGATCATCATCCTCAAATTTTGCATACACGTCCGGGGTACATAAGGTAATATGTAATATGTATGCAATTCTCGCACCCTAACCCAGCCCCCCCCCCTTAAAACGCTGGTGACTGGTTGCTTATATTTCTTATGGTGGTAATGCGAAGAAAGTGACTATTTACTGTTAGGTGGGCCATTTATTTTGTTGAAAACAAAAGTAAAAACATTAAATATGGCAATTATTATATGTTGCCAACATGTTGATATAAAATTATGATATACCCAAAAATTCGGATTGCATAAATCATGGGTAATCTTTGTTTCATTTCATTGCCTGAATTTCATTTTGCGTGACTTGAATTTTTATTTAATTTAATCCCATATATTTCAATGGATATACATTATGCATCGGCCACACTTACGATGCTAATTACATTTCATGTTAGAATAAATTCTACCCATTGATTGCCTCCAATAATTGCAATATGATACAGGTCATACGTGGTTCAATGAATTCAACCACAAGCGACAATCAGCCATCGATTCGATCATTGATTCGCTGTTCAATGAAGTGAGTTCAATTTTGGACGTTTGAGGAATGATGGCTGAAGTTGTTTTGACGATCACCAATCAGATAGACATTGTAGAGTTACATTAAAGTTTTTAACATTTTTAAGCGTGTCTCCACGTCGACTTCCCTTTTTTTTAATAAGCTTCAAATAAAACAATAAAAAAAATTAAATTCCGTAATTTTTAGGAGTTTTCAGGACTGAGCTACTTTTCCCAAATCAGTTTTCGGTTGACATTTAACAAATAATTCAATTTCGCTTAATGGTTTTCGCTTAATGTTCCCAAGTTTGGTTTGGTTTCCCGATTGTTAACATCGCTTACAATGCCAATGTCTATGGGCGTTGGTGACCACTAATCATCAGGTAGCCCATATGCTCGTCCGCCTATCTATGCTATAAAAAAAAACTTCCAAATTGAATACGAAAGATCATGCAAAATTGCATGTATGTATTTTTCATCAGGCGTTCCGCGTTTTGGAAAAGTGCTCCCAAAAATAGTGTATTTGCGAAACAAATAGAATTCAGCCCGTAAACTTTTACGAGCACGATTTGAATAAATGATTCTGAATTAGATCTGGGAGCGGATCGCTCTATTGTTTCTGGTTTTATGGAAACGCTATGGGTAGGAATTCATACTCTATGATTGTTGACGGTTATTGTCTATGAAGATTTGAATTTTAGTTTGGATTGATCTCGTGGGTGGAATTTCCTGGTATCATTTGTAGAGGATTACAATCAGATAACAATTTATTCAAATTACACACTCTTGATTGGGTTACGAATTCTCTACCATAATGTGTTTTATAATGTTTTAATGACAACATATTGTAAAGTACGAACGAACCTATGTTGAAATGACTATGGTTGGTTGGACATATGGTATATTTTGATTTAAGTATATTTTTTGACGTGACGTCTAATAAATCGATGAACGCTGGCTGCATGCACGAAAAAGGGTGCGTCATTGTCCCGTTGCGCTCATTGTCCCGTTACGCTAATTGTACGCTTGCGCCGCGTCTATCTCTCTTTCACTCGATTGGCCTATGAGTGCAAATAAAAGTAAATTTATCAATTAAATCGTAGATTTCATTTCACTCCTTCTTTGTATCCATACAGAATAATGATAATTCAATAAAAATTATTCAATTGTATTCATAAAAGTATGCAGTCATTACATCAATGTTTTGTTATGACGTTGTCACGTTAAACTATCGTCCGTAAACCGACTTTACAGACAACCATTTTTTATATACTTATAGAAGTATCCGTGTATAGACCCATAATTCATTTAATATGCGTTGTTTGCTTTAAATGTTACATGAATTATAAAATTCAAAACAAATATTAAATATTTAAAATAGATATAATGACAACTTAAAAACAGTTGTTTTTGAGTATGTCTAGGAGTTAGACGTTCAAGCCCTTGGCACTCGAACAGCGGCTCGCGACTCGTTTTAATAAAATAAACCTAAGTGTGCCCGCACTCGTTCTGAAGAGTGAATATAAAAAGGGTTAATATCCTGCGTACATACTAAGCCCTTTTAGTAAGGCTTTAAAGATTTTGATCCACTTTGACCACGCTAAGAGGTTTAAGGAGGGTTGCGTTTGGATAAACTGTTCTGTACAGGCGTGTGTCAGCTTTAATTTCCTTGCTGACATTATTCACACACAATTACGTATTTCGGAGCAGCATGGTAGAATACGCTCTAAAAATTATTCTCAAGATAGGATGCTTTTGCGTCCTTCGGACACGGTGCGTCATGCACTGATCGAGTGTGTGCGTGGGGGCCTCAGCGTCATTCTCTCTCTCGTCGTCGAGTATGATAAACGCTATGATCTGTAGCGAGAGGTAGAAGAAGGCCGCGAAGAATTATTTGCATGCACCCAGCATGCGAATAATGCTGACCCGCTTGGTTGAAGAAGGCCAGAAATAATTCATCGGCACTATGCACACCTTCTTCTCCCGTCGTAAGTGTCACCTAGGTTTCTAGGGGTCTCCCCGAAAACCCCCTAGGATTTAAAGGCCGGCAATAGCGTCACAAGGGTGAATATCATATTTGTGTAATGTTAAACTAACTTTTTATTTTATTTTATCTGGATGCAATTACCATTTCCAATGCAGTTTATTTTTATTCTTATCATGAAAATAGTCTGTTAACCTCGAGGTTGTATATAAAAGGGCTTTTAATCTAAACCGCGGAACTCAATTTGTCCCATAAAATATTCTTTAGTGGATTTATTTAAGTGGACTTTTATGGTGCTCGAAGGGAGCGACGTCGACTTAATACGAAAAATGATTAGTAAATCCATACATTCTGATTTGTCGTTTGTAGAGCATGTAAGTAAGCGTAGCACCCGCCGACCTGGTTTACTAGTTTTACAAAAAAATCGAACAAAGTGTGCAAGAAAGGATATAACGTTTGAGGGAGTACAGCTTTATAACAAATTACCACCCACAATAAAAAATGTAAACTCAGTTAACGAGTTCAAGTATCGGCTCTCTCGCTATATCTTGAACAAATAATAATGAAATAAATAAGAAACATACTTGACATCGTTGACTGAGTACCCACTAATATGGCGACCTTTGTTATACTTAACTGCATGTATTGTTATTCTCATGTAAGTGACTTTCGTCTTTTTTGAGAATAAAGTTTATTTGAACCTACGTACGGTGATTAGCTACGATCATAATATTTCTGATAGCCCGAAATTTTGAGATTTAGATAAGGTTTAGCTTTTTAAGGAGCTCTTTACAAACGGGGTTAAAAAACGCATTTATTTATACACAAATAAATTATAACAGAATAATTTTACTTCTTCGAGCCGAGCGAAGCTCGATCGCTACTACATCAAATTAATAAAGAATTTCTTATAGATGAAATATTTTATTTTATGTATACTGGAACTGCAATCGTATCCATCTGGGCACATAATACCTACTACTATAACTAAGTAGTTCATATAGCGTATGTCATATTTATTTTATCTACTTTTCCGATGTAGAAGAAAAAAGTTCTTTGAACGGATTTGTAAATATATCGTTACTGCTTCGCTGGGGAATTGGGTTTGTGTGAAAAGAACCCGACAAAATACGGAATACTATTCCTGTGGTTAGAGTTGGTATTTATCAGTGTATTATGATTTATGTTAAACGCGATGACTTTATACACTATGGCAATAATATTTTCTATTTGTGAAGTACATTTTCAAATGATAATATTTGAATATAGATAATTCATTTTTATTATATTCGTAATTAAATTCGACTAGGTTGTAAGTTTAGTTAATCAAACGAAACTTGTTGGAAACACGGAGGGAAAACGAGCCCGGGAACGGCCCCAACCAGAAGGAGCGATCAAGTGAGAGGAGAAAGTGAGTGGGTGAGAGGAGAGAGTTTTGCTCGGTCGCCAGAGACGCGATGAACAGGCATGAAAAAAATTCAAGACCCAGTAGACACAACATGTGGATCTGAAACGGATAACTATCATAGAACAAATATCAAATTAACTCATAAACCTATTGAGGCATATGTTTTTACTTGGGAAACGTCTTTCCAGTACAGGTTAAAAGGGTAACAGATGAGCTCTTTTTACTTTACGATTGTTAAAGAGTTTCTCTCGTCTTCGTTGGTAATTGATTTTGAGGTCAAAGTAAAACTAAATTTCTGACGAGGGTCGCACACCGATATCAGTTTCAAAGTTCTCTTGATCTTAAGATTAGGCTGTTACTGTTCTCTGCTCTAAGGATTATGAGAAATATAAGTAATTCAACATTTGCGTGAGTTAGTTATAATAAACTTTGCCTATAATTAATTTTAAATCGTATGCTAAAATTTTAATAAGACATTAATATTGCAGAATAAATAATATTACAATTGTATTTTTGTATTGTCATTGTAATAATATTATAATCTAGTCATAAGTGACAAGCGTAATAGCACTCATCACTAGATCTCCTATTCTTGGCGCCTGATTGACTTGAAATTTGTCACAGTCCTTCCCCGACGATACTCTAAGACCGCTCACGACGTACACTAAGAATGGATTTTACGCAAATCCTATCCAAAAAAACATGTTTTCTTCTTATCTCCCCGAAGCCTTGACGATTAGCAACTTTAATTTATAACAATATACCGATACATATGTATATATATTAATATTTTTCTTGATTTAGATTCGTAAGGTTTTAGAGAAATAGGAGCAATTATTTTTAAGCATACTTAACAAGTAACTGAGCGTTAAGCACATTGCAAGGCCTAAGGGGTGAACCAACTATTAATTGCTAGACGGCTTGCGAACCTTAAGCTATTGAGATTTTAACTTTTTTTAATTAATATTGCTTGGGGCTGACATTTAATGACAGAATTGAATTTGTGTTTATTCCAAGACCAGTAGGATATTTTTTATGTATACAGTTTTTTTTTTTTAATTATCATAATTAGGTTGTGCACTAAAAAACACCATTTTTTCTTAGATATAGCTTTCCTTTTCGTTGGTCTAGTACACAATTGATGTGTAATGTTCATTGAAAAGATGTGGCCGTCACAGGATGTCCAAGAGGACGTTAAACATCATATTATACGCATCACGTACACACAAGGGAATAGAGGGTGGTAGAGGAGAGGGGGTATGGTGGCATAAGGGAGAACGACATTTGTCGTCACACGAGTCAATCTTACCTCAAAGACGCGCCAATAGACGTTTCAATTCATTTTCTATTGTATTATATACATATATATATGTAAAAAATATAAAGAAAACGTTCCTTAATTATTATTTATTATTTTACGATTGAATATTTTTCAACGTTTTTAGATACTGTTGTGATGACGTTGACATTGTCCAATAAATAATCATTTGAATCGTTTTGCATTTTATCTAAAAAAACTTCTATGGCGTGTTAAAGCATTGTGAATATGTTTTTCATATAAAAACTTTAAATAAAACACGATGAAATATTAAATGTACAACTATTTAGAACTGAATTGAAATAATATAATCGCTTGAAGCGAGGTATTGCGCTTGTTACATCTAGCCATCATTTTCGAGCGCCAGAGACAAAGGATTCCAACCGAGTGAAGAATTTTATGTTGAAACAATTGAGTTGAAACATATATTTTTAAAAGGGAGACAAATGCAGTTGGCTGAACGCCAAAACTTAGCCTTAAGGCTTTTTAATACGATTTAACGTTGGAAATATTAATATTTTACATCGAAATAAAACGGACTTTGTTCCTTTGTTATATTTTGTTCCGTTATAAATAAATTTATTTACCTATTTTTTATTATAACTTAATATAAAACGAAAAGCTGTCACGAAAGTTTTTCTTAAAAAAAAACGATAATGACAGTAAAAATCAAAATGGTATATTTTAATATTATTTTACTGTTGTTTCTATTTTAAAAGGCAAAGGCGTAATGCGTACTCAAAGTTTAATGTCTAATTAAATGGCTATCATCTGCAGATCCAAGAATAATAACACAGAGACATTAACAGAACAGAATCTTAAACGAAAATTGCTGGTACCATTCCGTTCAAAAATTAAATGGAAGTAATTTATTGGTTTCCACATGAAACGAATTTCATACGCCAATATACATATACACAATAATCCTTAGTTCTCCTCAGGAGAAATCTTTGTTCGGTGAGAGGTTTATTGATACTGAATAATATAAATAATATATGAAATCCTCAAACGAAACGAATATATAAACGGCACTCATTTAAAACCGATTAAGCTGGAACCCGTTTCAAATTTGAAATTCCGATCGGAATAGACAACAGGAATCGATTGCGGAAAACAGAACAAGATGGCCGCGATTGTAATGAAAAAAAAAAACAAAAGAGTCAATCCTGAACGTTCTAGCTATAAAAAGGATTTCACAATAGGGACAGAAAGGGAGCTCAGTAATCAGGGCTACGGGAAAAACAATGAAGACATTCGAAATGACAGCATGAGGTGGATTTATGGCTATTGGTCTTCCATTTATCGATTATATCATGATTTATACGTTTTCTTTGTTGTTTATTCTAGTGATGTATTACTAGTTATCGATTTTTTTGTTTATGAAATAATGTTGTATAGATTGGCATCAAAAATCGATTTTTATTTAAATAGTACTTATCAATACGAAAATATCATAAGCAAAGTTTGTCGTTGACAGTATAAATGGTGAGAATTTAATACCAAAATTCTGCAAACACCGCAAGAAATGGCTATTAATTTTATTTATAGAAGTTACGAGCCAACCACTCGAAAGTTTTCCTATATTTACCTGAGGAATAAATCTTAGTTTAGTGTTACACTTAATCTGTAAGAGCATTATACCACGATGAAACAAAGTTTGACAATCGATTTTTTTCAACTTTTCAACAGTAAATTAATAACGATTTATATTATATCACTAATGACGTCAGCTATTCTCGATTTAAATCTTGGATCTGATTAGATTAAAAACCTAAAAGTTATTAACCCAGAGATAGACTTAAAACACCCTTTGTCACATAAGCGAGAAGAGAGGACGTTGGAAAGAGAGCTTCATCTATTAAAAAGTGTCACTTCTATCACATTTTATTTAAATGTCAATTTAAAATTATAAACGTCGAAGTATAAATTAGTATTAAAAAATTATATTATTTTTTTATTTTAAATGATTTTAAGTTCCAGTGTCATAAAAACTGTCGTCTGTTTATTAAACGATCTTTAGGTCTTTGACATGCAATTTATGTTATCTGTTAAAGTATCTCACGCTCTCGGGTTTATGGGTTTTAGAAAAAAAAATGTGTGTGATGTTACTACATTGTTGCTACATATTTATAAGATAAATATATTTAATTTATGAAACTATGGTTGCATTTATTCTACTTCGTCTTTATTTATTGGTTTTATTCCATTATAAAATTATTTCTAGAACAATTCATTTAAGACCACATTTATTTTCATCATATTTTAGATGTATATTTTTCTTAGAACGCAATGCCTGCGTTCTTCTATAAGAAATTGCGATAATGAAATTTCAAGAATCTTATATTATGTTATATATCTTATTCACCTGTTACTATGTGAGAGTTAAATCATGCAACTGAATTTTAAACCAGGTCCAATCAACCAATTTAGCTGCAATTTTGATCATACAATTTGTGTTGGTGACAATACTGTGACGTATATTCTAAATTACCATAATTGGCAATTTCAATTTATTCTATTTCAGCTTTGATTTTACTGCTATCTGTAATTTATCTGTTTTAATATGTGTTTGGGAACCCACATCAATTATTTAAAAAAAAAATATTGACGTGACAACGTCTAATAAATCGATGAACGCTGGCTGCATGCACGAAAAAGGATGACCCGTCCCGTTACGCTCATTGTCCCGTTACGCTGATTGTACGCTTGCGCCGCACCTATCTGTTATGACGTTGTCACGTTAAGCTATCGCTATCGCACGCTAGCTATTTTTTAACATCAGAATTTCGATTCAAAGGGGAGTGGTGATAGATTTCTTGCTACCATTCCACGCGGTTATGGCTTGTACAATACCTATTTTAATTTTTATTTGTGTATATTTAAAGATTTAATGTAAATAGTTTCAATATGTTTATTTATATGCTTTAGTAAATGGCATTAATATAGGTTTTTATTAATTGTGTTATAAAATTTGATAACTGAATTTTAAGTTTTATTTTATTTATATTAGTTACATTAATTTGAGCGCAGTCTGTATTTCTAATATTGAAAATTTTCAGTAGCAGCCCGAAATCTGGAAGTTGGAAGTGTGTAACTCCCGTGCCACGGAAAACACGTAAAGCCGTTGGTCCTGCGCCTGAACTCTTTCCGGTCGTGTCGGATTGCCGTCTCATCGGATTATTAGAGCTAGGGAAAAGTGAGTGCACCTGTGTTTGCGCACACACTTGTGCACTATAATATCTCCTGCGCCGTTGGCTATTCTCTCTTGAGAGTGGCCTCCGTGGTCGAAATCGGTCAGGAGGACCATATATATTGCTTGTGAATGATTGCAATGCTGTATTTGTTATTCTTTTAATATGATTTTTTTAAATATTTAATGGCCGAATACTGAAACGTCATTCAAATATGAAGTGGGACTTAATTATTTGGAACGTCATTACTTTCAAAATTTAGTAAGTATGCGAAATTTGAGTTTTCGGCCGTTAGTCATGTATTATAATCTGTAACTGTAGCATAGTATATTATTAGCTACTGAATTTGATAATTTCAATGTTAAAAAAATTTGTTGTAGTTAAAAAAAATAAACGTAAAAACACAAACTAATGTACAATTACAGGAATTATGCCGATCGTAAAATACCATCTTTGGGTCATTACACAATGTATTGTATTAACATCATTCCTCGCGCCCAATAAGACTGGGTCAAGAATAACCTGCTCATAGTGTTTGCACTTTGAATCGTAAACAATAACGGTTCTTGTAACCAACCTAGTTCGGTATCACCTTCGTTATAATGTATTAATAATAAACTATGACACAGTTACGTTTGGTAGCATAACTTGGACTTGTGTCATAATCTTGGGGATGTTCTTATAAACGCATAAAATACCGAAAGGATTTTCATATGTATTGCACCAAAGGACGGGGTAAGTAAGACGGCTCAAGTGCAATAATAATGATTAATTAATATTAACTAATTACTATTATATTATTAATTTAATAGGTTTTGTGTACTGGTATTTATGATTGGAGAATATGAAAAGAAAACAAAGCCTGCCGACTTTATTTATATAATAGAGTGATATGTAGTCCGCTATAAACAATATATTAAGGTCCTCCTGGCCAATCTCAAGAGAGATTAGCCAAAATTATATTATGTAACGAGTATTGGATTGATAGAAGATTCCTTTATCCTTACAAAAGTGTTGTAAAAGGAAAGCTTAACTTGGTGGTTGAGCTTTTTGGAAGCTTGTCTGTGTAGGTAACTCACGCATCAGATATTCTGCCGCAAAACGGCAGTACTTGGTATTGTTGTGTTTCGGTTTGAAGGGTGAGTAGACCAGTGTAATTACAGACATAACATCTTAGTTTCCAAGGTTGGTGGCGCATTGGCGATGTAAGCGATGGTTAACATTTCTCACAATGCCATTGTATAAGGGCGTTGGTGACCAGGTAGCCCATATGCTCGCTCCCTTCTTATACAATAAAATAAAAAAGTAAAAGAAGCGCTAACCTTAAACCGCCATTTGTTTTGGACAGAGATTAATTTATTATTGGCGCGAATTAGAATTTGGTAGATGTGTCTAATTATTTTATTTAGATTTGATTTGAGATTAGAGTTATTGAGTCATATTTTAGGTATTTATGTCAATTTGTATGATTTAGTGTTTTATTTTTATTACTATCAAATCGAGGTTTCAATAAAGTCAGTTTCACTTCTGGGTGGTAAATTTTGTAGTACTCCGTACTTTTGGCCACGGCGGCCAATATAAAGAGAGATTACCCCACTGCGCAGGAGGACATTATCGTGACAGTAATCCGACACAACCGGAATGAGTTTACGTGCTCTTCGAGGCACGGGAGTGTATTTACACATCCAACTTCCAGACCCCAGACTGCTAATACTTACCCAGTAACTTGTTATACAGAATATGACGTTTCAAGATCCAGGATTCGAACTTGAGACCTGTACGTGTAGCCTTATAAAATAACCACTACACGAACGAAACAATTAATATTGATACCGCAATCATATGTAGTGAAGGTCGACTGCTTTATAAGCAAGCCATTAGCAATTAATGTTTTATTATTGGTCCGCCATTATTGTTCGCTATACCCACGAACATCATTATAAAGAGTGAAATAAAAAAAATTACATCAGTTCCGTACGTGGTACGTAATATAAAAAAAAAAAACAATTTGAAATGTAACTTTTTTTAAGCAATTTTAGGCGCGTTGAGAATTGTAAAATTTAAATGTCGAATGGAAATGACGTAAAACAACTATAAATAGTAAATGACGTAAGCGCTACTCACACAAAGGAAAAGGGAGTGACAGCGTCACGACGTTTGCCGTCACGACATACGAATCGGTATAATAGACGTTTCACGTCAAGAATTTTAGTTATTGAATGTTTTAATTTTCGAAGTGAAAACTTCTTTAGCGGCGTTGTGCACTTATTTGTGATGGGTAACAAAATGTTAAACTCGCATGAGGTCACGTGACCCTGATTGAAAATTCGTAAGACGGATTCTGAAGTGTTAAATTTTTAATGTAAAATAAATTGTCATGTTTGTGTACGATAGCGCAATAAATGAATATTGTATTTTATCACATAAATGATAGTACTTTTATACTGATAATTAAAACAATTCATGCAATTTTTTTCCCTAACCATTCCAAAATAACAAAAATGCACAACCGCCGGCACTCCCGGAGTGCAAACTTAATTGGTGGAAACTCTTTCCACTTTACTTGGTTGGAGGGTTTTGTGCAAGCCTGTTTGGTTAGCTACCACCCACTCAACACATACATATTCTATCGCCAAACAACAATATGAAGTATTATTGTGCTCCAGTTGAGAGGATGAGTGAGCAAGTGTAACAGGCATAAGGTACTTTAGATCTTAGTTTCCAAAGATGGTGGCACATTTGGGATGTAATGGTAATTTCTCACGGTTCCAATGTCTACGGGTGGTGTTGACCATTTATCATAAAGTGGCCAACCTGCCCGTCCGTCTATTTATAGCATATAAAGAGTTATCAAGGTTTCCGTAAATATATATTTGTAAAATGACGATTCGTTAAAACCTACTTGAATAAAATAGATTTTTATTTGATTTGTTAGTAAATTTATTGTGCGAATCTGGTGATTCAAATGTTCTTATGAGAATATTTGAATAAAGAATATTTTGATTATTATTATTTTTATTTTGTTTACAAAAACAAAAACGCTTGGGTTATGCTCACAATTAATTCAATGTGACTCCCTGTGAGTTCAATGAACCGAATGAGATCCGAATTGGATGTAAACAATCGGTTTTGACCTTTGAATATAACTAGTTTGACTAGAACGGTCAAAGAACTGCGTATTGATTGGATTCTGCATAATAAAATATGCAAATTTGCAACACTAAAATAAAATACTGGACTAGCTATCCTCTCACGGTAAAAAATGAAATAAATTTAGTGTATTTTTATTTGAACTTTGCGGGTGTATAAGCGCCGATGGCTCAGTGTATAAACCACGTGATTGTGATTCAAACCCGCTTTATGACCACCGAATTCTCATATACTTAATTTGTTTCTATAATTTATCTCGTGTGATATCCTACACCGCCAAGGTGAAGGATTAATTCGATATACGAATTAAAATTGGTTATATTATAATACTAAATATAAGGCATACTGAAATAAGTGATGCTTCAGTGCGTACGAATTCACAAATTGAATGTGCATATTAATTCGAAAAAAAATCTATTTAACGTCATACATGCATGAAATAGATAGACGAACATAAAATACTTTATTTTTATTTTTTATTGTATAGGTAGGCGGACGAGCATATGGGCCAGCTGATGGTAAGTGGTGATCTACACCCATAGACAATGGCATTGTAAGAAATATTAGCCATAACTTACATCGCCAATGCGCCACCAACCTTTGGAACTATGATTTTGCGTCCTTGTACCTGTAATTACACTGGCTCACTCACCCCACAAACCGGAACAATACAAAATACTGCTGTTTCATGGTAGAATATCTGATGAGGGGGTGGTACCTAACAAAACGAGCTTGCACATAGCTCTACAACCGAGTATAAAGAAAACAAAAAAATGCCAGATCAAGGTATGTTAAGTTGGAATCACGTTTGGTGAGAAATAAAAATATATGAAGTTATAAATGCTGTCGCAGAATGAATGTCATAGAATGCAGTAAGCTTCACGCCCGGGAGGTCAGGGTTAAGAGACGACTCATAATGTTGAGTGTGAACAAACATACCTGCCTGTATTTTTTTATATTTATTTGATAATTTGGCATACTGACTAAGACATATTAAAACAATATGATATCGTCTGATTATAGATGAAATGTTATGGAATCAAATAATATTTGAAATGACATATTCCCTTGGTGGTATGACATTGTGTCCGTCTGGGTACGTACCACCCTATCATTTATCCTACCGTTAAACAGCAGTATTTCTGGTGTATTTATACGAGGATAATCACCGAGCCAATCCACTAAGCCAATCAAATCTTGGAATACAATCGAGACAGTCCCCTACATTGGCTCGTCTTGTATATCTTGAATAAAAAAGAAGAAATTTCCGTACCTAGGTATGTATAAATTAAATTGCATTTTTCATTCAACTGGTTAAATGTTTTGGCCTGGTGGATTAGGTCGGCTGTAGCCTGGTGTAAAAGCAGCGTTTGTATTGTTGCGTTCCGGTTTGAATGGTATGCAAGTGTACATGCATATGGGCCGTAACATTTTAGAACATCTCAAGATTGGTTGGCAACTGGCGATTTAAGGGATTATATTTCTTACATTATGGGGTATATGGGTTGTGATGACTAATTACCATCATGTGGTCCGTAAGCCAGTCTTCTCACTCAATACTTACTAACTTAACTTATATAAAAAATCAATCAACTTTTTCTTTATTTAAATCAGAAAGGGACATATATATTTTGGTGTTGTTATAGCTTATGGATTTTGCTGTTATTGTTAGCCATCGTTATATAATCTGTGATTAAGCTTGCTTACTCACCTTAAATCCGGAAACCACCAACACAAAGCTCCATCGCTTGAGATTTGAATAATTGACAATAATCACGACTCATAGGCGTGCTAGTGATGTATTACATTACTTAATTATGATATAACGATATGCTGTTAATAGACAAACGAAGTGCGAACCACCATTAAATTTTCATGAGCATAATTCGGCGGTGAATAAAAATATCGTAAAAAAACCTGCCTGGACTTATCATAATGTAACGATGTTAAAGTATATTTGTACTATATTATATTGTAGTGTAGTGGGCTCTGCATATTATATACATAATATATACATACGTCTTAATATCTCGCATTCAGCATTTGAACGAATTTCATAGCTTTGTGGGTCACTGAGCATTTCTTTTCAATTTCTTTGCACGAACCTTTTAATTAAAAACCTAGTATAAAAGTGCATTCGTGAAGGCTTTTTTATGGATTATATCGAGAGTCAAAAAGAATTTGAGTTCTATGCGAATGGAATACGGTCTGTTTTTAAATGTATGAATTTTTCACACCTCAGACTAGTGGTGTAATGGATTCGTTTTATTGTTGGAATTCATTCGATAGCATTTCCGAAGAGAGCTCCTAAATTTAGGAAGTTTATAGATATAATTAAAACTCTGCAGTAACGTCAATATCCGTGTGAGATTCATCGACTACAGTTTATTTAAACAGGTAGACCTTTCCTAAGTTGCACCAGCTTCTACTTATTCACTTGGTGGTAGAGCTTTGTGCAAGCTCGTCTGGGTAGGCATCACCCACACATCAGATATTCTACCGCAAAACCGCAGTACTTGGTATTGTTGTGTTCCGGTTTGAAGGGTGAGTGAGCCAGTGTAATTACAGGCATAAGGGAAGGGACATAATATCTTAATTCCCAAGGTTGGTGGAGCATTGGCGATGTAAGCTATGGTTAATATTTCTTACATTGCCAATGTCGATGGGCGTTGGTGAACACTTACCATCAGGTGGCCCATATGCTCGTCCTACCTATGCTATAAAAAAATCTCTCTTCGCAGAAGGCGGGAAGCCCAACACTTCCAGTGTTGGGCTGACAGTTGGGACAGTTGGGCCACAGACTGTTATTGTTTTGGCAGGTATAATTAGTATTAATATTCTATCAGTCAGTTAGTTTTATTAAAAAATATGACTGTGATGTAATCCTCGTGCGTTGCGCGTCGTTGAAATAGCATTATGCGTTACGGAAGCATTTACAAAATTTTTTTTCATGCTAGCTTGATGAACATCGAATTTCCGTATTGAAATGTGTTGAAATATTTTTTATTTCAATTTGTATATAATTACATAGTTTTTTTTCAAGTTCATATTCATTTTAGTCTTATGTGTATTTAAAGTAACTATGTAAGTTGAAAGAAAAGACGTACTGATTTATGATATATGGTATTTTATTGAATATCTTTTGACAATTTCTAACTTGTCATAATACTTATATTTTTAAATATATTAGCAATATATGTATTATTCATATGTGGCATATTTTTTTCACATAATTATTTCTATATTTTATACAATTCTTCGAATTTAACCTTCCCCAAGTTTTCGAACTGGTCATGGAATTTGGCATACATATTGTCAGGGGTACTGAAAAGTACACTACACCACGTTACTGATAATAATAGGACATTGAGCTTGTTTTACTAGACAAGCTCCAGCACTAGGGTAAGTACCAGCCACTCGTTAGATACTCTACCGCAAAACACCAGTACTTGGTATTGTTGAGTTCCGGGTTGAAGGATGAGTGAGCCAGTACACACAAGGGAAGTAACATCTTAGTTCCCCTTAGTTGGTGACGAAATGGCGATGTAAGGAATTGTTAATATTTCTTACAATTTCAATGTCTATGGGCGTTGTTGACTTATCATCAGGTGGCTCGTATGCTAGTCGGCCTACGTATTCTATAAAAAAAAAACAAAAGTACCTTTCGTGAAATTCTAACAAGTATAATTAAACAAAAGAAAATTGTCTCACAAACGAAAACGAAGTTGCAAAAATATTTACAGAGTTCGAAAAAAAAAGACATTCATAAACTGTATTACAGAGAAAATTAAACGATATAATACAATCGAAAAAGTTTCGGTCAAGTAAGTCTTTTTCTAATTGGATGGGAGTTTTGTAAAGAAGACATATTTTTTTTAAATGAATAATATTTACTTAATATGAGTATAGTAATTGAATATATATCGTAGATATAAGCTGTGGACATTTTCCAGCTGAGATGATGATGATGATCGTTGACAGTGATCAGTTATACTTATGTATATTCTACGTTTGAATATTTATATTAATAACATTTTAGAAATAAATATTTGTGATAAATACATATTGGTAACATACAGTTTGTGACGGGAAATTGTTTTGAAATTTAATGCTTTTTTTATTTTTTTTATTTTATAGGTAAGTGGACGACCATGTGGGCCACCTGAGTGGTCACCAACGCCCATAGACAATGGCATAAGAAATGTTAACCATCGCTTACATTGCCAATCTGCCACCAACCTTGGGAACTAAGATGTTATGTCCCTTGTGTTTATAGAGCATATTTATTTACAAATCAAATTTATATTTATACTCATAAATGAGCACACTTTTGTATAACACCTTAATTAAAACGTTTCGAAGAAACTTTTAGTATATAATATTATGTTCAACATGTACATTTTTAAGGAGTTTACATAACAAGGAGTTTAGTTCACCTCGTTGTTTGAATAAAGTTTCGGTTGGAACCGCAGCTGCCTTTGTCCGAAACTCGACATGCCCGTGACAGTTTGACAGACAGACGGACAGACGGAACAACACAACGAAACCTTCGACTGGGAAGTGCCAAAGGCGCGGACACATTACGCAACATAATATCTATAATATCTATATTATTGCAAGAAATATTTATATATATTTTAGATAGAGAGAATTAAATTTTTGTAATCACCTAAAAATAGTCAGTACATTACGAGCATATTGAAATATAGATCATATCGTCATGGATAATCGACAAGAAGCTCTGTTCTTTGATACTAATTTTCAATAATCATAACTTAATCATAATTATATACAAATATGTATGTATATATACATAATAATACGTATGAAAATCAGCATAATCTTTTTTGGAGAGATTACAAATATGATTTGTTTAAGTTATGAATATACTATTCCAAAATTATATCTTGTCATGTTTATACGCTAAACATACTCTAACCAACAGTTGGCCCGTTCGCCAGTCTCTACATTTTTTTAAATATAAAAGAAAACAAAACACGCTGAACAAAACCTCGAATAAACTTTAACAATTTATTATTCATTAAAACTAAAGCGCTTTTAACGCTTCAATTCGCATCTGAATAAAATAGATAAACTCCATAACGCAGAGATGGTATTGTCTTGGAGAAAGAAACTTCGGTCTTAATAGTTTAAACGGTCTCGTTAATTTCTACAGCGGCTTTGTAATTGCTCTGGAGATACAGATGGATTAAGAACAAGCGGTTTTACGAGAGCCATTTATTATTACATGTTATAAAACAGCTGTTTTAAGCGCTGAATGTGTAATTATTTTGTAATTAAACTCATTTGTATAATGAGTAGAATTTCAAGGGTTTTAAGTGGTATAAAGAAAATTGCTAATCTTTTATTTGATTTTGTATAATCGAAAAAAAAAGTATTGAATGGTTGATTTTGATCAAAAACTATTTCATTTCCACGAAATTATTATTAAATTATTAATTAAAGCCGAGATGGCCTAGTGGTAAGACTGCGTGAATCTTAACCGATGATCGTGGGTTCAAACCCGGGCAAGCACCGCTGAATTTCATATGCTTAATTTGTGATTATAATTCATCTTGTGCTTGACGGTGAAGGAAAACATCGTAAGGAAACCTGCATGTGTCGTTCTTATATACGTATATAAGTTATTCAAATTTAATGCATCTTTTAAGTTTTTACTGCTTCGATGGGCAAATGAATTGTAAGGTCGCAGTTCTCTTGGTTCTGTGTTAAATCAGACCACTAAAAATTAATTTGGTTCTTTCATCGACAAATTCACAGTAGACAGCGGACTTGAATCTAGAATTTGACAGCGTTTACATTCACGTGAATCGAGGAAGAGAACTCGCAGTTCGGCAGAGTAATCTTAATTGTGTTCTTTCGAATAAGCCGTCGTTTACAAACAATAATATGTCATAAACAGTTCTAGTTCTTCGTTTAGTCCTCGGCTCTTTAACACTCATACTTATATAATATTTATAGAAAATATATGTCGATACTACCCTATTGTTGTGGGAAAGAGAGCGTACTATTATAATATTCTTATTTGTAATGTGAACAAAATAAATAGCAGGAAAAGCAGGTACATTTTAATATAAATAAATTTAAAAATAATAAGAGCTGGCCACTAAGAGACGAGTTAGACCCTTTTGCGGTAGAAGCGTTTTTACATTTTAAATATAGAACGTTGCAATCAAATTTGACCTTGGAATGATACTCGCATCGCGCCTCAAAAACATATATTATGTATATATTTTTTATAATTAAGCATATTATTTTTATCATACCATAAGCATATTTAATGCTTCAATTATTTTATTTTAAAATTTGAATTTCAACTGAAATATATTTCAATCAATTCTGTTTACATTCTTTGACGATAATATTCTAAGTATTTATCGATCGAAAAAAAAACATAACCTTAGTTATGCCTTTAGGAGACCTGCTTATGCCTTTAGATATATGTCCTTACAAAACATTACTATTTAAAAAAAAGTATGTCATATAGCACATGAGATAATTTGTATCCGTATAAGAAAAAAGTATTTAATGTCAAGTCCGCTGGCTGCTTTGAATACCCATGAGTTGTCTTTATAAATGCAAAATATTGTATATATTATCTGTGTATTTCATTGGCAATAAAAAGGACAAACTAGTATACATAAATAACGACAATAATGCGAAATATTTTTCATCTATAAAATGGTCTAACCGTCATCGTTTTAATAAAAACTTAAATCTCAGAGCTCGAATAATGTCAAGTTCGTTTAAAACAAACTGTACGTATGAGTCGCCATATTGATTATTTAATCTGTGTCGTAAAAGGCATTGGCGGGAACAGTGACATATTATTTTACATAACTAACGTCTATTCTGAGCGAACTAAAGTGGAAATATTTGTAACCTTATACTATGTGCAAATAAATGAACTTTACATACTGTTTTTAAACAACAGATAAAAATAATAAATACATAGGTATAATATTTTTTATTATTTGTTTATTTTATATATATAATACTCTTTATTGCACTGAGAGATTTTACATGGTAATTTTACACATGAAATAATTGTTTACAATGGCGGGCTTATTTCTAAAAGAAATTTCTTCCAGCCAACCCACAGCTGTAAGAGATAGTGTTATGTAGCAGGTAAAATAGTGCAACATTAGATACTCTTAATAATTTTATATATAATTTTAATATAATATAATATATATAATATAAAATAATTTTAATGTAATATGTATTACGTTTACATAAATATCTATAATATAATAAATACATACATACTAAATTATTATACTACATCTAAATACACAAATATTATAAATATATCTACAGTAAAAATAAAAAAATAAAATAAAATAAAGGATAATAGTAAATTTGTCAAATTTATGAAAGTAGTGAGAGAAAGTGCTCTTTTACTCTTTTTTTAAAGAGGTTGGTGTTTGGACTCTTTTGGATATGTTTTGGGAGACTGTTCCAGAGATTTGCTGCACGTACCGTGAAGGAGTTAAGCAGAAACTTTGTATTACCTCTAGGCACTTCTAACTCTGAAGTAATACAGGAACGTCTGGAACGTGTTGGAGGAGGAAGAGGGTTGAAACGGGAGCGAAGGTAAGCAGGAGAATTTGGATCATTAAGAATATTAAAAAGGACTGAAAGGATGTGCATATCACGGCGAAGGCGGATAGGGAGCCATTTAAGTTGATTACGAAATGCAGATATATGGTCATATTTACGAAGGCCGTAAATGAACCGAATAGCCAGGTTTTGAAGACGCTCTAATTTATTAAGTAGCTCCTCAGTCACATCCAAATAGCACACATCAGCGTAGTCGAGGATTGGTAGAAGAAGAGATTGCGCTAGCATAATTTTTGTGCTGAAAGGGAGAAGGTATTGGAGACGTTTAAGAGAGTGGTAAGTGTAGTGTATCCGCTTGCTAACATCATTGACTTGGGCTACCCAGGACATATTGCAGTCAATAATAAGACCCAAATTCCTTACTGAATCGCAGTAAGAAATTGGAATCCCATCATAAAGTAATTTGGGGACTAGCCCCCAGTCTAGCTTGCTTCTAAGCCTGCTACTGCCAACGATTATAGCTTGTGATTTTTTGGGATTCACAAGAAGACCAAAAGATATAGCCCACGACTGAATAGCAGACAGGTCCATATTCAATAAATCAACAGCCCTGGGCAGCTCAGCCAAACTAAAATGTCGATAAATCTGTAGATCATCTGCATACAGATGGAAGGGAGAAGTAATAAATCGGGATATGTTATTAATAAAAACAGAAAACAGTAATGGTGAAAGTACGCCGCCTTGAGGGACACCAGCCGTGAGCTCTAACCAGTCTGACGAGGAATCGTCGGTTTTTACACATTGCTGGCGTCCGTAGAGGTATGAATGAAACCAGTTAATAACAAGAGGAGAGACGTTGACTGCACGAAGAGTACCAAGAAGTATGTCAAAGTCAACGGAGTTGAAGGCGCTGCTAAAATCCAACAGAGCAATTGCAGTGAGCTTGGTGTTATCCATAGCCCACCGCACATCCTCCGTTATCTTCAGCAAGGCACCAACAGTGCTGTGGGATGGACGAAAGCCAGATTGGAAAGGACATAACAGGTTGTAAGTTATAAGAAAGGAATAAAGTTGTTCGTGTACAATGGACTCAATTACCTTAGAGAGGATAGGGAGGATAGATATAGGACGATATTGGGACATAGAAGTAGGATTGCTGGTTTTGGGAAGAGGTATAACGATAGCCTTCTTCCAGAGTGTTGGGAAGACACTGCATGAAAGTGAGTAATTTATTATGTGGGTGATCACTGGTGCAATGTCATCCAACACTGGTAGAATCATATTAAGGCTGAGGCTATCGCTACCAATGGCTTTGGTGGAAATAGAACGGACACACTTCTTGATAACATCTTCAGAAACCAACTGAAAAAAGAAAGAGGGACAGTTTGGTGGTTCAAGAGAAGATAAATAAGAAAGAGTATCTGATTTCGTTATAGGATCTATAGTAGTGGGAGGGCTAGTGAAGAAAGAATTTAGTGCTTTAAGGTCAACGGAACTGTGGCAGGCTACAGGAGTTTTGCCCACACCCATTGACCTTAAGAAACTCCAAACTTGGGTTTGACAGAGATTTTTGATTGTTGAGTGAATGTAGCGACGTTTTGCGTCCCTACACATTCTGTTGCAGATGTTACGTAGTCTTTTGTATGCTACAAAATTTACCTCAGATGTATACTTTTTATATCGACTCTTGGCTTTATCGCGTTTTGCCATGGTGCTTCTGATTACTGGTGTTAACCAGGGAGCTGGTGCATGCTTCATCCGCACTGGTCGTGCAGGAGCATGGATGTCATATATACGAATCAGTTCAGTAGTTAGATCGTTAACCATGGCATCAATGTTATTCGAAGATAGTAGTGACGACCAGTCGATATTTCTTACGTCCTCTCTCAAACGTTCAAGGTTAATATGCTTGAAATCGCGCTGAATAGATACTTTGCCTCTAACCTTAGGGGGGCGCACTTTATAAGTAAGAAAAATTAAGTCATGATAGGAAAAGGGAGCAGTCATTTGACCGTGAGAGATAACAAAATGAGGGTTAGAGACAAACATCAAATCAATCAATGAAGGCTTACAGCCAGGAAAGTAATGAGTGGGCGAAGACATTGAAAGTAAATGTAAATTAAAAGAAGACAGCAATGCATTCAGTTTCTGTGCTCGTGAATCGTCTTTCAATATACACGTGTTCAGATCGCCCATGCATATTACGTGATCAAAATTCGGTAAAAGATTAGCTAAAATGTTTTCAAGGTCATTAAAATAATTAATTTTATCACTAGGGTTGTAAAGAACACCAAGTAGAATTTTTTTATGATGTATCTCAATACTTAAAAAAAGATATTCTATAGAGTCTACAGAATGTGGTGGGGAGCAGAGAGTAATGTTGGCCGAAATGTCTCCGCGCAAATAAATACCCACTCCACCTCCACCACGCCCAACGCGGTCGTGGCGAAACAGTTGGTAGCCGGGTAGAGAACAAGAAATAGACGGTAGGGAGGGTTTTAGCCATGTTTCAGAAACTAGAATGCAATCGACTACACTAGTGTCAAAGGATGTGAGAAAATCAGAATGGTGAGCTGGTAGACTCTGCGCGTTGACATGCACCAGTGAAAGGAGGTTCTTATTTGGGAGGAATACTTTCTGGAGTTTTGCCTCCAGAAGTTCAGTATCAGATAGTGAGTCATTGTTACTGCTTAAGGCACTTTCATAATCATCTGACGTACAAGAAAAATAATCATCTTCAAAGTTCATCAAAGTAGAAATAAATAGAAAGAAAATAAATAAATATATATAAATATGTATATATATATATAACACTATAAAAACAGTATAAATATCTAATTATGGTATAGACTAGAAATACAAAAAACTAAATAACTATTTACCAATAACAACACTATTCCTATGTATAAGTTGACTGCAAGACAAACATAGGTATGAATTTTATCAATAACGTAATTAACGGAAAAAATGATAAGAGGAAAAAAAAAAAAAATAATAATAATAATAATAACAAGCTAAGTTAAAATAAAAGTTAAATCAAAAATTAAAAAGCGGTTAATGCAATAACCAAACGCAAAGCTCACAGATAGTAGACGACGTCAAATAGACAGCTGACAGTTGACAGTGACATAATCAAATATTGTCGTCAATCATATGTTTTATTTTTATCGAGAATACCTTAATATACTAAAAAGTTAGTGCAATTTAAAAAGATAACGTTTAACTGTTTGAAATTAAGATAAATGAAGTGAACAAAGAGACTTCAGTGTACCCTCAATTACAATATAAAATATTTAAAAAGTTAAAACATGACGAAAATAATTATGATAACAATAACAAACTTAAGAAGTTAACAAATATGTTTTAACACTATGGAGCTGTCGTGTTTTTGGGATACTTAGCTATCAGCTGCTTTAGTTCATCTTGAGACACGACCTTAACACGGGATTTGTCCGGCAGAACAATAATTATGATGCCATCTGCAGACCAACATCTTCGAATCCCGAAATGATTTCGAGCCGCAACAAAAGCTTCCTGTCGGGACTTTGTTAAGAATTCCGTTACTTTAATTGATGAACCTTTCAACGATGTTTTAGCCCTCCAGACATTTGAGCGAAGTTGCATAGTTGTGAAGCGCACTAAAATAGGCCGAGCCGAGTTCTTTTAAATATTATTTTAATTCTGAGATCTTAATAAATTTAATTAAACAAAATATCACATTTACATTGTTTCGGTGATAGTTATTCCGGATTAATGGGCAGGAAATATATTTATTTCGTAGTCACAAATACACATTACGTATGATAACAAAATATATATTTATTACTTATATTGATTTAAGTACATAAATAAGTACTTTTAAGATATATACATACATACATAATAAATGCATATATAATTAAATACTAAATATAAAAAAGGTACTAAGTATATTTATTGCATCATAAGTAAAAGAGTTCTACAAATGAATAGCTCAGCTTTGTTTCAAAATTTTTAGTAGGAATTTGGTACTACTACAGTTTCTTGCTATTGAAATGAACATTTTAGTAAAGAATACTAATTCTTATCAGCAGTTCTCACTATTTACAATCATACTATAAGGTAAATTTACATGTGACCAACCGTTAAAGAAGTGTAATATTAATTTAGTATAAATAGCTTTAATTTTATAAATGAAAAAGAAATTAAATTGACAAAATTATTAGTAATGTATTCATTTTTTATTAGCAGATTAATAAATTGAGAAAAACATAGGATAACAGTCGCCCTGGAACACCAGCAGTTACAGAGATTCGGTGAAATTAAAATCTAAATTAAGACCTCCTAAGATAGTAAAAATTAGTGAAACTTTCTATTTCTAATAGCATGTAATAAGTAATTTTAATAAGATCAGTAGTCACTCTATCACTTGATATGAAAAACCTAACCTAAATTGTGTCAAGTTCGTTTGTTCAGTCTTTTTAAACTACGAAGTAGCCATTTAAGATTCTAAAGATGTTCTATTTTATCTGTGTCATTGAAGGCATTGGCGGGAACAATGACATGACATATGTGTGACAGATTGACAATGGCGCAAGGTCGCTGCGGCTTGTCTAATTATAAGCTAACAATTGGCCGAACATCTGTTGTTTATTTTTCTGTTAGTGTTCTATTTAAGCTAGCATTATTTTTGCCATTGAAATAAATTAACATAAATTAGCATTTATTGTTATATATTTATGATATAAAATATGTTTTTTTTGTGTTCCTATTGGCTATTGGAAACCTTGTTCGATCAATGAAGACGCGGTCAATTGTACACTTGCACTGTACCGATTGGAAAAGAGAACGGAACGCATCATCGTTGATTGAAATGTCTAATGTAAATACTCGCTTGAGTATTGTATAGAATTAAAGGGTATAAATAAAAATCTTAAAATATATTGGAACATCATAAAAGTATTATGACACTATTACTCCGCAATAATAAAGACTTCCATGAGATTTTCGCGCAGCGTTTATTTAATCTGTAATTTCCTAATAAATTTAAAAAAAAATTACTCACAATGGTTTTAAATTGAGGAACACCAAGGTATATCTGAAACAAATATAAATATATTAATCTTTAATTAAATTATAATTAAGTTGTATAGAATAAAAGTATAACGTAAACATAAAAAAAGATGATTCCAAAATCAAAAATCTCCTTATTCATGTAGTTCTTTTACAAATACTATTGTATTGTTTTAAAAAAAATCAAAATTTTCTATCTGTCCGAAATGCAGATTCAACGGGGAATACCCGATAAGAAACACAGGAAATACTCTTTTTTGACAAATCAATTGTATACCCATATATGTTAACATACAATACTAATTATTTATTATCACATCACTCAATAAGTGTGCAATCCTTCTATATTGTATATGAGTTTGCCCTTTGTCACTAATAAAATTGAAACCTGGCAACATTGCCTCATAATTATTTAAACATTTCTGTTATTAGATACTTTTGTTATGTAGACATTTAAAAAATAAACTATTTTGTTATTAACGCATTATTAAATTCTAATAGGTACGTATAATCTAATTAAACAAAACACAATCATGTCTACAGCTGTAGGTTAATCCACATTTGTTTTGTTACCAATACACAACAAACGGAATTCCGTAACAAAAACACACATAAACACACTTACTTATAAGCGTTAGTTCAAATTAGGCTATATGTTTACAGTACACATAGTATAGCATCGCGGTAAAAACAAAAGAATTCAATGTAGTAACAATATTAAGCTTGAAATATTTCGCATGCCTGTTGGTTCTTGATTTATTTGTGTTCAAGTAGCTTTTCAACGATTTCACTCGCTTTTTTTTGAATTATACATATGTACATTAGTAATGGATGCAAAACATCGTTTATCATTGGATCCTCATTGAATATCGAAATATCTTGAAAACAGTTATTAGTGTATATCATATTTAGTAAAAATATATCTTCGTTAATTTTAACTTTGTATAACTTTTGTGTACTGAATCGATTGTGAAGAAATAATAATTATCTCTTTACTAATTGTTGGACACCAAATCAAGTAATCTTCCGAGATTCTTTTGAGATTATTTAAAAAGGCCGTCTTTTGTTATAGGGAAACCTTACAATGTTGAACGATACGAGTTTTGTGCTACATTTAATACAATAGCATAAAGGCTATGGCTTCTATAACTAAGTAGCTAATTTCCTATGCAGAATACAATTTGATGTTTTTATTCGAAGGCTGTGTTTATAGCTCTGAATAGCGCCTTAAATCATACGTAATGTGAACGGTCAGCTTTATCACAAGCTAATCAATATTGTGGGTACCATGAGGTAGCGCTAATGAATAGCGATCAGATTGCGTCAGTGCACGTGTGTGGTATCAATAACTTAAGTGTACTTAGTAAGTCACTTCAATATACCAGCCTCTAACTTGAGTAACATTTAAATTGAAGTTTGGACTATATATGTATTATTGAATAATATTAAAACATGGCATTTTTTTATAGAATAAGAAGGTGGACAGGCAGTGTAATTACAGGCACAAGGGACATAATATCTTAGTTCCCAAGGTTGGTGGCGCATTGGCGATTAAAGCAATGATTAACATCTCTTACAAAGCTAAGGGTTGGTGTCCACTAACCATCAGGTGGCCCATATGGTCGTCCGCCTACCTTTGCTATAAAAAAAAATCCCCTTAAGCACGAATGGAATTAAAAACAAAGTCAACTTGAAAATTATTTTATTGCTCTGTTTATGTCATTTGAAGAATTTTTTTAAGCAGTGGAAATCTTTAAAAAGGTCCCGGCTCCCTTTTGGGGGACCGCTAAGACCCTGGGGGACTGCGATGTCCATGTAAATTGACCACTGGGCCATTTCAATTAATCATACTCAACATTAGCTGTAACAACTTTTTTTATTAAATATTTACATAATACATAATAAGTTAATACCTTTGTGTATTACGATGAAGTATATAATGATATGCTTTGTGACTTTGTTAGAATACAAACAGAAAGTGCATTTATTAAATCAATTACTCAATCACATTTCTATTGCAATACTTTCATCTATTGTATAAAATTATGTCACTATATTGTTAATTATGTAAATATCACAACCGTTAAAAGGTATGAGACGGAGTTTCTATTCCCTCAGAGATAAGATAAGATTCAAATGAGAATTACTATTCAATAATTTAAAGCACTCTTTGTCATAATTCGATGCGTTCATGATTGGTACATAATTCATGTCACGTTTATAGCTTAAATTTTAAATGGGTGAAACTGGTAGGCGTAACTTGAGATGCGTAGTGGATTAAGCTCCAAAACCTTCTCCTCAAAAAGGAGAGGTCTTAGCCCAGCAGTGGGACATTTACAGGCCGTTACTGTTATATTACAATGGTAAAAAGAGTAAAAGTAAACTAATTTTAGATGAATAGATGAAGAATAGATGTAGCGTCCTTTATCTCGCCAGATACGAACTAAAAACTGACGTATCCTACATCGCGATATTATAAGTTATCCGAGCGATTGACAAGAACACATAGGTATATACAAGATAAGAAGACATATAATATACAAGAACCCGACAATAATCATCAGGCAGTAGCCCACCAGACTCAACACCCATCTGGTCAGAGGATCCTCTCTTTTCAATTGTGGATGAGGAACTTTGCACCCTGTTCCTCATCACCCCCTAAACATATTATATCCGATTTGTTTTAATAAATCTGTCGTATTATGCTCTACAAACTTCTTCGATATGAAATCTGCCAAATCAAATTGAAGTTATTTATTATCGTTGGAACTCCCGTCATTAGACGCTATCGTTATTCACATTTTACATTTAAAACAGTGTACTGATCAGTATATTGTAACTGAACTTAGTTTATTGTAAGACGTTCCCAGGGCGCAAAGATTACAAAGTGTGGGATCGACGCTTAACAATCAAATGAAGTCGGAATGTTTAGTTTTGATAAAAATAATACAGTTACAATACGTGAAAATCCCACTGTTGGTGTAATCTGCTCCTTTAAGGGGATAGATTTTTTTTATAATAATTTGACGTTGCTCGACTAAGGGAGGATGTTGTTTGTGATCAGAAAGTACAACAGATAAAAATTAATGTTTCTACCTTTGTTCTCTATGTATACTTATATATATATATACTTCAACTGTTCATCCGTTTGTGATGATACTTGGTTAAATGTTCTGAATTCACCAGAGAAGCATCTGGCCGCTAAAATAAGAGGATTTTTCTCTCCAATTTTTTTTTGTTTTGTGACTTGTGGACCTTTTTCTTTAATGACCTTAATACAACGTAATGTAAGTTTACCGATCAAATATAAAAATACCGATCAAATAATATATATATATATATTTTTTTTACATAAATAGAACCGACTAACGATACCTAATAACCACTTCACGGGTCGGACACGAATTTTGTAACACTCTGTATATACGGAAATAAAATGACATGTGTTTGTATTTGTTATTCTGAATATTTTTTTGTATAACTGTTGTTATTACGTAATGCAAGTTTGTACTTAGATAAGACATTGTCAATATGAAGGTCAACCTAAGTTGATTTATGCTTTATCTCGTGAAGTGAATGCTTAGAATAGTCCTTAAACATACAATACACACTAACTGTGTATAGTGTAGTGGTTAACTTATAGGGCTGCGAATTCCAAGGGTATGAATTTCAAGTCAGGGCATTAAACGTTTTTAAACACACGGATTTTTATAATATAGCATTCTATTTTTGAATCGAAAACTTCTTAATATTTTAATTAATAGTGTATGTACATTGTACACCTACTCGTTTTATTGTATATTATACTCATATTATATACTTGCATGTTTAGTATGTATTGATATTATATATTTTTTATTAATATTTATTTCCTCCTTTATTTTGTTATAGATTTATGTTGTGCTATTTATCCTATGAGTAATTCGATAAAGTCACTTTCTATGATGAGCCTCCTGCTCGTTTGCCTCCCCTCTTACATAAAAAAAGTCCATGCATCCATGTTTTATCATTTTTATTAATCTTTGTGGGTCAAAATAAAAGTATTAACAAATAAATATCTACAATCAACACGCGTATAACATTAAACCTCTTTTGTTTGTATATAAAAAAAAAAAAATCTGGGAGCCAAATTTTACTACATGTTAAGTTAAACTCATCCTATCGTAGCAAGTAATGGAGCCGATTTAATATCGCCTGGACAAATTCCATCCGAAGACACGGTCAATCAAAGCAGAATTGTCGATCAAAGGCTACCAAACTAATCCGTTTTCTGTATGCGATGTGATTGATGAATATTAACTATATTGTTTAATGGCTTGGCAATTTACTATACGTTCTCATGATTGAGGTGGCCCAGTACATAGTTTTTGTCTAATAGTTGTGTAGACCATTTCAATAATAAACCAAAAGTGCAACGTATATTTTGTTACTCCCCAGTAAGACGAGGATAAGTGTACTCTTTATTCTATCACTTCAATAATAAACAAACTGTTACGATCTTTCATGCTTTCAATGTAGGATAAAGTTACAGTGAATTTTTTAAATCCTGGATAATAATGACTTTTTTGGATAGAAAAACGTAATAAGTTCTTATTGGTCCGACGCAAATTCAATCTTAACTTTACCAATTAAAATATATAACACATATATGTATACAAATATCTGGTGAGTAAAATGATAAATATGTACTAATAATTGGACTCATTGAAAGGACTGACTGCCGAATACTGAAACCTCATTCAAACATGAAGTGGGACTTAATTATTTGGAGCGTCATTAATTTCAAAATTTAGTATGCGAAATTTGAAATTAATGGCGTGTCAAATAATTAAGTCCCACTTCATATTTGATAGACGTTTCAGTATTCGGCCATGAGTCTTTTATAAAAGTTAAAAGTTTATTAGCTAACCTAAATCATTTAGATAAAACCTTCTAGTTAAGAAAACAAAACAAACCGAATTATTGACATATACTTCAACATGATTAGATATATTTATACATAAGCAAATATATGTGTTGAAGATAATACATATTTGCTACATTATTATAACACTTTGCTATTAGCCTGATTTTGTTTTGAGGTTAGAATTGTTTTAGTTAAGCAATTATATATTAATTAAAAAGTATTTTATAATGAAAATAATGATACTAATTACAAAATAACTTATATTACAACAACATTGTTGAAATAATAGCAAATCATTGTTCACGTGTCATTAATTTGCGCAGTTGCATCTAGGCTGTGACCCTTAAAGCATTAGCACGCCAAGATTTCCATATTAAGTACATAATAATTGATCATGTATAAATAAATATTGATGCTTTGCATGCCAATGTTGACTATTAACTGCGTTGTATATAATATCTTAAGACATTGGGTAATTATTGATTTTAGTATTGGAGGTGGCGATGAGAAAACAAAAGGATTATCAATAACACGTGCTCAGACACAGAAATGTGTATGCTGTTTAGTTATTCGACAATTAAAATTGCTGTTGTAATAAATTAAAAATCGTCGTCTTCAGTTTTATACCATAGACTATGTAATTTGATATTTATTGTAGTAATAAATGATTTATATTGGCAACACTGTCACTGACTGAAATAATACAAGTGCAGACACTTGAATTATTTAAACGTAATCCGCTCGTCACATATAAACTATGCTAATAATTAAATAATTTGTTTATAATTTACAAAAATTCCATTTAATTGGTGGTAGAGCTTTGTGCAAGCTCGTCTGGGTAGGTACCACCCACTCATCAGATATTCTGCCGCAAAACAGCAATACTTTGTATTGCTCTGTTCCGGTTTGGGTGAGTGAGCCAGTGTAATTACAGGCACAATGGACATAACATCTTAGTTCCCAAGGTTGGTGGCGCATTGGCGATGTAAGCGATGATTGACATTTCTTACAATGCCATTGTCTATGGGCGTTGGTGACCACTTACCATCAGGTGGCCCATATGCTCGTCCGTCTTCCTATACAATAAAAAAAAAATTATACTATTTATTATACAATAAATTTTGATAAAAAGCCTCACTAAAACGAATTCTCTATTTCGTTTTAAGGCGGTTAACAATTATAACGCACTGTGGGCTTGGATGGTATTGATTATTTAACGGTTTCCGTGGAAGTTCATGACACTTAGAGCATGCCTTCAGGATGTCATCCCTGTGACAAAATGCTGCAGCCGAATTACCTCGAAATAATTAAGGAGCTCGACCTAATTTGCAGTTGATTTGCGCAATTTTTTTTATTTTTTATTTTAGAGGGGTCAACAAGCAGGAGGCTCACCTGATGGAAAGTGACTACCACCGCCCATGGACATCTGCAACATCCGAGGACATGCAGATGCGTAAATAATTATAATAATATATTGAAATATTTTATTAGAAGAAGCTCTATAAATAAAGTCATAGCGCGGTCATGTTGCTGGATTGAATCCTAATCCTGTTAGGCACAGCTCATTCAAATAAGGCTATTAAGGGCTTATGTAAAAGCCTACATTTAGCAGATTAAAAATTACTGTTTAAATATTATGTTTAGTTCTAGAATTTTCCATTTTAAATTTTGTAGTAGACCAACAGGTTGAGGACTTAAAATAATTTTAGTTCGATTTTACGATTTATGTGTATTTTGAGTCTATGTACAAGCCGTTCATCCTGCACTTTGTATTAATAACGTTCAATTATCGAATGCGTAAACAATACTGTGTGGGATTACGAGCATGTATTGGCTGGCGCGTGTCCAATGTCGTGGCCAATGTTGTTGGCCGTCAAGCAATTGAGATAAAGAACATTCAAACCCGGAATTAATTGACTTCATTGGATATACTTAATCCTTAATAATAGATAAGTTTGATATTTGTATTTGTATTAATGTATAATTATATTATAAATGCGAAAGTAACTATGTTCGTCTGTTACGCTATCAAGGCTAAAATATTGAATCGATTTTAATGAAAATAAAGCAATTATTTTATACCAAACATATATTCTCTACCCTAATACGAGGGCGAAGCCACGGGCGATAACTAATAATAAAAATATTTTTATTCAAGTCAAAGACACTTCATTACTAAAATGGGCTATTTTTTTATGAAATGGATGTCAAGGGGCGGAATTCATCCGTGAAAAATGTAAGTCTTTTTTTTATAATTTAGAATTACAATAAACAAAAACCTTTAATACAATGTGTGTTTTATTGCAATGAAAAATGAATGGGGGTCATGAAAATATTTTTGTGAAAAGGGGATCTAAACTTATGATTAGATAGGCTACTGAAATACCAGAGGCCCTAGCTAAGTTCAGATTCTACAATTGTAAACGCTATAGAAAACTAAACAAATATATGAGAATGACCACGTGACTTATCGTTGAGAGATGTCATTCTCATACATTTGCTTAGTTTTCTATTAGCGTTTACGATTGTAGGATGTCAACTTGGCTAGAGCCTCTGTTCGTAAAACGAAAAATTCCGTATTCCTTTGTAGTGGAATATAATATTATATTTAACTATGATTGTGAAATATTAAATGGTCATTGAACCGTTTATTGTGAAATACGATTTTATGTCTAAAGATTCCTAACATGTTATTTAAGATGGACAAATTATCATAAGTCGTAAATTATTTCAAACCGTTTACGACATAATTATAACAGATAGGCCATTGACCTCACAGTTCATGAATATACAATCGTCAATGATACATTAGGATCAAGATCAGTTTATTTTTTATTAAATCCATAAATTATATACAAAATTGAAATATTTATTAACAAGACATGATATGTATATAAGCCATAATATATTCATTATGTATTTCTATATTATTAGTTTATATGAAAGGTTTTAAAATTTTCATGTTAATGATTTGCATCACATATTTTGAGATTTTCATTGTTAATTTAGAAATATTCATAAAATTTAAAAAGGAAATTAAAATACAATCTGGTTTTTTAATTAATATTTTAGTATGCTATTTACAAGTATATAAACCGAAACCCTTGTCTTACCGCTACTATATCCCCCCACGTCCAACGCAAGTAGATAACGCGTGATCATATATCTTGCAATCATACGCAAAATTTAGACTAATATTATAAATACGAAAGTTACTATCGATTTTGAAAAATTTCATGCGAAGTAAGGTTAAATCTTGAGGAAAGATATAGATATATTTATAGGGTACTTTTTATACCAAATACCCGGAAGACAATTGGATATATATATAAAACGAATGAAATGAAGTTTTCCTTAACAAAATACTTGTAATATAACATCTTCTAACGATCCCTGAAAGGTTATCAAGTAATTCAACAAATGACAACTATTACGAGCACTCGTTGTTCAAATTACATTTGTAATGACGTCACGAGAACTATCTCGTATCTCGTCTAGTTTAAGAGCGATCTTTGACGACGAGGAAATTACATGAAATCTAATATGAATAATTATTTAATCTATTCGTTCGTTTTAAATAGATTTTGTCAAATCCGATTTGAGAGTGGTTGACAGAAGGTTTAAATTTCATTAACATATATGAAGCAATTGAAGTATATATGAATTTGGGTTATTAGAACATGTTTTGATGTAAAGATCTAAGTAAAGGGCTAACTGAGAGTAAGATATTTTCATTAAATTTTATTCGTTTTTTTTTTAAATTAGTATTTATCTTCATAAATAAATTTTGAAGTGAAAGCTGTATTGATTGTCACTAATTTATCATTAGATGCAGTGACGTAGCAAGGGGGATAAGGGGCCCGGTGCATAGAGTAAGAAGCGGGCCCTAACCCTCTCTTTCCACTTTAGCTTGAACTTATATTGGTATTCAAAATCAAGAGAGGGTTAGATTAGAGGGCCCCCCGAGCTCCGGGGCCCTGGTGCACTGCACCACTTAGCCCTACGATAGCTACGCCACTGATTAGATGTCATGATCAATTCAAATGTAATTATTGATAAGAGGGCACGTAAGAGTTTATGGCCCTTCGCGCAAACTGTCAAGGTTTGGTCTTTGAGTGTCAAATCGGCCGTGAGATGATTTGTTTCATGACTGCCTCGTTGGTCAAGTGGCTAGATAAGGCCGCAAATCTCAAGACTGTTAAAGTCTTGAGGCTATTTTTTTCGGTGGCAGTTTTTACACGTCTTACAACAAACATATTTCTATATTGTTTTTTTTTTAAATATATAAGCAAGTGCTTGCCTATATATATTATCACACCTGATGGGAAGTGATGATACAGCCTAAGGTGGAACGCGATTGCCTAGAAGGTGCCTATTCACTAGACTTGAAGGTACCCGTATCGTAGGTGGTGGGAAATACGGAGGTCGGAAGGGTATTCCAGACTTTGGCGGTGCGTATCAGGAACGAGAACGCAAATCGTTTCGTACGTAAAAGAATTGGATTTTTATTTGACATTTGCCCGCTTAGAGTATCAAGTATGAGGTAAAAACTAGCTTATCCTCCTCCTTCCTCCTCGTCCTTCCTTTGGGTTCAAACTTAATTCATACCAAATATCAATCAGTTTTATGGTTTGACCGGCGTGACAGACAGACAGGGTTCATTTCGCATCTATTATATGACCACAGTCCCATTAGGTTATGAGAGTTAAGGAATAGAGTGTGCACCTGTGTTTGCGCACACACTTGTGTACTATATGTCCTGCGCAGTTGGCTAATCTCTCTCTAGTTAAATCGTTCTGCAGGACTATTATTGTTATTATTATTATGACTATATATAGTTTTCTAACAATAGTTGAGAATAACATTTTCCATGTTATTTTAAATTACATCAATACCATAAATGAACGAATGTACTGCGACTGAGACCGTAAAATGAAAAAATGTTTAAAAATAGCTAAAAAAGTTTATACAATATTTGCATAATTGATTTTAATAACATTTCTGTTGTTTGTATTAACAAGATTTCAGTTCGCGAATGTTTAAAAATTAAACTCGATCTTAAAACAAATGAAATTCATGTTTTTTTTTTATTAATATGAAATGTTGATGTAGCAACTTGATTTTAATTGGATTTTTTCTAATTTTCTCATCTGGTCTATGTATGTTTTACTAACAATGATGATTGATGATTTTCTATCAATCTAGGTTGTTAGTGTCTCAACAATTCGTATTCTAGTGGAAAACTAACGCTCAGAATGTGTTGGACAGAGGCAGGCGGGCATTCCTAAGCGTCAGACAAGCAAAATTTTTCTTTTCGTGCATTTTAAACAATACGCCGACCTCAATGACGTAGGTATGGGTACGTACCACCCACTCATCAGATATTCTACCGCAAAACAAAAGTACTTGCTATTGTTGTGTTCCGGTATGAAGAGTGAGTGAGCCAGTGTAACAGGCACAAGAAGTTATGTCCCATAACTTCTTAGTTCCCAAGGTTGGTGGCGCATTGGCGATGTAAGCGATGGTTAACATCTCTTACAATGCCAATGTATATGGGCGTTGGTGACCACTTACCATCAGGTGGCTCATACGCTCGTCCGCCTTCGTGTGCAATAAAAAACAATGAAAATGGTGTATTGAAGGACATAAGTGTGATTTTCGTATACTACAAACAAGGAAAACATCGTAACATTATCGTAGAGAAACCTGTAAAAAGTGAAAAGTGCGTGAAAAGTATTGGATGAAAATCTTTTACGCCCATCAATCCGCATTGAAGCGGCGTGGTGAAATAAACTTATAATCTCCTCAAATAAAGAGGACGCCTTAGATTT
Source organism: Nymphalis c-album (assembly GCA_963151315.1). NCBI lineage: Eukaryota > Metazoa > Arthropoda > Insecta > Lepidoptera > Nymphalidae > Nymphalis > Nymphalis c-album. Next base: position 981,874 of record OY720602.1, on the reverse strand, counting down.
ACAGGCTGTTTTACTTAATTCTATTAATAGCACTGACAAAGGGTAATGACTTAAACAACACTGTGTCTCCTTCTTTCATATGTCAAAACAATAATGAAAGAAAAGGTAAAAATCAGTAATTAACTAAGCAGTCGTTAAGCTACGTTGATTTGTTATTTACTTTATATTTTAAATAATTATTATGTAAAACGAAACATCCAAGGATTTCGTCTATACTTTTGTTAAATTTAATTGCTAGATTTATGTTTTTTTATATATGTACTTATACATAATAACAATAGCAATTGTTTTGTTTTATAGGTATATTGTAAGTATATTTATAACTAACGGCGTATTTATTAAAATCGTACGGATACCGAGGTCGTTAGTTATTGTAAAACATAAATTAGTTTCGACCTTGACTTTAGATATAATAAGCAAGCCATCAAATATACGTGTCGGAAGAGACGATCAGATACAGAGACAATGGGACATTAAATATGGCGGACAGTTATCATTTGACAGTGCATAGATAAAAAATACAAGTGTTTATTTTTTTTTAATAACAACTTAGGCTAAGACAAAGAATAAAATTTATAAATAAATAAATAGTAAAATAAAAAATTAAGTATTATTATTTTAATAAAAAATATATATTAATAAAATCAGAGTTAATTGCGCAGTTTTTGGGAACTGACTATTCTCAATTACAAAAATGTATGTACAATTTTGAAATAAAATCACTTGAATATAGATAGCTTCTTCATCCTTGACACGAAATCAATGAAATATACTTAGTGTGTACTTGGCCTTATAAAAATTAACGACCAGCATAACATCGTGTCAATATTCAAAGCGTTTACACAAACATAATATCTTTCATTCTAAACTGTTTTGGAAACAGGTTATGTAATACTGTTATTATTATGTTACGCTATAATAGTTCTATATAATCTATACTAATATATAAAGCTGAAGAGTTTGTTTGTTTGATCCGGCTAATCTCAGGAACTATTTTTTGTTGTATAATCCTTTTATTGAGGTTCTAGGCTGATTTTTATTCATTATATTTTTATAAGTTATACGCGGGTGAAACCGCGGGGCACAGCGAGTATATGTATATTAAGGTTACTGTTGTTAATCTTTTTTTTAAGAATACGATACATACGGTGACATATTTTTGTAAACTGCTATTGTTTTTGCTCGAACTTTCACTGACGTCACCGAATCCAGGTCGATAAGACACATCAAAATTATTGCAAACAAATAAAAAATAAAATATCAAATCAATTTTTAAATGAAATTAGCAAATTCATACACGCTATCCAGCTTTATTATAATAAATGCACCAACATATATTGTAATAATTTTATTATGTATTAATAATTAACTTAATAACTTTTATCGTTACAACTCTAACCTCTTTCTTAATTCCAATACAATAATACTTTTCTATCGCTCAGTCAATAACAATCGATCATTTTTTATATAAACTAAAAAAGCGCGCGCGCACCTTTTTTTTAATCTTTTTGCTACGTCACACAAAATGACGTTCTGAAACCGATTATATTTTTATCAAATCGGATACAATATAAAAATATGTCATTATTTAATATATTAATTAAAGTACATAAATAAGTATTTCTAACAATTATAGAATTATAAGTATAGATTTGGTCGGAATGCTTGATGTTATTAGCTCAATTTATCACGAATAACCGTGCATATAAATCAAATGTTATAGCCGGTACTGCCGGTTAACTATTAACAGAATACCGATTATTATCAACAGTTCAATGAACTGTTAAGATTCATATCCTTAAAATAAATCGAAATATATTTGTTAAAATATTCTTGAAAGAAAATATTCAACTATTTAGTGTGTAGCGGTATGTATAAATGGAATAAATATATAAATATTGTTTCATTAATCCAAACAAAAAAAAAAACAAAGAACACTGTGTTTACCCTTTTTATAAAGAATCTGATTTAATGCTTTAGATGGAGCTGGCAGTTATGCAAATATTTTAAAAATTCTCCTTAAACTAACATTATTCATTTAAAAACTAATAGTTCTTAATTTAAACATTATCTAGATTTAAAATTTAATTTTTACGAGTATTTCAATAAACAAATCTGTACGCACTACGCACACAGACAATCAACACAGATAACAATTTATAATGATTGGAATATAGTTATGTATAAATTATTTTTAGTTTTTTTTTAAAAAAACCTAAAACTAGAAATTTAAAATGTTTGCTATAAAATTATTACTTTTATTTAATTTTTGACATTAAAACAAGAAACCTTACTAATATTATAAATGCGAATGAGAGTGTGTTTGTTCCGTTTCACGCCTAAGCTATTAAATCGATTTTAATAATTTCACCAATGGCTAAGCTAAGTTTCATTATCAGCGAGTAACATAGGCTAAATATTGTCCCCGAATTACCACGAGAACGTGAACTATCCGGGTGAAACCGCGGGCAAAACACTAGTACTTAATAATTTTCTTTTCTAATTGCAACTAATGGTCAATATTATATAGTTACATATATCCGCAACAAAACCTGATATTACTGACACATATGACATTATGCAATTTAAACAGCGCACGCTTTAGTCGGAAACGTATCGGAACTCATGCGCCGCACCAGACCGAATGAAACACTTTCTTCGTTTTTTAACACAAGTTATAAGCGATTGGTGAGACTTGTTTTTTTTTTTAGTTTAAGCAACTTAGCGCTCGGTATACGATGATTGAGACTCCGAGAATCAGACGATTAAGCGTAAAATTTCGACGTCCTCGTGTGTCATGTGACGTCAAAGAATTGTTATTATAAGTGCGTTATGTGTGCGTGAGAGGTTCACGATAGCGAACTGAGACTGGGAGAGCTCACATGTTAACACATCCTGAGCTCTTTCCGGTCGTGTCGGATTGCTGTCCCTTCGGATTATGAGAGCTAATGAAAATAGAGTGCACTTGTGTTTGTGGACACACTTGTGCACTATAATATCTCCTGCGTAGTTGGCTAATCTCTCTTGAGATTGGCCGCCGTGGCCGAAATCGGTTTTGAGGACCTTATTAACGTTACTCGTGTGAACTTATACTATAACTTTATAACTAATAATACTAATTTCTCATGATCTTTGTATGATTCCTAAGTCAGTTAATATTTATAATTGAAATAGTTAACTCCTTCAATCATCCCACAGTCGTATTTTATTGTAACGTTTCGTTTCTGCATCGTTCAAAATTAAACCTTCTAACGCTAAAATAGAAGATATGTTTCAACATCGACACGAGCAGTTAAACATGCTCTATATATACAAAATAATAAATTAGTTTTATACTTAGACAATTATCGTTAGTACAGCACATGAATCAGCAGCGAACGAGATATTCGGACACGGTTTTCTTTTGTCTGCGCTTCCAAAACAATTGATCGCGCGATAAATCGAATACATGTACATTTTATGCAATATGGCCGCCAATTGCTATGTACCGAACGCTCTCACATTTGTTCAGGTACTGATACGCGTGTTTTTTTTTATTATTTCATTGGAAGGCGGACGAGCATATGGGCCACCTAAGGTAAGTGGTCACCAACGCCCATAGACAATGGCGTAGTAAGAGATGTTAACCATCGCTTACATCGTCAATGCGCCACCAACCTTGGGAACTAAGATGTTATGTCCCTTGTGCCTTAAACTGGCTCACTCATCCTTCAAATCGGAACACAACAGTACCAAGTACTGCTGTTTTGCAGTAGAATAACTGATGAGTGGGTGGTAACAAGACTATCTTGCACAAAGATCTACCTCCAAGCGAGCCTTATAACCTTAACACCAGTCAAAATACTGAGACCTCGAAAACTTCTAGTTTCAAACTGTCATTCGTGTGACAGTTTCACCCGCTGTCATCTCATCGCTCGCACCACACACCACATCGTTAAACGCGTGCAACGCGCTACCGCCTCACGCCATCGTTACGTAAACCTCACGTTACACTTCATATTCGACGTGTGTTTGTCCGTCATTTATAAATCTTTACGAGTAATAATGGTAGTGTAAGTGGGCTGTTTTTTTTGCCGTAACAAACTGCTGTATTGCATGCATACATATGTAATATTAATATTTATTGATAATACAGTATCGAATGATTGCAGTATCGATAGATTTATGGTATCAGGTTTTTATTTATATAATATAGTATGAATCAGCTTTTTTAATTTTGTTTTTATAGGTAGGCGGACAAGCGTATGTCACATTTTATGCCACATGATGGTAAGTAATTAATTAATTAATTACCAACGCCCTTAGACATTGGCAGTGAAAGAAATGTTAGCCATCGTTTACCAATGCGCCACCAACCTTGGGAACTAAGGTATTATGTCCCTTGTGCCAGTAATTACAACAATAACAAGTACTGCTGTTTTTCGGTAGAATATCTGATGAGTGGGTGGTACCTACCCAGGAAGCTCTACCACCAGATGTGTTTTACATTATAAATTAATATGACATACATATTTAACTGAAAAAATATGAATTATTTATATTAAAGTCTTAAATATATACGAAGAAAGAGTGTGTATGTTATTTATTAGCATATTATGTTTAGTAAAGTAATATATTGCTTGCCTCATATTTTAAAGTTGACATGACATTTCAATAAGAAGCTATTATGACCTCCCTTCTCGTTGATCACAATTGTTTGTTAATGATAATATATAATTATGAAAATCCCAAAGAAACTTTTCCATTGAGTCGAAGAATGAAAAGTAAAATTGCAAAACTTTAAAATGTGCTACGTCAGTGCTCGTTTTTTAATAACAAAAGGTCGTACCCCGAAAAATGAAACCCCGAGATGAAATAGGCCCAAACGGGGAGGAAACAGCTCAGTCAGGTAATTACTTTGAAGCGTAATTAAAAAGAATTATTCAAGCGTTAATAAACAAATTCAACAACATTTATTAATAAGTAGGGTAACCATTAATAAAAGTAAGTAAGGTTGGCAATCCTGCACTTCTTGGGTGAGTACCCTTGAAATTTTGACAACCGACTTATGGTGGCATACGATTTTGATGTGTAAATTCTTGAAATACTATGATTATTATGGTCAATATCGCATATCACTTTCTGACGTTTCACGACCTTTTTCTGCGATGAGTTTCGAGTTTATTATTTCCGAATAGCCTACAGCTGGTGATCGATTTCGCTCATCCGTACAAGTTGTGCCACTTCTTCCATTACAATTGGATTATAACTATGCAAATAATAGATTCAAAGTCTGCAATGTAATACCATATATTGTATACTGATGTAATTGCCACGATATTTGCAGTACCCTCATTCTTTGGGTATGTTTACTTTAGGTATGTTTACTTAGGATAGAACTTCATTGCGATCAAAGGAACCAGAATCGCGTAATTTTGTCGTTCGCATGCCTCTGATAACGCGATTTTGAATGTGTTGGCCGAGAAACTTCCATTTTTAAGCAATACTTCCACATTGGTATTATGTAACTTACATTGGACTGATATGGCTTTTACGTTAAATAATAAGATTATATTACTCTTGTTTGTAATAGGCATAAACGCTTAAAAAGATAGAAGAAGATAATAAAGATAGTTATATGAAGCATACGTTTGTCGTTCGAACAAATAATTATCCCATTGCTGTCCCTCATGTGGACCTGTAATTAGGCCTCATACAGAAGAGACTTTTCAAAACCACAGTTGTAGTTATTTATATACTTTAGAATATATATGTATATACACACATACCGTGTTCCGAAGAAAACCATTGAGAATATTACTCTCGTCTAGAGAATTCTTTTTTCATAGTATATAAAAACATATGGAAAACAAAAAGTTTAAATCTTAAAGAATGTTTTCTTATTCATACTTTTTAAAATGCAGCCTGCAAATAATACGATGACGTCTCATTGCGAAAAACCTTCATGGTCAACATAAGAGCACCTTTTCAGACTCGGTAGCCTAAGTAACGAAAAATCTTTCAGAATTGCTTCAAGAAACACCACTTAATTACTTTTTCAGAAAATGTAGTGAAAACTTCCTTTAATTTATAGTAGTTTTATACATATAATACTTTTATCTCGGATTTAAGTCCCTTATATTTAAAAAAAATATAATAATAGAAAAGTGTATTACTTATCTATTCTAAAAACTAATTAATATTATAATTTAGCTGTAAAGCTTCTGGTATTATATTTATGTTATAAGAATTAAATTATAATATATATGAGTATTTTATAAAGTAATTAGATGCAAGCACACATGGACGCATTATTCAAAACAATACCTTGTTTTACATAATATAATATATTTAGTAAAAACATAATATATTTAGTAAAAACTCTATTCTATTCATTATATATTATCTGTGATAATCGAAAAAATGTCTGCGTTATTAGATCATACAGTACAAGAGTTATTACATCATGTTAATTGAAGAACTGTGGAGTTCATTTAGGTCTGGTTAAAAAAACGATCGACCAAAAAGCAATGGATACGCAATTTTCACTTTTATTTGCCAATCAAGATCGCTTTCAATTTGAACACAGTTTTAATTAAATACGTTTGACAATTACGTAGTCTGTGGTTTTTTTAAGTCTGGGGTTTGAAGAGTGTGCTTCAATCACAGCTTTTAAGCCAAATAAATAATTCTCAAAAAATTACAGAAAAATTGTGATATTTTTATGGACCTTCAACTTCGCCTAATGTTATAAGAAGATGAGATTTTTTTTAAAATATTTTATTAATTAAGTCAAAGATTATATTTATGATAGTTTTCATATGTCACGATCATAGACTAATTTATTTTTTATAATAAAATAATAGCACTTATAGTTTGATTAATTATTATTAGAATTTAATGTTATATTTGGTTTTGGTATATCATTGCTGAAAGAATTATGACATTGGATTTTGCTCGTGAGAAGTTTAGACCTTTTTTGTGAGATAGGCATCAGATAATGGGATTCTAAGTTAGAATATTTTATAATTCTTAAAGTACAAACAGCCTTCTTACATGTTAGATGTTATATATTATAAGTATGTATTTACAAAAGAAAAGTAGTATATGTAAGTATATCAGTTGTCTGGTTTCCATAGTACAAGCTCTGCTTAGTTTGGGATCAGCTGATGGCCGTGTGTGAATAATGTCCCAGGAGATATATATATATATATGTGTGTGTGTTAACATGACTTTTCATTTGGAATTTGATTGAAATACAATTGAAATAAAATTGTTATTTGGTACTTTGGTACTTCAGCATTTAGCTTATGTATATCGTGACCACCATTATATGATCGTTGTGTAAGGATTTACAACTTTGATTGACGAAGGTATTTCTTGTTCGTCCTTAATATATGACACTTAAGGGACCAATCGTGGCATTGAAGTTTTCGCCTTCGGATTAATCTGCTATTATTACTATGAATTATTTATGTATTGGTTATTATGCCGACAATCTCGGTATATTAGGGTCTATAAATATTTGTTTCGATCTTAAGCAAGTTTTTTCGACCGTCTATAAATATCTACTTGGTAGGGCTTAATACAAGATCGTCTGGTTAGGTAACACTTATCAGATATTGTACAACAGGAGTACAGTTGTGTTCCGGTTTCAAGGGTGAGTGAATCTGTACAATTAAATCCACAAGAGACATACGGCCGAATACTGAAACGTTCCTCAAAGTTAAACGCTACTTAACATTGAGAAGCTCCTAAATTATTATGCGAAATTTTAAATTAACGGCGTTTCAAATAATTAAGTTGCATTTCATATTTAAGCGACGTTTCAGTATTCGGGCAATAACATCTTAGTTGGTTGATTGGATGGTTAATATTTCACAAATGTCTGTCCTGGGTGGGAATCGAACCCACAACCTGCGGCGTGAAAGGCAAGTATCTTACCAACCACACCGATCGGCTCGTCTAGCCGTCCAGCGTTTTAATTTCATATTCTCGCCTGATATCTTGTTATCCGATAAATCTCAGTCTTTACCTGAAAAAATGAAACGTATATTAATTTTCTAATAATACATGGTTACTTTAAACAAGAGTTTGAATTCTTCCTTATACAGATTTATTAATTAATTTGAAATATGGACTTGATAGTACTAAATGGTTTCAACAATTATTTTATTGACATTTTCCTTGTGCTATAAATACATCAGTGTTTTTTAATCAATTTTTTTTGCAACTGAAAATAGTAAAATATATTATATAATAGTCAAATTCAAATTGAAGTCCTAAATAGAGAAGGCTCGTTTCGATCGAATCCATTTCTACGGATCAGTAAGTGCCCTAATGGAGTTCTATAGAACACAAGCTTTGCCTAGCTAAATACGTATTATGTACATTCAGTAAATAGTTGTACATACAATATTGGATACTTTTTTATTATTGCATAGTTAGGCGGACGAGTGAATGGGACACCTGATGGTAAGTAGTCACCAACGCCCATAGACATTGGCATTGTAAGAGATGTTAACAATCGTTTACATCGCCATTGCGCCACCAACCTTGGGAACCAAGAAGTTATGTCCCTTGTGCCTTCAAACCGGAACACAACAATAGCAAGTACTGTTGTTTTGCGGTATAATTTCTGATGAGTGGTTGGTACCTAAGCAGACGAGCTTGCACAAAGCTCTACCACCAAGTAAATATTTTTTAATAATACTTTGCCGTTTTTAAAGTATTATTAATAAAATAACAATTTAATTACTCGGAATTACTTCCAATGCCCCGATCATAACACGTCCAAAATTTGTATTGTATAGTTACAAATAAACCACCCGAATCGGGGAGACTACTCTTCTATACATAGACATCAGTTTTACATAGCTAGAGTAAATATAATTCAATTCACATAACAAGTTTATTTAGCACAACTGAGGCCCTAGCCAAGTTGATATTCTACAATTGTAAACGCTAATATAAAACAAAAAATTGAATGAGAATGACCAAGTGACTTATCGTTGAGAGATGTCATTCTCATACATTTCTTTACTTTTCTTTACGACGTTTCGTTTACGATTGTAGAATATCCACTTGGCTACGGCCTCTGGTTATAATGGATGACTGATCATGACACACTTGAATAAATAATATTTTCCTAATTGTCTCATTTCATTGGATACTAAATAGTACATAACAGTGCGCCGTGATAAACAAACTCGTCTTTCAGTGTCACTCAGGTTTATGTAAGAATTCTAACGATACCCCATACATCCATATCGGTTTATCCATTTAATAATTAAGGTGGGATAAAGAAAATCATATACATCCAGAAGCTCTGACATCATTACACTTTTTTCCTTTTCAATGTACCTGCAGCGCCATATATCAATCGAAAGAGAGATAAATGTTGACATATATTTTGTCAATAAATCTACCCACTTAGTAGCAAATTTACCCGTCCGTTTACTCATTTTATAAAAGTAAAAAACGAAGGTAAGGTGAGTCTACTTGAATAAATAATATTTTTATTTGGTCTAATTTCATTGGATACTAAATAGTACAAAAAACAGTGCGAGTGATAAACAAACTCGTCTTTCGTGACAAAGATTGTGTGTTCGGTTTCCGCTCGTGATTAATGTTTGTGTCCGACTGAGGAATGTTCCTTGCTTGTAGAAATACTTTAGGAAACTCAATGTTACCGCCAATATTTGATGTTTATCGCTAACAGGAATATTATCAGTGTTCTCGGTTTATCCAATACGGTTTAATTATAAATGCTTCTGTGCATAAAAAAATAATTGATAACCTGTTGCATATTTATATGTTTTTATTATGAATAGACTTTGCCAGAAATGCTTACAGAATACGAATGACAGTTTGAAACTAGAAGTTTTCGAGGTCTCCGTTTTTTGACTGGTGTTAAGATTATAAGGCTCGCTTGGTGGTAGAGTCAATGTCTGTCCTGGGTGGGAATCGAACCCTCGACCTGCGGCGCGAAAGGCAGATGTCTACCAACCGGCTTGTCAACGCCACGAAGGACTGCACTTATATAAAATGAATTCTCAATTTCTATATCGAATATATTATACGTTTATTAATATCATATGATATAAAATTAAAATTATTGATATGTGTCATATGATATAATATGTAAAATTGAAAGAGCTGTCACTCGAGGGACTGTAAAAAAATCGCTGGATGTTCTAAATATCTCAATCAATGGAAAACATCTGGCTGATTAATATATATTTATGCCATACTAGCTGATACCCGCGACTTCATCCGCGTTGCTTGATATATTAACAAAGTTTTCTTATGTACGAAGGAAAAAACATCAAAAAGATCGCAAGTAAAAATACACTTTGTTTAAACATACATCACTGAACACGCAGTGCATATACAAATCGTTGTTTCTTGAAACTTTAATATTTTTTTATTTAATGAAGATATCGCAATAATTATTTTTTTTGATAAGGGCCAAGTGTCTTAGAAATAAAATTTAGAAAATTTTATTGAAATCTATCCAGTAGTTTTTCCGTGATGCGCGCACAACTACAGACCTCTATCATTTTATTTATATAGATAAATCTCCTATTCTGTAAACATCTACTACCAGCAAATTAACTGAGACCAATTTAGATAACCAATTACAATAATGTTTTTCGTCTAATAGAAATGTTCTCTTTTTTAACACATATATAGTTTTAAGTATATTTCCACGAATCTCAATGGAATGGAAAGTAAGTAAACGATGTGCAATCGTCCCACGTGATGTCTCGAAAGACTCCACTTGATAAATTTCTCTAGACACTGACATGAATATTTCATGACATAAACGAAGGAACGGATATAAGTAATTTACTTCATGCCTCCAAGTCTCCATATTCACGATTTAATAATCGACTATTTCGTGGGAACACTTCCATTCGAAAAAAAGCCGAGATGGCCCAGTGGTAAGAACGCGTGAATCGTGAATTAACCGATGATCATGGGTTCAAACCCGGGCAAGCACCGCTGAATTTCATGTGCTTAATTTGTGATTATAATTCATCTCGTGCTTGACGGTGAAGGAAAACATCGTGAGGAAACCTGCATGTGTCAAATTTCATTGAAATTCTGTCACTGTGTATTCCACCAACCCGCATTGGAGCAGCGTGGTGGAATAAGCTCCAAAACCTTCACACTTTTACTTTTCACAGGCTGTTACTTCCATTCGACGGGATATTTAACTGTACGTTCTCTTATAATAATCTTTGGTATAACCTAAGTAAAATGAAATAAAATAAATAAATAAACATCTTATTGCCTCCACTGGTGACAGGAGGGCTGGTTCATGTTTCGCCCAGAGAATCGGAATCGCGATTCAACAGGGAAATACTGCTAGCATTCTTGCCACTATTCTATGTTTTATTTAATTTAAAAAAAAAGTAAAGTGACAACTTTAATGTCCCACAGCTGAACTAAAGCTTCTATTAATGAAGGATCAAGTTAGTACAGATGCGATTTACTTGCGTTTTAGTTTTCTAGGTCATTGAATATTTGCACTGAACAAATATTGCGAGTTTGAAACGCAAACTATTACGTTTACGTTAACAACGCTGGTCGAACTAAAATTATGACAAACCTTGTTTACATGCTGATAGCTTTATAAACTCTGCATATACATTTCGCTAATGTTTTAGTTGCTTTGAAATTGCATGTGATAGCGCTGGTGAATTTTGTTAGAATAGCTTATCAACTCATATTTAACATTAAGATAATAATCCTTCCGTTTTATATTGAGATAATGTAACTACTTGTAACTGTCCAAGAAATGGCGTCCTCTCCATTTGGGATTGGTTAAATCTTATTTTCATGCGTCCTGAATACACTTTTGACAGATATGCAGATGTCTTCCTTCAGCGCAGCGCACGAGTTACATTTTAAATATAATAATTTATAAATTACCATTAATTTATAAATTACCATTTGCCGTACAGCGCGGAAACGCGGCCTGTGTGGTGGGCAGCTTTGCGTCGAGTGAGAAAGGTGAGGAAATATTTTATTAGGCTTTAGGGTGGTGTTTGCAAATTGTACAGTTTATTATGTTTGTAAAATTAAATAAATCGTAGTATTAGATAATTTACAATTACCACTTACATACTATTATTATTTGACCACTAGACGGTCATTTCGGCTTTTGTTTGTTAGCATGTATTGAGTATTTTAATAAATTTGGAGCGGATGTATTACAAGGTTTATTGTTTATATTAAGTTGTGTAACATATAACTTTATGTAATTGTGTAATTCATATGTATAATTTAATTCCTAAAGCAGAATATATACAGAGTTCTTTGTTGGTTCATTTCAATTAATTCCAAACCGTTGGTTCGGTACATTTACGTTCAATTAAATCTTGTAAAATTGTTCAAATTGCTACGAGTTTACACTCTACGTGAATCAAGTATCAATCGTGCGAATCTGATTACAATGTAATAAAATACCGGCAACCAGTTGTAGAAATACGTAATAAACATTTCAAACGTAGGCATTTGAGTTTGTTTGGTAATATACATATAGTGAGAACAGTGTTCATCGTTGGAAAAATCAGTAAAGCGTATTTTTTTAAATTATAAATTGTATTTTTAAAATTATGATGTCCATGTGACTTATTTTGGTCTCGATATTCATTAGAGAGCTTAGTCCACGGCGCAGGATATAATATTATGGAAGAAAAATTTATGCGCGAACACAATGCGAAATGTGCACTCTATATTCCCTCACTCGTAAAATCTGAAGAGATGTCAAATCTAACACGTCCTGAAAGAGTTCACCAGCAGGACGTTATCGTGCTTTCCAAAGCAATTCAAAATTTTAGCTGCTACTGAGAATTTTTGACAGAATAACCTAATCCTTACTTATAAACGTTGCATAGCGTAGCTTAAATAAGGCCAAAGGTATGTCACTTACGCCTGTCGTTACACTGACCCTTCAAACCAGGACACGACAATAGTAAATATTGCTGTTTGACGGTAGAATGGATGATGAGTGGCAAACGGGCTTAGTTGTTATACTTCATCTCGTGCTTGACGGTGAAGAAACATCATGAGGAAGCCTGCGTGTGCCTAATTTCGCTGAAATTCTGCCACATGTGTATTTCACCAACCCGCATTGGATCAGTGTGGTGGAATAAGCTCCAAACCTTCTCCTCAAAAAAGGGGAGGCCTTAGCTTAGCCTAAATCCCTCCACCACCAAGTAAACAAACGATACAGTTACCATTATCATATAATATAAAATGTTAAAATATTCTCTAATAGTTTGTGAAGTAATTGAATCAGTGGGCGATCGTGGTCCATACATGAGCATCGCATGACGTTATAACTATTTACCGGGTCTATTAGCGCTTCCTCAATTTGCTGCAGCCGGACCGTTCCTGTATCATTGTGACTTGCGAGATATTTAATATGAGATGGTTCATCTTTAAACAAGCAACTTATTATTTATAGCGTATTTATGACAGTATATTTTTTTATTATATACTATGTAATTCTAAGATTTTTTTTTAAGATATCTTAAACTGTATGTAATATATGTGTTCTATTATTTATGTTTTTTTTTCATTTGAGAATTCTAAAGAACCTGAAAAAACACTCCACTAGGATTTATGGAAAATAAAACTTGGCTTACAATAAAATAAATAATATTATATTTTTACTTGAATAGTTACCAAAAGTAATGTTTAAAATATGTAATCAATACACATATATATTAAGAGAAGACTGGCATAAGAATATATTATCACTGGCATAAGATCATATGATTAATATAGTATAGATCTTGCATATACTGCTTATATTCTTTGTTAAAATTATTATCTGTATTGTTTCTGGTTAGATGTTATAGCCAGTATAAATCTTCTACTCTCCACTAGTCTGATCCTGTTGAAAATACCAAAACTTATGGATACATTAAATTGACTATGTCCAACGATCATAACGAAACCTGGAATGTTAGATTGAATGTTCTCGCGTTCAGTCCTTAGCCTTGATTACGGCCGAGTGACTTTGTGACGTCACACTTCCGTGCAACTAGGAACATGTATATGTTTAGTGATATACTTATCAATTCAATTATTTGTATTATTTATTTTTATAATTTGTACATGATTATAAATTTTAGGAAATCAAATATGCTTTATAATATGCTTCATAAAAAGGTGGCCTTATCGCTCAAATCTTTTTTTTTAATTAATTTGTTTAGTCTTCTATATACATGTGTGATTGTTATAACAGATTTTGAAGTTTGAAGAAGTGTATATTATAATATTGTAATATTACCATATTGTAATAAGATAAATGCGAAAGTAACTCTGTCTGTCTTTTACACATAAACATACACATATCCCACATTCACTAACACATACACAATAATTCATACACCATTTCATTTTTAAAGTTAATCTTAAGAAATTATATATAAATATATATATATATATAAATTATATATATATATATTTATATATACATACATACATTATTCAGTATGTATGAATAATGTATGTATGTATACATACATTGTACATATAACAGTCAAATTCAACAGTCATTTATTTATTTTTCATACACGCATAAGCACGAAAATAAAACTCCCGACTTTACTGCAATTTGTACCTTACAAATATGACAATAGAAAAATTCTAAGTCGTACCGGCAGTGCGCTTAATCATTATGTCAGGAATTGTGCAACAAGTTGCTGAACCAGTGTGACAATCAGTTGTACAACTGGTTTGGCGACTCGTTGTTATTGAATCAATAGCATTGACCGCATCACCGGGAAAATCTTATAATGTTAGGTCAAAGCTTTGGGAAGGTTTTATTATTTTATATTGCTTTATAAGGTAAGAATAGATTATTGTTTTTATTATATTATTATTTAGACAAAAACAATTTGGATTGCCTGTAATTAAACTGGTTCACTGGATTGCAACCTTTCATCAGAATTAGTCAGCAGATGGTATCATATTGTTTCCTTCCGTCACTGGCTTGTCCAGAGCCTTACGAGAGTATAATGCTCTTATTACCAACATATCCAATTTAAACGCGAACAAAAATCTTAAGCCTGTTTATATACAAAACTCAATATTGTTCCATCAATTCTAATCTATATGTGATTAATTCGGAATCACGAAACAAATAGAGTTCTTTTCTTGATTAATCCTCTCAGTAATCAGATTACTGATCGATCAGGCCATTCAAGGCCTGAAGGGTTCCAAACAAATGACTCATGTTTGTTCACTGATAAACATTCTCTGGTCAACCTTATTTGTTGTGTAATCTATTAAATGAATTGGGTCCATGTCTCTACTTGTCTGATTAATGAGAGATCGTATTTTCTGTCTCACTTTCGCATTTATGTTTTCGTATCAGTTTCGTAGATAAATGATAAGTCAACTATACCCGTAGGCAGTATCACTGTAAGAAATTTCAACGGTATGCTTATGTCTTTGCAATGCCAACGACAAAAGTAACTACAGTTTCTTGCCGGTTCTTCACCATAATTATCATAAGAATCTACATTCCAAACTGGTACTTTCACGTAAATATAACATTGTATACCATTCAAAAGTGAATGTCTACTTGATTAAAGTATCTCTTAAACAGGAACACAGAAATACAAAGTTTTGCTGTTTGCACAAAGTACCACCACTGTTCACCAGTCTAAGACAGAGTAGGTATCGTAACTAATCCGATTTGGTTTTGGCATGTGCTTTAAAAGTAACCTAACTTAGCCTAACCTGACCTACTTGAATTTTTCATGGTCAAAGTCTTCCCCCTCTTCAATATTGTATGCAATATCATTCATTATTGATAAAAAACATGTCATAAACATTTGGAGCCATTTATGGCAAAAGCCGCAATTGTAAATATTTATCTTATATTGACACCAAGTATTTTTTTTTATGGCCCGGGTGGCCAATGTGTCTACTCCACATGATGGTAAGTGGTAGTAAAGTCCAAACGCGACAAGTATATGAATTTTCACGCCGACATGCTAAATCAAAGCATGTGAAACTGACAAGCGCATCTACTTGTATATGTAATATAACGATATATAGTTAAACCTTTTTCGAAACGAGCTGCATCTTTTAGTATAAGTTTTATGTTATATTATATATTTTTTTAATCGTTATTTAGTTAAGAATTACAAACCAACGCCTCCTCAACTTTATTAGTATAGATAAATTCACACTACAATCTTTAGAGACAAAACAACAAACACTTACGCTAATTGTATCGGAAGTTATCAAGGTACGCGAATTAACTCTCATCGTGTTGATAAAACATGTATAATCAAAACATAACGTGGGAGAAACCACGTGTCAAAGTTTGTAATTCATCAACATTACATCATGAGAGTAAATCTCAGATCCGCTCGTAAGAGAAGAAGGAGGCCATGGCCCAGCCATGGGATAACAGCCTGTTAGTTTAGTTTACTTACAGTTACATGTAAATTATTAATTTCCTTTGCCAAAATTATTTTCATGTGTCTTTAAAGATCTACTGCTAGACAATGAACTTCCTTTATTGGTACAACTGAATGGTCCTGGACTTCCTCATCCAACGAAGTTTTGCTGTCTTCTTTAGGTTGTCAGTTTGATTGCTCCTTTTTCCGAATGTGGTCTCTTTTAGAGGACTTTAGTTATTCGTTGCTTTTATGAAAGTTATAATGCTACAAATGGTTTTATTAGATCTATCGCAGTTTTCACATTGCTGTTTGCATTGCATGAACTGTATCGAGTTTCGGTATATGATATGTTAATATTGAGTTACGCTTTCCAAGATTCTAGGTAAATAGATCCAGTAGATAGAAGACCTGAATCTTAACCTTGAAATAACTGATTCATATCTGAGCAACCTCCACTGAGATTTACGTATTTTAATCTTTTTATTTGTGTTAAAAAAATGTCCAACTGAATATATTAACATCATCAAACTGATTCGTTATTAAAAGTTATTAATCTTTAATTCTTTATAGCACACGAAGACAAAGACAGTCACATTCGTTTTTAATTTATATATTATTTTTCTTTTATATATATTTGTTTTAGTATCGTGACCTGTTATCACAAGATTTAAAAAAACAAGTCGGACGATATTTTTGTCGTTACACGAAAATATAAATCTTGAGCTTGAATTGAACGAGAATTAAAGTCTAACAATATCACAATGAGATACTAATTATAAGTGACAAGTGTTAAAAATTAACCGCGAGCAATGAACCTTGGCATTTATTATTTTCTTTATTTGCTTTATACGAAGCAATATTTATTTTGGTGACTATTATTTTTATATATTTAGCGAAATGGATTTTAATTTAGAAAAATTAACGTATTCATATATTATATATTACGTATTATATATTCGTAACGTAAATTAAATTAAAATATTCCTACCCAAATATAAAAAAAACCATTAAACAAATTAGAAATAATAATGACGATACCAATATAATTTCCAAGAATTCCCAAGAATTCATCAATATTTCGAAAATATTTTCAAGAATTTCGACAAAACTAATTTAAAGTCTTATTTCTAAGGCTAACCTAATAAACAGCCTGTAACTTTAAATTTTGGTTCATTATTATGTTACTATTGTTTGGTTGGTCGAATTTATGCAAGCCTATCATAAATATTCTAACGCCAAGCAAGCAATACTAAATATTGTTTTGTTCTGATTTGAAGGGTGAGTGAGCTAGTGTTACTACGTGGGACAACATCTTAGTTCCCATATATGGAACTACAAACATTATCGCATTGACGATGTAATTGATAGTTAATATTTCTAAGTGTATAAATTTTTATGCTTATGGTTCATGAAGATAACCTACCATCAGGTATCAAATTTAAATCTACCCATTTTTTTAGTAAGAATAAATCTACTAAGTTAATAGGTTGCCACATAACCTGGGTCTAAGAAAAAGACGATCCTAAAAACCATTAAAACTAGCATTGAATATAATTACCTTGGAATACCACACGGTTATAATTTGAACTTCGAGGTTTAACTCATTTTGCGGTTGCCGTGAAACCGTTCTGCGGTCGGTGTTGTCATCTAGACAAAAATGTTTGATTTTAAAATGTTCTCCTGCCCGAATTCACAGGAGTAATTCAGTTCTTTACAACTGCTATTTGGAACAACCGTTGGATATGCATCTATTTACAAGATTTTTTGAGGCATAAGAAAACAATGCTTCATCTCTAACTCCTAGATGCTACTAAAACTTCTTTGGCAAAAAACTCCAACAACTTGTATTTTGACAATTTGAATTTTAACTACGGGTCCACTAGCTATTTTTTTTATAATATCCGGGAGGGCAAATGACTCTACTCCACCTGGTAAGTGGTAGTAGAGTCCAAACGCGACGACCGCTAGTGCAGTCAGGAAGAATGATTTGCACTAGCCCCCGCCTTGCCGGCCCGCAAGATGCCTCTCTCTCGTCTCGCCTCGGTTGTACTACTAGATTAACAAAGCAATTTGGTATTTAATGCCCAATCGAAAGTAAGGACAAACTCCTCCACTAATATATCCTAGTTGGCTCCGTTGAAAATGGCAGCCGTAAATAAATTGGAACGATAATTGAAGTACAAAAAATATGACTGGTAAAAGAAAATAAAACACACAAATCCTTCCAAATATTTCCAAATTATCAAAAAATAAATCATGAAAATATCCGAAATATTAAGATTAATTATATTTTATTGCAAAAATAATTATCAAAAGGGCTGTAATTGTTCGTTAGCACGTCGTCTATGAAATTAAATTCCGAGAAGAGCTTTTTTTTAATTACACGAAAGAATTCTAAGGCGTGGAGCTATTAAGGCGGTTGTACATAAACATAAAAAGACGAAAATTTTATGAAGTTTATTAGTTATGATTATAGATATAATATCTTGTATTCCATCGTTGACTGTGCAGTAAGTTACCTTTTTTATTTTTAATAACAATGTTTTTGATCTGTTGCCTGTTATAAATTAAAAATATACGTTTTTATTATAATTAATTATTGTTCTTAGTTTAAGCTATCATCCAAAAAATCTTATATTATTATTAAAATTCAACTTATTTCGGTTTATAACACAATATGACCGTTACTGGCTGGTTGGAAATGGTCACGGTCTGATAGCGATTGCCTTGTATAAAAAAAGTAACTCGTACTCAATCAGAATAAAAATAATTGATTTTAACTTTTGTTATTTTTAATCATTCGATTTTTAAATCATTAGTGCTAAAGCAATGATTTTTTTAAGACATTCGATTTTCAAATTAACTTTTTGTTTTATAATATAAATTTGAATAGATTACACAAAATATTACAGATAATAGCAGTAACATTCATAATTTTTTATTCTTAATCTTTTTGTTTGAGATCGGGCGTTTTGTAAACATAAAAAATAAGATTTGCAAACGACGAGACGCTTATTTGCCCCATGGATGAGCTTAACGAAAAATCCCTAAGTCGTATCTTACGACACCCGTTGGAAGAATTGGTGTGGTTCTAAGTCGCCCTAATAACAACAAACGTTAAATAAACTGACGTCACATTATATATGTCTATTATATGAGTATTCCTCTTAAGTTTCAAACGTTCTGAACCAAGAGATAAAAATTTAGACACTATAATTTTTCCTGTCCTTATGAAATTTAATAAGGTAAAATAAAACAGTTTCTATTTTGGATTAATTATCATAGGCTTGTAATGTTTAAAATATAAAGAAAGTTAGCAAGTTAACGATATTTTAAGAAAAGATTTTGACCTCCAAAGCTATAATTATTTTTAAGTTTAATTTTGTTTTCTAAAGTTGAATACTTACTATATTTTTATAATAAACGTTGTTAGGAAAGATAATTAAAAATATGGTCAAGGAAATCACAAGGGGTCTTTACAATTTATGAATAATAAAATATTGAAAATAGCTCTATTTTCCCGTCCTTATCATTAGATCAAAGGCTTTGAACAAAAACGTGACGAGAGGGAGGCAAGGCGTTATTTTCGATATTTTAAATTGCTTTTGATCTTAAATTGTTTATGAAATTTATCAACATATAATATTATATGAATTCAGAGTATTTTAAATTAGAATTGGTTCTTTTTCTCTTCTTTTGAACAAATGAAGACATTAATAAAAAATATTTTAATACAATAAAACGTGAAATTCACACTTGTCAAGATAGTATTAGTATAAACAGGTAGGCGGACGACCATTTTGGCCATCTGATGGTAAGTGTTCACCAACGCCCATAGACTAGACAACTTCGTATGCAATAAAAAAATACAAAATACACGGCATCTTGTGTTATAAGTTTGATAATAGGTTTTTTTAGTTAGGCATTACAAACAAACGTCGGCACATTCATAAATATATATTGCTGGGTGTTCAACTTTTAATATTTAATTTGCGGGTAGTTTTATTGTCACCGCACTATAAAAGCAGCGCGAGTAACGTACGCTAGGCATTATTCTTCTGCAACTCTGTCGTAAGCAATAGCTCTGTCTGTTTATTATTGATTTCGTTGTTCTATTTTTGTGTGTAAAATTGTAAATTGTACATGTCAATATAAATTTACTTTATTGTTGTAAATTTGTTTTTGATTTCCATCCTGATTGCTAGGAATACATTATAAGTACACCGTAAGTGGTCTGGCTGAGTACAGAACACTCACAATGTGTTAAAATCATGTACAGTTTCGACCTCGCCAGTATAATTTTTAATGCGATATAAGTTTTTAATTTAATTTTACATAATATTTATTTCCGCACAACAATAAAATTAAACAAAATATATATTTATAAATTGAATGGTTGATATGTTTTCGTTGCTAATAAAACATTTTTTTATGTAAGAGGGGGCAAACGAGCAGAAGGGTCACCTGATGGAAAGTGACTACCACCGCCCATCTGCAACATCCGAGAACTTGCAGGTGTGTTGCCGGCCTTTGAAAGCTTATCAATAGTAAGAGTGGTGTTTATTTTTTATCTACCAGTGGTATGTACTGGATGTAAGAAAAAAAATTAAGTTTGCTTGAGAGTTGAGCTGATTAGACAATTTGAAATTAATTTCAATGATTTTCCTCTTCAAACTAAATTTACTTATACTACGAGTCCCGACGAAAATTGATCAAAGGAAAGCTTCAAACTCTTCGTTGAGAGACCTGCCTCCGAAGATTAAACTCGTCTAGGTATATAATATAGAACGCTTCTCATTTTATCATAGTAGCTAGCTATGATAAAATGTTATATATGCTCTTCCGACTATCTATTCATTAAAAAAAAATAACTAAAAAAGTTGGTATAAATATAAAATACTTCCGGGTACGAAATTAGTGGCCGGAATCACTACTACAGCCCTGGATTCGGAAAAGATACCTAAAACATTCTAAAAACAATTATAAATAGACATGGTAATCAGCGCACCTACCAGTATACAGGATTTCCATAATACACTATTGTGATAAGAAATTAACAAACTCGAACGCTGATATCGACAAAATACTCAACGTAATTCAGATATTTGTCAAGATGCGGTCATTTCGTTCAATTCAACGACAAAGGGCACAAGAGAGACAGGGATAGTACAATGGTTCTGTTGTATCGAGGATAATAAAGGGACGAATATCTACAATGAGCGCATCCTGGGACCACGAGTGTCTCAATCTAACGTCTTATGGCGTGGCTTAAGGTTTAAGATTAAGCGAGCATTGAGTATTTATGCAAAAATTGTACATGTTTTGGTTTATTGACTTGGATTGGTAAATGATGCTAAGTACCACTACCCATAGACATTGACATTGTAAGATATGTTAACCATCCATTACATCACCAACGCACCACCAATCTTGGGAATTAAGATGTTGCTTTGTGACTGTAGTTACACTGTCTCACTGTTTGACGATAGATCATATTATTACACAACACTAAAAATTGTAAAATTTATAAATTTAGTTTTATATTTGAAACTTGTGAGTTTTGAATTGCATCTTTGCAAGTTGCTTGCTTTAGCTCAATGCGCTCTATTCCAGAAAATAAAGAAAATATGGATAGGTTCGAACATATTTTCTCTTTAGATGAGCACTAATTGACTTATAAGTTATTTTGTATCCTAATATTATAAATTCGAAATATGTTTACTTGTTCATTTGTTATGCTTTTAAATTACATCCACTAAGTATTTTGGCAGGGTTACGAAAAAACAGAGTACCTAATATCACCAACTCCACATACGTGGATGAAGCTTCTGGCGAAAATGATTTATTTTATAAATTCAATTCTATACTAAATTTACGCATTGTAAAAATACGCCAAAGCTTAAAACACAACAGAATGTTAATCTTAAACAAAAGTCCCGAAATTTCATAAACTTTGACACAGAGCGTCAACGTTATTGGATTATTTTACAGAAACGTTACGAAAGACGATGTAACAGGCAATATAAGATGATGACATCTTAATATGTTCAAGCCTGTTGAGTTACGATCAGCTGTTCTTTTTTGTCAATATCTATTTTTTAATTTTTTTTCAAAGCTAGTTTCTTTATATAATGGGCAGGCGGACGGAAATATGGGCTACCTGGTGAGATATAATCGCCACACCCCATAGATATTGGTACTGTAAGAAAATTTAACCATTCATTATATCACCAATGCCCCAGAAGTCTTGGAACTAAAATGCTATGTATCTTGTACACATAAGTATCTGATAAGTCCCTTGTCTTTGTCTTTTATTGTATTGGCTTACGTATAATTCCAACCAGAACAAAGTATTACAGTTCGGTGGTATTATATCCAATACGTGGATGGTAATGAGCTATAGCGCCCACCACAAAATCCTACCATCGATATGGCATACCAACGAACAGGATTCAATCGAAAATAATATACAAGTGTTTCTACATTATTAATTACAATTATTATTTATTTACATAGGACAACTTTACATGAATAAATTATGCTTAAAAATGTAGTGTACTAGAACAATGAATTATTTAAGTAATATAAAAATAAAAAAGAGCCGAGATTGTCCAAAGTACGGATACAATTAGTCCACAACCACCCATTACCGGTTTGGAAACCTGTATAGCTGAAAATAACCAGCGAAAGGAACTCATCGCTTTATTTTTTAACGTTATGGCTAAATTATCATACCCTAGGAATGCTTTTATCTCTAAACTAGTTATATTATAGCCATTTAGTACACAAACGAAATAACAAAAGAAAAACCCACATTGAAAAAAATCGAACAAATTTAAATAATTGTACAAATTATTCTGTGACAGTAAGCGTAGTCGAAATGATCCACTTAACTAAACCCTTTCAAATCGAACTTGACAATTGAGTGTCGTCTCGGTCCGGACCTTTTTCAATTCAGCACAAATAATGAGTGACAATATAAGACCATATAAACTTTTAAGCGTTACCATAAACGCGATGGGTAGACATTTGTCTATATATAGGCGGCTGTTTGGTCCTCGTGAACAGTTGATAAGTCTGCAGATCACGATGTCCTGGATTCCGTACCTCAAAAGCACATAAAGCCGTTGGTCCTAAACTAAAACTTACTTCAGGAACTGCTAACAAAAATACAGTCGAATTTAATTAAATTTTCTATGAAGCAACATTGAGCCCAGATAGGATATAGACTACTTTGCTAGGTCCAAGCACGCGGGCAAAACCGCTCGTGAAATAGTATATGATAAATATTAGATTTGTGTACAACTTTCAAGTAGTTCTGAATCGTACTTTTACAAGATATAATGTAAATTCCGAATGTAATTTTTACTGAGAAGAAGTCGCACGTAGGTACTAAGTTTTGACTTCCAAGGTGTAAGTTTATCGCCTAGTTTTAGTCAGTAGTTTTGTTTTTCGGTTTCAATTCATAATAATTAGCCTAGCAAAAAGCCATGTACCTAGTTTTTATATTATAATTTTTTTTATAATTAGTAGTATAAAAATTGAACTTTTTAATGTAAATCTATATTAAAAAAACATAATTTATTTACAGTAAATTATTATTATTATTATTTGTAAGTAGTAGTTAATCTTTCTTATCAATAATATACGTTAAATAATTATATACAAATAATTTCCCTGGGTTTCCCTCTCCTGTTAGGAATCCTGTCCATTTTTGTACTCCTGACAACGTTTATGCAAAATTTTGTAACGATTGCTTGAGTAGTTACGACGTAACAGCGTAACAAAGAAATAAACAAACTCATGTCCCCCATTATAATAAGTAATATAAACCTTTCTAGGATTCAATCTATTATCAGGTATATATACAGAATAATAGTTATATGCCTTATATTAAAAGTATATAAGAATATTTGGTGATATATTGTTTGCCATTAAGCGAAACATCTAACTTTTCTTCAACAATGAACATAATATCGGTCTTTCTAAATCAGCTGTCAGGGCAGTGTCAGACGTAGCAAAAAATATGTCAACTTATTATATTTATACGTACATATATTTGGAGTCATTTGAAGGTGAAGGTTTGAAGGACTTTTGGAATGTCGGTCAGTAACAGCCTGTGAATGTCTCACTGCTGGGGTAAGGCCTCTTCTCCTCTTTTGAGGAGGTTTTGGAGCTTGCTCACCCACGCTGCTCCAGTGCGGGTTGGTGGAATACACATGTGACCGAATTTCAGTGAAATTTGACACATGCAGGTTTCATCACGATGTTAACCTTCACCGTCACGCACGAGATGAGTTATAATCACAAATTAAGCACACGAAACTAAGTGGTCCTTGCCCGGGTTTGTAACCACGATCATCGGTTAACATTCTTACCACTGGACCAAAGCTGAATTACGAAATTGGACAACTGATCAGATTTCAGGATGATTTTTTAGGTGGTCGGGCAGAGTGCCAGCAGCGCCCATAGACATTGGTGAGATATTTTAACCTTTCCTTTCCTAACCTTTTCCATTTTAACAACACCAAGGCGCCAATTAGTTTGGGAACTAAGATGTAATGTTACACTGGAAGACTCACCTTTCAAACCGGAACAAAATAACACTAAGTACTGCTTGGCGGTAGAATAGTGAGTGGATAGTACCTTTGCAAACGCGCGTGCACAAAGCCCAAGTGAAGATAAAATTATTTTCGCGTAATATATGTATATTAATAATATCCTGGGACATTATTCACACAAGGCCACCTGATCCCAAACTAAGCAGAGCTTGTACTATGGAAACCAGACAATTGATATATTTACATATACTACTTTTCTTTTTGTAAATACATACTTGTATAGACAATTACATCCAGACTCAGGACAGGCAGACCTGTTCATGCACACAAAAGTCTGTTCTGGGTGGGAATCGAACCCACGACATGCGGCGTAAAAGGCCAATAACTTACCAACCACGCCAACCAGCTCGTCGTATGTACGTTGTTAAAATACTATTATATGTAAAACCAAACAAAACTTACAAACAATGAAAATCAATTCAATCAATCAAAAAAAATTAATCCATTACGATTTTGAGCGGCCAACAAATAATCGAATTTCCAAAAACAAAATTGTATTTATTTTCTAACCATGGCGCGCGATAAAACAAAAAGCGGAGTGTTTTTACGCTGATTGAAAACAAACATTCAAAGCGTAGCTTGAAACATAAACAATATTACACTGAATTAGGTGCAAACAATAATATCAGCGTTTCATTAAAAAGCGCTTTATTTATTGTTAGTGCTAATAACTTTTACTTATACTGAATAATAATTGTTATTTATAGTTAAGCTATCATAATGTTGTATTTTTCTATGATAAATCTTGTCTTTAAATGGTCCCACTGGGCAATTGCTGTAGTGACCACTCATCATCAGGTGGCCCCTTTGCCTATCTATTATAAACTAGCTGTGCCCCGCGGTTTCACCCGCGTATTACTAATTTATTTTATTTTTTTTATGTAAGAGGGGGCAAACGAGCAGGAGGCTCACCTGATGGAAAGTGACTACCAACATCCGCAGACTTGCAGGTCCGTTGCCGAAAACTAATATATAAAGCTGAAGAGTTTGTTTGTTTGATCCGGCTAATCTCAGTAACTGTGTACTCCTTTTATTGAGGAAGGCTCTAGGCTGATTTTTATTCATTATATTTTTATTAATTATACGCAGGTGAAACCGCGGTGCACAGCTAGTTTTTTAGTTTATTAATTCGAACCAGTAGTTCCTGAGATTAACCAGATCAAACAAACCAACTCTTCAACTTTATATATTACTATAGAAGAAAGTAAAAACGTAGTATTACTCGAGATCTATGCGACGCGACAAACACACGCACACATACAAATATTACAATTCAAAAATAGAATTAATAATACAATCTACATTTGAAATTAATTATAGAACACAGAAAATAATCAAATCAAACCAACAATATCCGAGAGAATAAATTGAAATTCGAATTTTTAAAAATCGAACCGTTTCAATAGCTTCACAATGGAAACTCAAGCGAACAAAAGATACCAGTCGTTCAGGTCGCACAGTTATTTATTTATCATCTGCTAAACATTGACTACGTGCCAATTTCCGCCTGACCTGACCGGGCACGTTCGTTTATTGTTCATTGTTCAATAGTTATTGTAATAAGGAACTCTTATTTGTCATATCAGGGATGTTCCGAGTATTTGATAAGACGTTACTGATATTCGATTTTGAACTGTCCGTTCGATTGTATTAAGTCTATTATAATAACGACTAGTAGAGTCATAGGTCATTTCGGTTGTGTTTTTTAAACGAGATGTTATTTTTTAAACTTAAGCCAGTTTATAAATTTTAGTAAATTGATCCGAGATGACTCAGTAGTTAAAACACGTGAATCTAAAATATAGTAAGCTAAGTCATATCTTCCAAAGGAGAGTATGCCTTACTCCCTCTGTTGGACTATTCAGAGACAACCACGAAAATTGATCGAAATCTCACCTTAATTCTTTAACGACCTTTTATATAAACACTGCTTAGTGGTTATTTAGTTGAACACTATTTTCGCTCTTTCTTTGATTATTATTTATTTGACATACGTAAAAAGAAGACAGCGTTGTATATAAGTACGGTCGTCAGTGGTCAGAGTTCAATAGCGAAATGTGACTCACACATGCGTACAGGAAAACCTTGTAAAAATGATAAAGTTCGGAATTTGATTGTGTGGTTTTTTTTTAAATTGATTATAAGTTAACGTTAAAAGGTATGAATTTCCAAGAAATTTAATTTAAAAAAACCTAAAAGATAATGTTATCAGCTTCAATAGATGACATTGCAAATATATGTAAGTCTGAAAATACTTTAATTGTTAAACTAATATTGTAATAATTTAAATACATTTTTGAATTATTTATATATTTAATTACTTAATTGATAATAAGTATATATTATAAGGATAACAATCGAAGACAAAAATAAACTTTTTCTTAAAAAATATTCGAAAAATAAAAAGGTTCTTAATTTGACTGTAATTTTTTTTTGTTTTGCTTTAGCCGCTGAAGGTATGTTTATTCAGGTTACTGCATTCATTTATCGATTTTGACATTTTTTTTAAAGTTTTAGATCCGAAGGTTATATTGATATTATCAAGGATTTTCGAGAAGGTGTTGATAGTCTTTTGTAATTTGATCTTATCTAAATAATTATTTTAAAATAAATAATTTAACAACCTTTTTTGTTAGCGTAGCGAGGAGATTGGAATGCCATAGGAAAATCTCTATGATGGAATATTAATTTTAGTACACATTTTTTCATATTTAAAAAACTTCTTTAAGATAGCATTTGGAACTTATTCCGCTATACAGATTAAGTGCTGATTGGTGGATGCATATGTGGCATAATAAAATTCAATTCATTCTGGTTTTCTCACAATATTTTCCTTCTAAACAAATAAATAATTTGAAAAATAAAGCAAATTAATAATATGTATTAAACAAACCCCCGAACTGCGGGTAATATCTCTTTGTCCTCCCACTGAGCTATCTCGGATCTACATATAAAAAACACAAATATACATTAATTTTATATTACATTTCATATCACATTTATTCATTTCATATCACATTTATTATCAATTTTATATCACATTTATTCACAATGCATAACGTACTCGCTGTACAAACGACCGTCTTATCCGAAGAAGTAAATTAATTTATCAATTTGAGCGTGAATTTTATTTTCAATCTTTAATTAACAAGAGTAAAAAGATTATTATTTCACTTGAATCTTCAGCACACTACTATAAATATTATAAAATGCATGAAAAGTTTTATTTGATATTTCAATAATTTAAATTATGATAGATTTTTATTTAATTATTATATCATTTAATTTTAAGCCGGCTGGCGTGGTTGGTAAGACACTTGCCTTACATACCGCAGGTCATTTGTTCGATTCCCACCCAGGACAGACATTTGTGTGCATGAACATGTTTGTCCTGACTCTGGGTGTAATTTTCTATATAAGGATGCATTTACAAAAAAAACTAGCATATTATGTAGTATATCAGTTGTCTGATTTCCATACTATAAGCTCTGCTTAGTTTGGGACCAGATGGCCGTGTGTGAATAATGTCCCAGGACAGGACATTTGTAATATTTAAAAAAATGCATATCGTCGAACACGTAAACGCCGAAATTATTTCCAATTTCAAATATATATTTTTCGGATATACTTTCAGACTAATTATCCAAGTCTACTAATAATGTTAAAGAAGATAGATTAATCCAAATAGAATTAAGGTTTCACCGTGAAGCGAGTCTTCGTATTGGACAGGGTTCAGGAATGAGCGTATATAAGGTTTCGATAGGAAATCGAGACTGATTGAACCCTCGTCAAATTACTCCGCGTTTCTAAGTAACATTTTAGTGCGACTTGCGTTATAGTTTCTTGGGACGTTGCCCTCTTAGAATTAGCTATATAATACTCTGGTAAAAGTCGAATTCAAATTGAATTGCGATTTGAAGTATTTTTTAATTTGAACAATGTATTGAGGTCATTTAATGCAATTGGTAGTAAGATTTAATGTTTGTTATGTTGGCATAACTGATTACTTTTTTTTACAATGCTTATTTACATTAAAACCTTAAATAAATACAAAAAAAAAATTCGCTATATAAATCGTGACCGCGTGGTATGGTTGCAAGACTGATTACTTATTACTAATAACATGTCTGTCGTCCGGTGTGTAATTTTATAAGATCTTCACGATCAAGTTGTTGATGCTTCATTTTCTCACCTGACTTTGTTTTATAATAATAATAATAATATCTTGGGACATTATTCACACACGGCCATCTGATCCCAAACTAAGCAGAGTTTGTACTATGGAAACCAGACAACTGATACACTACATATACTACTTTTTCTTTCGTAAATACATACTTATATAGATAATTACACCCAGACTCAGGACAAACAGACAAGTTCATCCACACAAATGTCTGTCCTGGGTGGGAATCGAACCCACGACCTGCGGCGTGAAAAGCAAGTGTCTTACCAACCACGCCAACGGGCTCGTCAAATACGATTAATTCAGCCTTTACTTTACCTTTATAATTCTTACTGACAGGTGATCCGAGCTTTAACTAATAAATTACGAAACTTTTTCTAAATACTTTTATAAGACCTTAAATTGAAATTGATTAGCCCCATCAATCTTAATAAAAATGTGGAAGGGATGATAAAAGCAATGAAATTGTTGAAAACATGGTTTTTAAAGAGAATTCCGACCATTTTTCATTTAAGCTAGCGTTGTTATAAGACGGCACAAGGTTAAACTAGTAATTCCTTAATGTTTAGGCCAAGTTATTTATTGAAAGATATACTATATTTTCTTATGATGTTCTCCTGGTTAATACACAGGGAATAATATAGTGTGCGCTAACGCAGGTGCACTTTCTATTCCCTCACTCTTATAATCTGACGGGAGGGCAATCCGATACATCAGAAAACATTTCAGCCGTAGGATCAACGGCTTTAGGTAGTCTCCGAGACACGGAATTGTCCACACTTCCGACTCCGAGCTGCTACTGAGAGTTTTTTCATTGAAGAAAAGCGTTAAAGAGCATTCTTTGAAGTAACCTCCCAAATTAATTTTTGAAGACATTTTTGTATAAAAACGCACACGTATTCCTCAAACTTAGGTTTTTAAGAAAACTGTACATTATTTATAAGATTAAAAAAAAATCGGCAGCTCCCCAGTATTCCAATCACTTGGTCATCTCCGCTTATATAATTATTATTTATTGATAAACTAGACCATCATATTGTATAGTTTAATGTAATTATATCTTTTAACTCATACCATACACCAATACCACGATCGAATTCATTTTAATTTGTCCCAATGAGGATTTGGGTCCTTTCGACTACTTGCGTTTGATTTATTACGGAATTGAACACGGATGTCGAGAGAGCCATGATTAAGAAGGAAATATAAAAAATATGTTCATTTTCATTCGTCCCACTTTATCCATTTCCTTATTAATATATTAATATTTGTGAATGTCTGTTAGTATATTTTAAAGATCGATATTTCAAAGTGTAAGCAATCCGGGAAATCTTTATTGTTATTTTAGTATTATTATTGCATTAGTTACG
Organism: Nymphalis c-album; assembly: GCA_963151315.1. NCBI lineage: Eukaryota > Metazoa > Arthropoda > Insecta > Lepidoptera > Nymphalidae > Nymphalis > Nymphalis c-album. Next base: position 951,279 of record OY720602.1, on the reverse strand, counting down.
GAGTTATACTATTCGTGTAAGTGTTCGGGGATTCCCGCGTAAAGCATCGTGCCGCCCGCGCCGGCTTGCCTCTGAGTCTATTGGTAAAAAACGATCGATCCATGCGGACGCATGATGCGTTTATTTCTCGACTAAAGTTTTCCCGTTAAGACGCATTAAATATAAAATATTTGTAAAACTACACAACATATTTATTGTATAGGTAGACGGCGAAACACAATGACATTATTAGAAATGTTAACCATCGCTTAAATTGCCAATGCGCCACCAACCCTGGGAACTAAGATGTTATGTCCCATGTGCCCGCACACTGGCTGGCTCACCCTTCAAACCGGGACACATCCATACAAAGTACTGCTGTTTCATTTGACATACATACTTTTAAAAAATTTATAATATAATTATTGTTAAAATAATTACGTTTCTTTTTTCAAAATATCCCAAAGCGATAGCTAATTCCAAGTGATTTTGTTTGTGAGAGTAAAAAAGCTTGATTACATAGACAGCTAATTGCAACTGTGTCATCACAGCGAATTCAACGCTGTCCAAACATTAAGATAGTTAATGTTATCCAGTTATTATTTTACGTATATTCCAACACCTTGCAATTTCGACTTTTCTTGCAATCAAAGTTTGTATTAAAAATAGAATATTCCATAATAATTAAGTGTTTTTTTTCTCTTTCTAACATCATTGATTCGACATTCGGCAGAAGATGACAAAGATTTTTTAATTAACAACACATTAAACAGCTGTTTTAATTTAGACAGTAACGGCCTTGCTTATAAACGTGCTTAACATTGCTTAACTAAGTAAGCCGTTAAGCAATGTTTATTTTTAAAGTAGAATGAGTAAGTGTTACGATATTCCGCGATTCAGTATATTATTTATTTAAAGACTTTATTGACGACCACAAAGTACATGAAACAAAAGTTCTCTCCCAGTCATTCTTTAGGTCAAACAGAAATCCATGAAGGCACTAATTATAGTAAAAAAATAAAGAAATAACAGCCTGTGAATGTCTCACTGCTGGGCTAAGACCTCTTCTCCTCTTTTTGAGGAGAAGGTTTGGAGGTTATTCCACCACGCTGCTCCAATGCGGATTGGTGGAATACACATATGACAGAATTTCAGTGAAATTTGACACATGCAGGTTTCCTCACGATGTTTTCCTTCACCGTTAAGCACGAGATGAATTATAACCACAAATTAAGCACATGAAATTCAGCGGTGCTTACCCGGGTTTGAACCCACGATCATCGGTTAAGATTCACGCGGTCTTACCACTGGGCCATCTCGGCTCTAATTATTTATATTAAAATAATATTATATTAAAAGTTAACAAATAAGAATTGTTATCAAAAACACACAAGAATATCTTATGAATCTTTATCTCAAACGTCACAATATAGTAACCATCTGGCAGGCCTTGTTTTAAATTGAAGCGACCGAACGTCGTGAAATGTCAGAAGGTGGTATGTGCCATTAAGTCCTATAATAATTATAATATTTAAAGGACATTTTTCTACCAACCCTCATATCGAGTGACACAGTCTCCATTCTTTTGATTTTAAGCAAAAAAAGTTACTATTAATAATAATTTATTAAAATGAAGTTTTTTTTAATTTTTCATACGCGTTTTGACTAAATCCTGTATTAATTAATTTATTTTAATTTCTAAGTAAACTAAAACAGTCATATATTATTATCTTTATATACAACCATAACTGTTTCATATTAACCACAAATTAATATATAAATATATATTTTGTACAAGTTTTTACGAGACATATACATTTACAATATATAGACAATTAACTTCCGGGCGAAATGAAAGGATTTGATGCAAATCGGAAAAAAACATCGCTCCACTCCTATTAATAAATGACAATTATTAACAGCAACTTTTCGCCCACATGTTGATAGGACAAAAAACTTCATGGATGTTTCAGGGTATGGAACTTTTCATTCCGTACTCTGCAGTACCCATCGGTGGCAGATCCCGGCCCTGGTTTGGTGGCTTCTGCAAAACGGCGTCACGCCGAAAAGTAGAATGCTATCAAGCCTGGGCTGAAGCGACGGCATCGCGTGATGTAAATACCAGCGCATTTAAAAAGGAATATAACTCTGCCTCCAGGTCTTTCAAAAGAGTTATTGCCAAGGCAAAGTCGGAGCACATAGGCAGAATTGGCGAGAGATTGGTTCGTCTTCCTTCGGGAACACGCGCATTTTGGTCTCTCGCTAAGGCTGTCTTAGGGAATTTCTGTCAGCCCTCCCTTCCATCTCTGCATAGGAGCGATGACACGTTGGCTCATACCGCGAAGGAGAAAGCTGACCTTTTGAGCACTCACTTCGCGTCAAACTCGACTCTGGATGACCAAGGAAAGATACCACCGACAATCTTGCGGTGTGATACCACGATGCCGGAAATTAAATTCCGGCAGAGTGCAGTTCGTAAAGCACTTTTTTCCTTGGACATCCATAAGTCGAGTGGGCCCGATGGCATTCCTCCGATTGTGCTGCGCACTTGTGCTCCCGAGCTGGCACCGGTCTTAACGCGTCTTTTCCGCCACTCTTACACATTAGGCGTTGTCCCGAATTCTTGGAAGACGGCTTTAGTGCACCCGATCCCTAAAAAAGGCAATCGCTCTGATCCAACAAATTATAGGCCTATTGCTATCACCTCCTTGTTCTCCAAGGTGATGGAGTCCATCATTAACTGCCAGCTCCTGCGGTACCTAGAGGAGCATCAGCTGATTAGCGACCGCCAGTACGGCTTCCGTCGGGGTCGCTCAGCTGGTGATCTTCTAGTTTACCTTACTCACAGATGGGCTACGGCGGTTGAGTCCAAGGGGGAGGCATTAGCAGTCAGTCTGGACATAGCGAAAGCCTTCGATCGGGTATGGCATAAAGCGCTACTCTCCAAGCTTCCATCCTACGGGCTTCCCGAGAAATTGTGCAAGTGGATCACCAGTTTTTTGGCAGATCGGAGCATCAAGGTCGTTGTCGACGGTGCATGCTCTGACTTAAAATTCGTCAATTCTGGTGTTCCACAAGGCTGCGTTCTTTCACCTACTCTGTTTCTTCTGCATATCAATGATATGTTACAAATCAGTAACATTCACTGCTATGCGGATGACAGCACTGTAGACGTCCATTACACCGGCCGTGCTAATATTTCTCGGGAACACGTCGACGAGTGTCGGCACAAACTTGTGTCTGAAGTCGAGACCTTGTTAACCAAGGTCTCCGACTGAACTTGGTCCAATTCAACCCCAGTAAGACACAAGTTTGCGCGTTAACCGCTAAAAAATCTCCTTTTGTCATATCCCCTCATTTTGAGAATACTCCCCTCGCTGCCACAGCCAGTATCGGGATACTTGGCGTCGAGATTTCGAACATTGTTCAGTTCCGCGGTCAATTGGAAGTTAAAGCTAAATTGGCTTCTAAAAAGCTTGGAGTGCTCAACAAGGCGAGACAGTACTTCACGTCGGCCCATCGCCTACAACTTTACAAGGCGCAAATTCGGCCCCACATGGAGTACTGCTCTCACCTCTGGGCGGGAGCTCCCCAATACCAGCTTCTTCCTTTTGACCGTATTCAACGTAGAGCAGTTCGAATTGTCGACGATCAGGCTATTACTGATCGGCTTGATACTTTGGATTTGCGTAGAGATGTAGGGTCCCTCTGCATCCTCTACCGCATATATCACGGGGAGTGTTCTGAGGAGTTGTTTGGTTTAGTCCCGGCAGCTGAATTTCACCACCGGACATCGCGTCAGAACTCTAAATTCCATCCCCATCACCTCGATGTCTGGAAATCCACAACAGTGCGTTTCTTAAGGCATTTCCTGCCTCGCACAATCACTCTGTGGAACCAGCTTTCGCCGGCGACTTTTCCGAACCGATATGACTTAAGAACCTTCAAGAAGAGAGCGTACTCTTTCCTAAAAGGCCGGCAACGCATCTGCATGTCCTCGGATGCTGCAGATGTCCATGGGCGGTGGTAGTCACTTTCCATCAGGTGAGCCTCCTGCTCGTTTGCCCCCTCTAATATAAATTAAAAAAAAAAAAAAAAAAAAAAAAAAAAAAAAAAAAAAATCCTTCTCCTTAAAGCTTAATCTCCCTACACACTAAAATTTTATCTAAATCGTTTGAGTGATTAAATAGTAAAAATGTGACAGACAGACAGATAGTGCCTTGATGATGATGATGAGATGTACCTTCTATGCTATTTATATTATTAGTATTGATTACATGTAAAACAAAGCAAAATATAACTTATCTGTAGTTTCTGATATGCTGATAAAATTCTAATTAACTAATTGTCTTTGTTTTCAATGGCCATTGGTCAGCTGTTGACACAATAGGCGACCAATGAACATTTAGTTTGAAGCTAAATTTAATCTAACTTCGACGCTTTAGAAATTAATAATCTCATAAATCAACAAGAGCTCGATGTTTTAATAAGATAAATAAGTTTTCATTTTTAATTTTTCATTAAACAAGGTTTCACAAAATTATCTCTCTCTCTCTCTCTCTGTGGCATTTATTATTCCCATCTGATGGTGGGGTCTGCCTTTCTGGTTTTTCTCTTCCACTTCGCTCTATCGGGCGTGTCCTCATCGGAGACATTGCAGGAACTTAGATCTTTTTTGACCACATCCGTCCATCTCGTCTTTGGTCGCCGTCTGGGTCTAGACCCTGTGATGTATAGAGTGGTCAATGATTTCATAAAATTATCTAATTTGTTGAAATATTTTTCATCTTAAACTTTTCACACCTATCGCTATCGTTCGAATACATAAATTAGTTTGTCCTGAACTTGAACTGCTATTTCTCAAAGGATGCCCGTACTTACTACAGCATTTTGCGGCATTAAATAAAAGGGGATCCGAAACGATCCTAAGATATCATTATGATCTTGAATTGTATCCTGTCATGACGTAAGTGATATTTCGTCAAAGAAAAAGTAACTAGCTTTGATAGACTTTGTGTTCGAAGGTGATTGTAACAGTTTATTTGATTTTTATAAGTCAGAAGTCGAGTAGATCCACCTGGTGACGTGGTCACGATTCCCAATAGACATTGCCACTGTGAGAAATATGAAATTACCTATGACAGACTAAAAGATGATCCAGCGGCTCGTACACCTCAAATATTCATTATTTGAGATATCGAGTATTTTATGATCCAACAAATGTTTTTATAAAATGGGTAGGCGGACTGGCAATTAACGGATGGTAAGTGGTCACCACCGTCCATAGATACTGGCTATGTAAGAATCATTAAACATTTCGTACATCATCAATTCGCCACCAACCTTTAAAACAAAAGGAATCTCCCACGTGCCTGAATTTACACTCGCAACTTGAAATAATAATTCACTTTCATAATTGAAATTTTATACAATGATGAATGATCTATATATAAACCTGATATGCCAAGTAAAGACACACCATCCAAAAGACATTGTACCCTGGACGCAGGCACTGTCCCCTCCTTAAACCTCTGCTTTGTCTTTTAACTAATTATTATTATACTTTCTTACATTATTTTTAATCTATAATGTAATTAAATTAATAATTACATAAATAATAATCTATAATGTTAAATATTAGGAAGTTTATATATTTGAGTTTGAAATTAAATATTTAATTTTCCCACTAAACTTCTAGTCATAAATGTCTTAACAGGGGTGAAACCATGGAGCAAAGCTGTGCCTTGTATCTTTGCCATTTTTTTTAAAATATTGAATAAAACAAGTGCAAATATGTTTTTATGTTTACTTTTGAAGCTTAAATAATTTACAGTTAACGTATCATTAATTTATTAAGTATAATGTATTTATTTATTTTATTACAAATTTCTGGTAACGACCAGTGGCCGTAGACAAGTTGACATTCTACAATTGTAAACGCTAATGGAAAACTAAACAAATGTATAAGAACGACATCTCTCAACGATAAGTCACGTGGTCATTCTCATACATTTGTTTAGTTTTCTATAGCGTTTACAATTGTAGAATGTCAACTTGGCTAGGGCCTCAGATATTTATATCGATGATTTCCAAATGTTTTTATCAAAACTAAAACAAAAACGTATTAGCGTCGTGAAAATATTGTCAGTTGACAAATAATCTTGGTTATATTAAAATCTAGCACACAAACCATTGTTTCATTCCTGTATCTTATCATTCTTAGTATGTTAAATTACATAATGATAAGTTTAATTTAATTGGCATAAATAATATCATTAATTATAAATCATTTATATTGACATGAGTTTGAAACATCAAATTCTTATAAATAAGTAACCACTACGTATTATTTGTATATATGAACTTCAGTTAAATGTTTTATTAAAAATAATAATGCTCTGATGAAATAGAGCATAAAAACTTTAAAAGTATACCGTATCCGATACACTGAATCGATTCTTTGTATAGGAAAACAAACAATATAAACGTTAAAAGAGTTCCACAAGGATCAATTCTTAAGCCATATATCTATCTCATTTATATAAATGCTAGAACTAACTTCATTACTCACTCGAAATGTTGACAACCAAGTTATTGATATACGATTTTGATTTGCATGTTATTGAAGTGTTATAATTATTATGGTCAATTTCGCATATCACTTTCTGACAATTCATGACCGTTTTCAGCGATGCTGCGAAATTGTTGTTACAGAACGTCTCCATTGTTGATGATACTTAATTAATAATATTGCTTACTCTAATCTATTAAGGTTAAAACTATTTATTTTTATATAATATATATGGACAAAGTAGAAAAATTAGCTTCTAAAGTACACAAATATTTTTCATAGAATGATTTTAATATTTAAATTCCGTTAATGTTTGTGTATTTTTATTGAATTTTGAATTTGAATCTTACTCTTAATTTTTTTTAAACATATTATATTTCACTTGAATTTATACTTAAATATAAAAATAAAGAGTGTTACCATATATTCGTAGTTACTGGTCGTTACTCGTAAGTTATTTCATATACAGTCGAGCCAGCACTAAGCTCTACTATAACTTTTGTTTCATAGAATTAATACCAATCCAATAATTCGTTTTATTTGTTCAATCTGTGTTCGTTCTATCGAAATAAGCGGAGACAGATTTTAAAATGTATTTTATTCTAAATAATGTATGCAGTGTTATCCTTTCTTTTAGATTATTTTGAGAAATAACCTAAAAGTTAATAAAAATCTGTGAACATTGTAAGTATAGAATGGAATATGATAAAAATTTACCTTTCGTATTGTTTGATCATGTGATCTTTATATTAATTCAGCCATAAACAAGACGTCAGTGGAATGATTTAGTAAAAATTATATTTTTTTTATAGCATAGGAAGGCGGACAATCGTATGGGCCACGTGATGGTAAGTAGTCACCAACGCCCACAGATAATGGCATTGTAAGAGATGTTTAACATCACTTACATCACTTGGGAACTAAGATGTTATGTCCCTTTTGCCTAATACACTAGCTCACTCACCATTCAAACCGGAACACAACAATACCAAATACTGCTGTTTTGCGGTAGAATATCTGATGAGTGGGTGGTACCTACCCAGACGAGCCTGCACAAAGCTCTACCACCAAGTAAAATTAACAAGATATTTGATTAACGAATCGTATCCGTTGAGGCTGATGATTCTCTTGTCGTGTTAAATATTAAAACAAACAGGCGTCTAGTTTCTAAGGTCATAGAGATTAATATTACTAAGGACTGTGATAAATTACCTCTGATCCGCATAAAGATATTCCTGTAAAAAATAAAATTTATATTAATAGAGTTAATCTAATGATAGAGTTAATAAAATGATAGAGGTCTGCAGTTGTGCGCGCATCACGAAAAAACTACTGGATAGATTTCAACGAAATTTTCTAAATTTTATTTGTCTGACTTGGCCCTTTATCAAAAATAAAATTTATTGCGATATCTTCATTTAATAAAAAGTTATTAAAGTTTCAAGAAACAACGATTTGTATATGCACTGCGTGTTCAGTGATGCATGTTTAAGCAAAGTATATTTTTGCTTGCGATCTTTTTGATGTTTTTTCCTTCGTAGGTACATAAGAAAACTTTGTTAATATATCAAGCAACGCGGACAAAGTCGCGGGTATCAGCTAATATTTTATAAATTACCTAATACTGCGGTTTCATTGGAGTAAAATTTTTATTATACATTGTCACTTATGTAATTTTAATAACAGGCTTATATGTTATTGTATATACACGCTATTTTGATGCTCGTACCCTTTAAATGTTATAATTATAACAGTCAATATTGCTTGTCATGTTCGGTTATTTGAGATCGTTTTCTGCGGTGAGGCTCGAGTTCATCTGTTTTGTACAATTTTCCATATTGCCAGCTATGCATTCAATATATATTTTTATATCGGACGGCGCCTTTACACTTAGTGGTAGAGCATTGTGCAAACCCGATATATATTCTATCGGCAATCAGTGATACTTAGTATTGTTTTATTTCGTTTTGAAGCGGAGTGAGTCAGTGTAACTACAGGTACCTGGGACATAATATCTTAAATCCTATGGTAGGTGGCGCATTGGCAATTTAAGCACTTTAAGCATTTTACAGCGTCAATGTCTTTCACCTTTTGCCGGACTGCTTACCATATACAATAAAAAAATTAAAAAAAAAACCCAAGCATTGATCCTTTTGTTCTGATCTACTATGTTTTAAAACGTGCAACACAAAGTATCAGAATACCGACCTCGCACGTCGCCCACCACTCCACAATAGATATATTTATTGTATATATTTTTTTTATGTACAATCGATCTCTTATATAAAAAGCATTAACCTAACTTATTGTAATGACTAATCTTAGTCCCTGACCTCTCACGGTTGAAGAATTGTACATGGCCGTTTCGAAAGGTCAAAAATAATATTCAATCAAATGTAGTATTTATACTAGTTCGATAAATATCATTATTGTATGATAAGTTTTTTAATGTTATCAATTTTAGTTTACTTTAGTCAAAACTCGATTTATCATTAAAGGATCTTATAGTTATTTTTATTTATTATCGAGTGCGCTGACTTTTAGGAACACATAGTGTGTGTGTGTGTGTGTGCGCGTGTGTGTGCGTGTGGAGACATGTGTGTGTGAACCTTTATCTCGCCGCGAAACATAAACATGTTAATTAAAAACGAGATGTTGTTTATTGCTATTTCTATTAAATTGACTTAGCTTACAAGTAAATACTTAACGAAGCTTGTCAGCCTATTAATACTTTCGTTCAATCGCAGGATCAACAGCTTTAAGTGATTCCCGAGGCACTTTTAACTGCTATTTAGAATTATTTGACAGTAAAAAACAATATTCGTATATAGGTCTTACCTGGGATTCGAACCCGGGATCAAGGAATCTGCGACATACAGCCAATACACCAAGGAGATTGATATTTTATTACCGCATGGAAATATGAAAGGCTTGAAAAATGTATGTTTGACGTTTCTATATTAGTGTGCATATTCAAGCTGACTTTGATACAACATTGTTTCAAGTCATAAAAATATTTAAACAAAAATGCGTCTTAATGCCGTGTATAATGTATAAAGTGTATTACTAAATTTCCTTGAACGAAACGCGTCACTGAGAGGTATTTAGGTCAATGAGTGTCGCTCAGGTGAGGTGCGCGATTGTTCCAAAGATCTCGCTCCCTCTTTATGAGGAAATGGGATGGATACTCTGCGAAACAGTAGTGTATAATTGAGAACTCTTAGGCTCAACAGTTAATAGTTCCTTTGGTAGTGAGTTCATTCCTTAGCCTATGGACCTATGTCACCTGTGCAATAATATCAATGCTGATATCAATGTAATAGTTATTTTTATTTCAAAGGTGCGATTTATAATCTTGATGTATTATAAGTTATCCTTATCATAAATTAGCTGGCCGTTCTAACTTGGTACGGATAAAATAAATACAAACTTTTACCTCCCATTACCTTCCCTTAAACATTACTGTGCACAATAATATCACAGGCAGTCGTCGAAGTTTGCCAAAATCGATTAGAAGGACACCACTATTTATTTATTAATTATAAAACTATACTATACTAAATTGTATTTATTGAAACTTGATTGCGCTATGGGCAATCTTAAAAGTCACTTGGAATTCAAATAAAGAACAAAAACTTAATAAGAAATATTCCACGACAAAATTTCATGAAAACTTTTAAATTATGTCGTACATTATTTCATATATCGCATAAAATTGCTTTCAAAAATGCATCCGACGTATAAGTGAATTTTCTTACGCGACAGCTGATGCTCGTCACAAAGCGATTGCATTTAGGTTAATGAGTAACACGCAAGCAACGTCTACGATTTAACATAAGAATTTTAACTTCAACAGATTAGTTAGAAAAGAACATTTTAAACTAAAGCTTTTCAATACTTTAATAACTATTAATTTAATCTATAACTCTGTATAGTCAGTGATCATTTTTAGGGTGATGTATAAGATTTTACGAGATATCAAAAAAACTTTGAAATATGTTGTTAAATTTAAAATAATTGTATGGGAACGTTTACGTGCAAAAGGTTATCGTGAATTTCGTAATCTTCAGTGAGTCATAAATGAAAACTATTTTCTCCTGGCTATTTATCTAGGTAATGTTAGAAGAAAGAAATGCATCTTCTTGATCTTCTTATGAGACACTCGGCATTTCTTATATGAATGAGCGCTTCTTGATCCGGCCCGACACGACACCGACACCGGCCCTATGAAATTACCGGCGCCGGCATTGCCATGTCGTTGCCTGGCCGGACCATTGAGACAGCAGTACAATTTCATAGAATTATGCGTCCACTGTTGACGGTGTCGGCGTCGGGCCGGTGTCGGTGTCGTGTCGGACCGGATCAAGAAGCGCTCAATGGTGGCTTTGAGCGAGCGCGTCTGCATACAAGGTACGAATAATAACACTCACCGATGTCGAGCGAAAGATATTCAAGTTCAATACTTAGTACCACGGAACGTTAATCTCCAATTGGAATGATAAAACCTGCGTATTATTATTATTTTTTTTTATTACATAGGAAGACGAGCATATGGGCCACCTGTTGGTAAGTGGTCACCAACGCCCATAGACATAGGCATTGTAAGAGATGTTAACCATTGCTTACATCGCCAATGCGCCACCAAACTTGGGAACTAAGATGTTATGTCCCTTGTGCCTGTAATTATATCGGACATCTACCACGAAACGTAACATAGCCCAACGGTAAGACATAAGACATAGGCTGTTTTACTTCGTCAGTTTTATTTTCTAAGTGATATCATCAGTGAGCAACAATTGGCCCATTTGTTCCTCCTCCTTAAATATGAAGAATAGTTTACACAAATTATCCTTCATTTGTTTACGACTAATTAAAAACGCATATGAGATAATATTAAATATGTTTACAATTAAAATATTTTCGCTATCTTAATTGTTAAGATATGACGGAACCGACTTTACCTTGAACACTAAAAAAACCTTTAATTAAGTTCTTATAAATATATAGGTATTATACTGGCTTTACTCCGCGGTTTCACCCACGTATAATTAATAAAAATAAGCCTAGATCCTTCCTCGATAAAAGGACAACACAAAAATAATTTTGAATAAGAACCAAGTAGTTCCTAATATAAGCCGGATCAAACAAACAAACTCTTCAGCTTTATACATTAGTGTAGAATAGACATATATAATTAATAGATTTGTGTTGCAGTGAATAGTAGGAATAAGTGAAGAAATAAATAATAAAATAACATGGGAGTTTCCTTAGTAAAATATTTATTATTGTTATATATATATATATATATATATAGAAACAAAGTATATAAGGGAGTAAAGAGTGGAGAAGCGCATAATAGAATAAAAGAACCTCACGTATGCCGTGACGTCATACGTCATACGAGTCGGTCGTATCCCGACGAGACTTCAATATGTTTTTTACATAAAAAAATTAACGAACTTCAAGCAACGCACTTAGTTACCGAATGAATCACGATTTTAATTTCATATCCATAATAGCAACGGGTGTTGTGTCTGGTGGGCTACTGCCCCCCAACGGTTGTTGTCGGGTTCTTGTATATATGTACAATTGCTCTGATAACTTTAATATCGCGATGTAGGATACGTCAGTTCTTAGTTCGTATGTGACGAGATAGATCTCGCTACAGCATTATAATCGATGATCGTGGGTTCAAACTCGGGCAAGCACCACTGAATTTTTTATGTGCTTAATTTGTATTTATAATTCAAATAATTCTTGACGGTGAAGGAAAACATCTTGAGTAAGCTATAATTAGTTCGACGAGCTGGTTGGCGTGGTTGGTAAGTTACTTGCCTTTCACGCAGCCGATCAGGGTTCGATTCCCACCTAGGAACATGTTTGTATTCATGAACATGTCTGTTTGTCCTGAGCCTAGGTGTATTTATTAACCGACTTCAAAAAAAAGGAGGAGGTTATCAATTCGTCTGTATGTTTTTTTTTTTTTTTGTGTTTGTTACCTCATAACTTTCTACTGGGTGAATCGATTTTGATGATTTTTTTTTTATTTGAAATGGGTTGCTTCCCATGGGGTCCCATTTTTTTTTGGTCCAGGTTTGACAATGGAATCCATGAGAAAACCATATAAGTCGTAAATTTGCATGAGGTATGTGCGCGACAAATGGACGAATAACTCGATATCTATTCAACCGATTTCGATGATTTTTTTTTATTTGAAAGAGTATACTTCAAGGGTTATTTGATGATAGTTTGATTAGATTCTGATTATAGGATCCATGACAAAGTAACGGAAATATTCAATTCTTAGTAGCAAATTAACGATACACGGCCGAATCTTTTATAGGCTATCTAGATTTTTCATTCACCTACCATAACATCGTTATGATCAAGTAATTCTAGTAATATTGTATAAAACACTTCTTTATATACCGTCAATAGTTTTCGCAGCGCACGCGAAATAATAACTTTTATAGGCAACAGTTTGATACGTTTGGGTTACATTGCTCCATTTTAAGAAGAGATCTATAAGTTTTTGAAAATGTAATAAAGCCTATATTACTCGGTAAAGACGTAGCTTTCTAAGGGTGAAAGAATTTTTAAAATCGGTCGAGTAGTTTTTGAGTTAAATCGTAATACAAAATCAAACAAAAATCAAATCTTTCCTCTTTAAAATATGAGTTATGCATGTAAGCATTGTATATATGTATATGTTTGTAATTGAAACATATTTGAACATCTCCTAAAAGTAGAGACCAATTTCGAAAATTATATATATATATATTTATATATATAGAACCGTATAAGTACTCTTATATACATGTTATATTTATGTATATTTATATATTAATTACTAGTGTTTTTCCCGCGGTTTGTTCGATGTCAGCTAAGGAAACACTATAATATACCTAGCAATACGGGAATCTTTTAAAAACAAACAAAAACATACACATTACAGATTGACTTTCATTCGCCTCGTAAAGATGCGCGTGCGACACGAGCACATCTCACCTATAACTAACTATGTATGTAGTTATAAACCCACCTTGGCTGACATCGACTCCAAAAGTAACAATAATTGTAAATACATTATCAACCACACAACACATTCGTATCTACATATTGATGAGTAGAAAATAGTTTGGTAATTAACAAATTATAGAAGAATACGCAATTATTTTTTTACTTTTTAGTGCATATTAATTTGTTTTTCTTATGAAGTCGGTTTTTGTTTTGTTAAAATTTTTATTTATCTATATAAGTATGTATTTACAAAAAAAACATAGTATAATATGTAAGTACACGTTTTAACTTTTAACTAGTCCGCCAACATATCGTGAAACAAAATCATTTACAGCCGTTAATTGTGAAACTCGATTTCATCAACGAAATGCAATAAAAAATTATAGATGAATATTTTTGTTTTTTTTTTAATTAATCACAAATTAAGCACATTAAATCAGCGTGGGATCAAATTTTTAATTAAAACCCTTATTATAGACCAAGGAGATTGTATGTTTGGTACAAAAAGCGGCCTTCATGATTGAAAGCTCTACTAACTTTAAGGGTAACAGAAATGCTATGATAGCTTTACAATGAATATAATCTTGCTGAATTACTATTCAAAATAATTTCTTAGAATCTACTTGAATATTGTGTTATTCGATATTGGTTCATGAATATGAAATAAGAAAAATATTTGAAATACCTAGTTCACTATAAATTAAGTGCTTACGATATATCTAAAATATTCATTTTATGAATTTCAAAATAACAGAAAGGTTGTCTTCTCCGTCTTTCTTGTTATTACAGATTGAAATATTTTTAATGGTTTTAATTCAAGTATTATTTCATAAAAGACCATTAAAAAATAATATAAAATATTCTCTTATTTTTTTCAGTATTAATAGTTTTAGTTAAACTATTGCAAAGCATGAATTACATCAAAATCTATCTATACAAAATCGTGATGTCTTTCAGATAAAGATTATTTAAAAAAAAACTATAAAATTTTGGTAAAAATTCGAACAATAAGTCTCGTTCAAAGTAAAATAAGTAGGTCAAATATAAAACCTCCTTTTCATACCCATTAGAAATTATATGTTAAGTGTGCGTCCGTCTCAACAATCGTCTCATTGATCAAGGTGACAAACGTCTGTTCTCAAGTTTCCCGCCAATAATAACAATAAAACAATGCCCCATTCACTTGTAACTATTTGTATATAGAACTTGTTTATTTTTTAAAAAATTAAACTAAACAAGGTTGATAGTAATTGGCAATTATTCTGCCTTATAATTTTTATTCGACAAATATTTAAAAATTGATTATAATACATTTATTATTACAATTAAACAAACACACATATGTAATATTTTTTTATAGTTAGTTCTATACATTGATTTATAATTTAAAAAAACACGACTTAAAAAAGATGTGTTTAAGATGTTTTGTTAACCACTATTTATAATCAATTATTTTGTTCTTAGTACAGTATACTTAAACGGCCAGTATTCTATATTTTCTACAAATTCCGACATAGATGATATTAAAATAAATGTTCAAAATAATAAATATCTTGTATTTATTTATTATAACATTAAGTTGTATCGTTACGAGCTGTTTCCAAGTTTATAATGACATTACCATGTTAAAAGCCAGTAACTACAGCTTAACTTTTGTAGGACACTTGTGTTGAAACATAAATTATTTACGACCTGTTCATACTTATAAATTTAATAAAATATAGCTTTTATTATATATTTATATTATGCTTATTATGAAGCTTATATTTTTATTCACAATGTACCTATTTTCTTTATTTTTTTTTAATTATATAATATTCCTTTGCCACTTATAAGATGTAACAATAAAAAAGCTGCATTTATGTTCATAGTTTATGTTAACAACAACTTCCTATATTACAAGTTACTTTTTTATACTTAGCTGTTAATTACAGGAAACGGAAAGTTAAAGTGAAGCCAGTTGACCGAATCAAGAAAAAAAAAATGCAACAATGAATCAAGAATGATTGTCTAATAAAGTCATAGATTATCTACAATTAATAAATTATTAGAACTCGCGAAACTGTAAATCATATTTATATACTAGATTTATCAATAATCTATCAAATCAAAGCACAAAAGGGAATATACTATAATATGTCCCTTCATTTATAATCGGCTTAAAACAAAATAAAAAAAAATCGCAACGAACCTGTTCCGTCCTCTCAAAATAAATCCTGGCACAAATCACAGATAATTTAAATAAAAAATAAAAACACAAATGACGCGCACTCGCGACGATTTGTTCCGAATTCAAACAGTAGCAAGCGAACTCCGATAGAGTCTGCGCCGCTGGGCCGACGCGAGACGACTGAGCGCGTCAGGTCGCTAGCTAGCCGAAGAGTTTTCCTTCATGCGATCAGAAAACAATAAATCTTTACGGAAACCTATATAAATGCATAATATAAAAGTTATTCCGAATGATTGTTCAACAAAATATGGTTTATATTCATTAAAGCTATGCGCTACTTTGATATTTTTTATTTTATTTATAACAAATAATTATAATAGTAACGCTTTTGACAGTGTAATCTTTATTTACTAGAAATTGAAATTCTCCTATGCAGCTCATGGCTCCATCATCAAACCAACCCTATGATACTATGTTGTAGTCATACGAATTATTTGCAATATTAATTACTTTCAAATCAATACGACAATTATAATTACATAATAGTCAACTTCCTACATTTGTTCATAAACTGAATTTGTTAGTTACACTGTAGTTACACTAATATGATTCAAGAAATTAAATTTCTTTTTTTTTCTTTTATTAAGGAAGCGAAGAGTACACTTCATTGATATATATATAGAGAACAAAAATTGTTTAATAAAACGTTCGAATAGTGCCATCCTATGTTTCTATTAACATTTATTCGGATTAAAAAAGATTATGTCTATATTCATGACGGATTTTAATAAAAATAAGTTTTGCAGCTCATTGCTGAGCAAAGTATGTTAAAAATTGCTTGCTTCCAAGGAGAGATCGCAAACTAATAATAATTAATATTTAACATTTGATATGTAATTATGTACGATATTGCTATTTTTGGAACGAAGTACTTTTACGCGGCTTACAGAAGAGTGAAATGGTAGTGGCCCCAAGGTCACGTCACATAACGAAATAGCGTTCATACCGTATCTTAAAAATTTCTTTATCTTTGATATATGTATCGCATTTTTTTGTATTATTATTTATTAATTCACATAGTTATAAAAATTGTTCTTATATTTATAAGGCTTTGTTTTTCACAATAAATTATTATTAATATTACCTGTAAGACCTAATAGTTAATCTATTTTATCAACTTCGTTCCCCGGCCGCACACTTTTTATTGGACTACCTTGTCCATCGATTGGTCTATACTTCTATAGGGTTTCAAATCATAATAACGGTTCGAATCCTGAGTCACGCCACTAAAAAATCAGTTCTTTTTAGGCAATAAATCCTCAAAAGCAGCCATATTTAGAAAGTTAGTAATATTTATGCACCCGCACCTCGGAAATGTGTTGGTCCTGCGCCAGTACTAACTTGACTAACAATCAGACTGAAGGAATAGAGCGATCACCTGTGTTGAAACGCACACTCAATGTCTGTGCAGTTAACTATTCTCCTTCGAGTAAGCGAAACCCTTAATGATATAATTTGTATTTATTTATTTCTGATCATGGTAGCTAATTTACAAAGTAACTTAAATTATTAAATTCATAAAAAGAAAAAAAAAATGAATTTTATAATTTTAAATTTGGAACCTTATTTTCATGTACGATCTTTTTAGGTATTTTAAATAGACGAAACTCTATGTACATAAAAAGGGATGTTGGTATATCTATTTGAATTGAATACATTAGAAATTGTTTTACAACAGGGTACCAGAAAACGTTCGTTTTTTTGTAGCTTAATTAAAAAATATGCAAAGGCTTGTGCTCGCGATTGTACGCAAAACTTTATATTGGTAAGTTTATGCAAGCACAACTTGGGAATGAAACGATCAACCCCTGGCTATTTCTATAATTAAAAAAAAATATTTATAAACAAGACTTTCTTTCGTTGGTTCTTCGCAGGTTATTTCTTTTCCGAACCGAGGGTAGTTGTTAATTTCACAATCAATAAGTCCGTGCAAGTATTATAAAATAAACGATTTGATTTAATACCGACTGATTCACATGAAAATGGACAGATATATGTATTTCCATGTGTATGAACTATGAACCAACTCCCTAGCAGACAGAGGGATTTTGCCCAGCAGTGGGACACGGGCTTTTAGTATACCTACTAAGCTGGCTATGTTCGTGTTATGTTCTTTACTTATATAATGTCGTGACTTGAGTATGTAAAGAAATATCGTAATAATGACGTAAGGATAAAGTAAATGATTTGATTATATTGCAGCTTCGTTGACAAGGTCAGTGTTATGTGCATCGGAGACGAAAAGGTATAAGTCATTATATTATAAAAACGAAAAAAAAATGTCTGTATTATAATTAAACATTTTTATTATATTTAATTTAATTGTTTACGTAACAGTAACAGTGTTTTTATTGTAACATATAAATTATTTTCACATTTAAAAATAAATAAATTTTAAACTCATGTTAAAAAAACAAAAACACATACTTTACAGGATTTTACAAATGATATAATTTAGTTAGTATTCGTTGATGTTATTAATACTGATTATTACCACTTATAATGTATAATAATATATTATAAGATATGGTATTTAAGCTTTGCGGATCTTAGCTACATATATAATATGACAGTTAGACGAAGACATAAGGCACTTTTTATCAATCGTTCATTGTAAACACCCCAAAAGTGCAAACAACAATGATCATCTCATTTATTATTTGAATATAAAAACAAGGCGTGAAGAGGCATCTTGCGGGCCGGCAAGGCGAGGGCGGCTAGTGCAAATCACTCTGCCTGACTGCATTAGCCGTCGTCGTGTTTGGACTCTACTACCATTTACCATCACGTGCAGTGGAGCCATTTGCCCTCCCGGGCTATAAAAAAATCTTCATAAGAAAAATAATTAAACTCACGAACCGTAATAAGACAACTGTTTTTGCTAAAACTCAAATTACTTAATCTTAAATAAAAAAAAAAAAAAACGATTAATGTAATTGTATAATTCTAAGATATTTTTCTTTAAATTTTAACTGACTAAAGTTTTTCTTTAGTTTAGCCACAATCGTTGTTATGGTTTTTAAATACTAGTTTGTCGGCGCGGCTTTACCCATATCTTAGTTAGTTCTTAGTCTGATGTCGTCCTGGTATATAATTAACAACGCAGGACATATTATAATGTACAAGTTTGTGCATAAACACAAATACACGCTTTTTCCTATCAATCGATTGCAGCTGTACTTTGTAATCATGCGTGGGACACAATTGATTAAATAGTACAGCTGCCATCGATTTCGAATCCAGAATCTTTAACATAGACCTGACCAGAATCTCATGCTTTCTTCGTCAAGACTATAAATGTTTATGAGCGAAGGTCACTTACCATCAAGTGACCCACATGGATCACTTACAATTTTACCATTTCTTTAACCACATCAAGAAAAGATGACAAGTTTTTATTCTTAATTAAACAAAGTTCAAGATATTTTAATAACCTGTATTGAAAATTATTTATTTACTTTAGGGTAACGTGACTGTTGACATATAGTTACTAATTACTAAATCAATATTGTAAAGGAAAGATCTAAATCTAGCAGTTCCATATTTACAGGTAACCATGACCTGATGACACGACTTGATGTAAAAATTGATCCGATTGTTAGAGAATAATAGTGCATATTGGAGAGCATTACTACACAGTAACGATAGATGGCGTTGATTGAATCTTTTTTTTTAATCTACATAGGTAGGTACGAGCATATTGGGCCATCTGATTATAAGTGGTCCCCAACACCCACAGACATTGGCATTGTAAGAGATCTACCCAGACGAGCTCGCATAAAGCCCTACCATCAAGTCTGTCACACTCCTAGCGAATTCTCTTGAATCGCGGTGTCTTGATTCGCTACTGGTTATATAGAGTGTGGGAGTATTTACTTCTACTATATTTGATATTACTTCGGCGTAAACAAATAGTCTTTGACAATATTCGATCGATTACCTTCGTCGATATCATTAACGTTGGCACAAACATATTTGATATTATTATTAGAGAACATTTTTGTACTCTCCAGTACTAAATACTTTGTTAAACTCGTCATAATAACTTGGATGCTGTTCAAACGATAGCCATGAGAATTGACATATATAAACAGTCAGCGCAACGTCTGCTGGGTTTTGCTAGTTATAATATAACACAATAGGTTTATCGAAGATGGATTCTTTAACATTGTGACAGTTCCCATACCACGGCACCGGTACCGAAAACACAACGGCGACAAGTTTATAAACCTACTGTCATACTTTGGCCTCCATTCACTTGTCGCGGTAGTATGCACGAATAATCCCGTGCCGCTCCACCGAAGAGACGATGTAGGCACGCTGGTTTTTAGTGGGTATTTCGCAGCCTTCAGCGCCGGCGAGCCCCACACCTCACGTAGGGAAAACTCGTAAATGCGTTTTTCCAGCAAAAAAATGGCCTCCATTCACTTCCTTGCACCTATACGTCAAAAATTCATATCAACGGTACTAATTTAAAAGGACATAGATGATTTTATATGCAAATAATAATATGGCCTTTAGTGACCTGATTTGGAGGTCGTGCAGATGTTAAATAACCTTCCTTATTTGGAAGGCCATAAGGTTCAAATTGGACGATCATGGCAATATCGCTAGGTCTTACACTTACATGTAAAATTGGCCTTGTTAAGCCCTGAAATTAATCATAATATTCTCATAAAGTCATGCAAGATTTTATGTAATATAAGCGTAATTAAAACTAAGTATAATAATATATTAGTTATAACAATATATTTGTAAAATACTGAGTTACACAACTTGGTTTACTTTACTTGGTGGTAGGGCTGTGTTCAAACTCGTCTGTATATATACCACCCATTCATCAGTAAGCAATATTTATTATTGCTGTGTTCCAGTTTAAGGGTGAGTGAGTCAGTGTTACTACAGGTACAAGGGACATAACATCTTAGTTTCAAAGGTCTTAATAATTAATATCCTGGGACATTATTCACACACGGCCATCTGATCACAAACTAAGCAGAGCTTGTACTATGGAAACCAAACAACGAATACTTTGTATTGTTGTGTTTCACTTTGAAGGGTGAGTGAGCCAGTGAAATTACATGCACAAGGGACATATATATATATTTTTTTTTTATGTAAGAGGGGGCAAACGAGCAGGAGGCTCACCTGATGGAAAGTGACTACCACCGCCCATGGACACCTGCAACATCCGAGGACTTGCATTTGCGTTGCCGGCCTTGGAGGAAAGAGTACGCTCTCTTCTTGAAGGTTTTTATGTCATATCGGTTCGGAAAAGTCGCCGGCGAAAGCTGGTTCCACAGAGTGATTGTGCGAGGCAGGAAATGCCTTAAGAAACGCACTGTTGTGGATTTCCAGACATCGAGGTGATGGGGATGGAATTTGGAGTTCTGGCGCGATGTCCGGTGGTGAAATTCAGCTGCCGGGACTAATCCAAACAACTCCTCAGAACACTCCCCGTGATATATGCGATAGAGGATGCAGAATGACCCAACATCTCTTCGCAAAGCCAAAGGATCAAGCCGGTCGGTAATAGCCTGATCGTCGACAATTCGAACCGCTCTACGTTGAATACATATCATCTTAGTTCCCAAGGTTGGTGGCACATTGGCGATGTAAGCGATGGTTAACATGTCTTACAATGCCATTGTCTATGGGCGTTGACCACTTACCATCAGGGGGCCCATATGCTTGTCTGCCTACCTATACAATAAAAATATAATTAACTAATACACCGTTGAGCCTCTATTTTTATTCTCACTAATTATTTATCGATGTCCTTTAACTGCAAACTGTATAACCGTTCTACGGTTTAGTTAATTTACATCAAATACCTAACACTGATTTGGGAAAACCTGAGAAAACAACGATAATAGCGAGTTTTTTGTCAGCGTCGGTGTGCGAGTTTTTGTTAAAAATTAAAAGTGACTAAATTCGACCGTTGTTTCCTACAACAACAATGTCATTAGTGTTTTAATCAATTTTCCGTACGAAATACTTCTACTAGATCTTTAAAGAGGAGAAAATGACTTCTATATGGGTCTTTATATATATATCTTTAAAAGTACTATACAATAAAATTTCTAATACATTAAAAATATTATTTGTCTCAATAATATTCGTTTTGCTCGTGTCATATTAATTCTGCGGAGTGTAAGCTGCATGAAAGCATAATTTCTCACATTTTTACGGTTCTCACCCATTGTGGTGGTTCCTCCTCCTGATACAGAAAAACCTGTTCCCTGTTTTCGGAACCTGGAATGCCCTCGAGCTGTATTAACCGGATGAGTACGAGGCATGGAAAAACTGTTGTATATTTTTATTAGTCCGACAACAATATGAAAATTGGGAGAAATATGATTTTGAAGCTATATTGTGATGTATGTGTAGTTTTTTTTAATGTAACTATTTTTTGTTCTTTGGAACTTTACCGATTTAATTTTACTATTTTAAATTAATTATTATTGCGAGATTTAGACTATAGACAATCTATATAGGGTATACTCTATCATTGTTTTATCAATAAAGTAAAGTAATTTTAAAGCCTTTGAATGTCCCACAGCTGGGCTAAGGCCTCTTCTCCTCTTTGTGAGGAGAAGGTTTTGGAGCTTATTCCACCACGCTGCTCCAATGCAGGTTGGTGGTTATTATTATCAATAATATAAATAAGTTTTTTATTGGTATCTATATATTTGTTATATATTATAATTCCTTTTATCGAATTAATAAATAAATAATTAAGACATTGATGAATTCAAAGGCACTGTATTTAGGCAAGCAAAGGTAGTAAAAATGACCAGTGATGCAAATCAGAGATGTGTCGACTTGATTGTGCGCGCGCCGTGACGGGCCGATTTCACTTTACAATTCATTGCCAACTTGGAAGGTAATGTAAATTATTAACTTAACAATAAGACCTTTCTCAATTTAATAATATAATTTATATATTTTTGTGTCTTCATTAATGTTGCACATTTACAGTCCAAAAATAATTACGTCAAGTATCTCGTATATGCTAACTTTGACTGATGAGTATATTTCTATATAAATACATTATATTTTTATATCGAAGTATTTTATATAACTACCTACTACTAACTAAAAACCATAGGTTTAGATAATACGGCTTGCGAGTCAATAAAATGATTATTATTACTATAACTTTGATTTACAATTTTATTGTTACATAAGAAATAATATATTTGCTAAGCATAGGACGAAAGATAATAGAAAACAAATTTTATGAAATGTTTATATATAAATAAATATTAAAATAAAAACATTCGTAGTAATGATATACTATGATATACATATATATTAAAACAATAACTACAAGTTGTATTAGTAGAATTTTGATTTAAAAAAAAAGTTTTTTTTTAGTCACGTGACAAAAGTTAAACTACTTCAAAAACGTTCTACATTGAAACGTTATAAATAAAAAAACAATAGTCAAATCCCGCTTAAATTTTCTCATCACGTCGAAATAAACTTCAACAATTGTCATGACAACAGTTCCTAAGATTTCTAATACCCAAATATGTTATGTCATGTCATGTATGACATGGATTACGAGACACGAATACGATTGTCACAGAAATCATGTAAATCCATCACGTTACAGTCACTTTCGATTGTTCCGCATTAAATGTTCGTATTCACGGACGTGCCATCTCAGTCTAGCTTTTAAGGTAATCAGGGTTGTCACGATACATTTTTTTTTAATTTTAAAATAATATTTAATTAAAAACTACGTTAATGTTTTGATTGCCTTGTTGATCTAGTGACTAGATATAAGGTCGCAGATCCAGAGGTCCTGTTTTCAACAAGTCGGGCCGATAAAAATACATTGGTTAAGTTGGAAATATGTACACTCACGTGCCTTGGAAAGCACGTTAAGCCTAAGCACGTTCTACGACGAATTTTTTTCTGATTGGTTTCGATTCCTATCGGATTATGAATGAAGGAATGCAATTAAGAAATGAACCAATGAATGAACGAATTATAACCACAAATTACTTGCACGTGCTTAACGTGAAAGTCATTGGTGCTTACCCAGGTTTGAACCCACGATCATCGGTGAAGTCATGCGTTTTCACCCCTGGGCCATCTCGGTTTTTCATTAATAAAAATAATTAAAAATATATTTATTTAATTGACTTGTTGATTGTTAATAGTTACAAAAAATATTTATAAAACAACTTAGTTTAACATTAAAATAGCTTCATATAGTGATTGTACTCGTATATAAGAAAATGCATCACGCAAATAAGAAATTCTACCGCCAAATACCAGTACTTTGTATTGTTGTGTTCCGGTTTGAGGGCTGAGTGAGCCAGTGTAATTACAGGCACAAAGGACATACTATCATAGTTTCCAAGGTTGGTGGCGCATTGGCGATGTAAGCGATGGTTACCATTTCTTACAATGCCATTGTACATGGGCGTTGGTGAGCACTTACCATCAGGAGCCCATATGCGTGTCCGCCTTGCTATTCTATAACATAAAAATATTATAACAGAGTATATATTTTATTTTGAATACAATACCAGAGCCAATTTAAAACCAAGAAATGAATATTAACCATCGTATGACTAAGTCGCACGTTTGCCTCCATCCTCAAAAAAAGCACTGTGGTTTGTGGTCCAGATGTTTTTTACTCAATAAAGAACCACCAAATAAAAAAAAAAGCTATCGCGCTAAATATCCATTCAAGTATTCTAATAATATCTCATACAGGTTATAACGAGTCATGAAGCTGACTCCTCGAAGTCTATGGATGAGACAGAAAAAGTTGTACATGTATTTTTTTTTTGCTATATAATCAAATCAATATTTTCCTTGTTTGATTGGAGACTAATGTGACCCTTAAATTTATATAGCACTAAGATCATTTTCGCCTGTACCCATTCAAAACCCTTAGAACAGGAAATAAAATCAATACACATAAGAAGAACTATTCACTTTTTAGTCTTCTAATTGTTTTTAATAGTTTATTCAAAGCCTTGAAATGTATACCATGACAATTAGGGACCGCAGGCACAAACGGAAGACGTCCACTGCTGGGCAAGAGCCCCTTCATTTTAAGGAAAACAACGCATTTTATTGTTAACTATTTAAGTTAATTAAGAATAAAAAGGCAACTAATAATTAATTTTAAAGAATGTATTTAATGTTCATTAGGTAGGATCTACAAGTTTATTTCGAAAAGTCAAAGAAAAAAAAGTAAAAAAAAATCGATAACGATTATAAAGGCCGCCGCCCCTACAAGCCTATTCCCTATCGAGTAAATACGCCACTGCCTACCGTCACTAATAACTTTAGTTAACACACTAGAAGTAACATCTGGTACTAATAACTTTAACACAAAGAAACGGACCATGTCTTCTGGCGAAGACTTGTTAGTGCATTGATGGCTTATGGTCACCTCCGCTCATAGGCATTAGCATTAAAAGCAATATTAACAATCCATTCTATCGACGAGCCGGTTGACGTGTTTGGTAGACATCTGCCTTTCGCGCCGCTAGTCGTGGGTTCAATTCCCACCCAGGACAAACATTTGTGTGCATGAACATGTCTGTTTATCCTGAGTCTTTGTGTAATTATCTATATAAGTATGTATTTACAAAAAGAAAAGTAGTATATGTAGTATATCAGTTGTCTGGTCTCCATATTACAAGCTATGCTTAGTTTGGGATCAGATGGCCGTGAGTGAATAATGTCCCAGGATATTATTTTTATTATTATTATTATATCACCAATACGCGACCAACCTTGGGTTCTAAATGTTAAGTCCCCTGTAGTTATATAGACAAACTCACCCTTCAAACCGGAACAAAACCATACTAAGTAACTCAGAATATATGATGAGTTCTGGTGTGGTGTGGAAACGAAGCCTTACCACGGAAACCACCTGTACCATTTCCAAGGTACAATTTATTCTTAAAACCTAGTGATATAGACAATCGATAGGTCAAGAAAAAACTGGTGCTGGTATGAAGGCCGTCTACTTTTTTGTACACTATTGTAATAATATCATGTCGGCAATATAATTTCTCGACTAACGTATTATTTATGTAATATATATTTGTACCTTTGAAGATTCAAATATTCGTCTCTTACTTTTACTTTTGCGTATATAATTCAAATTATGCTCAGTCACGAAGAAAAAACATATTATGTCGTACTATAAAGCTAAATTAAAAACTTATTGAAACATAAATATATGTATATGGAATTGATAATTAAAAAAAACCACTAAATAAGTATAGATTATTAATTATATATAAAACCATAGTTTTATTAATCAATCTTTCTTATTACATTATGATAATATAATTAATAGAAGGAAGTAGAGAACAGTAACAGAGTGATGGCAAAACGGCATAAGAGCGTCATACTTTTATACACCTGATGGAGACTCGGAGAAGGACTACCACGGCCTATGGGCACCTGCGACTGCAAAATATATTGTTATATACAGTCAAATTCATCACAAAGTCTGGAGTCTATGCCATCAAATGATTTTATCCTGAAACATAGCTTGTGATGATGCCTTGTAATAAAAATACATGCACATTAAAATATAACTAAAATATAATTAAAGATACGAGCAAAGGCACGGAGAACACGTCTGTGAACAAACACAATAACATACATACAATCAAAACTATGCAACATAATTATAAAACTTTACGTCATATGATATAACTTACAGCACGAGTTTAAAATTAAAAACAACAATGTAAGTTACGTAACTATTTACTTTATCAACTCTAGAACTTGCCGACTTGAGGAACAAATTCACTGAGGTTCAAATTTGTATTCCATTGTTCAGACATGTGTCCGAAGCATATACTTACACACACATGTATTTGATTCGTTTGGTAAAGTTTCAATACTATATCTTGTTAGATTTGGAATAATATTAAATTCGAGGCTGAAATTATTTATTTTCCACAATAAGACTCAGCAATGCTTTTATAAAACAATTCATTACTCACCCTTGAAATCTTGACACCCGACTTATATGGTGTTATACTATTTCGATGTATATGGTGTTATTATTATTATATAAGCCGGCTGGCGTGGATACCACCCAGTACAGACATATGTGTGCATGAACATGTCTGTTTGTCCTGAGTCTGGGTGTAATTATCTATACAGGGTTATTTTTAATGACCAAGGAACCTCGCAGGACTAGATAGCTAACATCATAAGCAATAACTTTTGTTGTACGACTTCTTATAATTTGTTAGATTTTATTTTCATACAAAAATAAGAATTAATTTAATTTCCCGCTTGAACGTTTATATATCTACGCGCAACGCAAAGATCGACGCGTCACGTCAACCTTTCGTGTATGAATGAAATATAGACCTACAAACATCACAATAGTACAACGAAATCTTGTAAAATCATTTTTTTCTCATGTATTAAGTTATGTCCAAAGTCGTAGAACAAAAGTTGTTGCTTATAGTGTTAGCTATCTAGTCCTGCGAGGTTGCTTGGTCATTAAAAATAACCCTGTATAAGTATGTATTTACAAAAGAAAAAAAGAAAAGTAGTATATGTAAGTATATCAGATATATGGTTCAGATAGCTTTGTGTGAATAATCTCCTAGGATATTATTATTATTATGGTCAATGTCGAATATCACTCTCTGACATTTAACGACAATTTTCTGAGAGTATCGAGTTTGTTCATACAGAATAGCTCTAAAGCATTTCTGTGATTACGAAAGTTAGACAACTAACTTACATTGATACTAGTCCACTGAAGTCGTCGTTTCAATAATACGAATAGTAAACGATGTCGGCATTTGACAAATACCATCGACTAAACTAGAGTTAAGTGTATAAAGCCTTTGGTTCGAACTTCGAAATGAGTTATTTGTTCAATGTCATAATAAATTTAACAGTTAAATATATAAAGGAAGTAGGAATCAGTAATCGCTACATGTAAGAGAGTTAGGTTAAGTTTGCTTTATACGAAAATGTTATCAAAATCGGTTCAATATTTAGTCTTGAAAGTGTAACAGACAGACAGAATTACTTTTACGTTTATAATATTAGATTAGATTTTTGGAGAAAAAAACCGCAACCATAAAAACATCTTAAACTTTGTAATTACTTAAAGGAGATTCTTCTAAACTTATTTTCTATTCCATACTTTAATTCATGGGATGGGAGAAAATAGATCAATGTCAAATAAAATTAGTGGACTTGTTGATATCATTTTAATTAAGAATTAACCAAGACATAAATAAAACTCACAACTTAAAGTAGTCTATTCTTTTACTTCTACTTCTTCTTCGTGTGCTTCATTACTGAAGTAATAAGTAACAATAATATAATAATCGTAATTAATGGTATTTCGAGCTAAAACTTACGAATAATCAAAATAATGTTTTATATTATTGTAAAATACATCTGTTTTGATTGCCTCGTGCAATAGTTTCGGTATTAATTAGTTCGCTATCGCCAAACAGCTATGCAACTGTTAGGAATTAACAAACATAGTTGCGCTATGTGTAACATACATATAATATATTATATTCAAAATTGTTCATATTAAATTAAATTATTTGATTTTTATGTATAGCAAAATAAGTGCCATTAGTTGTCAATGAAATCGCGCTTATGTATGTTTTAGTCCACGACCCCCCTCGTTAGGGTAGTGGCTTAATATGATACCTTAGATCCGTAGATCCTGGGGGTAAGTCTAATCCTATGTAAGGAAAATAAAAACTTTCGAGTTTTTCTGTAAGTACTCTGTCCGGAGACTGGAAGTTAGAAGTATGTACACTCCCTGGGAAAGCAAGTAAAGTTGTTGGTCCTGCGCCTAAACTCTTTCAAATCGTGACGGATTGCCGTCCCATCGGATTATAAGAGCAAGGGAACAGAGAGTGCCTCTATGTATATAAGCACACGCTTGTGCACTATAATATGTTCTGCGCCGTGACCTAAATCTATACGGAGAATTATTATTATTAGTCCAAATGTTTACGATTAACTTGCCAACCATGTTTTTGTTAGAAGTGGACAACAATTACTACGATTTTTATATATCTATCCGACCCGTAGACAATGGCACTACATACGTTTATATACACACAATTAGTACAATCTCTTACCTCATGACGTTTCCTCTCGAGTGAGTTCTATTTGTTTTGTATGTTTCCAAATACATAATATGAAGTTTAAGACGATAATAGATATCAAATGATTAAGTAAAAATATTGTTCGATTCAAAGTGTTCAATTAAAGTGATTTACTTCTCGAGAAATATTTTTGTTTATATAAGCAAATAAATACTAAGAAAACCTAACTTCTAATATATATGTATATCGAAAATACATAAAAAGCTCCGATGAGTATTTTGATTTGAGTTGATTTGATTTGACACATAACTAATCCGATATACTTTACTAACTTCTTTCTATCGGGTGGTCTGGAAGAGTTCCTAATATCTTAATTTATTTTTGTGCAATACACTTTATATAATTACAAATTTTACATACGCAAAGATAATAGTTTAAGAAAAAATAATTTTACTTGTGTACGTACAATACAAAATTATACTTACATATTGAGTAAAAAAAATAATGAAAATAAAATAGGTATACAAAATTAAATCCTTTGACAATATGTATTCAAAACAAAATATTTCAAAATAGTCTTTACAAGCTAACAGAAGTGGTGGAAAATTCGATTTACCTGTTAAAACCGGTTTTAGCCGATTCAATCGAGTTAAATCCTCACTTTTTCAATGCAACCATCTGTAAAATGCTGGAAAACTAACAAAAAATAAAAACTGTTTGTAAAAAATATAGTATGAATACAGAGTTGATTTTAAATGAAAACGTGTAAATACGACGGTTGTGTAATAAATAATATATTAATTAATAAGGTTATAATGTACAGACAATATTAACATGACAAATAATATATTATAATCTGTGGCGTGTGAATGAATATATATATATATATATATATATATATATATATATATATATATATATATATATATATATATATATTCATAATAGGTTGGTATATAGGCAAAAATGCCACAGTAGAAAAATATAAAAATATACGAAAAAAAAATCATTAAAACAGAACCTTTTGTCTGTACACTTAATCCTATACAATTTTTTTGTGACTACAATAGAAGATTTTTAATTCTACAATAGAAGGTTTTGTGTACTGAAAACATTTGTCTAATAAATATTAGTATAAGAAACTATTTATATTATATCATGTGTTTTCCCATTTCGATCACGCGGCCATTGTCAACGGATATCTGCCAACTGCGCAGGAGATTTTAATAGTGCACAAGCACAGATATGGTATCTTGATGCTCTCCTTATCCGTTTGGCATTCTGATATGAATATAATAAGGGAAATGACAGGAGAAGTTTAAGCGTAGGGCGAACTGTTTTACGTGGTTTCCCAAGAACGGAAGACAAACTGTCTTCAAAACCGAATATTGCCTGATGAAACTGATCATTTTTATTTAAGCCATTCGGGATTTTATTTGTCCTAAGATCTGCCTTATAGGCTATACCTACAAGGTAGTGAACATTGAAATATTAACTATTATATATACGACGTACGACTCCCAAATGACGAGTTATCCTATTTTGGCGTTCAGGGTAATTAAAGTTAAAATTGTATTGCATGAGAAACAGCCCATTAGTAAGATGTACATACACATGTCCATACACATGCCACCGCAAGAACCTCACAAACAACGTAATAAAATTACAATAACCGCATATTTAAATTTCTAAACAATAATGATCATACTTTATTTTAAATATACGTATTTTTCCTCATATCAAGAAAATCACGTGTAACGATGTGAGGATAAAAACTTGGAAAATCTTGTACTAATTATACAAGAACTCGTATTACTGCATATTATGTATGTTTCTTTTACAATGCATTTAAAGATTATTAATCGCTCTGTTTTTGAGAATTTTTTAATTAAGAATCACGTGTTGTCCAAACTTCATAATTCACCCTGACATTGTTATATCGTTCCAAGTAGTCATAAAAAGATAATAAAATTCTGCTTTTTATACTGAATATCCTAATTAACGTCCTTTTCATTAAAGTAGTCAAAACAATTAAATATAGAAGCATTATACTCATTTATTGTCAATTTAGTACCTATTAGGGTTTCGGAAAAGACACCCTGATCTGAGAAGAATCGGTGGAAAAACCCCTCTCAGGAGAGCCTGAAATGGTGCGCTCGTTAGTACTGGTGGTAGGTAAATAGATAAACTTAAAGTAACTTAGGTTATTTAGGCAATAACATATGTATTATGTATGTAATATAACTTATTATTAAACATTTATCTGTTCAGATGTTCAGTATAAAGACTGGCAGAGAACGACAGTTTTTCAGCATGAGTTTTTTAATCCACAGAGCTTGTGGTCAATAAATAAATAAAAAACCCGAGACTATGCAATGTCGTCATAGTTATTTAAAGATTATCGCAATGTATTTGTAGTTATGTATATGTGTGTACATTTTACAGTGCGAGCTCCGGAGAACTTACTTGTATAATAAAACTTCTTTTTCGCAGGATGTAGCTATGGGTAGGCTACTGGGGGTGGTGCTGTATTGCGAGAAAATTTTTGGTTTCGACATAACTCGTAGAGGCTAATAATAGACAGAAGAGCTTTACATATCAACGACCTCTTCTGTGCTTTGTTCCTCTTCTCTGTGTTGTAGCTAGGTGGAACTTCTTACAGGGTGAAAGGCAATTTCGGACCTCTCCTCCGTATCCAATTCTCATACAGTAAAATTAGATAACATTAATCTTAACTTATATAATAATTCAAACTTATAATAGGTTACTAGACAATAATAATTTTGACCGAGAAACAGCTTTACCTGTAACACATACAAATCGTTTCTCCACAGCAGACATTAAGACACCTTACGATAATTAAAGGAATACCTTTAACGCGATATTAATCCGAGTTTAAAATCCTGATTCATAACATCATTTGATATGAATAAAATTTTATGAAAATTAACAAACAATATTATTTTATTTGTGTTTATTAAAAGATTTAGGTTTTGAACGCTATTACCACGAAGATTTAATTAAGATTCAATTTTATTAAGAATTTTTGTTTTTGCATCGAAGTTGTTTTAGTGCAAGTGAAGTGTGAAAAAAGAGTATTTACTATGAACATGTATTTTTTATTTTTCAGTTTTGTTCAATAAATTGTCAAGATCAAGATTGGAATGGCTAACGTTCTATGGGGGATTCACCCAGCTGTAGACGGCAAATGTCTGAAAAAATATATATAAGCCATTGTCGTTTTATTGCTATACTAGCAACACTCGTCGAAATGTTTTTTACAAAAAAAATATTTATTAACTTAATATTTGCTAAATTATGCAATAAATCAACCCTAGCAATATCTCCAACCTCTTATCGCCTCTGTTCAGTCAAAAAACCCGTAGCTATTAGTTCAGCTCTTTGGTCACGTGACCGCCCTTAGGATCGACTAAAATCTACGTTAGTAAGTTGTACAAGTATAAACTTTAATCATAAATCATGCTTGCGTCTTATGAAAGTGTTTTTCCAAGCATGACTTATTGAGATGTAGTGTTTGGTTTGAGTATATTTACTTTGAAGACTCTTATGGAAAAGTTTCATATAGAAGAATACTTCACTCCAAGATTGGTCACTGGTTTGAACCAACATGTTAATTTGTGTTCGTAATCGAATAACATGTGCCTACATGCGCTTTCTAGGGCTTAATTCCTTTAAGTGGGAGGTGGGAACCTTGCTAGTTCAGACAATCCCAGCAGCAGATGATAGTGGGGATGAGCTCGCGCTACGGTACGTAGTACGTACTACGTAGTAGCGAGATGGATCTTGCTCCATGAGAAGCCAGGAGCCACGATCGGAGTACGACATGGCACTTCAAAGCATTACCAGATATGATCCCTTTATAGTAATATGATCCTGTCAAATTACGATTAAAAAGGTTGTCGTAATATTCTAATTGAATAAAGATTGGCAAAGTGGAGAGGAAACGACCACGCGGCCGCTTCCCAAGACGGTGGCTGGACCAAGTTACCAACCTCACAGATCTCCAAGTGACCATAGCCCTGAGAAAAGCTGAGGACAGGACGGAATGGAGGAAACTTGTAAAGAACGTGACCCAGACCCTGGAACAGAGTGGACACGACCTTCAGCAATGAAGAGTACGACTGGGAAGAAGAAGAAGAAAGATGATATAGAATAGCAGCTTCTTGCCACACTTACAACATACATATAAAGCATTTACAAATGAACTTATAAGTCAATAACAGCATATCTAATATGCACGTCGATTACATGTGTGTAGGTGGCCCAGTTGTAAGAACGCGTGAATCTTCCATCCAAGCCATCTCGGCTTTTTTTATTTTATTTTATATTATCAAAATAATAACATAAAATGTCGGACATCGCTGTCTGTATGGTTTACATATGGTTTTTTATCACGTCGCGAATAACACGTCTAATATTGAAAATCGCCAAGCAATAAAAACAAACAATTCCATTGTTTTCTCATTAAAATCTAGTAATGTATCATAAGATTATAATCACCCTGTAATTATATTTATCCTGCGATGGCACGGCCCGGCACATCATATAAAAACTCATGACGTCAATTCTTTAGTGTTCATCTGAGGTCTTATATTTAAATCACTGCAATTATCAACCTTATAGTAAAGACATTAAGGACACCTTGTAATTGTATTGTTTTCTATTACGATTTAAATGGCCAATGTAGTTGAATTTATACTCTATTGTAGTTGGTATATAGTTTAAATTCGATTATCGTTCTTTATTTTTGTTTTACACCACTGCTTTATTTCCGTTTTTACAACGTGCTAAAGAATTAAGGTTTTATTACGTGTGCTATACGGAACATTTATGGAAATATAAAGTACTTCGCCGTCTAAGTTATATAAACCTGCGACTGTACTTGACTTCTAACTTAACTTGATGAACCGGTACAGTCGGTTACATAAATAACTAAAATATTAATATAGGTTATTATCAAATTAAAAAGTATTTTTAACTATCTTTACAAAGCCTCACATAGATAGTTACCTAACTTTCTAGAGATTAATTTAAAAAAATCGTAATTGTGAAGTTTTTGCTAAAGAATACTTGCAGGATTCGAAAAGATTAAACGCGAGGCACAATAGCATACCCAAAAAAACGAATGTAATTATTAAAGAGAAGAGAAGCTTTTTTCTAATAATTTTATATATTTTTTATAAATTACGAGTTATATTTTACGAAAATATATTATAAATTATGACCAAGGTTTAAGAAGTTTTTTTCTCATCAAGGACAAATATTCACTGATACGAGAAACTTATAACTTAATTTTCTTATATCTATATTATAATAAAGTATGAATTAGCTATGACAAAATTCATTTTTTTTTATATTTTGGCACTGACCAGCATAAGCTAACGACAAAGGCTGGCTATATTATTATATTAAAGAATTATATATATTTCTTCATTTATAGTATCAATGCGCACTGACGTATCTTTGTGAATTTTCATGTATTATGATATATTTCAGATTAAGGTTTTGTTCACAATAAAATGATTAAATATAATATAATTATATAGATATTTATTAATGATTAGCAATTTATATATTGTTTAAAACGTTTGTATCAAAATATATTTAAAATATTAATTATCGTAACTTTATTAGGAAATAACACTTTTTTCGATTTATATCTTTCGGATTGAAAACAGAAATAATGTCCTCTTACATAAATAAATTTAAAAAAGGTACATAATTAACAAATCTTGTCATAGTTTCCGCGTAGCATTCAAACACATTGAAATTGTATCTCAATCGAAAATTTTTTTTTTTTTTTAATTAAATTATTTCTTGAAGCTTCTTTCACGACTGTACAAGCGTGAGGGCTCGAAGGTCGGTCCATGCAATGCGGCGCAATCACGACTATTTAATATGCACAACTAACCAAAACAATTATAAACCTTAACCATTGTATGATAAAGACTAAATTTGATAGTCATAAAAACAAAACAAGTACTAAGAGCTTCTAAACAGTACGTATAATAATTGAGTTTAAAATATGATAATTGTATAATTCAATTTATGTTTATTAATTAATTACTTCTCGTGTTAATGTTTTTATTGAATATTTTTAATTAAATTTACCGCGACGACATATAATTAATTAAATAAATAACCTTTTAACTTATATTTTCTATTATTTTTATTATTATTTTTATTTTATTGTACAGGTAGGCGGACGAGCATATGGGCCACATGATGATAAATTGTCACCAAAGCCCATAGACTGAAGAATGGCATTGTAAGATAATATATTAGCCATCACTTACATCGCCAATGAGCTACCAACCTTGGGAACCAAGATGTTATGTTCCTTGCGGCTGTAATTACACTGGCTCACTCACCCTTCGAACCGGAACACAACAATACAAAGTACTGCCGTTTTGTGGTAGGATATCTGATGAGTGGGTGGTACCCACCCAGACGAGCTTGCAAGTAATTATTTCTTTGTCTCCATTTGGGTTCAGAAAAATAATTTACATTCGAGTTAGAGTCTACAAAGGCGGGTTTCTTTGAGCAATCTCTTACAAACATCAATAAGATTTTCTGTTCAAATATCAAATATCACTATCCACCAATTTCACTACAAGTTATTAATATACGTGTATAGCTTTAACTCCTCCTGTATTTGATATTCCAGAAATATATCCACAGTAATTACATATGTATTCAAGGATCCGCACTGAGTTTCAATTCCCATAAACATACAGTTCCGTTGAATTCATGATTAGTGTTCTCTTATATATCAAACTAGTTGTGCCCCACGGTGTCACCTGCATTAATTTATATTCTAATAGCATGCTTCGTGCACATGATGATTACGTAACCGAGTGCATCTCATAAAAAACCCACCGCAACTGTCATCTGTAGTTTGTTTTCGCCTCGCAAACATTGTTTATAGGTGAAGGAAAATATCGTTAAGAATGCAAATTCTGTGAGGTGTATAATCTTCAAGTATTGATTGCCCAGCATTGGGACATTAAAAGGTCGTTACATACATTACATAGTTTGTAAGATTTGCTGAAATTTATTGTAACTATACAGATTCTTAATGTAGCATAAGGCTAACCGTTGCACAAAGAACTTATTTTTTTATATCACTGAAAAAACGCATTTAGACGTGAGTTTGTGGGACTCGTTGATTTGGGATATTACCTAGGCTTAAATACTAATCTTTTGTATCTAGTCCAGTTTACTGTTAAAAATAAAATATTGTCTATAACGTACATTATATGTTCAAGGGTTGTGTTTTATAAAAAACATAAAATGTCGTCAATAACCCCGAAATGTACTGCATTATTCTACAATATATAATCAAATAAAACAATTTAAAAAAAATAGTTTTAAAAATGCCTCTAACAGCCGAATACTGAAACGTCATTCAAATATGAAGTGATTATTTGAGACGCCGTTAATTTAAAATTTTGCATACTAAATTTGATATTAATGGCGTTCCAAATAATTAAGTCCCATTTAATATTTGAATGACTTTTCAGTATTCGGCCATAAGCCTCTTAAACAGCTTATTTTGACTTAGCGGAGAATCAGCAGATTACAGAAACGATACAAATTATCTATAAATTATTATAAGTTTCAATCGTATTCCTT
This sequence comes from Nymphalis c-album, assembly GCA_963151315.1. NCBI lineage: Eukaryota > Metazoa > Arthropoda > Insecta > Lepidoptera > Nymphalidae > Nymphalis > Nymphalis c-album. The sequence goes on along the minus strand of OY720602.1, from coordinate 914,723 downwards.
AATTTAAATTCTGGCTTAGATAAAAACAAAATATTACATTCATCATAAATGACAAGGTCGGGTCATAGAAACTGTGCCGGCCTCAGCATGCGATACATGTTCCTGTTGCATAATTTAGCATGATTTATCTCGCGTGTACATCTGTAAAGCCAGATTAGAGGATGGAATGATTTAACACGGTTACTGGTTAATTGTCCGTTTGTGTTGAGATTAATTCAATGCTGTGAACGTTTTACTGGCGCTAAATACTCTTTTGATGTAAATCACACAATGGTATTATGCTTCATATTATTTATTGTAGAGGTAAGTTTTGTTTGTTTGATTTTTTTTCGGATTGCTACAGGCTATATATTTGTTCTTTGGTTCTGGACTTTGTGCAAGTCGCTTGCAAATTGTATTCTGGTTAAAGAGCTATTGTAAGCTTATGTCTAAAAATAAAACCAAAACCAATTTTGCTGATGTAGTTAGACTTTATATGAAAAATAGGTCTCCAAAATATAATTACTTCATTTTTTATTATATTTCCTTTGTGTTATTCTTAAGCTAATAAAAAACAATCTGCATGTAATACAGATTATGTAAGTTTTCAATTAATTAAATTCAATTTACCTATAGGAGTTTAAATAACCGGCCAAGTTCGAGTTAGACTCGCGCACGAAGGGTTCCGTACCATTATCTATAATAATATATCTCAATATTCTAACATTCATCATAAATGACTTTATCAATATCGCATACTTGTTGCCGTTATCAATATCGAGCAAAAACAAGCAAAAAAAATCACGTTTGTTGTGTGGGAGCCCCTTTAAGTATTTATTTTATTCTGTTTCTTGGTACTTTTGTTATAGTCTAGCTATCACGGTTCCAGAGATACCAGCCTGGTGATAGAAGGACGGACGAACAGACAGCGGAGTCCAGCGGAGTATGAAAACCTAAAATGGAAATTATATTCAAAGAAGGATTCATATATAAGTACAAATAACATTTTATACGTTGCATGTAGACCAATATTGCCTTTCACACATTGCAATTCGAGCCAGTAGGTATAGAAATATTACGAGATTTCATACAAAAACGCGTGGAATAAATAACACGGAATTAAAACCAGACGTACATATAATTTACGTACGATTTCGGGACGGGTAGCTAGTTATATAATGCTGACAATTGCAAATAGCAATTATTGAAATACGATAATTGTAGTGTTTGCTCTTAAATTTATAGTAGGCGCTATGTTGAACTTAAAGAATTTTACGAACATATAAGCAAAGTCTATTTATAATAGTTTACATTTTTTTAATTTTATTTTTTCAATACAAACCATACAAAACAATCCTTATTTAATTTAATTGTCTTATTCCCTTTTTCTCTATAGGATTCAGGATAATAGTTCTGAAAAGTTTGTAGAATCCCATAGGTTACTGAACTCGAATGCACATCGATTCACAGTAAAGCATAGTTGTCATGGCAACCAAAGTAAAAAACAGTAGTCGGCACACCTATGCAATTGCATTTTTTTTTAGCTTTTACCCTCTTCCGCTGTTTAAATATAAATGAGGCGACGAGTATGTTACTCGTATTGCAACGTATAATGAATTGTATTTTTATTTTTTTTAACTTTGTTTGCAATTTCTTTAGTTGACTGCCTAGTTAGTCTAGTGACTAGATTATCGGGTTCAGAGCCAAAGTCGGGCCATTTAAAAGTAAATGGGGTTTTCTCTGAAGCAATAATAGAATCCTGGTAAAGACCAAGCTTCCAAAGGGAAGATGGAAGTTTTACTCGTTTTTTATGGCATAGGTCATGTACATGCCCGTCTGGGTGGGTAGCTACCGCCTACTCATCAAGTATTCTAATGCCAATTAACAATACTTAGTACTGTTGTGTTTCCGTGGCAAGGATGCGCTGATGTAAGTACATCATCTATAGGGACATAACATCTTAGATCCCGATGGTTCTTACAATGAATAGCAGCATGTTTCGTAAAAAATTCAAAACCAATTATTTTGAGACTAATCGAAATATTATATCATTTAATACGCGATATCCAAAAAAAATATATATATGCCACCGAGTAAAACAGTTCTCTGCTCAAAGAGTTGCGACCGCATGATGGTTAAAATTTATAATAAGTTGCCTTCTGATATTAAGGATCTGCCCTATTTAAGATTTAAAAAAAAATTACATGACTGGTTGGTAGACAAATGTTTTTTACGCTGTAAAAGAATTCGTGCAATAAATGACAAATATATTTATTTATTAATTTTATTAATGTTATTTAAATGAATAATTTATTGTCTATTATATGTAATGTAATTTAATATTATGAAATGAAATGGAATGTTAATGTAATATTTAATTTAATAATTAATTTAAAATATTTGCATGTCATTTATATCATGACTAAACATGTAATGTATGTTTAAGCAAATAAATGAATTGAATTGAATTGAATGCCACTGCCTATGGACGGCTTACCATCAGGTGGCCCAACTCACCTCCAGCTACCTACATAAAAATACTAAATTATAATAATTAGCTTAGATCTTTTATCAGTAATACTATAGTAAAACATTTTATGGTAAATTCAATAAAAATATTATGGTCTTATAAGGTGTATTCCAATAAGAATATGTTGGTAGTTATTGCATTTTTTATTAAAAATTATAGACAGGTTGTTCTGTATAAATCTCAGGAAGTAATATCACACTAGCAATAAATCTTCTAAACAACACTCTTCATAACCGAACTCGCTAAAGAAAACCTTACAGTGCACGTATCTGTTTGTATTAAAAAGTAAAAAAATATAAAAATAAATATTCAGTGATACAAGAGATCTGTTGTGGGATAATCTCCCATATACCATGTATATGATTTTTTCTTATTTATTGTATCTTTGTAATAAACACTTTTAAGAGCCCTTTATATAGAGAAATTTTCTGCATGATTCTGTGAGACTAGTGTGTCGATTATAATGACGATTGTGAAACTCAAGATATACTTGCTAATGGCGCATATAACAGCATATAACTGTGTGCGCAAACATAAATGCTCTCCGAGCTGCTACTGAAAATTTTCCACAGAAATTGTCAATAATCATTGGCCCAACCTGGGTCTTGAACTAAGGACATCGCGATCTGCGACCTACAAGGTCGGCCACTAGACCAACTCGTTAATAATACCAGTCTGATAATAACGAATGCAGAAATCGGGACTGGTCGAATTTTAATATTATTTAACTATATACAGGCCCACTTATAAAATAAAAAAGTAAATATTTTTTTCTAAATGAAATAAAACCTTCCTACTACAAATAAAACACTTTAAATATCTACCTCGCACCTGTCTTCATTTCAAATACTTAGAATACTGATACAGCATAAAATGTAGCCTGCATAATGCATTCTTGGCATATTACAACGGTAATACATAATTGCACAGCGTACATAGAAATTACTGATAAATTCAATTAAGTTTTTATAATTGGTTAATATGTTGTATGATATTAATAAAACGTGATATCCACGCATAGATATTTTACTTTTATAACTCATTTCATTCTCGTTTTTACTCTTTTCTTTCTTAATTAGATTTTTTTAGCCAATGTGGTTGGTAATACAACCACGCAGACGCATTAAAATATCGTACATCGAAAATTGAAATAAGATACAGCTAGAGCAGAGCCACACGTTTATGCTGTTTAAATGCAATTATAAAAATAAAAACATATAAAGTTTATATCACAATATATTTTGGTATTTATGTGACGTGATACCGTCTTATAAATCGATGAACGCTGGCTGCACGCAGGAAAAAGCATGACTCATTATAAAGTTCCGCCTGAGCCGAGCGAGAGCGCAGAATAAGCGATAGAGAGGCACGATCGGCCTAAGCGTTCGGCTTGTGACGCATCTATCTCTCTTGCACTCCATCGGCCGATGCGTACGAGTATTCATTAATGTATATAAAAGTTTGCTCCCGATATCCGTGATTCGGTCACACCGAGGCATCTTTTGGAACGAAGTTGTTTTACGCGGCTTACAGTCGAGTGCAATGGCAGTGGCCTAAGGTCACGTGAGTAACAAAATAGCGTTCATACTGTGCCAACCAATTGTTACAAAATGCGATTCGTTCGAATTTAAGAGGTCGATATAAAGAAGGTTGAGGTGTTATTCGGTGTGACAGTAAAACAGTAAAATAAAGAATTAAAACTCTACAATTTAAAACAGGGTTTGTGTCGAAAAACTATCGCACAGAACTTATTCCTGGCGGGGGAACTTATACCACGACCGCAAAACTTTTTGAAAACTTTAGTATGAATTGACATGTATGTTATAAATTACTGTCTATTTATAATACGAAGTCAGTTCCTTAAGACCGCCGTTCCTAATAACTCAGTATACGTTCAACTTAATCGCGCATCATTCTCACATTACATCTAGTTTTATGTGCTGTTTTTTATCGCCTGCTGCGAAGTTCCGAGCAATCTACGGAAGGGACGAAACGCTTTTATATCCAATAATGTATTTTTAAAATATCCATTGAGCTACACAGGTAATACCATCCTGTCCGTTGGCAACGTAGTGGCAACAAATCTGCTTCTATACGAATGTTTAATTTTCAGTTAACACTATGGCTATTTGAGTTTAAGCATCGATCACAATATGTTAACAGTGTTGCCATTATACATTCTCTAAACGTTCGAATATTGTATTTTAATGTGTTACTGATAATCTCTACTATAATACGTTAATGTTTACCAATTTTTGCACAATTTTTTTGTGTGCTTTCCTCCTTAGCAATAGTAGGAAGTTGGCAGTTACATCCCAGGATGTAAAACCCAGGTTTTGAAGAGGCTCTAAAATCGTTCAGCGTTCCATCTTATTATAAGAATTAGGGTACTGTACATCTGCGCTTGTGCAGTTGACTAAAATATGTCTTCCGCAGTTTGTCCTTCTTTATTAAGAGTGGCTGCCACGACCGAAATTGATCAGGTGAACATCATCTAATCTATTAAAAGTCTATTATTACATCGCATCTGTTTGGCTCTGTTCCTAAGCATCCTCGTGAACCAGTGTATGTGTACAGAGGCCCTAGCCAAGTTGACAATCTACAATTGTAAACGCTATCGAAAACTAAACAAATGTATGAGAATGATCACGTGACTTATCGTTGAGAGATGTCATTCTCATATATTTGTTTAGTTTTCGATAGCGTTTACGATTGTAGAATGTCAGCTTGGCTAGGGCCTCATTTATTCTGAATAATTTTATCACAAGCAATACAATATTTTATGTTTTTTGATCTATGTTCGAATAATTTCACAGGAAATTGAGTTATTATTCGGATTTTATTTTCCTTTTCCATGAAAACAAAATTGTATTAGTTACTTCGTGCTAAGAGGAAAGTATGTTTGTTTCAATGGAAATAAACCCGCTCTTCAGTTACACAATAAGAGGATTTTTAGCAAAACGAAAAGAATGAAATTAAATTCCGAATTTAATGATTGAATTTGTCTCTTTTCTATATGTTTCATTACGAAAATACTCTTAAAGGCAAAGTCAAAAATCTTTACTCAATATAGATGCGTTAAACCTGCTTATTGATTGTCAAGAGTCCACCAACGATTTCTCGTTTAGGGACTAGACATTATACCTGCCACGATGTTCTAGTATAACTCAACACGAAAATATATAGTACAGTGCAGTAACAACATGTTAATGTCTCACTGCTGGGCTAAGACCTCTTATCCTCTTTGGGAAGAAGGTTTTTTGGAGCTTTTTCCACCACGCTGCTAAAATTCGGGTTGGTGAAATACACATGTGACAGAATTTCAGTGAAATTAGACACATTTCCTCACGATGTTTTCCTTCACCTTCAAGCACGAGATAAATTATAATCACAAATTAAGCACATGAAATCTGCGGTGCTTGCCCGGATTTGAACCCACGATCATCGGTTAAAAGTCACGCGTTCTTACCACTGGGCCATCTCGGCTTACATAAATATATAGTTTTCAACAATGTGTTTCTTTTCCTTTTAATTTCACTGGCTCTCAAATTTTACACATAAAATTTTATATAAAATGATGAAGAGTTTTTACTAACGCTTTCGAAAACAGTTTCCACAAGGCATTCATGTTTACATTAATATTCAATTAAATCATAATGCACTTCATAGATTCTCACTAGATAATTAATTATTATTATTGTACATTATGAATTGCAAGATTAACTTGAAATGATTATTATATACAGAGTGAATTTCCTAGCATACATATATGTTGCAAAAACATATCAAAGGGAAGGATATAAAGAACTATGTACTCTATAATAACACAAAGAAAAATCTATGTTTCACATCGGCAAGGCGTCCTGGGGAGGCCACGTTTCTTTTAAATAAGCAAGTTAGACGAGAAGCCGATAACATAATTGCTGGTGTATTTTTTATAATATGCCGTCCTATTGTATACAGTTCATAGCTTCTAGCGACACGGTGTATCGTTGCATTATTGTCATATAAAAGTATGCTTATATTTTTTGCTTATATCTACGAGCGCAAAATATTATAATAATGGTTATGAGGTAATATTCTGATGTTGGGAATCCGCCTCATGTTAATTGAAATAAACTTGTTAGTTATACATCACACTGTAAATAATAATATATGTTTTAATAACGGTTAAACCACATTCATTTTTTTATAGCATAGGTAGGCAGACGAGCATGTGGGCCTGATGGTAAGTGGTGACAAACGCCCATAGACATTGGCATTGTAAGAAACATTAACCATCGCCTACATCGCCAATGCGCCACCATCAACCTTGGGAACTACGATGTTATGTCCCATGTACCTGTAATTACACTGACTCACTCTTCAAACCGGAACACAACAATACCTAGTACTGCTGTTTTGCGGTAGAATATCTGATGAGTGGGTGGTACCTACTGAGACGAGCTTGCACAAAGCTCTACTATAAATATTATATACATTTATTTATATACTCTCTGTACTTTCTCGAACACCATGTAAATGCATGAAATGTAATGTATTCTTAATCTGTGTCAGTATAATCAACAATTAGTCAAATTAATTAAAAACTTATATTGTGATTGAATACACTTCCTTTTTAGCCACGATTTATATTTTAGATAGCTTTAATAATAATATCCTGGGGCATTATTCACACACGGCCATCTGATCCCAAACTAAGCAAAGCTTGTAATATGGAAACCAGACAACTGATATACTACATATACTACTTTTCTTTTGTAAATACATACTTATATAGATAATAACAACCATACTCAGGACAAACAGACATGTTCATTCACACAAATGTATGTCCTGGGTAGGAATCGAACCCACGACCTGCGACGCGAAAAGCAGACAATCAAACACGCCAACCATCTCAACTTTGAAACACGGACTTAACTATGCTAATCAAATATTAATTAAACGCAATTAATATTTACTTAAAATATGTTTTACCATTGATACCACAGTATTGACTGTTAATATATTTACATATTATCCTTATTTTCTTCTTCTCGGTCGTAGTCTTCATTGCTGAAGTCATTGCATTGCATTGTCCACTCTGGTCCAGGGTCTGGGTCACGTTCTTTATAAGTCTTCTCCATTCCGTCCTGTCCCCAGCTTTTCTCAGGGCTATGGTCACTTGGAGACCTGAATTATATATAATTATAATAATTACAATTATCATTATATACCTAACATAAATGTACATAACCTATCTCAGCGTGCGTTCCTTTGAAATGCCCGGATCGGTAAGTTCCTCTCCGACTACGGTAACATAATTACTTACATAATATAATATACTAGTTTATACGATTGACTGACTGAGTATTAGGTATAGTAGCTAGGTTGTATAGCTTAGGATCTTAAAGTCCTGGTTTCAATGCCCAAGACGGAATAAAGTGTTATTAGGGTTTTCTATCAAAGACATTCTCACAACCGAACATACACCCACACTTTTTATAATATTTTATCTTATATTTTCTTAAGCACATGGATTTGCATTTCTATTAGATTATAAGGACGTTCAGTTCAGACAAACAGTTCAACGGTTCAAGACAGATAGTTCTAATATACTAAAGAAAAACATTGACCTTAGTTGAATTGTAACTTGGAACCAATTCTACTAATTTATATTTAGATATAACGACTACGATACGATACCGATTCTCTTCCGTTTCGATCGAATCGTAACTTGATCGCTGTGTTAGTAGAATTCGGAAACAGCTAAACAGTAACGATTATATTTCTATAAAGTTATAATTTGTTGGTAATATTGACTCCAGTTCGCTTAGAAATTTTGATGATGAAATAATTACTTGATCTTGGTCTTGTGCAAGCTCGAGTGAGTGGCTACCGCCCACTCATCTCTGTCGCCAATCAACAATAATTATTACTGTTGACATCCGGTGTGAAAGGCAAGTTAGCCACTGGCACAAGGGACGTTACATCTTCAAGTTTCCAAGTTGAGTGGCTCATTGACATGGTGATCATTTACCACCTGGTGGCCCATATAAAACTCCACTATACCCATACTTTAAAAAACATCTAACAATTAATATGCCTAATAATATTTAATATCTCAAAAATAATTTTATTTCAAATATAACAATTGAAACAGTTCTGATATGACTAAAACATACATCCCAAGGGCCATGAAAGCGACTCTTTGGATCCTCTCATTACTGTGAGGTAAACAGTATTCGCTCGTAACTTTCGTGTTTATTCTCAAACCGCCTTTGAAAACGTAATTAAAATATTAACAGAAAGGGCACTGCGAAGGGGAAATAGAAGGTAATTTTGAATATGTTAGCAATTATCGAATGGGTACACAGCGTGGAAATGTCACTTCAATGAATACACTTACAATTTTATTTAAATTGCTTAGATATTTATTATTATGTAGATACCATTTTAATTATGTCGTTTGAAGTATTTTTATTTGTCAGAACGATGACAAGACCACTGATAGTTACGCTTATCGAAAGTAATTTTATAAATGCGAAAGAACGCATACCACGAATCCGATTTTAAAATTGTTTTCACCAATGGAGAGCTACATTATCAGCGAGTAACATAGGCTACTTTTTGTCCATATATTCTCACGGGAACGGGAACTAATATAGAAAATAACTTTTGCCTTCACATTTAGATTGGGATGATGCCTGGAAACAAAAAGTAGAAGGAACATCAAAATTAAGTAAATCAATACAAAAGAGAATATTAGTAACCAAACGCCATACTTCCGTGATTAATAATTGTTTGATAACTAAAATAATGTATATTGTTACTAAAATATTCGAATTATTTTAATATGTATACATTATTAAACAATATTTAATCGCTTCATGTACAAAAATTATTAATATTAATAATAGATCAACGATTCCTCAGATCGATCAGTTCCTCTAAAACTTCAGCTCAATCGGTTGTACACTTGTACACGTAAGGTAAAACAGGAAAGCAGGTTGTGTGTACCAGAATCTCGGTATCGCATCAAGAGCAATGAGGCAGAAACTATTACCATATCTATAATAATAACCCAGCATTCACAAGATCACCGTTGTCCCAATTTAATCCGTATCCTCTGATCCGCGAGACATCCGTCATCCTGACGCGCTGATAAATGGATGTTTTATCGGAGTAAGTTTGCGGTGCGGATGCTGATGTTACAAGATAACACTATTTGCGAAATTGGGGCTTTGTAAGGGATAGTTCGGTTAGATAGGTAAATCTGTTTGAACAACAATCATTCTTGATTTTAGATACGACGTATTTGGACATTTTGGGGTGTTCTTCCTAGGGTATTGTCGCCATATTTAACACAATTTGGCTTTATTTCGCCTTTGACTGGACTTGAGAACGGATCATATCGATGTTATAAATAACGTTTAGGTGTTGTATGTTTGCTAATCTATATATAAATGAATCTATATTTCCCTAGGTCATCGCATCACGCTTGAACGGATCGATTTTGATAATTCTTTTTTTGTTGTGTTTATCATAGTCAGGAGAAGGTTCTTATGAAAGAAAGTTGAGCAGAACATCTTCTTCTATCTATGTATAATCGATTCCCCACTCATCACGAGATCTCCTAAACTATGCACCAAACTGACTTGAAATTCGTCACAGATACTACTTCCTAAACGAAGACGCTCCCTATGAACGGATTTTGTTCATTGTCTATCCAAAGCGGAATAATTTCATCCACATACCTACAAAATTTTGCGTTTAATATATTAGTAGGAAATAGGATTATTATATGCCCTGTAGTGAACACACATACACTGTACTGAATGGACGAATCGATCGATTGGTGAATCTTTATATCTTAATGATTAAAAAATGTACAGGATAAAAACAATAATTTACCCGTACGAAGTCGGGACGGGCAGCTAGTCACTCAATAATTCCTAAACACATTCGAATAAAAGTTGGTAAACATGTAACAACGCGTAACATTAATGAACTATAAGCTTTTCATAAGAAGACATACAATTTAATTCAAATGGAACTAAAGAATACATAGAAGGTAATTGAAGAACGGAAATTATATGTTTATCGAGTGGCTAACTGGCTACTCTCACAATAATATAAAATAATAATGATTGCCTCGTTGGTCTAGCGGTTTGATATAAGGCCGCAGACTCGGTGGTCCTGGGTTCAATTCCCAGGTCGGGCCAGTAAATAGTTATTGGGGTTTTTTGTCAGAAAATTCTCAGTAGCAGCCCGGAGTCTGGAAGTTGGAAGTGTGTACACTCCCGTGCCTCGGAAAGCACGTTAAGCCGTTGGTCCTGCGCCTAAACTCATTCCGGTCGTGTCGGATTGCCGTCCCATCGGATTATGAGAGCTAAGGAAAAGAGAGTGCACCTGTGTCTGCGCAAACATTTGTATACCTCCTGCGCAGTTGGCTAATCTCTCTTGAGATTGGCCGCCGTGGCCGAAATCGGTCTGGAGGACCTTATTATTATTATTACTCTCACAAGCTGAACAAGTACATGGCAATTCATTATGCCACACATTGACACTAGCCTATGGATTGAATTGATGGTCTTTGTTTGTTTGTATAAGGTCTTAATTATATATTAACTAATGTATAAGACATTATAAAGAAATAAGTATTCGTTGAAAATGAAATCAAAAAGTTGACTGAATATCATTTACGTCACTCTTATAATCTATACTCATATTATGAATTGAAAAGTGTTTTTTTCTGTCTATTACGGTTCAAGGGAACACCATTAAATTAATTTTAATAAAATTTGGTATGAAGTAAGCTTCAAGCTTCAGTAACGGACATAGCCTACCTACTTTTTTACATAAGCTATCTAGTCCGTGTGCGAGGTTGCTGGGTCATTCCAAATAACTCTGTATATATATATACATATAATAAGGTCCTCCGGACCGATTTCGGTCACGGCGGCCAATATCAAGAGCGATTAGCCAACTGCGCAAGAGATATTATAGTGCACAAGTGTGTGCGCAAACACATGTGCACTCTCTTTTCCTTAGCTCTCATAATCCGACTAGACCGGAAAGAGTTCAGGCGCAGGACCAACGGCTTAACGCGCTTTCCGAGGCACGGGAGTGTACACACTTCCAACTTCCAGACTCCGGGCTGCTACTGAGAATTTTCTGACAGAAAAATCCAATAACTATTTATTGGCCCGACCGGGGAATTGAACCCAGGACCACTGAGTCTGCGGCCTTATATCTAGCCACTAGACCAACGAGGCAGTCAATATATATATATTACTATATTCATAACTATTTGCTAGCAAAAGCTTAAAGTGTACGGCTGCAAATAGCTGAACATCAATTCGACTTCGATTAAAGTCTGAGCTAATTTCGACCGAAGTTGAGAAGTTTGTTTTCGGCCGGTCATTGTACAAATGTCAGTTACTTATAGACGTGCCGAGTGCGTTACGAGTACAAACATATACATACAAAAATAGCAAGTTTATTTGTGTTTAGATAAAGAAAGTTTGTATTTATTTTTATAGCATAGGTAGGACGAGCATATATGCCATCTGATGGTAAGTGGTCACCAACGCCCATAGACATTGGCATCGAAAGAGATGTTAACTATAGCTTACATCGACAATGCGCCTCCAACCTTGGGAACTAAGATGTTATGTCCCTTGTGCCTGTAATTACACTGGCTTACTCACCCTTCAAACCGGAAAACAACAATACAAAGTACTGTTGCTTTGCGATAGATTATTTGATGAGTGGGTGGTAGTCGGTACCTCTAGTTGGCTCTACCGCACAGGTTTAATAAAAAAAGCTAGTCCTTTTTACTATACAGAAATATAACAGGAATGAAATGTCTAACGCTTGCCAAATATCATTACCAGATATGATTTCTAAGTTTAAAACTTTATTTTATCATTAGTACCATCTTATTGGTCAAATATACCAAAAAAATATGTTTATTTGTTTGTCACGCTTTTACTTCTAAACTACTTAACTAATCAACATCATCATTATTATTATTATCGCTACGTTGATAAAATAGTAATATATAAATTCGGCGCGACGCAAACATATATATAATAATATTTATTTATATGTTACATGGACATAACATAACCTAATATATATTTGCACATGTTATTTTATAGCTGAATAGCATTTAATAAAGTAATATTATTTATATGTTATTTATTAAAGTTTAATGTTTAAACAAAAAAATTGATATCACTTAAAAGTAAACACAATATACGAATATACATTTATTTAGTCTGATATATAATCTACACTAATATTATAAATGTGAATGTAACACTGTCTGTCTGTTACGCTTTCACGACTAAACCACTGAACCGATTTTGATGTAATTTGTTATTAAGCTAGCTTGAGTCCATTCTTATTTACTCCCCGCCGCTAACAAACGGGCGAAGCTGAAAAAAGACGTCAATTATTTTAACCACATGTAAATAAAGACGATTCTTGGAAGTAGTCATTTTGAAAAATTGCTAATTACTTTAAACTTTATTTTTTAGGTCTGAGGACGTTACTTGGGAAATTAAAAGCATAAATAGCACGCAGACGGTTTTTTTCTTTGTTCGTTTCGAAGCCGCTTTGCTAGCTTTATTCTTATAAGAATCAACCAAGCGATAGAGCTGACAATTTCAAGTATTTCCTTCGTACAGCGCATTTCCTTCGAACGAGCAACTCTCAAAGTGTAGAAAATTTCGTCGTTCTATTTACTGGCAATAATAAAGTTTAACGTTAAACTTTTGATGCATTTTTATTTTATAAAGTTAATATCGAAAATGTTATATAAGAAACTGGCATTCGATTTCTGTATACATACGTAACATATCATATTATATCTTCGATAGAAAAACTCAATGATTTTTTTCTGGTCAATTGAGGACATGTTGACGGTGCGGCACTGGCCGGTGACGGTGCTGGAAAGGCAAGTATATATCAACCACGCCAACCGGCTCGTCATTTATTAGTACGCACGTGTTTTTTGAAGTGAAACTTCTTGTGAGTTGAAAGTCGATGTTGAAGTTCAGGCGCAGGACCAACGACTTAACGTGCTTTCCGAGGCACGGGATTGTACACACTTACAACTTCCAGACTCCGGGCTGCTACTAAGAATTTTCTGACAGAAAAACCCAATGGTTATTTATTGGCCCGACCTGGGAATTGAACCCAGGACCACCGAGTCTGCGGCATTGTGTCTAGCCACTAGACCAACGAGGCAGTCGTAACATAATATTCTATTCACATAACAAATGATAAAAAAGTAATTACTGCACCAATAAATTGAAATAAATCACACAAAAATAAAAATAAAAACTGCCATTATAATTGTTGGCAATATACGCTATCATAAACATGCAATTTTCGCGTACGTATTTATTTCATACGTGTGTGATGTGTCAAGATTTCTAAAAGATCCTCGTAAATCGCGCCCCCAGTCCCCGTATGCCCGATAATGGCCGTGCGACAGACTATTTGCTTTCAACGTGTATTCTATTGATCGAAGGCTTTCAGGTGATTGGCTGTCATTTATCACAATATCGCATATCACGCCGTGTATTGAATTAAAGTAACGATAGTAGGATTATCATTTAATGATTTTTATATATAGACTAGCTGTGCCCTGCGGTTTCACCGGCGTATAATTAATAAAAATATAATGAATAAAAATAAGCCTAGAACCTTCCTCGATAAAAGGACTGTACAACACCAAAATAATTTTTAAATTCGAACGAGTAGGTCTTTAGATTAGCCGGACCAAACTCTTCAGCTTTATATATTAGTATATATGATTATATTAGAGCACAAAATAGCGTGGTTTGGTTAAATATAATAAAAATTATTTTAATTCGTTTGCAGCTCAACACATTTCTTTAATCTATACTATTATATTAGGCGAAGAGTTATGTTCTTTGTCAATAGTCTAAGGTCAATATTTATTTTCACTTATTGTTTAAATAAGGATTAAACTATATTTCACAAGACGGAAGCATTCAATTAAAGAGACGAATAATAATTACAGGCGCTGATAACTTCAAAATATATTAAAATCTAATTTTATATTTTATATTGGATATACTTAATACAAATCTAATCTAGCTAAGTCTAACTTAAATCAGCTTGCTAATAAATAAACAAAACGAAAAATACGTTCATTAAAGCGGAATTTAAACCAATTGTCGAAAGGAAACCTGTGAACTCTTAATACCGTCTGAGCCGTCATGCAATTGAGAGTTGGAACTGGGATCAAGTCAAGTAAATGCCTTCTCCCGCTCAGCTGTGCCAAATGACGCGATAAAAACTTGCTATTGTACTTGTGAGCGAATTAAAAGTGATTATTTGTTTTAATCATTTCATAAAAAATCACAAATTGTTTACAAAAGATTCGGAATATTTATCCTTTGATGCACAAAAAACAATAAAAAAATTGTCAAAACAAAAATCCACAAGTAGGTCATGCACTTTTAAATCGTTCATCACCAGTTACACGATATAATTTTATTTGAAGTTACCATCGCTTCGTAAAAAAATTAATCATATAATGTAACAATATTATTCATATGTACATGTAATAATAATATGCAATTAAAATGTACACTACAGTCAACGAATTGTTTATCCCGATCTCTGTCACCACTCACCATGTACATCAGTATATTTCTTTGAATGTTGACTATTTTCTACGTTTTATGGAAAATGCGACCACAACTTAGAAGAAAAGGGTATCAGGTTAGGACTGGATGCAGAAGTTAAGAGAGTGGGGCAAATCGGGAGTTTTCCGTGGACCCTAAGAGGGGAAATATGTTGTGAAAATGTTGTGGAGAAAATAAATAAGCTTAATTTACGTAATAGTATTTAAGTCTACGTCAGACGAAATTATAGTAATCAATTTTTACCTTCTAAGATCTATAAGAATAATGCCTCATGCTCATGCAGCCTACAAGTACATAATTAATTAATTTAAAATGTTAGATAAAATGTTGTCCTAATTAATATCATACTAAGGCCCGCCAATTAACTAATTTTATTATTAAATTCAAGGTATGTAGGCCTTTCAAATTGTTCACGAAACTTAAGTCGACAAATCCCCTGAAATGCGGGATCGAGCGCGCATTAAATAAATGGGATTAGGGAAATATGAACAATATATTTTGTTATAATCTCGTTAGTCCGGGATCAACGCGTTGTAATTTGTGGGGAACGATTTCATCCCCGGATCATCCATTTGCCTTAGTGTGATGAGACATTATAAAATAAAAAACTGAAAACCTATATTAGCGTGGTGTACGCTTTCATTAATATTATAGAAATAATAAACCAAGATTGTTAACGCCACAGTATTTTTTTATATGTTTTTAACATATTGAATCGCTTGCATATAATATAAATTGTAATTGTATTTTTTTAATATAATTTAAAAAAAAATCCACCACCACATACACCACAGGAACATAAAGTCTTCGGGCCAAAATATGTTGACACATTGGCGATGTTAGGGTTAATATTTCCTACAGTACGCAGTTAAATAGGCGATGGGGACCACTTACCATCGGGTAACCCACCTACCTATTATAAAAAGGAAAAAAATATATTATAATTATATTTTAATTATCCTTCCAAATTCAGATGCACTTTAGTTTCTAGATCAACGTAAGTGGCATAATATATAATTTAATAGGACAGTCATAAGCCAGTTCAAAACTAGTTCGAAAGTCGTATCTTTTTATTGCACTGAACGAGAAGCTTCCTAGAAAATTAATTTGAAATAGTCATAAGGACTGCAAATAAATCTGCTTGCAGTTTTGACTAAATATATAGCATTTTCATTCGTTATATTACACAAATTAATTACATAGCCGTTGCCCACGGCTTCGTTCGCGCTCAAATATAACTAAAGGATAAATTATTGTTTGGGTCTGTGAATTTATGGTAAGAACCATGAAATGTCATTCTGGTTAGAAATAATTGTATTGAGCTTATTTGTTTTTTATATATAAAGATTTACTAGTAGGTAGAGCTTTGTGCAAGCTCGTCTGGGTGGGTACCACCCAATCATCAGATATTCTACCGCAAAACAGCAGTACTTGCTATTGTTGTGTTCCGGTTTGAAGGGTAAGTGAGCCAGTATAGTAGAAGGGTAAATGAGTCAAGAGTCGACGTGTTTACAAGTAGCCGTCGAAGTGTTCCACTATCGATCGACTGAATCCTTCATCAGATAAGCTATAAAGTACGCATAAATATTTTATAGGTTTAATTACATACATACATAGTTACTTTTACATTTATTTTATTGCATAGAAAGGCGGACGAGCGCATGGGCCACCTGATAGTAAGTGGTCACCAACGCCCATAGATATTGGCATTGTAAGAAATGTTAACCATTGCTTACATCGCCAATGCGCCACTATCCTTGGGAAATAAGAAGTTATGTCCCTTGTGCCTGTAATTACACTGGCTCACTAACCCTTCAAACCGGAACACAACAATAGCAAGTACTGTTGTTTTGCGGTAGAATATCTGATGAGTGGGTGGTACCTACCCAGTCAAGCTTGCACAAAGCTCTACCACCAAGTAATAGTTCTCTATAACTTCTTGTGATAAATCTTTAGTGAGGTTTTGTATACTGTGTACATCAGCGAATACTGACCCAAAAAATACAACACTTTCTTTCTAATATGTTTGTACGTCAATTATGTAAACGTTCCATACAGACCCATGTCCTATCCGTGCGATGCCGAGACGGATACTTAGTTAATAATAAATTTTAATAGTAATACATAAATGTAATAAATAATTGTAAGTAAAAAGTGTAAAAATAAAAATTTCGCCATAATATCCTTCATTCTAAAGAGCAAGTATTTGTTGTCGATATAAAAATGATACGATATCTTCTACATGAATATTTTTGATTGAATATCATAAAATACAAAAGCGGGGCTGATGTCGCCAAGATAATTTTTATTACAGTTTTACTACCATATAGATATAAAAATGTAATAACACTACATTACAATTACTACTAGAAATTACATTAATAAACAATAAAGCAATCTTTACCATTTAATTTATTTTAAATCCATTTTAGATCCTTCAAATCATTATTTCGATTTATTTTTCTTTTTTCACAGCAAAGTTACGCGGCGAATAAAGTTTTTTATCATTAATCTTGTCTTTTGCAAACTTTTATGCAATAATGGGAATTAATTACAAAATAAACGTAGGTACCTAACAGAATAATAACGTTATATACTTAAATAGAAAAATTTCTATTCAAGTCTCCGTCGGCGTCGGTAGGACTTAGTGGAAGATTGTTAACTAAACTTAACAGATAATCGGCCGAATACTGAAACGTCATGCAAAATGAAGTGGGACTTAATTATTTGGAACGTCATTAATTTCAAAATTTAGTATGCGAAATTTCAGTATTCGGCCATAAATGTGTGTATATAAGCATGTAAAATATAAGCATTTTTATGGACTTTTTATCGTGACTACCATCACACATTGACTAGCCGGTTGGCGTGGTTTGTAGATACTTACCTTTCTCGCCGTAAGTCGAGGGCTCGATTCCCACTCAGAACAGACATTTGTGTGCATGAATATGTCTGTTTTTCCTGAGTATGGGTGTAATTATCTATATAAATATGTATTTACAAAAAAAAAACAACGTGTAGTATATCAGTTGTCTGGTTTCCATAGTACCAGCTCTGCTTAGCTAAGGCTCAGATGGCCTAGTGTGAATAAGGATATTTATTTCATTTACTAACATTAATGCCACTTATCTCCATGTTAATCTGTCATATCTGAATTCATATTATTCATTTAGTTTTTGTCCACATACAATCAATGCCTTTGCACTGATACTAGACGTAGTCGTAGATAGAGACGTAAAGGTACTCGATTAAAAAGACATACATAGAGAGAAAAAGAAGTAAACGCAGACATAGACGTAGATGTAAACGTAGTCGTAGCTGTATACGTAGACTGAGACTGAGACGTAGCCGTAGATGTAGACGTAGTCGTAGATTGAGACGTAGTCGTAGATGTAGACGTAGTCGTAGATGTAGACGTAGTCGTAGACTGAGCCATAGTCGTAGATGTAGACGTAGTTGTAGACTGAGACGTAGTCGTAGACGAGGACAGCATAAAAAGAGGAGGATGTGGACTAAAACTAATGATGAATGTTTAGCAATTACAGTTTTGTAATCGTAACAATTAGGTTGTTCTTAACCAAATACCGCAAGACATTTAGTGGTTTTATTAGTGTTTTGTTACCTGAATCGCATAGTCAACTATAAATTGTAATTTGTATAAATGTAAACTATATATAATATATGTATTTGTAACGTATTACTAATGTTTTTTGACGTGACAACGTCTAATAAATCGATGAACGCTGGATGTATGCACGAAAAATTATCCCGATACGCTCATTGTCCCTATTTCACTCGATTGCAGTCATTTCACCAATATTTTGTTATGACGGTCACTTAAACTATCGTCCGTAAGCCGACTTTACAGACAACCATTTTTTTTAAATTTATAATTGTGAAATTACACTTTCCTTTCGTCGGTATATTTAACATTGTATTACGTATTTCGTTAATGGCAATATCAAACACTTTTGGGCCTTCGTGAAACGGTACAATGTACCGAATCAAATTTAATCGACGCCTTTGAGGTGCAAACGAGTTAAATTCAAACAACTACCGGTCTTTTGTACCGTTACCCGAAATCACCTGAAGCCTTTGCAGTAAGGGAGGGTTAATTAACCGTCGTTCATGACCGGCCTATTTTAGCGCTGCACGATTTCATTCATTCAGTTTGATCGATATAACGTGATGTTTAATTTAAATTTGACGTTGAATTAATTTTTTTCACTTGGTGGTAAGGCTTCGTGCAAGCTCGTCTGGGTATGTACCACCCAGTCATCATATATTCTCAAAACAGCAGTACTAGCTTTTGTTGAGTTCAAGTATGAAGGGTGAGTGAGCCATGTAATTACAGGCACAAGGGACATAACATCTTAGTTTGCAAGGTTGGTGGCGCATTCGCAATGTAAGCGATGGTATCATCTCTTACAATGCTTTCTTATCGCAATATAAATCTCATGCCTATTTTCAAAAAAAATATTATTAGTGATAAGACCGTCTTCTATACACAATATTAATTATACTTTTGTTTATAATTACATTTCTTTTAGGTAAACAATAAAGCACAGTATATTCTATTTATTTGCACAATAAGAAAGAAACTCACGTCCACATAGCTCGTAAAAGTTTAAGTATAGAATATATATTAAAGTAAATTTAATGAAGTCCGAAATAAATGAACGTAAAAATCCCCATTGTTTTAACGCCACATTTCGCCACAAAATCGCTTTAAATCGACGCCTTTGACACAAACAAGTGTGAATCAGACAGCCACCGGTCCTTTGTGCCGTTTCAGGATATTATCATGCTTTGAACCGTAGCAGTGAAGGGTTAAAAGGTCAATGAATGTTAGTAGATGACTAGAGAACCAAACATTAAGTACAGAGATTAAGTACAGAGTATATAGATTTGATTTACATAATAATTTAAATGAGTAAATACAATAAATATAAAATAATTGTACAAAAATTACCTCACAACAAAAGCCGAGATGGCCTAGTGGTAAGGCCGCGTGAATCTTAACCGATGATCGTGGGTTCAAACCCGGGCAAGCACCGCTGAATTTCATGTGCTTAATTTGTCATTATAATTCATCTCGTGCTTAACGGTGAAGGAAAACATCGTGAGGAAACCTGCATGTGTCAAATTTCACTGAAATTCTGTCACATGTGTATTCCACCAACCCGCATTGGAGCAGCGTGGTGGAATAAGCTCCAAAACCTTCTCCTCAAAAAGAGGAGAAGAGGCCTTAGCCCAGCAGTGGGACATTCACAGGCTGTTATTATATTATTATTATTTATAACAAAACAACAATGCTAGCAGCAGTTCCCTGTTAATATTTTGCGCCTGCAATATCTGCTTATAATAAAAGTGTTAATAATACTGGGGCACAGTAATCACTTGAAAGAATATTTTTAAATGAAAACAACTAAGTATTATAAATATAAATACACAACAGTACTCTTAAATTCGCAATTAACGGAGCGTAACAAGAGAAAGAAAATAAAAGTCGATAAATGGGCACGGACGCAAAAGCCTGCATCTAATGCAATCATTAATTTAAAAAAGAAAAATAACTATTATTATCGTACGTGTATTGTACGTGTTTTAACGATGAAATGTATTGGGGAAATGTTTTATCCGTGGTATAATTCATAGAAAAATATGAACGATTATTTAATACGTTATTGTACATGATTGTTAATACTTGGTGAATGAGCATATGTATCTCCAATGGTGCAATACAAGGGATATGACATCGTTGTTCCTAAGGTTGCGTATGGGTTATATTTCTTACTAGCTGTACCCACGACTTCGTCCGCGTGGAATTTAACAAAAAAGATAATAAGTTTTTTTTGGTTTATGTATTTTTATTTAATTTATCACATTTTTTCTAAAATAAAAGTAGCCTAAGTTACTCCTTATTACATCAGCTACCTGCCAATAAAATTCCCGTCAAAATCGTTCCAGCCATTTCAGAGATTAGCCAGAACAAACAGACAGACAGACAAAATTGTAAGTACAAAATGTTATTTTGTTGTTAGTACCGTATATAAATTCATATGCATGTAGTAAAGAGCGGTTATTTCAGTATTACAAACAGACACTTTAATTAAAAATCAAATAATGTATTTTACTAGTATATTTAAATTATTATTACAACCTATCATATGCAAAAATAAATATGTAAATCGAAGGCATTATAAGAAGTTCCAAACGAAAGTTTAAAGGAAAATCAAATTCAGTTTCACACATTCAAAGAATGCACGATCTTTTACAATTTCCCCTAAAATTCCCAGCGCCATCTTGCAAGACAAATCTGTAGGGGGTACAAGAGCCCGCGACGGTAGGTCGTTAGCGTCATACTAATGCTATTTATATCTAGTTTCAACTTTGCTACGGACATGAGTTTATATAAAGTTCTAGAAGTGATTACCATTTGAAGTGACTTATACATTCAAATCAAAATTTTATTCAACTAAACTCAATACAAGATTAAAGTAGCGTAGGATTGTGAGAATTTACTTTAATATTTAACAGGTAAAGTCCCACTGTTGGGCAAACTCTTCTACTCATCTAAAGAGGGCGGAGGAGTAACTTTGGACAGAATTGACCCCTACACAACCAAAAAAAAGATTTCCAGTTTTTTTTATTCTCCTCGTTGTGACTGCCTCGTCAGTCTAGCGGCTAAATATACAAACCACCCAACAAACTTTACCCCCAAAAATATTATTTTATTTATATGATATTTGACTTTGACTTTGACTTTGTTATGAGATTGAGAGAATAGAGAGTGCACCTGTGTCGTGCCCATGCACAATCTGTCTTGCACAGTTTTTCCGTATTCAAACAACAGAGAAATCTCGGCTCTTTTATGTAAAACAAAGTACAGTGTGAAGCACCCTTTCCAGTCGCAAATGATCCTTGTAATAATTTACAACGATATACATGTCAACATAGCGTCATAAATTCATAAGCTACACCGTAAAATTATATTTACTCGTATTGCAACGGCGAAAAATGTTTAAGAAATTGTAACACATTGTACCGGTACATTTTTAACTTCGAAAAGAGACTTAAATTGTTGCATTTCATTCTTGTTATATACAACTGTTATGTAGCGATGTAATGTGAATAGTATATTTGCCGGAACATTAATTTGTTAAAGCCGCTGAATAAAAAATTAAGTAAGATATTTATTATTCTTTGTGAATGTGTGTCCTATGAATTTTCCACTGCTGAGTGAAGGCCATCTCTCCTCTGGGGGTGGCCTTGTTGTTGAGAAGTATGATTGGAGCTGAATTCAACACTCCAAAGCGGGTTGGACATTTCAGCCAATTTAAGTCAAATCAGACACATGTAGGTTGTCTCACTATGTTTTTCTTTATTCAACATGTCTGGCTGTTACGCTTTCGCGGCAAAAAAGGTCCTGGATTCAAACAATCGGTTGTTCGATTACTTAGTCACAGGACTATGTGCAACCTTTAAAGGCTATAGGTAGGAACATAGCACACTGACGATAGCCCATCAGCCGGCCAGTCTGCCTACCTGTCTCAAATTAAAAAAAAATGGTTGTCTGTAAAGTTGGTTTACGGACGATAGTTTAACGTGACAACGTCATTACAAAACATTGCAACGGGACAATGAGCGTAACGGGACAATTTTTCGTGCATGCAGCCAGCGTTTTTTTTTTGTATAAGAAAGCGGACGACCATATGGGTCACCCGATGGTAAGTGGTCACCAACGCCCATAGACAATGGCATTGTAAGAAATGTTGAAACGCCACCAACCTTGGGAACTAAGATGTTATGTCCCTTGTGCCTGTAATTATCATCGATTTATTAGACGTTGTCACGTGAAAAACTGAGGAGTAAAGTAAATATAGAAAGCATACTACGCACACAATTGACTAGTTTGAGAAAAGCCGCCGTGGCCGGAAGCTACCCGGGCGACATCATCATTTTGAAATATTATTAATGCTAAGTAAAGAAATATTACAAGACCGTATTATGTGAATTGAGATAAAAATATTTGTTTGATGAAATCGAAATAAATGATAAATTTTAGAAAAAAAAAATACAATCTTATTTTTACTGAAATTATATTTTTGGATGGTAATTAAAAATTCAACAATATATATAAAACATGTAAACATATGTATAACACCGATACGAACTGAATGATTATTTACCTAATATACATATATAACTAATTCTTATGTACGTACCGACGGATCTTGATTTTTGTGCTTCATTGGATGGTTTAGATTTATCTCAAATACAAAATGTCACGTCATTAGTTCCAAATTTATAACTAGCTAGTTACCAATATAATAACTAGCGTTTTCCCCACGGTTTCATACGCGTAGTTCCCGTTCCGATGGAAATACGTGGACAAAACCTACCCACTGATAATGTAGCTTTCTATAAGTGAAAGAATTTTTAAAATCGGTAAAATGCGTAACAAACAAACATTCGTATGTATAATATTAGTTATGATATTTCATACTGAAACATTCTCCAAAACGTGCAGCATATTCTGATACCAATTTTATGTATTTAGTTTCAGAGATGCTAAGAAGCAGATGCTATAACATATACTAGACAAGATAAGAAAAAAGGTGCAATTACTGAGATGACGAGTGATAGAAACAAATGGAAGAAACATACGAACATGTTGTGCCGATCTCACGTAGTGGTATAAGAGAAAGAAGAAGAAAATTTCCAGTAGTTGTTTTCAGACAGGACTTAACAAAAAACGTCGCCTCATTTATTAGCACAGATAGAAGAGCATATGTATAATATTTTCCACCTGAATAGCGATCAAGGAAACAAAATGGCGTCACTCTAGGGGGAATCGTAATCGTGTTCTATGAAATCGAAATATAAATATATAAAAGCCTGTCATGGTTCAATCAATTCTTTTCACGATGTTCGACGTTTGAAAAACTATTTGTATGTTCTGTATGTTTGTGTATCGAGAGATGGAGGTGATTGCCACGTTGATTGTGACTACATAATGAATCTAAAATCGCCGACAAATTACTGATCTAACATATATATATACATAGAAGTTAGCACACGAGATAATTATAGATTAGAAGTGAAATGGCCCAGTGGCTAGAACCCTATATATATGTGGAATGGATATGGAACGTTATTAGTGATTCAGAAATTATTTTTCCACACAAATCTTAGTACTTAACTATGTTATATATCTTAACTTTTACATAATTCAAATATAGATTACTAGCTGATACCCGCGACTTCGTCCGCGTTGCTTGATATATTAACAAAGTTTTCTTATGTACTAAGGAAAAAACATCAAAACGATCGTAAGCAAAAATATACTTTGTTTAAACATACATCACTGAACACGCAGTGCATATACAAATCGTTGTTTCTTGAAACTTTAATGACTTTTTATTAAATGAAGATATCGCAATAATTACATTTTATGATAAGGGCCAAGTGCTTAAAAATTAAAATTTAGAAAATTTCATTGAAATCTATCCAGTAGTTTTTCCGTGATGCGCGCACAACTGCAGACCTCTATTATTTTATTTATATAGATCATTACTAATCGAATTTATACTAAAAATTACTTATTATGTTTTTTTTTAAAATATGATTTAATTTACTACTAATACCACATATTGTTACTGGACGTTATTTATTTTCAATTTAATACAAAATAGAAATAAAAAGTCACCTATGAATATAATATATTTCTAAAAGAGAATATGTTATAAAGCTTTGATCAATAAAAATATATATTGAATGTAGCGCACAGGAATTATTCCTGTGACTTCAACGTAGCTACAAAATTATTCGCTACATTTTGAAAGCATGAATATTCACGAGTAAAATGTATTTTATTAAATATCATAGTTTTTTTTTATTTTAAATTTATTGAACTGTTCCGTGTTGTATCACGTTTGCTATTAAATACAACGGAACGTATTTAAAAAAATAAAAAAAAAAACAAATGTGAATTCACCAACCATTCCATAGTCATTAAAAATATATAATTAAAGAAAACTAATTAATAAATATGGAGTGAAGCAATTAAATGTAGTTTATGTAATATAATTATTAAAAAATAAAATAAAAAGATTGTCAAGTTAGACTGACTGACTGGCAAAAAGAAGAAATGTTGATCGCTCGTTGCACTATGCTCTTCACGGTATTAATGGCTATTGGCAGGTCAGTGAGCGTTTTTATTTGGTCTGACGGGAAGGTAAGCGACCTCGCGGTCTTTTTCCTTCGCCCTGACCAACTACCACAAGCTCTTCCAGGCTATCAGGTTTTCTACGAGTTACGTGTCTAAAATATTTAAGTATCCGTTGGAAGCAGATAGTAGACAGCCTTGTGGCTATTCTGAGCTCCTTAAGAATAGACACGTTGGTCCGGCGTGCGGTCCATGGAATTCGCAACATACGCCTCCAGCATCACATTTTAAAAGCGTAAATTTTCACTCTCTTTTTGCTCTATCATCCAGGACTCATCAGACATTCTACCGCAAAACAGCAGTACTTCGTTTTATTGTGTACCGGTTTGAAGGGTGATTGAGCCAGCGTAATTACAGGCAGAGAGGACATAACATCTTAGTTCCCATAGTTGATGGCGTATTGGCGATGTAAGTGATGGTTAACATTTCTTACAATGCTATAGGGGATAGTGACCACGTACCATCTCGTTGCCCATTTACTCGATCGCCGTCGATTTGGAGCTTATTCTACCACGCTACACATGTGACAGAATTTCAGTGAAATTTTCAGTGAAATTCAATATATCAAAATGATATCCCTCGAGTTATATTTTGTAACTATAAAGAATCTGCGAACGCTTACGCGTCACGGATCATATTGACATCACGAATTCGTATTCGGTAGTCGTTTCTGATATTTCTCTCGATATTCAAGTCCAGAGCAAATATAAAATATTTTGTTTGTTTTTTTTTATTTATCATTTTTTGGCTGAATAAAGGCTTTCATTCGTCATATTTTTATTGTGCAAGTATTCGAAAAAATATATTTTATTAAATCTTCAAAATTCAGATTTAATCAATATTCGGAAAGTGTGGTAACATTAAATTAAAATTAAACTTGTAAATAACTTACGATCGTTCTACATACATCAATCCACCTTCAACAGTATAATAATTAATCTATTTGAAAGTTTTATATACTAGTAAATTCATACATATAGGTCCATTAGGTATATTATATTAACCAATAACGCAAATTTTGCATAAGCCTACTAAAGCTAAATTTAATATAAATATTTAAGCTACAACACTATGTAATGTACGTTGTCTAGTTCGGTTTAGGTTAGGTTAGGTAATTTGAATGGCTGGCTGGACGTCCTGGCCAGAGGATTGGGTAATTTTATGGGCCATTGCGTCAGATCCATATTACTTGTATAGTATATATATATCGGGTACGAGATTAGACCGTGACTTTGTACACGATTTCTATCTATAATATGTATATGTTTATTTTTATATGTATGTATATTTATATGTTTTGTTTGTGTTTGATATCTATTGATGATAGTTTACAATCTCATGAACACACACGCGCGCGCACACGCACACACACACGACACATACATCCATGCATTTTATGTAGCAATGTTAGCTACATTAAACCTTCTAAAATAATAAGTAATTTATATGAATTTGCTTCTACCAAACAAATATGAATATTATTTTCGTGACTCGCTATTTGCAAAGGGCTAGTTTTGGATTGACCGACATTCTATTAAAAGCTTGTTAAATGTTTGCGTTAAAACTATGAGTGGGCTACAGGAACGAAAGAAAAACATTCAGCTGTATTTGCTTAATTTTAACTGTTTTAAACTAAGTAGAAACTCTCGATGGTAAAGCTTATAAGCGGAGTTAGGATCAACTTCATTTTAAATACCAAACACCATTTAAAAGTACTGGTATAGTTTGAAAAGGTGGTAGGTTAGTAAACCTTTTTAGTCCGTTTTACTTTTTCTTTATTTTATTCTTAGTTTTGCGTAATTACTAATTCGTTTTTTTGATATTTTATGGTACTCGTACATTGATATGTACGTTCTTTGTACATATAACGTACTATATTCTTATAATATGTATAAATAATCTACCACCAAGCGGGACTATATAAGCTGCTTCTGGGTTGTTATATATTTTTAGCAAAAATAAGTTTGTCTTTGCGGAATAAATTTACGGTAGGACGCAGGGCTGAATTTAGGGGTGGGCAAACGGGGCAACTGCCCCGGGTGATAGAAAAAAAAGCTCATTGACTGCAACATTAGCGAAAATCATCATAGTTATTGATGCTGAACTACAGTCGATGACCTTTTTTTCTTTGGTTTCTCAATCAAATATTTCTTGGCCTTTTTTTGACCAGGGGTCCTCCAGACTCGTTTGTTGCTCCGATGCCTCCACACCTCGGAATCCGGCCCTGGCTGGGACTATTCTTTAAAACTGTAAACTCACCTTAGAAAACGGTCGTCGATTGTCATAGCCTGATATGCGATATTGACCATAATAATTATAAAATTTCATGAATACACGCATCAAAATAGCCAATCACTATAATTCGGTTGTCAACATTGATAAACTTAAAAAGTAAAAACTTATTTAACCACAAAAACTTGAGGGAAATCATTCGAGCCGTTTCGAATCGAACTGCGAGTCCTATGTACCCACATGATGATGCTCAGCGAGAAATAAATATTTCTAACAATTAGCCATGATTATAATTTTATAAATATGTCGACACATGGGGCAGACATTATTCTTATATACCACAAAGACACTTTATATAACACTTTATAATTATAATGCAAGATGTGCACCGGGCAACTGATGTTGAAAGAATGAATGCTCGCTTAGTCGAGCGCTGCTTTTTATAGGGTTTTAGTGGTGGGTAGTTAACAATTGTACGTGCTGCTTTTAAAACAAGACGGCGGCGCCGTCAAATATAATAAAAAATATAAAAAAAAAACATTATTTTATAACATTTTTAAATTCATTTAATTAACATTACGTAATTTTTTGTCGATATTTTTGTGTAACGAGCTATATTTTTTATACTCAATAGAAGGTCTAGCGATAGGCCAAGATAGGGACTCATAAAATCCAATATGTAATATTTTATGATGATATTATGTAACTTGATAACTGAAATGTTAAATAAATAACGTAAGTAATGCGAACATAAAATCTAATATTACATACAAGTAGACGGCTATTATTAGTAGAGGATTTGTTCATCACCTGAGGTAGCGTAAGATGTACGCGGACGGCTATAATAAAAATTGCGAACGACCTTCGCGCCCTTCGGGGTTTGTTGTACGTCGTGAATTTTAACGACACCACGGCCCGATTTCGCCCAAGCGTTCTTTTAACATTAACGTACCGGAACCTTGAATTTTACTGCTTACATTTTTGGTTACCATTTATAAATAATGATGAACCCATTCGTTTCAATAATTTTTAATAATGAAAATTTGGCATTGTATTTAAGTCCAACGTTTTAGCACAAATAGCCTTCGTCTTAAGTTTTTTTTTTTTCAGCTTATTGCCGTCCACTGCTGGACGAAAGCCTCCCCCAAAGAACGCCAACCATCCCGATCTTGGGCAGCCCGCATCCATCCCGTACCTGCCACCTTTTTCAAATCGTCGGTCCATCTTGCTGCAGGGCGTCCTACACTACGTTTGCCTAAACGTGGTCTCCACTCTATCACGTGTCGGCTCCATCGGCCATCAATGCGTCTGGAGACATGATCAGCCCACTTCCACTTCAACGTGCTAATTCTACGCGCGATGTCGGTGACTTTAGTTCTCTGGCGAATATCCTCATTTCGGATTCTATCTGCCAGAGAAACCCCAAGCATCGCGCGTTCCATAGCTCGCTGAGCGACCTTAAACTTGTGGACCAGTCCTACGGTGAGTGTCCACGTTTCGGCACCGTAAGTCATTACTGGTAGGACGCACTGGTTAAAGACCCTGGTCTTAAGGGACTGTGGGATCGACGATTCAAAAATATGACGCAGCCTCCCGAATGCCGCCCAGCCCAAACGTATTCTTCTTTTGGCCTCCTTCTCAAAGTTGTGCCGGCCCAGTTGTATAGTTTGGCCCAGATAGATGTATTCCTGCACAACTTCGAGTGGAGAGCCATTTACGACCACCGGTCTCGGGGATACATGATGGTTGACCATAATTTTGGTCTTTTCTATGTTCATTCCGAGACCTACTTGTCTTGAAGAATCGCTCAGGCTGTTTAGCATCTCTTCCAAATCCTGCAGAGTTTCCGCCATGATGACAATATCGTCGGCAAATCGCAGATGTGTAATGTGTTGGCCATTTATATTAATACCGCGTCCGTTCCAATCGAGCGTCTTGAAGACGTCCTCCAATGCATTGGTAAAAAGTTTCGGGGAGATTACATCCCCTTGTCTGACCCCGCGATGCAATTGGATTGGTCTTGTGCTCTGTTCTTGTACTTGGACGGTCATAGTTGCGGCTTCGTACAAACACTTCAACACCTGGACATACCGACAGTCAATTAGGCATCTCTGCATGGATTCCAGAACAGCCCAGATCTCGATGGTATCGAAGGCTTTTTCGTAGTCCACATACGCAAGGCATAGAGGCTGATTATATTCCTCGGTCTTCTGTATTATTTGCCTAAGAGTGTGTATGTGGTCTACGGTACTGAAGCCTTTTCGAAATCCAGCCTGCTCAACGGGTTGGAAGTCATCGAATTTTTGGGTGAGACGGTTCGTGATTACCCTCGAAAACAACTTATAAATGTGGCTTAAAAGTGAAATGGGGCGGTAGTTTTTCAAAAGAGCTTTATCACCCTTCTTGAAAAACAGCACCACCACGCCTTTGCTCCATGCCTTCGGTGTAATGCCATTGTGGAGGACGGAATTGAAGATCTTTACCAGCTCTCTCAGAACTGGAGTTCCTCCTGCTTTAAGAAGTTCTGAGGTAATTCCGTCATCTCCTGGCAATCCTAATCTCGCCCAAGTCGATGTCTGGAAGCTCGTCTGATAGGTGGCGTGTTAGTCTGGCTCGTGGATCATCCGCACTTTGGGACTCAGGTCGAGGTACTCGCGATGAGTATAAATCGCCATAGTACTTTTCGACTTCAGCAAGAATCTCTGGATTTGAGGTGACGGTTGTGCCTTGAGTGGTTCTGAGTTTTATCAGGTGACAACAGGAGGTAAGGGACTTTGCAAGAACTTTTGAGCCCCTATTGAGTGCTATAGCATCTTCAATATGCCGGGTATTCGCTCGTCTTGTGTCACGCCTTATTAGTTTTTTAATCATCCTGTTTAGAGCCTGACACTCAGATGGATATTTTGTTGTTCACGTCTTCTCGTCATCTCGTCCAGAGTCTCGCCTGAGAGCTTCGACTTACGTCCATTGCTCTTTAGTCGAAAGTAATTTTGGCCCACCTCGCGGATGACACGCGCCAGACTGTTAGTGGCGTCGTCAATGTCCTGCTTGGTTTCCAATATGGCGAATCGGTTCTGTAGTTCCAGCTGGAAGCTTTCGCAACCAGCTTCGACCTGGGGCAAAGTCTAAGAGTCGACTTCATTAACCGCGATCGTTCGATGTTAATATTAATATTCAGGGTGCCTCTTACCAGGCGGTGATCACTTCCTGTGTTTAACTTGTTGATCACGGAGACATAACTGAATATTTGGCGCTTATTGGATAAAATGAAGTTGATCTCATTCATTGTCGCATTATCGGGGCTTCGCCAGGTCCACTTCCTTTGGGGCTTTTTCTGGAAAAATGAATTCATCAGAAATAATCCCTGAGCCTCAAGGAAGTTTACCAGCATTTGTCCCCGATAATTCCTGCGCCCAAGGCCGAATTTTCCTACCCTCGATTCACCATCTTCTTGTACTCCCACTTTGGCGTTGAAGTCACCCATAACAACTGTGTAGAAGGTACTGGTACGAGACATAGCTTTTACTATATCTTCGTAAGTGGCATCGACATCTTCGTCAGTGTATGTAGACGTTGGGGCATACACTTGTATAACCTTCAAGGCATACCTCTCGGTTATCTTTAAGACAAGGTACGCCACCCTCGCCGACACACTGCCAACCTCTACAACATTGCTTCTGAGTGACTTGTGGATCATAAGGCCGACGCCACCTTGGGATGGTTGGTGTCCTTCTTGGAAGTAGAGTAAGTGACCGGAATCTAGTGTCATCGTATCCTCGCCCTGTCTTCGGATTTCCGATAGAACCACTATATCCCAGTTAATACGACTTAACTCTACTTCCAATTCTGTAAGATGTTCGTCCAGCCGTAGAGAGCGTCCATTGTATGTGGCCAGATACAGTCGCCGTTTGTGGTACCCTGCCGTAGCCCGGGGATTCCTAGCCATCCCCGGCGCACCGTTACCATGGCCGGTACCGTGGCCAGGAATAACGCGACTATCGGGAATTGGGAGCCGTGCATTTGTGTTGTCGCTCATTTGGGGGGTTTATAGCCATAGTCACCACGATTGGCAGGCGGGTTGGTGACCGCAGTAGCTGGAAATCTTTCGCTGATAGCGCTGCTGGCCGCTATCAGGTTTTGCATTTTAGGGTTCCAGCATTTGTGGTTATACCGCCACGGTTTCGGTCGCCAGAGCCTCGTTCGTTGTTTGCAGAATGCACCACGTGCAGGTGAAGTTGACGGTAGGGAGTCTAAGGTCGTTGTCGACTCCCCTTACATCCCAAGTCTTAAGTTGCGTACGTTATATATTTTTTTTGTTCATACTAAATAATAAGATGTACTAAGCTCTTACACATTTTCCCCTATTATCATATTTCAAAAGTTACATTTAAGCTTAAATAATTTAAATAGCGTACTAATTTTATTACTCTACTATGTAAAATATTGTCAAGAAATTCTCAGTAGCATTCCGGAGTTTAGAACCTGGCAGGGTTTAGTCTTCCTAGGTTCAGAGACCACGTAAAGCCGTTTGTACGTCTGAAATATTTTTTAGTGATGGTTTTGTCCCATCACATTCGCGCACTCACTTGTGCACTATGAGTCCTGTGCATTTTTCAAGTCTCCTTTGAGAATACATTCTTACAAATATTCATTATTTGTCATAAAGTTCTCAATTTACCTAAATAATTATTTTGTAAATAAGTATTTCTCGATTCATTATAATCTAACAGAATTTAGATTGGATGCGGTTGGTGGTGCATTGGCGATGTAGGTGATGGTTTACATCTCTTACAATGCCATTGTATGGGCGTTGGTGACCACTTACCATCAGGTGGCCCATAGGCTCGTCCGCCTACCTATGCTACAAAAAAAAAGTATAATATAATGTTATACATACATATTACGTCATAATGTATCTCTTATGTCACGAGTATAATTGAAAAAGCCTTCACGTCACAATGTGTTCGTAATAATTGAATTTTCTGGTTCAGAAATTATAGCTGCTGCAGCGCAACACCGCCAATTACGAACGATATTAAAGTTTTAACGCATTATCATTTAACTCAAACTCTTGAGGTGTACGTTTGCACAGATTCTATCATGTACGTACTTCCAATTAAAGAAATCAACTGCGTAGACCGGAAAGCCTTAACAAGGCCAACGGCTTTACGTGCTTTCCAAGGCACTGGAATGTACACGCTTCCAACTTCCAGACCGCGCTACTACTAAGAATTTTTCGACGAGAAAATCCAATAACTTATTGTCGATCTACGACTTTAAGATCTGCACCCTTATATCTAACAACGAGATCAAAGAGGCAATCAAATAATATACTCATATACATATATAAAGAAAAAAATTATCTAGAGTAAAATAATATATAGATTTTTAATGTCGGGATTGCACAAAGTCTTGCCACAAAGGGAAAACACAGTGTCAGTTTCCTGGATTTGAACTTGCGAATTATAAATGCTCGTTCAATTCACTGAGCTCTGGGTTCCATAACGTAACAAAACTAAACTTTATTATTCATACATGTTAATCTCAAAACATGTATGACATGCACAAAGAGAATATTTACATTTAAAACGTTGACTTCGTCTCTATTTAAAAATGTTAAAATTTCGTTCTAAAAACTAATAAACCATCAAGTTTTCTCGGTATCAAGCGCACTACGTCTGTCAGTTTCGTACGGTGTAGCTATCAGACGCCAACCTAACGAGTAAGGGTGTGATCATTGTGCGACATTAAATATAAGTCTATAGATGTTCTTCTACCTGTTTTACGGGTTCAAATCCCGGGTCATGTAAAAAAGTAGTAAAAAGTTGTTGTTTTTTCTGTTAGAGAATCTCAGTTACTAGGAGTCTTGAAGTTGGAAGTATGTGCAACCCTGTGCCTCGGAAGGCACGTGAAGCTATTGGTGCGGCTGAACTCTTACTGATCGTGTCGGATTCACAGGTGTGCAGGTCAGGATCACACCTGCGACTTGACTTTTATAAAAATATCGTATGCGCAATTACAATTATCAGAGAATACATAACTTTTTATTTTCTCTACGCAATTTTAATTAACTAATGTATAACTTAACTTCTGTAGTCTTTATTAATTCAATTATAAAATAAATTGACGTAGTAATAGTAATATTTGACATTTAAAAGTTTATAAATCTAACGTACAATTAGTCTCATAAAAAATATTTTTATGTAGAGGTTAAAAAAAATATATCCGCATCCTCTCCCGCCTCCGCTACCGCCGTGCAACCGCCTAACTGACAACAGAACGTCAATCAACATACGCAGAATGTTCTAGAAAAATGTTTATAAAACTTTTCAAATGTCGACTTCATCAGGCTGCTACGGAGTTTTTTTTAACGTCAGACTCGAGACTAATACATATTTATTCATAGAAGCTACGAATGTATAGTCATTATTACATATTAAATTAAATTTTATACTGTAATTGTATTTTTTTATTGCGTTAATGGACTTACAAACACTAAAACACACTCCCACATTAACAAACCGTCTGATTGGTGATCACCACCGCCCATAGACGTTGATACTGTAATGAATATAAATCATAACATCGCTAAAGCGCCACCAGCCTTGAGAACTAAGATGTTAGGTCCCTTGTGCCTGTCTCACTAGCTTACACCCTTCAAATATTGTGGTTGTCTTTTTTCTTTTTTTTTATTTCATAGGAAGGTGGGCGAGCATATGGGCCACCTTATGTTAAGTGATCACCAACGCCCATACACAATGGCATTGTAAGAGATGTTTACCATCGCTCACATCGCCAATGCGCCACCAACCTTGGGATCTAAGATGTTATGTCCCTTGTGCCTGTAATTACACTGGCTCACTTACCCTTCAAACCAGAACACAACAGTACCAAGTACTGCGGTTTTGCGGTAGAATATCTGATGAGAGGGTGGTACCTACCCAGACGAGCCTGCATAAAGCTCTACCACCAAGTAAATCATTAATATACCCTGTATACAAAATCGCGTTAAAACATAAAAGCATCGGAAAGCCAATAATAACCATCAAACAAAGTTTGTAGTCTAGCTCGTCTTGAGACTTCACTTGATTTCGGGAATAATTGAGCGATGAAAAGCGAACGAGTTATGAACCCGCACCAATACATACTGGAAGAGAGAAGTACGTTCATCTGTTAAATTATTTGTAAAGTAACTATTTTATAGTTTTTATTTTGTATACATTTAAGGCTTTAATGTTAATAATTCTTATATTCAATGTTTAAATGCAATTCCTGAATATAATATATTTCTGACTCATAGTGTTTGGATGATTTAAACTTCATTCTATTGACGAAGGTCCACGACCTTCGATCAATAATACTACTAGATATGGCGTCACGAACAAAAACAATAGTCAAATTTGGCATCGACCATAAAATTAAGAAAACGATGTACAGGTTTAATAATTTAAAAAACCTAAACTATGCCTTGTTCCCGAGTAATAAAGTGCGGTTTAGATTGTATTGACATTCACTTACGATCTTACGCCATGAATGACACAAAGACATAGGAAATAAACAATAACGGTTGTTTCATATTCAACCTTATTTCCTTAGTAATAAGTTATGATTAGACCATACTAATTTCAAATAACCTCACAAACTTGTGTTCAAAATTGTGTTCTTACTTTTCGGGCCGTTTTTGAAGCGCTTACCGCTAATCTAGGACATTTTTGATTGAAGTCCACCACCCTTTAATCTTGTCTCGCTGAAAAAACGCATTTGCGCGTTTCCCCCACATAAAGTGAAGATATGTGCCTTGGAGATCACGTCAAGGGATCACTTTTTTTTTACTGTATAGGAAGGCGGACGAACGGACCACTTGATGGTAAGTGGTCACCAACGCACATAGACAATGGCATTGTAAGAAAATATGTTAACAATACAAAGTACTGCTGTTTTACGGTTAAATATTTGATGAAAGAGTGGTACCTACTAAGACGAGCTTGCACAAAGCCCTACCACCGAGTACAGCCATGATATTAGTAGAAATTACTGAAAATCTTTTTGACATGACAACGTCTAATAAATCAATGAACGATGGCTGCATGCACGAAATTGTCCCGTTACGCTGATTGTACACTTGCGCCGCATCTATCTTTTATGACTTTACCACGTTAAACTATCGTCCGTTAACCGACTTTACAGGCAACCATTTTTTTAACCGACTTCAAAAAAAGGAGGAGGTTATCAATTCGTCTGTATGTTTTTTATTTTTTTGTGTTTGTTACCTCATATCTTTTGACTGGGTGAATCGATTTTGATGATTTTTTTTTTATTTGAAAGGAGTTGCTTCCCATGGGGTCCCATTTTTTTTTGGTCCAGGTTTGACAGTGGAATCCATGAGAAAACCATATAAGTCGTAAATTTGCATGAGGTATGTGCGCGACAAATGGACGAATAACTCGATATCTATTCAACCGATTTCGATGATTTTTTTTTTATTGGAAAGAGTATACTTCAAGGGTTGTTTGATGATAGTTTGGTTAGATTCTGATTATAGGATCCATGACAAAGTAACGGAAATATTCAATTCTTAGTAGCAAATTAACGATACACGGCCGAATCTTGTATGGGCTATCTAGATTTTTCATTCACCTACCATAACATCGTTATGATCAAGTAATTGTAGTACTATTGTATAAAACACTTCTGTATATACCGTCAATAGTTTTCGCAGCGCACGCGAAATAATAACTTTTATACGCAACAGTTTGATACGTTTGGGTTACATTGCTCCATTTTAAGTAGAGATCTATAAGTTTTTGAAAATATAATAAAGCCTATGTTACTCGGTAAAGACGTAGATTTCTAAAGGTGAAAGAATTTTTTAAATCGGTCGAGTAGTTTTTGAGTTAAATCGTAATACAAAATCAAACAAAAATCAAATCTTTCCTCTTTAAAATATGAGTTATACATGTAAGCATTGTATATATGTATATGTTTGTAAATGAAACATATTTGAACATCTCCTAAAAGTTGAGACCAATTTTGAAAATTATATATATTATATATATATATAGAATAGTATAAGTACTCTTATATACATGTTAAATTTATGTATATTTATATATTGATTACTAGTGTTTTTCCCGCGGTTTCACCCACGTAGTTCCCGTTCCATGGGAATATGGGGACAAAATGTAGCCTATGTTACTCCCTGATAATGTTGCTTTCCATTGGTGAAAGAATTTTTTAAATCGGCTTAGTGGTTTAGGCGTGAAAGCGTCCAGACAAACTTACTTTCGCATTTATAATATTAGTTTATATTTAAAATATAGATACTTCCCCTTTTTTTTAATATACAGACATTCCGTCATATTTTATGGTGAAGAATGGTATAACACAACATCTATAAACATACAGTTTATTTAATTATTACTAGAAATAATTATTTGATTATGTTATGGCTGCCCAACGCCCCACCAACTAAATCTATTTAATCAAAACATGTTAATTTATATTCATACATTTAACCATATTAACTAATATTCATAAATTAAGTACCAAAATGCATTTTTCTTTACGTTTCACTGTTATAGATTAATATATTTAAATAATAATATAAACGGCGCTGTCTCATATGAGCTGCACGTTTAGTAGGTCTACCCATATTCTACCAAATTAGTGAGTGTACTTCAGATTCACTAAAAATCGAAAAATAAATAAAAATTTTAACAAAACAAAAACCGACTTCATTTGAAAAACAAATTAATATGCACTAAAAAGTAAAAAAATAATTGCATATTCTTCTATGATTTGATAATTAACTTACTATTTTCTACTCATCAATATGTAGGTACGAATGTGTTGTGTAGTTGATAATGTATTTACAATTATTGTTATTTTTGGAGTCGATGTCAGCTAAGGAAACACTATAATATACCTAGCAATAATAATACGGCAATCTATTAAAAATAAACAAAAACATACACATTACAAATTGACTTTTATTCGCCTCGTTAAGTTGCGCGTGCGACACAAGCACATCTCACCTATAACTAACTATGTATGTAGTTATAAGCCCACCTTGGCTGACATCGACTCCAAAAATAACAGTAATTGTAAATACATTATCAACTACACAACACATTCGTACCTACATATTGATGAGTAGAAAATAGTAAGTTAATTATCAAATTATAGAAGAATATGCAATTATTTTTTTACTTTTTAGTGCATATTAATTTGTTTTTCAAATGAAGTCGGTTTTTGTTTTGTTAAAATTTTTATTTATTATTTTATTTATTTCTTAGTCACTTCATTTAAATTGATAAATAATTATAATTTATTTATTAATTTACTTAATTTAGTAATTTATTAAATTTAACTAATTATTATTATTCCAGAAACTCACTGTATTCGTATTACTTTTACAAGTATGCCGTGTAATTTTGGTTAAAATTGTTTAAATCCGTAATTTAGATGCATGTCTCTATTACATACTGTTTTGTGTACCTAAGTAAATAAATCAATTCAGAACACTTTCAATATTTGCTAGTTTGTCTACAATAGATTAAAAAATCGTTTTAAGCTTTATTATCGTTTCCAGTAAGCTCTAATCCTACGCTGAACCTTTTCCAGCAGAACTTTTCTAATAATAACGCCTCGGGTGCAAGCCTCGCTTATTGTTGGCGATTATTATCATAGTTCAAAGCGGTTAATCTTCGCTTTAACTTACATCCTGCTTAGCTACAACAAGACGCGTGTTTAATAGAAAATCATTTTTTAATAACAATTTTGATTTGTTGCTCTTACACATTAAAATTTCGTGATATATTAAATTATACACTTTATTAATAATAATATATATTGTCAGCGGTCCAACATGACCGGAAAGAGGTCAGGCGCAGGACCAACGGCTTAACTTGCTTTCCGAAGCACGGGAGTGTACACACTTCCAACTTCCAGACTCTGGGCTGCTACTGAGAATTTTCTGACAGAAAACCCCAATAACTATTGGGTCTGCGGCCTTATATCTAGCCACCATACCAATGAGGCAGTCTCTTTATGCACTATAAGAATAAGTATAGCAACTTGAATTACTAAGTATGGTTCATCCCACATTAGGACAGGATAGCTATCCAAAGGATACACATGCACGCACTTATTAGTATCTGCTACTGCACTCGACGATTTCCACCAGCCGTGATGTCATCGCATAACTCATTGCAAATTCAAAAAATGAATGCACAATGGCTCACTTGCGCGGGCGCTTCAATTTCGGTTATGTCCTCGTTCAAAGTCAGTAGTCAAGGTTGTCGCCCCGCGAGAACGTTAACTAACATAAATAATTTACCGCGCTAATGACAATTATAAATTGTACTTAATTCTTTAATCATATTTTTTATTGTTGTTTTTCGATGTCATTAATAATTAAATTATTAATTCTTATATATTTTAATTGTTATTAATAAATGGGTTGTAATATTATTAATGGTAATAATGAACATGTAATCTTGTAAACAAAATTATGGGTCTCGATCTGAATAAGAAATATATTATTATTATAAATACTCGTACGTGGTGTTGACGGCCGACGCGCGTGACTTGCCAATAAAAAAATGACTAACAATTCCAAAGTCTAGAGTTTAAATATTTTTAGTTTATATTCCAGAGAATATTTAGATAAAACATATTGTGAGAAATATTATACGGAAAAGAAATTTGTAAGTCATTTTCAAGAGCTATATTTTCTAAATGGATTTTTAAATGGAGAATCAATTTTAAATTTAAGTTCATTTCAAAAGACATTTTCTGCGCTATTCTATTCGATGAAGCGCCATAAAAACTCTACTAACCGATCACTTTTATATTGAAAGTCGAGATAGCGAAGTTAGCGCACGTGGACTGGAAGCAAATATCATGTAGTCAAAGTCGGTTAAGCCCACCTACCCCTTTTCAAATTATAAATATAGTTTATAATTTAAGTAAAATTGGAGTTTATTTTAAATATGACTTTTCGCAAGTTACCAAAACGAATACAATTTTTTTTTATTTCAGTTTACCGCTGCTACCCAATAAATTTTGTATTCTTCTTCTTCTTCTTAGTCACACTACACTCCTGACGGAGTGGTCGTGGTCATGGATAGTCTGATGAAATGGTTGCGGCTTTCGCGAGACTTCTCCATTTCTCTCTATTTATGGCACTGCGTGTACATTCTATAAGGGAACACTTCGTAGATAATTGAATCTGGTCCGTCCATCTTGTGGGTCTTCTACTAAATTTTGTATTACATTGTATTGATTTTGAAAGAAAACAATGAGTCTGGAAACTGTAATATAGTCCTGTCAGCTATATACAAATAATAATATATTTTCATTCATAAATTAACTATTACATATAGACCCCTCATATACCTTCAACCTCGCTTATTATCATATTTTAAACATAGATTTAAAAACATTGCTAGTTAAGGCTGATTGATTTAAATGAAATAATACATGAGGCAAATCTTATCCTGTACAAGTTTATATAAATATTAGATGATAAAAATGCGTAGAGTTTTATATTCATCGATTTCTATATCAGTAACATAATATCATTCCGGGTTTTCTCAAATAATCTACTTTCTTCTACGTCTGTAGAAGTTTTACTTTCAATGTAATATGACGATTAATTACTCATAAATTAGGCCTTTTAATTATAAACTATTACCGTCTATTATAAAAGTTTTATAAGGCGAAACTTGACGAGTTTATTGAAGTTTATTCGCTTAATAAGGAACCATAAAATACACAGAATAACAGTGCAATTGTAGACTTTAAGCCAACACTTTAAACCTTTTCATTGTTATCACTTTAAACAATTTGCATCAAATGGCAACAAGACGTTTTCTACATTTTTTGAGCACATGTTCACATCAGACCGGAGCGATTTACTTGTCGTCTTGTAAGTAACCCGTAAATGCCACCTCACCTCTCGAAAGGCAACCAGGTTGCTCAAATATCTGTTGGGATAAGCATCACATATGTATGTAGGATTTTTTCCAATTTAAAGACTCGATAAATGCCACCTCACCTCTCGAAAGGCAACCAGGTTGCTCAAATATCTGTTGGGATAAGCATCACATATGTATGTAGGATTTTTTCCAATTTAAAGACGTGATAACTCAGTGATTCTGGTTTTTGACTTGGTATCTTCGTTTAAGATTTACGTAATCTACGACCATCTCGGGTCTATCGTACCGTCTTTATACTGAATTTACTTAAACGCTATAATGACGACAATAGGGTATTTCTAACCAATACCACGGCGGGCATTTTCAACAGAGACTACCCAACTATATATCAGATATTATACGACATAGGTGTATGCCCTTATTCTCATAATCATGTCCTAAGAGCAAAACAAGTTTTCCGAGTCACAATAATATAAGCAAAATCGCTCTTATTATAGGCTTTTTCCAAAAATATCTTGGAAAAAAACCTAACTTAAATTGGTCTTATCCGAGAAAAGTACCTATTGGTCTTGGATTTTTGAAAGCTAAACACGATGATATGTGACCAGCGAGAAACGACTGACAAACGATAAAACTGGTAGGTCCGACTTAA
This sequence comes from Nymphalis c-album, assembly GCA_963151315.1. NCBI lineage: Eukaryota > Metazoa > Arthropoda > Insecta > Lepidoptera > Nymphalidae > Nymphalis > Nymphalis c-album. The sequence continues at coordinate 873,484 of OY720602.1, read as the reverse complement.
TGTGAACCGGCTCCGAAGGTGATATTTATCCCATGAAGTAAAAAAATTAAAGAAGTTTAAACGAGTTTTTCCTTTGTACTAAGAGCAATTAGTTATTCTTTTCAACGCAATTAATGTTTCACGTTAGACAAAGTTGCACTTGGAGGGGCTCTTGTTTTCAAGTTTAATTTTTCTCTTTTATAAATAACGTCCTAATAAAACATCAGACTTTTAGGGAAGTATGTTTAATTATAACGGTTTTATCGCGTTTATTTAGACAATGTTTTTTTTTATATAATAATTTTAATTATTTGGATGTTTATGTTTATTATTTATCGAGGAATTCCCAACATGCTTTAGAAAGGATATGCTTCCTATCATAATAAAGAGGTAATATTTTTATTCAGCGCCACTTTTATATGCATTCCCTCCACCAGAACTATTCTGTCAGAACTTTGTATCTGACTTCCGAAATGTTGTAAGTTAACTTATGTTGATACGCTAATTTTGTATCTGTATCCTTTAATTATTATAATCAAGATCGCATATAACTTTCTGACATTCTACGATTGTGATCTGCGGTGGATTTCGAGTTTGTCCTTAGAGAATAGATCTTCCGGGCGGTTTTACTTCGTGGATCTTTTTCCTTTCTCTTTTTTTATTGGAAAGGCATATTGGCCGCCTGATGGTATGTTGTCATCAACCAATAGACAATCGCATTGTAAGAAATGTTAACCATCGCTTACATCGCCAATACGCCACCAACCTTGCGAACTAAGATGTTATGTCCCTTGTGCATGTAATTACACTGGCTCACTCACCCTTCAAACCGGAACACAACAATACCAAGTACTGCTGTTTTGCGGTAGAATACCTGATGACTGGATGGTACCTAGTCAGACGAGCTTGTGCAAATCTCTACCACCGAGTAGATTGACTCATAAGCCAAAAACAATCGCGTATATTCACTTCATACAAGCACAATATTATTTCACGTTATAAGTTATCGGGTATACAAGCAATTACACCACCTACAACTGTTGAATGAACCTTTTTTTTTATAGCCCGGGATGGTAAATGACTGTACTGCACCTGATGGTAAGTGGTAGTAGAGTCAAAACGCGACGACGGCTAGTACATATATATTATACATCCAGCATAAATATCATGTTATTAATATGAACGTTCATATTGAACTCCACTAGCGAAATGTTTTTAGACGTCCCAGTTTTGGATTTGCAAATATATTGATATCTTTCGAAGTAAATATTTTCCTCTCCAATAAGCTCTCGAATATGTTTCAATTCAAAGAATGATTTGGAAGAACGAAAACGATTGAAAGAGAAATCAGAGTATATAGAATGATTACATATATATATTGTATTTATTCGATACTAGTAATCGCCCGCGGCTTCGCCCGCCTGTAAGTAGCCTTAAAAAGTAGCCTTATCCTTGAGGTGCAAGCTCGCTTCAAACGAAATTTTATCGAAATCGATTCAGTAGTTTAGCCTTTAAAGTACAACAAACAGATAGAGTTGCTTTCGCATTTATAATATTAGTATAAATATGTCTTTTGTATCTAGTGTTTAATGTTTTAATATCTGGAGCACAAATGGTGAGGTCAACTCAAAACCTACTTCATTCGATGTTGCTCGTGTATAATCAAATTACGATTAAGAGATAAACTATACGACAAAGAGACGAATCAAATATCGAGACAAAATAATAATTTAAAAATTTTGTTCTAACGAAATTCGAACCCGGGACTACAAGATCGGCAACCGTACAAGCTAGCCAACTAACGAGACAAGTGACAAATGACTCTTGTAACAATCTGTCATAACTACGAGTAAATATATTCTTATTCCCTAAATATAAATTGATCTAAGAGATGATAATGTCACCAATACGCAAATAAGTAAAATTTCACGTGAAATTTCACAAAATAACTCGAAACCGTAGGAGAAAACGATACGAACTTGTTTGAAAAAAATACACAAAAAATACGCAAAGTTATATTTATTGCCATTACAACCGGAGTCGTAAGCATTTATTGCGTTGCCTGTCAACGTTACACCCCTTTTATCCTTTTAAATGTCAAATACATACGCGTATGTATTGAGAGGTATTTGTAATATTATATTTAACAATTTCAGTCACTTTGTTTGCCGAAGAAATTTTTAAATAACTTTATATTTAGAAAATAGTTTTTATAAAAAAAAAAAAAATAATCGATTATTTTAAATTCAAATGTTGTTTTTTATTAATTGTAATTATTTTTTTTCTTATAAGTTTAATTCTTACCATCCTAACAATCTGCTATGAAATGATTTTGATTTATTTAATTTGTGAAGACTTGATTGGTTTTTTTTTCTGCAAATGTGTTAATTTTTTGTGTATTTTATTACTGCTTGTCTTCCTTAAAATAAATAAATATAATTGCCCTCGGGACTGACAGCCATCAGAGAGCCAGCTTAGACATGGCATAGTGGACAAGTAAGTAAGTTTGAGTAAACAGAATTTCACGCTCTTATGTTTTGTTGTTTGATTGGACGGCAATTCTGACACAAATAAAACGCAATACTTTCCCAAATCCCTTATGTCAGAACTAGTCTTGAATCTCCTATCATCCGTATGTGTTTGTAAAACAATATCATTTGTAATGCCTTATCAGAATTAGATATATTTCATGATTCTTTCAATTAATTGAAACTTTATTGTATTGGATTATAATCTTATACAATTGTTAATTAACTAATGTTGTTTTATTTTATTTAATTAATAATTATGTTCTATTTAAATCATGTTAATATTGAAATTTTCATCAACTACTATAATCATTTCTTATTTTAATATTATTTCATTGATATAACATGTATTGCATATGTTTTATTTAATTTATTGAATTATTTCAACATTAGTGTATTGCTAGTACGCTTTGTTTATTTTTATTTATTCATCAAATGAAAAAGATATGAGACGCAGGACTCAGGCTTTTACGTGCGCTGACAAAGCCCAGAATTCTGGCTACGGATGAGAATTTCTCGACACAAATATCCATAATTTTAATAACCCACAACCTCGTTATCCAGAGCCTTCTAATTTACTTAATGTAGCCTTGATGGCGTGAAAGGTATTTTAATTAAAACATAATTATATATTTTTCATTATAAGTTTAAAAAATGAGAATTATTCAATTTGTAATGAAAATGAAAACAATTCCAACTTTCTTTAAACAGAAGTTGAATAGAAGATATTTCTTGTAGGATTATTGTGTGACATCTTTAATCTTAAGCATTGTTATTAAAACTGTTTTGTGTTTCGTTTGTAACAATGGCCGGTTAGAAATATCTTCGTAGGCAGTTTCAAATTAACAAGATATTTTTTATTTAGGTAAGCATAAAATTATAATGGTAAGTATATGCTAAGCAAATATTTAGGTTCACGGTATTATAACACGTTGACTATCGAGTAACGCCAATTTATTCATATGCAATTTGAAAATATAAATGGAGTTTACAAAATTTTGTGAGTAAAAACTTTCGCAAACGAAATCTGTCGCTCGAAATCTTACACTTACTCGACTAACGCTCGAATTCTCGAAGTTTCGAAAGTAATATAAAAAAATATTATATAATGTAATTATTGTCTGTTAAAACAAATACATATAATGAATAACTGATACACTCAAAAGGAATTCAGAAAAATAATTCACAATTATAATCTTCAAGTTTCAAGTACACGTATTCCAAATAACGGATGACTCGTATGGCTGAGGTTTATCGTAAATTGAATGAAGGGCGAATGAGCGAATGACAAATGCATGTACGAATGTACGATTAAACGTTTTAATTACATGTGATATCTATTTAGTAAATATAAACAGTTACTTATAGAATTGTGAGACATTTATCATATTCTGTAAGATTTTCTTTCTATTTTCGAGTGGGATTTGTATTTTACTTATAATAATATCATTTCTTTTACTTATTTTGAAAATTTAACAAGCAAATAGGCCATCTGATATTAAACCTAAGCACATATAAATAAAGACCATTTTTACTACAGCAAGTTTTATTAAAGATTTATATTAAATGGAATTCTGTAAAATACATACAAAGCGCTGTCGAATTTTTTCTATAATCCTCTCATCTCAGCGCCGTTGCGACTGTGGTTTGGTGACACGCGACAGGAGATGTGGTTTATAAAGAAAGAAATTGAATTACACGCTAAAAGCTTTTTATCATTATATAAATAAAACAAAATAGGTTTTAAAAAAAATCCCTACAGAGTTTTTTAAAAAAAAAACGGTAGGCGGAGGATGTCGGATGGGCCATCGGATGGTAAAAAGTCATCACAGCTCATAGACATTCTAAGGAATTTTAACCATCGCTTTCGTCTCCAATGCGCCACCAACCTAAGGGAACTAAGATGTTATATCCCTTGTGCCTGGAATTACATCAAATATATCACTAGGGATTTATTAAAGATTATTTGTGAATATAATTAATTATACAGTGTTTCACCCAATAACCCACAACAGTAAAGATTAAAAGACATCAAAGATAAATTTTAAAAATATAATAAAGTTGTCATAAAATATTTTATTTTTAATAATAAACGGGATTTGTCCATACAAAACCAGATTAAAGATTAGCAATTTTGCTTTATTCCCCGTTCTAACAGGAACATTGTTCCGACGTAGTACCGTCACAGCACAATAGAAAACGCGTAGGTCTTATCGGATAATTGAATCCGGGCTTACACATAGATTTTAAAAAAGTCATGCAACTAGTTAATCTTCATGCAGGATATACAAAAATAAATATATAAACCGGAAGATGGTGACACAAAATTCCACCCAAGGTGCACCCTGTAGGGGCACAATACCCTCTCACTCTCATCACCCTATGAAACGGCAAATCCAAAACGCCCAGAAAGAGCACAATTGCGTGTTTTTCGAAGCACAAGAGTATACACACTTCCAACTTTTAGACTCCGTACTACAGACAGTTTTGTTTGTCTGTAAGAAATGCAATAACTATTTATAGGGAACTAACCTAACTAACTTGGGATTTGAAACCAGGACTTCGGGATTAACGACCTTATTTCTAATTACTAGGTCAGAGATGAATCAGTCAATATTATGAATATTGTGATAATAATCACCTCGTAATATATGTCACTATTATCATTCCCAACTACACATACCATTTCCTATATTGTACAACAGTAGAACCTAATACATAGTTCCTTTCATAGAAAGTTGTTTGTTTCACATTCTTATGTACGACGTTACGACGAGAAAAAGTCACTTCATCAGCCAAAGCCACACATCCGCTGGGAGCCAATTAAAGTCAACTTAAACCGCAATGAAAGCGAGATCGGATATTTAACTTGACATAGCAAATACATTATATTGGTATACATTTTCCTTTGAGTAACTTGATATATTTCAAGTATTCAATGTTAATATTGGCCAATATTAATTTTCAAGAATGAAGTAACTAGCTCCTTTACGGCCGGTAAAACGTCATTCAAATATGATTGGGACTTAATTATTTGGAACGTCATTAATTTCAAAATTTAGTATGCGAAATTTGAAATTAATGAAGTTCCAAATAATTAATTCCCAATCATATTTGAATGACGTTTCAGTATTCGGCCATTAGATGAGCAGATGGCAGATTTATATTCGACACGTGTAAGTCACGACGTTTTTATTCACCACCGAACACGAGATGAATTATAAACAGGAATTATGCGCTTGAAAGTAAATCGGCGTTGTCTGGGTATGAACCCACAATCTCCCCTAAAGATTCTAACCACTGGGCCACCTCTTTCTAAATTAGTAATATATTGAAATTATTAAGATATGTTGTGTATGAAGAAGTGATAAACTACGAGTATATTTTTATTACATTTTATTAATTAGTAACGTAATCCGAGTCACACTTTCGCACACATAGGCGCAAATGAACGCAAAACTTAAACACGCATACGTACGCACGCTTCCACGAACGCACGCACGCACTTACGAAACGTCTCCTACGCACGCATATTATGTGTGTGTAAAGGACAATAAGATAAGATTTCTGAATTCGTATCTTTAATAATTAGACCGGTTACAAAACGAAGCTATTATGAAACAAACTAAAAAAGCAATCCAATTATTTCACGTAGCTCGTCAAAAAATTAAATGCTCCGACAATAATTAAAGCGTTTTAAAGAATTTATTTTCGAATTATTCTAACGCCGGCCGCCGGCTTCAACGCTGGACCTTCATCTGCATATAAATTATGGATTTAAATAAAACTTCTAGCGAAATAAAGGAGGGATAAAAAGTGGATTAAGGTAATGCGAACACTTTGACAATATTAGGAGATCATTTTATATAATTTTTGAAGATAAATAAATTCATGTAAACATTTTTTTGTCAAGTTGCTTAACGAACACTTTTCTCGAATTTATGCTACATGCTTTGTGATTGAAAATGCTCATTTCATTGCATTACAATACTTTTAGATATAAGAATTAATTGTTATTACAATACACAATGTGCTATGGAGCGAGCTATGCTCGGAGTATCTTTGAAGGATAAGATCAGAAATGAGATTATCCGGAAAAGAACCGGAGTCACCGACATAGCTTGCAAAATTAGCAGGCTGAAGTGGCAGTGGGCTGGTCACGTATGTCGTAGGACCGATGGCCGTTGGAGCAGACGAGTCCTAGAGTGGAGACCGCGAATCGGCAAACGCAGCGTAGGGCGCCCTCCAGCCAGGTGGACCGATGACCTCATGAAGGTGGCGGGGACCGACTGGATGCGGAAGGCGGAGGACCGGGAGCTTTGGCGCACCTTGGGAGAGGCCTATGTTCAGCAGTGGACAACGATTGGCTATTGATGACAATACACAACTCAATCAAATAGATAAGTTTACTTTGTTTATTTCCCAAACGTAATTGTGTATGAAATCCGATCGATTTTTACAAATTAATTATAACTAAAGTTAATTACAACTAAGTTTTCTAAACTGAGACTAAATTATTTTAAGTCATTTAATTATCTTACCCGATTTAGTTCTTAACTTTTGAGGTATATTTTTTAAATATTGCCAATGATCGGTAATCTAATGTAATAACACTAAACAATAAACAATGTCAGGAGTATGAAAAATGACATAGGGTAACTAACATAATGAAAGTAAAGTAAAAGTAACAGCCTGTGAATGTCCCACTGTTGAGCTAAGGCCTCTTCTCCTATTTTGAGGAGAAGATTTTTAAGGTTAGGTTAGTGGCAGTTATTGGCTAAACACTAACAATCAGGTGGTCATTTATCAGATATTCATTTACCATAGCTATTTATCACTATCTAACTCAGCCTGTCCACTCTTCCCCATAAATAAAGTCACTGAAATCCAATTTTATCACCACAGCCCCCAGCCCTCTAACGTCCCCCGCCCTTCTAACGTAACGTTAAAATATTGTCTTATTGCCCTTCGGTCCCGAATTTATTTGGCCAAGAACGGCGACAACGACAAGTTAGTTTTATTGTTTTTGTAACAAACACGAGACAATTGATTGTTGTTTTATATATATATTTTATGAAAAAAAGAGATGTTCTTTCTTAAACATAAACATAAAAAAAACAAATTAAAATCAATATACTAATGTAGCAAATTCATATCAATACGTAGACCACGTTAAAGGTCACGACTTGGTGGTACTACCCACTCATCGGATATTCTATCGCACAACGACAGTACTTGTTATAGTTGTGTTATGGTTTGAAGGGTGAGTGAACCAGTGTAATCACAGGCACATGGGACATAACATCTTAGTTCCCAAGGTTGGTGGCGCATTGGCTATGAAAGCGATGGTTCTGTCACATTTCTTATAATGGCATTGTCTATGGATTGGACCACCAGGTTACTATCAGGTGACCCATATGCTCGTGCGCCTACTATACAATATATAACACCGACTATACAATAATATCAAACAATAATACAGTCAATATATACTCTGTCGTTGGTCCAATTGCAAGAAAACATACGCATTGCCTGGGTTAAAATAATAAACAATCTAATTTGCTGAGGTACATTACAAAAGGTTCGTTTTACGTTTTTTTCGGTATGTTTCCAGAATCCCAGTTAATATTAATTATTCACTGACATAAAACAAAGGAAGCGGCCCGTCCATTGCCAGAATACTCGTCGGAAAGAAATTTTGTCGAGCTACAAGCGTAATGTAGCCACTCGGGGTGGCATTAGACGAATATGAAATTTTCATACAACAATAATATAAGGTTCAAACATTGTTATTTCAGTTAAATATTGTTTGTTTTTGTCAGCAGCAACTTTTATTTGAATGTTAGGTTAACCTGTTATTGGTATTTTTGTAACACTATTTTTATAATAGTCCTACTAGCTGATTTCGGCTACGGTGATCAATCTCAAGAGAAAGTAGCCAAGTGCGCAGGAGATATTATAGTGCACAAGTGTGTGCGCAAACACAAAGGTGCAATCTCTTTTCCTTAGCTCTCGTAAACCGATGGGACGGCCATCCGACACGACCGTAAGAGTTCAGGCACAGTTCAGTTTCGAGGCACATGATGTACACACTTCCGACTTCTAGACTCCAGGCTGCTACTGAAAATTTTCTAATAACTATTTATTGGCCCGACCTGGGAATTGAACCCAGGACCACCGGGTCTGCGGCCTTATATCTAGCAATTACACCAACGAGGCAGTCAACACTAATATACTTCTGTGGTATAACATAAACTTGAATTGATTTTAGATTTTCTCTTGAGGCAGTGGATGTCCACTTTTCATAACGCTTGACTTTCAGCTTCGTGACGTGATCATTCCACTTTCCATCGCGACTTTATTTAGTAAGTTTTTAGAATTTATTTATTACCATTAAAGATTTTGAACCCACACTGTACTTCACATCTGAAGGAATATTAGTTTTCAATGCAAATACACAAATACTAATTACGATTGAATTCCATTTGCTGGCGACGTTGATATAGCGAACCAAATGACCGTAAATATGATCGCCGAGCGTGTGATTGTGTCAATACTCAATCGTCTATCAATTAGTGGGTCGTTTTTGGACTTTGACTATGTTATAATGCTAATAACAAAAGATACGCGAAAGTAATGCATAAAGTTCGAAATATTCGAATAAATTCGACATTTATGTCCCCACTTTATATGCTCGATTTTAGTTTAATCTAATTTTGCAAGCTATGTCGGTAACTCAATTTTTTCTGTAGTCAATCTCATTCTGTATCCTTCAAAGATACTCCGAGCTATGCTCACACCATAATACGTTGAGCGACTTCAGCATAAATTATTTTTATTACACATAAATCTTTTTAACCTTCGTTTGTTTAACAAATGCTTTTTGCATAGTAACTTGAAAAACTACTATTGCACAATAATTGAACACAGATAATTAATTTATTAATTCGTCATAATATTTAATTCGAAGAATTCGCTTGGGGTGGGCAGTATTTGGCAACCTTCGTCAAGTCCTCACGTCGTCTATACCGCAATGTTTGAAGACGAAAATCTTCAACCAATGCGTCTTACCTGCCATGACATACGGTGCCGAAACGTGGACACTGACTGCGGGACTAGTCCACAAATTCAAAGTCGCTCAGCGTGCTATGGATCGAGCTATGCTCGGAGTATCTTTGAAGGATAAGATCAGAAATGAGATTATCCGGAGTAAGTATCCGGAAAAGAACCGGAGTCACCGACATAGCTTGCAAAATTAGCAGGCCGTTGGAGTAGACGAGTTCTAGAGTGGAGACCGCGAATCGGCAAACGCATCGTAGGGCCGTAGGGCGCCCTCCAGCCAGGTGGACCGATGACCTTATGAAGGTGGCGGGTACCGACTGGATGCGGAAGGCGGAGGACGTGGAGCTTTGGCGCACCTTGGGAGAAGCCTTTGTCCAGCAGTGGACAACGATTGGCTATTGATGACGATGATGATGATGAATATTTAAAAAAATTGACTAAAATTTAAATGGTCAACAAAATCCATATTTAAATTCTCGCTGCTGCAAATGTAATAAAAACTTTATAAGAAGTTAACTCACAAATTGGTACTTAAAACTTCGCGATAGAATAATTAGGCTTGTCTTGAAAATATAAAAAAAACTCTTTAACTCTTTCACTCGATTTAGTAAATAAGGCATGACACAACGTCAACGATTTAAATAAATACATACACGTAGCAAACCAAGCATTGATGCAATTCCGAGCTATGAGAAGTTTAACTTCTCTCTCGTAACTTTTTATTTTACAATAAAACATAGCTCGACAATTTCTGAATACTTTTTCAAGTGTATTGAGAGAACCTTTAAAACTCCCTTGAGGTTTTTAGTTATAAGCAAATGCGTTTACGAGTAAGTTTTACACGAATGTAGCAAGTAATTAAAGTTAGAATAAAAATTAGTTACATATTTCTGGTATGTGTTTTAAGTTCATTATTTTATACAACGTAAACTTACTCAACTAATAAAGATCCGTTACATTAAATAATAAAAGCAATTAACGCTTGGTTTAAGCTAAGAAACGATTTGTTTTGTTTTAGTATACTAAGATTACACGAGGCGTTATACAAAATCGATTCGTTAGCGAAGGTTCCGTTACTACTTACAAATTGATTGTTAAACCTTAGATACATACATACAAAAGTCGATTGCTCAGACATATTGCGTAGCATGTCACTCTCCGCCAAACGTCGTGATTACTCGCAGTGCTACGAGTCATTATGGACATAGCCTACTTTTACCTAGCACCTGACTCTTTGCACACACACACACTGACGCGCTGACAATTTACTAGTACTAACTTAAAATTTAATAACAATTGTATTGCTATTTGAATACAATAAATTATCGAATGTAGTCGCTTAAACAACTGAAACTAGATGTATTAGTTCAAAAACAAACGAACACCTATTTTTACTACTATACATAATTATTGGATATTCGTGAACACAATTTCGTTCTCAAAATCCAAATGAAAACTAAGTTTCTATGAACATCTAGAACAAACTTTATCCATTCATTGAGGACAAGGCGTACCGTTTATTAATCTTCAGTTAAGCTTTCATTTTATGAAATATACAGGTGGACCGGCAAATGCCACCAGATGGTAAGTGATCACCAGTGGCGTAGCTAGGTGGACAAGGGCCCCGGTACATGGAGAAGGAATTGGGCCCTCGCCCCTCTTTCCACGTAGCTTGAACTTTTTTTTTCTCTTTCTTTTATGGTCCTCTTTTTTCAAAGCATAGGTTAAGGGGCCCTCTTAGCTTCGGGGCCCTGGTGCCACTGCACCGCCTGGCCCTACGATAGCTACGCCACTGGTGATCACATTGGCGATGTAGCAAATATTAACCATTCAAACCTTTTACCCACCAACCATGTCAACCGATCCGGTTGTCGTTTGTTAATATAATCAATTATATTAAAATAATTATAAAAATATTATTTATACTTGTTTAAACGGTAAGTGTTTTGAGACTATTCTATATATTACTATAGATAAATATTTATATATTACAATAGAATACATATACCTAACGAAAACTCTTGATAAAATAATAAATAATAAATTCTAAATAATTTCACCGCGTCGTGTAAAACCTCCATTAAAAAACCTTCTTCGTGTTGACTTAAATACAACACTCCGTATAACACATAATTTAAATAAATCTAAATAAACGATAAGAGCCGACTATTATTCACTTTAAAATGTATCATAATGAGTAAGAAATAAGCGTGAAATTGACTTAAATATGTGCCCGTTATTTAGTGCGTTATTTATGATCGCAATATGCATTATGAATATTTGAATAACCCACACAATGCTTCGTGCTGTTTGAGCTGTTTCCCATGCAAATAGCCTCACGCTGTCTGATGGCGTCTGGTCATATACAAATGGAAATGCAATTTAAATATAAATACTGAATATTGTTCCTTAAAAATAATAATTTAAGAAGTAAGGTCTAGAAAAAAACGTTCCATTTTACATAATGTAAGTAAAACTTACAAATATATTATTTATCTATAATAAATAATAAATAAATAAATATCCTGGGACATTATTCACACACGGCCATCTGAACCCAAACTAAGCAGAGCTTGTACTATGGAAACCAGACAACTGATATACTACATAAACTACTTTTTTTTTTTTTTTTGTAAATACATACTTATATAGATAATTACTTATATAGATTATAATTCCTATCCTTATGGTTTATTGTGGTATTGTTTTTATAAAAATGGGCATATGGGCCACTTGGTGGTAAGTGGTCACGTCGGCCAATAAGCATTGGCGTTTTAAGGAATATTCTAATATTACTTTTAATATTATTGTAAAACATTATTGGTTTATTTTTATAGCGTAGAGAGACGAACATAGGGGCCACCTGATGGTAAGTAGTCACCAACGACCATAGACATCGGCAAGAGTAAGAGATGTTAACCATCGCTTACATTGCCAATGCGCCTCCAACCTTGGGAACTAAGATGTTATGTCCCTTGTAATTACACTGGCTCACTCACCCTTCAAACCGGAATACAGCAGTACTAAGTACTGCTGTTTTACGGTAGAATATCTGATGAGTGGGTGGTACCTACCCAGACGAGTTTGCACAAAGCCCTATCACCAAGTGTTCACATTACCATTATCCATAAGTAAATAATACCTAGTAATAAATAATTGAATCGCTATCCTATTCTATTAAATGTTTCTATATTTAAAGTAATCACTCAATCGTTGAAACATTTACTAAATCGAGGCTATAACTGTTGATAACATTCATAAAGTTGAATACACTAAAATGACCGCAAAATTTCAATACTCCGTATTTTAATCACTCGATAACGGCCAGTAGTTTGAGTTGGTTTATAAAATTATCTTTTAACGAGTATTTCATTTGCTTTATATATGTTATACTAAATACAACATTTATGTTATATTTATATTATATAATATATTTATATAATTACATAATTTCCAAATACTAAAAGTCCTCCAGACTGATTTCAGCCACGGCGGCGGAGGCCAATATCAAGGGAGATTACCTAGCTGCGCAAGAGATATTATAGTGCCCAGGCACTGGTGCACTCTCTATTCCGTAGCTGTTATATGCCGATGGGACGGCAATCCGACACGACCGGAAAGAGTTCATCACCAACGGCGTACCCAGGTCCTACTTCCAGACATCGGGCTGCTACTAAGAGTTTTCTGACAGAAAATCCCAATAACTTTTTTATTGCAAAATATTAAATGAATAAATTAAAAAAAATATAAAATAAAAAAATAATAAATTTAATATTCAATTTGAGATGTCACGTGATTATAACTTTTAAAAGTTTAAACAGATGGTGGTATTCGCATCGACTCGATAAAAATCCATTTGTCATCCACGGTCACGCCCTATCATTTAGGCCCCCAGCGCCGTTAATGTTGAAAGACCTAACGGGATCTTAACGGGATCACTATATCAATCCCACTCAACCATCGACCGCTGAATCGCCATTTAGATCTTGTGGTACTCATACCACAGGATCTAAATTGACCTACATAAAACAACACAATTGCACATAACGCATGACAATCGTCCAGAAAATTCTCAGCTAAAAACATAGTCATATAATTATAAGCTGACGAGAATAAGATATTAACATATTTTTTTTTGTTTCTAAAAGATGTCTTAACGGCAGTTATATTTTTAACAAATAAACCATTAATTTATGGAAAGAAAAATATGCAATATCCTTTAGGTGGCCGTTATTTCGTTAAAAAAGATATAAAAGCCTTGAAATCTCATCCTAAATCAACTCGTAGAGACCCGTAGCTTACTTCTAACTGTGAACTAGACTTTTCTATTCGAGTTAATAGCTACTTCTATATAAATATTTATAGTCTCCAAGCAACTCTAAAGGTATAATAAAATCGTTTGCAACCGCAGTAAATTGAACAAGAATTACCAATTCAGGGAAAGAACCACTCACACTCACGTCGAGTACTTGGCGAAAATACCCAAAAAAATGTTCCACTTATCAGAATAACCATGTAAGATAATCTTTGACAGAAAAACAATGGTTTACGGGCGATAGTTTAACGTGACAACGTCATAACAGATAGATGCGGCGCAAGCGTACAATCAGCGTAACGGGACAATGCGCGTAACGGGACAATGAGCGTAACGGGACAATGAGTCATCCTTTTTCGTGTATGCAGCCAGCGTTCATCGATTTATTAGACGTTGTCACGTCAAAACCCGATAACATTGTCTATTTGATTTGAAATGAATTAGTTTTACAATAAAACAGTAAGTAACAATATAATTATTTTCTTTGAGTAAACTCTTAAGATGTGCCTGACTTTGTATAATGTTATATTATTTTACAGATCATTTCAAACCAATTTTAAGTCCTTCAGTAATGAGATTGATTTTATTTATTATTTATTTATTTCATAGGAAGGCGGACAAGTGTATGGGCCATCTGATGGTAAGTGGTCACCAAGGCCCATAGACATTGGCATTGTAAGAGATGTTACCCATCACTCACATCACCAATGCGCCACCAACCTTGGGACCCAAGATGTTATGTCCCTTGTGCCTGGAATTACACTGGCTCACTCACCCTTCAAACCGGAACACAACAATAGCGACTGCTGTTCTGCGGTAGAATATCTGATGAGTGGGTGGTACTAAGATACTAAGTGGTGGTGGTGAGCTCTACCACCAAGTAAAGTCATGCGGTCAAGATTACAAAATCAATTAAATTAATCTTTCGATACTCCAAATTATTTGATGGCTTGTATTTTAACGACTTAGTAAATTGCTATTCGAATTATAAAAAAAATGTTTATTTAAAATACCTTGCTTTTATTATAACTTTGTTTTAATGAAATCATAAAATGAACATCATGGATTTTTCCGAAGTCAAAAAAAAATTCGACTATCAATTGCTACATTTTGAGATTCGAGAGTGTAGTACATTCTTTAATTTAGAGCCGACGACGTCGAGAGACGAACTAATCTTTTGTTAGTTCCAAGCTCTACGTTTTTAGTGTGGCCCCTGTGAGAGTTTAAATACAGAAGACTTGAGATGGCCTGTACAAAAAAAAATATTCCTATAACGTGGACTTCGTGTGTAATATTTATTACTGATAATTTTTTGACCGAATTTAAAAAAGTACGAGGTTCTCAATTCGGTTGTATTTTTTTATTTAAAAATATTAATACATATGAGTTTTCTATTCAGCAGCAGATTGCATATTTTGACTTTATTATTTTAATTCATACCATAGCGTAGTCGAAATTTAAAGTATATATACTGCAAGCGTATTCGCTTGTTAATAATCGAAGTAAATAATATTCAATATACATTAATTGCTCAAATAATAGATTACAGAACATCTTCCTAACTATAACACGCAAAGGGCGGTTACCATTAAGTTCTGATCTCGTTCAGACGCCCCCCCGCTCCCTCCTCCCCCCAAAAATACACTTGTAAAATATATCAGGCTTGTACTACACATTTATAGTAAATATTTATTAACTGCTTCGGCTGTCTAGTGGATAATTTATAAAGCTCCAAATACTGAAGTTTTGGTTTCAAAACCTAAGTTATGTGGCCCAAAATAATGAAAGCCCTGAATATCAATCCTTTAAGTGGCCTTTAATATTAATCTTTCAAATGAACTTTATTAACCCATTTTATCTATAATCACTACATATTATAAAACAAGTCCCCCGTGTTTCCTGTCTGTCTGTATGAACGCGATAAACTAAAAAACTTCTGAACGGATTTTCATATGGTTTCCACTGGATAAAGTGATTCAATAGGAAGGTTTACGTGTATAATTCATGAATGTTTTCTGTAAACTTTTGGAAAGCTATAAAAACGGATATGATATTAATCCTTATCAAAAAAATATATGTGTGTATATATATGTGTATGTGTGTGTGTATGTGTGTGCGTGTGTGTGTGTGTGTGTGAGAGAGTTTTTACAGAACACTTGACTTCTTTTTATACATAATTGCAATTGGGAGTATCTTCAGTTGTAAAATATTATCAGAGAGTTTATCTATTACAGATAACAATAGGGGCGTAACGCTGACATAAGGTTCATTCAACCCAAGTTTAAAAGTTCCACCCTTACCTTGTAACGACAAATCATTTACATTCCTCCCCTCTTTTCTCAGAAATACGGTACTTTCAAAGTTATTTACCTTATTTTCTTTCGTAATTTTGAACTCATTTTTATCATTATATTTTTTTATTAATGAAAAGACTTAATGTTTTTAGGAAGAACGAAGAAACATGAGAACGGGACTCTCATCGTCAGTATAACGTCCTTTCTGAGGCACGGGAGTGTAACAGCTGCTTCTTCACTAAGGATTTTTGTTGAAAAAATCTTGACAGAAAAATCCAAAGTTTTTTAATAGCTATGACCTCCGTTGGCTAATCTATTTTGAGATTGGCCGATCTTGAGATAAACAAGGTTGATGACGCTTTGGCGATGTAAGCGATGGTTAACATTTCTTACATTGCCAATGTCTGGGCGTTGGTGACCACTTACAATCTGGTGGCCCATACGCTCGTCCGCCAACCTATAAAATAAAAATAAAAACATAAAAATATTATAATTAAATTTATGTAAATGTTTTAATCAGTGAAATAAATGCCAACATTTAGCATGAATATATATGCGAAATAAATTAAAGTGTCTTGCTAAATTTGTTTTAACTAGTTTTTTCCTGACGAGAATATAAATTCGCTTTCTGGCTAAAAATGCAATTTGTATGTATATAAAGCTAATGGTAACCACTTCTCCGTTGTAGATAAAATGGCTTATAAAATGCAAGAATGCACCCTTAATCTATATTTATTTAATAATCTGAAAATTTTGTTCGATTGTTTCTTAATTGAACACGCTAATCTCGGGCTTAACCTGTCTAATTTGAATGACATTTTTTTTTATTGTATTGGAAGACAGTCGAGCGTATGGGCCACCTGAGTAAGTGGTCACCAACGCTCATAGACATTGGCATTGTAAGATATGATAACCATCGCTTACATCGCCAATGCGCCACCAACCTTGGGAAATAAGATGTTATGTCCCCTGTAATTACACTGGCTCATTTACCCTTGAAACCTGAACACAACAATACCAAGTACTGCTGTTTTGCGGTAGAGTATCTGATGAGTGGGTGGTACCTACCCATACGAGCTTGCACAAAGCACTACCACCAAGTAAATTTTCGCGTTGGATAGAGTATTCAGTGAGAAAGCTTTAATAAACATGTTGCTAATTAAATCACTTAAGTTGAACGATGCAAGAAATATTTTTGACATTCTTGTCCCTCCCGGTCCTCACTTATCTCTGCACTTAAATAGATATATCTCGTAAATAAAAATCACGGCCATAACAAACGGTGAAGTTTAGTTCTTATGTGTTCCTTAATATATTTTTATTTGGAATATTTAATAATATGATTTAAATACCTATATATAAAATGTATTTAAATCATTATGAATGCTTTTTGCAATTTAAAAAAAATGTGATGCTAACAAACCACTAACGCTTATGCTATAATAGTCATACAATAGGAAAAGCGCTTCTTAATATTATGCCTATTGTATACACAATTACATAATAAAAATACAATTTGTACGATGTTGTTTGGAAGTAAATTATCAATGTAATCTCGGAAAACTATGGATGGAGTGGTCAGTCGACGAAGTTTTATTGTGTTCGTCGAGAACCGCAACTTTGGGAGTCTGATATATTGCGTGGTTGTCGATGGTCGATAGCGGTCAAGCGTACCTTGGAGTGAGAGAATTTTGTATGAAAATGTATTCGATATTTATATTTAAGGTACGTTTTTATTTATATTTCTAGTGTAGTGTCTACAACACGTGAATCTTAACCGTTGATATCCTTCAAATTCATACAAGTATCACTCAATGTGGTAATATTGTGTTTATAATTGTGTGTCTAATTTCACTGAAATTTTTCACATGTGTATTGCGGGTTATTGATATCAGCGTGGTGGAATAAACTCCATACCTTCTCCTGTAAAAAGGAGTTGGGCCTTAGCCCAGCAGTGGCACATTCACTGCCGTAACTTTTAATTATTGTCTGTTATTTATGATTTAAGTCGTATTCGGCGGCGAAGGAAAAGATGCATGTGGTAAGAAAACCTGCATGTTTCGGATGAAAAAAAAATAGAAAATTAAAATGTAACCATCAATCCGCATCGGAGCGACTTGTTGGATTAAGATCTTTGCAACAGCGACAAATTCACAGTCTTTTATTTAACTTTACATTTTTTTTATCTGTTTGTGTTGATTACTTTGAACGAAAATGGAAAAAAGCTGCAGCAATTTTCACCTTTATTATCTCAGCCATAGAAATGAATAATGCAGTCAATGTATACATGTGTTTCCTCATTATTTGTATCCAACGTAGCGTAAATCTAGTTGAAGTGGATTGTTACTGTGCGTTTATTTTCAACCTCGGTTTCAGTGAACGTGATTGTGGAGGTTGTACGCGCTCAGATTATTTGTTGAAATCCATTATATTTATTATTAACATATGAAAATTGTGGATTTAATATTTATAATAGAAAATTATTTAGAACGACGAAGCGAATCATTAGTTTAGAGGCGTAGCAGAGAGAGGTAGCAGACTGTAATAATAGTTGGAATTTTGTTTATTAGTCCCGTCCGTTCTACAATACCGTTTTCTTATTTCAAATCAAATTTAAGTATTTATCGAATCGTGGCTCAATTTAAGACCAGTTCAAATCAACAGATTATTGTATAAATTCAAATTTACTTTTTTTTCAATTATTTTCATTTTATACTCGTGGACAATAATGTCAATGGACAAGAGTCACATGTGTTCTTTATATACGTATAAATCGTTTATTATTTATTCTATTCTAATATGTCTGAGATTGTGTTAACAATTTCTATCGTAATTGTACGAAACACTCCACATGCATAAAGCCCGGTTCACACTTGGTTAATTTATTTCGCGACAATCTTACCATTGCAGTAAAAAACATATTTAACTTGATATCATAAAACAAAGTAACCCACCGGCGCCGCGTCAGTCGGTTTGTCTGTCTGAATACAATTAACCCAAAAGCGAACGAACTGATTTTCATACGGTTGTCACCAATAGACAGTGTTTGATGACGTAGGTGTATAATTGGTTATGGTTTTGTTGCCGAAATATGTCAATCATGTGATGAAGTCTTTGGAAAAAGTAGTGTTGATGGTGATGTGACGTCTGCCGCATAAACTATTAGAATTATATATGTTACGATACATAATCGTTTTAAGAAATTCTGCCCATGCGAAGCCGAGACGGGAAGCTAGTTAAATACAATTTGGACGCCATCGTACTTTAGGCAAATTAATAATTACGTGATTTACAGCGAATAATACGTTTTTGCCATAACAAATAACTAATTCAATAACGAAATGTAGAATATTCAATAATAACCCATAAGCCATAAAATACAAAAGGCAAACTTGCAAAATTCCAGCGATTAATTCCGTACTGTGCACAATTTTCCAACTTAGATTCCCGAACTAGATTTCAGTTCAATTTCAACAATAAGTGCGGTAAATTTAAAGTCAATCGATACCTAATCTCGTACGGAAACTAAAAACATCAAAACAATACCAACTGCAAAAGCAAAGGAAACTTGGAACAAGAAAAGTCGGCGAGCATACGAATTGCATGTTGGGTATGTTGGGTGAAATTTATCTCTTAAGATAAATAGAATTTGGGATTTATTTTTGAAACGTCTTTATATAATTAACTGACATAAATTGACAAATTAAATTTGTTTACCTTTAAAAAATATGATGATATTAAAACTTAAAATGAACAATAAATAAACTGAATCTTTAAAAATAATTTCTAAAAACATATATTTATGCGCATATTGTAACGTCATATTTCTAAAACTCATTTATATTATATTTAAAATTAAATACACTATATTATTTATTGGTATAGTATACATTTTATTTCATATTATGTACATGTCTAACTGCCAAACAAAGGCTTACTACGGGTTGAGAAATACACAAGCAAACATACAAGTCTTTTTATATATATAGATAATTATTCGGAAACGAATTTATTATGTAAGTCTGACAAACACACTAACTGACAAATTAGTGAAATCAAGGCTTTAGATCAAAATGTTAAATATAAACGGAACTCTAATCTATCAAAGGAATGACAGACTGTTATCGTTTCTGCAAACAAATCGGATTTGCCTTAACCGCATTTGTCTTCGCGTCTGTTTTAGAAGACTTGTTTATGGCACGTCGATAAATAACACGGGGTGGGCTTGCATAAAAAGTTTCGACGTGATCTAAGGGCGGAATGATAAAGTGGCTATATCTTATAATCACATTTTTTGTCAATTTATAACTTTTTTTCAATACTGCTAACGTAGGACTGTTCACACGGGTTTGAGGATATGGGAGTATCAATTTAACCCCCCCAAGAGTAAAGTGGTCAAAAAGGTGATCGCGGTTTTTCTTGGAATTAACCGATAAATGTCATAAAATTAAAGCATATTAATCACTCAATCCTTACTAATCAGGAACATATTATACCGCTAAGACCACCTACCTCTCATTGTCCTTTCTTATTATTATTTTTCCATGTTCGAAGTCTTCCCCCTCCTCAATATTGCATGAAATATCATTCATTATTGATAAAAAATATTATATCATGAAAATTTGGAGCCATTTAACAACAAAGCTGATCATCATAAAGTTTTGCATACACTTTGTCAGGGGTACAAGGATATCGCAGCGTAGGGGTACAAGCGCAGCAAGTGGTACGGAAATAAAGCCAATACCAGTTTATTTCACCATACAATATAAGATTCTATATATTATACAGTATTAGATAGTATATATTAAATATTTCCAATTTCGAAATATGATCCGGTGACTACAATCTATTAAATACAATAATTAAAACAAAAGAAACCTTAAGAAAGTTGTAAATCGAACTTCACGCACTTTCCTTCGATAATGAAACGAATGCGCGAATGCTTTGTAGTTTTTGCGCGGGCTTTGTGCAACTCCTCGACTCGATAGGTACCACCCATTTCATCACAATATATTCTATCGCGAAATCTAGTATTGTTATTTTTACGGTTGGAAGGGCGAGTGAGCTAGTAGCACAAGGGTCATAACATTTTAATTCCCAAGGTTGGTAGCGCAAGGTGACGTAAGAAATGGTTAACATTGTATTTGCGCTTTAAAAAGTACGAAGATATAATACTCTTACCTAACAGTTCAATTATCTATAATCGAATAAATAAACAACTGATTTTATTTAATTTAAAACATAAAGCGAGCTTACCCTAAGGACCTTTAAGTAAAGACCCTAAATAACCTAAACTATTATTTTAAGTCGTTACGAGTAAATTAAAGTTAGGGTTTACTATAAAATCTCCTGCTCAACTGATCTTTGTAGTCAGCTGATATAGTGATCAAAAACCCTTATATATACACAAATAACACATGTAATTACAGGCAAAGGGGACATAACATCTTAGTTCCTAATGTTAGTGGCGCATTGGCAATGTAAGCGTTAGTTAACGTATCTTACAACGCCAATGGGCGTTGGTGACCACTTACCAACAGTTGGTCTATATGCTCGTCCGACTTCTTATGCCATAAAAAAAACATAAACACACTCACTAATCTAAACAAAAAAAATCAAACGCTTATAAAATATTTACCGGACGTAATGGCAACAACATCCAAACTAAGATTATTTAACAAAACAAAGCAGATATGATATCAAAATAATGAATACGTTATTATTCATATCCTGTTCAAGCGTAAATTACAGTCACACGAACCGTTAAACACAAACAACAGAACAATTTGTAGGATCTCCGCTTTCATTTTAAGTTTTTATGTCACGCTTGATAAAACGATAAAACTTCACTTATAAATATAATCGAATTATAATATTGAAATGAGAAAAATAAAAGGATTGTGTTGATCTATTGAAATATGAATCACAAGTTGGACTGTTTGTTTCAATTAATCGTTAACAAAAGGTAAAAAAAAACCACTTCTATAATAATTATTCAATGTAGAATTCTATTTAATTAAGAGATAAATAACACTTTTAATGAACAATGTATCAGGTGCCCTTTGTTCTCGGAATATTCAGAGATTTTTCTACATTCGCTCTGCATAAAATCGCGCTACTGGATTTTTTTAATGGAACATGTTAGGGAGTGCCTCCTAAGTATAAATCCGAGTTTTTGTCATCCCAGACCGCGAGCGTTAGCCGCCATCTTGGAAAACGTCTTTTCAAAAATATCTCGGAAACGTTAATCTTAAAGTTAAAAATAGTAGAAACCGTGAGGATAAAATTTACCATAATTTTTACTTGAAACTTTTTTCTCTATTGTTAATATTTTCTGATATGTAATTAGTTAAAAACACCGAACTTTAGTTTTGATAAAATATGTTAATCATTTTTGGAAATACGAAAACAAATTGTATACTCAAGGTTGGAGGACCAACTATATTTTGATATTTATAACCAACATTAGATAGAAATAGTTCTGAATGAAAATCAAATATCGGTATGAATTGAATAGAATAAGGGCTAGTGAATGTTAATGGACGTCTTTTTATTACACTAGGAACATAAGTTGGCTTCAGTTTTGACCGTACTCCTTTAACTATATAATATATTTATATTCGATGCTCTGTTTAGATATATCTATTTATCATGGATAAACCAACACCTTTGCCGTTTCTATAACGACGTTTTTCTGATTCCAAGCGACTTTTAATATATCTTGATTTCTTATTGATTTATTAAAAATACTGACACTTTGATCGGATCTGTTGAATAACTTGAAAATTTGGGGTACAATTCTACCTTTTCATTGCCTAATATTTACATATGTACCTTAACATACAATTATTTCTCGTGATTTTCAGATATTACATTCTTCTTCTGTTGTCTTCTAGAACAGTCCTCGGTTACAAGTGGCTAAAAAATTATGATAAATTTGATTTCATCGTTGGCATATCGGTTAACAACGTCAACACAGGTATCGGAGTTTTCATATCGAGTAGAACTATAATCACATCAGCAAATCCCCTGAACAAATATTTGAACGACGTGGATGATATTATAATACACGTCATACACAAAAGTTTCGACGCTTCAGATAGACTGAAAGTGGACAGCGTGGCTGGCAACCAGTCTTTCAGAAAATTGTCCTGGATCCCCGTTGGATACAATGACTCAACCCATACTACTATTCATGATATTGCCCTCATAAATGTTATTAAAGCACATGAAATTTATATTAATCAAGACAAATATTTTTATAATTTTAGGAGACCAATGCCAGTGAAACTACCTCAAAAAGATTTCTACATCCTAAATAAATATGAATGGGTTTTCGCTGGTTTTGGATACATCGACCATAATCATATTCATCAAAATAATGTTCTTGAAATTTCTTATTTCGAATCAGCCCCAGCTAACTGCGATGAATGGATCCCGCGTGAGTGGGGCAATTTTATTTGCCTCGTGGACAATCAAGACTTACCCGGTGTTGCATCAGGCGCTCCGTTGTTTTACGCCGGTGACATAACAACAGTTCTTGGTGTAGGTTGTTTTAGTTTTAAGAAAGATAAGGATAAAATATTGGTGTTTACAAATTTAATACCTTATGTCAATAAATTGTACGGATATATAGATGACAATGAATGAATCTTGATATTTGTAATCTTTCACACAGGATATTAACAAATAAGCCGTATTTAAAACATGTGTAATAAATAAATTATATAATAAATAAAAATAATACTATTCGTACACGGCCTGCTGCTAAGTGAGGAAAGGATTTGAAGATTCCTGCCATACATACCGATTCATGCCATTTCGGTGATTAATTTTGAGTTAGTGGATATAAATGTGACAGGGTATCCGATATACAGATTTTATCGTGGTGAGTTGGTGACCTTAACCTCCGCACACGAGGTAAATTTATAGAGTTATTAAGGTAAAATGAGAAAACCAATTTCATAATCGTTTGTTTTCACAATTTCATAATTCATCCGATTTTTAACCCGCGATGTGTGGTCCAATTGGCATCGGAATAATTTAAAAATATACTTAGTAAATAAAATGTAGTATGATTGTATGTCAATTATTCCTAAGATTAGACTCGCTAGTTTATCAACAAAACAAAATTTAAATACAACCGCTTTCAATCCACAGCTCAAAGAGTTTCCATTGCCGCCACCTCATTTGAAATTCATGAAAACAAATTTTATTTGTATACCCTGAGATAGTACGGTTCGAGCTTTAATAAAGTCAACATTGTGGCTGTGTAAATATTATATTACATTGTCACGCCTCGACAGAAAACCGCCCCGTATATTGTAACTCGTGTTCTTTACAAAAGAGAAATATTTAATTAACATCACTTAGAAGAATATAATGAGGTTCCATTAAAACTCGCGCTTTTGAATAACGTGCTAACTTTCCTTTTTGGTTTACAAATTAGCAACAGATTCTCGTCTTTTAGATAGAGTTGTTTTATTTAAATTGCTGTTATGTATAGAAATTATTTGAACAAAACCTCGCATTATATTTAAACTTCGAGGGACATTGCAATACATAATTATGTGAGTCGGTTTGAAAACATCTGTTTCGCGACTTCGAGGGTGCCTCCAATTTTTCGCAAATAGCTCTAAAGTCTGTCCGTCCGTTAAAGTGTCTGTCTGTCCATCTTCCAGTAAGCTCGGATTTTCGTTACCTGGGTTCATTAATCCAGAAAGATGGTAACAGTGGCAGGGATGTGAGGAACCGGATAAATGCAGGATGGATGAATAGGCGATAAGTTCGCTGGGACCATTTGTGACACCAGAACGCCCTTGAAGAACAAAGATTTATAAGAATTTATAAGACCTGTCGTGATGTATGGTTCTGAATTTTGGGCATCATAAGAAGAGGATGTAAAAAGAATGCATGTGGCTGAGATGCGAATGTTAAGAGGGATGTGCGGTATGACTAGAATGGACAAGATTAGAAACGAGTATATTAGAGGAAGTCTGAAAGTAGCACCAATAGATGAAAAGTTGAAGAGTAATATATTAGCGTGGTATAGGCATGTGATGAGGAGAGATGAAAAGCATGTTACTAGAAGGGTGATGAGTATGTTGATGGATATAGGGGACGGGGCAGGCCGAAGAAAGTGTGGATGGATTGCGTAAGAAAGGATATGTATATGAAAGGTACTGAGATGATGATAGAAAGAAGTGGAAGAAAAATACATGTTGGCGAGCTACGCCCCTACTCCCCTACCCCAAGTAGTGGGACAAGGGCAGGAAGAAGAAGATGTAGTAAGCGTTCAAATTTCATGCATCGTTCATAATTATGATTCAGTTCAAATTTAGTATAGTCGTTATGTTACGCGTATAGATAACTCCCTTAATATCATAAAAACGTTCGAGTACAAAAGATAAAGCACGCCTCGTATTGCTTAAAAAATTTGGATTGCAATGCATTACCGGAAATAAACTAGTATATTTATATTATTAGCATATTGTTAGTAAATTAATCGTGACATAAATAACTGATTTTTTTAATGGAAATTTGTCCTCGCCTTTTTAAGTTTCCTTTTTGAATTAGGTATACCTATATTAATTTTTATGTTTAATGTAAAATAAATTAAATAAGTAAATTTTACTTTATACTTATTAAAATATAATAATAAACAAAAAAAAAACAAAAAAAGGCTTTTTAAAAAAATTATAACTAAGTAATGTTGCATTGAAAATTAACAAAAGATTTTTTTATTATATTTATATTTTCAGAAATAAAGTGATATGCCATTTTATATTTGTTAAGGAAAACTCGTTCTATTCAAATATAAACATTTTGAAGACACGCTCGGAGCCGCCATTTCGCGAACAGCTGTAACTTGACGTGTCAACGCTTACCCTACATTCTGAATATAACAATAGTTTCACTTTAAAACGTTGTAGACTTACTTTGTTCACTTAGAAACATGATAATCTACTATTCTGGAGTTATATATGTAGTTAATATAACATTAATTTACATAAATAATCTCTACAAGGCTTTTTTTTTTATTCTATTAAAAGAGACTAATATATGGTTGTGTGTAGTTGTGTACGCATTCTCTTGAAAACGATAATAACACAATTTAATTCATATGTTCTCATATAAACATAAATAAACAAATTTGACAACGAATTAATGCGATATCACTGGTCATCGATATCAATTGACTTGAATAATCTATGACATTACGCGAAAAGATGGCGTTTTCAATGTCTGCAAAGTTGTATTCGGAACTTTGGAAGTTAAATTAATGTGGTTATAACTAGTTACTTGGAATAGTGTTGTATTATGAATAAGGGTGAATTAATCAAGAACTGTTTACAGTGCATAATAATGCAGAACGATTTGATAATCGCATGCAATTTGTAAATCTACGGTGTGTATACATTTATTTCTATTCCCAATGGAATAGGGTATAAGTATATAGGTATAGCAAAGCGGTTATAACGGCCATTTTGATTACCGCGTTTTCCTGGATATCACATTTTATCCGTAGTTGGTCCCGAGAAATCATATACAGGTTGTAACAAAATTTGTGTCCGACCCGTGAAGTGGTTATTAGGTATCGTGATTAGGTTCTATTAATTTAATCATTTTTAAAATTCTAAGCAAAAATTTTACCCCGACTAAAATTTAATTTAACTAAATAACAACAATTACATTGCAACACAGGCGCGGACGTCAGCGCTCGATAGCTCTTACCTATCTGGTAGCTCGGACACGAAGTCATGACCTCAAATGTCCATGAAATTTTCGTCATTTACAATTGAAAATGACAATTAATATTTTTTTTTTACTAATTTTTTTGCATAATATTTTAAAAATGTTTACATAAACAGAACCGACTCATGATACTTAATACCCACTTCACGGGTCGGACACGAATTTGGTTACACCCTGTATAAATATTTTTAATATCAGTTAAGCGATTTATTTGTGAAATATATTTTCACAAAGAATAACAGGAAATATCACATTGATAATAATAGTATAAATTATAATTATTTAATCTTACTTTTTCCATCGCAACGCTTTGAATTATGAAGGTATTACAATATATTTTCCTTAACAAAGCTAAGCCCGAAGGACGAACGACAATACGTCAAGGATCCTCGAGATCCCTTTGTAATTTACAAAGGTTAAGCCTTTCGTTATATCTGACCATTTTTTTATAATCACTGCATAACGATCTTATGAATGTAAATAATTAAAAACACACAATCAAAATAGAATGGCAAAAGATAACTTATTTATTGCAAAATATTTGCCCTGTATTAGGGATTAATATGGAATAATATTAAATTGCGATATTAAATACGCGAATTCTATCATATCTGGCTGAAGCACCCACCGTATTATCAAATAGTGCTCGTAAAATTTCGACT
Organism: Nymphalis c-album; assembly: GCA_963151315.1. Lineage (NCBI taxonomy): Eukaryota > Metazoa > Arthropoda > Insecta > Lepidoptera > Nymphalidae > Nymphalis > Nymphalis c-album. The sequence goes on along the minus strand of OY720602.1, from coordinate 845,889 downwards.
CGTAGATTTAATGGAATCGGCTCGTACCGTAATGTTTGCTATAGTTAGCGATGTGTACATAGACCGCATTTGATTCAGCAAACACGTAACATCAACCAAACCAACACTCACGAATGAATATAATATTATATTCCGGTTTAAAGGCTAAGCCATCTTTATTACTATGAAGGTTCGATGTTACAAAAACGGAAAGGTAAAGTGCGGCTGGCACCAGTCTTGTTGGTACAATGACTCAAACCCTACTATACTTATACTGTTCATAACATTGTTCTCATAAATGTAGTCCAAGCCGATAATCATAATAGGAGACCATTATCATTGAAGCTACCTCAACAAGATTCCTTTATACTTAATAAACCCATTTAGGGTTTTCTTGGTTTTGGATATAAATTCAAAAAATCATATACTTACATCAAAATAATATTCTCGAAAGCTGGTTAAAGGGTAAGCCATCTTTATTACTGTATCACTTTGTAAAATTATGTGCAGAATAAGTTTTTTTTTTCTTGATTAAAGTAATAACTTCATGTCATTTGAATGATAAGTCGTAAGTTTTAGCCATTTTCATTGACACTAAGCAGTGACGTAGCTGAAAGAGTGAGTTGGTGCAGTTAGCAGTAGCGGTCGGATAAATCAAACAATTTTGTGGTGCCACCCAGGAATTTGACATATTCCCAACACGAATATTTTTGGAACGAAGTTCTTTTACGCAGCATACACAAGAATGAAACGGCAATTGTCCAAGGTCATGTCACATAACAAAATAGCGTTATGCCTACCAAATGCTACATAATGCGATGCGTTGTGCGTTCGAATTCAGTACTGTGTTAGCGCTGCTGGAGGTAGGACTCGTGTCGAATCTTTGAGCGCCAAACCACGTAATATAATCAATTAAAATAGAAACACAATAAAACTTCGTCGCCTGGCTACAGAACTCATCCATACCTTTCGAGATCACATTGATAATGTTTAATGTATTTCGAAAGAACATGGTACAAATTGCATTTTGTTATTTGATTGAGGTCTAGAGATATAAATTTATACTTGGTGGTCGGGCTTTGTGCAAGCCCGTCTGGTAGGTAACGCCCACTCATCAGATATTCATCCGCCAAATAGTTATACTTAGTATTTTTGCGTCCCAGTTCCGACCGTAGAATAAGCTCATATTTAAAAGATGCACAGACAATTGATGATTTAAACTCGATGTATGTATATTATAACTCACCTCTCGTCCCGACTCGAACGGGTAAAACAAGGATTCCATTTTCATATTTATAACTTCAAAGAACTTTGATCTTCATAAAAATTACACCAAAGATCCTTTCTAACGGACGCTGTGTGTTCCTAGTCAGACAGGACTTATTTGTGTGGCAAAAATTCTCATTGAAATAAAGTCTTTCACATTTTCATCATAATTGCATTTAACAAGCAGATAATATTAATGGTAGCCTAGTACATCTTAGGCTATTATTATTATTATTTGCATAAGTTATAACGAAACGAAATACCTGAGTAGATAAAACTAAAATATTTGGCAATAAAAAAAGTTGAACATATAATATAAATGTTTTTGGAACATAATATAACACAAACTATCTCATTTATGTTAAAAGGTTTATTTATTATAATATAATAACTTCAATCTCGAGATTGAAGTGGAGATGGGCTGGACACTTGGCAAGACGGCTTAGAGAAGCGAAGAGGCCAGTGGGCAGACCACCCGCCCGATGGTCAGACGATTTAAGAAAAATAGCGGGTGCACAATGGATGCGACTAGCACAGGACCGGGAGAATTGGTGCGTCGGTGAGGAGGCCTATGTCCAGCAGTGGATTAATGTGGGCTGAAAATGAAGAATGATGATGAATATAATAACGACTTGACATTTCTCTTTTAATATGAAATTTAGAAAACTAAAAAAATCCCCTTATTCTCGATATTATGATATTTGGGATCAATCAATAAGCTTTTTTTATCCTGAACATTATTTTTTTTTGAGATGTAGTTGTAGTTATTGTGCGTGTTATAAAATGTCTATCATATATTGTTGTCTATCACCAGTAACCCTCCTCCAATTTTGGGATACCTGTACGTAATACTTTTTAGTAACCGGCAACCATAATCAGTAACCAATATTATCATCTGTTTGATGTTACTTTTTAGTTGTCAATTGTCAGATACCGACCACCGTCAGTCTACTGTCAGAAGTGTCAGACGTCAGTGTAGAATAATAAATCAATTATTGTTATTATATTTTTTTATGGTAATAACAGGAAACAAACATGCGATGGAGTGAAGCAATAACACTTGAATTTGTAAAAATGTATTTAAAACACGATTGCTTATGGAACCCTAGTCATCCGGGATACAAACTCAAATATCAGAGAGATAAAGCATACGCAGATATATGTTCGGAGTTCAAAGATTCGACTATGAAGTCCCTAACTATCCCTGAAGTTAAGATGAAAATTAAAAACTTAAGAACGACTTATGTCCAACAAGTTCACAAAATACTACAGAAATCGAGTCCTGATTCCATTTACGAACCTTCGTTAATCTGGTTCCAAGAAATGGATCGATGTTTGAAACATATTCCAGCAAATCGGCATCTAGCCTCTTTTACAGTTAGTACCTAAATATTTAATATTTAAATTTTATTAATAATGTCTTAGTTTTTACATCTCGCATTTTTTTCTTACAGACACAAGAGGCCCCTGATGTTGATACTTCCTGCCAAATATGGGTAGGACAAGAAATACAAAATAATAACAATGATGAAAATCCTGATCCACTTATCTCAAATTCAGAGGATGATTATGAATCAGCAAAGACTGAAGATTCATTAAGTCCGATTAAAAAAGAAAAACCCCTTTCTCCACTTATGAATAAAAAAAATAAAAAGAAAAAATTAAAACACAGAAGCCATGTTGATTACTCAAAAGATTCAAATTTTGAAAACACAAAAGAGGATGAATTTGACATTTATGGTAAATACATAGCTTCTCAATTGAGAAAAATGGACTTACAAAAAGCTATAAGACTTCAATTGGAAATACAAAGCTTAGTCAGCGAAGCCAGAATATCAGAGATAACTTGTGATTAGTGTTCTTAATATTATCTATTTAGTATTACAAGCAACATGGCTTGATATGAGTAATATTAAGTATTTTAGTTTACCTCATGGTAATGTATATATAATTAGCATACAATTAAAACAATAATATGATAAGGATATTATGACTTACAAATTGTGCAATTTTTCATATCATTTGATAGACTTTCTCAGTTTTAGTTTTAAATGTGTATTTGTGGATCTTTTTGTTTTCCTAATACAAAATGTGTATATTTATTTATTGCTAATATAATACGAAATTAAATACATATTACTACCTATATAGTTTTCTTATTTACATAGGTAGTAAAAACAAGCAAGTTTAAAGCATTTGAGTTATCTTTGTTAATCTATTAATATACATTTATTTATGAGCCAGTAGTTAAATAAGCAGACTGGCAGTATATTAATATATTTAATAAAGTACCATTCCATCATTAGTTTAGAAATCTATACAAATATGTAAATCTGAAGAGTTTATTTGTTTGATCCCAATCCTATAATATCCCAATCTTTCAAATGATTATGCTTTCTAACAGTATAAAGTATTAATTAATGTTACCTTCATTACTTATTTTCTTATAATATTCGTATGTTTAATTATGCTTTTCTTTTAATATGACTTATTTATATTATGATTTATTCAACATGAGGCCAAAAAATAAATTTAACAATAAGAGTAAGATTATCCAAACGTTTTGACAGCTTCGACTGTCAAAGCTACGATGTTTTGAAATTTAGTAAATCTATCGAAAATATTCGAAAACAAATAAAATAATGAGGTGGAGTGAAAATGAAACTTATGAATTTGTAAAGCTGTATTTCAGCCATGAACATCTTTGGAACAATGAACACGAACACTACAAACTAAATAAATGGCGTCTTAAATCTTACAGAGACATTGTATCTGAATTTAACACATTAACCGGTATTTCATTGACTGTAAGTGAAATAAGAGGGAAAATTAAAAACTTGAGGTCGACGTACACTCAAGAATTAAATAAAATTAAATGCCGGTCTGGACCACACTACACATACGAACCAACAATTAAATGGTTTGCTTATTGGCATAAGCGTTTTCAGCCATATTGGGTGCAAAAAGCTACAGATTCAAATTCCACATTAGAGGTAGGTACTATTATGCTGTTTTAATCTAGTTGTTTCTTACTTAAATAAAACATGTACATTGGTCAACAATGGCATTAAAAATATGTTATCCTTATAAAACTTTGTAAAATCCCTTTTCAGGAACCTGGAGACACAGATAATGAAAGTCAGAAGTTGTGGATTGCAAATGACACCGGGAATATAAGTGATGATGTCCATCATTCATTTGTTCCAGAGAATAATAATGACTTCACTCTATTTTTAAAATCTGAACCTGAAGATAGTCATCTTAACCCAATTGTTAATAGAAGACATAGGCCCCACAAAATTAAAAGGAAAAAAATTAAACTCCATTTGAGCACCGATGATTCCGACGAGATGAACTTTAGTTTACATTCTAACAAGAATTCAGTGAAAGAGGATGAGTTTGACTTATATGGTAAATATATAGCATCGCAACTGAGAACAATGGATCTAAGAAAGGCATTGAGACTACAAATAGAAATACAAAGTTTAATTGGTACTGCAAGGCTGTCAGACTTTTCTAATCACTAATTTAGTAGTATCTATAGCTCTTAATCGGGCAAGACATTTAATTCATATTGATTTTTAATTGAACATTCTTGGATGTTAACAGAAACTCGGGTAAAATGCCTTCCATATTGACTCAATGTTTTAAACTAAATATTATGTACTAAAATTATTACTTTCAGTATAATTCATAAGCATAAATAAAGATATAGTATTTAAAGCAATAATATGTACATTGTACAGGTGGACCGACAGGACCAGTTTTATTTAGTATAGAACTAATGACCTGAAAGACCAAAATGGCTCTCAGACTATTAGTAAAATAAAATCCTTTCAATCCATATTTAAAATGTGTAAGAAGGCAACTGTATGTAGCTCTCCTATTCCAATGTTGCAGAATACAACAATACTGAGAATTTATTATCGGTGGGAAAACTGATTTTGTAATTTGTCAATAAATTTCAAAACGATAACTTAAATGTAGGATTTAATTTAATTAGCCAATTTAAGGATTTGTATATATACTGGCAATATTTTAATAAATTTATTTAAATCCGACAAGATAGCAACTGTTATTTTATTACCTGACAAGTTAACTACCTACAAGTTAAGCTAGTGTGTAGTAGCCACCACGGTTGAATGCGCAAGCGATCCCGTGGCGCTCCCCTTAGGACGGGAAGGGTACCGCTGGTTTTTTAGAAGGCATTCCGATATCCGGGGTCCATTCGGTACCCTGGACATACGGCTAGTCCCGCATACCCCCTCCACTGTTTCCGTGGGGGCAACGCGTCATGCGTTTTTCCAGCGTAAAAAAGGGAGTAGTAACCCCGACATACGGCGAGCCCCACTTACCCACTGTTCCCGTGGGGGAAACACGTTTTTCCAGCGATAAAGCGTCCACCTGACTTCGACTTTCCGAAATGTATCGCCACCGACAAGCACTGTCGGCTTCTAGGAGTTACTTCGACAACATCATCAAATATCGAAGCTCAACTTTGGACAATGCATTGAATCCAAGGCTAAAACTACTACTTCACACCGAAACAGCTTCTGACCTTATATCAAGCCCAAATTAGATCGTGGATCAAACAAACAAACTCTTCAGCTTTATATATCAGTATAGAAGTATAGATAATAAAACAAAGAAACTGGTATAAAAACTTTAAATTACAAAATTGGTACAAATGGCGCAATGGTACAAATATGGGTATCTTTATAAAAAAAATATCGAATTCTTTGAATTACAAAACAAAAATAATAACATTAGACAATATTCTGAAATATTGGATATTTCAAGCTCTACTATTTGGGATCCATGATATCAAACTTAAAATATATTATCACAATGACGTCAAAAAATAAAAGAGTTTCGCGAAAACGCTACACATATTAACGTTAAAATTAATCATTAACACTTGCTTCTGAAACCAGGTTAGCTCCTTGAAGGGGAATTTTAAACCACTACGATGTTTTTGGAATGGATCGGAGAGTGTGGGATAATGTCCGATACACGACACGAGACGTGGGTGGAGGGGGCGAAGGAAATTCCGTCGAATGTATTATACCTCTATTATCATGAAGTAGTTCTTTTGAACTAAAAGTGGCAAGTGAGTGGTAAATATTGAAAAAACTTGGACCTTGTCGCTAATGATTGAAAGTTTTAACCACGGTCTTGTATACAGGTCTTGCAAGTTCAGTAGTCGACTCAATGTCGACTTAATGACTCATTGCGCTAAAGTAAAATTCGATATCGTACAGCTCAGAGTAGTATTTTAAATATTTTTATATCGGGAAAAGAAATACATAATATATGTATCCAGCACGCCCCTATCGTCATGCCTCTGGCGGCCGTAAATTGAACTGAACAGCGTCATTAGGTCGACGTACCCCTTCTACTGATGTTGCAAGACCTGTATACAAGACCGTGCTTTTAACACTATCGAATGTCAAATCAAAAATGACAGAAAGAAGAATGGAACTATTACATAAAGGCCGTATACTATCACTATGTCATAATCAATATTTTTATCAAAACTTATCTTAAACAGATACATTAGAGTTAGTAATTATGTTACACAACATCTTAATTAGACAAAACTAAAAACATTGCTCTCTTTTTGAAGTTATACTTCTAATGCGACTTCCAACAAGGTTGCGTTGAACGTTAAACGCTACCATGGAGGGGGTATGAAAGCACTGTTGCGTTAAACGTTCAACGCTCCTGGGGAGGGGGAAGAGAAACAATAATAATAATAATTAATTCTTAATGATGCTAGAGAAGTATAACTTCTCACGTATACATAAGTACACGTAAGTACACGCATTTTTTATTATTACAAACGAGAGACGAGATAGCAATATATTTAGCACCAAACAATTTTTAATATAAAACTTATTTACTAGGTACGTCAAAGTTTAAAAAAATGCAACACAACAGACTTAATATACGTTTATAAAAATTAAAAAAATATATATTTATAAGTAAATAAAAAATAGATTCTCCTAGGTTAACTTGTAATGTTTTCAAAATCAGGTTCCAATTCTCTTATCTTTTCGAGTAGGACGTCCGCTAGATTCAGATTTGGATCTTTGTCTGAAAAATAAAATAAAAAACATCACATTAATAATATAATAAAAAAAAACTTTGTTATGTCTCTTGTGCCCGGCACACTCACACTTTAAGCCGGAACACAATAATACTATGATGATTACTTGGTGGTAGAGCTTTGTTCAAGCTCGTCTGGGTAGGTACCACCCACTCATCAGATATTCTACCGCAAAACAGTAGCACTTAGTATTGTTGTGTTCCAGTTTTTTTTTTTTTTTTATTGCATAGGAAGGCGGACGAGCATATGGGCCACCTGATGGTAAGTGGTCACCAACGCCCATAGACATTGGCGTTGTAAGAGCTGTTAACCATCTCTTACATCGCCAATGCGCCACCAACCTTGGGAACTAAGATGTTATGTCCCTTGTGCCTGTAATTACACTGGCTCACTCACCCTTCAAACCGGAACACAGCAATAACAAGTACTGCTGTTTTGCGGTAGAATATCTGATGAGTGGGTGGTACCTACCCAGACGAGCTTGCACAAAGCTCTACCACCAAGTTTGAAGGGTGAGTGAGCCAGTGTAGTTCCAGGCACAAGGGACATAACATCTTAGTTCCCAAGGTTGGTGAGGCATTGGCGATGTAACCGATGGTTAATATCTCTTACAATGCCAATGTCTATGGGCATTGGTGATCACTTACCATAAGGTGAACCATATGCTGGTCCGCCTTCCTATGCAATTAAAAAGCTGTTTAGCGGTATAATATCTGATGAGTAGGTCGTACCTACCCAGACGAGCTTGCACAAAGCTCTACCACCCAGTAAATATATGACTGATTTTTTTCTCACATCGAAAAGCACCTCAACATCCTTTATATCGACCTCTTAAATTCGAACGCATCGCATTTTGTAGCATAGTAGGCACAGTATGAACGCTATTTCGTTACTCACGTGACCTTGGTTGGGCCACTGCCATTTCACTCAATTGTAAGTCGCGTTAAAGAACTTCGTTCCAAAACTATATAACTTAACTACCTATAAAATTGACTAATTCAAATCTCACCATCGTAATAAACTAATTCACATTTGTCGCGACAGTCCGAACTCTTGCTGATGATCGAACGAAGCATCGTGCAGAAGTCAGAAACTATTTCTTGAGTGTCAATATTTAACAGTTCTGAAATAAATAAATATATTTATTTTTCGATCGGCTTTGACCAAGATCACACCTTTTGTAATGTTTCAAGAGGGTAGGTATATACAATGATCAAAATGCGAACATACAACATAACCATATTATGTATAAAATATGAATTCATTATCCCTAACAGCGTTCGGCGCTCGAGCACGCGGTGCAGCGGCGTGGCGCAGGCGTGTTTGTGTGTGTGTGTGTGTGTGTGTGGTGTATGTGTGTGTGTGTGTGTGTGGTGTATGTGTGTGTGTGTGTGTGTGGTGTATGTGTGTGGTGTATGTGCGCGTACCGGGGTAGAGGGCGCGGCGCTCGAGCACGCGGTGCAGCGTGTGCAGCGGCGTGGCGCACTCGGCGGCGAGGTACACGGGCGTGTGTGTGTGTGTGGTGTGTGTGCGCGTACCGGGGTAGAGGGCGCGGCGCTCGAGCACGCGGTGCAGCGTGTGCAGCGGCGTGGCGCACTCGGCGGCGAGGTACACGGGCGTGTGTGTGTGTGTGTGTGGTGTATGTGCGCGTACCGGGGTAGAGGGCGCGGCGCTCGAGCACGCGGTGCAGCGTGTGCAGCGGCGTGGCGCACTCGGCGGCGAGGTACACGGGCGTGTGTGTGTGTGTGGTGTGTGTGCGCGTACCGGGGTAGAGGGCGCGGCGCTCGAGCACGCGGTGCAGCGTGTGCAGCGGCGTGGCGCACTCGGCGGCGAGGTACACGGGCGTGTGTGTGTGTGTGTGTGGTGTATGTGCGCGTACCGGGGTAGAGGGCGCGGCGCTCGAGCACGCGGTGCAGCGTGTGCAGCGGCGTGGCGCACTCGGCGGCGAGGTACACGGGCGTGTGTGTGTGTGTGGTGTGTGTGCGCGTACCGGGGTAGAGGGCGCGGCGCTCGAGCACGCGGTGCAGCGTGTGCAGCGGCGTGGCGCACTCGGCGGCGAGGTACACGGGCGTGTGTGTGTGTGTGGTGTGTGTGCGCGTACCGGGGTAGAGGGCGCGGCGCTCGAGCACGCGGTGCAGCGTGTGCAGCGGCGTGGCGCACTCGGCGGCGAGGTACACGGGCGTGTGTGTGTGTGTGGTGTGTGTGCGCGTACCGGGGTAGAGGGCGCGGCGCTCGAGCACGCGGTGCAGCGTGTGCAGCGGCGTGGCGCACTCGGCGGCGAGGTACACGGGCGTGTGTGTGTGTGTGGTGTGTGTGCGCGTACCGGGGTAGAGGGCGCGGCGCTCGAGCACGCGGTGCAGCGTGTGCAGCGGCGTGGCGCACTCGGCGGCGAGGTACACGGGCGTGTGTGTGTGTGTGGTGTGTGTGCGCGTACCGGGGTAGAGGGCGCGGCGCTCGAGCACGCGGTGCAGCGTGTGCAGCGGCGTGGCGCACTCGGCGGCGAGGTACACGGGCGTGTGTGTGTGTGTGTGGTGTGTGCGCGTACCGGGGTAGAGGGCGCGGCGCTCGAGCACGCGGTGCAGCGTGTGCAGCGGCGTGGCGCACTCGGCGGCGAGGTACACGGGCGTGTGTGTGTGTGTGGTGTGTGTGCGCGTACCGGGGTAGAGGGCGCGGCGCTCGAGCACGCGGTGCAGCGTGTGCAGCGGCGTGGCGCACTCGGCGGCGAGGTACACGGGCGTGTGTGTGTGTGTGGTGTGTGTGCGCGTACCGGGGTAGAGGGCGCGGCGCTCGAGCACGCGGTGCAGCGTGTGCAGCGGCGTGGCGCACTCGGCGGCGAGGTACACGGGCGTGTGTGTGTGTGTGGTGTGTGTGCGCGTACCGGGGTAGAGGGCGCGGCGCTCGAGCACGCGGTGCAGCGTGTGCAGCGGCGTGGCGCACTCGGCGGCGAGGTACACGGGCGTGTGTGTGTGTGTGGTGTGTGTGCGCGTACCGGGGTAGAGGGCGCGGCGCTCGAGCACGCGGTGCAGCGTGTGCAGCGGCGTGGCGCACTCGGCGGCGAGGTACACGGGCGTGTGTGTGTGTGTGGTGTGTGTGCGCGTACCGGGGTAGAGGGCGCGGCGCTCGAGCACGCGGTGCAGCGTGTGCAGCGGCGTGGCGCACTCGGCGGCGAGGTACACGGGCGTGTGTGTGTGTGTGGTGTGTGTGCGCGTACCGGGGTAGAGGGCGCGGCGCTCGAGCACGCGGTGCAGCGTGTGCAGCGGCGTGGCGCACTCGGCGGCGAGGTACACGGGCGTGTGTGTGTGTGTGGTGTGTGTGCGCGTACCGGGGTAGAGGGCGCGGCGCTCGAGCACGCGGTGCAGCGTGTGCAGCGGCGTGGCGCACTCGGCGGCGAGGTACACGGGCGTGTGTGTGTGTGTGGTGTGTGTGCGCGTACCGGGGTAGAGGGCGCGGCGCTCGAGCACGCGGTGCAGCGTGTGCAGCGGCGTGGCGCACTCGGCGGCGAGGTACACGGGCGTGTGTGTGTGTGGTGTATGTGCGCGTACCGGGGTAGAGGGCGCGGCGCTCGAGCACGCGGTGCAGCGTGTGCAGCGGCGTGGCGCACTCGGCGGCGAGGTACACGGGCGTGTGTGTGTGTGTGGTGTGTGTGCGCGTACCGGGGTAGAGGGCGCGGCGCTCGAGCACGCGGTGCAGCGTGTGCAGCGGCGTGGCGCACTCGGCGGCGAGGTACACGGGCGTGTGTGTGTGTGTGGTGTGTGTGCGCGTACCGGGGTAGAGGGCGCGGCGCTCGAGCACGCGGTGCAGCGTGTGCAGCGGCGTGGCGCACTCGGCGGCGAGGTACACGGGCGTGTGTGTGTGTGTGTGTGTGTGGTGTGTGTGCGCGTACCGGGGTAGAGGGCGCGGCGCTCGAGCACGCGGTGCAGCGTGTGCAGCGGCGTGGCGCACTCGGCGGCGAGGTACACGGGCGTGTGTGTGTGTGTGGTGTGTGTGCGCGTACCGGGGTAGAGGGCGCGGCGCTCGAGCACGCGGTGCAGCGTGTGCAGCGGCGTGGCGCACTCGGCGGCGAGGTACACGGGCGTGTGTGTGTGTGTGTGTGTGTGGTGTGTGTGCGCGTACCGGGGTAGAGGGCGCGGCGCTCGAGCACGCGGTGCAGCGTGTGCAGCGGCGTGGCGCACTCGGCGGCGAGGTACACGGGCGTGTGTGTGTGTGTGGTGTGTGTGCGCGTACCGGGGTAGAGGGCGCGGCGCTCGAGCACGCGGTGCAGCGTGTGCAGCGGCGTGGCGCACTCGGCGGCGAGGTACACGGGCGTGTGTGTGTGTGTGTGTGTGTGGTGTGTGTGCGCGTACCGGGGTAGAGGGCGCGGCGCTCGAGCACGCGGTGCAGCGTGTGCAGCGGCGTGGCGCACTCGGCGGCGAGGTACACGGGCGTGTGTGTGTGTGTGGTGTGTGTGCGCGTACCGGGGTAGAGGGCGCGGCGCTCGAGCACGCGGTGCAGCGTGTGCAGCGGCGTGGCGCACTCGGCGGCGAGGTACACGGGCGTGTGTGTGTGTGTGTGTGTGTGGTGTGTGTGCGCGTACCGGGGTAGAGGGCGCGGCGCTCGAGCACGCGATGCAGCGTGTGCAGCGGCGTGGCGCACTCGGCGGCGAGGTACACGGGCGTGTGTGTGTGTGTGGTGTGTGTGCGCGTACCGGGGTAGAGGGCGCGGCGCTCGAGCACGCGGTGCAGCGTGTGCAGCGGCGTGGCGCACTCGGCGGCGAGGTACACGGGCGTGTGTGTGTGTGTGGTGTGTGTGCGCGTACCGGGGTAGAGGGCGCGGCGCTCGAGCACGCGGTGCAGCGTGTGCAGCGGCGTGGCGCACTCGGCGGCGAGGTACACGGGCGTGTGTGTGTGTGTGGTGTGTGTGCGCGTACCGGGGTAGAGGGCGCGGCGCTCGAGCACGCGGTGCAGCGTGTGCAGCGGCGTGGCGCACTCGGCGGCGAGGTACACGGGCGTGTGTGTGGTGTGTGTGCGCGTACCGGGGTAGAGGGCGCGGCGCTCGAGCACGCGGTGCAGCGTGTGCAGCGGCGTGGCGCACTCGGCGGCGAGGTACACGGGCGTGTGTGTGTGTGTGTGTGTGTGTGTGGTGTGTGTGCGCGTACCGGGGTAGAGGGCGCGGCGCTCGAGCACGCGGTGCAGCGTGTGCAGCGGCGTGGCGCACTCGGCGGCGAGGTACACGGGCGTGTGTGTGTGTGTGGTGTGTGTGCGCGTACCGGGGTAGAGGGCGCGGCGCTCGAGCACGCGGTGCAGCGTGTGCAGCGGCGTGGCGCACTCGGCGGCGAGGTACACGGGCGTGTGTGTGTGTGTGTGTGTGTGGTGTGTGTGCGCGTACCGGGGTAGAGGGCGCGGCGCTCGAGCACGCGGTGCAGCGTGTGCAGCGGCGTGGCGCACTCGGCGGCGAGGTACACGGGCGTGTGTGTGTGTGTGGTGTGTGTGCGCGTACCGGGGTAGAGGGCGCGGCGCTCGAGCACGCGGTGCAGCGTGTGCAGCGGCGTGGCGCACTCGGCGGCGAGGTACACGGGCGTGTGTGTGTGTGTGGTGTGTGTGCGCGTACCGGGGTAGAGGGCGCGGCGCTCGAGCACGCGGTGCAGCGTGTGCAGCGGCGTGGCGCACTCGGCGGCGAGGTACACGGGCGTGTGTGTGTGTGTGTGTGGTGTATGTGCGCGTACCGGGGTAGAGGGCGCGGCGCTCGAGCACGCGGTGCAGCGTGTGCAGCGGCGTGGCGCACTCGGCGGCGAGGTACACGGGCGTGTGTGTGTGTGTGGTGTGTGTGCGCGTACCGGGGTAGAGGGCGCGGCGCTCGAGCACGCGGTGCAGCGTGTGCAGCGGCGTGGCGCACTCGGCGGCGAGGTACACGGGCGTGTGTGTGTGTGTGGTGTGTGTGCGCGTACCGGGGTAGAGGGCGCGGCGCTCGAGCACGCGGTGCAGCGTGTGCAGCGGCGTGGCGCACTCGGCGGCGAGGTACACGGGCGTGTGTGTGTGTGTGTGTGTGGTGTGTGTGCGCGTACCGGGGTAGAGGGCGCGGCGCTCGAGCACGCGGTGCAGCGTGTGCAGCGGCGTGGCGCACTCGGCGGCGAGGTACACGGGCGTGTGTGTGTGTGTGGTGTGTGTGCGCGTACCGGGGTAGAGGGCGCGGCGCTCGAGCACGCGGTGCAGCGTGTGCAGCGGCGTGACGCACTCGGCGGCGAGGTACACGGGCGTGTGTGTGTGTGTGGTGTGTGTGCGCGTACCGGGGTAGAGGGCGCGGCGCTCGAGCACGCGGTGCAGCGTGTGCAGCGGCGTGGCGCACTCGGCGGCGAGGTACACGGGCGTGTGTGTGTGTGTGGTGTGTGTGCGCGTACCGGGGTAGAGGGCGCGGCGCTCGAGCACGCGGTGCAGCGTGTGCAGCGGCGTGGCGCACTCGGCGGCGAGGTACACGGGCGTGTGTGTGTGTGTGTGTGTGGTGTGTGTGCGCGTACCGGGGTAGAGGGCGCGGCGCTCGAGCACGCGGTGCAGCGTGTGCAGCGGCGTGGCGCACTCGGCGGCGAGGTACACGGGCGTGTGTGTGTGTGTGTGTGTGGTGTGTGTGCGCGTACCGGGGTAGAGGGCGCGGCGCTCGAGCACGCGGTGCAGCGTGTGCAGCGGCGTGGCGCACTCGGCGGCGAGGTACACGGGCGTGTGTGTGTGTGTGGTGTGTGTGCGCGTACCGGGGTAGAGGGCGCGGCGCTCGAGCACGCGGTGCAGCGTGTGCAGCGGCGTGGCGCACTCGGCGGCGAGGTACACGGGCGTGTGTGTGTGTGTGTGTGGTGTATGTGCGCGTACCGGGGTAGAGGGCGCGGCGCTCGAGCACGCGGTGCAGCGTGTGCAGCGGCGTGGCGCACTCGGCGGCGAGGTACACGGGCGTGTGTGTGTGTGTGGTGTGTGTGCGCGTACCGGGGTAGAGGGCGCGGCGCTCGAGCACGCGGTGCAGCGTGTGCAGCGGCGTGGCGCACTCGGCGGCGAGGTACACGGGCGTGTGTGTGTGTGTGGTGTGTGTGCGCGTACCGGGGTAGAGGGCGCGGCGCTCGAGCACGCGGTGCAGCGTGTGCAGCGGCGTGGCGCACTCGGCGGCGAGGTACACGGGCGTGTGTGTGTGTGTGGTGTGTGTGCGCGTACCGGGGTAGAGGGCGCGGCGCTCGAGCACGCGGTGCAGCGTGTGCAGCGGCGTGGCGCACTCGGCGGCGAGGTACACGGGCGTGTGTGTGTGTGTGTGTGTGTGGTGTGTGTGCGCGTACCGGGGTAGAGGGCGCGGCGCTCGAGCACGCGGTGCAGCGTGTGCAGCGGCGTGGCGCACTCGGCGGCGAGGTACACGGGCGTGTGTGTGTGTGTGGTGTGTGTGCGCGTACCGGGGTAGAGGGCGCGGCGCTCGAGCACGCGGTGCAGCGTGTGCAGCAGCGTGGCGCACTCGGCGGCGAGGTACACGGGCGTGTGTGTGTGTGTGGTGTGTGTGCGCGTACCGGGGTAGAGGGCGCGGCGCTCGAGCACGCGGTGCAGCGTGTGCAGCGGCGTGGCGCACTCGGCGGCGAGGTACACGGGCGTGTGTGTGTGTGTGTGTGTGGTGTGTGTGCGCGTACCGGGGTAGAGGGCGCGGCGCTCGAGCACGCGGTGCAGCGTGTGCAGCGGCGTGGCGCACTCGGCGGCGAGGTACACGGGCGTGTGTGTGTGTGTGTGTGTGTGGTGTGTGTGCGCGTACCGGGGTAGAGGGCGCGGCGCTCGAGCACGCGGTGCAGCGTGTGCAGCGGCGTGGCGCACTCGGCGGCGAGGTACACGGGCGTGTGTGTGTGTGTGTGTGTGTGGTGTGTGTGCGCGTACCGGGGTAGAGGGCGCGGCGCTCGAGCACGCGGTGCAGCGTGTGCAGCGGCGTGGCGCACTCGGCGGCGAGGTACACGGGCGTGTGTGTGTGTGTGGTGTGTGTGCGCGTACCGGGGTAGAGGGCGCGGCGCTCGAGCACGCGGTGCAGCGTGTGCAGCGGCGTGGCGCACTCGGCGGCGAGGTACACGGGCGTGTGTGTGTGTGTGTGTGTGTGGTGTGTGTGCGCGTACCGGGGTAGAGGGCGCGGCGCTCGAGCACGCGGTGCAGCGTGTGCAGCGGCGTGGCGCACTCGGCGGCGAGGTACACGGGCGTGTGTGTGTGTGTGGTGTGTGTGCGCGTACCGGGGTAGAGGGCGCGGCGCTCGAGCACGCGGTGCAGCGTGTGCAGCGGCGTGGCGCACTCGGCGGCGAGGTACACGGGCGTGTGTGTGTGTGTGGTGTGTGTGCGCGTACCGGGGTAGAGGGCGCGGCGCTCGAGCACGCGGTGCAGCGTGTGCAGCGGCGTGGCGCACTCGGCGGCGAGGTACACGGGCGTGTGTGTGGTGTGTGTGCGCGTACCGGGGTAGAGGGCGCGGCGCTCGAGCACGCGGTGCAGCGTGTGCAGCGGCGTGGCGCACTCGGCGGCGAGGTACACGGGCGTGTGTGTGGTGTGTGTGCGCGTACCGGGGTAGAGGGCGCGGCGCTCGAGCACGCGGTGCAGCGTGTGCAGCGGCGTGGCGCACTCGGCGGCGAGGTACACGGGCGTGTGTGTGTGTGTGGTGTGTGTGCGCGTACCGGGGTAGAGGGCGCGGCGCTCGAGCACGCGGTGCAGCGTGTGCAGCGGCGTGGCGCACTCGGCGGCGAGGTACACGGGCGTGTGTGTGTGTGTGGTGTGTGTGCGCGTACCGGGGTAGAGGGCGCGGCGCTCGAGCACGCGGTGCAGCGTGTGCAGCGGCGTGGCGCACTCGGCGGCGAGGTACACGGGCGTGTGTGTGTGTGTGGTGTGTGTGCGCGTACCGGGGTAGAGGGCGCGGCGCTCGAGCACGCGGTGCAGCGTGTGCAGCGGCGTGGCGCACTCGGCGGCGAGGTACACGGGCGTGTGTGTGTGTGTGGTGTGTGTGCGCGTACCGGGGTAGAGGGCGCGGCGCTCGAGCACGCGGTGCAGCGTGTGCAGCGGCGTGGCGCACTCGGCGGCGAGGTACACGGGCGTGTGTGTGTGTGTGGTGTGTGTGCGCGTACCGGGGTAGAGGGCGCGGCGCTCGAGCACGCGGTGCAGCGTGTGCAGCGGCGTGGCGCACTCGGCGGCGAGGTACACGGGCGTGTGTGTGTGTGTGTGTGTGGTGTGTGTGCGCGTACCGGGGTAGAGGGCGCGGCGCTCGAGCACGCGGTGCAGCGTGTGCAGCGGCGTGGCGCACTCGGCGGCGAGGTACACGGGCGTGTGTGTGTGTGTGTGGTGTGTGTGCGCGTACCGGGGTAGAGGGCGCGGCGCTCGAGCACGCGGTGCAGCGTGTGCAGCGGCGTGGCGCACTCGGCGGCGAGGTACACGGGCGTGTGTGTGTGTGTGTGTGTGGTGTGTGTGCGCGTACCGGGGTAGAGGGCGCGGCGCTCGAGCACGCGGTGCAGCGTGTGCAGCGGCGTGGCGCACTCGGCGGCGAGGTACACGGGCGTGTGTGTGTGTGTGTGTGTGGTGTGTGTGCGCGTACCGGGGTAGAGGGCGCGGCGCTCGAGCACGCGGTGCAGCGTGTGCAGCGGCGTGGCGCACTCGGCGGCGAGGTACACGGGCGTGTGTGTGTGTGTGGTGTGTGTGCGCGTACCGGGGTAGAGGGCGCGGCGCTCGAGCACGCGGTGCAGCGTGTGCAGCGGCGTGGCGCACTCGGCGGCGAGGTACACGGGCGTGTGTGTGTGTGTGGTGTGTGTGCGCGTACCGGGGTAGAGGGCGCGGCGCTCGAGCACGCGGTGCAGCGTGTGCAGCGGCGTGGCGCACTCGGCGGCGAGGTACACGGGCGTGTGTGTGTGTGTGGTGTGTGTGCGCGTACCGGGGTAGAGGGCGCGGCGCTCGAGCACGCGGTGCAGCGTGTGCAGCGGCGTGGCGCACTCGGCGGCGAGGTACACGGGCGTGTGTGTGTGTGTGGTGTGTGTGCGCGTACCGGGGTAGAGGGCGCGGCGCTCGAGCACGCGGTGCAGCGTGTGCAGCGGCGTGGCGCACTCGGCGGCGAGGTACACGGGCGTGTGTGTGTGTGTGGTGTGTGTGCGCGTACCGGGGTAGAGGGCGCGGCGCTCGAGCACGCGGTGCAGCGTGTGCAGCGGCGTGGCGCACTCGGCGGCGAGGTACACGGGCGTGTGTGTGTGTGTGTGTGTGGTGTGTGTGCGCGTACCGGGGTAGAGGGCGCGGCGCTCGAGCACGCGGTGCAGCGTGTGCAGCGGCGTGGCGCACTCGGCGGCGAGGTACACGGGCGTGTGTGTGTGTGTGTGTGTGGTGTGTGTGCGCGTACCGGGGTAGAGGGCGCGGCGCTCGAGCACGCGGTGCAGCGTGTGCAGCGGCGTGGCGCACTCGGCGGCGAGGTACACGGGCGTGTGTGTGTGTGTGGTGTGTGTGCGCGTACCGGGGTAGAGGGCGCGGCGCTCGAGCACGCGGTGCAGCGTGTGCAGCGGCGTGGCGCACTCGGCGGCGAGGTACACGGGCGTGTGTGTGTGTGTGTGTGGTGTATGTGCGCGTACCGGGGTAGAGGGCGCGGCGCTCGAGCACGCGGTGCAGCGTGTGCAGCGGCGTGGCGCACTCGGCGGCGAGGTACACGGGCGTGTGTGTGTGTGTGGTGTGTGTGCGCGTACCGGGGTAGAGGGCGCGGCGCTCGAGCACGCGGTGCAGCGTGTGCAGCGGCGTGGCGCACTCGGCGGCGAGGTACACGGGCGTGTGTGTGTGTGTGTGTGGTGTATGTGCGCGTACCGGGGTAGAGGGCGCGGCGCTCGAGCACGCGGTGCAGCGTGTGCAGCGGCGTGGCGCACTCGGCGGCGAGGTACACGGGCGTGTGTGTGTGTGTGGTGTGTGTGCGCGTACCGGGGTAGAGGGCGCGGCGCTCGAGCACGCGGTGCAGCGTGTGCAGCGGCGTGGCGCACTCGGCGGCGAGGTACACGGGCGTGTGTGTGTGTGTGGTGTGTGTGCGCGTACCGGGGTAGAGGGCGCGGCGCTCGAGCACGCGGTGCAGCGTGTGCAGCGGCGTGGCGCACTCGGCGGCGAGGTACACGGGCGCGCGGCCGGGCCGGTAGATCTTGTACGCGGAGTTGCGGTACGTGCGGTTCTTGACGCCCGCGACGTCCTTCTCCACGTCCTCCAGCGACTTGAAACAATGGAGTTACGTTCGTTTAATAATTTTCAATAAACGTCGGTTCGGATGCGATTCTCTATGCCGACTGTCGGTAGAGTAGTGATCGATATAAAATAGGCTCCGACGTATGATGAAATGATGGATTTATATTTATACTTTTAAAAATAATTGTAAAAATCTAGAAATTTCATTTAATAAAACAAAAAAGGTTTTAACCTTCATTATAATAAATATTACTACAATGTTTGATGAAATTGTAAAACGCGTCTTACGACTCATGTTGCGAACAATCAAATTCGTGATGTATAACCCTCTATCAACTATACTACTAGATAACTCGTCACGAACAAACACAATACTCAAATGTGGCACCGACCATATAATGAAGAAAATGATGTAAATGTTTAATAGTTCCAATAGTTTAAACTATGCCTTGTTCCCGAGCCATAAAATGCGGTTAGAATTGTATTAACATTCACTTCCGATCTTACGCCATGAATGACAGAAAGTACATTATTGATCGAAGCCAAAAAGTAAGAACATAATGACGTTTGTAAGTTATTTGAAATTAGTATGGTCCAATGATAACTTATTGCTAAGGAAATAAGGTTTTTTTTTATAGAATGGGAGGGCAAATGACTCTACACCACCTGATGGTAAGTGGTAGTAGAGTCCAAACGCGACGACGGCTAGTGCAGTTGAGAAGAATGATCTGCACTAGCCGCCCCCGCCTTGCCGGCCCGCAAGATGCCTCTTCACGCCTCGTTTGAAGGAACCCAGGTCATAAGAGGAGGGGAACACGTGTGCTGGTAAAGAATTCCATGTTTTGGAGGTGCGACAAAGAAAAGAGTTGCCAAATTTCTTCGTTCGCGATGGAATTGATGTCACAGTTAGGCGATGACATCGAGAGCCAGCACGCGTAGACTTGTGTAGGAAAGGGGAAGAAGAAATGAGGGAAAATAGTTCCTCTGAGATACATTCGATAGAAAGCGCTGAGTGCCGCTATCTCTCGACGCAATTGTAAAGGCTTTATTTTTATAACAGCCTCGATGTGGTCCCTTGGATTGAGGTCACACCGAACATCAATTCCCAGTATGGCGACTTTGCTTTGTATCTCCAGCGTAGTGCCACAGAGGGAAGGAGGAGGGGAAAATGGTGACAAGTCACCATTGTGGGATCTGTAGAGGCACAATTAGACTCGACTCTGACGAACCAGGTCCACACGTACCACTAACATGGAGAAGGAAGGGTCCTCCAAGCAGCGCAAACGGTGACAACAAACACCCGTCCTCATGAACAAGCATACTCCGGCTTTCGCTTTGAAAGATTCTTCAAGCATGTAGCCGGGATAATTAAGGTAGCTGGTATCGACAGGACGGAGAATGTGAGTCTCCGTAAGAAACAACGTTGCTGGCCGTGCTGTCTCGAGATGGTGGTGGACAGCGTTGAGGTTTGCGTGGAGTCCACGGATGTTAGTGAACTCGACCTCAAACAACGAAGGCATGGTGGGGGTGTGCACCGCTGTTCGACCGTTATTTCTTGTTTGCGCTTTCATTTGGGAAATAAAGGAGACACGTTAAGCGAGCGTCGCATTGCCACGATAAGAATGGTCAGAGAGTGGAGCTGTGTTTCCCCAAATAGCTGCCAGAAGGGAAGATAAACTGATCCGCCGGACGGAAGGGCCCCCGAATCCTCCCGGTGGTGGCCGCCGGGACCCTACCGTCCGGTCACCAACCGGCACGACGGTCCACACCGAGATTATGCGTGGCCTGGTGGGGCAGCCTCTCGAGCTGGTTAAGAACGCTTGGGCCCCTGCACTCAACCACGGGCGGCCAGCATAACAACCGTTTCTACGGGTCTCCCTGTCCGGCGGGTCAATACAGCCTCCTCGGCATTGGTTACACAGCAACTTCCACCGGACCACCACATATCGCGGCAATGCGCGCTCGGGCACTGGCTGTACGCCGGCTGATCTCGAAACGCGGCTGCAAGCAGCCACTTCACGAGTTTTTCACCATGCGTACGGTGGTAACAAGCCAGGCGGATGATTGACATCCTAACACCAGACTAAGTTGAATATGGAACAACCGTTATCGCGTAATCTAGTAGTATTGTTGATCGAAGCTTTTCGGGCCGTTTTTGAAACGCTTACCGCTAATCTAGTACATTATTGATCGAATATAATAACATATATAAAAACGTCACGAATTATCCCTAAGCCAATCTGTGTTTCCTCTCAGGACTTAAAAAAATGTTTTTGGTAAGATTAACACTAGCATCGGTTGCAATACGATTAACAACTTTGATGAATATGTGTATGAACTATTATTGACTGAACAAGTACATTAGAAACGTACGTAGTTGTGGGTAAAGGATCGCTATTAATACTAATATCAAAACTAACCTGCTCACTAACCTGGCAAGCCTCTAAATACGGAAGGTGCTTGTTTTTCTTATTAAACTGTTTCAGATCCGGGGGACAGTAGAGCGACTTGGTGATGATTATGAATAGTTTCTTCACGGGAAATATAACGCCTTGCTTCGCTTCGTATATGTTGATGTTCTCTTCGAAGCCCACGAACTTCGCCCCATCGCTCGGAATGATGTGCGCGAGGTATCCTTCGAAGAAACTACACGCCATTCCTATGCCATAGTTTATCGACGATGTTTTTTGCTCCTGGTGTCGTCGAAAAAGTCAAGACAGTCATTATTCATAAATAAAATTAAAATGTCATGTCATATATATGCATGTCATGTTCATAAATAAAATAATAATAATACTTTAAAAAAACTAAAAAAACACGCTAAGATTATCCAGTGAAACGTCGAAAAAAAAAAAAAACCTGTTATCAAATTATTGCATTGTCATCGGTCCTTGATACGTATGCAAAGTTTCAAATTAATCAGACTTCTGGAAATTGGTGAAAATTAAGTTCAAAGATTCCGTTACATACAACCCAAGCTAATAAAAGCGTGTTAAAAAGTAAATGTGTGTTTGCCTGGGAATCACAAAACGAATGAACCAATTTTGAGCCAAGTTCCCATCAATAAGTAAATATTTCATGAATAAAACCAAGAGGTTTTCCTTTATTGCTCATAATTATTAGGAATAGTAAACAAAACAGAAAAAAAATGTCTACAGAAAAAAAAATTATAATATCTTTCTTATACTTACAATTTCAGGATACTTTGCTATGAGATATCCAATGAAAAACAATAGAAAGCCTTCGTCGAAAATCCTTTGTTTCGAATAAACTAAGACACTCATCGATGCTGCGAATATTATCAGGAATATTTTACTCTGGTCGAAGTTTTTGTTGAAATCTAACTTAGTCCTACGTTGGAAATGATTGTAACCAATAACACTCAATTCGTGAATTCCTTTTATTATCAAGTTATAGACAACGTAGCGGGCTGAAAGCGAAGAATTAAAAAAAATCAAACAATTTCTAACACAGAAAATTGAATCTGTACTAATAATAATAAAACTAAACAGTTCGTTTGCTTGAAAGCAAAATCATATTTATTATAGCATAGGTAGGCGGACGAGCATATGTGCCACCTGATGGTAAGTGTTCACCAACGCCCATAGACATTGGCATTGCAAGATGTGTTAACCATCTCTAACATCGCCAATGCGCCACCAACCTTGGGAACTAAGATGTTATGTCCCTTGTGCTCGTAATTACTCTGACTTAGATAAGCCATTTATTGATTAAAGTTTAGAAACAATCCCATACCAACTACGGGAGTAGTAAAACATACTTCAAAACAACTTTACCATTTCTTGAAAAAAATTGAGTTTTGAGTCGACGAAGTTGTTATCGGAACATTGAAAGTGAACGATATTCGACTATTCATTGTTAAGCGGAACAATGCTGTATTATACATAACTTTATTATCAAAGTTATTGCAAGCTTTTAGTTTTAGTGTTAGTATTATTAAGTATTATTTTTTATTTTATTAATAATTAGTTTTAGTTTTGGTTGATTTTTTGATTTTTGTTGATTTACATATATATATATATTTTTAAATAGTTTAATATAAGATAAAACTGTCCTTTACCATGCCGTGGCAACTTGTAAATAAAACAACACTCAGCAAGTTATTGTAAATTTTTATAAAATGTATGTATATTAGTGTGTGTTTTGTAAGTTGTCCTAATAAATAAATAAATAAAAATAATAAATAAATAAATAACTTAAGATAAGTATGGTCATTCTTCAAATCGAATATGGTACATACAGGAGCGAACAAGTATGGTAAACCGCGGGGCATAGCTATATTATATAATGCGAAAATAATTCTCTCCGTCCGTCTGTTACGCTTGCACGGCTAAACCTCTCACTCGATTTTTATGAAATTTAATATGAATCAAGCTTCATAGCCCAAAGAAGGACATTGGCTACTTTTTTTATGTCACACTTGCCAAACACCAAACACGTTGGCGAAAACTAATACAAAGCTAAATATTGTGAATTCGTTTTAACGGTTACCTGCATCTTCTCTAAAAAATAAAAAAACAATATTGTTTATTTACACTATAAAAACAATTACCAAATTTAAAAAATAATAGACATAAAATAAAAAACTAAATTTATTGTTTAGTGAAAACTGACTAATTAAAGACGCGATAAAGACACATATAAGCTATGAAAATAAATAATTAGTAAATTATTTAAAAAAATTATGTTTGAGGTAATATGTTTAAATTATGAATTTGAATTTTAAGCTAGAATAAGATTTGAATTTTTATTTGAATTTAGGGTAATAAATCTATGTAAATGAAATAATATTAAAGATTATATTAATAGCTGAAATTTCGACATATCTAAATTTGGTATATTTAATAATTTATAAATGAAATTAAATATATATATATGTACTTACATACAGGTAGCCTAAGCTTCGTTAATTATCAATTTTAGATGTACTAACGGCCGAATACT
Source organism: Nymphalis c-album (assembly GCA_963151315.1). NCBI lineage: Eukaryota > Metazoa > Arthropoda > Insecta > Lepidoptera > Nymphalidae > Nymphalis > Nymphalis c-album. The sequence continues at coordinate 822,423 of OY720602.1, read as the reverse complement.
GAAACGTCGCGCAAAGTAAAACGCTACTTAACATTGAGAAGCTCCTAACTAAGTATGCGAAATTTTAAATTATCGGCGTCTCAAATAATTAAGTTGCATTTAATATTTAAGTGACATTTCAGTATTCGGCCGTTAGTCTTTCAATTACAATTATATACAATCTAAAAGCTCCGCCGAAGTTAGTTCAACGAGTATAGCGTGTCAAATTATCATACATGGACATAAAAAAGTGCTGGTCAGCAAAAAAAAATGATGTACACAAACTTTTATTACGTATACATTTATAAAAATTCGGAGAATTTGTTATTATAACAACGAACAAGCAAACAGGAGAATTACTATCTCATTCAAACATCGGTACAGATATTAAAATACATATGAAATTATTTTAAAAAAAAAAGTCTCACCAACAATGACCAGCCAAGTGTGTATATTCTCAAAATGTACACTCTGCGAACCTAGAATAGAGTAAAATAACGATATTAATAATTTAATCATTTTAACGACCGCGCGGTACAGAGCCTCGAATATAATGTAATGAGTTGATGACTGATTATGTTTATATGTAACAGTATTAGCATGCTCCGGCCCTACTTTCTGAGAAATACAACACATCATTATTTTGTGCCAGGGTGCAAAAGTTCATTTCAACGGCAAGCTTTCGACTTCGGATTCGTTTCTATAATTAAATGCCTTACGGCCGAATACTGAAACGCCATTCGATTTACGCCGTTAATTTCAAATTTAGTATGCGAATTTTTAAATTAATATTAACGTAACATTTTGTTACAAAACAATAAAACCTACTTAGCTAATGAGAAGCACTTTGTTTAATTATTTCTGACTAGCTGATACCCGCGACTTCGTCCGCGTTGCTTGATATATTAACAAAGTTTTCTTATGTATGAAGGAAAAAACATCAAGAAGATCGCAAGCAAAAACATAATTTGTTTAAACATACATCACTGAACAGCTGAACACGCAGTGTATATACAAATCGTCGTTTCTTGAAACTTTAATAACTTTTTATTAAATAAAGATACCGCAATCATTTTTGTTTTTGATAAGGGCCAAGTGTCTAAGAAATAAAATTTAGAAAATTTCATTGAAATCTATTCAGTAGTTTTTCCGTGACGCGCGCACAACTGCAGACCTCTATCATTATATTTATATAGATAACCATTATGTTTACACTGAGCATACTCAAATATAGCATCCTGCCCCATCTTATATTGACATAATTATGTAACGTAATGTAACAGAAAATGGTAAATTTTTCATTAACAAAAAATATATATAAAAACATTTAATCTATTTAATACAACATGAATATAACATGCAAGAATTTTTTTTATTGCAAAGGATGGCGACAAGCATATGGGTCACCTGATGGTAAGTGGTCACCAACGGCCAAAAAATAAAATGGTATTGTAAGGAATGTTAACCATCGCTTACATCGCCAATGCCACCAACTTTGGGAACTAAGATGTTATGTTTCTTGTTCCTGTAATAACACTGGCTCACTCACCCTTCAAACCAGAACACAACAATACCAAGTACTGCTGTTTTGCGGTAGAATATCTGATGATTGGGTGGTACCTACCCAGGCGAGCTTGCACAAAGCTCTACCACCAAGTATCAATTAAACAACCAATGGTGCGCAATGGTCTCTCACAGACAACCTCTGCTGAATGAAGTTATGTAAACACGTAAGCAAATGTATTTAAATATAAAAGGGTATCCATGTATACATGAGAACATTTTTTTTTTTTTTTATTATATAGGTAGGTGGTATGGTGGTATGTCTTCTGTTACATAGTTTTATTATTGTAAATTGTTTTTTTTCTAATATTACATTATATTTTTTTATGTTATATTATGAGTTTATGTCAAAAACAAATTGTATTCATTTTAAGGTAAATCGTATAACTAGTTAATAAAAGTAACATTGGTCTATGCCCATTGGTCTATATCTATTTAGCATATATAATTGATATGATAATTTAATAATCTATAGTATTCATAATGGTTAACGAGAGAATGGAATTTTGAATGTCAGTAAAATGACTGGCCAAACTTTGTAAGTCATTGAATGCGGAAATAAGTTGAATAGTATTGTATAAAATAATAAATATATATATATATATATATATATATATATTATTAGTATGAATATATAAACCTAAGGTTTGTTTGTCTTCTCTGCTTCTTTGATTGGAGTCTATATTATATACCCACTCACTAATCACTTTATATTGAATCACCAAACTTTGTATTGTTTTGAGTTGGTTTGTGTGACTGTGTCGGCGTAATTGCAGGCTTCCATAGTTTGCAGCGCATTCGAAATATAATGAATTTAAATATATTATACAACGGCGACGTTTTATCAAGAATTCATGAACATTGGCATTATTATGTGTGTAAACACATGTGTATAAATGTTAAAAATAATGATAACGTACCAAAAGATATTCCACAGGCGACAAAGATCTCCAATACATAGATATACAGTTTCTCATTTTTAGTAGTCATTCTAGGAAGAAAAAAAAATTTGAAAATTTTCAAGTTATGTGTCACAACATACTTTTAATCTATTTTTTTAATAAAAATATCCTACTTAAGACGTATTAAAATAATTTTCCAGTATTATTTATAAGTAAACTTTAAATAAAATAGATTTTAGCCATCATAAATTTCTAAACATTGAAACGAAATATTTTGATTTCTAAAATAAATAACCTTAAACTTGAATATGATAACAAAACATGACAGTTGACTCAACTGACGAACTGAGTTGAGACAAAAGTCAAAACCACGATCTTGTATACAGGTCTAGCAACCGAGTCCAATTTCAATGGTAAAAGATAGACGCGACTGTGTAACAACTTTTACTTCGTAGCGGCGCCCGCTGTACGCCGCTGCTATCGAACTTGGTTGAGTGTTATTCAATCATTGTTGTATAGTTTTGTTGAGTTTTGCGGATTTGTTGTTATTTTTGTTTTGTTGACCTGGGAATTGAACCCAAGACCACCGAGTCTGCGGCCTTATATCAAGCCACTAGACCAACGAGTGTATATAAAACCACGGCAAACAGCAGAATCACTTCACTTCGCCTCCCTCGCTCGACTGGATCGTACGTCTTCTTTATTTCTTCAAAACTAAAACGCTAACAAATGATAAAATAATACAATACTTCGGAGAGAAAAATATACGCCGCGTCACTCAACCAGCACGTGACCGCATATACCGATAGCAACGACGTGCGTTGTCGCGAATTAAAAGTTATATCACAATCGCACCAATCCCTCATTTCTGAAATTGGGCTCCGTTGATAGAACTGTATACAAGACCGTGGAAAAAACTTTTGATTTGACCACAGAGTACACATACATATATTATTTGTGTATTATATTACCGTAGACAGAAATTAATAGACCAAGGGACCGTTTAATAGCGATTGAGACAGAGATAGTTTGTCAATGTTTGCGTATAATGTGACCATAGGAACTTCATTCCCTGTTTGGGAGATGAATCATTTTCAGGATTTAGTTAAAACAACACGAGATTTAAAAAAAAATCCTTTTAATATTTACTATTCATTTTTTTTATTAGAATATTTATTTCCCGCTACACCCAAATATCGATTGATAGAAATTGAAATAGATTGATTTTTTTTTGACATTTATTATAACATTGACATATTCTACTATTTATTATTTAAATATTTTTATTATAGTCGCTCCCGTTTTAAATTCTGAAGATGTGTAAATATTGACGGTAATCATATTAACTGATTAAAGTTTGTAAAAAGAGATTTTGATGGGGAATATTCCTTTAGTTAAATTATAGTGTTAACACTATTGAAGTTTAGTACTAATATTCGTTTACTTAAAAATGGTTGTTTGTAAATTTTTTCAACAAGGACACTGTCGTTATGGGCAAAGTTGTAGATTTGAACATATTTATGGCAGTAAATATTCCTATCGAGGTAAGTTCAAAATGGGCAAACGAATTATTAAATATTGTTGTAGTTACCAGTTAGGTTATTCAAGAAGCTTGTACCCTGAATTTCGACTGTCTTTACTGCCTCATTGGTCTAGTGGCTAGATATAACGGACGCAGACCCGGTGGTGGTGTGTTTGCGCACACACTTGTCCACTAAGATCTAATATATCCTGCGCAGTTGGCTAATCTCTCTTGAGATTGGCCGCCGTGATCAAAATCATTCAGGAGAACATTCTTATTATTACCCTGAATTTGCTATGGACATTTGTAGAATAATGTTCATATGAATAGTTTGGTTACACAACAATGCAATGAATAGACTTTGGCGTTGTAAAAAATATTAACCATTTCTTAATGCCTCACCAACTTTGGGAACAAATATTTTAAGTCCCTTGGGCATGTTACACTAGCTCACTCACCCTAAACTAAAATATTACAACACTAATTATTGCTGTTTAGCAATAGAATATCTGATAATTATACATACCTTATAATTATTTATTTGTGTAAATTTGTTTATAATACATATTAAAGTATTTAAAATATAATACATATTAAAATATTTAATTAAATATTATAATTATTGTTTATTTCTAGCTTCACAGTCACATAATGAAAGAACAAATGAAAAAGAAAACAACATGAGACAAGGAAACGATGCTGCATCATCAATATTCCGAAGTGCTGTGCAAAATAATTCCATTTTTAATAGTGTGCCCAACTACGAACAAAATAGTCAATCAAGGGGATCCGTTTTTAATAGATTGGGGCCCCAACAAAATCCATCAGTCAGTTTTCAGAGTAATCAAGCTAAGTCAATATTCGCTCAAGCAAATCAGAGTACCTTTGGACAACCGGTGCAAGCCAGAACTGTTTTTCAAACACAAAATCAAGAGGCGGCTAAATCATTATTTGCTCAAGCGAGTCAAAACATATTTGGTCCTACACAAGCCAGAAATACTTTCAATCAGACTACAAATACTGCAGCTAGTGTGTTTGCGCATGCAGCCCAGAGTTTGCACAATAACAGTTCATTTAACCAACAATCAAGTTCACCTTTTAACAATCATTCACAAAATATTTTTCAAATATCTGATAAGCCCACATCAAATGTTTTCGGATTGATTGGAAATACATATGATCAAAGCAACAATGATGAAGGCATTTATAGTAATTTGGAAGATTTGTCAAAAAGTGATCTTGAAGCTTTTGAAAGTTTAGATTTTAATTTAGGTTCTATACCAGAGCTACCCCCTCCCAAGAGTCTCTGTGTATAAATGCTACATAAAAAGAGTTATTACAAAAGAACGTACCCCCACCAGTGTTACAGATATTAAAAAAATACATTTTCCACAATTTAATAAAATGAATTTATTTTATTTATATTTTGTTTAATTTCATTTGCTACACGAAAAAGTGTCCCGTTACGCTGATTGTACGCCTGCGCCGTCTATGCGCCATCTATCTAGTTATGTTAGCCCAAAGCATGAAGAGAATAGAAGTTAACGCTTAATCAGCGGAATGCAGCCTGTTGTATTATTTTATGCTTTGGGATCATACGTCCTGGGAAAGGAATTGTTAAGAATGTAACATCATTCGATTAGAGCATGCGCTTCTGTTCAGTCGATTCAATTTTAGATATAATTAATATATTTTTATGTAAAAATAAAATATATTTTTAAAAATGGCTGTCTCGCTCCCGTAAACTTGTCTGGCGCAGCCGGTAGGATTGTTTCAAATTAATTACAGCCTTCGTTCATAATAATATAGCGTCAAAATCCGTGAATAGTTAGGATTTCGAAGGTCTGTAAGAAACAATCCAGAACCAAATAAATAAGACAGTGAGTGAGGAGTCCAGGAGCCGACGATGCTGGTGACCGGTGAACTTTTCACCTTCCTTCGCCTTCCTTTTTGTTATTTTGGGATAAACCTCTCCTATTATAACGTTTTCTGGTTTTCTTATATTTTAATTAAGAATTTTAATGTAATATCGAGAAAGATTTTTGTTTGAAAGAAAATTTAATGAATTTATATAATAAGTGAAAAATCATATACTAAAATTGTTTAAATAAAATAATATTAAAATCAGTTAAATTGTATAAAATTAATAATTTTAATTAGACTATTTTTTTTTATATATATATAATCGTAATGGATCAATATGATCCATTACGATTATTATACTCTGAACCCTAACGAAATTTTAAAATTAGTTCCTCTTTTTGGTGGCGACAAACGCCAATTAAACTTATTTATAAGAAAATGCGAATATGTTATAAATAAATTTCAAGGCAGTGATGCACAAAATATCTATATAATGCATAGCATCACTAGTCGCTTAGCAGACAAGGCCGCTTCGCTTATCAGCGAGCGCGAAGATATAACATCATGGAGTGAATTTAAAGATTTGTTAATTCAACACTTTGGATACCCGCGTAGTGAAGAATGTATTGCCATAGAATTAGAAAATTTAAAGATAAATTCAGGAGAAAGTTACTTTGATTTTTGTAATAGAATCCAGTCAGTACGTTCAGTTCTTTTATCAAAAGTGAATCAAATTTTAAACGAGGATATTAAGCAGAGTAAAATAATTATATATAATAATACGTCTTTAAACGTATTTTTATACAATTTACCTGAAAATATCGTAAGAATTGTTAGGTTAAAATCGCCTGCATCCTTAGAGAATGCATTAAGCATCGTATTGAAGGAAGTGAACTTTCGCGAACAATACAATCAACGAAGTAAAGTTAATAACTCTTTTAATCAACCGACATATTATGTTAAACCAAATAATAATTTTAATTCTTTTAATAAACATAATAATTATATGCCTTTTTATGAGTCCAACCAACAACCCCAATTTAAATTCGGAATACCAAAAGTAAACCAAAGACAACCTATGTATATGCCTACAGGTTATAGACCAAATTTATGTCCATATAGATTCGGAATTCCTAAGGGACCACAAATACCACCATAAAGGGTTAATCCTCAATACGGACATCGACCAACTCAACAGTTAGGTTACCGTCCAAATTTTAATAGTAATAATTACGAACCCCAAACACAATTTAGCTACAGGCCTAATTTACACGAAGACGTAACAGGACAAAATGACGTGTCTATGAGAACCGTAGCACAAAATAAACCGGCTTTCCCTATTAATGAGACATATGTATATGACTATAATTAATACGAAAATGAAAACTATTACGACTCTGACATCTACGGTTCAGAAAATGATCCCTATGAGTATTACTATAATGACTTAACATATTACAATAAAGAGACAGACGAACTTCCTAAGAAAGAAAATCCTAGTGACCTTGATAGTGAAAATAAAGTAAAAAAAAATTCAATACGAGTTTCAAACCCGAAGAATTCAAATGATGATCCTCTTTCTTGTATAAAGGTAAATGCAATAGGATTAGATGACCTTAGTAGAAAATGATGAGACTGACAACGTTCCAGAATTAACTGAGAGACATAATTCGGATAACTCTGCAACTGTTACTGTAACTGACTCCGAGGCGACAGTTTGCTCTGAAGACTTAACTGACGTCGAAACTCAAATCAAAAAAAAAACCAATCCCAGCTCTAGCTCTAAGACAGTTCATTCAAATATAGAATGTGATACTTCTGTTATTCCAATTTTACAAGAAGCTATCGATACTGAGCCCAATCAAATACTAGTATTTTCATGGCTAAAAAACGAACTTCAGGTTAAAGACTTAACTAGACCAAAACAAAAAATACTTGAAGTTTTCTTACCCTTGAATAATTTAGAATTAATAAAGCAATTCCTTACAGTATATATTCGCCCCAAAATAAAATACTTTATATATTTTGAAAATTCAGTACATAGGAGAGATTTTGTAAATATAATAATTACATTATTTAAGAAAAATACTATAGATATTAAAGAATGTAAGAAACGCATAATTTTTATTAAAAACGAGGCTCGACAACAAGCGATAGATTTAAATGTACATAAAACTATATTTGCGAAAATAGTTAACACAAGAAAGAGTAAGGATAAGCCACCTTACCAAAAGGCAATTGTTAGGAGAAAAACTTCTCGTAATGTAGTATCCGTAACTATTAGAGAGCGACAAACTAAGATTAAAAATATAAAACGACCTCCACAGGTGGTGCATAATCGCCCTGGCGGAGATGAAGAACACCCAATCCCTTCCACTCCAAAAGATTGAAGGTAACCCGGGTCTGTTACCCGTCAAACAGGGCCAGGCCTATAAACAGGAAAATAAATGGCTTATTATTAAAATAATAGATTTAAGTTCCATATTTGCCGATTTAGAGTTTTATATAAATAGATATAGTCATTTTAATAAGTTAATTGATACAGATAAACCGTATACTCATGAATTTAGTAATATAAAAATGCAAATAGAATATTTAAAGGATATAACAATAGAAAAAGTAAAACAAATTGCACCAACTAAAAGATTTGGGAGAGGTTTACTTAATCCGTTGGGTTCTGTTATAAAATCGATAACTGCTAACTTAGATCACGAAGACGCGCTACCCTATGATCATTTTATTAATAAATTATATGGCAAACAAAATTTACTTAATAATAAATATTACACTGGTTTCCAATATGTTTTTTTTAATCCAATCCAATATGTTAGAATATTCTATTAATAGTACAGAAATTTTATATAACAACTCTTTAATCATTAACGAACGTTTAAAACGCGTAGAACGAATGTTGAAGGACATAGCAACCAAAGAAGAAAATGCAATATATTCTATTTATATTTTGAGTATGTATAGCATGTTTATTAATAACTTCCGTTAATAATATAACACTCAATGAAATGGAAACAGCCTTAGTAAAATTTCTGTGCTACATCAATCTATAATGAATACAACAGAATTGTATTACATATTTAGTTCTAAAGAATAAAAAATCATACTTTAATGTACCCTGTAATAGAAAGTAATATGATTAAGATAGAACGAACATTATCTGTTAAGGCTTATGTAAAAGGAAACCAGATAACATTTATTATAGAAGTCCCTCTTACAGATAATAAAATATATCATTATTATAAAATGTATTCATTACCTATTTTTGATCAAGTTAAAAATGAAACTTTTATTATTATTCCCGAATATCCCTTCCTTATGGTGAAAGGTTCAAATTACTTGCCAGTCGCGTCTCCGTGTCAAGAAATTCTCGGCGATAACCGGTACATGTGCACTGAACATAACATCGTGCCCTACTAATCGATAACGTGTATGGAACAATTGATGCAGTTTTACGATAATCTAACACAATGTCATCGACGCGTTGTTCTTATAGAAAAAAATAAGGCACAGCGTATTTCTGCTGCTCGTTGGATAATATATTCAGAGGATAATATATTCAGATAACAATGTAATGTCCTACAAGTGTGGAAATGATGTCACAAAAACTTCTATGATTGGAACTTATCTAGTACAAATCGATCCTGGCTGCGAGGTCATCCTTGGCGATCTCCGGTTATATTATTTTCAACATAATAAAAAAAAAGTAATAACAGCCTGTTAATGTCCCACTGCTGGGCTAAGGCCTCTTCTCCTCTTTTTGAGGAGAAGGGTTGGAGCTTATTCCACCACGCTGCTCCAATGCGGGTTGGTGGAATACACATGTGACTGAATTTCAGTGAAATTTGACACATGCAGGTTTCCTCACGATGTTTTCCTTCACCGTTAAGCACAAGATGAATTATAATCACATATTAAGCACATGAAATTCAGCGGTGCTTGCCCGGGTTTGAACCCACGATCATCGGTTAAGATTCACGCGGTCTTACCACTGCGCCATCTCGGCTATATTTTCAACATATATTGGAAAAATTTGAATACAAGGTTACACCAATTATTAACCTACCCGAGATACAAAATATGAATAAATGTATTCCTGCCGATCCGATCGATATTAAAGGAATCAATTTGGACGACATAAAACACTTATCTACGGCTTTCAAGATAAATAGTTTAAGTGAAAGTGAAAGTGAAGTCGAATCTATGATAAAAGTGAATAGTATCAGTATAGGGACCCTAATTTTATACATAATATTAATTGTTATGTTTAATTTTAATTTTCAAAAAGTTAGAAGATCTTTTTTTAAGTAAGGGTCGAAACCTTCAGAATCCAGTTGTCTCTGACGGTTTCGAACTTAAGTAGGGAGGAGTTATGTTAGCCCAAAGCATGAAGCGAATAGAAGTTAACGCTTAATCAGCGGAATGCAGCCTGTCGTATTATTTTATGCTTTGGGATCATATGGCCTGGGAAAGGAATTGTGAAGAATGTAACATCATTCGATTAGAGCATGCGCTTCTGTTCAATTTTAGATATAATTAAATATATTTTTATGTAAAAATTAAATATATTTTTTAAAAAAGGCTGTCTCGCTCCCGTAAACTTGTCTATCTCTCTTTCACTCGATTGCAGTCATTTCATCAATGTTTTGTTATGACGTTGTCCAGTGCCGTAGCAAGGTGGACAAGGGCCCCGGTGCATAGATAAAGAATCGGGCCCTCACCCCCACTCTCCACTTAGCATGAATACGGAGTTCTGTAATTGTTGATGTTCATTTATAAAAATTAAAAAAAAACAATCTAAGCTCAAAAACCTGAGCTCAAGGGCCCTGGTGCTCAGGTTTGTGCCTGTAATTACACTGGCTCACTCACCCTTCAAACCGGAACACAACAATAGCAAGTACTGCTGTTTTGCGGTAGAATAACTGATGAGTGGGTGGTACCTACCCAGACGAATTTTATTAATTTTTTATATTTGCAAAATATACATCGAGTTTTTCTTCTCTCGAGTTTTCCATTCTGTATTTGCATCTAGCCCACAATCCATTATTATATTTTTATTTATTGTGTTCATGTATGCCTAATAATAAATGAAAAAATCCATTTATAGTTTGTTTAACAACCCCAGCTTGTCGTTTTCAAGTCGCATACAATTCGGGACTGATTTCTGAAGTGCATGAAATACGTTTGGGTACAGACTTAGGTTAATGATAAAGAAAGTGTTGTATCAATATAAATAAATAGCAGAGATAATGGACCAAACCAAATAAATGAATTATCTTGAAATATTAACAGCTGCGTTGACCGACATTTTTAAAAAAATATTTTTAATGACTACACAACCATTTATTTCTAACTAGCAACCCGCCCCGGCTTCGCTCGAGTAGCAGAGGAATATTTACCTAAAAAAGACAGCGGGATGCGGGGGCGCGCAGGCGGTTGTATCGCGCGATAGTATGACCGCTTGAATTTATTTAGTGCGCGATAGTTTTAAAATGACGATAACTCCTAAGATATTCATTTAAATTGGGAGGTGTAACGGGCAATTATAATATACATTAAATGCTTAAAGTAAATAAAGTACCTATATAATTTGAAAAGGATTAATATCATATCCGTTTTTATAGCTTTCCAATTATGATTTTACAGCGTTTTCGATGAAAGCTCCCAATCGGCTCGCTTTTCTTTTTCCTATTTCTTCAACAATTATCGTCATATTTCAACAAATTTACAGAAAACATTAATAAATTATCCATTGGTGAAAACCATATGAAAATCCGTTAAGTAGGTAGTTTTTTAGTTCATTGCGTTCATACAGATAGACAGGAAACGCGGGGGAGTTTGTTTTATAATATGTAGTGATGATGATGCTACCATAGCAACAAGCAAGCCGATACATAATTTTTCAAAATTTTAAAATAAATACGATATTAAATTTAAATATTATTTCAAGAATATTTTAATTATTACATATCAGAGTAGAGTTAAGCAATAGTAGTATGTATTGGAATTGGCATCCAAGTTATGTTTACAAAGAGTAATGTACTATGTAAAGAGACTTCCCGTCCCGACTCGTACGGGTAAAGTAAGGATTTTATTACGCGTATTTTAAATTAATAAGGTTAAACATTCACCAATCGATCCATTTGCCCATACAGTACAGTGTATATGTTCAGTACAGGGCGTATACTAATAGTGCATAAAGTATAGTACAACATGCTCTGCATATTTTATACATGTATTGGAACAAAGTTCTTTTGCGCGGCTTACAGTAGTGACCTGGCGGGAATTATCATGTAAGAAAAAAGCGTTATTCTCCAAGTGACCTTTTCGGTTTCTTTTGTTACTGATTCTTTTTATTTTAGCGGTTGTATGTGTATGTATGCGTAGGTGTGCAGTTTTCAGATTTGACAATAAGGATTGTGTGCCGCCAATGAGATAACCTCAATTCTATATAAATGCAAATTTAATTAAACTCGTTTTTTATCTTAAAACTCGCTATTTTATATTAAATTTTGAATAAATTACTATTTGATTAAAGTATTAAAATATTCTTTTATTGAAAAAAATATAAAAATAACATAAAATATACACACGTGAAAGGCAAAGTTGAATAAGGAGGGCAAAGCTTTATGGTGTGACAAAAAAGTAAGAATAATTTCCTCCTCCGGACGGATTTTGGCCGCGACGGCCAAAGTCAAAGTTCGAGTGGCACTCGGGCAGTTTAATTTTTGATAAAGCGTTTTAAATACTTCAACCAAATCAATCAATCAACAGTCAATTGTTGTCCACTGCTGAACATAGGCAGAGGCAGAGGCCAAGGTGTGCCAAAACTCCCTTCATAAGGTCATCGGTCCACCTGGTTGGAGGGCGCACTACGCAGCATTTGCCGATTCGCGGTCTCCACTCTAGGACTCGTCTGTTTCAACGGCCATCGGTCCTACGACATACGTGACCAGCCCACTGGCAGTTCAAAATGCTAATTCTGCAAGCTATGTCGGTGACTCTGGTTCTTTTCCGCATAATCTCATTTCTGATCTTATCCTTCAAAGATACTCCGAGCATAGCTCGCTCCATAGCACGCTGAGCGACTTTGAATTTGTGGACAAGTCCCGCAGTTAGTGTCCACGTTTCGCTACGCAGCATTTCGGTAAGTTGTTCCAGCGACTCTGCTATGATGACGATATCATCGGCAAATCGAAGGTGTGAGATGTACTCGCCATTTACATTGACTCCGTATCCAGTCCAATCCAGCGTCTTGAAGACGTCTTCCAACACGTTGGTGAACAGTTTCGGGGTTATTACATCATGTGGACAGTCATTATAGCAACGTTGTACAGAAATCTCAGTTCCACAATAGTAGCCTGCTCGAAAGCCGGGACTTGCTCTGGAGACTAGAACTCGTCAAGTCGTCTGGCGAGACGGTTGAACTCTTGAGAACAGCTTATACGCGTGACTCAGGTCTGTAGTTTTTCAAGAGGGTTTTCACAACTTTCTTGAAGAACAGTACCACCTCACTCCCACTCCACGTTTCCGGGGTCTTGCCATGTTGGATGACGGAATTAAACAGGCTTGCTAGCTCTTTCAGGACCAGAGCTCATTTCGTAAAAATTATAAATAATTAGATAAGTTCATAGTATCGTTGAGGAAGATGGGACCAATGATTTGATCTCACAATATGCCAGCCCAAACATTAATTTTCCAACGATGTTGATAATGGCTTAGTTTTAGGACGAAACGATTTTCCGTTGACTAGAAATGTTCATTATGGCTGTTAAATACGCCTGTTCTGAAAGCTACATTCATCGGTAAATATTACCCATTTAAAAAAATGGACATCCTCTTAAATTTTCCTTAAAATCCAAGTATAATATTCTATTCTACTTGCATAATCAGCGGGCAGTAGACCCTAAACCCGGCGGTAGTGGTAAGGGTGTTGGCCATCTTCTTTCAACAATTTCCACACAAACATGTGATCGGTACCCAGTTCAATTCTAGCACCTTCGTCTTTTACATTCTGCACTCGTGGTCGGCCTGCATCAGCACGATGCGTTTCGCGAACATTGCCTGTGGTGAACATACGGTTGTGTAAACGTTGAATCGCACGCTCTGATTGCACTGGAGTACCTTGTGGAACTGCAAACCGTGTCTCATATTCCGTACGAGCCGTTGCATACTTGCAGTCAATTTTACTCAGACACATTAATATGTAAAAATACTCTTGATTAGAATACATATCGCGGACTTAAACACAACTGCAGTCTGTCAGTTAAGGCGCCAAACTGACAGAGTGAGTCAGTGATAGACAATCGGTTATTTATCCCTAGTGAATTGAAAACAATTGTATCGATAATTTATCGATAACAGTGACACGTGTGAAATTTGGAATACTATTTATAAGAGCAATACTATTGATAGTATTTTTTTTTTCTGATTTTATTTAGGGACTTTTTAGCGCTGTTTAAATGTCAGTCCCGTCATTCCCATAACAAATAGTCACTACTAACAATAATATTACCACCACCTACTTACTTACTACTTACATTATATACTTATTTTAGCTTAAACTGGTAAAGCATTTTGGCTAAATCTGAGTTAGGTACAGACAGTGCACTTTGAAAGATTCCCACATCCTTTAAATTTATATTAAAACGACGCGTCAACTCCTGTCTCCTGTCAGCATTTCGAGCACATTCAACTAAAATATGATGTATATCATCCTCTACACCGCATACATCACAGTTAGGAGAATTTAATATCTTCATTAAAAAACCATATTAATTGAGTGAAATATGTCCAGAACGCAGTCTCAGAGCCATGACAATTTGTTGCCGCGTCATTGATAGTAATTTGTTCTATAAAAAAGATATTGTCGATAGTATTGCAAAATACATTACTTTTAACCAAAACCTATCGATACTATTAATAACATCGATGGTTTTGTACTATCAATTTAGTTAGTGAAAATTCATTAAGATAGACCAAAACCATCGATGAAAATCGATATGTTTTGGTTAAAACTAATGGGTATTGCTATATATACTATCGCATGCATTACTATCGATTATTCTACAACATTACTTCTTCACATGACACGTACCGACGCTCGCTCCGCCGCCTCTCTGAAGAAGCCGACATGGCCTTTTGACATAAACCAGTGTCTTGACAAAGAAAAATATTTCAAACGAAACTAATAAAATATGTGGTAGTTTAGGGCAGTCTTCCCTAACGCTCATTAATTTATTTTTATTTTATTTTTTCTTTCTCTTTATATCTATTTCTTCTAAAATATATGTTTATCAGTGGAAGCCGACAACATGATCGGTTCAGACCGGTGGAAGTGGACGTCATTGACTGAACCGTTATGTCCGGGCAGTTTGTACAGCACCCGTCGGGACGTGGTGTCCCAGATGTAGAGGAATCGGTCCGATGAACCTGCTGCAACCTAAAAATTATAATATAATGAAACAGGTGGTTCAGGATAGCGAAAGAAGTGTTGAGTTGTATCAAACATTATTTATTAAACGCAGAGCCACCACCCTGATCACGTTCAACAATAATTATGATCGTATATTTCAAATACATCGCTATTTATACAAAAGTCAAATCATTTTAACGTTAGTAGGTGTAAAAATCATATCACGAAATGTAATAACATTGAAACATTTATAATAAACTTTTTTTTTTTTATTGTATAGGAAGGCGGACGAGCGTATGGGCCACCTGATGGTAAGTGGTCACCAACGCCCATAGACAATGGCATTGTAAGAAATGTTAACCATCTCTTACATCGCCAATGCGCCACCAACCTTGGGAACTAAGATGTTATGTCCCTTGTGCCTGTAATTACACTGGTTCACTCACCCTTCAAACCGGAACACAGCAATACAAAGTACTGCTATTTTGCAGCAGAATATCTGATGAGTGGATGGTACCTACCCAGATGAGCTTGCACAAAGCTCTACCACCAAGTAAAACAAACATTAAACTTAACTTAAACAAACATTAGGCTATTCTTAATCAAATGCGCGTTGGTTGTAGATTTGAGTTTAACAATAATTATTGTAATATATTGTATAAGCACAATCATATTCAATTTCATCGTCCAAATGAAGATAATATAATAATAACTATAATAATAATAATATCCTGGGACATTATTCACACACGGCCATCTGATCCCAAACTAAGCAGAGCTTGTACTATGGAAACCAGACAACTGATATACTACATATACTACTTTTTCTTTTGTAAATACATACTTATATAGATAATTACACCCAGACTCAGGACAAACAGACATGTTCATGCACACAAATGTCTGTCCTGGGTGGGAATCGAACCCACGATCTGCGGCGTGAAAAGCAAGTGTCTTACCAACCACGCCAACGGGCTCATTGTAATGAAGAGAGTGCTCAAAAGATCAGCTTTCTCCTTCGCGGTATGCAGAGATGGAAGCTGACAGAAATTCTCACAGACAGCCTTAACGAGAGACCAAAATGCTCATGTTCCCGATGTTTTCTGCTTTTTTGCGCGGCCGTGTTGACCTTCACACGTTGAACATATTTTTCCCTTTAACTATAAACTTTATTTCACGATTATCTTTGCGTTGACGTTGCTTTCCCTATAGGAGGAATGTACAACAAGGCACAACACACATAGAAGCCCTATGAATATATTATATTTATAGTTGAACAGATTGCATAAATTGCGGACCTTACAACAAATTTTACAATATGCAATCACATCGTTAAATTTATGTAACAAACAATTTTAGTATAATTGAATAACTTATTCATTTAGAAAGATTTTAGATTTAGATCCTTAGAGACTTGTGGAATATTATTATTGTTCTTCATATCTCATGCTTAATTTTTAAAGTGTAACCTTAACACATCGTTGTAATTCCACTCATTAAAACAATCAATTTACTTTTATAAATGCAACGCTATGCCCCGGAGCATACTTCTGACTAACACAAAACAATATTAGCGTCATTGTAAGACAATCGTTTTTAGGGTTCCGCACCCAAAGGGTAAAACGGGAACCCTATTACTAAGACTCCGCTGTCCGTACGTCTGTCACTAGGCTGTATCTCATGAACCGTGATAGTTAGAAAAAACAACAAATGCGATTTTATTGCTTGTTTTTGCTCGACATTGATAGTGGCAAATATTCACAAAATATTTATATTTATTATATTATATTCACTTTTAATATAAATAATGAAATTTTATTTATTTTTATTATTTCATAGGAAGGCGGACGAGCATATGGGCCACCTGATGGTAAGTGGTCACCAACACCCATAGACAATGGCGTTGTAAGATAATATGTTAAACATCGCTTACATCGCCAATGCACCACCAACCTTAGGAACTAAGATGTTATGTCCCTTGTGCCTGTAATTACACTGGCTCACTCATCCTTCAAACCGGAACACAACAGTACCAAGTACTGTTGTTTTGCGGTAGAATATCTGATGAGTGGGTGGTACCTACCCAGACGAGCCTGCACTAAGCTCTACCACCAAGTGTTAAGCTCTACCACCAACCAAGTTAAATTACCACCAAGTAAAATTAAAATAAAACAAAATAATTAGGAGGGGCTCCCATTCAACAAACATGGTTTTTTCCGTTTTTTGACGTGACAACGTCTAATAAATCGATGAACGCTGACTGCATGCACGAAAAATTGTCCCGTTACGCTCATTGTCCCGTTACGCTGGTCGTACGCTTGCGCCGCATTTATCTCTCAGTCATCTCGTCAATGTTTTATTTTGACGTTGTCACGTTAAACTATCGTCCGTAAACTGACTTTACAGACAACCATTTTTTTTTGTATATAAACAAAACGTCAGATTAAAGCTACATTTCCGTATTAAAATAATGTGTTTTTCAATCGCTTAACCTTTTATTCTAGTTCTACAATTCCTGTAGTCCGGAAGCGGTGTTAATACGGATCTGAAACATTACTACAAACCTGAGACTCAGTTGCAGCGTATTCACGTCTAATTGAGAGCGAGGTCTCTAGGTATATTTAAGATAACTAATCTGTCAGATACCTAATTAAAACTCTGATAAAACAAATGTTTACGAAAAGATAAGAAAGAAAGTGAGTAGTATTTAAGCTTCGTTTTTTCATTGAATAACTCAGTATCTATCAACATGAAATTCCTACTTGTCGTCGTTGGCCTGGCCATAGCTGTCGTAGCTGAGGAGAATATCATCTCCAACTACCATGAGGAAATTGGTATCCCATTAGCTGCACGCATCAAGCGCGCTGAGCAGGCCCAAGACTTGGTCGGCTCTAGGATCGTAGAGGGACAGACAGCTTCAGTCGGGGACTTCCCTTACTTGGTTCGTTATATCTAAATAAGACGATTTTTCTATTCACTTTATAACTTTTTTGTTTCATTTTAATATTAAAACTTCATCTTTTAGGGAGGTCTGCTTATCGATTTGACTAACGGTTACCAGTCAGTTTGTGGATCTTCCCTTCTTACCAACACCACTGCGGTTACCGCCGCTCATTGCTGGTATGACGGTAGAAACCAAGGTAAATCATTGACCATCGTCTTAGGCTCCATAACGCTCTACTCCGGCGGTACTCGCGTGAAAACCACCGATGTCGAAGTTCACGAAAATTGGAACCCCCGGAATTTAAAAAACGATATTGCTCTCCTAAAGATATCCGCTATCGAATTCACCGGTAAGCGAGTCTTTCTTACTTTCTCTATTGTATACTAAAATCTGTTTACTTTGCTTTAACACAGACATTACTCACCTACTGTATTACAAGCTGGAGATGTGCATCAAAGACTTCTTTACTTCAACTGGAAAGAGCCCAGAGATCTGTGCTTAAAACGATGGTTAAGAAGTCTTTTAGGTATCCGACACAAAAGTTGTTTGAGGAAAGCGATCTACTTAGCGTGCGTAAATTATTCATATTTAAAACCAGCAGTAAAGGTTCACGAAACTACTTTAAATTCGGCCGATTATCCAAATTTTATTAAGCAACAAGTATACAAAATTAAAGTACCACGGATAAACACTCCCTTTGCTAGACGCTTCGGTACATTTAAAGAGTACTCCATATATAATAAAGTTACCAGTTTATGCGATATCAAAAAAATGCAATATTCGTGAAGCAAAACAAAAATTATTTGACTGGTTAAAATCCATACGGCGCGGTTGAACATATTTTGGCACCATTGACCTAGCTCCTACATTAAAATTCAAGCTTCACTCTACATAATTTTTTTTATATAAGCCTCTCTGATCAATCACACTGTTTATATTTTATTTATTTATTTATATTTATTTTTTTCTTCTTTAGTTATTTAACATTATTATATTTTTCATATATATACCACTGTATTTCTTGTATAAAGACACTTTATTATTTTAAAGGGCTCTTGCCACCATTGACGTTCCTGCTCCTATTGAGCCTCATGGAATTAGTCGTGATGATGGCAAGAGACCTGATGGACTGACATTGGTTTCCTGGGAACGGGGACGGGCCCTTGTGTGGGACGCAACATGTTGACACACTGGCCCCGTCTCATATCGAGGAAACAATGTTAAAAGCTGGAGCTGCCGCGGAAAAAGCTGAAACGAACAAACGTAACAAATATTCGTCTCTTATTCCAAATTATATTTTTGTTCCGTTTGCGGTTGAAACGCTTGGACCTTGGAGTAATAGTGCCACAAAATACATCCAAAATATTACTCCCCGCCTTATTGCCTCCACTGGTGACAGGAGGGCTGGTTCATTTTTCGCCCAGAGAATCGGAATTGCGATTCAAAGGGGAAATGCTGCTAGCATTCTTGCCACCATTCCACGCGGTCACGAATTGTATAATAATTATTTTTATTTTTTATTTGTATTTAGTTAAGGTTTTGTTGTAAATACTATAAAAAATAATAATTTTATTCTCTATGGGATTTTATAATGCCCGAGCCACTATATAAACGTGAGAAAGTATAACTGGTAGTTGGTACCCGCAAGACAGGCTTGCCTAGTGCGGTGCCACTGGATGGTTTGTGACTATGTAATATTTTATGTTAATAAATTTATTTTTATTTATTACGCCAGTGTAACCATTTACTAGTCTTTCTGACCTTTTTATTCCACATGTTGAAATTGTCATTATAATATATTTAAATATGTAACTGACATTTTAGACAACATCAAACCCATCGCCATGGCCACTAGCAGTGACGACTTCGCCGGTATGATAGGCACAGTTTCCGGATTCGGTAAAACGGGTAGAAGTAAGTTTCAGTTGTTATAATCAAACGAAATATTTTACATTATACTGTACATATATTTATTTACTTATTCTGAAATTTTCATTCTCCAGATGTTGCTATCAAAAATAACCAGGTCCTGAGATACGTTAAAATGCCAATAATCACCAACGCCGAGTGTAAACAACCTTTTGGAAAATACGTTACTGAGACCAACATATGTACCAAGGTGGTTGATCATAAGGCCACCTGTAATGGTGACTCCGGTGGTCCTCTAACCGTCGACATAAACGAAACTAGTGTTCTGGTCAGTATTTTATTGTTTACTAGCTGATACCCGCGACTTCGTCCGCGTTGCTTGATATATTAACAACATTTCTTATGTAAGAATGAAAAATTATCAAAAAGATCGCAAGCAAAAAGATACTTTATTTAAACATACATCACCGAACACGCAGTGCATACAGGGTGTAACAAAATTCGTGTCCGACCCGTGAAGTGGTTATTAGGTATCGTTAGTCGGTTCTATTTATGTAATCATTTTAAACATTTTAAGCAAAATTTTACCCCGAATAAAATTTAATTTGACTAAATAACGACAATTATATTGCAACAGGCGCGGGCGTCAGCGCTCGATAGCTCTTACCTATCGGGTAGGTCGAACACGAGGTCATGACCTCAGTTGTCCATGAAATTTTCATCATTTACAATTGAAAATGACAATTAATATTTTTTTATGAGTAATGTTTTTGCATAATATTTTTTTTTTACATAAATAGAACCGACTCACGATACTTAATAACCACCTCACCGGTCGGACACGAATTTTGTTACAATCTGTATACAAATCGTTGTTTCTTGAAACTTTAATAACTTTTTATTAAAGGAAGATATCGCAATATTTTTTTTTTAATAAATAAGAAATAAAATTTCAAAAATTTCATTGAAATCTATACAGTAGTTTTTCCGTGATGCGCGCACAACTGCAGACCTCATCATTTTATTTATATAGATTTGTAAATTACATCGTCGTCATTATACTTATATGATTGATATATAAATAATAACAATTTAAATTTTATATCCTGAAAACATTATTTTCTAACGCAAACTATTTCTACACAGGCCGGTATCGTCTCCTTCGGCGGGCGCAACTGCGAAAACGGCTACAAAGCTCTCACTAGTGTGCCCTCATTCTTCACCTGGATCAAGACCCGCCTTTAAGCGCCTATGCATTTATTGTTAAATATCCAATTTATTTAAATAAACCATTTTTTTGTACATAATCATATATATTAAGTAATCATTATAATTATGATATAATTAGGAAACTCCTGGGTCCATACAATGATATTATAAGTAAAAATGTGTAGAAAGGTTAAGTACACGACATTCAATCTACGAATATGACACTGTTACGCACACATAAATGACTTTATATTGTAATGACACACTACATTACGATTTGTTGCTAAAGTGTGACTGACATGATTTAAGTATCACGAGTGAAAAGGGACGAATATAGCTTGCGACAGTGCGTCGTCTAGTGTAAAAGAAACGACTTAGAATAAATTATCAGACAATACATTTTTTCTTACCCTGATTTATGCCTACGCATGCGATTACTCATAAATTCATTCAGCAAAAGTGCAAAAAATGCATTGAGAATAGGTAAATTAAAACTATCAATAATTTTATAAAAAAAAATAAAAAATAAAGTGGTGTAATTAATTTGATATAATGGTATCAGTGGCCCTCAAATAAATTAAATTTATTTCTTATTTGCCTTTTTGTTATTTTATTTTTAATCTGGGTTATTTTTATGTTCAGAGTGGCGACAAACTATACTATCTCCACATGAGACGAACATTATCATACTTTTCTATAATAATAATACTGATACTATAATAATAATACTATACTGATACTCAATATTCGATTAGAGGAATTTAAACAAGAGGTTAATAATGAAAATGGTATAACAAACAGCGAAACTGATGTAAATACTGAACAAAACCCAAAATGTAATCAAGATAATAATATCAGTGACCTAAATAGTATACAAATAAATGACGACGCACAAAAAGAAAATAATACAACAGAAACTCAACAATATGTAAATACAGAAATAGATGAGACCTTTCAGCATGCTCTAGAATATTTCAAAACTACTGATCCAATTTCTCGACCTTACATACCAAAACAAAATACTTCAAATAATTTTGCTAAAATAATAACATGTATCAATCTTGCCCAAATACATAGATGCAAGTAAATTACGTTGGGTGCAACCGGAGGATCCAAAAAAAATGCAAATTAAATTTAAAATTAATATATTGACTGTTGTAAAGAAACTATGACTAAATTAAATTAATGCCAATTGGTCGATGTTTGTACCAAGAGTGGCGCTTCCACATGTTAGGCTTCGAAGGAAATCTTCGATTGACGTCAATGCTGCTTGTAGTTGCTGCGCTTGTTAAACGTGGATGTAGGTCGTAGGTGCCGTGTGCATTAGGCAAGCATGCTGATGCAGCGATCTACTGGCTATGTGTAACACCTCCCCCCGAAGAACAGCGAGTATCGATGGACTTGTGCGAGATGGTCGCTGTGTAGGCATCCAGGATCAACCCTTATTTGGCTCGGGTTGATAGTGCGTGGAGCTGGGACTGCACAAACGATTTCAGGGTTGCTGCTGTAGTTTTCCGTGACGACTTTGGATACTTTTCTTGTGCGTAGCCGGCGGTAGAGTAGAGTAGCGATGAGCGCGCATGTACCGAAGAGTGTAAGGTACATTTTTTTTTTTTTATTGCAATGGAAGGCGGACGAGCATGTGGGCCACCTGATGGTAAGTTGTCACCAATGCCCATAGACATTGGCATTGTAAGAGATGTTAACCATCGCTTACAGTGCCAATGCGCCACCAACCTTGGGAACTAAGATGTTATGTCCCTTGTGCCTGTAATTACACTGGCTCACTCACCCTTCAAACCGGAACACAACAGTACCAAGTACTGCTGTTTTGCGGTAGAATATCTGATGAGTGGGTGGTACCTACCCAGACGAGCTTGCACAAAGCTCTACCACCAAGTGTACATGGGTATAGTCGTGTGATATATGACTGGGTCGGTGACGTTATCTAGATGTATGGGCGATTGCGTCGCTATCTCGTATCTAAGGGCGTGAAGTTTTGTAGATTCGGCGAATTCAAGATGAGCTTCGGGTGACTTTGATGTCTTGACTCGTTGTATAGGGGCATCTCGATGATCTTTATGACATGTCCTATGATTTGGTCGTTGGTGTTGGAGATAGTGAAGCTGGGTGTTCTCGGGTTGCAGTTTAGTGGGATAACTGCCAAGTAGCTGCCGTGTAGAGTCTGGTGTTGTTCTTGACCGCAGGATATCTTCACCTTGGTTGGGACGGGAAAGCTCAGGGTGTAGTGCTTGTCGTCTAGGGCTTCCAGGGCTTCGGTAGTGAGAGCTACGGATGTTAGTTTACAGTTGGGCTGAAGTTCTTGGTGGGCTATGAGATGCTGGATACAATCTCCCTGGCTCTGAGTATGAAGGCTGGGTATCGACTCACAGAGATATAAAGAATTTATCTTCGGGCATTCTGCCTCTATGTACCTAGAATCTGCGCTAGAGAGTGCTACGAAAGGAGAGGAGGAGAACTAGGGAGAGCTTATAGAAATCATGTGGAAGAAACGATAATTGGAATCTTTATAACTAGTACTATTTGTTTGCCTAAATAGAAATAACGTAATTTAATTACTTCATAAAAGTACTTACTTTCTATGTTAAGGATCTCATTATTAGAATATAAAATCCTTAATTTACTTAACATATCCTTAATTTCATCTAAAATAAATAAAGAGTACGGGGTGCTCGATGCACGAATAAAAGTTAAGGTGTTCTCTAAATTCTGTAACTCTTCATAAAGATCTCCTATATTATCTCCTAGGATTAATAAATGTTGTGCTATGTGAGCGTACCTAATTAAATCTCTATCTCTGGCAGCGTTAATGTCTAAGATTAAATTCAAGGCTTTGTTCATCTTATCCTGATTCGAGATTATATTACTTATTATCTGAGAGCTTTGTGAAATGAATTTACTATTTAAACTAACATGATTATTGATCTCTAATTCTAGCTTGTGCTTATTATTACGCAAGGTTTTTATAGCGTTTTCATATTTAAGTGCGTCAGTGTAATCTAAATTACCGGAAATTGATTTTATTACGGAGCCTAAGCCGTCAATGAGACCTCTTTAACTACGAGATGATTCAAACGTACTAATTTTATTACTGATTAAGGTGATTTTACTATCGAGATGTTCTAGGTGAGGGTCAAAGAGAGATAATGTTTTATTACTAAGCAAGGGTCGTAATTCAGCCATCTGGGTTTTTACTAATAATATATGATAAGGTCGTATACCTGACACATGCTTTTCCTATGGTCTTGAGAGTATTGTTGAAATAAGTGTTCGGTTAAGTCAATATCTATCGTGTCTCGAGGGTCAAAATGTCCAGTTATCAAGTTTTGGAAGGATCGTTTGGTATAATAAAACTTCTTGTAGATGTTGTAATGTGGAATGTAGAATATGGAATGTCTTTATTAAAACACGGTTCGGGTATATATACAAAAAGTGAAATAAAAAATAGACCAATAGGAATAAGGGTAACACAATATAAAAATAACGAAAGTGTCAGGTTAAAAATAAACAAAGTTGTATAAGCAATTCAAGTGGGTGTCTTTTAACAGAGTTGTATATAAATTATCGAATTCGAGTGTTTATTTAGGATTAGCAGTTTTTAAGAACTATTAGTTGTTTGTTATTTTAAGTGATTGCTTCAGCATGGGTCGTGGGAACGACGTACTGCTACAAAGTCTAAAGGTCTACATCTGGTAAAACTATGGATAGAACTATTATACGCTAGGATAGCATAAGGCATGAGATTAACAACCGGTTCCTTTCGTTTCTCTAACTTTAGTATTCTAAGATGTTCAAGGATTGTAGAATGAAATCTCTCTACAATGCCATTGTCATTAGGGGAATGTGCAAATATTTTATGGTGCTTTACCTTATGAACTCGACAAAATTCTAGGAAAATCTGATTAGAGAATTCAGGGCCTCCGTCTGTAAAAATCGTTAATGGGACCCCGTGGTGGGTACAAAATACGAGGAGGGCTTGTGCTACACTTAGAGCGGTGCTATCTCTGAGATGATATGCTTGAGCGTACTTTGAGAAAGCGTCTACGATGGTTACGAATTTCTCAGTTTGAGCTGTAAAAAGATCTAAGTGAACAATTTGGAAGGGTTTACTAGGGGGTGGAACTATATTAAATCTCTGCTTAATAGGATGACCTAGGATATTTAGCCTGGCCACAGATAGTACATTCATTTATGTACTTAGAGATGTGTTCTTTCAACTTAGGCCAGTAGTATTTAGATGATAAGGCTAAATAGCACTCGGTAATACCACGATGGTCGGTTTTACCTTCGTGATATTTTTTGATAATATCTTGTTGACGTAAGTAATCTTTTACGTTCTCTAATTCTACTTTAGTTAAGACCATGTTCAAAGGGTTAGACGAATGACGTGTAACGAGAACTTTATTTTTTAAATCTATGTTTGACTCTAACTTTTCTAGCAAGTCCAAACCAATTAAACCGTCAAAATAATTATGGAATTTATAAATGAAAAGAGTGATGTCACAAGTTTCGTTAAACTCGGGGAAGCAGGGTAAGGTTATGGAGTAGTCATTACGGGTTGTTGCGTGGATGTTAGTTACTTCAAAGGGGTCATAGTAACATTGAATATGAGAGTAAAATCTATCTACTATTTCGGGGCTAATAAACGACTGATTCGCGCCGGTATCTACTAATAATTTAATAGGTGGATCTGAATATAAGGAAGTTGTCTCTGAGTTTGTAAGTTAATCTCTATTTTGGCTTGTCTGACTTCGGGGCTAATTGAAAATCCTGATCTACAGCGGATGTACCTTCGGACGCGTCCTGATGTTCCTCTACGTACGCGGGGACAATATCGGTATAATAAGCTGAGGGCTCATATACAGGCTCGTAGATGCAAGGTTCGGGGTAAGACTGATCGTAATAACTGTCATAGGCATAGTCGGGGTATTCATAATAGTCATAGCAATCTACTTCGTTCATATTCATCTCTCTAGCCTTGAAGTAATTAGACGGGGGCGGATTTCCGTGTTTCGTCCAGTCATGTTCTGTCAGGGGCCTAGGCATAGGTTTAGGAACAAAATGGCTTACACCACTCATAGGCTTAGAACCGTTATTAAGGGGCGTGTAACCTATAGTTAGGCGGGGGTGCACTGAACATTTGTTGGGTTCGCGAGGGACCGCGGTTAAAAGGAACTTGGGGTCTCCAAGCTTGCATTGGCCTTGGCGGTAGTGGCTGATAAAAAGGTTTCGATTGACCGGGCTGATTTAATAGATTTGAAAAAGTAAAAGGTCGCTGCGCAGGCAAATTAAATAACTTACCTTGAATATTATTAGGGTTAAATGAAGACCCCCCCCCGCGTGGGATCTCCACCTTGTGGTGGTGGGGGGGCTCAGTACCCGTGGTATGGTCGGCCACGGGGAAGCTAAGCGGGATCCCGGACATGGGGCACTCCTCGTGGGCCTCAGGAGGAGGCTTGCGTTGGATGCGCGCAGGGGGCGGGTGCGGGGGACAGTTCTGTCTGTCCCTCACAGTCGGGAGTGATCGCGGGAGGAGA
Source organism: Nymphalis c-album (assembly GCA_963151315.1). Taxonomy (NCBI): domain Eukaryota; kingdom Metazoa; phylum Arthropoda; class Insecta; order Lepidoptera; family Nymphalidae; genus Nymphalis; species Nymphalis c-album. Next base: position 795,587 of record OY720602.1, on the reverse strand, counting down.
GGCGTGTCGGTGTTGCGTTGCCGCGCGCCCTATCTCCCGCGACCAAATGGGGGCGCACCATTTGTGCGTTGCGGTGGGGCCGCAGAGGAAGAGGAGATGCGGTGTTGTCAGGTTGCCGTCCTCCCTGTCCTCTGCGGCCGCTGGGTGTGTCGCTGTGGGGGACGGTTCTGTCCATCCCCTGCAGCCGGGAGCGGTCGCGGGAGGAGAGGCGTGTCGGTGTTGCGTTGCCGCGCGCCCTATCTCCCGCGACCGAATGGGGGCGCACCATTTGTGCGTTGCGGTGGGGCCGCAGAGGAAGAGGAGATGCGGTGTTGTCAGGTTGCCGTCCTCCCTGTCCTCTGCGGCCGCTGGGTGTGTCGCTGTGGGGGACGGTTCTGTCCATCCCCTGCAGCCGGGAGCGGTCGCGGGAGGAGAGGCGTGTCGGTGTTGCGTTGCCGCGCGCCCTATCTCCCGCGACCGAATGGGGGCGCACCATATGTTGCGTTGCGGTGGGGCCGCAGAGGAAGAGGAGATGCGGTGTTGTCAGGTCGCCGTCCTCCCTGTCCTCTGCGGCCGTCAGGGTGTTTTTGGCGGCGGAGCCCAACAACTTAATCCGTCGCCAAGGAGCTTGTAGCCTTCGGGCTATCCGTCGGGGTGTCAGGGTAGAATGCTCACGCGACCCCTTGGCACCCCCATAAAGGCGGTGAAGTATACGCTGTGGTTTTAGTGGGTATTACGGCCTTGCACTTCAGCCGTCGAGTCCCACATAACCCCCCGCTTTTCATCTTGCGGGGGGTATGCGTAAATGCATTTCCACAGCGAAAAAAAAAAAAAAAAAAAAAAAGGGTTAAAGTAAGACGTGGACTGCACAGCTGTGCGCTCCGGTAACTTGTCGTTACGCTGCTGTAGGTACAAGGTGTTAACTTCCTCATGAACAAACTCAAGAGCCTTTTCAATTGTCTCGGGTCGCATACACCTAATACGTGAGCCTAATGGTTCTTTAAGACCCCGAACATATGCTTGTAGGGTTAACTTTTTGTATAGAGCGCGTTTTGCCTCGATAGTGGTAGGTATAGACTCGTGTAAAGTCACATACGTCATTATCGTACTGAATAAACTTTGACACTTCTCATAGAACTCTTGCGGTGTTAAATGTTTCTGAGTAAGCAAAGCCAAATCGTTGTATAAAGCGGTCTCATCTCGTTAGTCCGAGAAATTATTGATTAAAGCATTTCTTATACCCAGCCAGGTTTCAGGGATGCCGTCTGAATTAATTGTGCGAGCAGCATGTCCGGTAATTTTATTTAAAATGCCGTTTAATAAAGCTAAGTTGCTAAGCTCAAAACCTGGCTCTGCTCGAACAAATTGCGTAACCAGTTGGTCGCATAAATGAACAAAACGCGTGAGCACATTCGGGTTCCCGTCGAACTCGGGTAAAAGGCGTAAGGCCTTATAGACTTGATCTACCAAATCAACGCTCATTTTTGAAAATAAATTACACTCAAAAATTAAATTACTAGATTCTACACTATCACTATTTTCTAAAATACTCTCTAAATTCCTATTCGCATCGATTTGCGAGATTCTGTTAATATTATTTGACCCAGAGGTCTGCGACTTACGTGGGTGAAAAATTTTGAAAAATTAATAGAACCACTGAGGAAATTAACACTAGAAAAATACACTAAGGAAAATTAAAATAAAGGATAATTAAAGTATAGGAAGGAGAGCAACTCTAGTAAGATCTAGGTAATCACCAAATCTGCATTTCTCTGTGTATAGATATTCGGATACTCCTCCTTAGCCGCACACCCGTAGGTTCGTAGAATAGCCCTTCTCGGTGATCGATTCACTGAATTTACTGGACTATCCTACCGACTGCGCCAATTACGTTGGGTGCAACCGGAGGATCCAAAAAAAATGCAAATTAAATTTAAAATTAATATATTGACTGTTGTAAAGAAACTATGACTAAATTTAAATAATGCCAATTGGTCGATGTTTGTACCAAGAGTGGAGCTTCCACATTTTAGGCTTCGAAGGAAATCTTCGATTGACGTCAATGATTGACGTCAATGCTGCTTGTAGTTGCTGCGCTTGTAAAACGTGGAGCCTATGTAGGTCGTAGGTGCCGTGTGCATTAGGCAAGCATGCTGATGCAGCGATCTACTGGCTATGTGTAACAAGTACTACATTTGAAAGCCAACAAACAACCATATAGTCCGCAGCATGGACAGCTGCTAAACTCAATGGAACAAAACTAAGTATCCCTTATCATAATAAGAATAAACAATTTCAAAACCCGGAAACCGAATTGGCAGAAAAGGTTAGAACGTAGGATACTTAATTTGAGGAAATTTATAGGTAAACTAACACAAATAATAAATGGGAACAATAGTCGTTCGCTTAAATCGGAAGTAGAATTAATATATAAATATATAAATAATAACGTTCCAATAGAAACGAAATTCAAGAATAACTTTCCAGTGTGGTACTCCAAACCATTAATCCATGTAGTAAAAGAAAAGTTACAAAAGCACAAACTATGGAAAGTGGGGAAAAACCCTCGAGATTACGATGAGTTTGCTATATTAAGGACGAGACAAAAACATCTCCAGAGTAGATGCTATGCTGCATACACTCAACGTATGCAAACCTTCATACTCAAGGACCCTAAACAACTTTTTTCATTTACTAAATCATTGAGAAGCAACGAAAACGAATACCCTACAAAACTTACTCTAGGAGATACTATATACACAGATGAACCTTCGATGTGTAGAGGATTCAGTGAGTATTTCGAGACTGTTTTTATAAAACCTGCTAAGAATTACGACGTAACAAATCAGCCTAGAATATCTCAGAATGGATCCATTAGCAAAATCATTATCGAAGAAAAAGAAGTTTACAATTTGCTCAAAACGCTTAGGACTGATAAAGGGCCAGGTAGTGACGGCATTCCACCATTCTTTCTATCCAAGTGTGCTAAAAACCTAGCTAAACCACTTTCAATTATTTTTAACCTTTCTGTTAATGTGTTTTGTACTTTTCCCGACGTATGGAAAGAAGCTCTTATAGTACCAATCCACAAAAGTGGTTCTAAAACAAAAATTGAAAATTACCGACCGATTTCTATCCTGAACGCAATAAGCAAGCTGTTCGAAAAAGTGGTTTACAGACAAATATGCCCCATTATTACAAGGTCCATTCCGTACGAACAACATGGTTTTATGAAGAATCGCTCAACGGTCACCAATTTGGCCATCTTCACAGACTTTGTATTGCAAAGTATGGATGAAGGATGCCAAGTAGATGTCATCTACACAGATTTTGAAAAAGCGTTCGACCGCGTAGATCACTTGATATTACTTCATAAACTTAATACTCTTGGGATAAACGGAAACTTGCTTCTATGGTTGACATCTTATATAAAAAATCGTATGCAGGCAGTAGTAACAGGCAGTGCAAGAAGTGATTTTGTATTCATATCATCAGGGGTCCCTCAAGGATCCATTTTGGGGCCCCTTCTATACAATGCATATCTTTTTGACATCGGCAATTGTTTCAAACATTCACACTATTTGATGTTCGCTGACGATAAAAAAGTCTACTTTAAAATAAGATCATTCGAGGATTGCCTTAAATTACAAGATGATTTAAATGCCCTGACAAAATACTACGCGAAAAACAGAATTACAGTAAACGTTAAGAAATGTCATCATATAACTCTGACTCGTAAAAAAACAAAAATTAATTTCGACTATAAAATCAATGACGCGACCATTGCTAAAAAATCCACCGTTACAGATCTAGGCATTAAAATTGACACTAAAGTTTCATTGATTGAACACATTGACGCAGTAACAAATAGGGCGTATAAACAACTTGGTTTTATTAAGCGAGCAACGCAATCATTTAATAATATTGAATGCATAAAAATACTCTACTTTGCATACGTTCGAAGTATCTTGGAATATGCAAGTAGTATATGGTCACCTCTATATAAAAATCATATTCAGAGACTCGAATCTATACAATATAAATTTCTCAAATACTTAGCGTACAAAGATTTTAAAAAAATTGACAGTTATGAAGAAGCCTGTATTTATTATAAACTAGATTCGCTAGAGCAAAGACGAAATCAAAAGGATATGCTGCTACTACAAGCAATTTTAACTGGTATGATGGATTGCCCCAGTTTGGTGTCAGCATTCTCTCTAAATGCCTCCTCATTTAGATCGCGTAACCCCCACCTACTAGTTGTTCCAAAATGTAACACAAATTATGCAAAAAGCTCCATAAGTGTACGTCTAGCACGAACATACAACAAATTATTTTCTCATTTAGACCTGTTTCACTTATCCAAAAAACAATTGAGGAAACAAATAACACTATCTTACCGCCAAAAATAAACACGCACACACACACACCCACACGCACACACACAAACACACACACACACACACACACACACACACACACACACACGCATGCACAAACACACATACAAATACCCATATACTTGTGAATATTCTCTTGTCACAAACGTCAACAATTTTCTTTAGACCTACTTTCTTTTTTTATCCACTTTGTTAAATATATTATATTAAACACTTTATATTGTAATCTTTGTGGCCATAGTCTTCACGAAATTTAAAAAACTGTACAAATATAATCTGTATACGCTGTTGATTACAAATAAATAAATAAATAAATAAATTAGAACGTTACAAAGTCCACACACAGCATGAGGAGCCTAATGTACAATTTACACAGTTTTTAGATACTCTCAAACAAAAATTGTCAGTTCTTAGATGCCGCCTTAAAAGGTATTTAGCATGCACAGCTCGAAAAAGTGAAAACGCTCAATTCAAAAGTAACGAAAAAAATTTTTGCTCAAATATCCGCAGCCAAACCACTAATTTAACCAATCGTACAAACAACCCAACGATACACGTTATAACTCTGCCACTAAAAGACAAACTAAGAAAATTCTGGTCCAATTTATGGGAAACTCCTATCAAACATAACGATAATGCTCAATGGATCAAGGAAGAACTTCATAAGCACGAAACTACTGAACCGATGGAATTCCAACTTATTCCAATAGAAACATTCTATACAGTATTAAAACGATTACATAATTGAAAAGCACCCGGCCCCGATCGAATCCATAACTACTGGTATAAGAAATTTACCCATATTCACCCCCTATACACTCATATTAATAACTTTATTATAAACCCAAGCTCAATGCCCCAATATATAACAAAAGGTATCACTTACATGCTCCCCAAAGATCTCAATGACACAGCAAATCCCTCTAAATACAGACCAATTACTTGTCTTCAAACAATTTACAAAATCATTACTGCATGCCTTACACACACTATTTACAAACATTTAGAACAAAACACGATTTTAGAAGAACAACAAAAATAACAAAAAAGACATAGCCAAGGATGTCTTTACATCCTTGGCTATGTTTTTTGCATCAATTGCAACAATTAACCATAGACACAGTTATCCATAAACAAGTCCAAAAAAATGAAAAGTGATCTATTTACAGTTTACATTGATTATAAAAAAAGCATTTCATTCCGTACCACATAGCTGGTTAATAAACAATTTACACATTTACAAAATTAATCCACAAATTATACATTTCTTACAGCACGCTATATCTACCTGGAGTACTAGGCTTACACTCAATTTACAAAATAAAACTATTGAAAATAAAGCGCGGTATTTTTCAAGGAGATACTCTAAGCCCTCTGTGGTTCTGCCTTGCCTTGAACCCTCTTTCTACTTTATTAAACTCTACAAATACTGGATACACACTACAATTTTATTTATTTATTTAAATTAGACAGGTGTCCATAGAGTGTTAGTAACAGTATTCTTAATAATTATGTTAGTATCATAAATAATAATAACAATTAACAATGAAAAATAATTGAGACTAATTAAATAATAAATTTTTAAATATTGAATATTGGAGGACAATTCCGGTTTCACTTCTGGTGATAGAGGTTTACAAATCCTTCACAACATGAAGTTGAACCCATCGCTTCACCATCAGCGAGTCGAAACTGTCCGCCAATGCGCGTAGGATAGTGTACTGTACTTTAAAACACTACTCATAAATTATACTACGACAGAGCCATACTAACAGATCGCACAGTTCACTACAATATACCTGATATTACAATAGTCGACAAGAAAAAAAAACAGCCTTTTTAATTGATATAGCCATACCTAACACATACAATCTACAATGCACCATAAACGAAAAACTTACAAAATACACCGAACTAAAAGAAGAAATAGCACGTATGTGGCACTTGCAGAAAGTTACAATAGTCCCTTTAATTCTCTCTACAACCGGCGTCATACCGAAACAAATTCATACATCTTTAAAATCCTTAAATCTTCCGGATTTTCTTTTTGTTAATATGCAGAAGGCTGTGATTCTGAACACGTGTCGAATTGTACGAAAATTTCTTGCAACAGAAGGTGAACGGGAATTGCTTTAAAGTGATGGAATCTATGGTCTTAATAAGTCTGCCCACTTAGCTTCGGCCCGTGAGTACGATGTAAATCCCGGCTCTAAGCTGAGCTGTTAAGAAATATTTTTTTTTTTTTTATGTAAGAGGGGGCAAACGAGCAGGAGGCTCACCTGATGGAAAGTGACTACCACCGCCCATGGACACCTGCAACATCCGAGGACTTGCAGGTGCGTTGCCGGCAGATAATAATAATAATAAAAAGTCTTTATTTGCATTAATTGTTGTGTACAAGAAATATAATAATGATCACACAATATAGCCACATAGTAGCATGCAAATATGTAGTACATGTCAAAATCACAAAAATGTTTCAAAATTATCATTCCAATTTCATCCTTAAATTATTACATTATTAAAATTTAAAAAGTCAGATACGAATAGAAATTTTTATCAATTAGTCAAGTGTTTGGTTGTGTCTTAAAATGGCGAATATTTAACATTTTTAAGGAATCTGAAATTTTATTAAATATTTTTATACACATAGCATGACAATTTTTTAAATACTGAGTTTTTCTTGGTATTCAAATTCAAAATTCAAATTCAAAATACTTTATTCAATATTGAAGTATTACACTTACTTATTGCAATCTTACTTAAATCCAAACCAAATCTTTTAGTTGATTTAACAAACACGTCAAATATACGTTATTTTTAATATTTTATTTTATTCACAAACATACATACACACACACGCGCACACGCACGCACACACACACACACGCACACACACACACAACACACCAACTCGTACCTGTACAAAAGCGCTCACGCACTCCCGGCACATACTCTCATAAAATCGCCTTTTTATTGTTGTTATTATTTATTGTTTCTTATATTAAACTTGGGAGTAAGGTTGGGGAGTAAGGGGGGAGCGGAAATAAGATCTCATCCGACCCAAATGTCATCCTCACCTGCCCGCGCCGGATGGCGGCGGCGACCAATTGGCTGCCGTGGTGCTCCCTGCTAGACAACGGACGAGGCTCTGGCGACCGAGTATCTGGCGGTATAACCAGACAACGCTTACCATAGAGTAAATACCTCTGCAACGCAATCTACTAGGGCTTCGTATGTAGTTTTGCGAACAGCCTTGTCTATATTATAGGTACTGCGTCACAAGGAATATTTGCTCCACAAATTAATGAAGGCGCGTACAGTACGTATATGTATTTTTCTACGGAGAAGGTTTATATGATATGCCCATTGATGTAACTCGCCACCAGGCGGCGCTGTAAAGTATCGACTTCCGCCCCCTTCCACCGATTGTCATGAAACTTCAAATTTGTCATTTGTTATTGTAAATAATAAGAACGCAATTCAGAGTTTTTCAAAATTCACATTTAAGAAGCATGAAATTTTATATACAAGCTTTTGTTTAGAAATAAATAAATGTTATTGAAAATTTACCCTCCAAGAGGGTGAAATAGGGGTTGAAAGTTTGCATAATGACTCCGTAATTTTTGAAGTAAGAAGCATAAAATTTTATATACAGACCTGGCCTATGTTTGGAAATAAAATAAATACGTATTGAAAGGTTTTCGAAAATCTACCCCCAAGAGGGTGACATAGGGGTTGAAAGTTTGTATGGCGGGTCCGTCATTTTTGATGTAAGTAGCATGAATATACATGCTTCTGTTTATAAATAAATAAATACGTATTTCAGGGGTTTAAAAACTACCCCTACTATACGGGGTTGAAAGTGTGTATGGCATCTATTGTGATGTAAAAGTATGAATAATAATAAGCCTCTGGTTAGAAATAAATTAAATACATATTTCTGGGTTTTTTTTAAACTACCCCGCAAGAATGTGAAATAAGGGTTGAATGTTTGTATTGAAGGTCCGTGATTTTCGATGTAAAAAGCATGAAATTTAATTTTAAAGCTTCTGAGTAAAAATAAATGCATACTTATTTTGTCTGTACTGGGTATCTCACATCATTCATTACTTGTATCGTTTGTACCGGCGTCTGTTTACCCTGTGCCGTCGTAAATTGGAGTGAAAAATTCATTTGGAATGATTTTTCAGGGTAATTCGTCATATAAGGAGCTAGTTTTGTTTTACTCATTTTCCTTGGTTTTTTATCATTTGTACCTCTGAGTTTTATACTTATATTGTTTGTACCGGCGTCTGTTTATCATGTACCAGGGTATGTTTCAGGGTAATTCGTCACTTAAGGACGTATTTTCTGTTTACTCTATTTTCTATTTTCGTTTTCCTCGAGTTTTTATCGTTTGTACCCGGCTCTATTGCTGAGCACTTCATGAGTACTGCTAGTACCACTACGTTTAATGCTTAAACAGTTGACTAATTGGTATGTACTGTTCGTACATACCTAGCAGAATTCAATAGAAATAAAAAACATAATGATATGAATAATTGAGGTTTTACCCCTATTTTCTCAACCCCCATATCTTTACCTCCTTGAGGTACAAACGATTTGAAATGCGGTACAATTCGATAGATACCCAGTACAATCGAATGCATACTTGTTTTGAAAATTTAACCCTTAACGTGAGAAATGGGTCGGGAACTTTAGTATAAAAAAATGGTCTGATCTGCTTGAAACTTACTGTTTTTACAGCAAAAATAGACCATAATTAACCAATTTTATTATTTCTTATTTTATCGCGGGCAAAGCCGCGGGTGATCCGCTAGTATAATATAAAAAACAATGTACTTGTGATTTAATTATTTCGCAATATTTTAGTTTCATTTTATTTTTATGTATTGTTTTGCAATCAGTCAATTTTAATTTATTTTGTGAAGTAATGAAGAATGCATAATATTTATATAATAAATAAATTACTTATGATCGATAGATAGACTATAATTATATGAAGTAAAGAAGTAATAATATTACTTGGTGGTAGAGCTTTGTGCCAGCTCGTCTGGGTAGGTACCACCCACTCATCAGATAATCTATCGCAAAACAACAGTACTCTGTATTGTTGTGTTCCGGTTTGAAGGGTGAGTAAGCCAGTGTAATAACAGGCACATGGGACATAACTTCTTGGTTCCCAAAGGAAGCTTCGAGAGCAGCGCTGTATGATGCTTTACCATACCCGATCGAAGGCTTTCGTTATGTCCAGACTGACTGCTAATGCCTTCCCCTTGGACTCAACCGCTGCAGCCCATCTGTGAGTCAGAAAAACTAGAAGATCACCGGCTGAGCGATCTCGACGGAAGCCGTACTGGCGGTTGATGATCAGCTGGTGCTCCTCTAGGTACCGCAGGAGCTGGCAGTTGATAATTATCTCCTTTATCTTGGAGTACAAGGAGGTCATAGCAATAGGCCTATAATAATAATTTGTTGGATCAGAGCGATTGCCCTTTTTAGGGATCGGGGGCACCAAAGCTGTCTTCCAAGATTTTGGGACTACGCCTTATGTGTAGGAGTGGCGGAAAAGACGTGTTAAGACCGATGCCAACTCAGGAACACAAGTACGCAGCACGATCGGAGGAATGCCATCTGGCCCACTCGGATCGGACACTCTTATGGATGCCCAAGGAAAAAAGTACTTTACGAACTGCACTCTGCCGGAATTTAATTTTCGGCATCGTGGTATCACACCGCAAGATTGTCAGTGGTATCTTTCCTTGGTCATCCAGAGTTGAGTTGGACGCGAAGTGCTCAAAAGATCAGCTTTCTCCTTCGCGGTATGAGCCAACGTGTTATCGCTCCTATGAAGAGATGGAAGGGAGGGCTGACAGAAATTTCCGAAATGCGCGTGTTCCCGAAGGAAGACGCACCAATCTCTCGCCAATCCTGCCTACGTGATCCGACTTCGCCTTGGCAATAACAATACAGCTCTCCCTGGCTGACAGAAATTCCCTAAGACAGCCTTAGCGAGAGACCAAATGGTTTGACTCTTGTTATTTGGCCGACACGTTTGATTAACACCCACGGGATTCGGCCGCCCGGTACCAGCGCTATGACCATCATTTTCCTTTTCGTCATTACGTAATTCTCTCTCTCTCTCTCTCTCAGACCTTACTCTTTCTCTGAAGAGTCGCCGTTCTGCTACAAATTTACCTGTAATTTTGTGTCACCATCTCCCTCCCGGTCCATTAGAAATTACTAAGAATATAATACAAATGCTGCGGAAGTAATAAAAATGCCGCGGTGTAAGCGGACAACTTACACCTATTATTAATTGTAAACTAGAATCAGTTAAATATATTTGTAATACCTATTAATATATTTTTTTTATTTAAACCTTTAAAACGCGTGGTGTTGCCTACCCTATAGGAATGTACGACAAGGTACAACACACATAGAAGCCCTAAGAATAAATGTATGCGAATTTATATATTTTATTATAACCCGTGTAAATGATAATTTTACTTGTATGAAGTCGGGACAGGCTTCTGATTATTTGTATGAAATGAATTATGGGGGTATACATATTACTTCAAAAGCTTGAGCAAAGATAAGAATTTTAAACAGTTTTTTTCACAATCCTTAACAATTTTTTATTGGCGCTGGTTAGGTGGTCATTTAAATACATATGATTATAATTTGAATTAAATCCAATATCATGCAATTTAAGCTTAAGCTTTGAAGCTAAAAAAAAAAAACGCCGAGATGGCCCAGTGGTAAGACCGCGTGAGGAAACCTGCATGTGTCAAATTTCATTGAAATTCTGTCACATGTATATTCCACCAACCCGCACAGGAGCAGCGTGGTGAAATAAGCTCCAACCCTTCTCAAAAAGAGGAGAAGAGGCCTTAGCCCAGCAGTGGGACATTAACAGGCTGTTATTATTATTAATAATAATAATAATAAACAGCTTTATTGCACACAGAAAATAAACAAAATACAAGAAAAAAGCTTAAAAACAAAAACACTACAAAAGTATGCAAAGGGCGGCCTTATCACTAAGTAGTGATCTCTTCCAGGCAACCCTACTGAAAGAGACTTACAAGAGAAAACATAGTGGGCTAGTGCATTAACAAATAAAAGTAAATATACATACACACAAAATACAATAGGCAATACAACAGATAGGTGCGAGCATACTTAGCTGCTAGTAGTGAAAGGGTTAGAGGAGGTTTAATTTATTGACAGGTAATGCGATTTAACACGGGTTTTGAATAACTGAAGTGATGGAGACTGACGGACTTGAGTTGGTAGTGCATTCCACAATCTAACCGCCTTTGCCGTGAACGAATTCATGTAGGAATGGGAGTTACAGGAAGGTACGCTTAATTTATTATCACTCTGAGAGCGAAGATTAAGGTGAAGAGTACGGTTACCAAGGAAGGAAAAACGTTCTTTCAAATAGGACGGAGAGCAAGGATGAAATAGTGTGGAATAAAGGAGCGAAAGGACATGTAAGTTGCGGCGATGCTTTACTCGGAGCCATCCGAGTTCAGATCGATACTGGGATACGTGATCGTATTTTTTGAGTCCAAAAATAAAACGGATGCATAGGTTCTGTAGTCGTTCCAGTTTATGAATCAGGTCCTCCGTTAAATCAGGATAACAGGAGTCCGCGTAGTCCAAAATTGGAAGGAGAAGAGTATTGGCAAGTGTTATTTTAGTTTTAATAGGTAAGAAATTTTTCCATCTTTTTAATGAGTGAATTGTTGAAAAAATTTTGCGGCTTATTTCAGCTACGTGAGGTCGCCACGAAAGAGATCTATCCATAATGACGCCTAGATTTTTAACAGCGTCGCTGTAAGGTAAAACCGAGTCGTTGAAAACAACATCCGGTAGGCCAGCGTAGTCAATTTTGGATAGCTGTTTAGTGGTACCTACAATACAAAGCTGCGATTATTTGCATTGACATACAAACCAAATGACTTACTCCAATTGGTAATAATGTTTAGGTTGGTATTTAATTTACCTACCGCTTCAGAAATGTTCTCAACTGGGGCAGTCAAGTAAATTTGTAAGTCGTCAGCATAAAGATGAAAAGAAAGAGTGAGGAGTTCAGTAAGACTATTGATAAAAATGGAAAACAGGAGTGGAGATAGCACACTACCCTGAGGCACTCCAGCACTGAGACGACAGTACGAAGAAAACCGTTCTCCGCTATGGATACGTTGTTGTCGCCCATGCAAATAGGATTGGAACCAGGCCAAAGCGTCCGTAGATACGTTTATAGATTTTAGAACCGCTAGGAGAATGTCATAGTCAACGGTATTGAACGCATTACTAAAATCTAATAATGCTAAGATGGTGACATGTTTCTGGTCCATTCCAAAACGGATATCATCAAGAACCTTCGTTAGTGCCGTCACAGTGCTGTGTCCAACTCGAAAGCCAGACTGGAATGAACTCAAGATGTGATTTTGCGATAGAAATAGGGAAAGTTGAGAATGGACAATACGTTCAAGAATTTTAGACAAGAAGGGAAGGATAGAAATAGGGCGATAGTGTGAAAGTGACGTAGGATTAGAGATCTTAGGGATAGGAATAATATGAGCAGTGCGCCAAGCATTGGGAAAAGTTTTAGATGAAAGAGAAAAGTTAAAAATATGACAGAGTACATGCACAATTTCGTTTAAAACCATTGTTACCATTTTACGGCTTATACCATCACTGCCAACTGCATCAGAGGAAATGGAAGACATTTGTTTTTTAACGTCACTGGCAGTAACAGAAGCAAAATAGAACGGTGGGAAATCAGGTCTTAAGCGTGCATTAAGGGAAGAGATAGTATTAGATTTATTAGGATTACCGGAGGGAAATTTGGAAAAATGATCATTTAGAGTGTTTAAATCTAAATGGTGAGGAATACTTGTCTTCGATCTGCCAATTCCCAGCGAATTTAAGAAAGTCCACACTTTAGATGCATCCTTATTTTCAACTGACGTGTGAATGTATCTCCTTTGAGCATCTCTGCACATCTTGTTGCATTGATTACGGAGTCGCTTGTATCTATTGAGATTATGCTCGGTTGGTGCGGACTTATATTTAAATTTAGCGTTATTTCGCTTTGTCATGACCACTTTAATCTCCTCGGTTAGCCAGGGTGCAGGAAGATGTTTCAGCCTAATTGGTCTAAGAGGAGCGTGTAGATCAAAAAGCTCAACCAGAAGGGAGTTAAAAATGCAAAGCTTCTCATCAATCGACTGAGCATCAAAAACTGCGCTCCAGTCGATTGAGTTTAAATCCCGCATAAAATTGTCATTGTTGAACTTTTTGAAACTACGTCGCATTACCACTGTTGGCTTAACCTTTGGAGGGCGGATTTATTTTTATTTTTAGCTCGAGCAAGGAAATCATCTTTTTTCCAGCGGCACAGGAATCTTACAATTATAGGCTTTATTAGAGATTTCTTCCCTAAATTGAAAAAATATTTAGTTAGTCGTTAGTAAACCCGTGAACAATGGGCCCGCAGATCCAACATTGAAATCTATAGTGTTCCCGAAAAAAAATACGAAAATATTTTTTCAATTTAGGGAAGAAATATGTAATAAAGCCGTGATTAAACTAGACATTAACAAGGAAATATACTTCATAGCTAGGGTTTTAGGTTTCAAAGGATAAAGAAAATAAAAAGACTAAGCCTATTATTGTAAGATTCCTGTGCCGCTGGAAAAAAGATGATTTCCTTGCTCGAGCTAAAAAGCTTAATAATAATAATAATAATAACTTTATTATTCAGGCATCGAGGCCCATAACTGTCTACAGATTACATATTTATAATTACAGAACATTCATTAATAATTAAAATTAAAATTAGAATCATAAAAATTGCAATTAAAATATATACGAATTATAGATTAATTAAACACATAATAAATACAATTTTATATATATATACGACTAGAAATTACGTAAAAATAATTGTTTATGTACGAGGCGCATAAACCAGATGATTACAATGACTTCTGGATCATCCGCCTCATCATATAGCCATTAACGTCATTTGCAATCATCATTAGGATAGTGTTGGTACTGTCTCTGATTCTATGTATAAGAGATGCAGATCTTTTTCTCATGATCGCATAGAAATCATCTGTGCGTGCTTGTGCAAACATTTCTGAAGCACTACAGAATCGAGGCAGACCCAACAGTATCCTAAACCCATTATTATATTGAACACGAAGAGCGTTGAGCGATTTTTTAGTGTAAGATGTCCACAGACTGCATGAGTAGAAAGTTTGGCAGTACGCCTTAAATAGCGTAATTTTGGCGAGTTCACTACAGCGCGCAAATCTTCTAGCCAACATATTACATCTAATCGCCAACGCTCTTCGCTCGCGTTCTATGTCTACATGATCCGTGAGGTCGTCTGTTATATAATGACCTAAGTATTTAAATTTTGTTACAGAACACAGATTTTTTCCATTCAGGTTGATTGGGGGTGTGTTTTCGGTACATTTACCAGGAACCTTAAAGATCATGTATTGGCTTTTTTTTACATTATATATTAAACCGTGTTCAAGCGCATATGTTTCACATACAGATAACAGTTTTCTAAGGGCACTAACAGATGGCGTTAGTAACACCATATCATCTGCGTAACTGATGTTGTTCACGGCGGTGCCATCTATATAACAACCAAGGTATTTGTTGCCTAGTTCAACAATTAAGTCATTTATATATATATTGAACAACTTTGGAGATGACAACCCACCCTGCCTAACACCACACTCAAGGATATATTCCTTAGAGTATGCCTGTCCCCAACGAACTAAATTAGGCTGATTAGCATACCAGTATCGAAATATACTAATTATATTACCAGGTACACCAGCTCTCTCTAACTTTCCCCATAGCTTATCATAACAGACCAAATCAAAGGCTTTGGAAAGATCGAGAAAGCAGGCATAAACTGGTGTCTGCCTATCCGTATAATATCGCACCGTATGTTTTAGGCACATTATAGCAGCCTCCGTTGACAGACCTGGTCTAAAACCGAATTGGGTATCATTTATATGAAGGTACTTATCCAGGTCGTTATTAATTAAGCTATCCAGTACCTTTGCTATGACTGTGGCCAGAGATATAGGGCGGTAATTATTTTTATCAGATGCGTCACCTGTTTTATTTTTTAGTATAGGAACGACAACTGTTTTCATCAGATCTGAGGGCAAGTGTGCGTGGATCAAACATACCGAAAATAACAAGGACAATACTCGCGGCAAATGTACACCAGCATGCTTCAAGTGCTCGACACTTAGACCGTCGTATCCCGGTGACTTACCTCTTTTCATATTTTTGATAACGGAGGCGATTTGTTTCGATGTGAATGTAATAAAATCACCAGATTTATAGTAATCGTTCTTAATGTCAAGAGAACGCTGTGAAGGACCTAATGGAGAGCTCGTTCGAAATTGCTCCATAAAAAAATTGGCTATGGATGAGGGATCTGAACAACCGTCGACACACACAGGAAAACTAGGTTTAATATTTAGTTTGTTTGTCGAATTCCAAAACTTTTTAAAATTTTTCGTAGCACGATGCATAGCAATAATATCCATTCGGATTTGATCTTGATTATTTTGACACCACTTCAGCTTGGACTTAAAGATCCTACGGCTGGTATTCATAGACTCGTATATACTGCCAGCTTTCGGCTTGTTATATAGGAGCCAGGTTTGAAAATTAAGCCTCGCTTCCCTGTGTGCGTCTCGTACATGCTTATTCCAACCAATCAATTTCCTTCCACTCTGTGACGTTTTACGAGTTACATAGCTATTCACAGCAGCACTGGACAAGAGGGCAACAATATCACTGTACATGTTGTCTATTATTTTCTTATGCGATAGGTCGTTACAGTATTTTGTATTTGAACACGGGGCAAGTTCACTTGGAAGATGCACATCTTTAAGGGCGTTATGTACAAGGGTATGATATTTTTGAATTTCATTATCACTTCGCATTCCCCAAATGACCTTGCTCTGCGTTCTCATAATTTTCTCAGATCTTAGGTTAACATAATCTAAGCAGCATTCGATTATGAGTGGCATATGGTCTGAATAATAAACATCGTATGCGATGAAAGCATTAACCACTGTCCTCCATGCTGCCTCACTTACAACACAGTGATCCAACCAACGCCTACTGCTATGTGCGTCGCTTACATATGTATAATGGTCAGAGCTCACTCCTAATATTTCTAAGTCAGCACATAACCAATTTTGGTCACTACACAATGTGTTAAGTTCATTGCCAAATAGGTTACCAGGATGGGCATTAAAGTCACCTAGAACATATACCGCCTCCGTGTCACTGCTTTCAACTATCGACACAATTTCACTACAACACTGAGTAAAGTCCGTCAAGTTTTCATAGCTATCAGTAGGCATATAGACACATATAACCAGGATGGATCGGATACCAAGCTGTCCTTGTATAGCACAAATACGTTCACTCACACATTGAACAACAGAGACAGATTGAAAAAGTCCTTTACGCCATAAAATTAAGCTTAAATTGCATGATATTGGATTTAATTCAAATTATAATCATATGTATTTAAATGACTACCTAACCAGCGCCAATAAAGAATTGTTAAGGATAGTGAAAAAAACTGCCAAAGAAAAAAAAGGTGTGTGTGCTATTCACACACGATAGAAGTGAAACTTCAGTAAATCGACAAAAGAAATAATATAAAATAGTATGTATATTTCTGTCTCATTCTTTGCTGGCTTCATCCTACACATTTTTGTATTTGTGTCTCTTACCTGTCGTTTTTTCCGTTGCATCCGGTTTGAAATCACAACGATTCTAAAGAAGTTTCACTTCAAAAAGCTATCAATATGTTTGGGTAAAAAATTGCTGCATAATGGCTCGACGCAATGACTCCAGTCCAGTCATACACATAATCAGGCCTAGCGATTTAAAAAGGATTATGTAGGAACTATAGTATTTCTTGCTTACCTTTTTGTTCGAACTTTATGTACTGCAAGACTAAATATTCGTATAATCTTAGACTTATTATATGGAAGGTTTTTGGTCTTAGATGGTTCATCATTTTATTATTTTCTCACTCTTATAATTATAATAATCTACTAGTATATCTAATTTCATCATTTTATCATTTTTTGATCTTCTCAAAAAGCACTGGAAGCATCTTCATTTAAGAAGATGTGAGAATTTGAGAAGCAGCTCAAGGTAATGGCAGTGAGTAGTGACTCAATTGGCAGTCTACACAATGAATTCAATTGTTTCAAGGAACAAGTTTGGGGATATGACATATCAGGAATGGTCGACAATGTTGAAATGAGGCACAGAAGAAAATATCTTTTATTCAATGGAGTACCCGAAGAAGGTAAGGAAGATCTTGCAAACACAATTTTTAACATATTATGCATAAATAAGCTTGGCATAAATGCTGCAACGGCTGATAAAATTATTGCCTGTCACAGCCTAGGGAAAAGCTCTGAGGGTAAATCTCGCCCTGTTCTTGTGAAATTCAGCGACTGGACTCTGAAAGCAAATGTGTGGAAGAAGAAGGCAGGCCTAAAGGGTTCTCCTTATGTTGTTTCTGAATTTTTAACTCATCAGCACTAATGACTGTTTTTGTTCACTTGTAGAACTCTCACGGCCGAATACTGAAACGTCATTCAAAATGAAGTGGGACTTAATTATTTGAAACGTCATTAATTTCAAAATTTCGCATACTAAATTTTGAAATTAATGACGTTCCAAAGTAAGTCCCAATCATATTTGAATGACGTTTCAGTATTCGGCCGTCAGAATGAGAAACTGTTGGAAGGAAATGTCATGGTTAAGTTTCCCGATTGCTCTAGACATCGTATAGAAACCAAAGAGAATAAGGTACCAGCAGGGTAACTCTTCCAAGTAGTAAAGATGTTCCATATTATCCAGAAGTAAGCAAGACCGAGAGAGCAGCCAGAGTTAAAAAATAATATAAAAATTTGATCTCTTACTTTGCTGAAATGTACTTAGATGTAATTATTTAATTTGTCTTTCTTTTATATATTTTGTATGTGTCATTGCTTTTCTTAATTATTGTTAACACACTATTCCTGTATATGTCTGATCCTTTATTTTGTTACTAGTAATATATTCAATCAATTTAGTTAATGTTCAGTTTATGTTATCTCTGTAGATTTTTTATTACTTGTATTATTATGTTGGCACTTAGTTGTTTTCTCAGATTATATTTAACACCCAATTTCTATAATTAGATTATTTTAATTATTTATAAACATATATTGTTATATATATATACTAGCTGCCCGTCCCGACTTCGTACGGGTAAAATAAGGATTTTATTCCGTGCATTTTTTAAATCAATAACGTTTAAATGTTCACTTATCGATCTATTCGCCCGTACATTATCGTGTATATTCAGTATAGGGCATTGTAATAAAGAACTACTAAAGAAAATGTTAAGGAATCGATGATATCTTCTAAAGTCTTCTTTTTCCTGCCCTTATCCCACTACGTAGGGTCGGTGCAATATGTATTTTTCTTTCACTTCTTTCTGTCACTCGTCCTTACATCTTTCTTACACAATCTACCCACACTTTCTTCGGCTTCCCTTATATCCATCAACTTTCATACTGATCATCGTTCTAGTAATATGTTTTTCATCCTTTCTCATGCCAATACCACGCTAATCTATTACTCTTTAACTTTTCAGCTATCGGTGTTACTTCCAGACTTCCTTTGATATACTCGTTTCTTATATTGTCTATTCTAGTTACAACGCACATGCCTCTTAATATTCGCAACTCTGACATGCATTCTTTTTACATCATCTTCTTTGGCTGCCCAACATTCAGAACCATACATCATGACAGGTATTTTAACGGTCTTATAAATCTTACCTTTGATCTTCAAGGGCATTCACAAATCGTCCACCTGTCGCCATTTCATCCACCCTGTCAATGTTACCATCGATTCTGGTTTCATGAACATATCTTCTAAAGTATTCTTTCAAATAAGTGTAAGACAATTTTAATCTATATTAAGTGGCCAAGGCATTAATATTTATAATAACAATTATTAACATATTTATCTAAATGAGGATTATAAAAAAACACGAAAGCTATTTGAGATACTAAAAATATCGTACCACATGTTTATATTACTTATCTTTAACAAAAAAATAGATCACATATAATTAGGTCACAGTTATTGCTTTTTTGTTCCAATTTGTAAAAACAGAATAGAAACGAACGATGATGATATTCTTATTATGACATGAATCCCTATGCAATTTAATAGTTTCGAATTTGAGCTTTCGTTTAGAAGGACTGGTACATAAAATCATGCATAAATTGAGCAAAAAGCTCAACATAGATATCGGGAGCGAACAGCAGGTACTACGCTTAGTCTAGTTTATCTACCAAAAACGTGTCTTAATATGTAATTTTTAATTGATTATATTTCTGTACTTTTTACACCCCCATGCGTCGGTCTTGCGTCTGAAGTTTTTCCGTTCGTGTCGGTTTACTGTCCCATTGGATTGAGAGTTAGGGAATAAAGAGTGCACCTGTGTTTGCGCACACACTTGTGCATTATAATATCCTGCGCAGTTGGCACACCTTTCTTAAGGTTTTTCTGAAGATGTGGTCGTAATTGTTCCGGAGGGCATTATTATTATTTTTATTGTCATACTAAACAGCGTTGTCCTCCTTTATTCGACTTCATTCTTATTATTTTGTATATTTATATGGTTTTCAATGCAAAAAATGTTAAATTAGGACACAAACAAACATACAAAATGAATAATTTTACCTCTTTTTTAATTGAAAAATAATAATTTTATTTCAAAAGCATTATAATTATCAGATCATTAACAAAACGTGAACAAAATACTTGCTATAGTACAAAACTGTGGTGCCGTCTGTTATTAACGCGCGCCAAAAAAGCGACATTTCTCTATTTTTTAAAACGTTTGAGTTGTAAAAAATAAAATAAGAATAAGAAAAAGACACGATATCATTAAAATTGATAGATAACAAAACTGAAACATTTTGACGAAATTTGTTTGGTGGCGCATTGGTGATATAAGCGTTAGTTTTATCCAGTAAAATAAACATTTCTTATAATGCCATTGTCTATGGGCATCGGTCACCACTTACCATTAGGTGGCCCATTTGCTCGTCCGCCTAACTATACTAAACAAAATTACAAACAAACAAAAAAAAAACAAATTTTACCTCTTTAAAATATGTATTAGTATAGTTAAAGAACGAAGCCGCGGGCAACAGCTAGTTTATCAATAAAGCATCATGAAATCGATTACTATGACAACTGTTAATGATGTTTCACATAATATATCTTATCATATATTATGTGAAAAATCTGTTTTGGATGAGAGTTGAACAAAATCAGCTTTCTTATCTGACCTCTACTCGCCGAAAAGAATATTCCTACCAAAATTCGAGTCTCTACGCTTTATGGTTCCACAGATATGGTGATGAGATATGGTGATGAGTCAATATATTGGTGGAAATCTCATATACAATTATATATATATATATATATAGACTATCTATTTCTAATCAGAGGCTTGTATAATAAATTTCATGCTTCTAACATCAAAAATGACGGAGCCGCTATACAAACTTTCAACCCCGATTTTACCCTCTTGGGTAGATTTTCGCAAACGCTGAAATACATATTTATCTATTTCTCTCCAGAAGCTTGTATATAAAATTTCATGCTTCTTACATTAAAAATGACGGACCCGCTATACAAACTTTCTACCCCTATTTAACCCTCTGTGGGGTAGATTTTCGAATACCCATAAATACCTATTTATCTATTTCTCACCAGAAGCTTGTATATAAAATTTCATGCTTCTTGCATCAAAAATGACGGACCCGCTATACAAACTTTCAACCCCTATTTCACCCTGTTGGAGGGTAAATTTACAAAAATAATGTATTACATATTTATTTATTTCTAACCAAAAGCTTGTATATAAAATTTCATACTTCTTACATTAAAAATGACGACCTCCCCATATAAACTTTCAACCCCTATTTCACCCTCTTAGGTAGTGAATTTGGGAAAACTCTGATTTGTGTACTTATTTATTTCTAACCTGTAAATTGTGTATAAAATATCATTGCTCTAACTTTGAAAATGACGGATTTACATACTACGGTTCATCCCTTGTTTCGCCTCTTTAGGGGTGGAATTTCCAAAAATCCGTTCTTAGCTGACCTCTACTCGGCGAAAGGAATATTTCTACCAAATTTCAAGTCTTTACGCCTTTTGGTTCCAGAGATATCGTGATGAGTGAGTATATACGTGGAAATCTCCTTTATATATATAGATTCTTTTATTGTCTTATTAAGTGGATGATGTATGATGATGGTGATGAGGTGCTTTTGTCTGCATGCAGTAGTTGCTCCTCTTCCATTGAGGATGAGGACTCTTTTGATGTCCCTGATACACTTGTTCTCAAACTTTTAATGTTTGCCATTTAAATACCCAAAGTTTACCTTCGCATTATTCTGATTTCTTAGATACCTTTTCAAATTCCCCTGTAGATGTCATTCTTGTATCTGAAAGTTGGCTTAAACCTTCACTTAGTTCTAACCTATACAACCTTTCTGGTTTTGTTCTGATACGGAATGACCGAACAGGTAAAGGAGGTGGAGGCGTTGCTATCTATCTCCGTAGTGAGAAACCTTATATTAACCTTCGGCTTACTCTTTTACTGCTGAATTTATTTTTCTTGAAGTCCAACTAAAGGGTGTTAAAGCTGTACTTGGAGTAGTATATTGCCCTCCAACCAGCGATTACTTTAATTGATTAGAACCCGTCCTTGAATCTCTTTCTTCAACTTGGTGGTAGAGCTTTGTGCAAGCTCGTCTGGGTAGGTACCACCCACTCATCAGATATTCTACCGCAAAACAGCAGTACTTGTTATTGCTGTGTTCCGGTTTGAAGGGTGAGTGAGCCAGTGTAATTACAGGCACAAGGGACATAACACCTTAGTTCCCAAGGTTGGTGGCGCATTGGCGATGTAAGAGATGGTTAACAGCTCTTACAACGCCAATGTCTATGGGCGTTGGTGACCACTTACCATCAGGTGGCCCATAATATGCTCGTCCGCCTTCCTATGCAAAAAAAAAAAAAAAAATTATTCGCACATTATTATCATGGGAGATTTGAACACTGACCTTTTAAAATTTAATGCTCGCTCTCTTCGTCTCTCTAACTTTTTAAAATCAGTCGATCTCTACTAACGTCATTAACGAACTTTTTCTAACTGCGAATTCTGCTGAGCTAAGTTTATTCGCTAGCTTAGAAATATAATAAATAACAACTACAAACATATATATTTAATCTGCTATAATACTAATTTGTAAATAAAAGTGTTTTATAAAAGGTTGTCACCTCCTGACTCTTTCAAATTTACAAAATAACCAGAAACTACGCAGTAAGTAGGTAACAGATATATTCCACTTGAAAAATAATTATCATTTCATTCAGGGAAATAATTTAAAAAAAATCGAGTCTTGTTTCCCCCGCCACACAGAAAAATAATGAATGACACGCCTGTCGTGTCACCCGCAGCGAATCGGTTAACATTTGTTTTTTTTTTCATATTTAGGGAGCTAAGTTTAAATATTATAGCCGTGTGCCCGATAGGCATCCTAGAGATTCGCTGACGATTTTTCCGAACCGACATGACAAAAAAACCTTCAAGAAAGAGCTCTTTCCTCTTAAACCGGCAACGCACCTGTAAGCCCCCGGATGTTGCAGATGTCCATGGGCGACGGTAGTCACTTTCCATTAGGTGAGCCTCCTGCGCGTTTACCTACTCTTACATTAAAGATAAAAAAGATCGCATCGAGAGACGATGAGACGAACGGTTAGTATTTATATTAAATAAAATAAAATTATATTCTTGCTTGGCGTTATCGAGTTAAAAAAAGGATTTTGTTTTTACTTTGTGGTAGAGCTTTTTGCAAGCTCGTCTGGGTAGGTACCACCCACTCATCACATATTCTATCGCAAACAGCCGAGCTTTGTATTGTTGTGTTCTGGTTTGAAGGGTGAGTGGGCCAGTGTAATTACAGGCAAAAGGGACATAACATCCTAGTTCCCAATTTTGGTGGCGCATTGACTATGTAAGCAATGGTTAACATTTCTTGCAACGCCATTGTCTATGGGCGTTGGTGACCACTAAGCATCAGGTGGCCCGTATGCTCGTCCGCCTTCCTATACATTAAAAAAAATACAGACAGTAAATGCTATATAATTATATGAAATCTAGTTAATTAAAATTGAACCAACGGAACAGGACCCGAAAAGGGAAATTAAAATAAAATCTTAACAACTAATAATATACCGATCGAAGTAACTAATTTTGTGTTTGTGCCAAACGATCAACAATCTTAGAAGTATAAAATAAAGACAAAGGGCAGACATCTGCGGAATGGACCAGCGTAAAAACAATTGACGATATTGCTTTGTCTGATCTAGATTTTGAATAAAATTCTTTGATACAAAAATCTGTTTTATGCTTTTCTGTACATGTCCTTTTTCCTATACAAGTAAGAAAGTCGCTACTCCCTGACAGACACCCCTCAACTTTAATAAATTATAATTATACTTTCGTCATAGTATAAAAGTTAAATTTTATATATATGTTACTTGATATTTAATATTATTTTTAGTAATGTCTATAACACACCAATATGCCCCTTTCGGGTCGGCCAGGGTTTATTATTACACGTTGTAGAAAAAATGATAAATTATGAAATAATTCCGCTTTGAATGGGCAATGAACGGCGTCTACGTATAAGAAGGAGTATTTGTGACAATTTTCATGTCAACGTTTATAAATCTACGAAACGCAAAGATCGACGCGTCGCTTCGCCCTTTCGTGTATGAATGAAACATAGACCTACAAATGTCACGACAGTACGACAAAAACTTGTAAAATCATTTTTTTTTGTCATGTATTGAGTTATGTCCGAAGTCGTAGAACAAAAGTTGTTGCTTGTATGTTAGCTATCTAGTCCTGCGAGGTTGCTAGGTCGTTACAAATAACCCTGTATATATATATATAAGCAGAGGAGAACTATGTATGGGGGAAAAAAAGAGGAAGATAAAAGTTAGTATTTTATTTATAAATGTATTTCAGTTATCTATTTCTCCTAAATATATCTGTTTATCACTGGAAGCCGACAACATGATCGGTTCAGACCGGTGGAAGTGGACGTCATTGACTGAACCATTATGTCCGGGCAGTTTGTACAGCACCCGTCGGGACGTGGTGTCCCAGATGTAGAGGAATCGGTCCGATGAACCTGCTGCAACCTAAAAATTATAATATAATTATTGTATATATATATATATTTTTTTTTTTTATTTACATTAAAACCTTAACTAAATACAAATAACATTTCAAAATAATTATTATACAAGTCATGACCGCGTGGATTATAATTATTGTATTAGTATAATATTCACAGTACACCAACCATGGAATCTAAGATGAGATATCCTCGTACCTGTACACAAACTTACTAATCATTGCTTGAAAGCACAGCAAAAGAAAGTATAGTAATATTTGGGGGCAGAATAATTGATAAGTAATTATGCATCCTTTGAGTGGCCTGCAAAAAGCTCTACAAATTGCTCTACTTATTTTTATGACATAAACAATAATTAAAATTTAAAACTGACCTACTTCTAAACTTTACAATATGCGATGTTAAAACGTACTTCACACAAGTAAGCTTTACAGTAAAGCGTTATTATTAGCGATAGCATAACTAAGTGAGATGAAAAGGGTAAGGAGCCTGCATAGTTGCTCTCATAAAGTATATCCGATCTACAATATGGTTAGAATTCAAAACTATTGTTCCCGATCAGTCCTGTGCTGGAAACCAAGCTTATGTCCCGGCATCTTCAGCCAAAGAGTATTTTTTTAATGTACAATAAGACTTATTGATAGTTGTGACTGAATGAAGTTTTAAAATTTATTAAATGGTAAATTAATTATATTTTCTCGTATTTTACTATGTGTGCACATACCATTACCCAACAACATTCTCTGTACTTTATGCAATTGGAAAACCGCATACGTAAAATAAATATATCAAGTTTACCTTTGACCCATCAGGAGACCAAGCACATCGAAGAAGATTCTTCTCAAAGTTATGTTGGTGTCCAGACATTAACTTGACACATCGTTCGGACGGGGCAAATGGTCTCACATCCCATATCCTCAGTGTATTATCCATTGAATTTGATAGCAAATAGGAGCCATCATATGATAGAGCCATTCCTGATATTATAATAATAAAACATTAATTAAACAGAAATACCAATTTCAAAATGTATACAAATGTATATATTATCCAAATTTTTCAAATTATAATGAATCTTATAGTCCTTCACAACGATTTCGGCCACGGTGGCCCATCTCTGGAGATATTATAATGCACACTGTGTGTGCGCAAACACAGGTGCACTCTCTCTTCCCTAGCTCTCACAATCCGATGGGAAATCGACACGACCGGAAAGAGTTCACGACCAACGACTTAACGTGCTTTCCGAGGCACGCGAGTGTACACTTCCAACTTCCAGACTCCGGCCTGCTACTGAGAATTTTCTGACAGAAAAACCCAAAAACTAATCTTTGGCCCCGCCTGGGAATTGAACCCAGGGACCGCCGGTTCTGCGACCTTATACTAACCACTAGACCAACGAGGCAGTCAGTACATATTATATGGCAGACAACAAAGGTGAAACATTCTGGTATCGACACCGGCTTCAGTTCGAGCACTTACCAGTAACTGTATCTGTGTGTCCTTTTATTTTATAAGCTACTTGATTATTTCTTATATCCCATACTTTAATCACATTATCAATGCCGCTTGATATAATTTTTTCAGCTGTATCATTAAATAGCACAGATGTGACAGGGTAAGAACTGTCTAGTGATGCTATTGGGTTCCTTTTCCTAGCGTCCCATAATTTTATTGTGCTGTCATCTGAACCAGATACTAGCAGCTCTGGTCCTCGTCTTGCCGCTGAAATTGTAAAAAAAAATTAACTTCTTCAGTATATTATTGGTTTTATACAGTTCAAGTATAAAGATATGAAACAAACACAAAATATAATATAAAAAATAATGTACTTGTGATTTAATTATTTCACAATATTTTAGTTTAAATTTATTTTTATGCAATCAATCAATTATAATTTATTTTGAGAAGTGATGAAAAGTGCATAAGATTTATACAGGGTTATTTTTAATGACCCAGCAACCTCGCAGGTCTAGATAGCTAACACCATAAGCAACAATTTTTGTTCTATGACTTTTGATAATTTGTTAGATTTTATTTTCATACAAAAATAAGTATTAATATAATTTCGCGCTTGATCGTTTATAAATCTACGCGCATCGCAAAGATCGACGCATCGCGGCGTCCGGTCGTGTATGAATGAAATATAGACCTACAAATGTCACGACAGTATGACAAAAACTTGTAATATCATTTTTTTTTTTAATGTATTGAGTTATGCCCGAAGTCGTAGAACAAAAGTTGTTGCTTATGATGTTAGCTATCTAGTCCTGCGAGGTTGCTGGGTCATTAAAAATAACCCTGTATAATAAATAAATTACTAATGATCGATAGCTTTAATTATATGAAGTAAAGAAGTAATAATATGTATTAATGAAATCTCATATTACATCTTTGAAAAGGTTGCAATATTTGACCTATTTTCACTACACTATACATACCCGAGACTGAGTTCACGAAACTTGCGTGTCCTTTTAACTTTTTGATTCTTGTTCCAGTCGGTACGTCCCATACGGCAACTGTATTGTCTGTTGCACAAGTGTACATATGAGCACCGTCAGGGGAGAAGCAAAGCTCCATTATGGCACCCGTGTGGCCCTTCATTACCATGACATTATCACATTGACCATAGACATTCCAAAGAACTGAAATATTTATATATTTTTATTATATTTATATAGAGCATCGTTAACATCAGTGTTTAACAACATAAGTTATGCGGAAGATACGGTGTTGCTGAGCCCAACGGTTTGAGCGCTTAGAGAGCTACTACCCTCGTGTGAGAGTTATGCTCGAAGGCATGGACTCATTTATAATATTAAAAAGAGTGAGTTTTTTTTTTTTACATTGACATTGGCGTTGTAAGAGATGTTAACCATCTCTTACATCGCCAATGCGCCACCAACCTTGGGAACTAAGATGTTATGTCCCTTGTGCCTGTAATTACACTGGCTCACTCACCCTTCAAACCGGAACACAGCAATAACAAGTACTGCTGTTTTGCGGTAGAATATCTGATGAGTGGGTGGTACCTACCCGGACGAGCTTGCACAAAGCTCTACCACCAAGGAGTTCATGGTATTCAAGGCCGACGGTGGTAAATGCCCGGAATACATGCCCTCGATAAATGTGAACTAACAGGTGGATATGAGAGGGAACGTAGGACGCTGGCAGTTCGTTGTAATGTATTGGCATTGGTACGACGCTTTTTAAAGCTTACTGTCAAGTGTTCTACACATGCAGACTTTGGGTTTATAACACTCGGCAAGCTTTAGTGCCCTGCGCATCCAATATAATAATGTACTTAGGATGTTGATGGGGCTGCCGCGACTCTGTCGTGCGTCAGGTATGTTCGCAACAGCTAATGTTTCCAACTTCTATGGCAATGATCGTGGGTACGAACCCGGGCAAGAACCTCTGATTTCATGTGCTTAATTTGTGATTATAATTAATCTCGTGCTTGACGGTGAAGGCAAACATCGTGAGGAAACCTGCATGTGTATTTTGTTTTAAATTAATACAGCCAGTAAAAACTATTATATATTCAATCTAGTTAATTGAACCAAAAAAACAGGATCCGAAAAGGGAAATTTAAAAACAATTTTAATAACTAATATCTTACACCAATCCAAGTAACTAATTTTGAGTATGTGCCAAATGATCAGCCATTTAGAAGTTTAATATAAAGAAAAAGGGCACACATCTGGGGCATTGAGCAGCTTACAAAAACAATTGAGGCCATTGCTTTGTCTGATCTAGATCTAGATTTTGTATTAAATTCTTTGATACTAAAATCTGTTTTATGCTTAATTTAAGTATTATCTATAAGACGATTAAAATAGAGCAAGAGCCCACGACTCAGTCAGTCAGACTAGCTGAAAGATTTTCTGTGCATGTCCCCTATACTATACAGGTAAGAACGACCAGCAACTTGGTTATAGCGGTTGTGGTAACTTGGGCTTGTGGTAGTAAAGATGTATAAAATAGTACCTAAAATTTGTTCAATATTATATTTATATAATACTTTCGTTAAAGTATAAAAGCTAATATTAATATTTATACTTGGGTCCTATAAAAATGTGATGTGATCTTTGATCAATACTTTACTCCATTGATCAAAGATTACAATCAATGGTTAGAATCCGTGCAATTGGAGTTAAATATTAATATTATTAATTAGACTGGCTAATGAGCCAACAGAAGTAGCGTGGCAGCATAGTATATAGGAACTAACACTAAAAGAAGTGTAAGCAACTCTTACTTTGGTATAAAAAAATAATATAGTAACAATATCTTAATTTCAATATTAACATGTTTAATTTATGAAGATTTGATGATCGCCAATATATTATGTTTAAATATAAATTACTTACATATTTGTCTATCAAAGCCTGCAGACGCTAAATGCTTGCCTTCTGGATGAAACTTAGCCGTGAATATCTCTCCCTGATGTCCTTCTAATAACATTATAGGCGCGTAGAGATTTGAAGTTCTAGGCACCTAAAAAACAACACCACAGAGGCTAATAATAAAACTTATAAGTTTGAACAACTATGAGAATTATTAATTCTACTATCTTACCGTGGAAGTAACAACCGCTTTTTCTCTTGTTCCAACTACCGATATTTCATGACGGGTTTTTTTAGCCGGGACCACGGAATACTCTTCTCCTTTCCTTTTTATTTCCATTTCTGGCATTTTAATTAGTTTTATATGGAGTTAAAATAATTGAGAAACTCACGCGTTAGTAGGTAAGCGATTTGTTTTGACTTTTATGCTTTAATTTTTTAACGATTTTGACATATTGACAAGAACAGATAATTTATCTTAAGTGGGCTAGAGACTACAGGTGTGTAACTAACAATCAATGGTGACCTAATTTAATTTATTATTTAAAATAGGAACAATACAAGATTACTGGTTATTGCAAGTAGGCAAATTTATGTGTTACATTTAATGAAATTTTAATATTTTTTTTATTTCATGATTATAGTATTAATACGTTTTGAGCGAAATGTCTGTAAATTTATGTCAGAAATCTCAAATAATAAAATGTCAAACCATGTCAAACTTAAAATAAAAGTTACGTGAATAATATGAAACTATTTATTCATTCATTATGAATGAAAAATTAATGGTTAAATACTTTTAAAGCTAAATTCTTTAAAATGCAAAAATTACAATTATCTTTGGCAATAATAAAGCCACACGCTGTAAAGAATCCGGTCGCTCTTTCATATATTAGAAACGTTATTAAAAATAGTTTTATCGTCGTAAAAACGAAAAGAATTTGTTTGGAAAAAGAAACCGCAGAAAATTTCTATGAGGAACATGTTGAAAAGTTCTTTTTTAACCGCTTGGTAACCTTCATGACCAGGTATTGCAATACATAACCTACCTAACGATTAATTTTTATTGGATGTTATTGTTTACATTATACGATTGAAACTGTAAATTTCCAATTTTAAAAGAAAAATGTAACTGCATTTTTTTCATTACACTTTCTTAAATTAAAAACTAGTATCCTAATTGGTTAACTAATTAGGATATGTGAGGCTCATTTTACAGTAGGTAGTTGATTTTTTAAAATCACTTCAGCAAAAAAAAAAATAAGTTTAAGGGTATATTATAGATAGTATTTACTAATTATGAATGGTGAAAATAAACATGTGTTGGGCAAACAATAAGCTTTACCATAATAGAATGAAAAATGTGTTATTATATTAAATAAAAGGTATAAAAATAAAAACTCAATTTATATTTTGAGTATGGTATTCTACGACTATTTGACTATGGTAACTTGTGGTACTTCATAATTACAGTTCTGTATCAAGTTTTATAATTACAGTTGATCAAAAGTACTATTATAATAAATAAATAAAATGTCTAGAATCCCATCATACAGTAGCAACCTCAAAATTATCCCAAACCATTCAAAGGTTAACTTTTTCAGTGGTAGCATTGATTTACATATTATAAGTCACACAAATGCAGTCAAACTTTGGAGAAAAATGCTCGGCCCTACCAAAGTATATAAGGCACAATTTGAAGAACCAAACTGTTTGAGAGGCATGTTTGGTATATCAGATACAAGAAATGTAGCACATGGTTCTGGTAAATATATATATATTGCCTATCCATTTATGGTATCTGAGAATACATATGTTTTGCTCATAACTATTATAAATATATACCAGAAAAAAAACATTAAATTATATTCTTTCTGTAGCTGTATTAAGTAATTGCAACTTAGACTGCAGTCATTGGTTAAGGTCAAAATGAAATCTGTAATTTTTTATTAAAGTTCCAATTTTTTATTTTCCAGATTCTGTTACATCAGCAGAGAGGGAAATAAAATTTTTCTTTCCCGAATTTTCTTTCTATGACTGGCACACATATGATGAAATAACATATAGAAAAGGACCCATAATATTTAATAGTCACCTATTTCAACATGTTCGAAAATTATAGGTGGAAGCCAAAGTATTAAGTTAATTTTTAAATTAAAATATTAGATATATTGTTACTGTAGTATTACGATATGTTTGGGTTTTATTGAAATGTAATAGATTAATATATTTAAAATATTTATTAAGATTTTATAGCTTCAAAAGCTGAATAGCTCAAACGTAGTACAATATTTTTTTTATTAAAAAAATATATATTACATTCCAAGTGTATTTTAATTATTATTTAACATCGAGTCAATTAAATATTTACAATTGTAAATGTAAATTCTATACATGACAAGATGAAACAAAATTGTATGTAAACAATAATTACTTGTTTAGAGTCAATGAATGCAAATATATCAGTGACTCTTCATGATAAAGAATACAATAAGAATCGTAAACAATTTGTGCATGTGGTTTGAGGCAAAGGCAAGTATTTGATCTGGATTTGAGTTCAAGTGTTTTAATTAAATATGTTCAATACTTTATTCATCATCAAATTTACAATCACAATTCCGAATAATTGATAATACTGTTTAATAGCTGTTAATTTGTTTGAAAAAATGAAATGAATGTATATAATATAGGCATATATTTAAATTTCCAAAAGATAGAATCACTGTAAACCATACAAATATATAATTACAAGAATCATACAATTAATCTAAATTAAAGTTAAGTTATCACAACAATTTCACATTTTATTTTTGGTAACTTTCAAATTTATATGGACGGAATAAAAATGGTACATTTATTATTATATATAGAGAAAAAATCGTTAATTTCTTTCCAGTTACAAAGCTAAGCATTAAAGATACAAAATATATTTAATGTCTTACAAGTAATTTAAAATTATTTAAATTTAAATATGTCAAATATTTGGTTTAGCAATTTACTCTCCTATCTTAACAAACACTTTTGGTCGGGAGAAAACTTTGATGCCCTCTTCCAGTTTCGCTAGTTGCTTCTCTAGTTCCATTTTTCTATTTCGCATTCTTAATGTGTCAGTTTTTACTGGCATTTTGTTTAATTCACTTACTAACTCTGCAAAACCTTTAAAAAAAATGCAAACCATTAAATTTCTGATGGTCACATCAGTTTGGAGATATAACAGGTTTTATAATTTATTATAAATTTAGCTGTCGTTTTTCTTAATGTATTTCAACTGAAATAGAAAAATCTGTATTTTTTCTATTTTTATATTTCTAGCAATGGCATGTTAAGTGCTACAACAAAATAAAACAGGCCAATAAAGTAATAACATACTATTTCGAAGCATGCGTAATGTTTCTTTCCTTTCATTGTCGGGGAGGGTCACATGGCCAGGAGGACACATCGCATTATCATCATCAGCTTTTGTATCCTCAACTTCTTTAGCACTATCCTTTCTATCACGGAGATACTTTGGTAACACACCCTTTTGGTAACCTAAAAATAATCACAAAATTGGATAAGAAACTGGTATAATAAATACTAAGTATGTAAGTAAAAAACGGATCTTTATCGAAAAATTTACAATGCCAAGAGTCAGGGCCAAGCCTCTGACATCTTAAAAATGTATATTGTTTGTTTTAAATTATTTAGCAATTAATGAATCATACAAAAACAAGTAGGTCATGTTCATGTTATTATTATGTGGACTTTGGGCATGGATTATATATTAATATTAAATATATATATATCTCAGAAAACTTCTTATATTTCATTTCTTTATTTTCCCATTATACACATCCTGCAAATTAACACATTAAGCTTAGATTATGTTATTTTAATGCAATGATCAATCAGATAGTTGCAAATTTTTTATATAATTTTATGGTATAAAATATACATCTATCTTTTACCATTATATACAGGTCTATCAAAAATGAATAAGATTTACCTGGAGGTAAATATGGATCTTTATCCTTTCTATCTAAAATGGCATTCAGACGACTCCTGTGTTTCTCCTCCATCATATCATCACCTACCCGACGGGGTGAAAGTGTAACTCGAGGTGGACTTCTTTGACTCCTTGAATCTCCACTGGCTTTCATCTTAGCTTCATTGTCATCACTTTCCTTCATTGGATATAACATGGTTAGCTTAGTGCTCTCAGTTAACCTCTGTGCTAAATTTGACTCTATAGTTTGGCACCCAATATCTCGTAATCGACTCGACGATCCCGAAGATTGGGCTTCATCGCCTGATGATTCTTCGGGTTGCTTTGTCAGCCTCATCTCTTTCCTTCGTAGAAACTCGGCCATATCACCCTTCTTTATTCGAACATCACTGAATTTCTTCCTATTTGATAAGCTCGTTTTACCGACATTTAATGTACCCTTACCGCTTTTGCTTGATGGTGAAGATTTGACTTGTCCGAGAGCATTTGCAGTTATTGGAGTGGTGAGACGTGATGGTTGCGCAGATTTTAAAGTTAATTTAGGCTCTTTAGGTGATTTATTCTGAATTAACTTTAGTTGTTTCATATTTTCTTTTATGAAATTCTTTTTTTGTTCCTTTTCTGAGAATAACAATTACGACATTAAAAAGCGCAGTTTATTAAGCTACAGTTAACCAAATTTAATAACGTTTATATTTATATTTATATTTAAATGTAACGAGAATATGTCAACTTACTCGGTTCCGGAAATACTCCTTTTAAAGTATACATGTTATCAAGCAATAACAAATACCAAGAAAATAAAATATACACTCATCATTTAGTGTTACATCAAACAATACACTTTTAAATGAAATTATATTTGTCCATAATGAATTATAAATATTTCAAGAAAAATAAGTTCGGGGTATCTTTTAGTTTTCGTTCCGTTTTTGTCACTTAAGTTTTTAAACAACTGTCACCATTTAAATGGCTGTCTCATAGACAAAATTGGTTCTGGCCATTGCTAGAAAATATTAATAGTACATTATATTTTGTTATTCCATGCTAATTTTAGCATTACTGAATAAATATTTACTTAGTGTTGACAAAGTTATTACCTAGGAGATTAATCCTTGAATAGATAAAACATGGAGGCTAGATAAAAGTCGTCATTGATAAAACGAATAACGAAAATAATATTGTTATACAATTCTATGCTTATACATTACAATTATTGAAGTTTGTCGTTGAATGTCAAATTACTATCACATTTTTGTTTTACTTTAAAATTGATTTTTTTTTAACAAGTACATGTAATTTATAAAAAGGATTTTTTTCGTGTTAATTATCATAATATGACTACTAGCTCCATTAAGGCTTCGTCAAATATAGGTAAATTTAAATTATCAAGAAGAGGAAAGAAACTGCAGCTATCTGATGATCAAAGAACTTTGGTTGCATTACCAAAAGATGTCGCTGAAAGAACATGGTAAACATAAAAAAGTAGTAGTCATTCGATAATAAATGTTTTGTATCTTTGTATGTTATGAATATGACATTAATAAAATAATTAATATTTATTAGCAAATTATTCGTATTTTGAGCTGTTGATTTTCAACGTAGATATGGTTTGCGCGACACTAGTTTAAGACTTAAAGGCGTAACAAACAAACAAAAATCAAAACTCACTTTTGCATTCATAACATGAGTAAGGATTGTATTAACTTAAAGATAATTTTGTGTTTCCTTGTTTTATGCGATCGGTCGTCTCCTGACTTTATAGG
Source organism: Nymphalis c-album (assembly GCA_963151315.1). Classification (NCBI taxonomy): domain Eukaryota; kingdom Metazoa; phylum Arthropoda; class Insecta; order Lepidoptera; family Nymphalidae; genus Nymphalis; species Nymphalis c-album. Next base: position 760,721 of record OY720602.1, on the reverse strand, counting down.
GCGGAAATTCTTCAAAAGGAAGAAGATGACCTGTTGATCTTCGAAATACGTGAGGAAATAATCGAAGATGCATTAAGAATCTGTTATCAGAAGTACATGGCGAAACAGAATGTGTTGTTTACTGCATATTGTGCATCGGAGGCATGGTTCAAACTAATAAACTGGTAAAACACCCATATTTCTATTACATATATAGAAAAAAAATGGGATGGGATAGGCACGCTATCTCACTTTATAAAACAAAAATAAAGCAACAGCATATAAACGTCATGCTGAGCAAACCTATTATCTTCAATAGAAGCTTGAAGCTTATCCACTTTGCTACGAAGCGGATTACTTCGAGAAATTATAGCCAATGCTTGCAAATCTCCTCACGATGTTTTCCTTCACAGTCGAGTCGATGGTCAGTATTAATGTTATCACTGCAATAACATTTTATTTTATATACTCACTCTCTCGCTTATTATTCTAATACACAACTATTTACTAAATACAATTTAAGGTATTTCTTCCCTCACGATCCCGGCGAAGATCCGAGCGCTTATCCACGTTGTTATATCCCTAAACGTAAAGAGTCCTGGCAACCAGACGACCTCCCGGATCCATCACCAAAGGATACCTGGTGTAAACAAGAGTTAGATGTCCAGGAAGAGATACAAGATGAATTATTACGGAAATGGCCAAGCTCATCTTCCATTGACATGCCGATTATTGAAGACATACCAAAGGAATACTGGTTACTTACATTTGAACAATGTTTAGGGTTACGTCAGTTATCAATTGGATGACGATCCATCCGATATATGACGTATATATTATACAGAATAGGTGATGTTCACAAATTATAGTCTTAAGGGGAGCGCGACGGGATCGCTTGCGCATGCTACCGTGACGCTTCGAAAAGTGTAAACTTGCCTTAGGGCATGATAATACTAAACAAAGGCAAGTTATCATTGAAAATATTTATTATATATATTGCCTTTGTTTAGTTTTATATATTTACTAAGTGATTCTTTTTTAATATATTAATCGTGATGCGTCGTTATCTAATCATACAGCCTATGAACATATTATTTATCTATCTGTGCACGTTTTATGTATCGTGATAACATAACATTTGGACTTGGTAAATATTTAATTTGTAAATTAAAATTTATTTTATTACAGAAAAAAATGAATAACATATAATATTATAATCTAAAACTAAAATAAATAAAAAAGAATAATAAATAAAATTAAACACACATTAAAATTTTAAAGAAAAAACACGCCGTCTTAAAAATTGTGACATAAGGCATTGTACCCAAGACGCCTATTGCCTCTCTGCACCGCTAGACTCAGCCTTTGGGCTAACAGAAACATTATAACCTAGCAATAATAATACGGGAATCCTTTAAAAACAAACAAAAACTTACACATTACAAATTAACTTTTATTCGCCTCGTCAAGTTGCGCGTGCGACACAAGCACATCTCACCTATAGCTATGTATGTACATGTAGTTATAAGCCCTTGGCTGACATCGACTCCAAAAATAACAATAATTGTAACTACATTATCAACCACACAACACGATCATACTTACATATTGATGAGCAGAGAAAAAGAAAGTAAGTTAATTATCAAATTATAGAAGAATACGCAATATTTTTTTTTACGTTTTAGTGCATATTAATTTGTTTTTCATTTGAAGTAGGTTTTTGTTTTGTTAAAATTATAAAGTCCTGCCTTCCCTGGTTTAAACTTGCGTTCTTCGGTTAATATTAACGCTTTCTATCAATTATTACAGATAATAAATATAATTTTTTTAAACAGCATTAATTAATATTTTCAGGTTTCCCGGTAAAGTTAACCTTCCAAATGATCAAACTGATTTGACAGATGATTCAAAGACGATAACTTATGTTAGTTTTATTTTAATCTGTTTCTGTCGGCTTTACCTATAAATGCTACTTGGATTATTTGTTAAAGAATGCTGTGATGAAAAGAAATAGACAAATGAGTGTTTAACTAAAAACCCATGCATAGCATAAAGCCTATCAAATTAATTAAAGTACAAAGTCAAATATGAACTAATTTGAGATAAGATGTCCTATTGTAATGTTGAGGTTTTGTACCAACATACGTTCATTGTTATCAAGTATTTTACAATATATTATGTAAAGTAACAGCCTGTAAATGTCCCACTGCTGGGGTAAGCTTTTCTTTGTGAAGAGAAGATTTCGAGCTTATTCCACCAGGCTGCTCCAATGCGCCTTGGTGAAATATACCTGTGAAAGAATTTCAATGAAATTTGACACATTCAGGTTTCCTCTCGATGTTTTCTCCGTCAAGAACAAGATGAATTATAATCACATTTGGTTTGAACCCACTATGATCGGTTAAGATTCACGCTTTCTTACCACTGGGCTATCTCGGCTTTTATTATATAATATATATTTGATAAATAACTTACAGAATAAGCTCTGAAACCTTCTCCTCACAAAAAGGAGAAGAGGCCTTAGCAGTTAGCCCAGCAGTGGAACATTGACAGTCTGTTACTTATGTCAACCAACTAATTAACATTGATTACTACCACAGATATTTTCACGCCAACTGCCCAACGCCAACATTTTTATATATTTAGTTAAAAAAAGTATTAATACCAAATAAAAAAAAACTGTTTAGCTGTTCGATTTGGTGTCTAGAAGATAAAATTAACCTTATAATGCAATCGTTTTAATAAAATTTAGATATATCGTTTATAAAATCTGATACTATGTAGACCCTGTCTATCAGGGTCTACATAGTATCAGATCTTACATAGTTTGTTACTTTACTAGTACTCAATCAATAGACAATATTGATTTAACCAGCGGCGATAACTGGGTTTGGTTTATCAGATAAGGTTAACAGAGAAATACTATCTATAAATATATGATTGTAATCCGTTTCGTTAACCAACTTCAAAGTTAGATTCAAGTTTTATTTTTACAGGAAACGGAGTCTACAAGTTCAGCTGGTAACATCGGCACTGAGAGTGAAGTACTGGAGAAGGTCACAGATTATAATAATGGAGATTTATCGGTTAAGGTTAATAATGACGATAAACTTAATTTCATTCTTAATTTAAAATTAAGTAGTAAATAATTAGTAACAAGATTCGGAAAATTAATACACTACGCACTGGACTAGAAGATGACATAAAGGGATGAGGTCACAGGATAAGGTTGTTGACGGGTAATAATAATGTTCTCCAGACCGATTTTCGGCCATTGCGGCAAATCTCAAAAGAGATTAGCCAACTGTGCCAGAGATATTATAGTGCACAAGTGTGTGCGCAAACACAGGTGCACTCTCTTTTCCTTAGCTCTCATAATCCGATGGGACGCCAATCCGACATGACCGGAAAGAGTTCAGGCACCGTATCAACGGCGGTGTACACACTTCCATCTTCTCTGGGCTGCTACTGGGAATTTTTTGACAGAATTTTTTTTACCAATAACTATTTATTCGCTCGACCTGGGCATTGAATGCAGAACCACCGGTTCTGTGGCCTTATAGCTAGCCACTAGACTAACGAGGCAGTTGATGGGTATATGTATAGCCAACAAGGTCTATGTCCAACAGTGAATCTTTTAAGGCTTATCTGATGGAGACAATAGCAGCTGTTAAATGTTTTGTTGATGAGAAAAGTTCTTTCACTTATTCACGTTGCTCCATTTAGAATATACATATTTCGACATTTCTTCTACAGTGGAGTAGCCCCTGCGTCACAACCAATAGTTTAAGCCCCGGTCCAAATCAATGAGACAGTAAGGTATTGTTCACACTGACACAACTTCGCCATAAATAATAATATCCTGGGACATTATTCACACATCTGATCCAAGGCTAAGCAGTGCTAGTAATATGGAAACCAGACAACTGATATACTACACATACTTTTCTTTTGTAAATACATACTTACACCCAGACTCAGGACAAACAGACATGTTCATGCACACAAATTTCTGTCCTGGGTGGGAATTGAAACCAAGACCTGCGTCGCGAAAGGTAGATGTCTACCAAACACGCCAACCGACTCAAATGTATGTCATGTGTGGATATTTACAGGAATCATTGTTGTGTGATCTAAAAACTACAACTCCAGTGAACGGATCGCTCCAAGGTGCCGGTGATTCGACTGTTGATAAACTTCGACCGAAACGGAGACTTACCGAGAAGAGCAAGTTGTTTAGCCGAGGAAGGTAATAAAAATATGACCATAGCCAATAAACAAATAAGTTTCCCAATAATTTGAAAATTCGACAAATAATACTGTTTGGTGTTATATAAGACTAGCATAAGGGTATAATAAGTATCTCTGTATATAATAAAACATTTATATTAAGGGTCAGACATTCAAAAGAGCAAATATTGGTTTGTTTTGAGCCAGGAAACTGCACAAACTCACGCAGAATAATCCACTTTATATATATAAAGATACAAGATAGTTCTCGAACAAATAGGTACGTTATTTGTTAATAAAGATTAAAAGGCCAATCCCGAGGATGGTACAGAACTCTTAGTGGGGCAGTTAATGGTTGGCCCTTTTGGCTATCAAATTAACTTATTGTTATTAAAAGACTGGAAGACCGAATCGATCATCGATATGTGATTAATGTCTCTTTTTTATATTTTAAAATATACACAATTTTATTGTATTCCATTTGACTGTATTATATATTATCAAATTATAATATAAATAAATGATACTTAGTTGACATATTCACGAAACGTTTATTCATAAAAACGCAAGATGAGTATTAATGTGTTCTTGGTGGTAGGGCCTTGTGCAAGCTTATATGGGTAGGTATCACCCACTCGTCAGATATCCTACCGCCAAACAGCAATACTTTGTGTTCCGGTTGGAAGGGTGACCCAGTGTAATTACAGGCGCAAGGGACATAACGTAGTTCCCGAGACTGGTGGTGCGATCACAATGAATCGGATGGTGAATATTTTTTAACATGGGTGTCAACTGGCACAAAAAGAATGGAAGAATCTTCTTACTTAATTCAAATTAGAAGAAAACCTTACTTTTAATATATTTGTATAATGACTTGAATAGTATCATTTTAATTATGATATTCTTTTCTTTTTTTTTTAGTATGCTTGGAAGATCGAAAGCGACCTTACCACCGTTGGATGGCTCCAGGTCCATGCTTAGTATTATCTCCGACTGTCGTCTTAGAAATTTGAGGTAATCGTTTTTATTAAGGTCCTCCAGACCGATTTCAGCTACGGCGGTCAATCTCAAGAGAGATTAGCCCACTGCGCAGGAGATATTATAGTGCACAAGTGTGTGCGCAAACACAGGTGCACTCTCTATTCCTTAGCTCTCATAATCCGATGGGACGGCAATCCGACACGACCGGAAAGAGTTCAGGCGCAGGACCAACGGCTTAACGTGCTTTCCGAGGCGCGGGAGTGTAGACACTTCCAACTTCCAGTCTCCGGGTTGCTACTGAGAATTTTCTGACAGAAAATCCCAATAACTGGGAATTGAACCCAGGACCACCGAGTCTGCGGCCTTATGTCAAGCCAACAGACCAACGAGGCAGTCAATCGTTTTTATTATTATTAAAATAAACAGTTTCTTAACACGAAGCGAGGAACGAGTTTTGAATTCATTATGTTTTATACATTTTTAGGGTAGCTTTTTTACAAATAGGTACATTAAAACAGCGGCGGTAGTTTTTTTTTATTGTATAGGAAGGCAGACGAGCACATGGGCCATCTGATGGTAAGTGGTCACCAACGCCCATAGACAATGGCATTGCAAGAAATGTTAACCATCTCTTACATCGCCAATGCGCCACCAACCTTGGGAACTAAGATGTTATGTCCCTTGTGCCTGTAATTATACTGGCTCAAAATGGCTTCAAACCAGAAAACATCAGTAGTAAGTACTGCTGTTTTGCGGTAGAATGTCTGATGAGTGGGTGTTACCTCCCCAGACGAGCTTGCACAAAGCTCTACCACCAACTTACGCATTCTTTCTTGTTAATGTTTTCTTTCACTTCCAAAACGAAATGCGTGCTCCGTAGCTATAATCGTTAAAAAAAACTTTTTTACCTTAATAGTAAGTGAGGTTTTTAAAAGAGAATGAAAATTTTGAATTCATAAAGTCAATGAAGAGTTTCGTTCAAACATACTCACCTGAACATGTTTCAACAGCAATTATTTTAAATAGTTATAACAAAAGAACCCCTCTTTATCCATAAAAGATTCATTGTAATTCTATTGCTTTATATACGATTAAATAATGGCGGCATGGAAGCTATAAAAAGCCATATTCCGTGGGAATTTAAGAAAGAGCGCACGTGCACCACTACAAAAGATGTCAGAGCTTGAACTTTTAAATACAGAGTTAGCCGTCCATTGACCCCTGCTCTAGTGTATTCAAATGAAAAGCGTATAAATCGGTGAGATGTAAAAAACTCGTATTTTATCAATACAACGTATTATCCTTATGCATTTAATGTGAACACTTGTGAAATTTTATATAGGGTTGACTGAAATTCAATATCACGCTACGACCATAGATTACTTTTTTTATTTTTTTATTTTAACCTCATTGAGATCGACAGCTTAGTGTCTCATTTAGATTTTTAATTAAAAATAAATCATTTTTAAATTAAACTGTAATTTCGAAAATAACCGAGATATTTCTTAGTTTATGATTTAATTCCGTAACGAGTAATACGTGACGAAAAATAACATTATTTTGTGTTTTACATGTTGGGTATCAACCCTGCATAAGGTTATACACCCCAGGTGTACAAAGTTCATCGACCGTTGATTGTCCACGACATGCAGGCTGGTAACAAGAGGAATCAATACAATTCACTTTTTTTATGAATAATTTGAACAGAATATGAATGCCACTTTACATCAATTATGGAACTTTGGTCAACTGTTGACTTTGGAGACTTTATAATTGACGTTTGGTTACGTCATAATTTGCCAACTGACATTTTAGTCAGCACATTAACGGCCTTAATAATAATCTTCACTGGTGAATAGTTAAATATTGATGTTTCTCTTTCTATCATCAGTAATTTGACATTTGAAAAAAGATAGACATACACAAGACAGCGCATACATTAGTAATAGGCTAAGCATTTACCACCTAAGATAGGTGTTCTAAGTTTCATCTATACTCTTTGTGACAAAACAATATAATTATATAAAGTAAGCAAACGATTTAATTTGTGGTTATTGTAATTATATTAGTACATTTGTAAAAAAATAAGTTTAAAAACTAAAATGCGGCTTTGGAAAAAAAAAGAAATGAATCTTGCTAAGTAAGAAAAAGGAAAATATTCTTGTCTTAACTTATCTTTCCATTTTTTTATTTTATTTTTTAGAATAAGGCGTCAATTTATGTTTTTCTATTTAACACATGCATACAGTATTTTACAAACGATTTCCGTGGTTGTATGTGACGAAAAGATAAAAATACATTTCAATGTATTACATATTATATACAAAGTATATACATAATATATTATACAAGTGTAGACAATATGTAATGACGATGTATTGATAAGTTAAGAAGTGAGAGCGTAACAAACAAACAAACTCATTTTCGAATTTATATAGTTATGATTTAGTGTGACTTGACATAAGTCCATAACAGGTGACCGAGATATGATTATGATTTAATGAATGATTATAGTGACAATCGTAATTTTAGTCGCTCAATCAGAGACGACGACACGATTATTAAATGGGTACTTTATCACTATTTGTCGATTCCTACAAAGCAGAAAAGAGTAACTGCTGAGTTTTATTTTCATCGGTAGAATCTAAATTAAGGACATTTAAAATCACGATTAAAAATTGCTCACAAATAATTTCGAACTCGTGTCCACTTTAATAAGTGGACTAAGTTTCGTGAGTCTTTCTTAGTTTGTACCTTTTTCACTTTTCATCATAATTTACGAAAATGCTGAAAGACGTATTAATTCCTTTCTAACCAGTATTTCACCATCACCAGGGTGTAGATTTTCGAAAACCCTCAAATACTTTTTTATTTTTATTATTTCTAAACAGAAGCTTGTATATAAAATATTACGATTCTTACATCAAAAATGACGGACCTGACAAACAAACTTTCATCCGCTTGGGCGGTAGATTTTCATAAACCGTGAATTACAAATCTTTATTACTAAACTGAAGCCTGTATCATGCTTCTTACTTCAAAAATTACAGTCGCCATACAAAATTTCAACCGCTATTTCACCCTCTTGTAGGATAAATTTTAAAAATCTTGAATCACAAATTTATTTATTTCTAATTAAAAGTTTGTATATTAAATTTCTTGATTCTTACATAAAAAATGACGAACTCCCCATATAAACTTTCAACCCCCATTTCACCCTCTTAGGTGGTAAATTTTGAAAAGCTCTGATTTGAGTCCTTATTTATTTCTAATCTTTGAAAATGATGGATTTCCATACAACGGTTCTTCCCTTATTTCACCCTGTTAAGGGTGGAATTTCCAAAAATCCTTTCTTAGTACGCGTTTTCATTATGAAATGCATCAACTGTGAAATTTTCAAGTCTCGAACCCGAGTGGTTTAGGCTCTGCGTTGATGAGTCAGTCAGGACAAGTCTTTTTATATAATTATATAGATATGTGTGTATTGTTTTGAAGAAATACAACCCTTATATACAGCGTCTCTGTCATAACCCGGTCGATCACGATGCCGGTCCTTTGTACCGCTAAAAGCTTTTGTTCGTTTGATGAATGGTTTCTGTTAAGTCTCATTTAGCGGAGTGTTGAGTGCAATAATGTGACTTTGTTATTGATAATGTCGTGATGTGGTCAAGACGACGCCTTATGTATTACACATATTCTGGAATCGAAGGGGTTAATGCCTTTATCGTGTATTCCTTTGTTTAGTTGCTGATATCTGTATTCTTATATGTGAGATTTTTTTCGACTCTAAAATAAGATGGCGTTTTTTCGCATATATTTTTCGCGAAAACCCGCATTTATCATTTTTTGTGAATAAATGTAGTTTTTTTAGTTTTTTTTTTTAAATAATTTCTACCCCCAGCTTAGTTGAATTTAAGTTTTAAAGAATGTTCTAAGTCTTACCATAGGATCTAGAGTCTACGGTATACGTAGCTGGTCCTTTCAATGTCATGTCTCATTAACTGCGAGCTTAGTGAGGTTTACCTATTTTAATATAAGTATTATAGCTTTGAATTTATGACGAATTTTTTTTAAAATAATATTAAAATAAAATCTTAAAAAACATAATGAAAGTAAAAAAAGTTGGCTCCTCTTTGTATAATTTAATTTATTTTTGTAAAATTATCCTTAAGTCATCCAAAGCTCATATCATATCATACATAATCAACAATGTATTATATTCTATATCTTTTAATTAGATTACATGGCTGGACGTTCCTTTATATTGTAGATAATTTTAAATTACCTTGAAATGATGTCATTTGTAAACCACCCTATTCACATGGTATTAGAGAGATCATTAGATTATAACCCTGTCCGATACCCTTCCAATCTACTCGCTTCAAGGACTACAAATGAGTTCTAATCAAAGAGGTACGAGTACGGGTCCAAGTGACCCCATTCACACCGCCCTAATTTCTATAATCTCTAATACAACTTTCACTGGTTACAACTCTTATGTACTTGTATTTAAGGATTATATTTGTATGGAATGATATTAAAGCAAGTTGAGGAAATGTGATCGTACATAACTTAGACGGTTAACTTAAATTTCGTGTATTATGGTAGTTTGTTTGTAAAGTTGCTTTACATTACAAAGTTTGGGTACGATGTGAATACTAAATACGCTTGTAATATGTTTTGAAATTTAATTTATTGTCGTCTAATGAAAAGTCTTTCTTTACTAAGTTTAATCCTTATCTCGTTGGAACATTCATTGATAGTGCTGTAAACATAAATTTATAACACAAAGTCAATATGTTTTTCCCTGGAGCAAGGTTTCGTTTCCATAATAAAATTCTCTTTTATGTTAGCGTTTTTAAAAATATTAAATTTTTCTCTGGGTTTAAGGTTACTAACCTTTTAAAATAAAGAGTTTCGTATTTATAGCTCTACGTGGGGTGGTTAGCGCAAGGTATATTTTTTTATAATAGACGTTTTTTTGTAATTGTCGAATTACTCGTACGTGTTCGCCATTGATTGGTTTCAGTAATTCGTTGTGACAAACGTCGCTTATATCGTCGGTTTTGTATGTCGTTGTGAAATAAAATAAATACTTGTTTTATTGTGTAACCATAAGCTTGAAACGCGAGATCAATCGGTGTATGTAGTATATTCGTAATGATAAGTAAATGTTTCACGTACTGCTGGCCCCCTTTGCAAAAAAAGCAATTCCTGTTAGCTGCTTATTCCACCACGCTGATCTAATGCGACGTACTTATCATAAAGCTGTTTATTCGCTGGCCTGTCTATCCCATAAAAATATACTGAAATGTATAAGGAAAATGAGGGACACAGCTCACAAAAAAATCTTGTAATGTTATCCAAATTTCGTGTGGGAATCAACAAAATATGGAATTGATTTCTTGTACGTTGACACGTTGATAAAACCTTGGAATGTTCGGAATTGCTAAACGCACATTATGGTTATTTATTGACTAGCAATAGCCGTAGGGTCCTGTTTTAACAATTATGGTATTTCACAAAGACTCGATGAAAAATAAAAGTATTACTATATACATTTTTTTGTTCACAGTTAGTTTACTTTGGTTAATTCGAGGAAGAAATTTCATAAACTATTATTGTGTTTAGTTTAGTTAATAGATATAGTTGCCTTAGTTCTGAGTCTACCTAGAATAGCTAACACCAAACCACACGTGCAGCATGGTGAAAAAAGCTACCATCATAAAGAAAGCTCTTGCTTAGCAACGGAACATTTACGGGCTTGATACCTGTAACTGGAGTCAAGTCGAGCCTAAAAAGGTTATTACATTTTTATGCAGTAACGTTAAAATAATTAGAAAATATTCGATGAAGAGATAGAACCCAGGAAGAGAGATACAGGTTCAAATTACTCACTTCGTTTGAAAAGTTTTTAATAAATACGAAAGAAAAGTATATTATTTTTATTTAATATATTTTTGGAGGGTGAAAGGAACAGGGTATAAAGTTCCTCATCTATCATTGAAAAGGGAGGATCCTCCGACCAGACGTGTGTTGTGTCTGGTGGGCTACTGCCCGACGGTTGTTGTCGGGTTCTTGTATATATGTTCAATCGCTCGGATAACTTTAATATGGCGATGTAGGATACGTCAGATTTTAGTTTCGTTTGTGGCGAGATAGATGTCGCTACATATTTATGGATAGTGAAAAGTACTTGATAGGCCTCAGGGACGTATAGTTAAAAGAAATTTATTATGATAACATTTTAACATTTTTACTTTTACCTGAAATATTTAAGTTTCGATTACTGGTGTATCATTTCTATTGAAAAGCCGTTGCTTACTACATTTCTCATGTGATAAAGGTTGCTTTTCTGGGTCGAAATTCTAAGTAGACCCAGATTTAAATGTTGGCGGTGTTTATGCTCCCGTGCCTCAGGAAGAACGCGAAGCGCTTGGCCCGCCCGCAGCTGTGTACAATAATATCTGCTGCGCAGTTTCTCCGCTGAGATTGGCCGTATTCACCGCAATCGGTCAGCATATTACCATCCTCAACTCGTATCCATCTAGACAAGTTTGCTGAAAGCCTTGATACCAGTAGTCATCGTCATAGGCTGCAATATGCTCTGATATGAAAGGACCCGATAACCGCGGTAATTGACCGCCTTCAAAGGTGACTTGTAGATACATCACACAGCATGCATAATACGATGTGGAACGTATTGAGTATTCAACTCATTCCGACAACTTGTTGAATTTCATTGCAACTGTTTCTATGAGCGAGATAAAGTTTGTATTTAATCAGAATATACTATGATGTTCAGAGGAAAATGCTACGTGGAAATTTAACTAGATGGCGCTGTGCGTCTTTTAAATAGTGCCGACATATTTCTATTTATTCTATTTAAAAAAACTGTAGCTTTATTGATTACAAGCTGTGAATTATTTTATAAAGTGCCATTCTTAACTTTTAAGCTATTTAAAGTTAAGGGTGCTGAAGCTTGTAATCTATTTCTATGTCTTACTTGGTGGTAGAGCTTTGTGCAAGCTCGTCTGGGTAGGTACCACCCACTCATCAGATATTCTACCGCAAAACAGCAGTACTTGCTATTATTGTGTTCCGGTTTGAAGAGTGAGTGAGCGAGTGTAATTACAGGCACAAGGGCCAAAACATCATAGTTCCTAAGGTTGGTGGCGAATTGGCGATGTAAGTTATGATTAACATCTCTTACATCGCCAATGTCTATAGGCGTTGGTGACCATTTACCATCAGGTGATCCATATGCTCGTCCGCCTTCCTATGCAATAAAAAAAAATGAAATGGTTTAAAAGCTTCGGTTGCTACGGTATGTGACAGAAGTAAAACACACATTCGCATTTATATTGTAAGTAGGGTTTAATATATACATACATATATTTGTTATAATAATATAAATGCTAGGCCCATTTCATGAGCCCTAATAACGCCAAAGGCTTAACAAACTCTCGTAACAAAAGTCAGTCGACCTACGTCATCGTAGCTTCTCAACGATTTAAATACATACAAACAAATATATAAGATTCAGTCCCATGAATCATTGGACACGCGAATGCTATTAGAAACTCATAAGTGATTTAAGTAAGTCCCATCTACACGTACAGTCGTATAAAGATAGTGAAATTATACAGATCGAGTTGGGAATCGAACTAACGACCCGGGTTCGAAAGGTCGATCACCTGGTGGCATTGACTTCGAACACTCTCAAAATTGAATAATGTTTTAATTGAATATGGCTCAGTTGAAATAAAAAGGATGTATATTTATTTAGTTAAGGGTCTCCAACAAAGGATACACACTGTCAAGTACATTGCTTTTTTTTTTGTATAGGTACGCGGGCGAGCATATGGGCCACCTGATGGTAAGTGGTCACAAAATACGTGGCCCATAGACATTGGCATCGTAAGAAATGTTGACCATCGCTTACATCGCCAATGCGCCACCAACCTTGGGAACTAAGATGTTATGTCCCTTGTGCCTGTAATTACACTGGCTCAGTCACCCTTCAAACCGGAACACAACAATACCAAGTACTGCTGTTTTGCGGTAGAATATCTGATGAGTTTGTGGTACCTACCCAGACGAGCTTTCACAGAGCTCTACTACCAAGTGTTCGTTAAATAATAGTATAACATATGTGTGCTGCTTCAATTACAGCAGACCACATCAAGCACATAAAGTAATGACTTATCAGAACTTGAAGTTTTTATTTATATTATATATAAATATATAAAGAAATAAATAAATAAAATAATGTAATTGTAAATCTCTTTCAAGAAATGACAATTATTATTATTTTATTATTTATGGCTTATGCTACAAGGATGGATTTTACTTTAAGGATGGAGGCCTCAAATTTCAAAGTGCCTATTGCCATTCAATCTCTTAGTCCGATTTTGTTATAATTATTGATAAAGAATTGATTAAGTGCGAGTCGGGCCTGTGCATTTAAAATTTCTAAACTATATATTTATTCTCCAATTGTAAATATAAATATAAAAAGTATATAAGTAAATCTGTCTATCTGTCTACCAGTTACGCTTTCATGGCTTTACCACAGAACTGATTTTTATAAAACTTGATATACAGCTTGAACCTCAAGGAATAGGATTTATAAGCTCGTTATACCTAACAGCGCACCTTCCAACTCGCATGCGTAGTTTGAAATGACTCCAAAAGTGCTTTTAAATTACCTACATAAATAAAAAATATTTTTATTTCGATTTCGTCTGCCCTTTTAATTTGCTTTTGCTTTAATTAATAATTATATGGGGAAATTATATTAAAGTTCAAAGGTAACTCCCATTATAAGTCCATTAATTGATAATTACCCGAGATCACTATTTGATTTAGAAGAAGAACCAATATAGATTTATTACACTTGTTCTGCTCTTATTATGCTTTTAGTTATAAGTGGAAACTTTACTGGTATGTGTGCTAACTTTATGTTATAGTTTTAAGGATTAATTGTACTGTTTGTTTCCCAAATAAAATAAATAAATACTACGCAGAGTATTACGGCCTTATTTATAAACTTAGCGGTTATTTATCTCTTTCTGTCATTATAGATTTGAAATTCGAAAGAAGAAGACAAAGCATTGCTTAACTAATCGGTTGCTTAGCAACGTTTATATGTGCAGCCGTAGTTATTTATTTATTTATTTTAAAAAGAAATAGCGTATGATTTATGATCTTTATATTATAAAATGTTTTTCAATATTTAAATGAAATTCTAATTTCGATTGCCATCAATAAGTCAACCTACACTACAGTATATAAATAAGTAATGAGATCCTTTTTATTATAGTAAATGAAAATACTGTTACTAGCCGTGAGAAACACGGCGTCGTTCACGTTAAGATTTAGATACGGGTTTCGAGTCGAACGCGAATATCAATCTCATACATTGATTATTATTTTCTATTCTATTCTATTCTATTAACGTAAAAGCCACTTGTCTAGGCCTGCTGTTCTAAACAAATTGAGACTTTATCGTAATCGTATCGAAATTTTATCGTTGCCAAATAAATCTAACTAATACAACGATCCAGTTGCATAACAAGTTAGCCGAATAGGTGGTTCTTCTGAGTCCTGACCCTGTTTCATAAACGTTATAAGATATTTACTTCTAGTTTTTACAATAATAATTCAAATGATTAATGATTACATTTCATGACCTTACATTACATTATAGAGGTATAAGTCACAATATATAATTTATATATGAAATTGTAGGCATATAAAATAAAATTTCAATAAAATTAACAGTAATTATAATAATATAATCAGGTCCTCCAGACCGATTTCGGCCACGGCGGCCAATCTCAAGAGAGATTAGCCAACTCTTCATGAGATATTATAGCGCACAAGTGTGTGCGCAAACGCCGGTGCGCTCTCAAAATCCGATGGGACGGCAATCCGACACGACCGGAAAGAGTTCAGGCGCAGGACCAACGGATTAACGTGTTTTCCGAGGCACGGGAGTGTACACACTTCCAACTTCCAGAATCCGGGTTGCTACTGAGAATTTTGTGACGGAAAAATCCAATAACTATTTATTGGGCCGAGCAATTTGGAATTGAACCCATGACAATCGGGTCTGCGGCCTTATATCTAGCCACTAGACCAACGAGACAGTTAACAATAATTATAGAATGGGTGAATGATTAATTAGTAGAGGTTTTATATTAATAATACAACTACATTTACTTCAATTAGTATAACTTTGAGTCGGCTGTGTTCAGATTGAGTTATTAAGGTGTTTTTTGTTTCACAGATTGGACACGCAATACGAGATTACATCTGAAAAAGTCGACACGCCGCCCGGCGAGGTGGTGAGGCGGAAGTAATATCGACGAAATGATAATTCTCATTAATATTTACAATCTTCTTGTATTGATAATAATATGTAAATTATATTTTGTATTTCATTGTTTTGTTTATTTAATAAATATTATGAAGGAAGGAAAATTTATTATTAAAATACATTGCAGTGAAATAACAAGAACATAAAATTACATAAATCGAAAATAAAATTAACGAGTTCAATGTTGATATTTATTTATTAAATCCTATATTGGGAGGCAAACGGGTTATCTGATGCTAAATGATCACATGATAAAAACCCTTAATAAAATAGATTCTTTCCTTAGGAAGCCGAGATGGCCCAGTGGCTAGAACGCGTGAATCTTAACCGATGAACATGGGTTCATCGTAGGGTGAAGGAAAACATCGCGAGAAAACCTGCATGTGTCAAATTTCACTCAAATTCTGCCACACGTGTATTCTGCCATCCCGCATTGGAGCAGCGTGGTGGAGTAAGCTCTAAAAGCCTTCTTGTCAAAACAGGAGAAAAGGCCTCAGCATTGGGACATTCACATGTTGTACTTTACTTTTTTTTCCTTACACTGAGCCTTTCCTTATAATGAGCTGAGTGAACTAAAATGTCTTTTTGTGTGCTATAATTCTATCGTCACATTTATTATTCCTGCTGAAATACCGCCATACAAACTGTCGCTATTAGGCGGTAGAATAAACGGTAAGTGGGTGGTATCAAACCAGACGTACCACCAGTAAGCACACGTAACCGATACACGTAGTTATTCAATGATTTTTATATCAATATCCAATAAAATCAAAGTACAGTTGGGGAAAACGAGTGATCGACGCGAACGATATTTTAACAATCTATAGGCCGAATACTGAAACGTCATTCAAATATGAAGTGGGACTTAATTATTTGGAACGTCATTAATTTCAAATTTAGTATGCGAATTTTTAAAATTATTGGCTTTCCAAATAATTAAGTCCCACTTCATATTTGAATGACGTTTGAGTATTCGGCCATAAATCTATCAAATCACATCTAAAATCGCCTCCACGGGGTTTCCATAAAGAGGTTCAAGAGTGCAGTATCTAAGTCATAAGTTTATTCTGAAACATAAATGTCATCATTCTCGAGGAAAATTATGGCCTTGCGTTAATATTATAATACGTAGTTTATTCTCGTATCTCATCGTAGATGCACATAATTATGCATATGGCGCTGTCATCGTTCGCGTTATTTTTTATGTATTTTTCCTTTACCTCTTACTCGGGCACGGTAGAGCGGCGATCGTTATGTTGCTATACAGTAAGTTGGGTTAAACAAGGCCGAATATCCTACTATTGTAATGAGGTTTGTCTGTTGTTTAGAAACTACGAAATTGATTGATATTAGTTCAATCAATCTCGTAGTTTCTATATTACATTATGATATATATAGTTTCAGGAAGGATATAGGGTACGTAATGTTTATATTTATGTACTAGCTGTACATCGCGGTTTCACCCGCGTATAATTAAGAAAAATATAATGAATAAAAATAATCCTAGAGCCTTCCTCGATAAAAGGACTATACAATACAAAAATATTTTTAGATTCGAACCAGTGGTTCCTGATATTAGGCGGATCAAACAAACAAACTGTTCAGCTTTATATATTAGTAAAGATTTGAGATAGACTATCTATTATCGAGTTTGAAGCAAATGTTGTCAATACTTTAATTTATTTAAGAAAATTTTCTTACCACAGGAAAATCTGCGATAATATAATAGACGTATTGTTAATAGATACGCCACAGAAACCTTCGCTTTTGCTTTGTTGCACGAGCTTTTATTTGAACACATAAACGACAATATTCAAACAAGATAGAAATTAATATACAATTTCACAGACCGTAGATAGAAGTACCTATATACATTGATATATCTACTTGTTTAGATACCATTCAATTCAATTCATTTATTTGCTTAAACATAGATTACATGTTTAGTCATGATATAAATGACATGCTCTTAATATTTAAAATTAATTATTACATTAACATTCCATTTAATGTAATTACATAATATTAAATTACAACATATTATATTATAAAAACTATGTAACCGAGCGTGACAGGCCACAAGGATATAAGCAAAAATAAATATATACATATTTGTGCTATATATCAAAGAAAGAAAAGCTCATAGTAGTTTAGATAAATACTATTGACTATATCTATATATTATTGACTGCCTCGTTGGTCTAGTGGCTTGATATAAGGCCGCAGACTCGGTGGTCCTGGGTTCAATTCCTAGGTCGGGCCAATAAATAGTTATTGGGGTTTTCTGTCAGATTATTCTCAGTAGCAGCCCGGAGTCTGGAAGTTGGAAGTGTGTACACTCCCGTGCCTCGGAAAGCACGTTAAGCCGTTGGTCCTGCGCCTGAACTCTTTCCGGTCGTGTCGGATTGCCGTCCCATCGGATTATGAGAGCTAAGGAAAAGAGAGTGCACCTGTGTTTGCGCACACACTTGTGCACTATAATGTCTCCTGCGCAGTTGGCTAATCTCTCTTGAGATTGGCCGCCGTGGCCGAAATCGGTCTGGACGACCTTATATTATATAGCACATTACTTTCCGCCAGCGGCTTCGCTAGACACCCTATGTTATTTTATATCAGTAACGTATTTAGTCGTGAATGCGTAACAAACAAACACTTCCTCATTAATTATTATTGTACTTGTGCGTATATAAAAATTGCCATGTCGATCCAATCGGTTGACCGACAACAAAGAATAAAAGCCTTATCCACGAATACATATACAATCCACCTAAACGATTACGGTAGACAAACGACGCAGTCAGAATACATATACATATGTATGTATATATAGTCACAGCAGGAATAAACATAAATAAACAAATTTTACACCGAATTAATGCGATATCATTGGTCATAGATATCAATTGAGGCGATGTCATTGGTCGACATCTTGAATAATCTCATTCACTATGGATACGCGAAAAGATGGCGTTTTCAATGTCCGCGAAGTTGTATTCGGAACTTTGGAAGTTAAATTAATGTGGTTATAACTAGTTAATTGGAATGGTGTTGTATTATGAATAAGGGTAAATTAATCAAGAACTGTTTACAGTGCATAATAATGGCGAACGATTTGACAATCGCATGCAATTTGTAAATCTACGGTGTGTTTACATTTATTTAAATTCCCATTGGAATAGGGTATATGTGCCAACTCTCATGTTTGTTGGTCAAACATCGAAGTATATAACTCTAAACAGATAAACCGACATCCGTTTATATATATAAGACTCTTATATGTTTATTCTCATGTATTGTTATTTGCACACGTAATGCTGTAATGGGCAAAGGCGTACACAGGCCTTAGAGATGTCAGGTAAAATATTTTTGGATAGGGGATAACTGTAGGGTGACAACGATTAATCTATATATATATATATTTTAATAATAATAATTTGTTTTTATAACTAAAATCTGAATTCACTGTGGGATTTATATTAAGTTTTAACTAGGAAATAGATTAATACAGGAGGAAATTTTAGGTATAAAATTTATAATTATTTTGTGCAAATTACCACATTTTATAATGATATTGAAAGATTACGTACATTATTTAATATAATATAAGAAGAATCCTATGAAGAATATGATAGATTCCTCTCACACATTTAAAGAAAAGTCTGTGACACTAATTTTTCTGCTCAGTAGTAAAAAAGTTTTTACTTGAATATTTACTAGATGTGCCCCGCGGTTTCACCCGCGTATGATTAATAAAAATATAATAAATAAAAATCAGCCTAGAACCTTCCTCGATAGAATGTCTATACAACATAAAAATAATTTTTAAACTCGAACCATTAGTTCTTGAGATTAGTCGGATAGAACAAACAAACTCTTCAGCTTTAGATATTAGTATAGAAGTATATATATTGATTTCATGGAATACATATTGCTTGAGGAAGAGTTAGTTATATATTGATGTAAGAGTAGGTATTAAATCCTAAATTAATTATCTGTTATGCCTAAATATAATAATAAACTTATTAGATAAGACTCATTTTTACTAGCTCACGTTGAATAAGACATTTTTCATAATTGAGGTAGTATCATTTTTAAAAATATAAGTCCTATATAACTATATAACTGAAGAAGTAAAGTGTACTCTTATGGTCACCCTGTGTACAATAGCGATGACGTCACGGACGCTCTATCAACGCCGCACGTGATCGCCGATCTAAGCAGTATCTGGGCTATTGCGTATAAAACTATCCGAGGGCTTAGATTTTTGTATATTGTATTTCTAAATAATATTTTCTTGTATTATGAAGGAAATTTTGTTTGTCTATTTCGTTAAGTAGTTAACTAAAGTGACGTTATAGGGTGTTTTAAATATATTATTAATCTGACAAGCTATTAGTGAAGGACGTGGACGTAGTCTACGGAGCAGGATCGGCCACTGTGTAAAGTAACGGCGTCGCTCCCGGAGACGCGCTGCGTCGTGCGCCGTGTGCGGTGCAACGCACTTTTCTATAGAATAATTTAATTGTTCCATACCAATAATCGACATGGCAGATATTTCGATAAGGTCTGTCTATTTATAAGCCTAATAGTCTAAGATCTGGGATTAGAAAAATCCGCGTATTAGCGTCGAATCAAAACTTTTAACTTACATTAAAAATGGATAATCATTGTTAAAAGCCGCATAAGCTTTTTGAAAAATTCTATATCGAGCATCATTAACATGTAAATTCTTGAACTGCTTCCACTTTTTTTTTCCCAAGAAAATGTCTAATGTCAGCTACGCTTTTGTATCCTTGTCTCTTGCACGAAAAATCAGATTGTTTGTCTCTTTTTATTTAACTTTTTTTAAATTTAACTTTTTCTTATAAAGGCTGCAGATGATATCAATGCAGCTGTCACATCTAAATACATTCAATTACTTTTAAATTTTCAAATCATAATCGCAATTTCTAATTAACATGTGAGGGAAATGAGCTAGATTTATTTACTTTTACTCACCTGGCTGCAGGTTAGTATAGCAATCATAGAGATGGGTGCCTAGAGTAATGGGTGTTTAGAGTAAACACTACCATGATTAACGAAAGAAAGAGACCGGTAAGTTCTTTCATTATAAAGTTCCTATAACCTTTGCCTACTCTTATGAATTCCTACAGTCGCCCAATCATTAAATGTGAGAAAACTCCTCGAACTGCCTGTCTTTGAAGTAAATAAGGCATTGAACTCGTCTTTAATTAGTTTAAAAAAAATGTTATAAAACATTAGAATGTTCATGTAAGGGCAGATATGAGATCTTTGTCATAATATTACTTCTGAACTTTTCCATTCGATACATATTGATTGGAACAAACGTTTGTTTTAATTCTTTATTATTATTTTTAATTTGTGAATTTGATTAAGCCAATTGTCCACTATGATCGGAACTTAACATATTTATAATACATTTGTGATGTGGTACACAATTAGTAAATATGTTATGTTACATGTTGCAGTGGTTTCTGTATAGTTGGCTCTAGGAATACTGTGAAATTAACTGAAATATACAACATCGGTGAATAATCTTACTTTCTTAACCGCAAAAGCCGCTGAGCTTAGTATATTCGCCAATCCGTCAATATCCCCCATATTAGAGAAAGAACATATTTTTTTTAAATACTTTCTTACATAATTAGCAAATGCAGCACTATGATTGTACGGTCTTTCATAGTAAAACTCGTACATTCTCTGCCTACTTATATGAATACCAATGGTCGCCCAGTCACTGAATGTTGTGAAGGTTTGTTTAATAACTATTTTAGAAGTGAATATGGCGCTTAATATGTTTCTAATAAATTTAAAAAAGGAATAATGTAAAACATTGGGACTCATTATAAGGTAAGAATGGGAGACTCGCCACAATATTACTTCTAAACTTCTCTATACGGCTTGTGGTCAAAGGAACAAACACTATCTTTTGTGATTTGGTTATTTCTTTTGTATCAAAATTGAATGAAGCTAATTGTCCACAGTGATCTCCGTTTCATTTACTAATAATAGTTTTATTTCATGGTATAAGATTTGTGAATATATTATTATCTATACAAGTTGCTGTGGACTCTGTAATTGTAGTAGGTTCAGTGAATTAATTTAACAGACTATATGAATTTAAACAAGATCTGATTCTAATAGTTGCGGCGGAGTTATCTAATAAATTTATATTAAAATCACCACAAACAATAATTTCTATATTAGATCCAGACATTCATTTTAACAACTTCTAATATATTTTTTCAAGGAATTCATATAACCAACTGGTTTATGTGCACTGGATGGCGGCGATTAAAATTACCGCGCTTCTTAGTTTTTAATAACGCTGTTGTATGGACCAAGGAGTTTTAACTATACCATAATTGACTTAATATATATGATTATGCATATCGTAAATGGTTTATTTAAATAAATTCTATATTTAACAATAAATGCATAGGCGCTTAAAGGCGTTCCTCGATCCAGGGGGCGAATGCGGACACTCTAGCGAGAGCTTTGGCGCCTTTGGAGCAGCGGCGCCCGCCGAAGGAGACGATACCGACCTGTGTACAAATAGTTTGTGTTATAAAATAATGTTTTTAGAATATTCATTTTAAATGGTTATAATTTATATATCAATCATACATAAGTACAATGACGACGAAGTAATTTACACATAAACAATAAAATACTGACCAGAATACGATCGTCGCCGCTGTCGATGGTTAGAGGACCACCGGAGTCACCATTACAGGTGGCCTTACGATCAACCACCCTGGTACATATGTTGGACTCAGTAACGTATCTTCCAAAAGTTTTTTTACACTCTTCGTTGGTGATTATTGGCATTTTAACGTAACTCAGGACCTGGTTTTTGTTGATAGCAACATCTGAAGAATGAAAATTTAAGAATAAGTAAATAAATATATGTATAGTATAATGTAATATATTTCGTTCGATTATAACAACTGAAACTTACTGTCATCGGTTTTACCGAATCCAGCAACTGTGCCCATCATACCGGCGTAGTCGTCACTGCCAGTGGCCATGGCGATGGGTTTGATGTTGTCTAAAAGGTCAACGTTACATATTTCAATATATTATAATGACAATTTCAACATTTGGAATAAAAGGGCAGAAAGACTAGAGATTGATTACACTGGCGTAATAAAGTAAGAAAGACCCGCTTACCGGTGAATTCGACAGGGTCCATCTTTATTATGGCAACATCGTTTACCAAAATCATGGGGTTCCAGTTCTCGTGAACTTCGACATCAGTGGTGTTCACGCGAGTACCACCGGAGTAGAGCGTTATGGAGCCTAAGACGATGGTCAATTCTTTACCTTGGTTTCTACCATCATACCAGCAATGAGCGGCGGTAACCGCCCTGGTGTTGGTAAGAAGGGAGGATCCACAAACTGACTGGTAACCGTTAGTCAAGTCGATAAGCAGACCTCCCTAAAAGATGAAAAATTTAATATTAAAATGAAACAAAAAAGTTATAAAGTGAACAGAAAAATCGTCTTATTAAGATATAACGAACCAAGTAAGGGAAGTCCCCGAGTGAAGCTTTCTGTCCATTTATGATCCTAGAGCCGGGCGAGTCCTGAGTCTCCTCAGCGCGCTTGATGCGTGCAGCTAAAGGGATACCAATTTCCTCATGGTAGTTGGAGAAGATATTCTCCTCAGCTACGACAGCCAGGGCCAGGCCAACGACGACAAGTAGGAATTTCATGTTGATAGATACTGAGTTATTCAATGAAAAAACGAAGCTTAAATACTACTCAATTTCTTATCACCTATATTTCCTTCACATTTCCTACATATTTCTTTTATCATAGACCTTGCTCTCAATTAGACGTTACGCCAACTAAGTAGTAATATATAATATATGTCGGAGAATGAGCTCCAGTAGAATTTTTAAAAGTACAAAACCGATGACGTTGGTGTCGGTTCTGATATTTTACGTATTGATAATAATTACTCAAATTCTAACTCATAGAAGATGACACTTTAGCGAAGACAATATTTTACTAATTATAACTATAACAATATTTAACATTCTAAAATACAACTGATAAACATAAACTAAATAATTTAACATTTTAAATTACAACTAATAAACACAAACTAAATAATTTAACATTCTAAAATACAACTGATAAACACAAATAATTTAATGTTTAAAATTACAACTGATAAACAACTAAATAACTAATAATTTAACACAACACAAACAACTACATAATTTAACATTTTAAATTACAACTGATAAACACAAACTAAATAATTTAACATTCTAAAATACAACTGATAAACATACAAATAATTTAACATTTTAAATTACAACTGATAAACCACTAAACAACTATAACTTAACACAACACAAACAACTAAATAATTTAACATTTTAAATTACCTTGTGGTGGGAGTTTTTAGATAGGTTCCAATGTGACCGACTAAACACATAACCGTTTTTCCTTGGACCACCGATATGGCCATACATACGGAAGATTTCGGCCTTCTCATAAACACGTAATCCGCAAAAATATCATCGCCTGATACACTTTCCGACATATTATAATATCGAACTATATTTAAATTTATAATAAATAATACAAATAATGTTTGAAAAATACGACGTTGACAACAAGAAAACTGTCGACAGCTGTCATTTTTTTTTTATTGTATAGTAAGGCGGACGAGCATATGGGCCACCTGATGGTAAGTGGTCACCAACGCCCATAGACATTGGCATTGTAAGAAATGTTAACCATCGCTTACATCGCCAATGCGCCACCAACCTTGGGAACTGAGATGTTATGTCCCTTGTGCCTGTAATTACACTGGCTCACTCACCCTTCAAACCGGAACACAGCAATACAAAGTACTGCTGTTTTGCGGCAGAATATCTGATGAGTGGGTGGTACCTACCCAGACGAGCTTGCACAAAGCTCTACCACCATGGTTGAGAGTTAACCATTAGTCAGAATGCTAACCCTCCAACGTTGGGTGGTTAAATTTTATAACTAATAGTTCATTATTTGAACATTTGTTATACTAACTATTGAATTAAAACACATTTTGGCAAAATTTAACCATTTGTTGAGTTAACTACCGATCAAAAAACCGGCCCTTAGTCTCAATGTGAGAATAGTAATGTTTCAGATCCGTATTAACACCGCTTCCGGACTACAGGAATTGTAGAACTAGAATAAAAGGTTAAGCGATTGAAAAACACATTATTTTAATACTGAAATGTAGCTTTAATCTGACGTTTTGTTTGAGGACAAACTAACTAAATAAAAATAAAAAAGGTACAGGCAGTCATGGGGACTGCCGATAGAAGTGAAAACTATTAACTTAAGACTAATTGAAATTATATGCAATTTTTTGTTTTATTTATTTATCAAAACATATTATTTGTTGAGCAATCCCAGAACAAAATATAAATACAAATTGTTTGAAATAATAATTAATATACAATTATCTTAATTATACGTGGTATTACTAATTTCAATGAACTTAAATTTTAACATTATTTTTATCATTTTCATCATTAATTTCGACAATACTTAGATTATTTTTACTTTCAATCATTTCATTGTATTCTAAAAGAGATACAGTAGGCTTATGGTAACAGAAGTAAGAAATTTATTTTTTTTAAATTTTAGCACTAGCATGTCGGCGACGCGCACCTATAAGTTTTTCCCCTCCAAAAACGCTTAACGCGCCTAAAGAAGTTTTCACATCAAAATTTTTTAAAATTTTAGCATTAGCATGTCGGTGACGCGCACCTATAAGTTTTTCCCCTCCAAAAACGCTTAACGCGCCTAAAGAAGTTTTCACATCAAAATTTTTTAAAATTTTAGCATTAGCATGTCGGTGACGCGCACCTATAAGTTTTTCCCCTCCAAAAACGCTCAACGCGCCTAAAGAAGTTTTCACATCAAAATTTTTTAAAATTTTAGCATTAGCATGTCGGTGACGCGAACCTATAAGTTTTTCCCCTCCAAAAACGCTCAACGCGCCTAAAGAAGTTTTCACATCAAAATTTTTTAAATCCTTAGCATTAGCATGTCGGTGACGCGAACCTATAAGTTTTTCCCCTCCAAAAACGCTCAACGCGCCTAAAGAAGTTTTCACATCAAAATTTTTTAAATCCTTAGCATTAGCATGTCGGTGACGCGAACCTATAAGTTTTTCCCCTCCAAAAACGCTCAACGCGCCTAAAGAAGTTTTCACATCAAAATTTTTTAAATCCTTAGCATTAGCATGTCGGTGACGCGAACCTATAAGTTTTTCCCCTCCAAAAACGCTCAACGCGCCTAAAGAAGTTTTCACATCAAAATTTTTTAAAATTTTAGCATTAGCATGTCGGTGACGCGAACCTATAAGTTTTTCCCCTCCAAAAACGCTCAACGCGCCTAAAGAAGTTTTCACATAAAATTTTTTTAAATCCTTAGCATTAGCATGTCGGTAACGCGAACCTATAAGTTTTTCCCCTCCAAAAACGCTCAACGCGCCTAAAGAAGTTTTCACATCAAAATTTTTTAAATCCTTAGCATTAGCATGTCGGTGACGCGAACCTATAAGTTTTTCCCCTCCAAAAACGCTCAACGCGCCTAAAGAAGTTTTCACATCAAAATTTTTTAAAATTTTAGCATTAGCATGTCGGTGACGCGAACCTATAAGTTTTTCCCCTCCAAAAACGCTCAACGCGCCTAAAGAAGTTTTCACATCAAAATTTTTTAAATCCTTAGCATTAGCATGTCGGTGACGCGAACCTATAAGTTTTTCCCCTCCAAAAACGCTCAACGCGCCTAAAGAAGTTTTCACATCAAAATTTTTTAAATCCTTAGCATTAGCATGTCGGTGACGCGAACCTATAAGTTTTTCCCCT
This sequence comes from Nymphalis c-album, assembly GCA_963151315.1. Taxonomy (NCBI): domain Eukaryota; kingdom Metazoa; phylum Arthropoda; class Insecta; order Lepidoptera; family Nymphalidae; genus Nymphalis; species Nymphalis c-album. Next base: position 734,240 of record OY720602.1, on the reverse strand, counting down.
CCAAAAACGCTCAACGCGCCTAAAGAAGTTTTCACATCAAAATTTTTTAAAATTTTAGCATTAGCATGTCGGTGACGCGAACCTATAAGTTTTTCCCCTCCAAAAACGCTCAACGCGCCTAAAGAAGTTTTCACATCAAAATTTTTTAAATCCTTAGCATTAGCATGTCGGTGACGCGAACCTATAAGTTTTTCCCCTCCAAAAACGCTCAACGCGCCTAAAGAAGTTTTCACATCAAAATTTTTTAAAATTTTAGCATTAGCATGTCGGTGACGCGAACCTATAAGTTTTTCCCCTCCAAAAACGCTCAACGCGCCTAAAGAAGTTTTCACATCAAAATTTTTTAAAATTTTAGCATTAGCATGTCGGTGACGCGAACCTATAAGTTTTTCCCCTCCAAAAACGCTCAACGCGCCTTAAGAAGTTTTCACATCAAAATTTTTTAAATCCTTAGCATTAGCATGTCGGTGACGCGAACCTATAAGTTTTTCCCCTCCAAAAACGCTCAACGCGCCTAAAGAAGTTTTCACATCAAAATTTTTTAAAATTTTAGCATTAGCATGTCGGTGACGCGAACCTATAAGTTTTTCCCCTCCAAAAACGCTCAACGCGCCTAAAGAAGTTTTCACATCAAAATTTTTTAAAATTTTAGCATTAGCATGTCGGTGACGCGAACCTATAAGTTTTTCCCCTCCAAAAACGCTCAACGCGCCTAAAGAAGATTTCACTTCAAAAATTTTTAAAATTTTAGCATTAGCATGTCGGTGACGCGAACCTATAAGTTTTTCCCCTCTAAAAACGCTCAACGCGCCTAAAGAAGTTTTCACTTCAAAAATGAGAAAAATGTCATGTCTGTTAATTGGGAGCTCCCTTATTTATTTTGTTTTATTTTAATTTCAGAATTTATATTTAAACTGAATATAATATAATAAATATAAATATTTGTGAATATTTCAAGCGTCTACCTATTGCCACTATCAATATCGAGCAACATAAGCAATAAAATCACGTTTGTTTTATGAGAGCCCCCTTTAATGTTCATATTATTCTATTTTTTAATATTTGTTGTTATAGCGGCAATATTAGTAGATCATCTGTGAAAATTGAGATACAGCCTAGTGACAGACGGACGGACAGCGGAGTCTTAGTAATAGGGTTACCGTTTTACCCTTTGGGTACGGAACCCTAAAAACGATTGTCTTACAATGACGGTAACATTGTTTTGTGTTAGTCAGAAGTATGGTCTGTAGATAACGTTGCATTTGCAAAACTCATAGTAAGTCGGCTGATGTTGACATAGACAGTAGATCTTATATAGCTAATAAGCAAACCGACCCCAAGTGTTTTATCGATCTAAGCTATGACAGATCAGTACAGTATCAGTGCGCTCATAGTGATTACGCTTAGTCTCACTTTTATATTAATAGTTTCGTCAAAACAGCCATCGCGTGGAAACCGTGTTTTAAAATTGAGAAATATTGAGAATAAAACACCTGTTGTTAGTACTTGGTGGTAGAGCACTTGGTGGTAGAGCTTTGTGCAAGCTCGTCTGGGTAGGTACCACCCACTCATCAGATATTCTACCGCAAAACAGCAGTACTTGGTACTGTTGTGTTCCGGTTTGAAGGGTGAGTGAGCCAGTGTAATTACAGGCACAAGGGACATAACATCTTAGTTCCCAAGGTTGGTGGCGCATTGGCAATGTAAGCGATGGTTAACATCTCTTACAATGCCAATGTCTATGGGCATTGGTGACCACTTACCATCAGGTGGCCCACATGCTCGTCCGCCTTCCTATGTAATAAAAAAAATAAAAAAATAAAACGACGTATATTGGTAGACAAAGGCATATTATATTAACATTTTACATTATACCTCGGTAGGTAGATACATTGTACGTTAATCAATAATTATAAATCTACCCCCATTATTTACATACATTACACATCCCAACTTAATAACTGACTAATAATTAAAAATACAATTGTTTACCTAACTTACATACACATTTACTTAGCTACATTATATTTAAACTTAAACTAACTTACTCTAATTAAACTGTACAACACTTACACAAATAACAAAACAACAATATATCTTTATAATTCTAAGATTACCCTAAAGCTGAAATCTAACTGTAGCTTTGCGAAGACGTTTGGGACGGATCAGGAACGGTGGCGTTGTATACACCTCTAGTGATGAAACAGTCTCATCACTAACTTCCCCTTGCGAATTTCTAATCTCTTCGCCCCCAGTCGTGGAATGAGACGATCGCCGCATGGCTATTTCTTTCGTTTTTTTTTTGTAAAAAACTTAAAAAACAAAAAAGTAAAAAAAAAAAACCCACTAAGTTTCTTTCGCCGGTTCTTCTCAGGGCTGGGTGTTTCTTTCCGAACCGGTAGTAGTTTCCAGTTTGACAATCAATAAGTAAGTGTAATACTTCAATATTGAATAAAGTATTTTGATTTGATTTGATTTGAATGATCCGTGAGTTCAGACTGCCTATGCACGACCGAGGATTTCCCTCGCACCTAGGATCATCTTGCACGACAGCCTCCTCATCAGGACAAGTAACATCAGACATGCGTGATCTTCGTCGGATTTGGTCAATATGCCTACGTATTAAGCGATCGTTTCAGCTATCCAAAATGTACCTACGAGAACCTTCATTGCTAACCACATTACCTTTAGACCATTTGTCGCGGTTACCGTACTCCCGTGCCCAAACTGTTTCTCCCGGTAGTAAAATACGCTCTGTTCCCCCTACTAACTGTGATTGCCGATCTTGCACACTAAGTACCTGCTCGTGAAGCGCCCGTTCGCTTCGCAATAAATAAGACGTGAACGTAGTGTGCGACGTTGAAGCAACATTGCCGGACAATCACCCGTTGTACTGTGAATACTATTCCTATATTTTAACAAAAATGTTTGTAAAGCCGCATCTATATCTACTCTGTCTCTTAGAGCTTTTTTTATAACTCCCTTGCACAACTTAACCGCATTTTCTGCAGCGCCGTTTGAAGCCGGATGATATGCGGGTGAAAAAGATTGACGTATACCATTCATCATTAAAAAATCTTTAAACTCAACACTGGCAAATGGAGGACCTTGGTCTGAAACCAATTCCATAGGTAACCCAAGCCTTGCAAAGATTTCTCTCAATACTTTTATCACGTTGGTGGCGTTTGTTTTTGTCATTTCGCATATTTCAAGCCATTTGGAACTAGCGTCTATCAAAATTAAAAAAGTTTTTCCTTTCAAAGGCCCTAGAAAGTCTACATGTACCCTGGTCCACGGTTGTGTAAAATAGGGCCGAGGTGGAGCGCGCGGTGGCGATGTTGCCTCCATACAACACGTCTCACAGTGTTTACATGCCGCTTCGATGCCCCCGTCAATATTTGGCCACCACACATAACTCCGTGCCAAGGATTTTGTTTTCACAATACCCATGTGACCTACACGTAACTGTTTTAAAATCGATTCCTGCAGTGATTGAGGTATAACTAGTCTGTAACCCCACATAATACATCCGCATTCACAATAAAGTTCATTGCGACGTAAAAAAAATGGCTTAATACTTTCGTCTGCACAAGTGACCGGCCACCCCGATTGTAAATATAACATTATTTTACTAAGAATTTTATCTTTAGAAGTTTGAATTTTAATATTGTCGTGAGTTACAGGTAAGAAATTTTCTACAAAATTAACGTACGTAATTTCCTCAGCAGAATTCTGAATTTTACTGCTAGGTTGCGGTAACCTCGATAAGGCGTCTGCGCAATTTTTACTTGAAACGATATATTCTATGTCATAGTTATAACCCGACAATAATACTGCCCTTTGCAAGCGTGAAGCAGCCATAATCGGAATACCTACTTTGTTTCCAAATATTTATGTCAAAGGCTTATGATCCGTTCTAAGTATACATTTTCGCCCGTATAAATATTGATGAAATTTTCTAATTCCGTAAACAATAGCGAGAACTTCCCTATCTATCTGGGAGTATGCTCGCTCCGCTGCAGTTAAAGACCGCGATGCATACGCGACGGGCCGCTCCCCCTGCGGCGTGAGATGCGAGATGATCGCGCCCACTCCCACACTACTCGCGTCGGCAGTCAGTACCAACGGCTGCTCGCAAGAGTAATGAACTAGTACTTCGCTTGAAACTAATTTATTTTTAATAACTGTAAAAGCATCGTTACAATCTTTATTCCATATAATAGTTACGCCGCCTCGTAACAGTCTATAGAGAGGGGCCAATATTGTACTGATATTCTTTATAAATTTTGAATAATACACAATCATTCCGATAAAAGACCTAAGTTCCGAAACATTAGTAGGGGCGGGAGTATTTACAATGGCCTTGAACTTGTCGGGACAAGTGTGAACGCCGTCCCTACTTATAACATGACCCAGATAATTTATAGACTTTGCAAAGAATGAACATTTTTCTCTTTTAACACGTAATCCGTGCGTTTGTAATCGGTCAAAAACTTTATTTAAATTATCCATATGTTCCTTCGTATCTTTACCAGTAATAATAATATCATCTAGAAATACGCCCACATGAGATAAATCCGCAAATAAATTCTCTAAATGCCTCTGAAAAATTCCTGGAGTAGATGATAAGCCGTACACTAAGCGATTGTATCTGAAAAGACCTTTATGTGTATTTATCACCGTATATTTTCGAGAATCATCTAAAGTAAACCGCGCATACGCTTGAGACAAGTCTATCTTACTATAACGGTCACCGCCGTGTAAACGAGCTAATAAATCTTCCACCTTGGGCAGCGGATAACGATCGACATCGATTACCTTGTTTAGTGTTAACTTATAATCAGCACAAATTCTAATGTTACCGTCCTTCTTGACCACGGGCACAATAGGTGTCGCCCAGTCCGACCGCTCGACCGGGGTGAGGATGCCGTGGCGCACGAGCTGCTCAAGCGCACGCTCCACCGGCTCGCGCAGCGCGTACGCCAGCGGCCGCGCGCGCATGAACACCGGCTGCGCACCCTCCCGCACATGAATCCTAACTGCGCCGCCCGTGAACCGACCCAAACCATCTTTAAAAACTTCACAGTATCTGGAACTAAATTCCTCTAAGTTAAAATCACTCGTATTTAAATTATGTACATTTTTATTATAATTACATACTGGAATTGGTAACTGTAAACCAAGTCCTAAAATCCATTGCCTACCTAGTAGCACAGTTTTACCATTTTCAATCACATATAAATCTAAATATTTGCTTGTATTTCCACATTTGACAAGCGGGCGTATAACGCCAATGGGATGAACAATCTCCCCGGTATAATACTTTAAGGCTAAACTACATTTATTTAATTTTAATTCTTTATATTTAATTAAATATTGTCCATAGCTTATACACGACACGGTACTTCCGGTATCGCACTCCATTTTTAAATTTTTACCGTTAACATTTAACGTAATTCAAATGGGCTTACAATTTTCAAGAGATAATTGGTTCATAAACATAATTACCTCGTCGCTGTCGTCTCCTCCGTCCGCCGATTGATTATTCAAATCCGTGACGGCAACATTGTAATGTTCACTCCTCAACGGACAAACCCGCTGTAGATGGCCTTGTCGGTTACATACCCGACATACGTAACGTGCATATCAGCACATCCTTGCGCCGTGGTCACCACCACACGCGATGCACCGGTGAGTGTTTCGTCCTCTTCCACTCCAAGAGACCTGCACCGCAGCCGTAGCTGCCGGCGACGCCCGTCCACTCTGTTGATTCACTCGCCCTCGCTGCTTGTTTGCTACTTTAAATTTTCGATTATCTTCTTTGTTCTGCCATGCTCCCGCCATGGCTTGGCACTCTACTAACACGCCGCTCCTCGAGCTGCCCGAACAGTGGTCTACCATTGCTGCATCCTTTTCCGCCGCCTCCATGCTGCTTGCCAACTGATAAGCTTTAGCAAAATCCAGGTTACTTTCCGCGAATAACCGTTGTCTTATAGTCTCGCCAAATTCACATGTCTTCGTTAGTCTTTTTAACTCTGCAACGTATTGTGATATAGACTCGCCTGACCTTTGTACCCTTTGACGATATTTAAATCTTTCTGCCAATACGCTCGGTTTTGGTTGCAGATGTTTCCCGAGAATTTCCGTTAACTCCTGAAATGTTTTTGAACCCGGTTTATCCGGTGTACACAAATTAACTAATAGCTGTTATTAATGTCGGTACATGCAATTCACGCGGTATATTGTTCACTATAAAATACTGTTCTAGTCTTTCCACGTATAACTGCCAGTTATCAGAGTCAACTGCAAACTCGGAAATTTTTCCAATCGACATTTTCTTAAGAAAGCAAAAAGAAATAAAATAGTAATAATAATAATGAACTATTATCCCGGTTCACCACCTCGTTCGCCACTGAGAAATATTGAGAATAAAACACCTGTTGTTAGCACGACGTATATTGGTAGACAAAGGCATATTATATTAACATTTTACATTATACCTCGGTAGGTAGATACGTTTAGGGTTTTCGCGTACCCGGCTTTTTTTGATACCCGGGTATCGGGTATTATTTTTTCAAATACCCGGGTATACCCGGGTACCCGGGTAGGTGCACTTTTTTCAGAAAAAAGGACAATTTTATTTATAATCATGTTTTATTTGCCTACGAAACAATGATGTATGTCAATAAGTCACCTTAACTTATAGTGCAATCAGCTTAAAATCTTGTTCTCATCAAATATTAAGGGGATAAAATGACTTTTTGCAACAATAAATTCTGTTATAAAATAACAAAAATATAATTAAATAAACTTTCACACTCAGATAGAGGTGGTAGAGCTTTGTGCAAGCTCGTCTGGGTAGATACCACCCACTCATCAGATATTCTACCGCAAAACAGCAGTACTTGTTATTGTTGTGTTCCGGTTTGAAGGGTGAGTGAGCCAGTGTAATTACAGGCACAAGGGACATAACACCTTAGTTCCCAAGGTTGGTGGCGCATTGGCGATGTAAGAGATGGTTAACAGCTCTTACAACGCCAATGTCTATGGGCGTTGGTGACCACTTACCATCAGGTGGCCCATATGCTCGTCCGCCTTCCTATGCAATAAAAAAAAAAAAAAAAAGATAAATAGTCTACTATTCATAATATTATAAAGAGAAAAGATTTGATTGTTTGTTTGTTTTGATTGTTTGCGAAAACTGTTGACGATGTATAAATTTATGATTGCAAAAATGGTCGAGGCAAACGGAGCAGGCATCTAAAGGCAACCCTTCGCTGTAGACTTCTGCAACATATGGGGACTGAATTCAAACTTAAACGCCGACCACTTCCATCTTGAGACGACGAAGCCGGCCAAGCTCATTCCTCTCCTACCCGACGTACAAGTAATAACATTCCTTTTTACCTTGGGTACCCCCAATAAGACTCAAGTTTGCGCGTTAATCGCTATGTAGGCGAATTATTAAAATTTAGTTTATTTTATTTATTACACTTTACATAAATATAATATAATATTTTATCAATGGTGACCACCCCCAAAGCTATATAGTCTCCTTTTGTCATATGAGAACACTCCTCTCCCTGCCACAGCCAGTATCGGCATACTTGGCGTCGAGATTTCGAAAGTCGTTCAGTTCCGCGGTCAATTGAAAGTTTAAGCCAAATTGGCTTCCAAAAAGCTTGGAGTGCTCAACAAGGCAAGACAGTACTTCACGGCCCATCGCCTAAATCTTTACAAGGCGCAAAGTCTGCCCCTCATGGAGTACTGCTCTCACCTCTGGGCGGGAGCTCCCCAGTACCAGCTCCTTCTTTTTGACCGCATTCAACGAAGAACGTCGAATTGTCGACGATCAAGTTATTACCGACCGGCTTGATTCTTTGGATTTGCATAGAGATTCTGGGTCACTCTGCAGTCTCTATCGCATATACCACGGGGAGTGTTTTGAGGAGTTGTTTGGTTTAGTCCCGGACGCTGAATTTCACCACCGGACATCGCGTCAGAACTCAAAATTCCATCCTCACTATCTCGTTGTCTGGAAATCCACAACAATGCGTTTCTTAAGGCATTTCCTGCCTCGCACAATCTTTTTGTGGGACCAGCTTTTGCTGGCGACTTTTCCGAACTGATATGAAATTAAAACCTTCAAGAACAGAGCGTACTCTTTCCTCAAAGGCCGGCAACGCACCTGCATGTCCTTGAATGTTGCAGATATCTATGGGCGGTGCTGGGCCCTTTCCATCAGGTGAGCCTCCTGCTCGTTTGCCTCCTTACATAAAAAAGAACTAAAAATACTTTTTATCTAACGCTGCTTAGTAATTAACTGCTTAGTAATATCATCTTGCTTGAATATATTTTTAATTTTAAATGTTTAAGCATGAGATATGAAGAACAATAATTATATTCCACAAGTCTCTAAGGATCTAAATCTAAAGTCTTTCCAAATGAATAATTTAGTTGAGTCTACTAACAATTGTTTGTTACATAAATTGAACGATGTGATTGCATATTGTAGTATTTGTTGTAAGGTTCGCAGTTCATGCGATCTGTTCAATAGTTTTCTAAGTTTTATACAAATAACATGAAGGGCACATCACTTGGATGACACAATTACAAGATTTTGGTCCATTATAGTGTTTATTCTACTCGAAAACATTTCTTATCATCATTGATTAGTTAATGGACAGCGTTATTAAATAATATATGACCTCTGTATCATTAGTTAAATAATGAAAGATGACACCTTGGTGTACGCCTAAAGTGTCGCTAGCAAATACGGAATAAACATTTGATAGTAATTTTCTGGTTTACTCATCGATCGCAGGATCTCCATGTGTGCCAAACTACGTGTGACAGATTAATCAACACGTAGATTGCTTAAAATTCTTATCTTTGCTCAAGCTTTGAATCGACATGTACATATATCCCATAATTCATTTTTTACAAGTAATAATTAGATAATCATTAAAATAAAATTCATAGTTATAAGGAAAAATAAGTTCAAAGTGCGAAAGTCACAATCAATCAATCAATCAACAGTCAATCGTTGTCCACTGCTGAACATAGGCCTCTCCCAAGGTGCGCCAAAGCTCCCGGTCTTCCGCCTTCCGCATCCAGTCGGTACCTGCCACCTTCATAAGGTCATCGGTCCACCTGGCTGGAGGGCGCCCTACGCTGCGTTTGCCGATTCGCGGTCTCCACTCTAGGACTCGTCTGCTCCAACGGGAGGTTGATATTTGTTTGTATCGAGACAATATTCACTGTTATAAATACCGAATACAGTTCAGTCAGCGTAAAAACCGGCGCCTAGAAAGGTCATGGTATGAGAACGTAAATTGTAATGTCTGATACAAAATATAGTTAAAGATAATATGTTAATGAAATTACACCAGGGCCGCGGCGATATACAAAAGTGTTCTAACCAATGCATTTGTTAAGAATATTAAATTTATCAGATTAGCCATACACAGATTGAGAGCTTAAAAATTCTGCAATGTTCTGTGTATTTAATAAAGAATTTCAATAACTCAATTACTCTTTCTAGAATTCACTAGAACAATTCTTGGACGCTGATCATCTTATGTATAAAACTGGTTGTTGGCATCTTCTGGTTGAGATTTATATTCACTGACATTGATTTACATGAAAGTTGGAAATATATACGTATTATATAATATATACGTATTAAGGTTTTTTACACCATCTACTCCTTTTTTTCTTCGCTGTGGAAATGCATTTACGCTTACCCCCCGGAAAATGAAAAGCGGGAAGGTATGTGGGACTCGACGGCTGGAGTGCAAAGCCGTGATACCTACTAAAACCACAGCGTATAATTCAACGCCTTTAGGGGGGTGCCAAGGGGTCGCGTGAGCATTCTACAATGACACCCCGGCGGATAGCCTGAAGGCCACAACCTCCCTGGCGACGGATGGAATTGTTGGGCTCCGCTGCCAAAACACCTCGACCTCTCCCGGCTGCAGGGGACGTCCCCCACAGCGACACACCCAGCGGCCGCAGAGGACAGGGAAGACGGCAACCTGACAACACCGCATCTCCTTTTCCTTTGCGGCCTTACGCAACAAATGGTACGGCCCCATTTGGTCGCGGGAGACAGGTTTCGCGGCAACGCAACACCGACACGCCTCTCCACGAGCGATCACTCCTCCGCCCCCTGGGCGCATCATACCCGGGATCCCACTTAGCTTCCCCGTGGCCCACCTTACCACGGGTACTGAGCCGAGAGGGGGACACCATCTACTCTGCCGTAACTCGCCGCTACATATCGCTGCGTCAATCAATCGCTAAAGATGGCGCCAAATTGTCGAGTCAATAATAAATACTAGGTCCTTACATATAAAATTGGCGTTTTGTACGGGAGGAATATAGTATTTTTTTTGTAAAATATATTTTATTAATCAAAGTATGCACCGTTGTTATCTATGCACTTTTGCCATCTCATAGGCAGTTCATTCATCCCTTTAATAAAAAAACATGGGGCGAGAATCAATAAACTCTTTGATGGCGGTTTGGACTGCCGCATCGGAGTTGATTTTTTTCCTTTTAAGAAGTTGTCCAAATTCCGGAAAAAAATTTACTCTGTTTTCACAAGTAACATTTTCTGAGTCAATTTTGGTCTCCAGGGTTCAGCCATTGCGACGAGCGCTTCTGATTATCGTACAGTATCCACTTTTCATCACAAGTAATGATTCAATTTAAAATCCCTTCATTATTTTGTCAGTTGAGCAAAGTATCAGATCAGTCGACGCGTGTTTGCAAGTTCGATTCACTTCTTATTAACTTACTAATTCATGAGATACCCATCGTCCAAGTTTGTTTACTTTCCAGATTTGCTTCAAGTGGATTAATACAGTTTCATCACTTACCACAAAGCCTGCAGCTATCTCTGAAGTGCTTTGTGATGGATCCGCTTCCACAATAGCCTTTAATTCTTCATTTTCCACTTTCCGGCCGTCCACGGACTTGGTTCTGAAGGTCGAAAATTCCAGAACGAAAACGTTGAAACCAAAACCGTATAGTGCTTTCTTTTGCGACACCAGCGCCGCACACATTATTAATTCTTCGAGCTGTTTCTGCAGCACTGGTGCCACGGTAGAACTAGTTCTCGTAAATATACCGATATTTCATGTTTTCTATTGTGCGGTAATAAGCGACGCCAAAGAAAAAAAGAATGGGGAAAAAACAAATGAATGACTGTTTTCAAAACTCAAATGTACGTGGTAAGTGAATTTATAAATTTGAATTTGGAATTCTTAACCGTAGAGGAGATATTTCCGATCAAAGTGGTCAGTACGACAATACGCTGATTTCATATGTAAGGACCTAAGATCAATGTATATTTATGAACTGAGGAATAACTCATAGGTAGTTCATTCATCCCTTTATTAGGTTTCATCCCTCGGTGGTAGAGCTTTGTGCAGGCTCGTCTGGGTAGGTACCACCTACTCATCAGATATTCTACTGCAAAACAGCAGTACTATGTATTGTTATGTTCCGGTTTGAAGAGTGAGTGAGCCAGTGTAGTTACAGGCACAAGGGACATAGCATCTTAGTTCCCTAAGTTGGTGGCGCATTGGCAATGTACGGGATGGTTAGGTTTAAAGGCATTTATTCTCAATAAGACATATTACAGTCACTTACTTGAGAACAGAATTTACATCTGTAAAATATAATTCGCCATTCCATCTTAAGTGCTAGTTTTAGTATTAAATAGTTAGGAAGTGTACCTTACGAAATTTAAACAACTTTTTTTTTACAAATAATAAAAAAAAACAATAAATAAGTAAAATATCAATCAAGTTAAATTAAATAATAATAATAGTAAAAAGTTTCGATCATCGGTTCATATATATTGTATAAATACATGACCGCCTCGTTGGTCTAGTGGCTTGATATATGGCCGCAGACGCGGTGGTCCTGGGTTCAATTCCCAGGTCGGGCCAATATATAGTTATTGGGGTTTTCTGTCAGAAAATTCTCAGTAGCAGCCCGGAGTCTGGAAGTTGGAAGTGTGTACACTCCCTTGCCTCGGAAAGCACGTTAAGTCGTTGGTCCTGCGCCTGAACTCTTTCCGGTCGTGTCGGATTGCCGTCCCATCGGATTATGAGAGCTAAGGAAAAGAGAGTGCACCTGTGTTTGCGCACACACTTGTGCACTATAATATAAGTCCTGCGCAGTTGGCTTATCTCTCTAAATACATATGTATATATCATTAGATTGGGAATTAATAAGGTTTTTTTTTTCTTTTTTACCCACGTAACACATTGTATTGTCAAAAGATGTTCATAATATAACTAGCTAGTTTACTTTTGAATGAGGTAAGTGAGCTTACATTTTTTATAAGTGAGGGTATCTTATTGTACAATTGTGCACCTTCAAAAGTAATCATTTTTTTTGCCGTGATTTGTTTAAGTTCTGGGTAAAACTAGAAGACTAGCACGACGGCTACGAATGGTGCGACTAGTTATTTCTTTTAACTTTGTAAAGGATATGTCAGTATGTATCGCTTTGTTTAAGTTTTTTTAAATATAAATACATGTATTATAAATATATAATTATTTGATCGTCATAATTTTTGTTTCTATATAAAGTTTATTTGTAGGTGTTAAAAAAGGATAGTTGAAAATCATTTTTATAAATTTGTTTTGTGCAATTTGTATGTCTGCTAATTTAGTTTTCGTAGCACTTACCCAGATCTCAATTAAGTACAATAAATGGGGTTTTACTACAGCATTGTAGATTGTGTGACGTAATTTGTAGGGAATACATCTGACTACGTTACGAAGTTGTCCAATTAGACCAGAAATTTTACTATTTATATGTTCTATAGGGACAGTCCATGTTAAAGCACTATCTATTTTCAGGCCAAGATAACGTTCATTAGTTTTTTGCTATATTGGTATATTATTAATCGTAAGATGGTCAAACTGCGGAATTATTTTGTTTTTGGCTTTAAATATTATATAACATGTTTTATAAATATTAATTGTTAATAAATTATATCGAAACCATGAAAATAAATTGTTTAAATCCTGTTGGGCTTGTGTTATAATGTCGTGTATGGAGTGTCCAAAATAAAATAAACAGGTATCGTCTGCATAGAGAGTTAAATGTCCTAGTAGTCCTATTTCCTGTTTATTATTAACATATATTAAGAATAGTAAAGGGCCCAAAATTGACCCTTGCAGTACTCCACAAGTTACAGGCACAGCAGTACTTTGGTGATTATTACTCATTTTTACAATCTGTTATGTAGATAAGCTTTAAACATTTTTAAGGCGTTTCCGGTAACATTTAAAGTTTCTAATTTTTTTAGTAGCAAGTTATGACTTACAGTGTCGAACGCCTTTTTTAAATTTATAAACGTACCTAGAACTATGTTTTTGTTGTCCATGTAGCGACATGTATCTCGCCACATACGAACTAAGAACTGACGTATCCTACATCGCGATATTAAAGTTATCAGAACAATTGTACATATATACAACAACCCAACAGCAACCGTCGGGGGCAGTAGCCCACCAGACACAACACCCGTCTGGTCGGAGGATCCTCCCGTTTTAATGGTGGTCACCCCCAAATTCATATTTCGTTTTATTTTTGTAACTAGTCCACGGTCGCTAGGTGCTATTATATTATATTTTTTAGACATTTTATTGATTTAGTGTTGATTCCATCTAGACCAGTACTGCAGTTTGCGTCGAGATTATCAATTATTTTTATGATTTCAGTAACTGTGCATGGATTGAAATCTGAAAGTTTGTGAGTGGCGTCAGTTAGTGGTTTTGGTAAAGCAAAAGAAGGGTGATCAAAGGTTAACATTTCTTACATTGCCATTGTCTATGGGCGTTGGGGACCACTTACCATCAGGTGGCCCAAAAAACTACTTACTATGAGTGAAACACTTTACTGTGCCGTTCGTGGCGTCGCGTCGCTTTAAAGTTCCGTAACTTTGATAAAGTAATTTCTATGAAAAGCTTAACCAACAACATTGGTCTTGTCATTTTTTTTTAATTAATTCATACATACACGTTCATTCGTTCGTCAGTCACATTCAGACTAATTAGTCGGTTTAAATGAAGGGTCATATTATGAATGAAAGAAAGAACAATATTTCTTAATTTTGAACAGTATTATAAATAACTTGCATGGTTCACAGCTATATTACCTGAAAAATTGGAAACGATTGTTTTGGTAGATTGGTACTCCGGTACCTACTAAGGTATATATATTTTTTTAATGTATAGAAAGGCGGGCGAGCATATGGGCCACCTGATGGTAAGTGGTCACCAACGCCACGATCCACGTAATAAGTCATGGACTAGAATCTTATGAAATTTCATCAGAAAAGTACATTACAATTGTATATACCGTAAACTGTTAGAAGACACATAGTAATTAAAATAGTGTCAAAACAATGAAACTATTACATATAAACAATAAGTAGAAAAAATAATGAGAAAAACTTTCCTTTGTTTATGTCCATCAAGTATACGATATGGTGAATTTAGACATTGGTGATGTGTCATGTATGAGTCGCATCCGGTCATTCGTACAGACACTCAAGGGAACGGAAAAGCGCGCCTATGGTTGTGAGGCAGAACTTCAGGGCGCTTTCGACAGTGTCGTGAAGGCATCGCTCGGGTCCGGGCAGATCACTTTCTGCGGGGCAGCGGCCGAGTGAGGTCATGGAACTGTCTACCGTTCCTTAAGTGTTTTGTGTGTTATTAGTTGTCATTATTATTACTTGGTGTGTAGGCTTAATTGTGAAGTGTATTAAACTGTGATTATATTGACTGAGTGTTATTCATTTCACGACTACCCACTGTAACGCCCACACGATGTAAAACAATAATGATAGAAGATATGATGTTCCCCGCTCCGACATATGTAATATTAACCTACTCTATATCGCAAATGCACCGCTAGCCTTTGCAACGAATAAATTATATCCCTTGTACTATTAATAAACCTGGCTCACACATGCTTCAAATCGAAACCCAACAATACAAAGCAGTGCTATTGCAAAGTGGTACACAGTCTTGGTTACACAACCTTACAACAACCGTGTAAAAAATAAAACTTTAAAACACAAATAAAATACAAGGCAACTCCGGAACTCCTACTAGATATATCAAGAAACACAATAACTATCAGAACTACAATAACACAAGCAAACATACGGACTCCCATTAATTTCAACGTCATAAGTCAACGCCATACTTTACCAATCTAATATGATCATCGTCTACAATTCCGTTGTTTTCAATTACAATAAAACATGAATTTTGATTTTCACATCGAAGTCGAAGCCAGCGAATATTAGGTCACGACTACTTGTTTTGTATCGACTTAATGCGAATATCAAACGCAGGTGAATAGAGGCGAGGTGTAATACAGGCGCCGGTCCAGTTTGCGGTCGTTTTCTATTCGATTTAAACGAGATATCGATCGATTACAAGTATACGAATGATTTATTACCTTGAATAATAGTACGTTTCTGTAAATAATAGCTCATAAGATTTTATGTTGAAGGCTCTGTAATAACTGTATTATTAAAATGTAATTCTTTTTGAGAAATATATTAAAACCATCAGTTTTTCTTCAGATTTTTTTTATATTTTATCTACCTGTACCCATAATAAATTAAAATAAGCCTAGGGCCTTCCTCGATAAAAGGACTATCCAACACAAAAATATTTTTTAAATTTGAACCAGTAGTTCCTGAGATTAGCGGGATCAAACAAACAAACTCTTCAGCATTATATATTAGTATGGATAAACAACGATTATTTATTTATTATTAAGAAAAAGAAAGCGGAGTATTTAGAACAAATCACTTACGAGTTACTACAACAACAAAATATTTTAACGTGACTAATGTTCAAACACAGCATACAAAAACACAAAGTTCAAATATAATAATTAGTTAAAATTTAAGGTAAGCAGATATATTTATTAATGATGATAGATACGTATATATATATATTTATTTATATATCTAAATTCTAATTTATATATCTAATCTTAATTGAACGATGAAAATTTTATCATTCATCTTAAGCGAAACTACGTGACAGCCTGACTATCAGCTGTCTACCAATTCATAAATGATAATCATAAATGTATCGACTGATTCTGTGAATTTAGCATTTATAGTTAGTAGAAAATAAGAATTATTATACAATACTAAATGACTTACGATATTCTCGTATTTGCTTTGACTGGAAATATAAACTTTATAGAAGATGAATTCAAAAACGTTATATAAACATTACAATGAACAATTTAAAAACGTGCAATGTGTATAACGAATAAAGATTTGAATAGTTGATATTTTAATTAAACAAAATATACACTAAGAAAAAGTCCATTTAAGATTTCGTAGAATAACGCGGCTGCTAGTCACAGGTCAAACAAAATAATCCAAAACGAACTGGAATGCTGTTCTAAATTTTTCTAAGATTTTTGTTTATGCTCTAGTGTCTAGAGCATAGAAAAGCAACCTTAGGAGAGCCTCTAACTCTCTCCGACCGTCCCACCATAAAGCACTTTTTTTAATAACATAGGTAGGCGGATGAGGATATGGGCCACCTGATGGCAAGTTGTCACCAACGCCCAAAGACGCATTGTAAGAGATAACCATCGCATACATCGCCAATGCGCCACCAACCTTGGGAACTAAGATGTTATGTCCCTTGTGTCTGTAATTACACTACAAATACAATACAAAGTACTGCTGTTTTGCGGTAAAATATTTGATGAGTGGGTAGTACCTACTCAGACGAGCTCGCACAAACCTCTACCACCGAGTAGAGCATTGTATTCTTATCATAAAGAAAAGGAAACTATCGCAGATAGTACTATGAATCCGTATAAGAAAAGTTGCGACCTATGTCCAAATTAATTACATACTTATATACGTACATACTACATACATATATATTTGTATAATTATAGCGGTACTGCTTGTTATTACTTATTATGTTATAATCAACATTTAGTACCTAGCTACTCGTATCTTGAGAGACCAGTATATAATTTATATTTACATCTCAAGAGTTCAGCCCAAAATATTTAAGTAGTACTCAATGTAATTTCCGGCCACACTCATCAATGATTCAAGGATAATTTAGAAACGATCCCGCGAACATCGCCGAGCAACTCAATTCTCATCTCGGAAGTGCCTGTGTGCTGAGATCTTGTGAATAATGTAGCATTACATCTAAAACTTTGTTTTTATCAATCGCCTCTCACACCGAAGGCTAACCTTTATTGCCTAATTAAATAGGTATATATACATTTGCTGATGTACAATATACTTTGAAATTATACATTAAATATATTTTTCGATTCTTTCAAAAATACAGTTCTTAGGATCTTATTTCAATAGATGCAGTCATTTTTATAGTGAAATATCCATTTTTAATATAGATGAGTTTTAACGTGTTGGTGTACTGCGAACAGTGGAACCCTTTTACATGCAAAATAATTCCTTGTTATTACTTTACTTCATTAATAATAATATAAGTTTCAATCTATTGGCTAAACTACATAAATTGCCGCAACATAAAATATTGTTATCACGTTCTAGTGTATAGTGTGTAAAAGGAGAAAAAAATGGACCGATTTCTTAATTTAATAACTGCACGAATACGTTGTGACAGATAACCATAATAAAGGAAGTAGTTATATGATAATGAGGTAACCTCATTCAAAAACGGATGTTTTTATCTCTGGCGCTTTCTACGCTGTTCACCGACTTCTACTAAATAGTGGTCATGAGTTTATAAATCAAATTAATTTATTCATTATTTGAAACCTTACATTTACTTATATAGAAGTCTCTCTTTTACTCGAGATATTTTCTCACTGTGAACTATGATCTGAATATATAATAACAAAACACACACACAACACAACAAATACACAGTGACAATACTTGATGGTTTTTTTTATGTAAGAGGGGGCAAACGAGCAGGAGGCTCACCTGATGGAAAGTGACTACCATCGCCCATGGACACCTGCAGCATCCGAGGACTTGCAGGTGCGTTGCCGGCCTTGGAGGAAAGAGTACGCTCTCTTCTTGAAGGTTTTTAAGTCATATCGGTTCGGAAAAGTCGCCGGCGAAAGCTGGTTCCACAGTGATTGTGCGAGGTAGGAAATGCCTTAAGAAACGCACTGTTGTGGATTTCCAGACATCGAGGTGGTGGGGATGGAATTTAGAATTCTGGCGCGATGTCCGGTGGTTAAATTCAGCTGCCGGGACTAAACCAAACAACTCCTCAGAATACTCCCCGTGATATATGCGGTAGAGGATGCAGAGAGACCCTACATCTCTACGCAAATCCAAAGGATCAAGCCGATCAGTAATAGCCTGATCGTCGACAATTCGAACTGTTCTGTTGAATACGGTCAAAAGGAAGAAGCTGGTACTGGGGAGCTCCCGCCCAGAGGTGAGAGCAATACTTCATGTGGGGCCGAATTTGCGCCTTGTAAAGTTGTAGGCGATGGGCCGACGTGAAGTACTGTCTCGCCTTGTTGAGCACTCCAAGCTTTTTAGAAGCCAATTTAGCTTTAACTTCCAATTGACCGCGGAACTGAACAATGTTCGAAATCTTGACGCCAAGTATCCCGATACTGGCTGTGGCAGCGAGGGGAGTATTCTCAAAATGAGGGGATATGACAAAACGAGATTTTTTAGCGGTTAACGCGCAAACTTGTGTCTTATTGGGGTTGAATTGGACTAAGTTTAGTCGGCCCCAGTCCGAGACTTTGGTTAACAAGGTCTCGACTTCAGACACAAGTTTGTTCCGACACTCGTCTACGTGTTCCCGAGAAATGTTGCTACGGCCGGTGTAAAGAACGTCTACAGTGCTGTCATCCGCATAGCAGTGAATGTTACTGATTTGTAACATATCATTGACATGCAGAAGAAACAGAGTAGGTGAAAGAACGCAGCCTTGTGGAACACCAGAATTGACGAATTTTAAGTCAGAGCATGCACCGTCGACAACGACCTTGATGCTCCGATCTGCCAAAAAGCTGGTGATCCACGTGCATAGTTTCTCGGGAAGCCCGTAGGAAGGAAGCTTCGAGAGAAGCGCTTTATGCCATACCCTATCGAAGGCTTTCGCCATGTCCTGACTGACTGCTACTGCCTCCCCCTTGGACTCAACCGCTGCAGCTCATGGATCATAGCGATTGCCTTTTTTGGGGATCGGGTGCACCAAAGCAGTCTTCCAAGAATTCGGGACTACGCCTTATGTGTAGGAGTGGCGGAAAAGGCGCGTTGAGACCGGTGCCAGCTCGGGAGCACAAGTACGCAACACAATCGGAGGAATGCCATCGGGCCCACTCGACTTATGGATGTCCAAGGAAAAAAGTGCTTTACGAACCGCAATTTGTCGGAATTTAATTTCCGGCATCGTGGTATCACACCGCAAGATTGTTGGTGGTATCTTTCCTTGGTCATCCAGAGTCGAGTTGGACGCGAAGTGAGTGCTCAAAAGTTTAGCTTTCTCCTTCGCGGTATGAACCAACGTGTCATCGCTCCTATGCAGAGATGGAAGGGAGGGCTGACAGAAATTCCCTAAGACAGCCTTAGCGAGAGAACAAAATGCGCGTGTTCCCGAAGGAAGACGCACCAATCTCTCGCCAATCCTGCCTATGTGCTCCGACTTTGCCTTGGCAATAACTATTTTGAAAGACCTGGAGGCAGAGTTATATTCCTTTTTAAATGCGCTGGTATTTACATCACGCGATGCCGTCGCTTCAGCCCAGGCTTGATAGCATTCTACTTTTCGACGTGACGCCGTTTTGCAGAAGCTACCAAACCAGGGCCGGGATCTGCCACCGATGGGTACTGCAGAGAACGGAATAAAAAGTTCCTTACCCTGAAACACCACATCAGCGACAGAGTCAGCAACGACATCTGGATCATCCGGTGAGAAACAAATCCGCCCCCATGGGTAGGATGCAAAGAAGGACCGCATCCCATTCCAGTCCGCTAACCTGTAGTTCCACACTCGCCGACATCCCACGAACCGAGGCCGTGAGGGGCGTAAGATCGGCACTGTACTCCGGAGAAGACAATGGTCCGACGAGCCAAGAGGAGGCTCTACGGAAACATACCCTTCTGGATGAGAGGCCAGCAGAAGGTCTAGTAGGGAAGGTGTATGACCTTCCACATCTGGGATTCGCGTTGGCGAGGTAACCAATTGTGTCAGATCATATGCCAAGGCAAAATCACCCACTGATCTCCCCGCATGATCGGTGGTACGTGAACCTAGCCATTCGGCGTGGTGGTTCACAAAGCGGATTATATTAAAATTAGAGAATACCTGTCTAGTGTTAATTGGAATGCATTGTTCATTGATAAGTCGTGTGAGGAGTTACTTCATAGTTTTTATGAAATACTGTATGAAACAAGGAATTCCTTCGTGCCAAACTCTCTTTTGGGTGGAAAGTATAGCTATCCGGTCTGAAAAATATACTGCACATCGCAAATGGAAAATACATAGTAATCCACTCGATTATGATGAATTTAAATTGCTTCGCGACAGACAAAAGCGTATTCAAGCTGAATGCTATGACTCCTACATTTTTGGAATACAAGCAGGCATTAAAAACTCACCTAAACTTCTTCACGAACATATTTCATCCAAACGTAATAATCAAAGTTCGTATCCAAGGTCCTTACGCTGTGGTAATCAAATTTACAATAACGAAAAAGAAATATGTTCTGGTTTTAGTGATTTTTTCAAAAATGTCTTTATTAAACATGCACCTAGCTACGACAACCTATTACACGAAATACCCTCAGTGACGGACGATACTTACCACTCTTTCACTGTTACTGAAGAGGAAGTTTTAAAATTATTAACATATCTCGATATTCAAAAAGGCTCTGGTAGTGAGAACATACCTTCATTTTTTTTAAATCTTGCGCTATTGAATTATCTTTGCCTTTAACTCTAATATTTAATAAGTCGTTGAAGGAGGGCGTGTTTCCCGCTAAATGGAAGGAGACACTTATAGTTCCTATTCATCAGAAAGGCCCCAAGACAGAGATAGAAAATTATCGACCTATATCTATTTTGAATATTTCAAGTAAGATATTAGAAAAGCTACTAGCTTTGACAAACTATACCCTTTCCTCGCGAGAGCCATTCCGTATAATCAGCATGGCTTTATGAAAAATCGGTCTACAGTATCTAATTTGTCAATTTTCATTAGTGATATTCACAATTATATGGACTCAGGGGCTCAAACTGACGTGATCTACACTGACGAAAAAGCTTTCGATCGTCTAGACCATGTCATCCTTCTACATAAATTACACGGCTTAGGAATTCGTGGTGATCTCTTTCGTTGGTTTAAATCTTATATATCTAACAGAAGACAAGCTGTAAGAATTTGTGGCTCTTGTTCTGACTACGTTGATATTATTTCTGGTGTCCCTCAGGGGTCACACTTAGGACCTCTTCTCTATAATACCTATTTGTTTGACTTGGTGTTAGAGCTTTGTGCAAGCTCGTCTGGGTAGGTACCACCCACTCATCAGATATTCTACCGCAAAACAGCAGTACTTGTTATTGCTGTGTTCCGGTTTGAAGGTTGAGTGAGCCAGTGTAATTACAGGCACAAGGGACATAACATCTTAGTTCCCAAGGTTGGTGGCGCATTGGCGATGTAAGAGATGGTTTACAGCTCTTACAACGCCAATGTCTATGGGCGTTGGTGACCACTTACCATCAGGTGGCCCATACGCTCGTCCGCCTTCCTATGCAATAAAAAAAAAAAATATTGGTGCTTGCTTTAAATATTCAAACTTCTTAATGTTCGCCGATGATAAAAAAGTATATAACCAAATTTACAAAATAGAAGATTGTTTATTACTTCAGGGTGATTTGGATAGATTATGTAATTATTATACAATGAATAGGATCTCCATTAACGTAAATAAATGTTCGCAAATTACTTTTACTCGAAAATTAAATACACATACTTATGGTTACACAATGAATGGCGTTCCTTTAAAGAAAACCAACCTGGTTCGTGATTAAGGCGTTCTCCTAGACTCGAAACTACTATTTAATCATCACATAGATTATATAACTAATAAGGCCTATAAACTACTAGGTTTTATTAATAGAACATGCAAACCTTTTCGTGACATTAATTGTCTAAAAATAGCCTATTTCTCTTATGTGAGAAGCATATTAGAGTATGCTAGTTGTGTTTGGAATCCACAATATTTTAAATATATCCAAGGAGTTGAGGCCATACAAAAGAAGTTTATTAAATATCTGAACTTTAAAACTTACAGTAACACAAAACAGGTATGCTTGTAATCTTTATCGAATATCCAGCTTGACAGATCGACGTGAAACTTTAGATATGATATTTCTACATGATTTGGTCTCTCGTAAGCTAGACTCGCCTGAGTTGCGCTCGCGCGTTCTTCTTAATGTACCTAAAAAGCGAACTCGTTATGCATATTCAAATCTGTTACACATCCCTTTATCCAATTCACGTTACGCTGCAAACTCCATATTGTCGCGCGTTTTCACACTATATAATAAAAAATACTCGCACATCGACATCTTTCATCGGTCGATTAAATCATTTAAAAAAAAGACATTCTCACGGCTCAAAATTCCACTTAACCATTCAAACTCATACAAAATTTACATACACCTAAACACATACATACAAACACTTAAACACATACATACAAACACTTAAACATATACATACAACCACTTATACACACACAAAACAACAGTGCAGTTAGCACTACGACACCCATCCACTACATAGTCTGTGTCGCCTAATTTATATTCATTCTTTTTTAACCGACTTCAAAAAAAGGAGGAGGTTATCAATTCGTCTGTATGTTTTTTTTTTTTTGGTGTTGTTACCTCATAACTTTCGACTGGGTGAATCGATTTTGATGATTTTTTTTTTATTTGAAAGGGGTTGCTCCCGAATTGGTGATAATTTATTTACAATTATTGTTATTTTTGGAGTCGATGTCAGCTAAGGAAACACTATAATATACCTAGCAATAATAATACGGGAATCTTTTAAAAACAAACAAAAACATACACATTACAAATTGACTTTTATTCGACATCTCACCTATAACTAACTATGTATGTAGTTATAAACCCACCTTGGCTGACATCGACTCCAAAAGTAACAATAATTGTAAATAAATTATCAACCACACAACACATTCGTACCTACATATTGATGAGTAGAAAATAGTAAGTTAATTATCAAATTATAGAAGAATACGCAATTATTTTTTTACTTTTTAGTGTATATTAATTTGTTTTTCCTATGAAGTCGGTTTTTGTTTTGTTAAAATTTTTATTTATATTGTATTTTTTGAATTAGTTATTTTGTTACTTACATTTTATTTACCAAAACTGTGTGTTGCTACTTCTGTTTACTGATATTAAGTTTGCATAACTCAATGGAAAACAGTAATTGGCTCTATTTTTTGTATTGTTCATTTTTAATGCTTGTATTTTGTATTATATGCTGTTGTTTTCCTTAAATAAATAAATAAATGTTAGTATATTGGATCCATCCAGACGGGGTTGCTCAAGCCCTAAAGAGTTGTATATAATAATGTCACAATGTATATAATTAAAAATAAAATCTACAAAAAAATACATTTAAGATGATTTTAAGAAAAAATTATCGAAATTATTTTTCGGATGAAAAATCTCCTAACCCAGATGTAGGACTTTTACGTGCTATTACTTTATTATAAAATCAATATTTCCGAAATCAGTAATTATATCTTTATTTATTACATTATACATTTTATTATTCTCTATTCGTTTTATTGTAAGCACTTATGTATGTCTATTTATATATAAAGATTTGTCATGACTGACTCATCAACACAGAGCTTAAACCACTAAGGTTACAGACTTGATATTTTGACAGTTGATGCATTTTTTTCCACCAACCCGCGTTGGAGCAGCGTGGCGGAATAAGCTCCAAACCTTCTCCTCAAAAAGGAGAAGATGCCTTAGCTCAGCAGTGGGACATTCACGGGCTGTTACTTTATGCATTTTATAATGAAAATTCGTACAAAGAAATGTTTTTTGCCAATTCCACCCCAAAGAGCTGAAACAAGGGATGAACCGTTCCATGGAAATCCGTCATTTCCAAAGTTAGAAGCACGTTATTTCATATTTAAGCCTCTGTTTAGACATAAACAAGTCCACAAATCAGAATTTTCCAAAATTCACCACCTAAGAGGGTGAAATAGGGGTTGGAAGTTTATATGGGGATTTCGTCATTTTTGATGTAAGAAGAAGCATGATATTTTATATATAAGTTTTTGGTTAAAAGTAAATAAATATGTACTTCAAGGTTTTTGAAAATTTACATACAAAGGGGGTGAAATAGGGGTTGAAAGTTTGCATGGGCACCGTCATTTTTGAAGTTAGAAGAATGAAATTTTATAAACAAGCCTCTGATTGTATATAAATTAACACCTATTTAAGGACTTTCGAAAATCTTCCCCCAAGAGGATCAAATGGGGAATGAAAATTTGTATCGGGGGTCCGTCATTTTTCATGTAAGGAGCATTCAATTCTATATACTAGCGTCTGGTTAGAAATATATAAATAATTATTTTTAAAAACTACCCTACTATTAATGAATTATAATCACAAATTAAGCACATGAACTTCAGTGGCGCTTGCCCGGGTTTGAACTCACGATCACGTGGTTAAGATTCACGCGTTCTTACCACTGGGCCATCTGGGCTCCATGAAACGTCTAATGTAGTGATAGCGGTCTTAGCTGGTGGCTATGAACATTTTAAATTGCTTACAATATCAGACAATTTTGATTTCGGTTTTTTTTTATTAAAATAAAAATAAATTTCTTTTTATTTCAATTAAGTTTCTTTTTTTTTATGCAAATTCACTTTACTGTTTTGTACCATGTACACCACCACCAAATTATTATAAATGTATGTTATATTTTAATAAAAAAACATTTTTGTCATGATAAATCTGTTTTATTAATTATTTAATATGTAAATACATTACATTCAAAATAAAATAACAACTGGACATGTTCATAATACCATAAATAACTTATTAATATATATTATATTGTTATATATATATTTTTATTTGCTCTTACCTGTTCTCTTACAAAGCTCCTTCCAATAAAGGTTGTCTGTGAGAGATCGCTATAAGCGATAAGACCGCCTTTGCGCACCATTTGTTGATGTTTCTTTTTTCACTCTGGTGTTATTTATATGTTGTTGTGCAATAAAGTATTAAATAAATAAATAAATAAATAAATTGATTGTGATAACATTGACCACAATTCGTACAAGTTAAGTTCTCCGTGACTCCCTCTATTCTGATTTATAACATGCAAACTTCATTGTAATTTTATAAATTTTATAAAATTACAATTTTATAAATTTAAAAATTAGACTGGTCGGGCTGGGGATCGAACTCGTGCCGAATACGTTCGATGATAAGTAACATAAAGTAAGCAATACTGCCACTAGGCCAAGCATATATGTGAGCAACAGTTCAAAAATAATATAATCAGATTGAAGCTGACACTTATGGTCATTAACGAGCTGTGGTCGTAATTTGAATAAAATCCTTTGTTCAACAGTAGCACACTCGAGGGCACTTCAATGTCACACACTTTAAGTATAGTTAAATCCAACTAGATTCACCGCTTCAACTTGATTATTTCGTCAGAGATGTGACAAACTTTACACTAGGTTTATTGCACGTCAACACTAGGCTATAGATTTGTAATCTATATAAATAAAATGATAGAGGTCTGCAGTTGTGCACGCATCACGCAAAAACTACTGGATAGATTTCAATGAAATTTTCTAAATTTTATTTCTTAGAAACAACGATTTGATTAATTATGCACTGCGTGTTCAGTGATGTATGTTTAAACAAAGTATATTTTGACTGCCTCGTTGGTCTAGTGGCTAGATATAAGGCCGCAGACTCGGTGGTCCTGGGTTCAATTCCCAGGTCGGGCCAATAAATGTTATTGGGGTTTTCTGTCAGAAAATTCTCAGTAGCAGCCCGGAGTCTGGAAATTGGAAGTGTGTACACTCCCGTGCCTCGGAAAGCACGTTAAGCCGTTGGTCCTGCGCCTGAACTCTTTCCGGTCGTGTCGGATTGCCGTCCCATCGGATTATGAGAGCTAAGGAAAAGAGAGTGCACCTGTGTTTGCGCACACACTTGTGCACTATAATATCTCCTGCGCAGTTGGCTAATCTCTCTTGGGATTGGCCGCCGTGGCCGAAATCGGTCTGGAGGACCTTATTTTTGCTTACGATCTTTTTGATGTTTTTTCCTTCGTACATAAGAAAACTTTGTTAATATATCAAGCAACGCGGACGAAGTCGTGGGTATCAGCTAATTGACTATAATTTGGATTTGTTTATTACGGGGCAAATGGAAACACGTCTGCTGTAAGCAAGTATAGTTCGTAAGTGATATATATGATTATGCACAAAAAAATGGTTTATTTAAATAAACAATATATTTAACAATAAATGCAAAGGCGCTTAAAGGCGTTCCTCGATCCAGGGGGCGAATGCGGTCACTCTAGCGAGAGCTTTGGCGCCACTGGAGCAGCGGCGCGCGCCGAAGGAGACGATACCGACCTGTGTACAAATAGTTTGTGTTATAAAATAATGTTTTAGGACATAAACTTTAAATTGTTATAAGTTATGTATCAATCATACATAAGTAAAATGACGACGATGTAATTTACAAATAAACAATAAAATACTGACCAGTATACGACCGTCGCCGCTGCCGACGGTTAGAGGACCACCGGAGTCACCATTACAGGAGGCCCTACTATCAACCACCCTGGTACATATGTTGTTGGCTCTAGCGTAACTTCCAAAAGTTTTTTCACACTCGGCGTTGGTGATTATTGGCATTTTAACGTAACTCAGGACCTGGTTTTTGTCTATAGAAACTCCTGGAGAATGAAAATTCAAGAATAAGTAAAAAATATTATGTACAGTATAATGTAAAATATTTCGTTCGATTATAACAACTGAAACTTACTGTCACCGGTTTTACCGAATCCGGCAACTGTGCCCATCATACCGGCGTAGTCGTCACTGCCAGTGGCCATGGTGATCGGTTTGATGTTGTCTGAAAGGTCAAAGTTACATATTTCAATATATTATAATGTCAATTTCAACAAGTGGAATGAAAAGGTCAGAAAGACTAGTGATCGGTTACACTGGCGTAATAGAGAAAGTAAGAAAGACTCGCTTACCGGTGAATTCGACATTGTCTATCTTTATCATGGCAACATCGTTTTCCAACTTCTTGGGGTTCCAGTTCTCGTGAACTTCGACATCAGTGGTTTTCACGCGAGTACCACCGGAGTAGAGCGTTATGGAGCCTAAGACGATGGTCAATGCTTTACCTTGGTTTCTACCGTCATACCAGCAATGAGCGGCGGTAACCGCCCTGGTGTTGGTAAGAAGGGAAGATCCACAAACGGACTGGTAACCGTTAGTCAAGTCGATAAGCAGACCTCCCTAAGAGATGAAATTTTAATATTAAAATGAAACAAAAAAGTAATAAAGTGAATAGAAAAATCGTCTTATTAAGATATAACGAACCAAGTAAGGGAAGTCCCCGAGTGAAGCTTTTTGTCCATTTATGATCCTAGAGCCGGGCGAGTCCTGAGTCTCCTCAGCGCGCTTGATGCGTGCAGCTAATGGGATACCAATTTCCTCGTGGTAGTTGGAGATGATATTCTCCTCAGCTACGACAGCTATGGCCAGGCCAACGACGACAAGTAGGAATTTCATGTTGATAGATACTGAGTTATTCAATGAAAAAACGAAGCTTAAATACTGCTCAATTTCTTATCATTTCCTACACATTTGTTTTATCATAGATTTAATTAGGTATCTGACAGACTAGTTATCTTAATTATTTAGAGACCTTGCTCTCAATTAGACGTTACGCCTACTAAGTCTCAATGTGAGAGTAGTAATGTTTCAGATGCGTATTAACACCGCTTCCGGACTACGGGAATTGTACTTGGTGGTAGAGCTTTGTGCAAGCTCGTCTGGGTAGGTACCACCCACTCATCAGATATTCTACCGCAAAATAACAGTACATACTATTGTTGTGTTCCGGTTTGAAGGGTGAGTGAGCCAGTGTAAGGTTGGTGGCGCATTGGCAATATAAGCGATGGTTAACATCTCTTACAATGTCAATGTCAAAATGAATGCAATAAATGTATGCATTAAAATTAATAGAACTAAAATAAAATTAATTGAAAAAAACATTATTTTAATAGGGAAATGTAGCTTTCTGATCTAATCTGACGTTTTGTTTAAAGACAAAAACGAAATAAAAATAACGGCAAAAAAGTCATGTCTGTTGTATGGGCTCATGGGTAATTTCAAATGTTTACACATGAGATATGAAGAACAATAATACTATTCCACTAGTCTCTATGGATCTAAATCTTATGTCTTTCCAAATGAATAATTTATTTGAGTCTACTAACAATTGTTTGTTACATAAATTAAACGATGTGATTGCATATTGTAGTATTTGTTGTAAGGTTCGCAGTTCATGCGATCTGTTAAACAGTTTTCTAAGTTTTATATAAATAACATGAAGGGCACATCACTCGGATGACACAATTACAAGATTTTGGTCCATTATAGTGTTTATTCTAACTCGAAAACATTTCTTATCTATATCACTGATTACTTAGACAGAGTTATTAAATATGACCTTTTTATCATTAGTTAAATAATGACAAAATGACACCTTGGGGTACGCCTAAACTGTCTCGAGCAAAGACGGAACAAACATATTTGATAGTAATTTTCTGGTTTACTCATCGATCGCAGGATCCCCATGTGTGCCAAACTACGTGTTGATAGATTAATGAACACGTAGTTTGTATAAAATTCTAATCTTTGCTCAATCTTTGCTCAAGCTTTGAAGTGACATATATCCCATAATTCATTTTTTTTTTCAAATAATAATTAGATAATCATTGAAATAAAGTTTATAGTTAAAAGAAAAAATAAGTTCACATTGGGAAAGTCACCACGGCCGTTTTTTATATCGTGTTTTAATATTTTAAATAAAAAAAATATTAATATTTACTTCCAGTTTTCACACGGATCTTTAATTATTGACGTGACAACGTCTAAAAAATCGATGAACGCTGGCTGCATGCACGAAAAAGGATGACTTATTGTCCCGTTACGCTCATTGTCCCGTTACGCTGATTGTACGCTTGCGCCGCATCTATCTCTCTTTCACTCGATTGGCCTATGCGTCCGTCATTTCATCAATGTTTTGTTATGACGTTGTCATGTTAAACTATCATCCGTAAACCGACTTTACAGACAACCATTATTTTTTTAAAATAAAATATGCCTTAAGATACTCACTGATAATGTACCTGGTGATTCTTTTATGAAAGTTACTTTATTAATAAAACAAACAAATACATTCGAGCAGCGGGTTCGCGACATCGACCTAACACAACTCAAAACCAATTACCCTCTCTCCCAAATGATCCACACCGATCCCGCGTCCATCTAACTCATCCGCGATCCAGATCACGGCTATCCTCTACTCTTACTGGTCGTGACGTAGGACACAATATACAATAAAAACTTAAAACAATAACAAAATGATAACAAATCAAATAAAATTGTATTAAGAATTTAGAAATACAAGCGGACACATATAGTAACACGATATATGCTAAGAATGGTTCGAAAATAGTTCATTATTTTTATTTAGAATTTTTAATTAGGAACAATTCAGCTGGACATTATTTTCGTAACTTCAAATGTCCACGGAGTGCACGCCGGGGACATTTTTAAGATTGCGATCTAGTACACGAATATGATCATCAATTTAGGTGATTTATATAATAAGTATGTATTTTCTTTCCATCCAGTACATTATTCCAATAATGTACTTTCAATATTTAATAATGTACAAATGGTGACATTTATATATGCGGTCCACTATTGCTGGTAGCATCACACACAATTTATACAACCAGCGAAGGTCATTATTTCTTTATTTAATACTTGGTGGTAGAGCTTTGTGCAAGCTCGTCTGGCTAGGTACCACCCACTCATCAAATACTCTACCAAAATAACAGTACTTTGTATTATTATGTTTCGGTTTGAAGAATGAGTGAGCCAGTGTAATTACAGGCACAAGGGACATAACATCTTAGCTGCCAAGGTTGGTGGCACATTGGCGATGTAAGCGATGGTTAACATTTCTATGGATGCCATTGTCTATGGGCATTGGCGACTTACCATCTGGTGGGCCAAATGCTCGTCCGCCATAACGCTCGTACCATATAATAACTAGCCACACAAATACTAACTTTTACATAACGAGTACAAACATGCGGAGTTATGTTTTATAATGTTAGATCCGTTATCATTTGATTCGTAAGAAATGCAACCGGTCTAAGGTATTTCTTTACTACACTTATGAGGACCCAAGAGCTTAGAGGCAGCTCTAACATAGCCTAAATACTGAGCCTAGCTGTTCAGAGAAGGAACGGGGATAGCGTTTTGGGTACAATGCCATCAGGACAATCTTTTGGGTGACATTTTCTTTCTTTGATATTTATAATTATACAATATTTTCATTGTATAACCTTTAAATGACTTACATAGTTAATTAATTATATTGTATAAGCACTATATACATACTCGGCTCAGGTGCAGCTATCGGTGATGTCGTATGTAATATCAATAGAAACGTCTTAATTATTAAATTTATTTAATTATTATTTAATGAATTGATTGAATAATATTCAATTGTCACAGATTATGTATTTATTGTTATTCATTGTCGTAAATAAATTAACATAAGTAGTATGTTGTAACAAACAAATCAATCAACGATGACGTGTCCTATAAATCTTGATGACTGACACAATCTAGACATTGTTTTTTTATACTTCAGTAACGATCCGACTTTACTTTATATGAATTACAAATAAAATTTAATAATATTATTTACATTTATACAGATAATAAAAGATTATTATTATAGGATTAGCTAAAATGCTCTAGATGCTAAAGTCCTGGGTGGAAATACAGGTTTGTGTTATAAAAAGATTGAGTATTTTAACAAGAAATTTCTAGAAACACCGCTCCTAGTTGAAAGGTTAGCCATGTAACGCTCTCGTATCTCGGTGTGCTCGTAAATCCGTTTCTTTTGCGTCTAATTCCTCTGCAGTCGATTCAGTTTGTTATTCGATCGTATAATAATTGTCAGGAAACAGTTGATGTGTTCCTCTTTGGCTCACACACTTGTCCACCAATATATTATATATCTGCGCTTCTAGTCCTAAAAGCCGCTGCGGCTCTAATTCAACCAGAAGTACTTCATTTTGTGGATTATTCATAAAATTGCAACAGGATTTGAACTTTCGCCTTCTTTAATTCTGGCAGTTTGTTGTTTATTAGACTATTTTGTGTTATAATTCAGATTTCAGATAACCTGAAGCGACAGTGGCGCCATCACATAAATCTTGACGATTCTAAAATTATCAGTGAAGTTGCTTTGCACAAAGTTTATTTGAAATCAGTCATTTATTATAAATTGTAAGCTTGGTTTTTGTTGCAATCATAGGCTAGAAGCTAATTTATAAGCGCATGTCGTGTCTACATCAAGAGAAATGTAATCATATGTTTTCATTGATTGTCATTTTGTTTTGTAGACCAATGAACATAAAATAAAAAATAAAATAAAATTTACTTTGTTTAATAATTATTAATAAAATAAGCTATTCATATGATTCTGTTAAATTCATTGTCATTTTCAGCGTTGATATATTATGAAGTAACCTATTTATATCCAATCTTTACTATTTCCACAGCAAATGTTATTAAAATCAATTCTACGATTTTGTCAGTTTTT
Source organism: Nymphalis c-album (assembly GCA_963151315.1). Classification (NCBI taxonomy): domain Eukaryota; kingdom Metazoa; phylum Arthropoda; class Insecta; order Lepidoptera; family Nymphalidae; genus Nymphalis; species Nymphalis c-album. The sequence goes on along the minus strand of OY720602.1, from coordinate 702,225 downwards.
ACGGTTTTTATTTATTAGAAATCATTGCACGTAGACAAGCGTGCAGGCGAAACCGTAGCAAACAATAGCCATTGTTATTATATTTATATGATTCGATTATCAAACTTATCAAGAAGTCTTACTTTATTTATATAAAAAAGAGTAAAGCATCTATGTTAATATACCACTTTTGAGCAAAGCCATTCCCTTTTGAGGATATGGTTTGGAGCTTATTCCACTAAGCTGCTCCGGCGCGGGTGGGTGCACACATGTGTTAGATAATGACATCCAACATAAACAGGATTTATAACGAGATGAATGAAAACTTTTTGCGTGCCTGAGTTTGAACGCCACTTTTACAACCATTAAGCCGCCTCGGCTCTGTTAAATACATAAGAACAATCAAAATTTAAAAGAAAAATAACTACTGCACATCAATAATTTGAAATTGACTTACAATATTCTAATCATAACACCAATCATAAATGACTATCGAAGAAAAGCATAGCCTCGGGGTGCGCGGGCGCAACTTAACTAGCAAACCATAACGACATATGTTAAATTAATTTATTTCAAATTGATACTTCATTGCAATGTAATAAGGTTGATATTTGTTTGTATCGAGACAATATTCACTGTTATAAATACCGAATACAGTTCAGTGAGCGTAAGAACCGGCGCCTAGAAAGGTCATGGTATGAGAACGTAAATTGTAATGTCTGATACAAAATATAGTTAAAGATAATATGTTAATGAAATTACAGCAGGGCCGCGGCGATATACAAAAGTGTTCTAACCAATGCATTTGTCAAGAATATTAAATTTATCAGATTAGCCATACACAGATTGAGAGCTTAAAAATTCTGCAATGTTCTGTGTATTTAATAAAGAATTTCAATAACTCGATTACTCTTTCTAGAATTCACTAGAACAATTCTTGGACGCTGATCATCTTATGTATAAAACTGGTTGTTGGCATCTTCTGGTTGAGATTTATATTCACTGACATTGATTTACATGAAAGTTGGAAATATATACGTATTATATAATATATACGTATTAAGGTTTTTTACACCATCTACTCTTTCTTTTTCTTCGCTGTGGAAATGCATTTACGCATACCCCCCGCAAAATGAAAAGCGGGAGGGTATGTGGGACTCGACGGCTGGAGTGCAAAGCCGTGATACTCACTAAAACCACAGCGTATAATTCAACGCCTTTATGGGGGTGCCAAGGCGTCGCGTGAGCATTCTACAATGACACCCCGGCGGATAGCCTGAATGCCTCAACCTCCCTGGCGACGGATGGAATTGTTGGGCTCCACTGCGAAAACACCTCGATCTCTCCCGGCTGCAGGGGACGTCCCCTACAGCGACACACCCAGCGGCCGCAGAGGACAGGGAGGACGGCAACCTGATAATACCGCACCTCCTCTTCCTTTGCGGCCCTACCGCAACAAATGCACTACGCAACAAATGGTGCGGCCCCATTTGGTCGCGGGAGACAGGTTTCGCGGCAACGCAACACCGACACGCCTCTCCTCCCGCGATCACTCCTCCGCCCCCTGGGCGCATCATACCCAGGATCCCACTTAGCTTCCCCGTGGCCCACCTTACCACGGGTACTGAGCCCCCCACCACAAGACAAGGTGGAGATCCCACGCGGGGGGGACACCTTCTACTCTGCCGTAACTCGCCGCTACATATCGTTGCGTCAATCAATCGCCAAAAATGGCGCCAAATTGTCGAGTCAATAATAAATACTAGGTCCTTACATATAAAATTGGCGTTTTGTACGGGAGGAATATAGTATTTTTTTTGTAAAATATATTTTATTAATCAAAGTATGCACCGTTGTTATCTATGCACTTTTGCCATCTCATAGGCAGTTCATTCATCCCTTTAATAAAAAAACATGGGGCGAGAATCAATAAACTCTTTGATGGCGGTTTGGACTGCCGCATCGGAGTTGATTTTTTTCCTTTCAAGAAGTTGTCCAAATTCCGGAAAAAATTTTACTCTGTTTTCACAAGTAACTTTTTCTGAGTCAATTTTGGTCTCCAGGGTTCAGCCATTGCGACGAGCGCTTCTGATTATCGTACAGTATCCACTTTTCATCACAAGTAATGATTCAATTTAAAATCCCTTCATTATTTTGTCGGTTGAGCAAAGTAACAGAGCAGTCGACGCGTGTTTGCAAGTTCGATTCACTTCTTATTAACTTACTAATTTTTCAAGTTTTAGTTCAAGTTTTTTTACTTTCCAGATTTGCTTCAAGTGGATTAATACAGTTTCATCACTTACCCCAAAGCCTGCAGCTATCTCTGAAGTGCTTTGTGATGGATCCGCTTCCACAATAGTCTTTAATTCTTCATTTTCCACTTTGGTCTCCGGCCGTCCACGGGGTTGGTTCTGAAGGTCGAAAATTCCAGAACGAAAACGTTGAAACCAAAACCGTATAGTGCTTTCTTTTGCGACACCAGCGCCGCACACATTATTAATTCTTCGAGCTGTTTCTGCAGCACTGGTGCCACGGTAGAACTCGTACTCGTAAATATACCGATATTTCATGTTTTCTATTGTGCGGTAATAAGCGACGCCAAAGAAAAAAATAATGGGGAAAAAACAAATGAATGACTGTTTTCAAAACGCAAAGGTAAGTGAATTTATAAATTAGAATTTGGAATTCTTAACCGTAGAGGAGATATTTCCGATCAAAGTGGTCAGTACGACAAAATGCTGATTTCATATGTAAAGACCTAAGATCAATGTATATTTATGAACTGAGGTATAACTCATAGGTAGTTCATTCATCCCTTTATTACTCGGTGGTAGAGCTTTGTGCAGGCTCGTCTGGGTAGGTACCACCTACTCATCAGATATTCTACCGCAAAACAGCAGTACTTTGTATTGTTGTGTTCCGGTTTGAAGGGTGAGTGAGCCAGTGTAGTTACAGGCACAAGGGACATAACATCTTAGTTCCCTAAGTTGGTGGCGCATTGGCAATGTACGGGATGGTTAGGTTTAAAGGCATTTTTTCTCAATAAGACATATTACAGTCACTTACTTGAGAACAGAATTTACATCTGTAAAATATAATTCGCCATTCCATCTTAAGTGCTAGTTTTAGTATTAAATAGTTAGGAAGTGTTAATATTTTTTATAGGTGGGTATTTTTGGTGGGTGAGGTAAGTGAGCTTACATTTTTTATAAGTGAGGGTATCTTATTGTACAATTGTGCACTTTCAAAAGTAATCATTTTTTTGCCGTGATTTGTTTAAGTTTAAGTTCTGGGTAAAACTAGAAGACTAGCACGACGGCTACGAATGGTGCGACTAGTTATTTCTTTTAACTTTGTAAAGGATATGTCAGTATGTATCGCTTTGTTTAAGTTTTTTTAAATATAAATACATGTATTATAAATATATAATTATTTGATCGTCATAATTTTTGTTTCTCTATAAAGTTTATTTGTAGGTGTTAAAAAAGGATAGTTGAAAATCATTTTTATAAATTTGTTTTGTGCAATTTGTATGTCTGTTAATTTAGTTTTCGTAGCACTACCCCAGATCTCAATTAAGTACAATAAATGGGGTTTTACTACAGCATTGTAGATTGTGTGACGTAATTTGTAGGGAATACATCTGACTACGTTACGAAGTTGTCCAATTAGACAAGAAATTTTACTATTTATATGTTCTATATGGACAGTCCATGTTAAAGCACTATCTATTTTCAGGCCAAGATAACGTTCATTAGTTTTTTCCTATATTGGTATATTATTAATCGTAAGATGGTCAAACTGCGGAATTATTTTGTTTTTGGCTTTAAATATTATATAACATGTTTTAGAAATATTAATTGTTAATAAATTATATCGAAACCATGAAAATAAATTGTTTAAATCCTGTTGGGCTTGTGTTATAATGTCGTGTATGGAGTGTCCAAAATAAAATAAACAGGTATCGTCTGCATAGAGAGTTAAATGTCCTAGTAGTCCTATTTCCTGTTTATTATTAACATATATTGAATTGAATGATGGCTGTGCTATATATGTAAAAGCATCTATTAAGACTAAAGTGACTGAGCCTCGCTTTGTTGACGCAAACTGCTTGATTTGTCAAATTGACAATATTTCACTGATTGTTTTATATCGCACTCCATCTCACAAAAATATAACTAATTTTATTGATAGTTTAGATGACGTACTAAAGGCACCGACACAAACTGTGGTCGTCATGGGTGATATAAATATTGACATTAAATATGGTAGTAACGATAGGAATTCTGACGAATATTTATCTTGCGCAGCCTCACATGGACTCCTTCCTGCTCATTACTTTCCCACGCGTGGCTCTAACTGCCTGGATCATGTGCTCCTAAAAACTCGTCTCTCTGCCACTACATTAGTTATACAATCAGCTATTACTGACCATGAACCTGTTCTCTTATTTCTCAACACTAAAAATAAATATTTAGATTTACCCAGAACCAAGACAAAATTTAACTACAATTTAATAATTGATGAAATCAATAGCTTTGACTGGTCACCAATTTTGACTATGTCTGATCCTAATTCCGCTGCAAATTCTTTAATAAATAATTTATCTACTATAATTAAGAAGAGCACACAAACAGTTTACATAGCTAGGAAGCAACGCTGCTTAAAACCCTGGATTACATCTGGACTGTTACGATGCATTCGGCATCGCGACAGATTGCATCTTAAATTAAAAAAAGACAGCAAAAATGAAATACTTAAAATCACATATATAAGATACCGCAACTACTGTAATAACCTGTTACGTAAGCTCAAGCAAGCATACGAGAAAAATGAATTTTCCAAAGCAAAGAGTAATCCAAAGGCTACATGGGATTTAATTAAAAAAGTTACTGATTCGCAACCTGACCGTTCCCCTCCGACCGAACTATTACAGCTAAGTGATACACCTAAATCATCACTTAATTTAATTAATGATTACTTTTCCAATATAGGCCAAAGTTTAGCTACGAAAATTAAAACTACTGGTACAAATACTTTATCCCCCCCCTTCCCTAAACCAAATTGGCTCTATGGCTCTCTTGGAGACAACCTGTGAAGATGTCGAGGCTATCATATTAAGTCTTAGATCTGACTGTGCTGTAGGCTACGACGGTATACCCGCTAATGTATTAAAAACCACCAGAAATGTTTTGGTCCCCATCATCACACACGTTTGTAATCTCTCTATTTCAAATGGTGTTTTTCCAGATGTTTTTAAAAAGGCTCTTGTTCACCCTGTTTATAAGAGTGGACCCAAGGATGTAGTTAGCAACTATAGACCTATTTCGATACTCAGTACTATGTCAAAAATACTTGAACGTATATTAAATAAAAGCCTTGTTAGCTATCTAGATGCAAACAAGATTTTAGCCAGTAATCAATTTGGTTTTCGTAAAAATATGTGTACCGAGGATGCGGTACTCGCCTTTTCCCAACATGTTACCAGGTGTCTGGATAACAGGAGAAAAACACTTGGCGTTTTTCTGGATTTATCAAAGGCGTTTGATACTGTTTCCTCGGACATCTTATTGGAGAAAATGGAGAATATCGGAATCCGAGGTCTGGTCTTGGACATTTTTGTGGACTACCTGAGAAACCGAACTCAGGTTATTAAGGTAGATCAGTGTGTAAGTGACGAACTCGGCATTTCCTACGGCGTCCCTCAGGGAAGTATTTTAGGGCCAACCTTATACCTCATCTACATTAACGACCTATGCAAACTTCCACTAAACCATTGTAAGATAATTACCTATGCCGATGATACAGCACTGCTTATTGATGGTAAAGACTGGGCAGATTGCTATCGTAATGCTGAGTTAGCCCTACCATCTGTTATGAAATGGCTGACCAGCAACTTACTCACGCTTAACATTAATAAAACCGTTTACTTACCGTTTGCCATCAGATCAAACCAATGCCCCACACTGTCCTACATTCTTAAAGCTCACACATGTTCATGCTCTTTCAGCGCTACCTGCAAGTGCCTGACAATGTCAAAGGTTTCTGAGTTTAAGTATCTCGGTGTTTATATAGACCAAAAACTAAACTGGCATAAACATATCGACGTACTCTCAGGTAGAACTCGCAAACTAATATATATATTTAAAAAACTACGAAAATCTGCCAGTAAGGACACACTTACAATGGTATACCTGGCACTATGCCAGTCGATTTTATCTTACTGCATTCCGATCTGGGGAGGATCGGCTAGTAGTATTGTCATTCGACTGGAGCGTGCACAGAGGGCAGTCCTAAAGGTCATGCTTTGCCGACCCAGAAGGTATTCCACAAAACTTTTATATGCAGAGACTGAAGTTCTTACAGTTAGGCAGCTCTTTGTTCTTCATACTGTGCTTCGTAAACACGCAAATAGACCCCTCTCTCAACCCGCTGGCCGACTTAAATACAAGATATTTCCCTTAGAGTCGTGTAAAACATCATTTGCAAAAAAACAGTACGATGTCAAGAGCTCAAAATTGTATAACAACATAAATAAGAGACTCGACATATTTTCAGTAAACAGGCACACATGTAAATCCCTCCTAAAAATATTTCTCCTTAAATTAGATTACCGCAATACAGAGGACCTTATATTGGAATAACGCACTTGATGTTCAAAACACACGGACCTGCATACATACACCACGAACTTATATAAATATATTTGCGTGTAGTTTATCGAATTAATAAATTATTATTTAATGTATGCAATTTATCTTATAAATAAATTATATATGTAATGTCTATTGTTTTTATTTTAAATTTTAGTATTATTTTAATTGGGTCACCGCCCGGTCGGTAGGTATCAAAAAAAGGGTACCATTGAAAACCAGCATTAGGTGTCCACACCTATGAATTGCTGAATGGTATACCTATTTGGGACACGTCATAATTATACCTATATTGTACTTGTTCTTTTTCTTTATCTTTTTTTTTTTTTTTGTATCGTTACTTTTTTTTTTATTGTTCATTTTATTTCTTTTTTTTTATGTTTAAATGATAAGTTATTAGTACTTAAGTAATTTTTTTTTTTTTTTTATTTATTTTTTTTATTTTATTTTTTTACTTTTTATTTTGTGTCCAATTGTCATTTTGTTAAAATGTCCCAAATAAAAGTGTTCTTTTCTTTTCTTTTCTTTCTTATACATATACACGCACACACTCAATCAACACACACACACACACACACACACATATATATATATATATATATATATATATATATATATATATATATATATATATACACATACACACACACGCGCGCACGCATGCGCTCGCACTTGATTACTTTTTATTTTGTTTTATTTATTTATTTATTTATTTTTTTCCCTTTTTCTCAATTCCATTAAAATATCTCTATTGCTAATTAATTATATACAGATTAAAGTATTCGACTTTGTTATTTAATGTTTAACCATTTTGCGAGGGCACTGATTTCTGAAATACAGGTACTCTCCTAGTTCAGAAGTCAGAGTTTTATAAGTTTTGTGTTTTTCCTAAATCCTATGCTGCATGTAAAAATGTTATAACTCTGTTTTTTATAAGATGCAATAAAGTTTTTTTTTTTTTTTTTTAATATTAAGAATAGTAAAGGGCCCAAAATTGACCCTTGCGGTACTCCACAAGTTACAGGCACAGCAGTACTTTGGTGATTATTACTCATTTTTACAATCTGTTATGTAGATAAGCTTTAAACATTTTTAAGGCGTTTCCGGTAACATTTAAAGTTTCTAATTTTTTTAGTAGCAAGTTATGACTTACAGTGTCGAACGCCTTTTTAACCGACTTCAAAAAAAGGAGGAGGTTATCAATTCGTCTGTATGTTTTATTTTTAAATCTATAAACGTACCTAGAAGTATGTTTTTGTTGTCCATGTAGCGACATCTATCTCGCCACATACGAACTAAGAACTGACGTATCCTACATCGCGATATTAAAGTTATCAGAGCAATTGTACATATATACAACAACCCAACAGCAACCGTCGGGGGCAGTAGCCCACCAGACACAATACCCGTCTGTCGGTCGGTCGGTCGGTCGGAGGATCCTCCCGTTTTAATGGTGGTCACCCCCAAATCCATATTTCGTTTTATTTTTGTAACTAGTCCACGGTCGCTGTGAGTGTATTACTTTTTGACCTAAACCCGTATTGCCGTTTTGAAATAAATTTTATTGTGTCCAAATAACTCTCTAACCTATTATGAAGTACTTTTTCGAGTATTTTTGATATCACTGGTAATACTGATATAGGTCGATAATTGTCTGGATTCAGTGTTGAATTTGATTTATGAATCGGGGTAACCTTTGCTACTTTGAGAGTGTCCGGAAATTCGCCTTTGATCAGAAGTTCACTAAAGCATTTGCAAAGGCTAGGTGCTATTATATTTTTTAGACATTTTATTAATTTAGTGTTGATTCCATCTAGACCAGTACTGCAGTTTGCGTGGAGATTATCAATTATTTTTATGATTTCAGTAACTGTGCATGGATTGAAATCTGAAATTTTGTGAGTGGCGTCAGTTAGTGGTTTTGGTAAAGCAAAAGAAGGGTGATAAAAGGTTAACATTTCTTACATTGCCATTGTCTATGGGCGTTGGGGACCACTTACCATCAGGTGGCCCAAAAAACTACTTACTATGGGTGAAACACTTTACTGTGCCGTTCGTGGCGTCGCGTCGCTTTAAAGTGCCGTAACTTTGATACAGTAATTTCTATGAAAAGCTTAACCAACAACATTGATCTTGTAATTTTTTTTAAATTAATTCATACATACAGTTACGTTCGTCGTCAGTCATATTCAGACTAATTAGTAGGTTTAAATAAAGGGTCATATTGTGAATGAAAGAAAGAACAATATTTCTTAATTTTGAACAGTATTATAAATAATTTGCATGGTTCACAGCTAAATTACCTGAAAAATTGGAAACGATTGTTTTGGTAGATTGTAACTCCGGTACCTACTAAGGTATATATATTTTTTTATTGTATAGAAAGGCGGGCGAGCATATGGGCCACCTGATGGTAAGTGGTCACCAACGCCACGATCCACGTAATAAATCATGGACTAGAATCTTATGAAATTTCATCAGAAAAGTACATTACATTTGTATATACCGTAAACTGTTAGAAGACACATAGTAATTAAAATAGTGTCAAAACAATGAAACTATTACATATAAACAATAAGTAGAAAAAATAATGAGAAAAAATTTCCTTTGTTTATGTCTATCAAGTATACGAAATGGTGAATTTAGACATTGGTGATGTGTCATGTATGTAATATTAACCTACTCTATATCTCAAATGCACCGCTAGCCTCTGCAACAAATAAATTATATCCCTTGTACTATTAATAAACCTGGCTCACACATGCTTCTAATCGAAACCCAACAATACAAAGCAGTGCTATTGCAAAGTGGTCCACAGTCTTGGTTACACAACCTTACAACAACCGTGTAAAAAATAAAACTTTAAAACACAAATAAAATACAAGGCAACTCCGGAACTCCTACTAGATATATTAAGAAACACAATAACTAACAGAACTACAATAACACAAGCAAACATACGGACTCCCATTAATTACAACGTCATAAGTCAACGCCATACTTTACCAATCTAATATGATCATCGTCTACAATTCCGTTGTTTTCAATTACAATAAAACATGAATTTTGATTTTCACATCGAAGTCGAAGCCAGCGAATATTAGGTCACTACTACTTGTTTTGTATTGACTTAATGCGAATATCAAACGCAGGTGAATAGAGGCGAGGTGTAATACAGGCGCCGGTCCAGTTTGCGGTCGTTTTCTATTCGATTTAAACGAGATATCGATTACAAGTAAACGAATGATTTATTACCTTTAATAATAGTACGTTTCTGTAAATAATAGCTCATAAGATTTTATGTTGAAGGCTCTGTATTATTAAAATGTAATTATTTTGAGAAATATATTAAAACCATAAGTTTTTCTTCAGTTTTTTTTATATTTTAACTACCTGTACCCATAATAAATTAAAATAAGCCTAGGGCCTTCCTCGATAAAAGGACTATCCAACACAAAAATATTTTTTAAATTCGAACCAGTAGTTCCTGAGATTAGCCGGATCAAACGAACAAACTCTTCAGCATTATATATTAGTATAGATAAACAACGATTATTTATTTATTATTAAGGGAGAAAAGATAAGAAAAAGGAAGCGGAGTATTTAGAACAAATCACTTACGAGTTAGTACAACAACAAAATATTTTAACGTAACTAATGTCCACACACAGCATACAAAAACACAAAGTTCAAATATAATAATTAGTTAAAATTTAATGTAAGTAGATATATTTATTAATGATGATAGATACGTATATAACTATATATATATATTTATTTATATATCTAAATATGTATGTATGTATGATTTTATATAAGAGTATTTACTTAATTATGTTATATAAATTTTATGTATGCAACTTAAAAGTTTTTTCTTGTTGATGATCTATTAATTGTTACTTCTGTTAACCGACTGCGCTGTGAATTAGTATTAATAAGCGTTTACAATTAAACAATACATTTGAAATATAAAGCAATATATTAATTTATGTTTTATAACATTTATATACATATATATTTTTTAACTTTTCATTAGAAATGAAATTAACAACAATTGTTGAAAAAATAGTTAACTAATAAAATAAATAAAAAAATTGGCTAATAAATACAAATACTTAACTTAGTTATTATGAATAAGGAGTATTCCGAGATAGAATTTAGCCTTTAATTCATATAAGTTACACATATTTTATATATAAAATTAAATTAATCATTATATATAACAAATCTCGCGGATTAGCCTAGAACTCGGGCAATATTGGTATTTTTTATTAAATTCATCTGTTATATTCAAAATCTTTAATTAGGCAAATGTTTTAATAAGAATTTAAATATTGTTTGCATATTTAAATATTACAATGACACCACTAAAATTATCACGATAAAATTAGATCGTGTATTTATTTTACAATTTAATCTAACGAAACACGACCTACATTCATCTTGATACTAATTTGACTTTGATAGCTAAATAATTTGAACGATGAAAATTTTATCATTCATCTTAAGCGAAACTACGTGACAGCCTGACTATCAGCGGTCTACCAATTCATAAATGTATCGACTGATTCTGTGAATTTAGCATTATTAGCTAGTTAGTAGAAAATAAGAATTATTATACAATACTAAATGACTTACGATATTCTCGTATTTGCTTTGACTGGAAATATAAACTTTATAGAAGATGAATTCAAAAACGTTATATAAACATTACAATGAACAATTTAAAACCCTGCAATGTGTATAACGAATAAAGATTTGAATAGTTGATATTTAAATTAAACAAAATATACACTAAGAAAAAGTCCATTTAAGATTTCGCAGAATAACGCGGCTGCTAGTCACAGGTCAAACAAAATAATCCAAAACGAACTGGAACGCTGTTCTAAATTTTTCTAAGATTTTTGTTTATGCTCTAGAGTGTCTAGAGCATAGAGAAGCAACCTTAGGAGAGCCTCTAACTCTCTCCGACCGTCCCACCATAAAGCACTTTTTTTAATAACATAGGTAGGCGGATGAGGATATGGGCCACCTGATGGCAAGTGGTCACCAACGCCCAAAGACGCATTGTAAGAGATAACCATCGCATACATCGCCAATGCGCCACCAACCTTGGGAACTAAGATGTTATGTCCCTTGTGTCTGTAATTACACTACAAATACAATACAAAGTACTGCTGTTTTGCGGTAAAATATTTGATGAGTGGGTAGTACCTACTCAGACGAGCTCGCACAAAGCTCTACCACCGAGTAGAGCATTGTATTCTTATCATAAAGAAAAGGAAACTATCGCAGATAGTACTATGAATCCGTATAAGAAAAGTTGCGACCTATGTCCAAATTAATTACATACTTATATACGTACATACTACATACATATATATTTGTATAATTATAGGGGTACTGCTTGTTATTACTTATTATGTTATAATCAACATTTAGTACCTAGCTACTCGTATCTTGAGAGACCAGTATATAATTTATATTTACATCTCAAAAGTTCAGCCCAAATATTTAAGTTACAAAAACTCAATGTAATTTCCGGCCACACTCATCAATGATTCAAGGATAATTTAGAAACGATCCCGCGAACATCGCCGAGCAACTCAACTCTCATCTCGGAAGTGCCTGTGTGCTGAGATCTTGTGAATAATGTAGCATTACATCTAAAACTTTGTTTTTATCAATCGCCTCTCACACCGAAGGCTAACCTTTATTGCCTAATTAAATAGGTATATATACATATAATATAAATATATTTTTCGATTCTTTCAAAAATACAGTTCTTAGGATCTTATTTCAATAGATGCAGTCATTTTTATAGTGAAATATCTATTTTTAATATAAATGAGTTTTAACGTGTTGGTGTACTGCGAACAGTGGAACCCTTTTACATGCAAAATAATTCCTTGTTATTACTTTACTTCATTAATAATAATATAAGTTTCAATCTATTGGCTAAACTACATAAATTGCCGCAACATAAAATATTGTTATCACGTTCTAGTGTATAGTGTGTAAAAGGAGAAAAAAATGGACCGATTTCTTAATTTAATAACTGCACGAATACGTTGTGACAGATAACCATAATAAAGGAAGTAGTTATATGATAATGAGGTAACCTCATTCAAAAACGGATGTTTTTATCTCTGGCGCTTTCTACGCTGTTCACCGACTTCTACTAAATAGTGGTCATGAGTTTATAAATCAAATTAATTTATTCATTATTTGAAACCTTACATTTACTTATATAGAAGTCTCTCTTTTACTCGAGATATTTTCTCACTGTGAACTATGATCTGAATATATAATAACAAAACACACACACAACACAACAAATACACAGTGACAATACTTGATGGTTTTTTTTATGTAAGAGGGGGCAAACGAGCAGGAGGCTCACCTGATGGAAAGTGACTACCATCGCCCATGGACACCTGCAGCATCCGAGGACTTGCAGGTGCGTTGCCGGCCTTGGAGGAAAGAGTACGCTCTCTTCTTGAAGGTTTTTAAGTCATATCGGTTCGGAAAAGTCGCCGGCGAAAGCTGGTTCCACAGTGATTGTGCGAGGTAGGAAATGCCTTAAGAAACGCACTGTTGTGGATTTCCAGACATCGAGGTGGTGGGGATGGAATTTAGAATTCTGGCGCGATGTCCGGTGGTTAAATTCAGCTGCCGGGACTAAACCAAACAACTCCTCAGAATACTCCCCGTGATATATGCGGTAGAGGATGCAGAGAGACCCTACATCTCTACGCAAATCCAAAGGATCAAGCCGATCAGTAATAGCCTGATCGTCGACAATTCGAACTGTTCTGTTGAATACGGTCAAAAGGAAGAAGCTGGTACTGGGGAGCTCCCGCCCAGAGGTGAGAGCAATACTTCATGTGGGGCCGAATTTGCGCCTTGTAAAGTTGTAGGCGATGGGCCGACGTGAAGTACTGTCTCGCCTTGTTGAGCACTCCAAGCTTTTTAGAAGCCAATTTAGCTTTAACTTCCAATTGACCGCGGAACTGAACAATGTTCGAAATCTTGACGCCAAGTATCCCGATACTGGCTGTGGCAGCGAGGGGAGTATTCTCAAAATGAGGGGATATGACAAAACGAGATTTTTTAGCGGTTAACGCGCAAACTTGTGTCTTATTGGGGTTGAATTGGACTAAGTTTAGTCGGCCCCAGTCCGAGACTTTGGTTAACAAGGTCTCGACTTCAGACACAAGTTTGTTCCGACACTCGTCTACGTGTTCCCGAGAAATGTTGCTACGGCCGGTGTAAAGAACGTCTACAGTGCTGTCATCCGCATAGCAGTGAATGTTACTGATTTGTAACATATCATTGACATGCAGAAGAAACAGAGTAGGTGAAAGAACGCAGCCTTGTGGAACACCAGAATTGACGAATTTTAAGTCAGAGCATGCACCGTCGACAACGACCTTGATGCTCCGATCTGCCAAAAAGCTGGTGATCCACGTGCATAGTTTCTCGGGAAGCCCGTAGGAAGGAAGCTTCGAGAGAAGCGCTTTATGCCATACCCTATCGAAGGCTTTCGCCATGTCCTGACTGACTGCTACTGCCTCCCCCTTGGACTCAACCGCTGCAGCTCATGGATCATAGCGATTGCCTTTTTTGGGGATCGGGTGCACCAAAGCAGTCTTCCAAGAATTCGGGACTACGCCTTATGTGTAGGAGTGGCGGAAAAGGCGCGTTGAGACCGGTGCCAGCTCGGGAGCACAAGTACGCAACACAATCGGAGGAATGCCATCGGGCCCACTCGACTTATGGATGTCCAAGGAAAAAAGTGCTTTACGAACCGCAATTTGTCGGAATTTAATTTCCGGCATCGTGGTATCACACCGCAAGATTGTTGGTGGTATCTTTCCTTGGTCATCCAGAGTCGAGTTGGACGCGAAGTGAGTGCTCAAAAGTTTAGCTTTCTCCTTCGCGGTATGAACCAACGTGTCATCGCTCCTATGCAGAGATGGAAGGGAGGGCTGACAGAAATTCCCTAAGACAGCCTTAGCGAGAGAACAAAATGCGCGTGTTCCCGAAGGAAGACGCACCAATCTCTCGCCAATCCTGCCTATGTGCTCCGACTTTGCCTTGGCAATAACTATTTTGAAAGACCTGGAGGCAGAGTTATATTCCTTTTTAAATGCGCTGGTATTTACATCACGCGATGCCGTCGCTTCAGCCCAGGCTTGATAGCATTCTACTTTTCGACGTGACGCCGTTTTGCAGAAGCTACCAAACCAGGGCCGGGATCTGCCACCGATGGGTACTGCAGAGAACGGAATAAAAAGTTCCTTACCCTGAAACACCACATCAGCGACAGAGTCAGCAACGACATCTGGATCATCCGGTGAGAAACAAATCCGCCCCCATGGGTAGGATGCAAAGAAGGACCGCATCCCATTCCAGTCCGCTAACCTGTAGTTCCACACTCGCCGACATCCCACGAACCGAGGCCGTGAGGGGCGTAAGATCGGCACTGTACTCCGGAGAAGACAATGGTCCGACGAGCCAAGAGGAGGCTCTACGGAAACATACCCTTCTGGATGAGAGGCCAGCAGAAGGTCTAGTAGGGAAGGTGTATGACCTTCCACATCTGGGATTCGCGTTGGCGAGGTAACCAATAGTGTCAGATCATATGCCAAGGCAAAATCACCCACTGATCTCCCCGCATGATCGGTGGTACGTGAACCTAGCCATTCGGCGTGGTGGGCGTTAAAATCGTCAGAATCACGATCTCTGCGGATGGATTTGGGATAGTAGTGGACGGCTTTTAAGTTAGAATTCAGTCCCCTGATGTTTCAGAAGTCCACAGTATGGGTGGAAGGGGTTGCCTTAAGATGCCTGCTCCGTTTGCCCCGACCATTCTGGAGCGCAAAATTGCCCCCCCCCAGAATTCGAAGGGCAGCCTGGACATCCCTGCTCAGGCGGTGTATGTCCTGAGCATGGATGTCCAGAGAGGGTTTGTCCACCGCAGTCGCAGATGGTACCCTCCTGGGGTATTCTTTTAAATTCTGCGCACTAATTTTGTTGGGGAGGGGGGGGAATTGGGCCTCCGGAACTCTCACATACCGGACGAAACGCGGTAGCATGGCTACCACGCCGATTTTAAGTGAGAGAGTAGTACTTCGGCAGCCGGCCCATTCGGCTACAACCTGAAGGTATGCAGCATGGCACTACCACTTGACAAACTGGGTACCATGCTATTTTTTTTTATTGTTTCTTTTCATAAATATCAATATTTATATTATTAATATTAAGAATATAATATTTAATTTTACCTACAAAAATATCATCCAAATGCAAGGTTTGCAGTAATCTATGCAGTATTCTTAAGAAAGAGAAGATAAGTTGTATGGTCTGAGGCCCTAGCCAAGTTGACATTCTACAATCGTAAACGCTAATAGACAATTAAACAAATGTATTAGAATGACATATCTCAACGATAAGTCACGTGGTCAATATCATACAATTTTTAGTTTTCTATTAGCGTTTACAATTGTAGAATGTCAACTTGGCTAGGGCCTCTGTACAGAAAAGTATCATTACAACTGTTTGAAAATTAGCGATGCACAGTTTAAAAGGATGACAGCTAAAATGATAGAATCGTACTCTTGTCACAACTGTACTGATAAAAAATCGAACACATCGCCGTCTTCGGTGTCATACTCGAATCCCAATTCCCCTTTATCAATGGAAAGTATTGAAACAATATAAGACAAAAAAATTTTAGAAATGAAAAGCTGTTTTATGGCCGAACTAAAACAAACTATTTTATTAGAAATTAAAAATAATCTGGCTACACTTTCAAAAGAACAACAGAGCCTCATATCATCTCACACGGAATTGCAAGCGGAGTATAGCAAACTATCCGAAGAAAATTCCGCTTTAAAAGCTCATGTATCATCGTTACAAGAAGGTGTAGATGATCTTATTTATAAAACTCAAAACATCAGCAATGGGCGCGGCAACAGAATATGGAAATTATAGGCGTTCCAGAACTAAAAAATGAGTGCGTGAGAGATAATATTGTATTTAACATTAGTAGACATGCGGGTGTTCAATTAGAGTGTAATGATATTGAATTTGCAAATAGAGTGCAACCTAAAAGAAGTATCAATGGCAGACCAAAAGTAATAGTCGCTAAACTTAAAAACAGACTTATTAAAGACAGTATTCTCTCCGGCTGCCTCGTTGCCTCGTTGGTCTAGTGGCTTGATATAAGGCCGCAGACGCGGTGGTCCTGGGTTCAATTCCCAGGTCGGGCCAATATATAGTTATTGGGGTTTTCTATCAGAAAATTCTCAGTAGCAGCCCGGAGTCTGGAAGTTGGAAGTGTGTACACTCCCGTGCCTCGGAAAGCACGTTAAGCCGTTGGTCCTGCGCCTGAACTCTTTCCGGTCGTCTCGGATTGCCGTCCCATCGGATTATGAGAGCTAAGGAAAAGAGAGTGCACCTGTGTTTGCGCACACACTTGTGCACTATAATATCTCCTGCGCAGTTGGCTAATCTCTCTTGAGATTGGCCGCCGTGGCCGAAATCGGTCTGGAGGACCTTATTTATATTCTCTCCGGCGCGGCCTAAAGAAAACGCGTGGTATCACGACGAAAGACATTAACACTGCTGGCAACCCAAATAAAGTTTTCGTGAAAGATCATCTTACACCACAAAACAAGATGTTACTTCAGAAATGTAAATCACTTGCATCCGAAAAAGCGTACAAATTTGTGTGGGAAAAAACTGGTCTAATTTTTGTTCGAAAAAACGAAAAATCACAGGCCATCGCAATAAACTCAGAAAAGGACCTTATAAAAATGATTTAATAACTAAAAAATTGTATGTATTATTAGATTTTTTTTAATTTTACACTTTTCCGCAATACTTTTTCTCATATTTTTGCTTTTTGTTTGTAATAAAAAAATTAACACTTAAAGGCGACGCACACACACTTTCTACCAATCATACAAACACTCTCACACATACTGCTTTATGTTGACTTTTGACCGTCTTAGATCACTTAGCTTTACAATTATTTTGCTGCATTTTAATGAGAGTCTTAGTAATGCTTTAATTTCTACCCAACCATCATGAAACCTTCGATAAACTGTTACTACCAGAACGTCCGCGGTCTTCGCACTAAATTGGATGACTTACATAAGAATATTCTTAGCCATGACTTTGACTTAATCTTTATTACTGAAACCTGGCTTAATGATGGTTTCTTAGCCGATGAAATATGTGATAATAGATATTATGATGTTTTTAGGTGTGATCGTAATAAGTATACTTCAGTTAAAGGCATTGGTGGTGGTGTATTAATATGTGCTAAAAATGTTTTTCAAGCCGAAGCTAGAAATGATTTTTTTGGGGAGGGAATTGAAATTATTTGGATATCAGTTAAAGCACGAGTTTTCGCTAATACGACACTGAGTATTTCATTTTGGTGTAACGTACATACCGGGTGACTCTCTGCATTCTCATCGTCTCACACTGGCTCTAGATTCATTGTCTAATGTTATACGACCCCACCCTAATGATTATGTATTCTTTTTGGGCGATTTCAATATTGGGGATATTGACCTCGATTGGACACATCGAAGACCCTTGTGTTTAAAAAAGGGTACAACACAAAGTCAAGCTGCTGTAGCTAATTTTATGAACACTATTGAGTTCCTTGGACTTAGACAAGTCAATGAGCATTGCAATTGTTCCAATAATATTTTAGACCTTATTATTACCAATACTTCACCAAAAGTGTCGGTTTCGTGCGATCCTTTATTAGTCGAAGATAAGTATCATATACTAGAAATAGATTGTTCTGATATATTCATATTGCAACATCGCCTTTTAAAAAATGTAAAATACAAATTTCACAAAGCGGATTATATTAAAATTAGAGAATACCTGTCTAGTGTTAATTGGAATGCATTGTTCATTGATAAGTCGTGTGAGGAGTCACTTCATAGTTTTTATGAAATACTGTATGAAACAAGGAATTCCTTCGTGCCAAACTCTCTTTTGGGTGGAAAGTATAGCTATCCGGTCTGAAAAATATACTGCACATCGCAAATGGAAAATACATAGTAATCCACTCGATTATGATGAATTTAAATTGCTTCGCGACAGACAAAAGCGTATTCAAGCTGAATGCTATGACTCCTACATTTTTGGAATACAAGCAGGCATTAAAAACTCACCTAAACTTCTTCACGAACATATTTCATCCAAACGTAATAATCAAAGTTCGTATCCAAGGTCCTTACGCTGTGGTAATCAAATTTACAATAACGAAAAAGAAATATGTTCTGGTTTTAGTGATTTTTTCAAAAATGTCTTTATTAAACATGCACCTAGCTACGACAACCTATTACACGAAATACCCTCAGTGACGGACGATACTTACCACTCTTTCACTGTTACTGAAGAGGAAGTTTTAAAATTATTAACATATCTCGATATTCAAAAAGGCTCTGGTAGTGAGAACATACCTTCATTTTTTTTAAATCTTGCGCTATTGAATTATCTTTGCCTTTAACTCTAATATTTAATAAGTCGTTGAAGGAGGGCGTGTTTCCCGCTAAATGGAAGGAGACACTTATAGTTCCTATTCATCAGAAAGGCCCCAAGACAGAGATAGAAAATTATCGACCTATATCTATTTTGAATATTTCAAGTAAGATATTAGAAAAGCTACTAGCTTCGACAAACTATACCCTTTCCTCGCGAGAGCCATTCCGTATAATCAGCATGGCTTTATGAAAAATCGGTCTACAGTATCTAATTTGTCAATTTTCATTAGTGATATTCACAATTATATGGACTCAGGGGCTCAAACTGACGTGATCTACACTGACGCAAAAGCTTTCGATCGTCTAGACCAGCGATACTCAACCTGCGGCCCGCGGGCCGCATGTGGCCCGCCGGGCTTTTTGATTGGCCCGCCTGGACCAAATTAAATGTTAACATAAACGTACATTATTTTCAACTATTTTAAAGGATGATGCAAGGATATGTATGAACTCTGGTCCCGCCTCCAATAGCGACGTTTAATACATCGTTGGATAGGTATTTTTAAGCTGAACTTTTCAAAAGTAATGGTAAACCACAATACAGTGCATTCTGTGTATTAATACTAGTATATTTACCTACTTGGTGGTAACGCTTTGTGTAAGCTCGCCTGTGTAGGTACCACCCATTCATCAAAAATTCTACGGCAAAACAACAGTACTTTCACTTGGTATTGTTGTGTTCCGGTTTGAAGATACAGTGAATCAGTGTAATTGCAAACAAAAGGGACATAACATCTTAGTTCCCAAGGTTGGCGACGCATAGCCGATGATTAATATTCCTTATATAAAGAATTAGAACGCCCAACGCATCGCATTTTGTATCATTTGGTAGGCGCGATGTATGAACGTTATTTTGTTATGTGAAATGGGCCACTGTTATTTCACTCTACTGTAAGGCTGGTCCTGCAAATCCCTCATGCCTGGCGAACCCTAGGTACCAAACGATTATGAAACAGCATTCTTTGGCTATTACGTAAACTGCCATGGTAAATATAACATAACTCTGAATGGACTAAGATTAAAAACTCTTGTTTATTTCAATAATACCTATCCAACGATGTTTTACACGTCGCTATTGGAGGTGGGACCTCTTTTCAAAGATTTTTAACACCAAAATCATTATCAAGCAAGTAACCACGGACAGTGCAAAGTGAATCATCAGGAAATTATAAAAAATATGTTAAAATTTACTTGGTGGCATAGTATTTGTGTGGCATAGTAGTTATTTAGTACGATAGCAAGTACTGGTGTTTTGCGGCAGAATATCTGATGAGTGGGTAGTCGGTTTGAAGGGTGAGCCAGTGTAATTACAGTCACAAAAAATTGGCAATAAATCCGTTCTTATTTGTTTAAGTCAATTTGTAACAAACTCCAATCAAAATCATTATCAAAATTTTTCGTGTGCGGCTCGCGACACCATGACTAACACGTGTTTAATCCATTTATATGTGTATAACCAAATTAACAAAATAGAAGATTGTTTATTACTTCAGGGTGATTTGGATAGATTATGTAATTATTATACAATGAATAGGATCTCCATTAACGTAAATAAATGTTCGCAAATTACTTTTACTCGAAAATTAAATACACATACTTATGGTTACACAATGAATGGCGTTCCTTTAAAGAAAACCAACCTGGTTCGTGATTAAGGCGTTCTCCTAGACTCGAAACTACTATTTAATCATCACATAGATTATATAACTAATAAGGCCTATAAACTACTAGGTTTTATTAATAGAACATGCAAACCTTTTCGTGACATTAATTGTCTAAAAATAGCCTATTTCTCTTATGTGAGAAGCATATTAGAGTATGCTAGTTGTGTTTGGAATCCACAATATTTTAAATATATCCAAGGAGTTGAGGCCATACAAAAGAAGTTTATTAAATATCTGAACTTTAAAACTTACAGTAACACAAAACAGGTATGCTTGTAATCTTTATCGAATATCCAGCTTGACAGATCGACGTGAAACTTTAGATATGATATTTCTACATGATTTGGTCTCTGGTAAGCTAGACTCGCCTGAGTTGCGCTCGCGCGTTCTTCTTAATGTACCTAAAAAGCGAACTCGTTATGCATATTCAAATCTGTTACACATCCCTTTATCCAATTCACGTTACGCTGCAAACTCCATATTGTCGCGCGCTTTCACACTATATAATAAAAAATACTCGCACATCGACATCTTTCATCGGTCGATTAAATCATTTAAAAAAGACATTCTCACGGCTCAAAATTCCACTTAACCATTCAAACTCATACAAAATTTACATACACCTAAACACATACATACAAACACTTAAACACATACATACAACCCCTTATACACACACAAAACAACAGTGCAGTTAGCACTACGGCACCCATCCACTACATAGTCTGTGTCGCCTAATTTATATTCATTCTTTTTTAACCGACTTCAAAAAAAGGAGGAGGTTATCAATTCGTCTGTATGTTTTTTTTTTTTGGTGTTGTTACCTCATAACTTTCGACTGGGTGAATCGATTTTGATGATTTTTTTTTATTTGAAAGGGGTTGCTCCCGAATTGGTCCCATTTTTTTTTAGTCCAGTTTTGACACTGGCATCCATGACAAAACCATATAAGTCGTAAATTTGCATAAATATGTGCGCGACAAATGGACGAATAACTCGATATCTATTCAACCGATTTCGATGATTTTTTTTTATTGGAAAGAGTGTACTTCAAGGATTGTTTGGTGACAGTTTGGTTAGATTCTGAATGAATCTTTTATAGGCTATCTAGATTTATCATTCACCTACCATAACATCGTAATGATCAAGTAATTGTAGTACTATTGTATAAAACACTTCTTTATATACCGTCAATAGTTTTCGCAGCGCACGCGAAATAATAACTTTTATAGGCAACAGTTTGATACGTTGGGTTACATTGCTCCATTTTAAGTAGAGATCTATAAGATTTTGAAAATATAATATAGCCTATGTTACTCGGTAAAGACGTAGCTTTCTAAGGGTGAAAGGATTTTTAAAATCGGTCGAGTAGTTTTTGATTTAAATCGTAATAAAAAATCAAACAAAAATCAAATCTCCTCTATCCTCTTTATAATATGAGTTATGCATGTAAGCATTAGTATATATGTATATGTTAGTAATTGAAACATATTTGAACATCTCCTAAAAGTTGAGAACAATTTTGAAAATTATACATATATATATATAGAATCGTATAAGTACTCTTATATACATGTTATATTTATGTATATTGATTACTAGTGTTTTTCCCGCGGTTTCACCCACGTAGTTCCCGTTCCCGTGGGAATATGGGGACAAAGCTAAGGAAACACTATAATATACCTAGCAATAATAATACGGGAATCTTTTAAAAACAAACAAAAACATACACATTACAAATTGACTCTTACTCGCCTCGTAAAGTTGCGCGTGTGACACAAGCACATCTCACCTATAACTAACTATGTATGTAGTTATAAACCCACCTTGGCTGACATCGACTCCAAAAGTAACAATAATTGTAAATACATTATCAACCACTCAACACATTCGTACCTACATATTGATGAGTAGAAAATAGTAAGTTAATTATCAAATTATAGAAGAATACGCAATTATTTTTTTACTTTTTAGTGCATATTAATTTGTTTTTCCTATGAAGTCGGTTTTTGTTTTGTTAAAATTTTTATTTATTTTGTATTTTTTTATTTATTTATATACTCTTTATTGCACACCAATATGGACAAAAATAATAGGAGTAAAACAAAAACAAAGAAAAGAAAAAATGTACAATAGGCGGCCTTATCGCTAAAACAGCGATCTCTTCCAGGCAACCTTTGGTAGAGGAGCGAGATAGGATGGTAGGGGTGTACAAATTATTTAATACATAAAAAAAATAGATACAATATATATATGTATATATACGATACATAAATAAATATTCCATAAATATATAATTATATAATAATATAATATACATACACATTATAAATATAAACATTTACATACTATAGATACTTACATAATAAATAAAATATTTAATTGCAGTATTTCTTCATGAAGCAAGATAGTGCTCTTTTATCATTTTTTTAAAAGAAGTAATAGTTGGTGCACGTCTTGCTTCTAGTGGAAGAGAGTTTCAAAGACGAATTGAATGGACTGTAAATGAGTCACTATAAAAAGATGTTGTATGGGGTGGTATTTTTAAAACCAAATTCTCTTCAGAACGAAGATTATGGCTATGTGAAGAACTAAGAAATTGAAAACGTTCTTTTAGATATGAAGGAGAAGACGGATTGAACAGAATACAGTACAGAAGTTGAAGGATGTGAGTATTCCTGCGAAGCCGGATTGGGAGCCACTTGAGCTTTTTACGAAATTCAGAAACGTGATCATATTTACGAAGACCAAATATGAATCGGATGCAAAGATTTTGGAGACGCTCAAGTTTATTAAGTTGCTCCTCTTTTAGATCAAGATAACATGCGTCAGCATAATCGAGAATTGGTAGTAGGAGTGACTGTGCTAACATAATTTTGGTAGGGATGGGTAGAAAGTTGCGTAACCTTCGAAGGGAGCCAAAGGCTGCAAAAATTTTTTTACTAACCTCACTTATCTGTGGTTCCCAAGATAGGTGCTGGTCAAAGGCAATTCCCAAATTCCTAGCTGTAACACTGAACGGTATGTTAACACCGTTAAAGTGTACAACCGGGAGATCCGAAAAAGATATACGAGAAATTAATTTTGAACTACCAATAATCAGCACCTGTGTTTTATTTGGGTTTACTCGTAATCCAAATGCAGTAGACCACTTAGAAATATTTAATAAATCATTATTAACTAAATGTATAGTTTCAGGAAGGTTCGCAATTTTACTTTGTGAATAGATCTGAAGATCATCTGCATACAGGTGATAGAGAGAAGATATATGAGAAGTGATGGTACTTATAAAGACCGAAAACAAGAGGGGAGACAACACGCCACCTTGTGGAACGCCAGCAGTTATAGGAGCCCATTCTGAGAAAGAATCTTGAACTCTTATCCGTTGCCGGCGCCCATACAAGTAAGAATGAAACCAGTCAATTACTTTAGGAGATATGTTAAGAGAACACAAAATAGCAAGAAGAATATCAAAGTCTACAGTGTTGAAAGCATTACTAAAATCTAATAATGTCAACACAGTAACCTGTTGATTATCCATTCCTAATCTAATGTCATCAGTTATTTTGATCAGAGCCGTAGTCGTACTATGACCAGGACGAAAGCCAGATTGTAAAGGATTCAATAGGACATTTTTTGAAAGGTATTGGTTTAATTGATTGTGAATAAGGCGCTCAAGTACTTTAGACAGGAAAGGGAGAATGGATATAGGACGATAATCAGTGTAAGATGAAGGATTTGTTTTTTTGGGGAGGGGGATGACTTGTGCGTCTTTCCAGGATTCAGGGAATTCACAAAGGATAATGGATTGGTTTAAAATATGTGTGACTACAGGAATTATGATATCTAGGATTGGGAGGATCATCTTACGACTAATGCAATCCGAACCAATAGCATCAGATATTATTGCTAAAATGTTCTTCTTAACATCACTATCAGTAAATTGACTAAAGAAAAAAGGAGAATTTTCAGGAGTTGATTTAGCAGAAATTTCTTTTAAAGTATTAGACTTCACAGCAGTGTCGAAAGTTTGAGAGGACGAAAAATGATTATTTAATTCATTTAAATTAATATTGTGAGTATTTATGTTTTTAGATGATTTTTTTGAATTAGTTATTTTGTTACTTACATTTTATTTACCAAAACTGTGTGTTGCTACTTCTGTTTACTGATATTAAGTTTGCATAACTCAATGGAAAACAGTAATTGGCTCTATTTTTTGTATTTTTCATTTTTAATGCTTGTATTTTGTATTATATGCTGTTGTTTTCCTTAAATAAATAAATAAATAAATAAATGTTAGTATATTGGATCCATCCAGACGGGGTTGCTCAAGCCCTAAAGAGTTGTATATAATAATGTCATAATTATGTCACAATGTATATAATTAAAAATAAAATCTACAAAAAAATACAAATGTTTTTTTTTATTGCATAGGAAGGCGGACGAGCATATGGGCCACCTAATTGTAAGTGGTCACCAACGCCCATAGTCATAGGCATGTTAAGAGATGTAACCATCGCTTACATTGCCAATGCGCCACCAACCTTGGGAACTAAGATGTTATGTGCCTTGTACCTGTAATTACACTAGCCCACTCACCCTTCATACCGGAACACATTAATAGCGTGTACTGCTGTTTTGTGGTATAATATCTGATGAGTAGCTCGTCTGGGTAGGTACGGGTGGTAGTATGGGTAACCTACCCAAACGAGCTTGCACAAAGCCCTACCACCAAGTAACTAATGGTATTTTAAATTTATAATTCTTGAACGCGCGCCTTGGCCATTTTAAAGAGCAATGTAGAATAAAATATGATTTGCATTAATTAAATATCATCTATGCTATGAACTAAGAAAAAATTATCGAAATATTTTTCGGATGAAAAATCTCCTAACCCAGATGTAGGACTTTTACGTGCTATTACTTTATTATAAAATCAATATTTCCGAAATCAGTAATTATATCTTTATTTATTACATTATACATTTTATTATTCTCTATTCGTTTTATTGTAAGCACTTATGTATGTCTATTTATATATAAAGATTTGTCATGACTGACTCATCTACGCAGAGCTTAAACCACTAAGGTTACAGACTTGATATTTTGACAGTTGATGCATTTTTTTCCACCAACCCGCATTGGAGCAACGTGGCGGAATAAGCTCCAAACCTGCTCCTCAAAAAGTAGAAGATGCCTTAGCTCAGCAGTGGGACATTCACGGGCTGTTACTTTATGCATCGAAAATCTTCCCCCAAGAGGATCAAATGGGGGATGAAAATTTGTATCGTGGGTCCGTCATTTTTCATGTAAGGACTAAGGAGCATTCAATTCTATATACTAGCGTCTGGTTTGAAATATATAAATAATTATTTCAGGGTTTTTTAAAAACTACCCTACTATTAATGAATTATAATCACAAATTAAGCACATGAACTTCAGTGGCGCTTGCCCGGGTTTGAACTCACGATCACGTGGTTAAGATTCACGCGTTCTTACCACTGGGCCATCTGGGCTCCATGAAACGTCTAATGTAGTGATAGCGGTCTTAGCTGGTGGCTATGAACATTTTAAATTGCTTACAATATCAGACAATTTTGATTTCGGTTTTTTTTTATTAAAATAAAAATAAATTTCTTTTGACGTGACAACGTCTTATAAATTGGTTTGCCGGGTGACACTTCAAGAAACTGCGTTACGCTCCGCTCACGTTATGCGCTCACAATGAGAGCGAGTGAGAGGCACGCGTCCCTTCCACTCGGGCATGGTTAGCCCGCCTAAGAGCGAGAGAGACAGACATAAAAAGTGAATCATCCTCAACAAAATCACTCAGATAGGAACAAGTTAAGTTGTAGTAAGCGCTGTTTCATTGTACGCAAATGTATTGCAAGTTATTGTATGTATATTTGTATATAAATACGTATGTATGTGTAAAGGTAAAAATAAAATTTTGTTAATATGAAATTCAGTGCGAGATTCTTTGTATAAATTAATGTTTTAAATATAATTCTTTGTATAAATAAATGTTTTAAATTGTTACTATTATTTCATCCTTCTTCCTACTATACGAATGAATATTCACATTAAAATTATTTTACCACTCAGTCGTTGTCACGTAAAACTTTCGCCCGTATACCGACTTTACAGGCAACCAATTTGTTTTTTATTTCAATTATTTTTCTTTTTTTTATGCAAATTCACTTTACTGTTTTGTACCATGTACACCACCACCAAATTATTATAAATGTATGTTATATTTTAATAAAAAACATTTTTGTCATGATAAATCTGTTTTATTAATTATTTAATATGTAAATACATTACATTCAAAATAAAATAACAACTGGACATGTTCATAATACCATAAATAACTTATTAATATATATTATATTGTTATATATATATATTTTTATTTGCTCGTACCTGTTCTCTTACAAAGCTCCTTCCAATAAAGGTTGTCTGTGAGAGATCGCTATAAGCGATAAGACCGCCTTTGCGCACCATTTCTTGATGTTTCTTTTTTCACTCTGGTGTTATTTATATGTTGTTGTGCAATAAAGTATTAAATAAATAAATAAATAAATTGATTGTGATAACATTGACCACAATTCGTACAAGTTAAGTTCTCCGTGACTCCCTCTATGGTGGATTTATAACATGCAAACTTCATTTTATAAATTTTATAAAATTACAATTTTATAAATTTTATAAAATTACAATTTTATAAATTTAAAAATTAGACTGGTCGGCTTGGGGATCGAACTCGTGCCGAATACGTTCGATGATAAGTAACATAAAGTAAGCAACACTACCACTAGGCCAGGCATATATGCGAGCAACAGTTCAAAAATAATAATAATCAGATTGAAGCTGACACTTATGGTCATTAACGAGCTGTGGTCATAATTTGAATAAAATCCTTTGTTCAACAGTAGCACACACGAGGGCACTTCAATGTCACACACTTTAAGTATAGTTAAATCCAACTAGATTCACCGCTTCAACTTGATTATTTCGTCAGAGATGTGACAAACTTTACACTGGGTTTATTTCACATCAACACTAGGCTATAGATTTGTAATCTATATAAATAAAATGATAGAGGTCTGCAGTTGTGCGCGCATCACGCAAAAACTACTGGATAGATTTCAATGAAATTTTCTAAATTTTATTTCTTAGAAACAACGATTTGATTAATTATGCACTGCGTGTTCAGTGATGTATGTTTAAACAAAGTATATTTTTGCTTACGATCTTTTTGATGTTTTTTCCTTCGTACATAAGAAAACTTTGTTAATATATCAAGCAACGCGGACGAAGTCGGGGGTATCAGCTAATTGACTATAATTTGGATTTGTTTATTACGGGGCAAATGGAAACACGTATGCTCTAAGCAAGTATAGTTCGTAAGTAATGTGTATGATTATGCACAAAAAAATGGTTTATTTAAATAAACAATATATTTAACAATAAATGCAAAGGCGCTTAAAGGCGTTCCTCGATCCAGGGGGCGAATGCGGTCACTCTAGCGAGAGCTTTGCCGCCACTGGAGCAGCGGCGCCCGCCGAAGGAGACGATACCGACCTGTGTACAAATAGTTTGTGTTATAAAATAATGTTTTTAGGACATAAACTTTAAATTGTTATAAGTTATGTAATAATCATACATAAGTAAAATGATGACGATGTAATTTACAAATAAACAATAAAATACTGACCAGCATACGATCGTCGCCGCTGCCGACGGTTAGAGGACCACCGGAGTCTCCTTGGCAGGAGGCCCTACTATTAACCACCCTGGTACATATGTTGTTGGCTCTAGCGTAACTTCCAAAAATTTTTTCACACTCGGCGTTGGTGATTATTGGCATTTTAACGTAACTCAGGACCTGGTTTTTGTTGATAGCAACATCTGGAGAATGAAAATTTAAGAATAAGTAAAAAAATTTATGTACAGTATAATGTAAAATATTTCGTTCGATTATAACAACTGAAACTTACTGTCACCGGTTTTACCGAATCCGGCAACTGTGCCCATCATACCGGCGAAGTCGTCACTGCCAGTGGCCATGGTGATGGGTTTGATGTTGTCTAAAAGGTCAAAGTTACATATTTCAATATATTATAATGACAATTTCAACAAGTGGAATGAAAAGGTCAGAAAGACTAGTGATTGGTTACACTGGCGTAATAGAGAAAGTAAGAAAGACTCGCTTACCGGTGAATTCGACAGGGTCTATCTTTATCATGGCAACATCGTTTTCCAACTGCCTGGGGTTCCAGTTCTCGTGAACTTCGATATCAGTGGTTTTCACGCGAGTACCACCGGAGTAGAGCGTTATGGAGCCTAAGACGATGGTCAATGCTTTACCTTGGTTTCTACCGTCATACCAGCAATGAGCGGCGGTAACCGCCCTGGTGTTGGTAAGAAGGGAAGATCCACAAACGGACTGGTAACCGTTAGTCAAGTCGATAAGCAGACCTCCCTAAGAGATGAAATTTTAATATTAAAATGAAACAAAAAAGTAATAAACTGAATAGAAAAATCGTCTTATTAAGATATAACGAACCAAGTAAGGGATGTCCCCGAGTGAAGCTTTCTGTCCATTTATGATCCTAGAGCCGGCCGAGTCCTGAGTCTCCTCAGCGCGCTTGATGCGTGCAGCTAATGGGATACCAATTTCCTCGTGGTAGTTGGAGATGATATTCTCCTCAGCTACGACAGCTATGGCCAGGCCAACGACGACAAGTAGGAATTTCATGTTGATAGATACTGAGTTATTCAATGAAAAAACGAAGCTTAAATACTACTCACTTTCTTATCTTTTCCTAAACATTTGTTTTATCATAGATTTAATTAGGTATCTGACAGATTAGTTGTCTTAATTATTTAGAGACCTTGCTCTCAATTAGACGTATAATTGTTGTGTTCTGGTTTAAAGGGTGAGTGAGCCAGTGTAATTACAGGCAGAAGGGACATAACATCTTAGTTCTCAAGGTTTATTTCGCCGACACGTTTGATTATACCGCCCACGCGATTGGGCCGCTCGGTACCAGCGCTATGACCATCATTTTCCTTTTCGTCATTACGTGATTCTTTCGATCTCTCTCTCAGACCTTACTCTTTCTCTGAAGAGTCGCCGTTCTGCTACAAATGACCTGTAATTTTGTGTCACCAGCTCCCCCCCGGTCCATTAGAAGTTACAAGAATATAATACAAAGCTGCGGAAGTAATAAAAATGCCGCGGTGTAAGCGGGTCCCGGACAACTTACACCTTTTATTAATTGTAAACTAGAAACAGTTAAATATATATTGGTTAAATATATAATATTAATATATATATATTTAATTTAAACCCTTAAAACACTATATAAAAATTGAGCGGCCGTGGTGACCTTCGCACTTAACTATACTTCGCACAAACATATTTTTCCTTTTAATTATAAACTTTATTTCAATGATTATCCTAATTAAAATTCTACGGGTGGTATTGCCTACACTAGACGAATGTACGAAAAGGCACAACATACATAGAAACCCTAAGAACATATGTATGCGAATTTATATTTTTTATTGATAAATGATAATTTAACTTGTACGAAGTCGGGACGGGCATAAATTGAATTATGGGATATACATATAACTTCAAAGCTTGAGCAAAGATAAGAATTTTAAACAAACTACACGATCATCCTGCGATCGATGAGTAAACCAGAAAATTACAAACATTTTCAAATATTTTTATTCCGTCTCTTTGCTCGAGACAGTTTAGGCGTACACCAAGGTGTCATTTTGTCATTATTTAACTAATGATACAGAGGTCATATATTATTTAATAACGCTGTCCTTTAACTAATCAGTGATAAGAAATGTTTTCGAGTTAGAATAAACACTATAATGGACCAAAATCTTGTAATTGTGTCATCCAAGTGATGTGCCCTTCATGTTATTTATATAAAAACTTAGAAAATAGTTGGAACAAATGGGATGAACTGCGGACCTTACAACAAATACTAAAATATGCAATCACATCGTTTAATATATGTAACAAACAATTTTAGTACAATAAAATAACTTGTTCATTAGGAAAGGCTTTAGATCCTTAGACACTTGTGAAATACAATTGTTCTTCATATCTCATGCTTAAACATTTGAAACTAAAATTATATTCAAACAATATGATATTATTAACTTTTTAAAGTGTAACCTAAGCAGTAAGCACATAATTTACCTAATACATCGATATTATTCCACTCATTAAAACAATCAATTTACTTTTGTAAATGCAACACTATCTCCCGGACCATACTTCTCACTAACACGAAACAATATGACCGTCATTGTAAGACAATCGTTTTTAGGGTTCCGTACCCAAAGGGTGATACGGGAACCCTATTACTAAGACTCCGCTGTCCGTTCGTCCGAACCGTGATAGTTAAACAGTTGCAATTTTCACAGATGATGTACTAATATTGCCGCTATAACAACAAATATTAAAAAACAGAATAAAATAAACATTTAAGGGGGCTCCCATAGAACAAACGTGATTTTATTGCTTGCTTTTGCTCGATATTGATAGTGGCAATAGGTAGACGCTTGAAATATTCACAAAATAATTATATTTATTACATATTCAGTTTAAATATAAATACTGAAATTAAAATAAAACAAAATAATTAAGGGGGACTCCCATACAACAGACATGACTTCTTTGCCGTTATTTTCATTTCGTTTTTGTCTTTAAACAAAACGTCAGATTAAAGCTACATTTCCGTATTAAAATAATGTGTTTTTCAATCGCTTAACCTTTTATTCTAGTTCTACAATTCCTGTAGTCCGGAAGCGGTGTTAATACGGATCTGAAACATTACTACTAATGTGAGACTTAGTAGGCGTAACGTCTAATTGAGAGCAAGGTCTCTAAATAATTAAGA
The DNA here is from genome assembly GCA_963151315.1 of Nymphalis c-album. NCBI lineage: Eukaryota > Metazoa > Arthropoda > Insecta > Lepidoptera > Nymphalidae > Nymphalis > Nymphalis c-album. Next base: position 670,414 of record OY720602.1, on the reverse strand, counting down.
CAACTAATCTGTCAGACACCCAATTAAATCTATGATAAAACAAATGTTTAGGAAAAGATAAGAAATTGAGTAGTATTTAAGCTTAGTTTTTTCATTGAATAACTCAGTATCTATCAACATGAAATTCCTACTTGTCGTCGTTGGACTGGCCATAGCTGTCGTAGCTGAGGAGAATATCATCTCCAACTACCACGAGGAAATTGGGATCCCATTAGCTGCACGCATCAAGCGCGCTGAGGAGACTCAGGACTCGGCCGGCTCTAGGATCATAAATGGACAGAAAGCTTCACTCGGGGACTTCCCTTACTTGGTTCGTTATATCTTAATAAGACGATTTTTCTATTCAGTTTATTACTTTTTTGTTTCATTTTAATATTAAAATTTCATCTCTTAGGGAGGTCTGCTTATCGACTTGACTAACGGTTACCAGTCCGTTTGTGGATCTTCCCTTCTTACCAACACCAGGGCGGTTACCGCCGCTCATTGCTGGTATGACGGTAGAAACCAAGGTAAAGCATTGACCATCGTCTTAGGCTCCATAACGCTCTACTCCGGTGGTACTCGCGTGAAAACCACTGATATCGAAGTTCACGAGAACTGGAACCCCAGGCAGTTGGAAAACGATGTTGCCATGATAAAGATAGACCCTGTCGAATTCACCGGTAAGCGAGTCTTTCTTACTTTCTCTAATACGCCAGTGTAACCGATCACTAGTCTTTCTGACCTTTTCATTCCACTTGTTGAAATTGACATTATAATGTATTGAAATATGTAACTTTGACCTTTCAGACAACATCAAACCCATCACCATGGCCACTGGCAGTGACGACTTCGCCGGTATGATGGGCACAGTTGCCGGATTCGGTAAAACCGGTGACAGTAAGTTTCAGTTGTTATAATCGAACGAAATATTTTACATTATACTGTACATATTTTTTTTTACTTATTCTTAAATTTTCATTCTCCAGATGTTGGTATCACCAAAAACCAGGTCCTGAGTTACGTTAAAATGCCAATAATCACCAACGCCGAGTGTGAAAAAATTTTTGGAAGTTACGCTAGAGCCAACAACATATGCACCAGGGTGGTTAATAGTAGGGCCTCCTGCCAAGGAGACTCCGGTGGTCCTCTAACCGTCGGCAGCGGCGACGATCGTATACTGGTCAGTATTTTATTGTTTATTTGTAAATTACATCGTCATCATTTTACATATGTATGATTGATACATAACTTATAACAATTTAAAGTTTATGTCCTAAAAACATTATTTTATAACACAAACTATTTGTACACAGGTCGGTATCGTCTCCTTCGGCGGGCGCCGCTGCTCCAGTGGCGGCAAAGCTCTCGCTAGAGTGACCGCATTCGCCCCCTGGATCGAGGAACGCCTTTAAGCGCCTTTGCATTTATTGTTAAATATATTGTTTATTTAAATAAACCATTTTTTTGTGCATAATCATATATATCACTTACGAACTATACTTGCTTACAGCAGACGTGTTTCCATTTGCCCCGTAATAAACAAATCCAAATTATAGTCAATTAGCTGATACCCACGACTTCGTCCGCGTTGCTTGATATATTAACAAAGTTTTCTTATGTACGAAGGAAAAAACATCAAAAAGATCGTAAGCAAAAATATACTTTGTTTAAACATACATCACTGAACACGCAGTGCATAATTAATCAAATCGTTGTTTCTAAGAAATAAAATTTAGAAAATTTCATTGAAATCTATCCAGTAGTTTTTGCGTGATGCGCGCACAACTGCAGACCTCTATAATTTTATTTATATAGATTACAAATCTATAGCCTAGTGTTGATGTGAAATAAACCCAGTGTAAAGTTTGTCACATCTCTGATGAAATAATCAAGTTGAAGCGGTGAATCTAGTTGGATTTAACTATACTTAAAGTGTGTGACATTGAAGTGCCCTCGTGTGTGCTACTGTTGAACAAAGGATTTTATTCAAATTATGACCACAGCTCGTTAATGACCATAAGTGTCAGCTTCAATCTGATTATTATTATTTTTGAACTGTTGCTCGCATATATGCCTGGCCTAGTGGTAGTGTTGCTTACTTTATGTTACTTATCATCGAACGTATTCGGCACGAGTTCGATCCCCAAGCCGACCAGTCTAATTTTTAAATTTATAAAATTGTAATTTTATAAAATTTATAAAATTACAATGAAGTTTGCATGTTATAAATCCACCATAGAGGGAGCCACGGAGAACTTAACTTGTACGAATTGTGGTCATTGTTATCACAATCAATTTATTTATTTATTTATTTAATACTTTATTGCACAACAACATATAAATAACACCAGAGTGAAAAAAGAAACATCAACAAATGGTGCGCAAAGGCGGTCTTATCGCTTATAGCGATCTCTCACAGACAACCTTTGTTGGAAGGAGCTTTGTAAGAGAACAGGTAAGTGCAAATAAAAATAAAAATATATATAATAATATAATATTTATTTTTATTTATTTTATTTTAAGGACCACTAGTAGCTACTACATGTTTTAATGACAAATGTAACATAATTAAATGAAAATAGTTAACATGTGAAGCTTTTTAAAGTAGCCACAACAATTACAATATTTGTTTTAAAAATACATTAACACATAATTATAGCAACATGAGTAGAAAGATTTAAAAAAAAAAAGTTAAAATTGATAAAAATTAAAGACATAATAAAAATTAAACATGCACTTAATAAAATTAAAATTAAAAACACAAATAATTTAATTTGATATAGGTACAAGTTAAAATTAAATAATTCATTAAATTCATGCAAAGTTTACATTACAAAAAATCACTAAAAATATACAAATTAATATAAAATAAAATTAAGACAGCACAACAAAAAATAGCTATTAAACATTTTTTATTATTCCTTTATTATTTATTTGCATCTCTCAACAATTCTAGCGCACGTTTACGATAAATCATGGCAGAGTCATTAAAAATATCTAGATCTTGACTAAAACCATTGTACAACCGAGTTGATCTAGGTATTGGTGCATTACCTCCTAACTTCGATTTTGATATTCTGACATCAAAAGTACCCAGAAATCTACGAGCATTACGCCTAGGAATACGATAGTATATCTTTTCAAGTAAGTGAGTACAGTCAATCTCGTTACGAATTATCTTAAATAGGAAAGAAAGATCTAATAATTGCCTGCGTACAGAGAGACTATCCATATTAAAATCTTTCAAGAGATTGCTGTAATTTTTATTACATTTATTGTATGAGATTTTTTTGTTCCTGGATAGATGATATACAAATCGCTTCTGTATTCTCTCTATACGCAGACGATGTACACTGTAACAAGGATTCCACACTACACTACCGTACTCCAGAACGCTACGCACGTAAGCGTTATAGATAAATTTTTTCGTGTTATTCGTGAAGTGTTTACCGTTTCTCATTAAAAATCCTAACGTTTTGGAACTTTTCGCAATTATTTTATTGAAGTGCGGGACAAAAGTAAGCTTGTCATCAAAAATGACACCTAAATCACTCATTTCAAAAACTTCCTCCAACTTGATGTTATCAATGCTATATATTGTATCGATTTTATTGAGCTTGCGTGTAAATTTTATATGCTTGCATTTACTTACGTTTAATTCCATTTTATTATTTTTACACCAATTATAAACAGCATTGATATCCACCTGTAAGAGCTCTGAGTCAGCTAAGTTATTAATTACTTTTGTTAATTTTAAATCGTCCGCAAATAAAAATACTCTACTATAATGTACCGTATCGCAAATGTCATTAATGAAGATATTAAAGAGGCAAGGTCCTAAGTGTGACCCTTGAGGAACCCCGGAGCAGGCTTTATATAGACTTTATATAGAATATAAAATTAAATATAGATAATTGTAACTTACATACTATTCCATACATATATACATCAAATCATCAAATCAATGTATAAATCCATCAAATAAAAATAAAATTCCGATCTAACTGAACATTTTAAGTTACGATGGATTTGCCCACAATGTTCACTATCACAACCGAAACCAACCAAGAATGATAATACACCAGTACGTGGTAGTTCGAGCTCGTTGAAAAGTTGTCATTATAACGAGAACGTTACCTTGCGTAGGGGGGTTCATCTTCTGTACTGGACTTACAAAACAACTTACAACTAACACTCTTTTAATCATAACTTTAGAAAGTAGGTAACTACAGTCGATTTTACCGTTCAATAAGTTATAAAGGAAAATGTTATCATCCTTAATCCTTACAATTATGCAAGACAAATCCCAAAGCCTTAAAAGCTCTAGTTACTATATTGTCTTCATGAATATGAAACCGCAATTTAGTATCTAAAATTATGCCTAGATCACGTAAATTGTCCACCTCTGTAAGCAAATGTCCGCTAACGGTGTACGATCTATCGAATGTGGTTATTTTCCTACTGAACCGTATAACGAAACATTTTTCAGTGTTTAAGCTCATGTCGTTTATGTGACACTATGAGACCAAACTATTCAAATCTCTCTGCAGAAGTATGGCATCTGAAACATTGGCTAAAAATCTTAAACTTAAATTGCATGATATTAGATTTAATTCAAATCATAATCATATATATTTAAATGTCCACCAAACCAGCACCAATAAAGAATTGAAAAAAGCTGCTTTCAATATGTTTGGATAAAAAATTGCTGCAAATAATGGCTCGTCGCAATGACTCCAGTCCAGTCATACACATAATTAGGCCTAGTGATTTAAAAATAATTATGTAGGAACTTTAGTATTTCTTGCTTACCTTTTTGTTGAAGGTTTCCATGAAGGTATTTTTAACGCGGAATTGTTTTATTTGAGTTATAACGTGTACAGAACTGATCGGGACTACAACTCGCGTGGAGATAAAATGGGAGGTGGCGTCTCAGTTGCATTAAAATCGAATCTGTCAGTTAAATTCCATTCCACCATCCTCTAAGTGAATATGGCTGCCGATATCCAAATTGTTACATGTTTATTGTTGTTATTTCCCCCACGGCAAATATCAATGTGAAACGCTCTCTGGTTTCTTTGAATTGATCTCTAATGAGATTCTTAGTCATCCTAATGACCATGTTTTGATAACGGGTGACTTTAATATCTCTTCAGCCTTGTGGGAACATTCAGGTAACTCCATGAATATTAGCAACTTTTTCGAAGATAAGGATTTGATTAGTACAATGTATAATTTTTTAAATTTTACAAATCTTAGCAATTTAACTCTATTCCCAACTTAAATAATAGATTCCTCGACTTAATAATTAGCAGCGGCGATTGCTCTGTAGTACGAGAAGATCCTCATCACCCTGCCTTGTTTATATCACTTAATGTATTTACAACTGGTTCTTTAATTAATGCTCCCGTAGGTACAGTTCGCTTATTTCACGTAGCAGATTATGACGCAATTAATAATGCTTTAGCTGACGTTGACTGGGTAGATTTACTAAATGACTGCGATATCACTAAGGCCGTACATGTTTTTTATGAAACCGTTAATTCGATTATTTCTGATTTGGTTCCTGTTAAAACAGTCAAATTTACAACATTACTTTAATTAAAAACATTATAATAACTAATTATTAGTAGTTACCTAAATATGTTATGAAAACTACCAAGGTCCCGGTATTTCAAAATGTCTAACACAATTACAGAACAAGTGACTTTTAATTACAAGCTGACCCTCGCGTCTGATCCAACTTTAATTGTGTTTTAGTTTGTGAAACTAAAATGTTGTCAGCAATTATACTTCGAGTAATTATAGTTTCAACGAGTGGTTATTATGTTGCTGTTGTTTGGGAACCGACTTATGTGCGATTCCTACACACAAAAACCACTGCGTTGGTCACTTTCGGCACGAATCGCAGACTGTTGGTTGATATATAGCTAGGTATAGCTAAATAACTGACGCTTCACACACGAACACTCGGCTTTTTATTAAAGAATAGCATAACGATTATTATAGCAGCGACGTGCGGTTCGCTTTATTGGCGACGTAAGGGTCACCAACACCCTCGAGCCTTTACAATTGCGTCGAGAGATAGCGACACTGAGCGTTTTCTATCGACTGTATCACGGCGAGTGCTGAGAGGAAAAATATATAATCGCTCAAAACACTCAAAAGTGAGCCAGTGTAATTAAAGGCTTAAGGGACATAACATCTTAGTTCCCAAGGTTGGTGGTGCATTGGCGATGTAAGCGATGGTGACCGCTTACCATCAGGTGGCCTGCCTATATAATAATAAAAAAAAGCACTATAATATTTATTAGGAAATAATGTGTCCTTTTACAATCCCACCTTAATATAACACGTAGAGCGTCATCAACTCACTACTTAAGTTCTTCAAGTTTTGAAACCATCTTCATGACAGCAACACTGTCAAAGTAATAACAATAGTTATATTATATACAAGCTGTGCCCCGCGGTTTTACCCGCGTAAAATTAATAAAAATATAATGAATAAAAACCAGCCCAGAACCTTCATCGATAAAAGGAGTATACAGTAGTTGCTGAGATTAGCCGGATCAAACGAACAAACTTCAGCTTTATATATTATAATAATAATAAAAATAAATATCCTGGGACATTATTCACACACGGCCATCTGATCCCAAACTAAGCAGAGCTTGTACTATGGAAACCAGACAACTGATATACTACATATACTACTTTTTTTTTGTAAATACATACTTATATAGATAATTACACCCAGACTCAGGATAAACAAACATATGTTCATGCACACAAATGTCCGTCCTGGGTGGGAATCGAACCCACGACCTGCGGCGTGTAAGGCAAGTGTCTTACCAACCACGCCAACCGGCTCGTCAACTTCCCCATCAGATATTTTGTAGCGTAATAAAGCGATCACATTTGATAAACAAATGACGAATATGTCAAGAAATATAAGATTAAGATGTGAATTGATGGAATTAATAAAGATACGTCGTTAATTCTCCAGAAAGCGAAAAAGTTTCTTTCTCAATAAAAATAAACGATGACAAACGACGCTATCGGTCATCAATTAATTAATCTCGAACTTCAACCCTTTTAGCTTTATGGAATAATTGATGTGCTATTAAGCACTGCGTTACTTGTACCTAAAGGGTAGTTTAGAAGGGGAGAACTCATTGACATTTGGATAAAATATATAAGCAGGTTTTGATAGCATCTATATAAATAAAATGATAGAGGTCTACAGTTGTGCGCGCATCACGGAAAAACTACTGGATAGATCTCAATGAAATTGTCTAAATTTTATTTCTTACACTTGGCCCTTATCAAAAAAAAATATTGCGATATCTTCGTTTAATAAAAAGTTATTTAAGTTTCAAGAAACAACGATTTGTATATGCACTGCGTGTTCAGTGATGTATGTTTTAACAAAGTTTGTTTTTTCCTTCGTACATAAGAAAACTTTGTTAATATATCAAGCAACGCGGACGAAGTCGCGGGTAACAGATAGTTTATAATAAAACTAATGTTTTGACGTGACAACGTCTTATAAATTGGTTTGCCGGGTGACACTTCAAGAAACTGCGTTACGCTCCGCTCACGTTATGCGCTCACAATGAGAGCGAGTGAGAGGCACGCGTCCCTTCCACTCGGGCATGGTTAGCCCGCCTAAGAGCGAGAGAGACAGACATAAAAAATAAAATTTTGTTAATATGAAATTCAGTGCGAGATTCTTTGTATAAATTAATGTTTTAAATATAATTCTTTGTATAAATAAATGTTTTAAATTGTTACTATTATTTCATCCTTCTTCCTACTATACGAATGAATATTCACATTAAAATTATTTTACCACTCAAAGTCGTTGTCACGTAAAACTTTCGCCCGTATACCGACTTTACAGGCAACCAATATTTTTTAATAAAAACTTTATTAATCGGCTCAATGGTAAATTATTTATAAACACTGTTTTATATAAAATACGTAAGCGGATGGCCACCTGATAAGTGGTAAGTGGTCGGCATAGACATTGGTGCCGTATTATAGTCTAGGTCAACCAGAACGTATTTGTTCTGGTTTTTTTCTTATGTAAGAGGGGTCATCTGCAACATCCGAGGACTTGCAGGTGCGTTGCCTTTTTTTTTTTTTTTTTTTTTACGTGGGGAAACCCTCATGGGTACCCTCTGAAGGAGGGTTATGTCGGACTCTTACCGACTAAAACCACCACGGTACCCTTCTCGTCTTAAGTGGAGCGCCACGGGATCGCTTGCGCATGCTACCGTGACGCTCCGACGTTCGGCCCGCCTATGCGGGCCTCCATTCTCTAGGGAGGAGTCCCAGGGTACTGGGAACCCCCCTAGCCCCGGCGGCGCCTATTGCAGGTGCGTTGCCTGCCAAACAGTTTGAGAAACAGTTAAATGTAATACAGTAAAAGCTCCTTATTCGCACTTCCTTTATTCGCGTTTTCACTATTCGCGGATAAAAAAATTGAGACCCAATTCCTATATTCGCGGCTAAAAATTTCTTTATTCGCGGATCTAATCAGTACCTATTCATAAAAAGGATTCGGATTCCTTTGTCACGCGTCGGCAAATAGACTATTAAAAAAGTAAAACAGACCTTACTACAAATACAAAAGTGAAAATAGAAATGCTTGATCGTTTACGTCTTGGAGATTGGTCGGCATCCATATCACGATCGTTCAAAATCAAACTTTAACTGTAAACATTGCCGGAATTGCGAATTGAATAGGACAAGACGGGTTCGAGTAGATAGATTTAAGTGACAGGAGATAAGAAGATTTGATGAAACCGACGATGATGGAAATGTTAAATCTGCACCCCTTTGACGAATCGATCCGTCTATGAGACGGAGTTTTATTTTTAAGATGCAAATTGCTAATGCCACTCCTGAATATTTGTCTAAATTGAAGGAGCTTTTAAAAACTGCCAAGCAAGAAAAAAATACAGTTCTTTAAACCATTGCCTATGCCTGACAATAAAAATTAATCAATGTGGTCAAAAACTTCTATTAAATTATTATTATTTTAATTTTTGTTCTTGACTTTGTCTCCTAGGATCGTATCCCCCTAATTTGGGAAGTAATTAGTCAAACAATGCTGTGTGAGAAAACATTGTTGGCGTGGATGGTAAATACCTTTCGCTACGTAGGTCGTGGGTTAGATTCCCACACAGGACAGACATTTGTGTGCATGAACATGTCTGTGTGTCGTGGTTCTGGGTGTAATTATCTACAAAAGTATGTATTTACAAAAGAAAAGTAGTATAATTATGTAGTACATCAGTTGTATGTTACCATTGCAAGCTCTGCTTAGCTTGGGACCAGATGGCTTATGTGAATAATGTCCCAGGATATTACTATTATATATCAGTGTTCAACGAAACAAGCGCCGGACAACGTTTATAAGTAATGCCGGTTGCTCTTCAGAGGGAGTGAAATGATAGACCCCTTGTCCAAAGCAAAAATAGAAAAACGAGGAGTTTGTAGGTAGGAAAGACTGCACATACAAAAAAGGCTTGTGTTATAGCATAAGTTTCACATAGTTATATACATTCTATAATAACATCGTAAATGTAAAAAAACGAAGAGTTAAAACACTTAGTGACGTCAGTATATTTGTTTTTCGGCCTTGAAGAGTAGCGCTAGCTTTGCATTAGAATATTTTTATTACTTCTCGACAGTTTTATGACATCTCGCCTGTAGGGAAATGTATGTTTAGGGTTCTTTTGTCTAATATTACTTTCCTTAATAAGATTTTCCGTTAAATATGCAGACAAAAGTTAAAACATTTTTTTAAGTCGAATGATCTATACTAATATATAAAGCTGAAGAGTTTGTTTGTATGATCCGGCTAATCTCAGCAACTACTAGTTCGAATTTAAAAAATATTTTTGTATTTGTTGTATAGTCCTTTTATCGATGAAGGTTCTAGGCTGGTTTTTATTTATTATATTTTTATTAATTTTACGCGGGTAAAACCGCGGGGCACAGCTTGTATATAATATAACTATTGTTATTCCTTTGACAGTGTTGCTGTCATGAAGATGGTTTCAAAACTTGAAGGACTTAAGTAGTGAGTTGATGACGCTCTACGTGTTATATTAAGATGGGATTGTAAAAGGACACATTATTTCCTATTAAATATTATAGTGCTTTTTTTCCTTATTATATAGGTAGGCCACCTGATGGTAAGCGGTCACCATCGCGTACATCGCCAATGCACCACCAACCTTGGGAACTAAGATGTTATGTCCCGTGAGCCTTTAATTACACTGGCTCACTCACCCTTCAAACTGGAGCAAACCAATACAAAGAACTGGTTGTGGATATTAAAAAGTATCCGATATTATTGCTTCAAAATAAATATATTCATATAACGCTTCCCTCGTGTGTAAAAAGACCATAAACTAAAATGAATCCAAATAAATCTACTTAAATCGTATACATAAACACCAGAAGCGAAAACCACAAATTTATTCTTCATAAAACAACCGATATTGCCGGTAAAACTTAGCGTTCATAAAGTTGGAATTCCACCCCTCGTATCCGAAATGTCTGCTGCATATTTGCTGACAACCCCTCACAATATGTGGACCATAAAAATCCTAATATTATTCCTATATATCACTTTGGTAGTGGAACGAAATAATTGAAGATTCCAAGAACGCGTGCTGTTGAGTGTTAAATGCTATTATATATTTATCACAACGTATATAAAGTGTAAACTAAGATAATTCAAGAAACTTTGTTTTTAGTTTAGTATAAAACTGTTAAAAGTCAATATTAATTTTTGTTTCGATTGAAATTAACTACATTTTAATCATTTTTAATTACAATTTATACACTATATTTTTATGAATTTTTATGTAGTGTGTAAGTTGTAATTACAAATGATATTGATTATATTGACACAACACAAAATATCTGAATTGTCAAGGGACTTAAAACAAAATATGTATCTGGTGGTATAAGATGAGATGGCATTGAATTTGGTTACAAAATTCATAGATTTTTTTTACTAGTTGTAGATATATTATTTTATGTAATATATATTCTATTGTCAATATATTTTTTGTTCGCTCTTATCGGCATTTATTCTGGCTGGACGCAATTTTTTAAAAATGAAAAAAGAGGGAGATTGTCTTTGGAAATACGAGATGATGAGTTATGACCAATCATTAGTTGAGTTGCTTCAATTCTTGAATAGTTGGATACGTAATACGTTTCACAATAATTTGTTCTATTCTGCCGGAAATACACGGCTAAGGTACGTCTAGCCTTATGTGTCACTTTACCAAACTCCAAACAGCGATATACATATTTACTCCCGGATTTAAATGGGAGTGGGCCAGTTTGATTATTACAATTATTAAAATGTCACAACGGTAATAAAATCTTAGATTTCATTATTGACCATTTGTTGTGTGACATATTGTTTTCTGTAATTTTTAAGTCATCTGTTATACACATGTTTTGCAATAAAGTATTAAATAAATAAATAAAAAATATATATAGTTAGGAAACTCCTTGGTCCATACAACAGCTTTATTAAAAAAAAAAGAAGCGCGGCATTTAGCGCGCTAATTTTAATGGCCGCCATCTTGTTGGTGCATAATATATAAATATAATGTAATTAATTAATTATTGGCGCGATTTATGATTTGTAATAATATGTTCAATTGTGTTATTGGGATTTATAAAGTAATTGAGTGAGTAATTAACATTAATTTATATGATTTGGTGTTTGATTTATGAATAAATCAATTCGAGATCCTTATAAAAGTAATTTTCACTTGTGGATGCTAAATATATATTATTACTGATTACTATCATAATGGCATTCTGAATTCTGCCTACCATTCGTCCGTCCATTTCAAATCACACGCTACAAGAGCGTTAAGTTACTTTAAGATTGTTTTCAATGCTGATTTTCGATGATATTTTAATGAAACGATAATCGATGTATAAATGTCATCACTTAATAACAAATCCCTATTTCAAATATTAAGGACGTTCACATTTTAACTCGCGTGCGATACCTCATTGTGTTAAAGTCAATTTTCCAAAAATAACCAATTCCCAATTGCTCGCAGTCACGCGATATTACCCCCCCCCCCATCATCTAAAGTAACGAATGCAAATGTTTTAATATGCTTTTATTATACGTTTGCACCTTCTTAACCTTTTATAGAATGGTTGGTAGCTTTTAGAAGCGTTATAGCTGGTAATTATCGAATTAATAAATCCTTTAGTGGTATAGTGTTGTTTTTGTTTGCCCTTAAATATGTATATATTTATGCCTTAAGAGTGCAACAGTATAAAGACTGTTTGCTATGTAATAATCGTAGGTATTTCCCGACCCCTTGCGATGGTTCTGATCTTCTATCGGATTAACCTGAGGTAAAAGCAATTTAATTCAATTCAATTGATTTGCCTTAAAAATAATATATAAATATTAGATATGTTTAGTCAGTATATAATATATGACATGTAAATATTTTAATTAAATTTAACTATTAAAATATAACAGCATATAAATTAAAAGGCATTATAATACCTTATGAAGGTGCAAGTTTCAAAATACATTTGACAATTAAGTGCTAAGGTAGTTTTAAGTTTTATTATTCTTAAATATAAATATTTGAGATACCTTGCAGGAATTCTTTGACTGAGTTATTCTCTAATAATCGTTATTTTTTATAATATTCGGAAGCGCAAATGACTCTACTCCACCTGATGATAAGTGGTAGTAGAGTCCAAACGCGACGGGAAGAATGATTTGCACTAGCCGCCTTGCCGGCCCGCAAGGTGGCTCTTCACGCCTCGTTTAAAGGAACTCAGGTCATAGGAGGAGGGGAACACGTGTGCTGGTAAAGAATTCCATGTTTTGGAGGTGCGACAAAGGAAAGAGTTGCCAAATTTCTTCGCGCGCGATGGTATTGATAACCGCACCGCATAACTGTGGCATCGAGAGCCACCACGCGTAGACTTGTGAAGGAAAGGGGAAGCAGGAATGAGGGAGAATAATTCCTCTCAGCACTCGCCGTGATACAGTCGATAGAAAACGCTCAGTGTCGCTATCTCTCGACGCAATTGAAAAGGCTCGAGGGTGTTGGTGACCCTTACGTCGCCAATAATGCAAACCGCACGTCGCTGCTATAATAATCGTTATGCTATTCTTTAATAAAAAGCCGAGTGTTCGTGTGTGAAGCGCCAGTTATTTAGCTATACCTAGCTATATATCAACCAACAGTCTGCGAATCGTGCCGAAAGAGACCAACGCAGTGGTTTTTGTGTGTAGGAATCGCACATAAGTCGGTGCCCAAACAACAGCAACATAATAACCACTCGTTGAAACTATAATTACTCGAAGTATAATTACTGACAACATTTTAGTTTCACAAACTAAAACACAATTAAAGTTGGATCAGACGCGAGGGTCAGCTTGTAATTAAAAGTCACTTGTTCTGTAATTGTGTTAGACATTTTGAAATACCGGGACCTTGGTAATTTTCATAACATGTTTAGGTAACTACTAATAATTAGTTATTATAATGTTTTTAATTAAAGTAATGTTGTAAATTTGACTGTTTTAACAGAAATAACCAAATCAGATATAATCGAATTTACGGTTTCATAAAAAACATGTACGGCCTTAGTGATATCGCAGTCATTTAGTAAATCTACCCAGTCAACGTCAGCTAAAGCATTATTAATTGCGTCATAATCTGCTACGTGAAATAAGCGAACTGTACCTACGGGGAGCATTAATTAAAGAACCAGTTGTAAATACATTAAGTGATATAAACAAGGCAGGGTGATGAGGATCTTCTCGTACTACAGAGCAATCGCCACGGCTAATTATTAAGTCGAGGAATCTATTATTTAAGTTGGGAATAGAGTTAAATTGCTAAGATTTGTAAAATTTAAAAAAATATACATTGTACTAATCAAATCCTTATCTTCGAAAAAGTTGCTAATATTCATGGAGTTACCTGAATATTCCCACAAGGCTGAAGAGATATTAAAGTCACCCGTTATCAAAACATGGTCATTAGGATGACTAAGAATCTCATTAGAGATCAATTCAAAGAAACCAGAGAGCGCTTCACATTGATATTTGCCGTGGGGGAAATAACAACAATAAACATGTAACAATTTGGATATCGGAGCTGGCGAAAGGACAATGGAGACTTTAACTATATCGGCAGCCATATTCCCTTAGAGGATGGTGGAATGGAATTTAACTGACAGATTCGATTTTAATGCAACTAAGACACCACCTCCCATTTTATCTCCACGCGAGTTATAGTCCCGATCAGTTCTGTACACGTTATACTTGGTGGTACACGTTTTACTTGGTGGTAGAGCTTTGTGCAGGCTCGTCTGGGTAGGTACCACCCACTCATCAGATATTCTACCGCAAAACAGCAGTACTTGGTACTGTTGTGTTCCGGTTTGAAGGGTGAGTGAGCCAGTGTAATTACAGGCACAAGGGACATAATATCTTAGTTCCCAAGGTTGGTGGCGCATTGGCGATGTAAGAGATGGTTAACAACTCTTACAATGCCATTGTCTATGGGCGTTGGTGACCATTTACCATCAGGTGGCCAATATGCTCGTCCGCCTTCCTATGAAATAAAAAAAAAAACTCAAATCAAACAATTCCGCGTTAAAAATACCTTCAACAAAAAGGTAAGCAAGAAATACTATAGTTCCTACATAATTATTTTTAAATCACTAGGCCTAATTATGTGTATGACTGGACTGGAGCCATTGCGACGATCCATTATGCAGCAATTTTTTACCCAAACATATTGAAAGGAGCTTTTTTCCATTCTCTATTGGAGCTGGTTTGGTGGACATTTAAATATAAATATATGATTATGATTTGAATTAAATCTAATATCATGCAATTTAAGCTTAAGCTTTTTAGCCAATGTTTCAGATGCCATACTTCTGCAGAGAGATTTGAATAGTTTGGTCTCATAGTGTCACATAAACGACATGAGCTTAAACACTGAAAAATGTTTCGTTACACGGTTCAGTAGGAAAATAACCACATTCGATAGATCGTACACCGTTAGCGGACATTTGCTTACAGAGGTGGACAATTTACGTGATCTAGGCATAATTTTAGATACTAAATTGCGGTTTCATATTCATGAAGACAATATAGTAACTAGAACTTTTAAGGCTTTGGGATTTGTCTTGCATAATTGTAAGGATTAAGGAAAATAACATTTTCCTTTATAACTTATTGAACGGTAAAATCGACTGTTGTTACCTACTTTCTAAAGTTATGATTAAAAGAGTGTTAGTTGTAAGTTGTTTTGTAAGTCCAGTTCAGAAGACGAACCCGCCTACGCAAGGTAACGTTCTCGTTATAATGACAACTTTTCAACGAGCTCGAACTACCACGTACTGGTGTATTATCATTCTTGGTTGGTTTCGGTTGTGATAGTGAACATTGTGGGCAAATCCATCGTTACTTAAAATGTTCAGTTAGATCGGAATTTTATTTTTATTTGATGGATTTATACATTGATTTGATGATTTGACGTATATATGTATGTATGCATGTATGGAATAGTATGTAGGTTACAATTATCTATATTTAATTTTATATTATATTATTATTTTTATTTTTATTTGCACTTACCTGTTTCTCTTACAAAGCTCCTTCCAACAAAGGTTGTCTGTGAGAGATCGCTATAAGCGATAAGACCGCCTTTGCGCACCATTTGTTGATGTTTCTTTTTTCACTCTGGTGTTATTTATATGTTGTTGTGCAATAAAGTATTAAATAAATAAATAAATAAATTGATTGTGATAACATTGACCACAATTCGTACAAGTTAAGTTCTCCGTGACTCCCTCTATGGTGGATTTATAACATGCAAACTTCATTGTAATTTTATAAATTTTATAAAATTACAATTTTATAAATTTTATAAAATTACAATTTTATAAATTTAAAAATTAGACTGGTCGGCTTGGGGATCGAACTCGTGCCGAATACGTTCGATGATAAGTAACATAAAGTAAGCAACACTACCACTAGGCCAGGCATATATGCGAGCAACAGTTCAAAAATAATAATAATCAGATTGAAGCTGACACTTATGGTCATTAACGAGCTGTGGTCATAATTTGAATAAAATCCTTTGTTCAACAGTAGCACACACGAGGGCACTTCAATGTCACACACTTTAAGTATAGTTAAATCCAACTAGATTCACCGCTTCAACTTGATTATTTCGTCAGAGATGTGACAAACTTTACACTGGGTTTATTTCACATCAACACTAGGCTATAGATTTGTAATCTATATAAATAAAATGATAGAGGTCTGCAGTTGTGCGCGCATCACGCAAAAACTACTGGATAGATTTCAATGAAATTTTCTAAATTTTATTTCTTAGAAACAACGATTTGATTAATTATGCACTGCGTGTTCAATGATGTATGTTTAAACAAAGTATATTTTTGCATACGATCTTTTTGATGTTTTTTCCTTCGTACATAAGAAAACTTTGTTAATATATCAAGCAACGCGGACGAAGTCGGGGGTATCAGCTAATTGACTATAATTTGGATTTGTTTATTACGGGGCAAATGGAAACACGTATGCTCTAAGCAAGTATAGTTCGTAAGTAATGTGTATGATTATGCACAAAAAAATGGTTTATTTAAATAAACAATATATTTAACAATAAATGCAAAGGCGCTTAAAGGCGTTCCTCGATCCAGGGGGCGAATGCGGTCACTCTAGCGAGAGCTTTGCCGCCACTGGAGCAGCGGCGCCCGCCGAAGGAGACGATACCGACCTGTGTACAAATAGTTTGTGTTATAAAATAATGTTTTAGGACATAAACTTTAAATTGTTATAAGTTATGTAATAATCATACATATGTAAAATGATGACGATGTAATTTACAAATAAACAATAAAATACTGACCAGCATACGATCGTCGCCGCTGCCGACGGTTAGAGGACCACCGGAGTCTCCTTGGCAGGAGGCCCTACTATTAACCACCCTGGTACATATGTTGTTGGCTCTAGCGTAACTTCCAAAAATTTTTTCACACTCGGCGTTGGTGATTATTGGCATTTTAACGTAACTCAGGACCTGGTTTTTGTTGATAGCAACATCTGGAGAATGAAAATTTAAGAATAAGTAAAAAAATTTATGTACAGTATAATGTAAAATATTTCGTTCGATTATAACAACTGAAACTTACTGTCACCGGTTTTACCGAATCCGGCAACTGTGCCCATCATACCGGCGAAGTCGTCACTGCCAGTGGCCATGGTGATGGGTTTGATGTTGTCTAAAAGGTCAAAGTTACATTTTTCAATATATTATAATGACAATTTCAACAAGTGGAATGAAAAGGTCAGAAAGACTAGTGATTGGTTACACTGGCGTAATAGAGAAAGTAAGAAAGACTCGCTTACCGGTGAATTCGACAGGGTCTATCTTTATCATGGCAACATCGTTTTCCAACTGCCTGGGGTTCCAGTTCTCGTGAACTTCGATATCAGTGGTTTTCACGCGAGTACCACCGGAGTAGAGCGTTATGGAGCCTAAGACGATGGTCAATGCTTTACCTTGGTTTCTACCGTCATACCAGCAATGAGCGGCGGTAACCGCCCTGGTGTTGGTAAGAAGGGAAGATCCACAAACGGACTGGTAACCGTTAGTCAAGTCGATAAGCAGACCTCCCTAAGAGATGAAATTTTAATATTAAAATGAAACAAAAAAGTAATAAACTGAATAGAAAAATCGTCTTATTAAGATATAACGAACCAAGTAAGGGATGTCCCCGAGTGAAGCTTTCTGTCCATTTATGATCCTAGAGCCGGGCGAGTCCTGAGTCTCCTCAGCGCGCTTGATGCGTGCAGCTAATGGGATACCAATTTCCTCGTGGTAGTTGGAGATGATATTCTCCTCAGCTACGACAGCTATGGCCAGGCCAACGACGACAAGTAGGAATTTCATGTTGATAGATACTGAGTTATTCAATGAAAAAACGAAGCTTAAATACTACTCACTTTCTTATCTTTTCCTAAACATTTGTTTTATCATAGATTTAATTAGGTATCTGACAGATTAGTTGTCTTAATTATTTAGAGACCTTGCTCTCAATTAGACGTATAATTGTTGTGTTCTGGTTTAAAGGGTGAGTGAGCCAGTGTAATTACAGGCAGAAGGGACATAACATCTTAGTTCTCAAGGTTTATTTCGCCGACACGTTTGATTATACCGCCCACGCGATTGGGCCGCTCGGTACCAGCGCTATGACCATCATTTTCCTTTTCGTCATTACGTGATTCTTTCGATCTCTCTCTCAGACCTTACTCTTTCTCTGAAGAGTCGCCGTTCTGCTACAAATGACCTGTAATTTTGTGTCACCAGCTCCCCCCCGGTCCATTAGAAGTTACAAGAATATAATACAAAGCTGCGGAAGTAATAAAAATGCCGCGGTGTAAGCGGGTCCCGGACAACTTACACCTTTTATTAATTGTAAACTAGAAACAGTTAAATATATATTGGTTAAATATATAATATTAATATATATATATTTAATTTAAACCCTTAAAACACTATATAAAAATTGAGCGGCCGTGGTGACCTTCGCACTTAACTATACTTCGCACAAACATATTTTTCCTTTTAATTATAAACTTTATTTCAATGATTATCCTAATTAAAATTCTACGGGTGGTATTGCCTACACTAGACGAATGTACGAAAAGGCACAACATACATAGAAACCCTAAGAACATATGTATGCGAATTTATATTTTTTATTGATAAATGATAATTTAACTTGTACGAAGTCGGGACGGGCATAAATTGAATTATGGGATATACATATAACTTCAAAGCTTGAGCAAAGATAAGAATTTTAAACAAACTACACGATCATCCTGCGATCGATGAGTAAACCAGAAAATTACAAACATTTTCAAATATTTTTATTCCGTCTCTTTGCTCGAGACAGTTTAGGCGTACACCAAGGTGTCATTTTGTCATTATTTAACTAATGATACAGAGGTCATATATTATTTAATAACGCTGTCCTTTAACTAATCAGTGATAAGAAATGTTTTCGAGTTAGAATAAACACTATAATGGACCAAAATCTTGTAATTGTGTCATCCAAGTGATGTGCCCTTCATGTTATTTATATAAAAACTTAGAAAATAGTTGGAACAAATGGGATGAACTGCGGACCTTACAACAAATACTAAAATATGCAATCACATCGTTTAATATATGTAACAAACAATTTTAGTACAATAAAATAACTTGTTCATTAGGAAAGGCTTTAGATCCTTAGACACTTGTGAAATACAATTGTTCTTCATATCTCATGCTTAAACATTTGAAACTAAAATTATATTTAAACAATATGATATTATTAACTTTTTAAAGTGTAACCTAAGCACATAATTTACCTAATACATCGATATTATTCCACTCATTAAAACAATCAATTTACTTTTGTAAATGCAACACTATCTCCCGGACCATACTTCTCACTAACACGAAACAATATGACCGTCATTGTAAGACAATCGTTTTTAGGGTTCCGTACCCAAAGGGTGATACGGGAACCCTATTACTAAGACTCCGCTGTCCGTTCGTCCGAACCGTGATAGTTAAACAGTTGCAATTTTCACAGATGATGTACTAATATTGCCGCTATAACAACAAATATTAAAAAACAGAATAAAATAAACATTTAAGGGGGCTCCCATAGAACAAACGTGATTTTATTGCTTGCTTTTGCTCGATATTGATAGTGGCAATAGGTAGACGCTTGAAATATTCACAAAATAATTATATTTATTACATATTCAGTTTAAATATAAATACTGAAATTAAAATAAAACAAAATAATTAAGGGGGACTCCCATACAACAGACATGACTTCTTTGCCGTTATTTTCATTTCGTTTTTGTCTTTAAACAAAACGTCAGATTAAAGCTACATTTCCGTATTAAAATAATGTGTTTTTCAATCGCTTAACCTTTTATTCTAGTTCTACAATTCCTGTAGTCCGGAAGCGGTGTTAATACGGATCTGAAACATTACTACTAATGTGAGACTTAGTAGGCGTAACGTCTAATTGAGAGCAAGGTCTCTAAATAATTAAGATAACTAATCTGTCAGATACCTAATTAAATCTATGATAAAACAAATGTGTAGGAAATGATAAGAAATTGAGTAGTATTTAAGCTTCGTTTTTTCATTGAATAACTCAGTATCTATCAACATGAAATTCCTACTTGTCGTCGTTGGACTGGCCATAGCTGTCGTAGCTGAGGAGAATATCATCTCCAACTACCACGAGGAAATTGGGATCCCATTAGCTGCACGCATCAAGCGCGCTGAGGAGACTCAGGACTCGGCCGGCTCTAGGATCATAAATGGACAGAAAGCTTCACTCGGGGACTTCCCTTACTTGGTTCGTTATATCTTAATAAGACGATTTTTCTATTCAGTTTATTACTTTTTTGTTTCATTTTAATATTAAAATTTCATCTCTTAGGGAGGTCTGCTTATCGACTTGACTAACGGTTACCAGTCCGTTTGTGGATCTTCCCTTCTTACCAACACCAGGGCGGTTACCGCCGCTCATTGCTGGTATGACGGTAGAAACCAAGGTAAAGCATTGACCATCGTCTTAGGCTCCATAACGCTCTACTCCGGTGGTACTCGCGTGAAAACCACTGATATCGAAGTTCACGAGAACTGGAACCCCAGGCAGTTGGAAAACGATGTTGCCATGATAAAGATAGACCCTGTCGAATTCACCGGTAAGCGAGTCTTTCTTACTTTCTCTATTACGCCAGTGTAACCAATCACTAGTCTTTCTGACCTTTTCATTCCACTTGTTGAAATTGTCATTATAATATACTGAAATATGTAACTTTGACTTTTTAGACAACATCAAACCCATCACCATGGCCACTGGCAGTGACGACTTCGCCGGTATGATGGGCACAGTTGCCGGATTCGGTAAAACCGGTGACAGTAAGTTTCAGTTGTTATAATCGAACGAAATATTTTACATTATACTGTACATACAAATTTTTACTTATTCTTAAATTTTCATTCTCCAGATGTTGGTATCACCAAAAACCAGGTCCTGAGTTACGTTAAAATGCCAATAATCACCAACGCCGAGTGTGAAAAAATTTTTGGAAGTTACGCTAGAGCCAACAACATATGTACCAGGGTGGTTAATAGTAGGGCCTCCTGCCAAGGAGACTCCGGTGGTCCTCTAACCGTCGGCAGCGGCGACGATCGTATGCTGGTCAGTATTTTATTGTTTATTTGTAAATTACATCGTCATCATTTTACTTATGTATGATTATTACATAACTTATAACAATTTAAAGTTTATGTCCTAAAAACATTATTTTATAACACAAACTATTTGTACACAGGTCGGTATCGTCTCCTTCGGCGGGCGCCGCTGCTCCAGTGGCGGCAAAGCTCTCGCTAGAGTGACCGCATTCGCCCCCTGGATCGAGGAACGCCTTTAAGCGCCTTTGCATTTATTGTTAAATATATTGTTTATTTAAATAAACCATTTTTTTGTGCATAATCATACACATTACTTACGAACTATACTTGCTTAGAGCATACGTGTTTCCATTTGCCCCGTAATAAACAAATCCAAATTATAGTCAATTAGCTGATACCCCCGACTTCGTCCGCGTTGCTTGATATATTAACAAAGTTTTCTTATGTACGAAGGAAAAAACATCAAAAAGATCGTATGCAAAAATATACTTTGTTTAAACATACATCATTGAACACGCAGTGCATAATTAATCAAATCGTTGTTTCTAAGAAATAAAATTTAGAAAATTTCATTGAAATCTATCCAGTAGTTTTTGCGTGATGCGCGCACAACTGCAGACCTCTATCATTTTATTTATATAGATTACAAATCTATAGCCTAGTGTTGATGTGAAATAAACCCAGTGTAAAGTTTGTCACATCTCTGACGAAATAATCAAGTTGAAGCGGTGAATCTAGTTGGATTTAACTATACTTAAAGTGTGTGACATTGAAGTGCCCTCGTGTGTGCTACTGTTGAACAAAGGATTTTATTCAAATTATGACCACAGCTCGTTAATGACCATAAGTGTCAGCTTCAATCTGATTATTATTATTTTTGAACTGTTGCTCGCATATATGCCTGGCCTAGTGGTAGTGTTGCTTACTTTATGTTACTTATCATCGAACGTATTCGGCACGAGTTCGATCCCCCAAGCCGACCAGTCTAATTTTTAAATTTATAAAATTGTAATTTTATAAAATTTATAAAATTGTAATTTTATAAAATTTATAAAATGAAGTTTGCATGTTATAAATCCACCATAGAGGGAGTCACGGAGAACTTAACTTGTACGAATTGTGGTCAATGTTATCACAATCAATTTATTTATTTATTTATTTAATACTTTATTGCACAACAACATATAAATAACACCAGAGTGAAAAAAGAAACATCAACAAATGGTGCGCAAAGGCGGTCTTATCGCTTATAGCGATCTCTCACAGACAACCTTTGTTGGAAGGAGCTTTGTAAGAGAAACAGGTAAGTGCAAATAAAAATAAAAATAATAATATAATATAAAATTAAATATAGATAATTGTAACCTACATACTATTCCATACATGCATACATACATATATACATCAAATCATCAAATCAATGTATAAATCCATCAAATAAAAATAAAATTCCGATCTAACTGAACATTTTAAGTAACGATGGATTTGCCCACAATGTTCACTATCACAACCGAAACCAACCAAGAATGATAATACACCAGTACGTGGTAGTTCGAGCTCGTTGAAAAGTTGTCATTATAACGAGAACGTTACCTTGCGTAGGCGGGTTCGTCTTCTGAACTGGACTTACAAAACAACTTACAACTAACACTCTTTTAATCATAACTTTAGAAAGTAGGTAACAACAGTCGATTTTACCGTTCAATAAGTTATAAAGGAAAATGTTATTTTCCTTAATCCTTACAATTATGCAAGACAAATCCCAAAGCCTTAAAAGTTCTAGTTACTATATTGTCTTCATGAATATGAAACCGCAATTTAGTATCTAAAATTATGCCTAGATCACGTAAATTGTCCACCTCTGTAAGCAAATGTCCGCTAACGGTGTACGATCTATCGAATGTGGTTATTTTCCTACTGAACCGTGTAACGAAACATTTTTCAGTGTTTAAGCTCATGTCGTTTATGTGACACTATGAGACCAAACTATTCAAATCTCTCTGCAGAAGTATGGCATCTGAAACATTGGCTAAAAAGCTTAAGCTTAAATTGCATGATATTAGATTTAATTCAAATCATAATCATATATTTATATTTAAATGTCCACCAAACCAGCACCAATAGAGAATGGAAAAAAGCTCCTTTCAATATGTTTGGGTAAAAAATTGCTGCATAATGGATCGTCGCAATGGCTCCAGTCCAGTCATACACATAATTAGGCCTAGTGATTTAAAAATAATTATGTAGGAACTATAGTATTTCTTGCTTACCTTTTTGTTGAAGGTATTTTTAACGCGGAATTGTTTGATTTGAGTTTTTTTTTTTATTTCATAGGAAGGCGGACGAGCATATTGGCCACCTGATGGTAAATGGTCACCAACGCCCATAGACAATGGCATTGTAAGAGTTGTTAACCATCTCTTACATCGCCAATGCGCCACCAACCTTGGGAACTAAGATATTATGTCCCTTGTGCCTGTAATTACACTGGCTCACTCACCCTTCAAACCGGAACACAACAGTACCAAGTACTGCTGTTTTGCGGTAGAATATCTGATGAGTGGGTGGTACCTACCCAGACGAGCCTGCACAAAGCTCTACCACCAAGTAAAACGTGTACCACCAAGTATAACGTGTACAGAACTGATCGGGACTATAACTCGCGTGGAGATAAAATGGGAGGTGGTGTCTTAGTTGCATTAAAATCGAATCTGTCAGTTAAATTCCATTCCACCATCCTCTAAGGGAATATGGCTGCCGATATAGTTAAAGTCTCCATTGTCCTTTCGCCAGCTCCGATATCCAAATTGTTACATGTTTATTGTTGTTATTTCCCCCACGGCAAATATCAATGTGAAGCGCTCTCTGGTTTCTTTGAATTGATCTCTAATGAGATTCTTAGTCATCCTAATGACCATGTTTTGATAACGGGTGACTTTAATATCTCTTCAGCCTTGTGGGAATATTCAGGTAACTCCATGAATATTAGCAACTTTTTCGAAGATAAGGATTTGATTAGTACAATGTATATTTTTTTAAATTTTACAAATCTTAGCAATTTAACTCTATTCCCAACTTAAATAATAGATTCCTCGACTTAATAATTAGCCGTGGCGATTGCTCTGTAGTACGAGAAGATCCTCATCACCCTGCCTTGTTTATATCACTTAATGTATTTACAACTGGTTCTTTAATTAATGCTCCCCGTAGGTACAGTTCGCTTATTTCACGTAGCAGATTATGACGCAATTAATAATGCTTTAGCTGACGTTGACTGGGTAGATTTACTAAATGACTGCGATATCACTAAGGCCGTACATGTTTTTTATGAAACCGTAAATTCGATTATATCTGATTTGGTTATTTCTGTTAAAACAGTCAAATTTACAACATTACTTTAATTAAAAACATTATAATAACTAATTATTAGTAGTTACCTAAACATGTTATGAAAATTACCAAGGTCCCGGTATTTCAAAATGTCTAACACAATTACAGAACAAGTGACTTTTAATTACAAGCTGACCCTCGCGTCTGATCCAACTTTAATTGTGTTTTAGTTTGTGAAACTAAAATGTTGTCAGTAATTATACTTCGAGTAATTATAGTTTCAACGAGTGGTTATTGTAGTGTTTGTATTTAATAATAACTATAGTAATAGTTATTTACACTGTCTCATGATCACCTTATGGTGGGGGCGAACGTCATTCACTCTCGTTAGAGAGTAGTATATTCTTTGGTCATTCAAGTGAGAGCCATTGGTGAGAGCGGACGTGTCGCTTGCGCATACGGTGTGTTGTCGAGCCAGTGAACCGTTAGTGTAGTGTACAGTATATAGTGAACACTACAAATGGCGACGAGGATAAAGGTCAGTTGGCACATATATATAAAAAAAAAAAAAAAAAATCAACATAAAAGGGAGCAATGTGTCGAACTTTACTAATTAAATAAAACTATTATTTTCGATGAAATATCGTAGAACATACTTATAAATAGTATGAAACATCGGTATTATATATAGATTTATTAACAATTATTACCTAAAGATACGATATAGTAGGGTAGTTGGAAAAAGATTAAAATTATTTTGATCATATTATATTGTGCAGGCTATATAAATTAATTAATTAACTAGGCCATTTATTAATATTTAATACAATTACGTGTTACGTGTGTAATTGTGTGATAGAATCACATTAATAAAGAACGCCTACAATATTTGCAATTTTATAAGTATTGTTATCAAGATCAAAATTAACGTATCTATTATTTTCTTTGTATTGTTGCCAGGCGCATGACCCATGAATCCGATAGCCCGATGGTCATTACACTTAAAAAAAAAAACCTTAATGTATTAAACATACTTGGTCAATGTAGTAAAGACAAATAATAATAATAATAATAATAATAAGGGGTGTAAGGGAGTGTTAAAGGGGGGGGATACACTCCAAGCCAACCTCACCTGCACGTGGTGCACCCTGCTACAACCAACGAGGCAATGGCGACCGATCAATGGCGGTATATCCATCAGGGGGGCTATCTGGAGCTTTTAGGCGAATGCCTTACTAAGGTTTAGATGGTACAACTGACATTAGCGTGGGATGTCAGTTACAGGGCGGCGGCGGAAGAGTATCAAGTATACCAACGGCGGCGTCCACGGGCTCAGTTAGGAAGCTTACTGCGCGCTCATCAAACATGGACTAGTATGATGAGCTCACTTGTCCAAACGAACAAAACTATGAATATGAATCCGACAAATAAGCCCCCAGTTCCCGGTAGCTCCAAGAGGGACGCTGATGATAGTAAGCAGTTACCTCGTGGTGCCAGGGGCAAGATGAATCTCCGGGTGGGAACCTTTAACTATCAGATGACCAATGCTAATCTCTCGGACTCCGATACTACTACTGAATCGATATCGTCGTTATTGGCTGCGGATGTTGTGCAGGAGGCAAGCGCTGATAATCCTGCACCCGCCAAAGCTAGCAAACGTGCACGTAGGAAGTGGAATGAAGCTATGAATATCTTTATCCTACGCACATATTTCATTCTGACCTCTATAGAAACGAATACAAAATCATATCTTCCAGAACTTCACTCCAGATTTACAGAAAAATTTCCGGATATGCAGGCCAGCAGGCAACACGTAGGAGGCCAGCGGCGAGCGATAGTTCGCAACAACTTACTAACTACTGAACAAATTCAAAGGATACGTGAAGAGGCGGAGGACTATTTGAGAAGTAATCCTAATCAGATAAAAAATAACGCAATCGCTAGCCAAAGAATGCGTTGGGATAATGATGTAAATGAATTTATAATGCGAAGCTATTACAGAATTACTAAAGTTGAAACCAATAAAACTGCGTACAGGCGACTATTACATGAATCCTTTATTTTAGAATACCCAAACTTATCCCACGTATCTGAACAACGCGTGGCAGACCAACGTAGAGTTATTATTAACAATAAACTTATTAACCTTCATAGACTTCAAGAATTAAAAGATGAAATTACAATAGAATTGGCCAGTCTTAACAATAATAATATAAATCATATTGAACTTAGCACACCCTCACAAAGTTCACAAGTACAAAATTTTATTTTAGTTAGCACCAACATAGCAACAACAGCAACTCCGAACCTTTCATTACCAGTAACGCTTGAAAGCCAAACAATTATTCCTGAAAATACTGTAATAACTGCGACCAATCATAACACTTTACAAGATACTGGAAACAGTGACAACCTAAACCATTTATCTAACCTGCCTATGGATCTACGAAATCAAATCAAAGAGACATTTTTATTCCTAATAAATAAGTATAGAAATTCCGATCCTACCTCTAGACCCAGCATTCCTAAACAAAGGACATCCAAAAAATTTGCTACTATAGTACAATATATAAACCTATCTATTCTTCCAGCATATATATCACAAGAATCCGATTTTAGTGTAATTCAAAACGCAGTATACTGTAGTGGTGTTACAGCTGCTATATATAATGGATGCAAATTTAGTGATCACCAACCTATACGGAAAACAAGACTTACTCCGAAATGGCAGAAAAGACTAGAAGATAAAGTTACAGACCTTAGAGCAAAAATCGGAAGACTAACTGAATACATCAATGGAAATACGAGTATAAATTTAAAACGCGAAGTAGATAAAATTAAAACAGCTTACAAAATACATTCACGTCATGAAAACGCCAATACGGACCTGGCTCATTTTCTTGACACTCTTAAACAAAAACTTAGCGCTCTCTCTAACCGGTTAAGAAGGTATAAAGAAACCACCCTCCGAAAAAAACAAAATGCGTTATTTAATAATAATGAGAAGTTATTTTATAGAAACCTCAGTACACATATCAATATGAAAGATGATAATCAGGATAATGTAAATAATATGCCAGAAGTAAAAAGTCTTCACCAATTTTGGTCTAACATATGGTCACATCCTAAAACACACCAACAAACAGACTGGATAAAACAGGATAGAGATTCATTAGTACATTTACCTGAAATGAGATTTGAAGAAATTAATACTGATACACTGAAACAAGTTATAAACAAAACACACAATTGGAAAGCTACTGGTTCTGACAAAATTCACAATTACTGGTACAAAAAGTTTACTTATTTACATCCATTTTTACTTACTCATATTAATGTTTTTATAAAAAACCCTAAAACGATGCCTCACTACATAACATTAGGGTCAACATATATGATATCCAAAGACCGAACTGATAAAAAAAATCCTGCTAAATATAGACCGATAACTTGTCTTCAGAGCATATATAAGATAATTACTTCTTGTCTTAGCCAATTAATTTACAGTCATGCGATCTCACAAAATATTTTAACAGAACAGCAAAAAGGATGTAGGAAGGGTAGCTTAGGATGCAAGGAACAGTTAACTATTGATACAGTTGTTTCTAGGCAAGCGGTTATCAAAAAAAGAAATATTTACACTATGTACATTGATTATAAAAAAGCATTTGACTCAGTACCTCATAGCTGGCTCATATACATACTTGAACACTACAAAATTCATCCGCTCATAATACAATTCCTAAAAAATACAATGCTTCACTGGAAAACCACTCTCAAGTTATATAATGGTAACACTTACTTAGAAACAGAAACCATAGAAATCCGACGTGGAATATTTCAGGGGGATGCCTTGAGTCCCTTGTGGTTCTGCCTAGCCTTGAACCCACTATCTACGCTTCTTAACAATGCTAACATGGGTTACAAGCTTACATACAATAATGAACGATACACTCTTTCACATCTACTCTACATGGATGACATTAAAATATATGGAAATAGTTTAAGCGAAGTGCACAGACTTGCTAATTTAACAGAAAACTTCTCAATGGACATTCATATGGAATTTGGCATAGATAAATGTAGCATACAATCAATTCACAAAGGCAAAATTGAAAAAAACTCCTATCACCTTCAGTCGGGAGAAATAATAGAACCTGTAGATGAGATATCTGGATATAAATACTTAGGCTTCATACAAACTAAACAAATTCACGAGAAACAAACAAAAAAAATATTAGAACAATTATTTAAATCACGACTGCACAAGATATTCAACACACACCTAAACGCCCGAAATACTATAAAAGCAATAAATACGTTTGCCATCCCAACGCTATCATACTCATTTGGTATAATACACTGGTCAAAAACTAATTTAATAAAAATTCAACGCCTGATAAATACAACATTAACAAAATATAGAAAACACCATCCGCGATCCTGCATCGAACGACTAACGCTCCCAAAAACAGAAGGTGGTAGAGGCCTCATCGATATTAAAAATCTCCATAATTCCCAAATTACTTCTATTCGCGCATTCTTTCATCACCAAGCCACTAAGACACCACTCCATTATGCTATAGTTCATGCAGACATTAAACTTACTCCTCTCAACCTTGTAGATCACACAAAACAGAAAAATGAAGTAGTTATTTCCTCACAAGATAAAATTAACACCTGGTTGCAGAAGTCACTTCATGGAAGACATCGCCGCGATTTGATGAACCCAATTGTAGACAAAATTTCATCTAACACGTGGCTCAAACGCGGCGATCTTTTTCCTGAAACAGAGGGCTTTATGATGGCAATTCAGGATCAAATCATACACACTCGAAATTATAGAAAACACATCATCAAAGACCACTCACTACAATCAGACCTTTGCAGACGCTGCCGCAATAGCTCCGAAACAATACAGCATATCACGGGAGCCTGCAGTTCAATAACACAGACAGACTATAAACATAGACATGATCAAATAGCTGCCATTGTTCATCAATACCTCGCATTCAAATATAAACTTATTAGTGAGAAAACGCCTTATTACAAATACAAACCAGAAGTCATCCTTGAATCGCGCCAATTTAAACTGTACTGGGATAGAACTGTTTTAACTGACAGGACTGTGCACTTTAATAGACCAGACATTATGCTGCATGACAAGAAAAATGAAACAGTATACCTTATTGATATCGCCGTGCCCAATACTCATAATTTAGCCTCCAGTTTCACCGAAAAAATTACGAAGTATATTGATTTGTCTATTGAAATCAAATCTCAATGGAAAGTGAAAGATGTAAAAACTATACCTATCATCATCTCATCAACTGGAGTCATACCTTATTCACTATTTACTAGTTTAGAATCACTTAGCATCCACAAACTAACATTTATTTTATTACAGAAAGCAGTGATACTCAATACATGCAGAATTGTCCGGAAATTTTTATCAAATGATTAAGGCAGATTCCTACCGTGTTTTGTTTGGATAAGATCCCGCAAAAACGGAAAAAAAAACCTCGGTAAAACGAGAGCAAAGAAAATATAAAATAAAAATAATAATAATAATAATAGCTAGATCATGTATCTGTTTGTATGTTTGCCTGTGTGTATACGCTTATCTTAAAAATGGCGTAACAGTGGCGTAGTAACGTATCAAATTAACGTAAGTACTAATGAAAAAAAAAGATTTGTTAAAAAGAATAAGGTGAGATGAGGTTAAAAATTTATTATAATATTTCACAATGCAAGCAATATTTCTTATCACACCTGTCGACCAGCCGCGCTAAGTCTTGTTGTTTACCACATTTTATTGTATATTCCTAATGAGTTTAACTAATAATAAGTGAATGTAAGATGAATGTATATATTGAAGAGCGTATTCGATAGAATAACTTAATTAAGCTATCTTGAGCTTATCTATGTTATCGGTACAAATTAATTGTTAAGATTTGTTAAGAATATAATTTTTTTTAACGAAAGGTTTGATATGCCACGCCTTATGTATTATATACTTATGTTAGTGTGTATTTAAGATGTTTGTGTATATAATGGGTATATTTGTGTTTATTCTTAGGGAATAAATACCTAATCACATTTATGTATTGTGAATTTATATAATAAAAGACATATAAGTACAAAATGAGAAAGTGATAAAATAAAAGGAAATATAAGTTTATTTTCTTAGAAGACCAATATGACAGGTCACAAATGGTGTGAAAGTTGACAGAGGGCACCATGTTTATTGTGAGGTCAATATGAGAGGCCCTGTGTAAATAAGAGGTCAATAAGATAGACTTATAATGAAGTGTTGTGACTTTGTAAAAGGAATGTTGTTGAAAGGTCAATAGGATAGACTGTTATAATGAAGTGTTAAAATATGTCATTGCTGAAAGACTTTTGTTGGAAGGTCAATATGAGAGACCGCGTGGTTAACGAATGGTCAATAAGAAAGGCTAATCTTGCATTATTAGATCTTGTAAAATATCGCTGTGGCTTATATAGTCAATATGAAAGACTAAGGAGGTCAATAAGATAGACCGTATTGTTTAAGTGAAAGGGTTGTTTTGTCAATATGAAAGACTAAACAGGTCAATAAGATAGACCGTATTGTTTAAGTGAAAGGGTTGTTTTGTCAATATGAAAGACTAAACAGGTCAATAAGATAGACCGTATTGTTTAAGTGAAAGGGTTGTTTTGTCAATATGAAAGACTAAACAGGTCAATAAGATAGACCGTATTGTTTAAGTGAAAGGGTTGTTTTGCCAATATGAAAGACTAAACAGGTCAATAAGATAGACCGTATTGTTTAAGTGAAAGGGTTGTTTTGTCAATATGAAAGACTAAACAGGTCAATAAGATAGACCGTATTGTTTAAGTGAAAGGGTTGTTTTGTCAATATGAAAGACTAAGGAGGTCAATAAGATAGACCGTATTGTTTAAATGAAAGGGTTGTTTTGACTGATTAGGTGTTCAACCGGCGTAGCGTGCGGGTGTGCGTCATCGCTCTGTAGATATAGCGGTGTGCCTTAACGTGCATTTTACAAGTGGTTTTGTGGTCACATGATACCTCCATTAAATTGGAAAATCATGGTACTAAGATGCTTTCCATTAAATTGGAAAATTGGTACAAATGTACTCATTAAATTGGGATTTTGTGGTAATATGGTACCTCCATCAGATTGGTAAATCATGATACTAAGATGGCTCCATTAAATTGGAAATTGGTTTAAAGGTACCTCCATCAAATTGGTAAATCATGGTACTAAGATGGCTCCATTAAATTGGAAATTGGTTTAAAGGTACCTCCATCAAATTGGAAAATCATGAAACTAAGATGGCTCCATTGAATTGGAAATTGGTTTAAAGGTACCTCCATCAAATTGGTAAATCATGGTACTAAGATGGCTCCATTAAATTGGAAATTGGTTTAAAGGTACCTTCATCAAATTGGAAAATCATGAAACTAAGATGGCTCCATTGAATTGGAAATTGGTTTAAAGGTACCTCCATCAAATTGGAAAATCATGAAACTAAGATGGCTCCATTGAATTGGAAATTGGTTTAAAGGTACCTCCATCAAACTGGAAATTGGTATAAATGCACCTCCATTAAATTGGAAATATCCGGCATAATATGCCAACACTTGACGACCCGGTGGGCGTGATTGGTGAATACCTGTCTTGAGATTATGTCAGAAGCAAACTGGGATATTGTTGTCAAATATGGTCACCCTCATATCAAGTTTATGTCGGTCGTGGGTTCGATTCCCAACCAGGACAGTGTAAAGGCCTTGTGTAAATGGTGTCCAGGTTTATTACATTATTATTGAATTATATTAACTGCCTCGTCGGTCTAGTGGCTTGGTATGGGGCCGCGGACTCTGTGGTCCTGGGTTCGATTCCCGGGTCGGTCCAGTGAATGCTTGTTGGGGTTTTCTGTCAGAGAATTCTCATCATCATTCTTTATGTGTGCACTCCCGTGCCTCGGAGGGCACGTTGAGCCGTTGGTCCTGGGCCTCCTGAGCTCCTTCCGGTCGTGTCGGATTGCCGTCCCATCGGATTGTGAGAGCTGGGGAAAAGAGAGTGCACTTGCGTTTGCGCGAACACTTGTGTACTGGAATATCTCCTGCGCAGTTGCCTAGTCTCTCGGGATTGGCCGTCGTGGCCGGGGTCGGTCTGGAGGACTTTATTAGTTATATTAACAATATACATTTTTAGTCGATTAGGTTTCCCTTAATATATAACAGCAGCTAATAGTCGACAATGTAACCGCGAAGTTGAGAGGACAAATCACGACATATTAAAAGTTACAAGGAAATCACCAACCAAACTCTACAAGACTTAAATAATAATGAAGATGACACTGAGGCCAGGGACCGGGATCAAGAACAAAAGTAAAAAGAGAAGGGGTATGGAGATAAGAGAGGGAATGCACGGGATGCAGATTTGAATGAAGGACAAAGTATAAGTAAAAGAAATTAATAAAACAAATAAATAAATAAGTTATACCAAATTAAAACGCCTCATACCGTGGAGAAAGCAAAAGATGGAGATATAGCCCTCAGAAGCGAAGAATCTGGACTATATTGCATTTGGAAAGAATTGAAGGCGAATGGATATTTATTCAAGGAAAGAAAGCTTGGAATTATGATATGGAGTAAGTGTATTCGTAATCAAGACAATGATAAATTAAATTAAATTATTGAATTCTAATGATTATTCAATTTTCAATAAGGAAGGGATGTAGTGTTTGTATTTAATAATAACTATAGTAATAGTTATTTACACTGTCTCATGATCACCTTATGGTGGGGGCGAACGTCATTCACTCTCGTTAGAGAGTAGTATATTCTTTGGTCATTCAAGTGAGAGCCATTGGTGAGAGCGGACGTGTCGCTTGCGCATACGGTGTGTTGTCGAGCCAGTGAACCGTTAGTGTAGTGTACAGTATATAGTGAACACTACAGTTATTATGTTGCTGTTGTTTGGGCACCGACTTATGTGCGATTCCTACACACAAAAACCACTGCGTTGGTCTCTTTTGGCACGATTCGCAGACTGTTGGTTGATATATAGCTAGGTATAGCTAAATAACTGACGCTTCACACACGAACACTCGGTTTTTTATTAAAGAATAGCATAACGATTATTATAGCAGCGACGTGCGGTTTGCATTATTGGCGACGTAAGGGTCACCAACACCCTCGAGCCTTTTCAATTGCATCGAGAGATAGCGACACTGAGCGTTTTCTATCGACTGTATCACGGCGAGTGCTGAGAGGAATTATTCTCCCTCATTCCTGCTTCCCCTTTCCTTCACAAGTCTACGCGTGGTGGCTCTCGATGCCACAGTTATGCGGTGCGGTTATCAATACCATCGCGCGCGAAGAAATTTGGCAACTCTTTCCTTTGTCGCACCTCCAAAACATGGAATTCTTTACCAGCACACGTGTTCCCCTCCTCCTATGACCTGAGTTCCTTTAAACGAGGCGTGAAGAGCCACCTTGCGGGCCGGCAAGGCGGCTAGTGCAAATCATTCTTCCCGTCGCGTTTGGACTCTACTACCACTTATCATCAGGTGGAGTAGAGTCATTTGCGCTTCCGAATATTATAAAAAAATAACGATTATTAGTGAATAACTCAGTCAAAGAATTCCTGCAAGGTATCTCAAATATTTATATTTAAGAATAATATAACTTAAAACTACCTTAGCACTTAATTGTCAAATGTATTTTGAAACTTGCACCTTCATAAGGTATTATAATGCCTTTTAATATTTAATTTATATGCTGTTATATTTTAATAGTTAAATTTAATTAAAATATTTACATGTCATATATTATATACTGACTAAACATATCTAATATCTATAAATTATTATTAAGGCAAATCAATTGAATTGAATTAAATTGCTTTTACCTCAGGTTAATCCGATAGAAGATCAGAACCATCGCAAGGGGTCGGGAAATACCTACGATTATTACATAGCAAACAGTCTTTATACTGTTGCACTCTTAAGGCATAAATATATACATATTTAAGGGCAAACAAAAACAACACTATACCACTAAAGGAATTACTTCGATAATTACCAGCTATAACGCTTCTAAAAGCTACCAACCATTCTATAAAAGGTTAAGAAGGTGCAAACGTATAATAAAAGCATATTAAAACATTTGCATTCGTTACTTTAGATGATGGGGGGGGGGGGGGGGTAATATCGCGTGACTGCGAGCAATTGGGAATTGGTTATTTTTGGAAAATTGACTTTAACACAATGAGGTATCGCACGCGAGTTAAAATGTGAACGTCCTTAATATTTGAAATAGGGATTTGTTATTAAGTGATGACATTTATACATCGATTATCGTTTCATTAAAATATCATCGAAAATCAGCATTGAAAACAATCTTAAAGTAACTTAACGCTCTTGTAGCGTGTGAATTGAAATGGACGGACGAATGGTAGGCAGAATTCAGAATGCCATTATGATAGTAATCAGTAATAATATATATTTAGCATCCACAAGTGAAAATTACTTTTATAAGGATCTCGAATTGATTTATTCATAAATCAAACACCAAATCATATAAATTAATGTTAATTACTCACTCAATTACTTTATAAATCCCAATAACACAATTGAACATATTATTACAAATCATAAATCGCGCCAATCATTAATTAATTACATTATATTTATATATTATGCACCAACAAGATGGCGGCCATTAAAATTAGCGCGCTAAATGCCGCGCTTCTTTTTTTTTAATAAAGCTGTTGTATGGACCAAGGAGTTTCCTAACTATATATATTTTTTATTTATTTATTTAATAATTTATTGCAAAACATGTGTATAACAGATGACTTAAAAATTACAGAAAACAATATGTCACACAACAAATGGTCAATAATGAAATCTAAGATTTTATTACCGTTGTGATATTTTAATAATTGTAATAATCAAACTGGCCCACTCCCATTTAAATCCGGGAGTAAATATGTATATCGCTGTTTGGAGTTTGGTAAAGTGACACATAAGGCTAGACGTACCTTAGCCGTGTATTTCCGGCAGAATAGAACAAATTATTGTGAAACTTATTACGTATCCAACTATTCAAGAATTGAAGCAACTCAACTAATGATTGGTCATAACTCATCATCTCGTATTTCCAAAGACAATCTCCCTCTTTTTTCATTTTTAAAAAATTGCGTCCAGCCAAAATAAATGCCGATAAGAGCGAACAAAAAATATATTGACAATAGAATATATATTACATAAAATAATATATCTACCACTAGTAAAAAAAATCTATGAATTTTGTAACCAAATTCAATGCCATCTCATCTTATACCACCAGATACATATTTTGTTTTAAGTCCCTTGACAATTCAGATATTTTGTGTTGTGTCAATATAATCAATATCATTTGTAATTACAACTTACACACTACATAAAAATTCATAAAAATATAGTGTATAAATTGTAATTAAAAATGATTAAAATGTAGTTAATTTCAATCGAAACAAAAATTAATATTGACTTTTAACAGTTTTATACTAAACTAAAAACAAAGTTTCTTGAATTATCTTAGTTTACACTTTATATACGTTGTGATAAATATATAATCGCATATAACACTCAACAGCACGCGTTCTTGGAATCTTCAATTATTTCGTTCCACTACCAAAGTGATATATAGGAATAATATTAGGATTTTTATGGTCCACATATTGTGAGGGGTTGTCAGCAAATATGCAGCAGACATTTCGGATACGAGGGGTGGAATTCCAACTTTATGAACGCTAAGTTTTACCGGCAATATCGGTTGTTTTATGAAGAATAAATTTGTGGTTTTCGCTTCTGGTGTTTATGTATACGATTTAAGTAGATTTATTTGGATTCATTTTAGTTTATGGTCTTTTTACACACGAGGGAAGCGTTATATGAATATATTTATTTTGAAGCAATAATATCGGATACTTTTTAATATCCACAACCAGTTCTTTGTATTGGTTTGCTCCAGTTTGAAGGGTGAGTGAGCCAGTGTAATTAAAGGCTCACGGGACATAACATCTTAGTTCCCAAGGTTGGTGGTGCATTGGCGATGTACGCGATGGTGACCGCTTACCATCAGGTGGCCTACCTATATAATAAGGAAAAAAAGCACTATAATATTTAATAGGAAATAATGTGTCCTTTTACAATCCCATCTTAATATAACACGTAGAGCGTCATCAACTCACTACTTAAGTCCTTCAAGTTTTGAAACCATCTTCATGACAGCAACACTGTCAAAGTAATAACAATAGTTATATTATATACTAGCGTGCCCCGCGGTTTTACCCGCGTAAAATTAATAAAAATATAATAAATAAAAACCAGCCTAGAACCTTCATCGATAAAAGGACTATACAACAAATACAAAAATATTTTTTAAATTCGAACTAGTAGTTGCTGAGATTAGCCGGATCATACAAACAAACTCTTCAGCTTTATATATTAGTATAGATCATTCGACTTAAAAAAATGTTTTAACTTTTGTCTGCATATTTAACGGAAAATCTTATTAAGGAAAGTAATATTAGACAAAAGAACCCTAAACATACATTTCCCTACAGGCGAGATGTCATAAAACTGTCGAGAAGTAATAAAAATATTCTAATGCAAAGCTAGCGCTACTCTTCAAGGCCGAAAAACAAATATACTGACGTCACTAAGTGTTTTAACTCTTCGTTTTTTTTTTACATTTACGATGTTATTATAGAATGTATATAACTATGTGAAACTTATGCTATAACACAAGCCTTTTTTGTATGTGCAGTCTTTCCTACCTACAAACTCCTCGTTTTTCTATTTTTGCTTTGGACAAGGGGTCTATCATTTCACTCCCTCTGAAGAGCAACCGGCATTACTTATAAACGTTGTCCGGCGCTTGTTTCGTTGAACACTGATATATAATAGTAATATCCTGGGACATTATTCACATAAGCCATCTGGTCCCAAGCTAAGCAGAGCTTGCAATGGTAACATACAACTGATGTACTACATAATTATACTACTTTTCTTTTGTAAATACATACTTTTGTAGATAATTACACCCAGAACCACGACACACAGACATGTTCATGCACACAAATGTCTGTCCTGTGTGGGAATCTAACCCACGACCTACGTAGCGAAAGGTATTTACCATCCACGCCAACAATGTTTTCTCACACAGCATTGTTTGACTAATTACTTCCCAAATTAGGGGGATACGATCCTAGGAGACAAAGTCAAGAACAAAAATTAAAATAATAATAATTTAATAGAAGTTTTTGACCACATTGATTAATTTTTATTGTCAGGCTTAGGCAATGGTTTAAAGAACTGTATTTTTTTCTTGCTTGGCAGTTTTTAAAAGCTCCTTCAATTTAGACAAATATTCAGGAGTGGCATTAGCAATTTGCATCTTAAAAATAAAACTCCGTCTCATAGACGGATCGATTCGTCAAAGGGGTGCAGATTTAACATTTCCATCATCGTCGGTTTCATCAAATCTTCTTATCTCCTGTCACTTAAATCTATCTACTCGAACCCGTCTTGTCCTATTCAATTCGCAATTCCGGCAATGTTTACAGTTAAAGTTTGATTTTGAACGATCGTGATATGGATGCCGACCAATCTCCAAGACGTAAACGATCAAGCATTTCTATTTTCACTTTTGTATTTGTAGTAAGGTCTGTTTTACTTTTTTATTAGTCTATTTGCCGACGCGTGACAAAGGAATCCGAATCCTTTTTATGAATAGGTACTGATTAGATCCGCGAATAAAGAAATTTTTAGCCGCGAATATAGGAATTGGGTCTCAATTTTTTTATCCGCGAATAGTGAAAACGCGAATAAAGGAAGTGCGAATAAGGAGCTTTTACTGTATTACATTTAACTGTTTCTCAAACTGTTTGGCAGGCAACGCACCTGCAAGTCCTCGGATGTTGCAGATGACCCCTCTTACATAAGAAAAAAACCAGAACAAATACGTTCTGGTTGACCTAGACTATAATACGGCACCAATGTCTATGCCGACCACTTACCACTTATCAGGTGGCCATCCGCTTACGTATTTTATATAAAACAGTGTTTATAAATAATTTACCATTGAGCCGATTAATAAAGTTTTTATTAAAAAAAACATTAGTTTTATTATAAACTATCTGTTACCCGCGACTTCGTCCGCGTTGCTTGATATATTAACAAAGTTTTCTTATGTACGAAGGAAAAAACAAACTTTGTTAAAACATACATCACTGAACACGCAGTACATATACAAATCGTTGTTTCTTGAAACTTTAATAACTTTTTATTAAAAGAAGATATCGATTTATAACATGCAAACTTCATTGTAATTTTATAAATTTTATAAAATTACAATTTTATAAATTTAAAAATTAGACTGTTCGGCTTGGGGATCGAACTCGTGCCGAATACGTTCGATGATAAGTAACATAAAGTAAGCAACACTACCACTAGGCCAGGCATATATGCGAGCAACAGTTCAAAAATAATAATAATCAGATTGAAGCTGACACTTATGGTCATTAACGAGCTGTGGTCATAATTTGAATAAAATCCTTTGTTCAACAGTAGCACACACGAGGGCACTTCAATGTCACACACTTTAAGTATAGTTAAATCCAACTAGATTCACCGCTTCAACTTGATTATTTCGTCAGAGATGTGACAAACTTTACACTGGGTTTATTGCACGTCAACAATAGGCTATAGATTTGTAATCTATATAAATAAAATGATAGAGGTCTGCAGTTGTGCGCGCATCACGCAAAAACTACTGGATAGATTTCAATGAAATTTTCTAAATTTTATTTCTTAGAAACAACGATTTGATTAATTATGCACTGCGTGTTCAGTGATGTATGTTTAAACAAAGTATATTTTTGCTTACGATCTTTTTGATGTTTTTTCCTTCGTACATAAGAAAACTTTGTTAATATATCAAGCAACGCGGACGAAGTCGGGGGTATCAGCTAATTGACTATAATTTGGATTTGTTTATTACGGGGCAAATGGAAACACGTATGCTCTAAGCAAGTATAGTTCGTAAGTAATGTGTATGATTATGCACAAAAAAATGGTTTATTTAAATAAACAATATATTTAACAATAAATGCAAAGGCGCTTAAAGGCGTTCCTCGATCCAGGGGGCGAATGCGGTCACTCTAGCGAGAGCTTTGCCGCCACTGGAGCAGCGGCGCCCGCCGAAGGAGACGATACCGACCTGTGTACAAATAGTTTGTGTTATAAAATAATGTTTTTAGGACATAAACTTTAAATTGTTATAAGTTATGTAATAATCATACATAAGTAAAATGATGACGATGTAATTTACAAATAAACAATAAAATACTGACCAGCATACGATCGTCGCCGCTGCCGACGGTTAGAGGACCACCGGAGTCTCCTTGGCAGGAGGCCCTACTATTAACCACTCTGGTACATATGTTGTTGGCTCTAGCGTAACTTCCAAAAATTTTTTCACACTCGGCGTTGGTGATTATTGGCATTTTAACGTAACTCAGGACCTGGTTTTTGGTGATACCAACATCTGGAGAATGAAAATTTAAGAATAAGTAAAAATTTGTATGTACAGTATAATGTAAAATATTTCGTTCGATTATAACAACTGAAACTTACTGTCACCGGTTTTACCGAATCCGGCAACTGTGCCCATCATACCGGCGAAGTCGTCACTGCCAGTGGCCATGGTGATGGGTTTGATGTTGTCTAAAAGGTCAAAGTTCAGTATATTATAATGACAATTTCAACAAGTGGAATGAAAAGGTCAGAAAGACTAGAGATTGGTTACACTGGCGTAATAGAGAAAGTAAGAAAGACTCGCTTACCGGTGAATTCGACAGGGTCTATCTTTATCATGGCAACATCGTTTTCCAACTGCCTGGGGTTCCAGTTCTCGTGAACTTCGATATCAGTGGTTTTCACGCGAGTACCACCGGAGTAGAGCGTTATGGAGCCTAAGACGATGGTCAATGCTTTACCTTGGTTTCTACCGTCATACCAGCAATGAGCGGCGGTAACCGCCCTGGTGTTGGTAAGAAGGGAAGATCCACAAACGGACTGGTAACCGTTAGTCAAGTCGATAAGCAGACCTCCCTAAGAGATGAAATTTTAATATTAAAATGAAACAAAAAAGTAATAAACTGAATAGAAAAATCGTTTTATTAAGATATAACGAACCAAGTAAGGGATGTCCCCGAGTGAAGCTTTCTGTCCATTTATGATCCTAGAGCCGGCCGAGTCCTGAGTCTCCTCAGCGCGCTTGATGCGTGCAGCTAATGGGATACCAATTTCCTCGTGGTAGTTGGAGATGATATTCTCCTCAGCTACGACAGCTATGGCCAGGCCAACGACGACAAGTAGGAATTTCATGTTGATAGATACTGAGTTATTCAATGAAAAAACGAAGCTTAAATACTACTCACTTTCTTATCTTTTCCTAAACATTTGTTTTATCATAGATTTAATTAGGTATCTGACAGATTAGTTGTCTTAATTATTTAGAGACCTTGCTCTCAATTAGACGTATAATTGTTGTGTTCTGGTTTAAAGGGTGAGTGAGCCAGTGTAATTACAGGCAGAAGGGACATAACATCTTAGTTCTCAAGGTTTATTTCGCCGACACGTTTGATTATACCGCCCACGCGATTGGGCCGCTCGGTACCAGCGCTATGACCATCATTTTCCTTTTCGTCATTACGTGATTCTTTCGATCTCTCTCTCAGACCTTACTCTTTCTCTGAAGAGTCGCCGTTCTGCTACAAATGACCTGTAATTTTGTGTCACCAGCTCCCCCCCGGTCCATTAGAAGTTACAAGAATATAATACAAAGCTGCGGAAGTAATAAAAATGCCGCGGTGTAAGCGGGTCCCGGACAACTTACACCTTTTATTAATTGTAAACTAGAAACAGTTAAATATATATTGGTTAAATATATAATATTAATATATATATATATTTAATTTAAACCCTTAAAACACTATATAAAAATTGAGCGGCCGTGGTGACCTTCGCACTTAACTATACTTCGCACAAACATATTTTTCCTTTTAATTATAAACTTTATTTCAATGATTATCCTAATTAAAATTCTACGGGTGGTATTGCCTACCCTAGACGAATGTACGAAAAGGCACAACATACATAGAAACCCTAAGAACATATGTATGCGAATTTATATTTTTTATTGATAAATGATAATTTAACTTGTACGAAGTCGGGACGGGCATAAATTGAATTATGGGATATACATATAACTTCAAAGCTTGAGCAAAGATAAGAATTTTAAACAAACTACACGATCATCCTGCGATCGATGAGTAAACCAGAAAATTACAAACATTTTCAAATATTTTTATTCCGTCTCTTTGCTCGAGACAGTTTAGGCGTACACCAAGGTGTCATTTTGTCATTATTTAACTAATGATACAGAGGTCATATATTATTTAATAACGCTGTCCTTTAACTAATCAGTGATAAGAAATGTTTTCGAGTTAGAATAAACACTATAATGGACCAAAATCTTGTAATTGTGTCATCCAAGTGATGTGCCCTTCATGTTATTTATATAAAAACTTAGAAAATAGTTGGAACAAATGGGATGAACTGCGGACCTTACAACAAATACTAAAATATGCAATCACATCGTTTAATATATGTAACAAACAATTTTAGTACAATAAAATAACTTGTTCATTAGGAAAGGCTTTAGATCCTTAGACACTTGTGAAATACAATTGTTCTTCATATCTCATGCTTAAACATTTGAAACTAAAATTATATTCAAACAATATGATATTATTAACTTTTTAAAGTGTAACCTAAGCAGTAAGCACATAATTTACCTAATACATCGATATTATTCCACTCATTAAAACAATCAATTTACTTTTGTAAATGCAACACTATCTCCCGGACCATACTTCTCACTAACACGAAACAATATGACCGTCATTGTAAGACAATCGTTTTTAGGGTTCCGTACCCAAAGGGTGATACGGGAACCCTATTACTAAGACTCCGCTGTCCGTTCGTCCGAACCGTGATAGTTAAACAGTTGCAATTTTCACAGATGATGTACTAATATTGCCGCTATAACAACAAATATTAAAAAACAGAATAAAATAAACATTTAAGGGGGCTCCCATAGAACAAACGTGATTTTATTGCTTGCTTTTGCTCGATATTGATTAAGGGGGACTCCCATACAACAGACATGACTTCTTTGCCGTTATTTTCATTTCGTTTTTGTCTTTAAACAAAACGTCAGATTAAAGCTACATTTCAGTATTAAAATAATGTGTTTTTCAATCGCTTAACCTTTTATTCTAGTTCTACAATTCCTGTAGTCCGGAAGCGGTGTTAATACGCATCTGAAACATTACTACTAATGTGAGACTTAGTAGGCGTAACGTCTAATTGAGAGCAAGGTTTCTAAATAATTAAGATAACTAATCTGTCAGATACCTAATTAAATCTATGATAAAACAAATGTGTAGGAAATGATAAGAAATTGAGTAGTATTTAAGCTTCGTTTTTTCATTGAATAACTCAGTATCTATCAACATGAAATTCCTACTTGTCGTCGTTGGACTGGCCATAGCTGTCGTAGCTGAGGAGAATATCATCTCCAACTACCACGAGGAAATTGGTATCCCATTAGCTGCACGCATCAAGCGCGCTGAGGAGACTCAGGACTCGGCCGGCTCTAGGATCATAAATGGACAGAAAGCTTCACTCGGGGACTTCCCTTACTTGGTTCGTTATATCTTAATAAGACGATTTTTCTATTCAGTTTATTACTTTTTTGTTTCATTTTAATATTAAAATTTCATCTCTTAGGGAGGTCTGGTTATCGACTTGACTAACGGTTACCAGTCCGTTTGTGGATCTTCCCTTCTTACCAACACCAGGGCGGTTACCGCCGCTCATTGCTGGTATGACGGTAGAAACCAAGGTAAAGCATTGACCATCGTCTTAGGCTCCATAACGCTCTACTCCGGTGGTACTCGCGTGAAAACCACTGATATCGAAGTTCACGAGAACTGGAACCCCAGGCAGTTGGAAAACGATGTTGCCATGATAAAGATAGACCCTGTCGAATTCACCGGTAAGCGAGTCTTTCTTACTTTCTCTATTACGCCAGTGTAACCAATCTCTAGTCTTTCTGACCTTTTCATTCCACTTGTTGAAATTGTCATTATAATATACTGAACTTTGACCTTTTAGACAACATCAAACCCATCACCATGGCCACTGGCAGTGACGACTTCGCCGGTATGATGGGCACAGTTGCCGGATTCGGTAAAACCGGTGACAGTAAGTTTCAGTTGTTATAATCGAACGAAATATTTTACATTATACTGTACATACAAATTTTTACTTATTCTTAAATTTTCATTCTCCAGATGTTGGTATCACCAAAAACCAGGTCCTGAGTTACGTTAAAATGCCAATAATCACCAACGCCGAGTGTGAAAAAATTTTTGGAAGTTACGCTAGAGCCAACAACATATGTACCAGAGTGGTTAATAGTAGGGCCTCCTGCCAAGGAGACTCCGGTGGTCCTCTAACCGTCGGCAGCGGCGACGATCGTATGCTGGTCAGTATTTTATTGTTTATTTGTAAATTACATCGTCATCATTTTACTTATGTATGATTATTACATAACTTATAACAATTTAAAGTTTATGTCCTAAAAACATTATTTTATAACACAAACTATTTGTACACAGGTCGGTATCGTCTCCTTCGGCGGGCGCCGCTGCTCCAGTGGCGGCAAAGCTCTCGCTAGAGTGACCGCATTCGCCCCCTGGATCGAGGAACGCCTTTAAGCGCCTTTGCATTTATTGTTAAATATATTGTTTATTTAAATAAACCATTTTTTTGTGCATAATCATACACATTACTTACGAACTATACTTGCTTAGAGCATACGTGTTTCCATTTGCCCCGTAATAAACAAATCCAAATTATAGTCAATTAGCTGATACCCCCGACTTCGTCCGCGTTGCTTGATATATTAACAAAGTTTTCTTATGTACGAAGGAAAAAACATCAAAAAGATCGTAAGCAAAAATATACTTTGTTTAAACATACATCACTGAACACGCAG
Source organism: Nymphalis c-album (assembly GCA_963151315.1). Taxonomy (NCBI): domain Eukaryota; kingdom Metazoa; phylum Arthropoda; class Insecta; order Lepidoptera; family Nymphalidae; genus Nymphalis; species Nymphalis c-album. The sequence continues at coordinate 625,561 of OY720602.1, read as the reverse complement.
TGCATAATTAATCAAATCGTTGTTTCTAAGAAATAAAATTTAGAAAATTTCATTGAAATCTATCCAGTAGTTTTTGCGTGATGCGCGCACAACTGCAGACCTCTATCATTTTATTTATATAGATTACAAATCTATAGCCTATTGTTGACGTGCAATAAACCCAGTGTAAAGTTTGTCACATCTCTGACGAAATAATCAAGTTGAAGCGGTGAATCTAGTTGGATTTAACTATACTTAAAGTGTGTGACATTGAAGTGCCCTCGTGTGTGCTACTGTTGAACAAAGGATTTTATTCAAATTATGACCACAGCTCGTTAATGACCATAAGTGTCAGCTTCAATCTGATTATTATTATTTTTGAACTGTTGCTCGCATATATGCCTGGCCTAGTGGTAGTGTTGCTTACTTTATGTTACTTATCATCGAACGTATTCGGCACGAGTTCGATCCCCAAGCCGAACAGTCTAATTTTTAAATTTATAAAATTGTAATTTTATAAAATTTATAAAATTGTAATTTTATAAAATTTATAAAATTACAATGAAGTTTGCATGTTATAAATCCACCATAGAGGGAGTCACGGAGAACTTAACTTGTACGAATTGTGGTCAATGTTATCACAATCAATTTATTTATTTATTTATTTAATACTTTATTGCACAACAACATATAAATAACACCAGAGTGAAAAAAGAAACATCAACAAATGGTGCGCAAAGGCGGTCTTATCGCTTATAGCGATCTCTCACAGACAACCTTTGTTGGAAGGAGCTTTGTAAGAGAAACAGGTAAGTGCAAATAAAAATAAAAATAATAATATAATATAAAATTAAATATAGATAATTGTAACCTACATACTATTCCATACATGCATACATACATATATACATCAAATCATCAAATCAATGTATAAATCCATCAAATAAAAATAAAATTCCGATCTAACTGAACATTTTAAGTAACGATGGATTTGCCCACAATGTTCACTATCACAACCGAAACCAACCAAGAATGATAATACACCAGTACGTGGTAGTTCGAGCTCGTTGAAAAGTTGTCATTATAACGAGAACGTTACCTTGCGTAGGCGGGTTCGTCTTCTGAACTGGACTTACAAAACAACTTACAACTAACACTCTTTTAATCATAACTTTAGAAAGTAGGTAACAACAGTCGATTTTACCGTTCAATAAGTTATAAAGGAAAATGTTATTTTCCTTAATCCTTACAATTATGCAAGACAAATCCCAAAGCCTTAAAAGCTCTAGTTACTATATTGTCTTCATGAATATGAAACCGCAATTTAGTATCTAAAATTATGCCTAGATCACGTAAATTGTCCACCTCTGTAAGCAAATGTCCGCTAACGGTGTACGATCTATCGAATGTGGTTATTTTCCTACTGAACCGTGTAACGAAACATTTTTCAGTGTTTAAGCTCATGTCGTTTATGTGACACTATGAGACCAAACTATTCAAATCTCTCTGCAGAAGTATGGCATCTGAAACATTGGCTAAAAAGCTTAAGCTTAAATTGCATGATATTAGATTTAATTCAAATCATAATCATATATTTATATTTAAATGTCCACCAAACCAGCACCAATAGAGAATGGAAAAAAGCTCCTTTCAATATGTTTGGGTAAAAAATTGCTGCATAATGGATCGTCGCAATGGCTCCAGTCCAGTCATACACATAATTAGGCCTAGTGATTTAAAAATAATTATGTAGGAACTATAGTATTTCTTGCTTACCTTTTTGTTGAAGGTATTTTTAACGCGGAATTGTTTGATTTGAGTTTTTTTTTTTATTTCATAGGAAGGCGGACGAGCATATTGGCCACCTGATGGTAAATGGTCACCAACGCCCATAGACAATGGCATTGTAAGAGTTGTTAACCATCTCTTACATCGCCAATGCGCCACCAACCTTGGGAACTAAGATATTATGTCCCTTGTGCCTGTAATTACACTGGCTCACTCACCCTTCAAACCGGAACACAACAGTACCAAGTACTGCTGTTTTGCGGTAGAATATCTGATGAGTGGGTGGTACCTACCCAGACGAGCCTGCACAAAGCTCTACCACCAAGTAAAACGTGTACCACCAAGTATAACGTGTACAGAACTGATCGGGACTATAACTCGCGTGGAGATAAAATGGGAGGTGGTGTCTTAGTTGCATTAAAATCGAATCTGTCAGTTAAATTCCATTCCACCATCCTCTAAGGGAATATGGCTGCCGATATAGTTAAAGTCTCCATTGTCCTTTCGCCAGCTCCGATATCCAAATTGTTACATGTTTATTGTTGTTATTTCCCCCACGGCAAATATCAATGTGAAGCGCTCTCTGGTTTCTTTGAATTGATCTCTAATGAGATTCTTAGTCATCCTAATGACCATGTTTTGATAACGGGTGACTTTAATATCTCTTCAGCCTTGTGGGAATATTCAGGTAACTCCATGAATATTAGCAACTTTTTCGAAGATAAGGATTTGATTAGTACAATGTATATTTTTTTAAATTTTACAAATCTTAGCAATTTAACTCTATTCCCAACTTAAATAATAGATTCCTCGACTTAATAATTAGCCGTGGCGATTGCTCTGTAGTACGAGAAGATCCTCATCACCCTGCCTTGTTTATATCACTTAATGTATTTACAACTGGTTCTTTAATTAATGCTCCCCGTAGGTACAGTTCGCTTATTTCACGTAGCAGATTATGACGCAATTAATAATGCTTTAGCTGACGTTGACTGGGTAGATTTACTAAATGACTGCGATATCACTAAGGCCGTACATGTTTTTTATGAAACCGTAAATTCGATTATATCTGATTTGGTTATTTCTGTTAAAACAGTCAAATTTACAACATTACTTTAATTAAAAACATTATAATAACTAATTATTAGTAGTTACCTAAACATGTTATGAAAATTACCAAGGTCCCGGTATTTCAAAATGTCTAACACAATTACAGAACAAGTGACTTTTAATTACAAGCTGACCCTCGCGTCTGATCCAACTTTAATTGTGTTTTAGTTTGTGAAACTAAAATGTTGTCAGTAATTATACTTCGAGTAATTATAGTTTCAACGAGTGGTTATTATGTTGCTGTTGTTTGGGCACCGACTTATGTGCGATTCCTACACACAAAAACCACTGCGTTGGTCTCTTTCGGCACGATTCGCAGACTGTTGGTTGATATATAGCTAGGTATAGCTAAATAACTGGCGCTTCACACACGAACACTCGGCTTTTTATTAAAGAATAGCATAACGATTATTATAGCAGCGACGTGCGGTTTGCATTATTGGCGACGTAAGGGTCACCAACACCCTCGAGCCTTTTCAATTGCGTCGAGAGATAGCGACACTGAGCGTTTTCTATCGACTGTATCACGGCGAGTGCTGAGAGGAATTATTCTCCCTCATTCCTGCTTCCCCTTTCCTTCACAAGTCTACGCGTGGTGGCTCTCGATGCCACAGTTATGCGGTGCGGTTATCAATACCATCGCGCGCGAAGAAATTTGGCAACTCTTTCCTTTGTCGCACCTCCAAAACATGGAATTCTTTACCAGCACACGTGTTCCCCTCCTCCTATGACCTGAGTTCCTTTAAACGAGGCGTGAAGAGCCACCTTGCGGGCCGGCAAGGCGGCTAGTGCAAATCATTCTTCCCGTCGCGTTTGGACTCTACTACCACTTATCATCAGGTGGAGTAGAGTCATTTGCGCTTCCGAATATTATAAAAAATAACGATTATTAGAGAATAACTCAGTCAAAGAATTCCTGCAAGGTATCTCAAATATTTATATTTAAGAATAATAAAACTTAAAACTACCTTAGCACTTATTGTCAAATGTATTTTGAAACTTGCACCTTCATAAGGTATTATAATGCCTTTTAATTTATATGCTGTTATATTTTAATAGTTAAATTTAATTAAAATATTTACATGTCATATATTATATACTGACTAAACATATCTAATATTTATATATTATTTTTAAGGCAAATCAATTGAATTGAATTAAATTGCTTTTACCTCAGGTTAATCCGATAGAAGATCAGAACCATCGCAAGGGGTCGGGAAATACCTACGATTATTACATAGCAAACAGTCTTTATACTGTTGCACTCTTAAGGCATAAATATATACATATTTAAGGGCAAACAAAAACAACACTATACCACTAAAGGAATTACTTCGATAATTACCAGCTATAACGCTTCTAAAAGCTACCAACCATTCTATAAAAGGTTAAGAAGGTGCAAACGTATAATAAAAGCATATTAAAACATTTGCATTCGTTACTTTAGATGATGGGGGGGGGGGTAATATCGCGTGACTGCGAGCAATTGGGAATTGGTTAGTTTTGGAAAATTGACTTTAACACAATGAGGTATCGCACGCGAGTTAAAATGTGAACGTCCTTAATATTTGAAATAGGGATTTGTTATTAAGTGATGACATTTATACATCGATTATCGTTTCATTAAAATATCATCGAAAATCAGCATTGAAAACAATCTTAAAGTAACTTAACGCTCTTGTAGCGTGTGAATTGAAATGGACGGACAAATGGTAGGCAGAATTCAGAATGCCATTATGATAGTAATCAGTAATAATATATATTTAGCATCCACAAGTGAAAATTACTTTTATAAGGATCTCGAATTGATTTATTCATAAATCAAACACCAAATCATATAAATTAATGTTAATTACTCACTCAATTACTTTATAAATCCCAATAACACAATTGAACATATTATTACAAATCATAAATCGCGCCAATCATTAATTAATTACATTATATTTATATATTATGCACCAACAAGATGGCGGCCATTAAAATTAGCGCGCTAAATGCCGCGCTTCTTTTTTTTTTTAATAAAGCTGTTGTATGGACCAAGGAGTTTCCTAACTATATATATTTTTTATTTATTTATTTAATACTTTATTGCAAAACATGTGTATAACAGATGACTTAAAAATTACAGAAAACAATATGTAACACAACAAATGGTCAATAATGAAATCTAAGATTTTATTACCGTTGTGACATTTTAATAATTGTAATAATCAAACTGGCCCACTCCCATTTAAATCCGGGAGTAAATATGTATATCGCTGTTTGGAGTTTGGTAAAGTGACACATAAGGCTTTTTTTTTTTTTTATTGCATAGGAAGGCGGACGAGCATATGGGCCACCTGATGGTAAGTGGTCACCAACGCGCATAGACATTGGCGTTGTAAGAGCTGTTAACCATCTCTTACATCGCCAATGCGCCACCAACCTTGGGAACTAAGGTGTTATGTCCCTTGTGCCTGTAATTACACTGGCTCACTCACCCTTCAAACCGGAACACAGCAATAACAAGTACTGCTGTTTTGCGGTAGAATATCTGATGAGTGGGTGGTACCTACCCAGACGAGCTTGCACAAAGCTCTACCACCAAGTGATAGATGAAGGCTAGACGTACCTTAGCCGTGTATTTCTGGCAGAATAGAACAAATTATTGTGAAACGTATTACGTATCCAACTATTCAAGAATTGAAGCCACTCTTTTTTTTTTTTTTATTTTATAGGAAGGCGGACGAGCATATGGGCCACCTGATGGTAAGTGGTCACCAACGCCCATAGACAATGGCATTGTAAGAAATGTTAACCATCGCTTACATCACCAATGCGCCACCAACATTGGGAACTAAGATGTTATGTCCCTTATGCCTGTAATAACTCAACTAATGATTGGTCATAACTCATCATCTCGTATTTCCAAAGAAAATCTCCCTCTTTTTTCATTTTTAAAAAATTGCGTCCAGCCAGAATAAATGCCGATAAGAGCGAACAAAAAATATATTGACAATAGAATATATATTACATAAAATAATATATCTACAACTAGTAAAAAAAATCTATGAATTTTGTAACCAAATTCAATGCCATCTCATCTTATACCACCAGATACATATTTTGTTTTAAGTCCCTTGACAATTCAGATATTTTGTGTTGTGTCAATATAATCAATATCATTTGTAATTACAACTTACACACTACATAAAAATTCATAAAAATATAGTGTATAAATTGTAATTAAAAATGATTAAAATGTAGTTAATTTCAATCGAAACAAAAATTAATATTGACTTTTAACAGTTTTATACTAAACTAAAAACAAAGTTTCTTGAATTATCTTAGTTTACACTTTATATACGTTGCGATAAATATATAATCGCATATAACACTCAACAGCACGCGTTCTTGGAATCTTCAATTATTTCGTTCCACTACCAAAGTGATATATAGGAATAATATTAGGATTTTTATGGTCCACATATTGTGAGGGGTTGTCAGCAAATATGCAGCAGACATTTCGGATACGAGGGGTGGAATTCCAACTTTATGAACGCTAAGTTTTACGGGCAATATCGGTTGTTTTATGAAGAATAAATTTGTGGTTTTCGCTTCTGGTGTTTATGTATACGATTTAAGTAGATTTATTTGGATTCATCTTAGTTTATGGTCTTTTTACACACGAGGGAAGCGTTATATGAATATATTTATTTTGAAGCAATAATATCGGATACTTTTTAATATCCACAACCAGTTCTTTGTATTGGTTTGCTCCAGGTTGAAGGGTGAGTGAGCCAGTGTAATTAAAGGCTCACGGGACATAACATCTTAGTTCCCAAGGTTGGTGGTGCATTGGCGATGTACGCGATGGTGACCGCTTACCATCAGGTGGCCTACCTATATAATAAGGAAAAAAAGCACTATAATATTTAATAGGAAATAATGTGTCCTTTTACAATCCCATCTTAATATAACACGTAGAGCGTCATCAACTCACTACTTAAGTCCTTCAAGTTTTGAAACCATCTTCATGACAGCAACACTGTCAAAGTAATAACAATAGTTATATTATATACTAGCTGTGCCCCGCGGTTTTACCCGCGTAAAATTAATAAAAATATAATAAATAAAAACCAGCCTAGAACCTTCATCGATAAAAGGACTATACAACAAATACAAAAATATTTTTTAAATTCGAACTAGTAGTTGCTGAGATTAGCCGGATCATACAAACAAACTCTTCAGCTTTATATATTAGTATAGATCATTCGACTTAAAAAAATGTTTTAACTTTTGTCTGCATATTTAACGGAAAATCTTATTAAGGAAAGTAGTATTAGACAAAAGAACCCTAAAAATACATTTCCCTACAGGCGAGATGTCATAAAACTGTCGAGAAGTAATAAAAATATTCTAATGCAAAGCTAGCGCTACTCTTCAAGGCCGAAAAACAAATATACTGACGTCACTAAGTGTTTTAACTCTTCGTTTTTTTACATTTACGATGTTATTATAGAATGTATATAACTATGTGAAACTTATGCTATAACACAAGCCTATTTTGTATGTGCAGTCTTTCCTACCTACAAACTCCTCGTTTTTCTATTTTTGCTTTGGACAAGGGGTCTATCATTTCACTCCCTCTGAAGATATTTATAATACTAATATCCTGGGACATTATTCACATAAGCCATCTGGTCCCAAGCTAAGCAGAGCTTGTAATGGTAACATACAACTGATGTACTACATAATTGTACTACTTTTCTTTTGTAAATACATACTTTTGTAGATAATTACACCCAGAACCACGACACACAGACATGTTCATGCACACAAATGTCTGTCCTGTGTGGGAATCTAACCCACGACCTACGTAGCGAAAGGAAAGTATTTACCATCCACGCCAACAATGTTTTCTCACACAGCATTGTTTGACTAATTACTTCCCAAATTAGGGGGATACGATCCTAGGGGACAAAGTCAAGAAAAAAAATTAAAATAATAATAATTTAATAGAAGTTTTTGACCACATTGATTAATTTTTATTGTCAGGCTTAGGCAATGGTTTAAAGAACTGTATTTTTTTCTTGCTTGGCAGTTTTTAAAAGCTCCTTCAATTTAGACAAATATTCAGGAGTGGCATTAGCAATTTGCATCTTAAAAATAAAACTCCGTCTCATAGACGGATCGATTCGTCAAAGGGGTGCAGATTTAACATTTCCATCATCGTCGGTTTCATCAAATCTTCTTATCTCCTGTCACTTAAATCTATCTACTCGAACCCGTCTTGTCCTATTCAATTCGCAATTCCGGCAATGTTTACAGTTAAAGTTTGATTTTGAACGATCGTGATATGGATGCCGACCAATCTCCAAGACGTAAACGATCAAGCATTTCTATTTTCACTTTTGTATTTGTAGTAAGGTCTGTTTTACTTTTTTATTAGTCTATTTGCCGACGCGTGACAAAGGAATCCGAATCCTTTTTATGAATAGGTACTGATTAGATCCGCGAATAAAGAAATTTTTAGCCGCGAATATAGGAATTGGGTCTCAATTTTTTTATCCGCGAATAGTGAAAACGCGAATAAAGGAAGTGCGAATAAGGAGCTTTTACTGTATTACATTTAACTGTTTCTCAAACTGTTTGGCAGGCAACGCACCTGCAAGTCCTCGGATGTTGCAGATGACCCCTCTTACATAAGAAAAAAACCAGAACAAATACGTTCTGGTTGACCTAGACTATAATACGGCACCAATGTCTATGCCGACCACTTACCACTTATCAGGTGGCCATCCGCTTACGTATTTTATATAAAACAGTGTTTATAAATAATTTACCATTGAGCCGATTAATAAAGTTTTTATTAAAAAAAACATTAGTTTTATTATAAACTATCTGTTACCCGCGACTTCGTCCGCGTTGCTTGATATATTAACAAAGTTTTCTTATGTACGAAGGAAAAAACAAACTTTGTTAAAACATACATCACTGAACACGCAGTGCATATACAAATCGTTGTTTCTTGAAACTTTAATAACTTTTTATTAAAAGAAGATATCGCAATAAATTTTTGAAGTTATACTTCTTTAGCCGCGTTATGAAAAAATGATGAGAGTGAAATTTTAAGATGCGCGCGCATCTGTGACACAAAATTAACAGTATGAAGCTGTCTGCTTAACCGCTCATTAAACACCTGAATTCTACAACGTGAAGTAAGTTCTAGTTGGCATGAAAATCGATAACTATGTTCAAGTTGTATATTCTAGTATTTTTATTACGTTAATAAAACCTTTTTTATTTAAATAAAATCTTTTTTATCAATTTTAATATTTATCGTTAATCACTACTGCATTTTAGTTATTTTTTTTTCCATACGCCAAAGAAGTATAACTTCTAACGCGTGTACATAAGTACACACACTCTTTTTTTTATAAGTGCCAAGTGTCTAAGAAATAAAATTTAGAAAATTTCATTGAGATCTATCCAGTAGTTTTTCCGTGATGCGCGCACAACTGTAGACCTCTATCATTTTATTTATATAGATGCTATCAAAACCTGCTTATATATTTTATCCAAATGTCAATGAGTTCTCCCCTTCTAAATTACCCTTTAGGTAGAAGTAACGCAGTGCTTAATAGCACATCAATTATTCCATAAAGCTAAAAGGGTCGAAGTTCGAGATTAATTAATTGATGACCGATAGCGTCGTTTGTCATCGTTTATTTTTATTGAGAAAGAAACTTTTTCGCTTAGAATTAACGACGTATCTTTATTAATTCCATCAATTCACATCTTAATCTTATATTTCTTGACATATTCGTCATTTGTTTATCAAATGTGATCGCTTTATTACGCTACAAAATATCTGATGGGGAAGTTGACGAGCCGGTTGGCGTGGTTGGTAAGACACTTGCCTTACACGCCGCAGGTCGTGGGTTCGATTCCCAGGACGGACATTTGTGTGCATGAACATATGTTTGTTTATCCTGAGTCTGGGTGTAATTATCTATATAAGTATGTATTTACAAAAAAAAAGTAGTATATGTAGTATATCAGTTGTCTGGTTTCCATAGTACAAGCTCTGCTTAGTTTGGGATCAGATGGCCGTGTGTGAATAATGTCCCAGGATATTTATTATTATTATTATTATAATATATAAAGCTGAAGAGTTTGTTCGTTTGATCCGGCTAATCTCAGCAACTACTGTATACTCCTTTTATCGATGAAGGTTCTGGGCTGGTTTTTATTCATTATATTTTTATTAATTTTACGCGGGTAAAACCGCGGGGCACAGCTTGTATATAATATAACTATTGTTATTCCTTTGACAGTGTTGCTGTCATGAAGATGGTTTCAAAACTTGAAGGACTTAAGTAGTGAGTTGATGACGCTCTACGTGTTATATTAAGGTGGGATTGTAAAAGGACACATTATTTCCTAATAAATATTATAGTGCTTTTTTTTATTATTATATAGGCAGGCCACCTGATGGTAAGCGGTCACCATCGCTTACATCGCCAATGCACCACCAACCTTGGGAACTAAGATGTTATGTCCCTTGAGCCTTTAATTACACTGGCTCACTTTTGAGTGTTTTGAGCGATTATATATTTTTCCTCTCAGCACTCGCCGTGATACAGTCGATAGAAAACGCTCAGTGTCGCTATCTCTCGACGCAATTGTAAAGGCTTGAGGGTGTTGGTGACCCTTACGTCGCCAATAAAGCGAACCGCACGTCGCTGCTATAATAATCGTTATGCTATTCTTTAATAAAAAGCCGAGTGTTCGTGTGTGAAGCGTCAGTTGTTTTTAGCTATACCTAGCTATATATCAATCAACAGTCTGCGAATCGTGCCGAAAGAGACCAACGCAGTGGTTTTTGTGTGTAGGAATCGCACATAAGTCGGTTCCCAAACAACAGCAACATAATAACCACTCGTTGAAACTATAATTACTCGAAGTATAATTGCTGACAACATTTTAGTTTCACAAACTAAAACACAATTAAAGTTGGATCAGACGCGAGGGTCAGCTTGTAATTAAAAGTCACTTGTTCTGTAATTGTGTTAGACATTTTGAAATACCGGGACCTTGGTAGTTTTCATAACATATTTAGGTAACTACTAATAATTAGTTATTATAATGTTTTTAATTAAAGTAATGTTGTAAATTTGACTGTTTTAACAGGAACCAAATCAGAAATAATCGAATTAACGGTTTCATAAAAAACATGTACGGCCTTAGTGATATCGCAGTCATTTAGTAAATCTACCCAGTCAACGTCAGCTAAAGCATTATTAATTGCGTCATAATCTGCTACGTGAAATAAGCGAACTGTACCTACGGGAGCATTAATTAAAGAACCAGTTGTAAATACATTAAGTGATATAAACAAGGCAGGGTGATGAGGATCTTCTCGTACTACAGAGCAATCGCCGCTGCTAATTATTAAGTCGAGGAATCTATTATTTAAGTTGGGAATAGAGTTAAATTGCTAAGATTTGTAAAATTTAAAAAATTATACATTGTACTAATCAAATCCTTATCTTCGAAAAAGTTGCTAATATTCATGGAGTTACCTGAATGTTCCCACAAGGCTGAAGAGATATTAAAGTCACCCGTTATCAAAACATGGTCATTAGGATGACTAAGAATCTCATTAGAGATCAATTCAAAGAAACCAGAGAGCGTTTCACATTGATATTTGCCGTGGGGGAAATAACAACAATAAACATGTAACAATTTGGATATCGGCAGCCATATTCACTTAGAGGATGGTGGAATGGAATTTAACTGACAGATTCGATTTTAATGCAACTGAGACGCCACCTCCCATTTTATCTCCACGCGAGTTGTAGTCCCGATCAGTTCTGTACACGTTATAACTCAAATAAAACAATTCCGCGTTAAAAATACCTTCATGGAAACCTTCAACAAAAAGGTAAGCAAGAAATACTAAAGTTCCTACATAATTATTTTTAAATCACTAGGCCTAATTATGTGTATGACTGGACTGGAGTCATTGCGACGAGCCATTATTTGCAGCAATTTTTTATCCAAACATATTGAAAGCAGCTTTTTTCAATTCTTTATTGGTGCTGGTTTGGTGGACATTTAAATATATATGATTATGATTTGAATTAAATCTAATATCATGCAATTTAAGTTTAAGATTTTTAGCCAATGTTTCAGATGCCATACTTCTGCAGAGAGATTTGAATAGTTTGGTCTCATAGTGTCACATAAACGACATGAGCTTAAACACTGAAAAATGTTTCGTTACACGGTTCAGTAGGAAAATAACCACATTCGATAGATCGTACACCGTTAGCGGACATTTGCTTACAGAGGTGGACAAATTACGTGATCTAGGCATAATTTTAGATACTAAATTGCGGTTTCATATTCATGTAGACAATATAGTAACTAGAGCTTTTAAGGCTTTGGGATTTGTCTTGCATAATTGTAAGGATTAAGGATGATAACATTTTCCTTTATAACTTATTGAACGGTAAAATCGACTGTAGTTACCTACTTTCTAAAGTTATGATTAAAAGAGTGTTAGTTGTAAGTTGTTTTGTAAGTCCAGTACAGAAGATGAACCCCCCTACGCAAGGTAACGTTCTCGTTATAATGACAACTTTTCAACGAGCTCGAACTACCACGTACTGGTGTATTATCATTCTTGGTTGGTTTCGGTTGTGATAGTGAACATTGTGGGCAAATCCATCGTAACTTAAAATGGTCAGTTAGATCGGAATTTTATTTTTATTTGATGGATTTATACATTGATTTGATGATTTGATGTATATATGTATGGAATAGTATGTAAGTTACAATTATCTATATTTAATTTTATATTCTATATAAAGTCTATATAAAGCCTGCTCCGGGGTTCCTCAAGGGTCACACTTAGGACCTTGCCTCTTTAATATCTTCATTAATGACATTTGCGATACGGTACATTATAGTAGAGTATTTTTATTTGCGGACGATTTAAAATTAACAAAAGTAATTAATAACTTAGCTGACTCAGAGCTCTTACAGGTGGAAATCAATGCTGTTTATAATTGGTGTAAAAATAATAAAATGGAATTAAACGTAAGTAAATGCAAGCATATAAAATTTACACGCAAGCTCAATAAAATCGATACAATATATAGCATTGATAACATCAAGTTGGAGGAAGTTTTTGAAATGAGTGATTTAGGTGTCATTTTTGATGACAAGCTTACTTTTGTCCCGCACTTCAATAAAATAATTGCGAAAAGTTCCAAAACGTTAGGATTTTTAATGAGAAACGGTAAACACTTCACGAATAACACGAAAAAATTTATCTATAACGCTTACGTGCGTAGCGTTCTGGAGTACGGTAGTGTAGTGTGGAATCCTTGTTACAGTGTACATCGTCTGCGTATAGAGAGAATACAGAAGCGATTTGTATATCATCTATCCAGGAACAAAAAAATCTCATACAATAAATGTAATAAAAATTACAGCAATCTCTTGAAAGATTTTAATATGGATAGTCTCTCTGTACGCAGGCAATTATTAGATCTTTCTTTCCTATTTAAGATAATTCGTAACGAGATTGACTGTACTCACTTACTTGAAAAGATATACTATCGTATTCCTAGGCGTAATGCTCGTAGATTTCTGGGTACTTTTGATGTCAGAATATCAAAATCGAAGTTAGGAGGTAATGCACCAATACCTAGATCAACTCGGTTGTACAATGGTTTTAGTCAAGATCTAGATATTTTTAATGACTCTGCCATGATTTATCGTAAACGTGCGCTAGAATTGTTGAGAGATGCAAATAAATAATAAAGGAATAATAAAAAATGTTTAATAGCTATTTTTTGTTGTGCTGTCTTAATTTTATTTTATATTAATTTGTATATTTTTAGTGATTTTTTGTAATGTAAACTTTGCATGAATTTAATGAATTATTTAATTTTAACTTGTACCTATATCAAATTAAATTATTTGTGTTTTTAATTTTAATTTTATTAAGTGCATGTTTAATTTTTATTATGTCTTTAATTTTTCTCAATTTTAACTTTTTTTTTTTTAAATCTTTCTACTCATGTTGCTATAATTATGTGTTAATGTATTTTTAAAACAAATATTGTAATTGTTGTGGCTACTTTAAAAAGCTTCACATGTTAACTATTTTCATTTAATTATGTTACATTTGTCATTAAAACATGTAGTAGCTACTAGTGGTCCTTAAAATAAAATAAATAAAAATAAATATTATATTATTATATATATTTTTATTTTTATTTGCACTTACCTGTTCTCTTACAAAGCTCCTTCCAACAAAGGTTGTCTGTGAGAGATCGCTATAAGCGATAAGACCGCCTTTGCGCACCATTTGTTGATGTTTCTTTTTTCACTCTGGTGTTATTTATATGTTGTTGTGCAATAAAGTATTAAATAAATAAATAAATAAATTGATTGTGATAACATTGACCACAATTCGTACAAGTTAAGTTCTCCGTGACTCCCTCTATGGTGGATTTATAACATGCAAACTTCATTGTAATTTTATAAATTTTATAAAATTACAATTTTATAAATTTAAAAATTAGACTGGTCGGCTTGGGGATCGAACTCGTGCCGAATACGTTCGATGATAAGTAACATAAAGTAAGCAACACTACCACTAGGCCAGGCATATATGCGAGCAACAGTTCAAAAATAATAATAATCAGATTGAAGCTGACACTTATGGTCATTAACGAGCTGTGGTCATAATTTGAATAAAATCCTTTGTTCAACAGTAGCACACACGAGGGCACTTCAATGTCACACACTTTAAGTATAGTTAAATCCAACTAGATTCACCGCTTCAACTTGATTATTTCGTCAGAGATGTGACAAACTTTACACTGGGTTTATTTCACATCAACACTAGGCTATAGATTTGTAATCTATATAAATAAAATTATAGAGGTCTGCAGTTGTGCGCGCATCACGCAAAAACTACTGGATAGATTTCAATGAAATTTTCTAAATTTTATTTCTTAGAAACAACGATTTGATTAATTATGCACTGCGTGTTCAGTGATGTATGTTTAAACAAAGTATATTTTTGCTTACGATCTTTTTGATGTTTTTTCCTTCGTACATAAGAAAACTTTGTTAATATATCAAGCAACGCGGACGAAGTCGTGGGTATCAGCTAATTGACTATAATTTGGATTTGTTTATTACGGGGCAAATGGAAACACGTCTGCTGTAAGCAAGTATAGTTCGTAAGTGATATATATGATTATGCACAAAAAAATGGTTTATTTAAATAAACAATATATTTAACAATAAATGCAAAGGCGCTTAAAGGCGTTCCTCGATCCAGGGGGCGAATGCGGTCACTCTAGCGAGAGCTTTGCCGCCACTGGAGCAGCGGCGCCCGCCGAAGGAGACGATACCGACCTGTGTACAAATAGTTTGTGTTATAAAATAATGTTTTTAGGACATAAACTTTAAATTGTTATAAGTTATGTATCAATCATACATATGTAAAATGATGACGATGTAATTTACAAATAAACAATAAAATACTGACCAGTATACGATCGTCGCCGCTGCCGACGGTTAGAGGACCACCGGAGTCTCCTTGGCAGGAGGCCCTACTATTAACCACCCTGGTACATATGTTGTTGGCTCTAGCGTAACTTCCAAAAATTTTTTCACACTCGGCGTTGGTGATTATTGGCATTTTAACGTAACTCAGGACCTGGTTTTTGGTGATACCAACATCTGGAGAATGAAAATTTAAGAATAAGTAAAAAAAATTATGTACAGTATAATGTAAAATATTTCGTTCGATTATAACAACTGAAACTTACTGTCACCGGTTTTACCGAATCCGGCAACTGTGCCCATCATACCGGCGAAGTCGTCACTGCCAGTGGCCATGGTGATGGGTTTGATGTTGTCTGAAAGGTCAAAGTTACATATTTCAATATATTATAATGTCAATTTCAACAAGTGGAATGAAAAGGTCAGAAAGACTAGTGATCGGTTACACTGGCGTAATAGAGAAAGTAAGAAAGACTCGCTTACCGGTGAATTCGACAGGGTCTATCTTTATCATGGCAACATCGTTTTCCAACTGCCTGGGGTTCCAGTTCTCGTGAACTTCGATATCAGTGGTTTTCACGCGAGTACCACCGGAGTAGAGCGTTATGGAGCCTAAGACGATGGTCAATGCTTTACCTTGGTTTCTACCGTCATACCAGCAATGAGCGGCGGTAACCGCCCTGGTGTTGGTAAGAAGGGAAGATCCACAAACGGACTGGTAACCGTTAGTCAAGTCGATAAGCAGACCTCCCTAAGAGATGAAATTTTAATATTAAAATGAAACAAAAAAGTAATAAACTGAATAGAAAAATCGTCTTATTAAGATATAACGAACCAAGTAAGGGAAGTCCCCGAGTGAAGCTTTCTGTCCATTTATGATCCTAGAGCCGGCCGAGTCCTGAGTCTCCTCAGCGCGCTTGATGCGTGCAGCTAATGGGATACCAATTTCCTCGTGGTAGTTGGAGATGATATTCTCCTCAGCTACGACAGCTATGGCCAGGCCAACGACGACAAGTAGGAATTTCATGTTGATAGATACTGAGTTATTCAATGAAAAAACGAAGCTTAAATACTGCTCAATTTCTTATCTTTTCCTAAACATTTGTTTTATCATAGATTTAATTGGGTGTCTGACAGATTAGTTGTCTTAATTATTTAGAGACCTTGCTCTCAATTAGACGTTACGCCTACTAAGTCTCACATTAGTAGTAATGTTTCAGATCCGTATTAACACCGCTTCCGGACTACAGGAATTGTAGAACTAGAATAAAAGGTTAAGCGATTGAAAAACACATTATTTTAATACGGAAATGTAGCTTTAATCTGACGTTTTGTTTAAAGACAAAAACGAAATGAAAATAACGGCAAAGAAGTCATGTCTGTTGTATGGGAGTCCCCCTTAATTATTTTGTTTTATTTTAATTTCAGTATTTATATTTAAACTGAATATGTAATAAATATAATTATTTTGTGAATATTTCAAGCGTCTACCTATTGCCACTATCAATATCGAGCAAAAGCAAGCAATAAAATCACGTTTGTTCTATGGGAGCCCCCTTAAATGTTTATTTTATTCTGTTTTTTAATATTTGTTGTTATAGCGGCAATATTAGTACATCATCTGTGAAAATTGCAACTGTTTAACTATCACGGTTCGGACGAACGGACAGCGGAGTCTTAGTAATAGGGTTCCCGTATCACCCTTTGGGTACGGAACCCTAAAAACGATTGTCTTACAATGACGGTCTTATTGTTTCGTGTTAGTGAGAAGTATGGTCCGGGAGATAGTGTTGCATTTACAAAAGTAAATTGATTGTTTTAATGAGTGGAATAATATCGATGTATTAGGTAAATTATGTGCTTACTGCTTAGGTTACACTTTAAAAAGTTAATAATATCATATTGTTTGAATATAATTTTAGTTTCAAATGTTTAAGCATGAGATATGAAGAACAATTGTATTTCACAAGTGTCTAAGGATCTAAAGCCTTTCCTAATGAACAAGTTATTTTATTGTACTAAAATTGTTTGTTACATATATTAAACGATGTGATTGCATATTTTAGTATTTGTTGTAAGGTCCGCAGTTCATCCCATTTGTTCCAACTATTTTCTAAGTTTTTATATAAATAACATGAAGGGCACATCACTTGGATGACACAATTACAAGATTTTGGTCCATTATAGTGTTTATTCTAACTCGAAAACATTTCTTATCATCACTGATTAGTTAAAGCGTTATTAAATAATACATGACCTCTGTATCATTAGACACCTTGGTGTACGCCTAAACTGTCTCGAGCAAAGACGGAATAAAAATGTTTGTAATTTTCTGGTTTACTCGTCGATCGCAGGAAGATCCCCATGTGTGCCAAACTAAGTGTAGTTTGTTTAAAATTCTTATCTTTGCTCAAGCTTTGAATTTATATGTATATCCCATAATTCAATTTATACATTTTATGCCCGTCCCGACTTCGTACAAGTTAAATTATCATTTATCAATAAAATATATAAATTCGCATACATATGTTCTTAGGGTTTCTATGTATGTTGTGCCTTTTCGTACATTCGTCTAGGGTAGGCAATACCACCCGTAGAATTTTAATTAGGATAATCATTGAAATAAAGTTTATAATTAAAAGGAAAAATATGTTTGTGCGAAGTATAGTAAAGTGCGAAGGTCACCACGGCCGCTCAATTTTTAACCGACTTCAAAAAAAGGAGGAGGTTATCAATTCGTCTGTATGTTTTTTTTTTTTTTTGGTGTAGTTACCTCATAACTTTCGACTGGGTGAATCGATTTTGATGATTTTTTTTTATTTGAAAGGGGTTGCTCCGAAATTGGTCCCATTTTTTTTAGTCCAGTTTTGACACTGCCATCCATGACAAAACCGTATAAGTCGTAAATTTGCATAAATATGTGCGCGACAAATGGACGAATAACTCGATATCTATTCAACCGATTTCGATGATTTTTTTTTTATTGGAAAGAGTGTACTTCAAGGGTTGTTTGATGACAGTTTGCTTAAATTCTGATTATAGGATCCATGACAAAGTAACGGAAATCTTCAATTCTTAGTAGCAAATTAACGATACACGGCCGAATCTTTTATAGGCTATCTAGATTTTTCATTCACCTACCATAACATCGTTATGATCAATTAATTGTAGTACTATTGTATAAAACACTTCTTTATATACCGTCAATAGTT
This sequence comes from Nymphalis c-album, assembly GCA_963151315.1. Lineage (NCBI taxonomy): Eukaryota > Metazoa > Arthropoda > Insecta > Lepidoptera > Nymphalidae > Nymphalis > Nymphalis c-album. The sequence continues at coordinate 606,890 of OY720602.1, read as the reverse complement.
TTCGCAGCGCTCGCGAAATAATAACTTTTATAGGCAACAGTTTGATACGTTGGGTTACATTGCTCCATTTTAAGTAGGGATCTATAAGATTTTAAAAATATAATATAGCCTATGTTACTCGGTAAAGACGTAGCTTTCTAAGGGTGAAAGAATTTTTAAAATCGGTCGAGTAGTTTTTGATTTAAATCGTAATAAAAATCAAACAAAAATCAAATCCAATCAATCCTCTTTATAATATGAGTTATGCATGTAAGCATTAGTATATATGTATATGTTTGTAATTGAAACATATTTGAACATCTCCTAAAAGTTAAGACCAATTTTCAAAATTATATATATATATATAATCGTATGAGTACTCTTATATACATGTTATATTTATGTATATTTATATATTGATTACTAGTGTTTTTCCCGCGGTTTCACCCGCGTAGTTCCTGTTCCCGTGGGAATATAGGGACAAAATGTAGCCTATGCGACTCCCTGATAATGTAGCTTTCCATTGGTGAAAGAATTTTTTAAATCGGCTTAGTGGTTTAGGCGTGAAAGCGTCACAAACAAACTTACTTTCGCATTTACAATATTAGTTAGGATAATATAGATACTTCCCCTTTTTTATTAATATACAGACATTCCGTCATATTTTATGGTGAAGAATGGTATAACACAACATCTTTAAACATACAGTTTATTTAATTATTACTAGAAATATTTTTTTCATTATGTTATGGCTGCCCAACATCCCACCAACTAAATCTATTTAATCAAAACATGTTAATTTATATTCATACATTTAACCATATTAACTAATAGTACCTGGATGACCGAGCTTTGCTCGGTTTTTTTTTATTGGTAAATTGTGTTTTTTCGAAATTATACAACGCCATCTACTGGAGTAGCTTTAGTGTTGTTGTGTCGTTGCTCTCAATTAAAAAAATACTCGCCAATAGATGTCAGGAAGAGTTATTGATTATTATCGATAAAGTTGATTATTGAAAATACGAAGAAAATGACATTTTCTAAAAATGAAACCTAGCTAGATCGATTTATCGCAACCGAAACCGCCAGCATACTAAATTTCATGAAAATCGTTGGAGCCGTTTCCGAGATATAGATTATATATATACAAGAATTGCTCATTTAAAGATATAAGATAAGATTTATTAAGTAAGTACCAAAATGCATTTTTCTTTACGTTTCACTGTTTTAGATTAATATATTTAAATAATAATATAAACGGCGCTGTCTCATATGAGCTGCACGTTTAGTAGGTCTACCCATATTCTACAAATTAGTGAGTGTACTTCAGATTCACTAAAAATCGAAAAATAAATAAAAATTTTAACAAAACAAAAACCGACTTCATAGGAAAAACAAATTAATATGCACTAAAAAGTAAAAAAATAATTGCGTATTCTTCTATAATTTGATAATTAACTTACTATTTTCTACTCATCAATATGTAGGTACAAATGTGTTGTGTGGTTGATAATGTATTTACAATTATTGTTACTTTTGGAGTCGATGTCAGCCAAGGTGGGTTTATAACTACATACATAGTTAGTTATAGGTGAGATGTGCTCGTGTCGCACGCGCAACTTTACGAGGCGAATTAAAGTCAATTTGTAATGTGTATATTTTTGTTTGTTGTTAAAAGATTCCCGTATTATTATTGCTAGGTATATTATAGTGTTTCCTTAGACGCGAAACGAATGTAACTTGGCTAGGCCCTCAGCTCCTTGGGCCTATTTCATTCGAACACGTGGCTAATATAATACGTGATGTACCAACTCTTCATTCGTTGCTTACAGATCATTCTTTAATACAATTTAAACCTTATTACAATTAAATAGAATACATATTAGTTAAAGTTTCAATAAATGTTGAATAAAAAGTAGTAGTTGTATGTCGTGTGTTGTATGAAAAAAAAAATACAATTTATGTTTAATGTTTCAACCTGTGTATGTAAATATAAGAAATGTTGTTGTTATCATAAAAAAAAAACAATTAATCAATTCCACACACTATAAGAAATAAATAATTACGTATGAAATTTAAAAAAATCATAAAAACTAAAAATTTTATATTTCCAATCATTGAACAAATATAGTTATTAGAACAATTAAATTAAAAATCAAAATTCATAGAATAGACAAATAAGCATATATTAAATGGAGTTCATTAAAAATAAATAATAATAATATATTTTGTTACTTACATAATAGTAATAATTAATGAATCAACATTGTTGTGTTTGAAATTAACGCTTTAGTTAGTTAATTTTGTCCGTGAGTAATTTAGTCGTTCTAAAAATTTGTTGGTCCTTTTGCAAAAGCGTATGCAGAGTATTTTAATTGGAATTTTAACCAAATATAGACTATATCATCAAAAAAAATATTAAAATGTTCTTATACCATTTTGTCCGGCAGCGTGACACGGTGGCGTGACAAATAGCCTTTACATGGACGGAATTTAGTCGTTTTGTAAGCAAATTTATGCTGGCTGCGTGACGTAGGAATCACCCTTTGTCCAGCCTAGAAGTTTATGACATCATAAACATTTAACAATATTGCATTTATGATACTTGTTAGAGTATATGTAACATATATACTGGCAGGTGTAGGTCCCTTGAAACAACCACCTACATACCTTCTTATTAATTTTACCAAAGTATTCGCGGATGAATGCGTAGACTTAACCTCGCCACTTGCGGAGCGAAGTAACACCGTGATGGTTAAGTCGGCTTGAGTCCGATATAACCCATCTCCTAGAGTTATCCACAAGAACTTATCAATGAAAACAAAAGGCGAGAGAGCTAAGTCACTAGAACACGTGAATATAAGCCGAAGATTCAGGGTTCAGGTCCAGGCATGCAAAAATTGTGCTTGATGATAAAATTAATTAGTTTTTAGATAAGTATTTCTGGATAAATTAGGACGAATTTAAGATAGAAACGTTCAAGAAAGAATCTGTAAGCCGGATGTCCTGTAAAACGGATGTTGCAGATCTCCATCACTAGTCACTTTCCATCAGGTGAGCTTCCGGTTTGCCTCTCTTACATAGCATAAGGGACTAACCCTTGATTTAATTAAACCTTTAAAATTAGTAAGGCCTAATAATTCAACCTGAATAAATATGAACTTTTCAAAATATCAACAACGTTTATATTTATAATTCTTTCATAAATATTTAACGTTCTCAGCGAAAACAAAATTTCATAAATTATTCATGAAATGATCTCGAGATGTATATAAAAATGCTGAAATTGAAGATCAAAACCAATATCTGATGGATTATTTAAAGATATGGTTCCGTAGTTTAATACTTCTGAGAAAAACATCAGTCGTTTCTGTGTTGTTATTCCTGATCGGTATCGTATAGCCTGTACAAGATTAGTAGCTGAAGAGTAGCTGATTTATTAGTCCTGGGGTCAAAACCAGAGTTCGATAAAAGTAACTGTTTGCTTTCGTCAAAAAAATCCTAGTAGCACGCTAGTCTGAAAGTTGGTGCTGATGCCAGGACTCTCTCGAGGAAGCGATTAGTTTGCTCATCTTACGAGTATATTGCAATATTAAAGCCGTATAACATGACCTGAATAATCCAATTTTCGATCAACAATACTACTAGATATGGCGTCACGAATAAAAACAATACTCAAATGTGGTACCGACCATAAAATGAAGAAAACGATATAAAGGTTTATTAATTTCAACCTAAAGTATGCCTTGTTACTTAGTACCAATAAAGTGCGGCTTAGATTGTATTGACATTCACTTACGATCTTACGCCATGAATGACAGAAAGACATAGGAAATGCACAATAACGGTTGTTCCATATTCAACCTTATTTCCTTAGCAATAAGTTGATTGGACCATACTTATTTGAAATAACCTCACAAACGTCATTTTGTTCTTACTTTCAGGCCGTTTTGAAGCGCTTACCGCTAATCAAGTACATTATTGATCGAAGGGTCCCATCATAACTTCCTCATAACTCATCCTAGGTTTTACCTCCAATTAGCAATGCTCAGTGTTGTTGTGCTCCGGTTTGAAAGTGCTGTTTTGCGGTAGAATATCTGATGAGTGGGTGGTACCTACCCAGACGAGCTTGCACAAAGCTCTACCACCAAGTAATGAGTGAGCCAGTATAACAATAGGCACAAGGGAGACTATAGTTTCCAAGGTTGGTGGCGCATTGATGATGTCTATGGCAGCACTTGACAACGGGTGGCCCACTTGCTAGCCTAATAATACTATAAAAATAACTTCTAAACACAATATCAAATTGGCCCCGACACAGTATTCGATCCCAGTATCGGATAATCTGTAGCCGTACCAGCTAGCCACTAGCCCAAAGATCCATTCATTTTCAACCGAATGACTGGAGGGTAGTATCTACACCAACGGATAAACACGGGGCCTTAACGCCAATAAATTACTCGACAGTAAATAACCCGCAGCTGCCAAGGAAAGTCGTATATTTACTCAAGCGATATATTATATGTATATAGCTATATAATATATTACAAGTATTATTTCTATACGAGGTGACTTATGGCTTGTAAGAAATGTAGATATAAAAGGGCTACCTAAATTAACCTTATTGGAAAAAGTAAAAAAAGAAAATCAGTTGATAAATACAGGAGGACAAGGTTTTGAACTGTTTGAGTTTTATCTATTTATATATAGATAGATACAGTCTAGAAATTGTTTGATACGCGTCGTTAAAACTAGAAATTATAAAATGGCTTCTATTAATGTTCCCGCCCCGACAGCTCTCGTTTCCTCCTCCAATACTTGTTACGGTAAGTTCCTAAGATTTATAAGTATAGAAAATACGCCACGACGCGAGAAAGTAAATTCATTATGTGTTTCCTTTATGAAGATATAAATGTATTAACTACCTATAAACTTTCCATTTTATTTAAACCTGTATACTTATAAGTAACGGGGCTCACCCGGGGCTTTGCCTGCGACATAATTAGATATAATAAAATATGTGAACTATGGTCCATTTATGAATTGTGGTAGATTTATGACAATAAATAAGTAAGTGTAACGCTTGAATATCGAATAAAGATTTTGACTTTAACTGACTATTTACCTAGCAAAACAGACAATTTCAGGCTGATCAGACCATTTTTTTAAATGACAAATTACGTATGCATTTATTTTTGCTCAGAAACACTTATATAACATTTAAACCATTTAAACCATTAAAACCATTTATTTTGCTACACACATACATTACATAGATTATACAGAAGAAAATAATTCAATTTAAAGAATACAGTGTAGGTAGCAAGGGGTTCATCTCAGTATAAGCTGTGCTAATGCACAGCACTGATTTTCAGATGGCCCCTGACTATTGGGTAAACATAAACAAAATGCGCGCACACGAAAATAAATAAATGAAATTATAAGAACAAAAATCTAAAACTAGAAAGCCCTTATCCTTGAGAAAAAAAACATATTACACAAAAAGAAAAACATCACAAGGAACTTAGACATAAGATAGACAGACAGACAGACGGACTTAGACATAAGACATTAAAAATGAATATGATAAATACTAAGTCTATGAGGTAGTATGACTGACACTATATTTGGAGGTTGTTACTCTGACTTTTGTTTATTTAAAAATAATATTTTTAAATAAACATTTCATGTTTCTTATATAAAAAATGACGGACACGCCATACAAACATTAAACTCCGTATTTTACATTCTTGCGGGGTAGTTTTTAAAAAACCCTGAAATAATTATTTATATATTTCTAACCAGACGCTAGTATATAGAATTGAATGCTCCTTACATGAAAAATGGCGGACCCCCGATACAAATTTTCATCCCCCATTTGACCCTCTTGGGGGAAGATTTTCGAAAGTCCTTAAATAGGTGTTAATTTATATACAATTAGAGGCTTGTTTATAAAATTTCATTCTTCCGACTTCAAAAATGACGGTGCCCATGCAAACTTTCAACCACTATTTCACCCCCTTTGTATGTAAATTTTCAAAAATCATGAAGTACATTTTTATTTACTTTTAACCAAAAACTTATATATAAAATATCATGCTTCTTACATCAAACATGACGAAATCCCCATATAAACTTCCAACCCCTATTTCACCCTCTTAGGTGGTGAATTTTCAAAAAATTCAGATTTGTGGACTTGTTTATTTCTAAACAGAGGCTTAAATATGAAATAACTTGCTTCTAACTTTGGAAATGACGGATTTCCATGGAACGGTTCATCCCTTGTTTCAGCTCTTTGGGGTGGAATTGCCAAAAAACATTTCTACGTACGAATTTTCATTATAAAATGCATAAAGTAACAGCCCTTGAATGTCCCACTGCTGAGCTAAGGCATCTTCTCCTTTTTGAGGAGAAGGTTTGGAGCTTATTCCGCCACGCTGCTCCAACGCGGGTTGGTGGAAAAAAATGCATCAACTGTCAAAATATCAAGTCTGTAACCTTAGTGGTTTAAGCTCTGCGTAGATGAGTCAGTCATGACAAATCTTTATATATAAATAGACATACATAAGTGCTTACAATAAAACGAATAGAGAATAATAAAATGTATAATGTAATAAATAAAGATATAATTACTGATTTCGGAAATATTGATTTTATAATAAAGTAATAGCACGTAAAAGTCCTACATCTGGGTTAGGAGATTTTTCATCCGAAAAATATTTGGATAATTTTTTCTTAGTTCATAGCATAGATGATATTTAATTAATGCAAATCATATTTTATTCTACATTGCTCTTTAAAATGGCCAAGGCGCGCTTCAAGAATTATAAATTTAAAATACCATTAGTTACTTGGTGGTAGGGCTTTGTGTAAGCTCGTCTGGGTAGGTACCACCCGAACCTATCCAGACGAGCTACTCATCAGATATTATACCGCAAAACAGCAGTACACGCTATTAATGTGTTCCGGTATGAAGGGTGAGTGGGCTAGTGTAATTACAGGCACAAGGCACATAACATCTTAGTTACCAAGGTTGGTGGCGCATTGGCAATGTAAGCGATGGTAACATCTCTTAACATGCCTATGACTATGGGCGTTGGTGACCACTTACAATCAGGTGGCCCATACGCTCGTCCGCCTTCCTATGCAATAAAAAAGAAACATTTGTATTTTTTTGTAGATTTTATTTTTAATTATATACATTGTGATATAATTATGACATTATTATATACAACTCTTTAGGGCTTGAGCAACCCCGTCTGGATGGATCCAATACACTAACATTAAAAATTAAAACTAACGTAAACGTTTGCAGAAACCCATGGTAGCATGGTACCAAGTTTGTCAAGTGTGGTGCCATGCTGCTCACCTTCAGGTTGTAGCCGAATGGGCCGGCACCTCCAGGGAAGTACCACTCTCTCACTTAAAATCGGCGTGAAGTGGTAGCCATGCTACCGCGTTTCGTCCGGTATGTGAGAGTTCCGGACGCCCAATTCCCCCCCAACAAAATGAGTGCGCAGAATTTAAAAAGAATATGGACAATCCCTCTCTGGACATCCATGCTCAGGACATACACCGCCTGGACAAGTGTCCAGGCTGCCTTTCGAATTCGGGGGGGGGGGGGGAATCCAGAATGGTCGGGACATCTGTGTAGTGTGTAGTGGTACTATCTTGAGACGGCGAAGCTGGCCTTGCTCTTTCTAACCGAGACCCAGTTATTGTTTCCGGCGGACACCTCATTCCTCTCCTACCTGGGGTACAAATTGGAACATTCCTTTATACCACGGGCTGGGGTGTGTGTTTATGTCAGAGAGGATATCTGCTCTCGTCGCCTCGCCCATCTTGAAGAGAGGGACCTATCCACTCTCTGGCTGCGCGTAGACTGCGATGATCATCCGCGAATATACGCGTGCCTATGTAGGTCCCATAGCGGTAATGGCGAAACTGACCGGCTCGTTGAGCACATCCAACGGGTTACAGATTCCATGCTGCAGCAGATACCATCCGCAGAGATCGTGATTCTTGGCGATTTTAACGCCCACCACGCCGAATGGCTAGGTTCACGTACCACCGATCATGCGGGGAGATCTGTGGCCGATTTTGCCTTGGCATATGATTTGACACAATTGGTTACCTCACCAACGCGAATCCCAGATGTGGATGATCATACACCTTCCCTGCTAGACCTTCTGCTGACCTCTCATCCGGACGGGTACCATGTTTCCGTCGAGCCTCCTCTCGGCTCGTCGGACCATTGTCTTTTCCGGAGTACAGTGCCGATCTTACGTCCCTCACGGCCTCGGTTCGTGGGATGTCGGCGAGTGTGGCACTACAGGTTAGCGGACTGGCATGGGATGCGGTCCTTCTTTGCATCCTACCCATGGGGGCGGATTTGTTTCTCGCCGGATGATCCAGATGTCGTTGCTGACTCGGTCGCCGATGTGGTGTTTCAGGGTATGGAACTTTTCATTCCGTACTCTGCAGTACCCATCGGTGGCAGATCCCGGCCCTGGTTTGGTGGCTTCTCCAAACGGCGTCACGCCGAAAAGTAGAATGCTATCAAGCCTGGGCTGAAGCGACGGCATCGCGTGATGTAAATACCAGCGCATTTAAAAAGGAATATAACTCTGCCTCCAGGTCTTTCAAAAGAGTTATTGCCAAGGCAAAGTCGGAGCACATAGGCAGAATTGACGAAAGATTGGTGCGTCTTCCTTCGGGAACACGCGCATTTTGGTCTCTCGCTAAGGCTGTCTTAGGGAATTTCTGTAAGCCCTCCCTTCCATCTCTGCATAGGAGCGATGACACGTTGGCTCATACCGCGAAGGAGAAAGCTGATCTTTTGAGCACTCACTTCGCATCCAACTCGACTCTGGATGACCAAGGAAAGACACCACCGACAATCTTGCGGTGTGATACCACGATGCCGGAAATTAAATTCCGACAAAGTGCGGTTCGTAAAGCACTTTTTTCTTTGGACATCCATAAGTCGAGTGGGCCCGATGGCATTCCTCCGATTGTGTTGCGTACTTGTGGTACTAGGCGTAGTCCCGAATTCTTAAAAGACTGCTTTGGTGCACCCGATCCCTAAAAAAGGCAATCGCTCTGATCCAACAAGCTATAGACCTATTGCTGTCACCTCCTTGTTCTCCAAGATAATGGAATCCATTATTAACTGCCAGCTCCTGCGGTACCTAGAGGAGCACCAGCTGATCAGCGACCGCCAGTACGGCTTCCGTCGAGAACCAAAGTCTCGGACTGGGGCCAACTAAACTTAGTCCAATTCAACCCCAATAAGACACAAGTTTGCGCGTTAACCGCTAAAAAATCGCTGCCACAGCCAGTATCGGGATACTTGGCGTCGAGATTTCGAACATTGTTCAGTTCCGCGGTCAATTGGAAGTTAAAGCTAAATTGGCTTCTAAAAAGCTTGGAGTGCTCAACAAGGCGAGACAGTACTTCACGTCGGCCCATCGCCTACAACTTTACAAGGCGCAAATTCGGCCCCACATGGAGTACTGCTCTCACCTCTGGGCGGGAGCTCCCCAGTACCAGCTTCTTCCTTTTGACCGTATTCAACGTAGAGCAGTTCGAATTGTCGACGATCAGGCTATTACTGATCGGTTTGATCCTTTGGATTTGCGTAGAGATGTAGGGTGTCTCTGCATCCTCTACCGCATATATCACGGGGAGTGTTCTGAGGAGTTGTTTGGTTTAGTCCCGACAGCTGAATTTCACCACCGGACATCGCGCCAGAACTCTAAATTCCATCCCTACCACCTCGATGTCTGGAAATCCACAACAGTGCGTTTCTTAAGGCATTTCCTGCCTCGCACAATCACTCTGTGGAACCAGCTTTCGCCGGCGACTTTTCCGAACCGATATGACTTAAAAACCTACAAGAAGAGAGCGTACTCTTTCCTACAAGGCTGGCAACGCATCTGCATGTCCTCGGATGTTGCAGATGTCCATGGGCGGTGGTAGTCACTTTCCATCAGGTGAGCCTCCTGTTCGTTTGCCCCCTCTTACATAAAAAAAAACCATCAAGTATAGTCACTGTGTATTTGTTGTGTTGTGTGTGTGTGTTGTTATTATATATTCAGATAGTTCACAGTGAGAAAATATCTCGAGTAAAAGATCGCCTTCAATTATACATTGGCGACTTCTATAATAAGTAAATGTAACGTTTAAAATAATGCATAAATTAATTTGATTTATAAACTCATGACCACTATTTAGTAGAAGTCGGTGAACAGCGTAGAAGGCGCCAGAGATAAAAACATATGTTTTTGAATGAGGTTACCTCATTATCATATAACTACCTTCTTTATTATGGTTATCTGTCACAACGTATTCGTGCAGTTATTAACTGTATACTGTACTGTACTGTATTTTTGTATTAATCAAAAAATATATTTAATGTATAATTTCAAAGTATATTGTACATTAACATATGTATGTATATTTTATTAAGCAATAAAGGTGAGCCGTTGGTGTGAGAGGCGATTGATAAAAACAAAGTTTTAGATGTAATCCTACATTATTCACAAGATCTCAGCACGCAGGCACTTCCGAGATGAAATTTGAGTTACTTTGCGATGTTCGCGGGCTCGACTCTAAATTATCCTTGAATCATTGATGAGTGTGGCCGGAAATTGCATTGAGTTTTTGTAACTTTAATATTTTAGACTACATATTTATATATATTATATACTCTCTCTCTCAAGATACGAGTAGATAGGTACAAAATGTTGATTATAATAATAAGTAATAACAAGCAATACCCCTATAATTATACAAATATATATGTATGTAGTATGTACGTAATTAATTTGGACATAGGTCGCAACTTTTTTTATACGGATTCATACTACTATCTGCGATAGTTTCCTTTTCTTTATGATAAGAATACAATGCTCTACTCGGTGGTAGAGGTTTGTGCGAGCTCGTCTGAGTAGGTACCACCCACTCATCAAATATTTTACCGCAAAACAGCAGTACTTTGTATTGTATTTGTAGTGTAATTACAGACACAAGGGACATAACATCTTAGTTCCCAAGGTTGGTGGCGCATTGGCGATGTATGCGATGGTTATCTCTTACAATGCGGCTTTGGGCGTTGGTGACCACTTACCATCAGGTGGCCCATATCCTCATCCGCCTACCTATGTTATTAAAAAAAGTGCTTTATGGTGGGACGGTCGGAGAGAGTTAGAGGCTCTCCTAAGGTTGCTTTTCTATGCTCTAGACACTAGAGCATAAACAAAAATCTTAGAAAAATTTAGAACAGCATTCCAGTTCGTTTTGGATTATTTTGTTTGACCTGTGACTAGCAGCCGCTTTATTCTGCGAAATCTTAAATGGACTTTTTCTTAGTGTATATTTTGTTTAATTAAAATATCAACTATTCAAATCTTTATTCGTTATACACATTGCACGTTTTTAAATTGTTCATTGAAATGTTTATATAACGTTTTTGAATTCATCTTCTATAAAGTTTATATTTCCAGTCAAAGCAAATACGAGAATATCGTAAGTCATTTAGTATTGTATAATAATTCTTATTTTCTACTAACTATAAATGCTAAATTCACAGAATCAGTCGATACATTTATGATTATCATTTATGAATTGGTAGACCGCTGATAGTCAGGCTGTCACGTAGTTTCGCTTAAGATTAATGATAAAATTTTCATCGTTCAAATTATTTAGTTATCAAAGTCAAATTAGTATCAAGATGAATGTAGGTCGTGTTTCGTTAGATTAAATTGTAAAATAAATACACGATCTAATTTTGTCGTGATAATTTTAGTGGTGTCATTGTAATACTTAAATATGCAAACAATATTTAAATTCTTATTAAAACATTTGCCTAATTAAAGACTTTGAATATAACAGATGAATTTAATAAAAAAATACCAATATTGCCCGAGTTCTAGGCTAATTCGCGAGATTTGTTATATATAATGATTAATTGAATTTTATATATAAAATATGTGTAACTTATAAGAATTAAAGGCTAAACTCTATCTCGGAATACTCCTTATTCATAATAACTAAGTTAAGTATTTGTATTTATTAGCCAATTTGTAAATTATGCCGGATAATAGTCACAGAGGAAAAAAAAATTTTTTTTGGATTTGTTGAATTGCAAACATCCTTAAAAACAGGTAGTCACTTTGATATCACAGATATTAACTTCAATTATATATATTCGTAAAAAAGAAGCATTACACTTGTTCATTGATAAACTTTATTCAAAACGAAGCACTACAATATACCAACTTAAAAGAAACAAACCTCAAACCAGAGAAAAATACAGCGAAAGAACTGAGCGGAGTTAACTTTTTTTTCAACAATTGTTGTTAATTTCATTTCTAATGAAAAGTTAAAAAATATATTTGTATATAAATGTTATAAAAGATAAATGAATATATTGCTTTTTATTTCAAATGTATTGTTTAATTGTAAACGTTTATTAATACTAATTCACAGCGCAGTCGGTTAACAGAAGTAACAATTGATAGATCATCAACAAGAAAAAACTTTTTAGTTGTATGCAACTTAAAAGTTAAGTTGCATACATAAAATAAAACTGAATCAATGTCTTTATTTATTTATTTATTCTTCAGCGCATACACTACAAAAACCTAACAAATAGAAAGAACAAGTTTTACATAATAAAGTATGCAAAGGCGGCCTTATCAATTACAGTGATCTCTTTTATTCAACCTCTATAATAAAATAATATTTTGCCAGGAGAATTTGTCGGTCATAGTGTGCGAACTGATACTTACATACTGAATTGATACATAAAATTTATATAACATAATTACGTAAATACTCTTATATATAATCATACATATGCACTTATACATACATACATATTTAGATATATAAATAAATATATATATATATATATACGTATCTATCATCATTAATAAATATATCAACTTACCTTAAATTTTAACTAATTATTATATTTGAACTTTGTGTTTTTGTATGCTGTGTTTGGACATTAGTCACGTTAAAATATTTTGTTGTTGTACTAACTCGTAAGTGATTTGTTCTAAATATTCCGCTTTCTTTTTCTTAATAATAAATAAATAATCGTTGTTTATCCATACTAATATATAATGCTGAAGAGTTTGTTCGTTTGATCCGGGTAATCTAAGGAACTACTGGTTCGAATTTAAAAAATATTTTTGTGTTGGATAGTCCTTTTATCGAGGAAGGCCCTAGGCTTATTTTAATTTATTATGGGTACAGGTAGTTAAAATATTAAAAAAAATCTGAAGAAAAACTGATGGTTTTAATATATTTCTCAAAAGAATTACATTTTAATAATACAGTTATTACAGAGCCTTCAACATAAAATCTTATGAGCTATTATTTACAGAAACGTACTATTATTCAAGGTAATAAATCATTCGTATACTTGTAATTGATCGATATCTCGTTTAAATCGAATAGAAAACGACCGCAAACTGGACCGGCGCCTGTATTACACCTCGCCTCTATTCACCTGCGTTTGATATTCGAATTAAGTCGATACAAAACAAGTAGTAGTGACCTAATATTCGCTGGCTTCGACTTTGATGTGAAAATCAAAATTCATGTTTTATTGTAATTGAAAACAACGGAATTTTAGACGATGATCATATTAGATTGGTAAAGTATGGCGTTGACTTATGACGTTGAAATTAATGGGAGTCCGTATGTTTGCTTGTGTTATTGTAGTTCTGTTAGTTATTGTGTTTCTTAATATATCTAGTAGGAGTTCCGGAGTTGCCTTGTATTTTATTTGTGTTTTAAAGTTTTATTTTTTACACGGTTGTTGTAAGGTTGTGTAACCAAGACTGTGTACCACTTTGCAATAGCACTGCTTTGTATTGTTGGGTTTCGATTAGAAGCATGTGTGAGCCAGGTTTATTAATAGTACAAGGGATATAATTTATTCGTTGCAGAGGCTAGCGGTGCACTTGCGATATAGAGTAGGTTAATATTACATACATGACACATCACCAATGTCTAAATTCACCATATCGTACACTTGATAGACATAAACAAAGGATTTTTTTTCTCATTATTTTTTCTACTTATTGTTTATATGTAATAGTTTCATTGTTTTGACACTATTTTAATTACTATGTGTCTTCTAACAGTTTACGGTATATACAAATGTAATGTACTTTTCTGATGAAATTTCATAAGATTCTAGTCCATGACTTATTACGTGGATCGTGGCGTTGGTGACCACTTACCATCAGGTGGCCCATATGCTCGCCCGCCTTTCTATACAATAAAAAAATATATATACCTTAGTAGGTACCGGAGTACCAATCTACCAAAACAATCGTTTCCAATTTTTCAGGTAATATAGCTGTGAACCATGCAAATTATTTATAATACTGTTCAAAATTAAGAAATATTGTTCTTTCTTTCATTCATAATATGACCCTTCATTTAAACCTACTAATTAGTCTGAATATGTCTGACGACGAACGTGTATGTATGAATTAATTTAAAAAAAATGACAAGAGCAATCTTGTTGGTTAACCTTTTCATAGAAATTACTGTATCAAAGTTACGGCACTTTAAAGCGACGCGACGCCACGAACGGCACTAGAGGCGCTAAATCAGCGCACGCGCAGACACAACCTTTCTAACGATGCAATGGCGCCATGAAGAAAGTGAGGGCTGGCTGTGTAAACTTGTTGTGTTATGTCATTAAATGTTTTGACACAAATATTCAAATTCATATTCAGAAAGTAATTTATGACACCATTCTCTAACTCATGGCTTGTACAGTTAACAGAAAAATCATTTGTAATAAATAATTTCATTTGCATTACATTTTTTTCGAAGAATAATGAAGGGACTTGCTGTCGCGCTTCTACGCCATTTCATAGTAAGTAGTTTTTTGGGCCACCTGATGGTAAGTGGTCCCCACCGCCCATAGACAATGGCAATGTAAGAAATGTTAACCTTTTATCACCCTTCTTTTGCTTTACCAAAACCACTAACTGACGCCACTCACAAACTTTCAGATTTCAATCCATGCACAGATACTGAAATCATAAAAATAATTTATAATCTCGACGCAAACTGCAGTACTGGTCTAGATGGAATCAACACTAAATCAATAAAATGTCTAAAAAATATAATAGCACCTAGCCTTTGCAAATGCTTTAGTGAACTTCTGATCAAAGGCGAATTTCCGGACACTCTCAAAGTAGCAAAGGTTACCCCGATTCATAAATCAAATTCAACACTGAATCCAGACAATTATCGACCTATATCAGTACTACCAGTGTTATCAAAAATACTCGAACAAGTGTTTCCTTAGCTGACATCGACTCCAAAAGTAACAATAATTGTAAATAAATTATCAACCACACTACACATTCGTCCTACATATTGTTGAGTAGAAAATAGTAAGTTAATTATCAAATTATAGAAGAATACGCAATTATTTTTTTACTTTTTAGTGCATGTTAATTTGTTTTTCCTATGAAGTCGGTTTTTGTTTTGTTAAAATTTTTATTTATTTTTCGATTTTTAGTGAATCTGAAGTACACTCACTAATTTGTAGAATATGGGTAGACCTACTAAACGTGCAGCTCATATGAGACAGCGCCGTTTATATTATTATTTAAATATATTAATCTAAAACAGTGAAACGTAAAGAAAAATGCATTTTGGTACTGAATTAATAAATATTAGTTAATATGGTTAAATGTATGAATATAAATTAACATGTTTTGATTAAATAGATTTAGTTGGTGGGGTGTTGGGCAGCCATAACATAATCAAATAGTTATTTCTAGTAATAATTAAATAAACTGTATGTTTATAGATGTTGCGTTATACCATTCTTCACCATAAACTATGACGGAATGTCTGTATATTAAAAAAAGGGGAAGTATCTATATTATCCTAACTAATATTATAATTGCGAAAGTAAGTTTGTTTGTGACGCTTTCACGCATGTTTATGCGTGTAGTGGTTTCACTAAGCCGATTTAAAAAATTCTTTCACCAATGGAAAGCTACATTATCAGGGAGTAACATAGGCTACATTTTGTCCCCATATTCCCACGGGACCGGGAACTACGCGGGTGAAACCGCGGGAAAAACACTAGTAATCAATATATAAATATACATAAATATAACATGTATATAAGAGTACTTATACGATATATTATATAATTTTCAAAATTGGTCTCAACTTTTAGTAGATGTTCAAATATGTTTCAATTACAAACATAACATATATACTAATGCTTACATGCATAACTTATATTATAAAGAGGAAAGATTTGATTTTTGTTTGATTTTTTATTACGATTTAAATCAAAAACTACTCGACCGATTTTAAAAATTCTTTCACCCTTAGAAAGCTACGTCTTTACCAAGTAACATAGGCTATATTATATTTTCAAAAACTTATAGATCCCTTCTTAAAATGGAGCAATGTAACCCAACGTATTTAACTGTTGCCTATAAAAGTTATTATTTCGCGTGCGCTGCGAAAACTATTGACGGTATATAAAGAAGTGTTTTATACAATAGTACTACAATTACTTGATCATAACGATGTTATGGTAGGTGAATGAAAAATCTAGATAGCCTATAAAACATTCGACCGTGTATCGTTAATTTGCTACTAAGAATTGAATATTTCCGTTACTTTGTCATGGATCCTATAATCAGAATCTAATCAAACTATCATCAAACAACCCTTGAAGTATACTCTTTCCAATAAAAAAAAAATCATCGAAATCCGTTGAATAGAATTTCCGCAGTCTTCGCTCCGAACAAAACCTTACTCTTAAAACTCCTTCCCATACTTCTTCCTTTTTTACTAAATCCTTCTCTGTCCAAGCAGTACGCTTGTGGAACTCCTTGCCCATAAATATAAGACGCGCACAATCCGTTGCTGCTTTTAAGAGGCTTCTAAAACACTATTATTTGTCATTGTAAATCGTTGTACTTTTATTTATGAAATATAATAATACTTTATATATAAGTATGTATTTTTATGTATTTGAATTTATTTATAAAAATATGTATTATTTTGTTTATACACGTATTTATATGTTATATATAACATGTATTAATCGTATGTATGTATGTTATATAGATATGTTATGTTTGTGTATATATGATTTCCCTAATAGGTGTACACCTCCGAACCCCTTTCTTAGAGTATTCAATGTCCTCTATCCAAAGGTTGTCTGGAAGAGATCGCTCTTTTAGCGATAAGACCGCCTTTTGTACCGTGTTTTCTATTTTGTTGTGTTGCTTCTTGTAATTTTTTGTTTGTGTGTACAATAAAGTATATTTATCTTATCTTATCTTAGAAATCGAGTTATTCGTCCATTTGTTGCGCACATACCTCATGCAAATTTACGACTTATATGGTTTTCTCATGGATTCCACTGTCAAAACGGGACCAATGGGAAAGCAAACCCTTTCAAATAAAAAAAAAATCATCGAAATCGATTCATCCAGTCGAAAGTTATGAGGTAACAACACCAAAAAAAAAAAAAAACATACAGACGAATTGATAACCTCCTCCTTTTTTTGAAGTCGGTTAAAAAGTACTTCATAATAGGTTAGAGTGTTATTTGGACACAATAAAATTTATTTTAAAACGGCAATATGGGTTTAGGTCAAAAAGTAATACACTCACAGCGACCGTGGACTTAGTTACAAAAATAAAACGAAATATGGATTTGGGGGTGATCACCCTTGAAACGGGAGGATCCTCCCGGAGGTTGTTGTATATATGTACAATTGCTCTGATAACTTTAATATCGCGATGTCGTATAGGATACGTCAGCTCTTAGTTCGTATGTGGCGAGATAGATGTCGCTACATGGACAACAAAAACATAGTTCTAGGTACGTTTACAGATTTAAAAAAGGCGTTCGACACTGTAAGTCATAACTTGCTATTAAAAAAATTAGAAACTTTAAATGTTACCGGAAACGCCTTAAAAATGTTTAAAGCTTATCTACATAACAGATTTCAAATTGTAAAAATGAGTAATAATCACCAAAGTACTGCCGTGCCTGTAACTTGTGGAGTACCGCAAGGGTCAATTTTGGGCCCTTTACTATTCTTAATATATGTTAATAATAAACAGGAAATAGGACTACTAGGACATTTAACTCTCTATGCAGACGATACCTGTTTATTTTATTTTGGACACTCCATACACGACATTATAACACCAGCCCAACAGGATTTAAACAATTTATTTTCATGGTTTCGATATAATTAATTAACAATTAATATTTATAAAACATGTTATATAATATTTAAAGCCAAAAACAAAATAATTCCGCAGTTTGACCATCTTACGATTAATAATATACCAATATAGGAAAAAACTAATGAACGTTATCTTGGCCTGAAAATAGATAGTGCTTTAACATGGACTGTCCCTATAGAACATATAAATAGTAAAATTTCTGGTCTGATTGGAGAACTTCGTAACGTAGTCAGATGTATTCCCTACAAATTACGTCACACAATCTACAATGCTGTAGTAAACCCCCATTTATTGTACTTAATTGAGATCTGGGGAAGTGCTACGAAAACTAAATTAGCAGACATACAAATTGCACAAAATAAAATAATAAAAATTATTTTCAACTATCCTTTTTTAACACCTACAAATACACTTTATAAAGAAACAAAAATTATGACGATCAAACAATTATATATTTATAATACATGTATTTATATTTAAAAAAAAATTAAACAAAGCGATACATACTGACATATCCTTTACAAAATTAAAAGAAATAACTAGTCGCACCATTCGTAGCCGTCGTGCTAGTCTTCTAGTTTTACCCAGAACTTAAACAAATCACGGCAAAAAAATGATTACTTTTGGAGGTGCACAATTGTACAATAAGATACCCTTACTTATAAAAAATCTAAGCTCACTTACCTCATTCAAAAGTAAACTAGCTAGTTATATTATGAACATCTTTTGACAATACAATGAGTTACGTGGGTAAAAAAAGAAAAAAAAAACCTTATTAATTCCCAATCTAATGATATACATATGTATTTATACAATATATATGAACCGATGGTGGAAACTTTTTACTATTATTATTATTTAATTTAACTTGAATTGATAAGCCTTATTGTTCTTATTTTTGTTTGTTTTATTTTACTTATTTAGTGTTTTTTTTTATTATTTGTAAAAAAAAGTTGTGTACATTTCGTAAGGTCATATCTAAAGAATACCCACCTATAAAAAAATATTAACACTTCCTAACTATTTAATACTAAAACTAGCAGTTAAGATGGAATGGCGAATTATATTTTACTGATGTAAATTCTGTTCTCAAGTAAGTGACTGTAATATGTCTTATTGAGAATAAATGCCTTTAAACCTAACCATCCCGTACATTGCCAATGCGCCACCAACTTAGGGAACTAAGATGTTATGTCCCTTGTGCCTGTAACTACACTGGCTCACTCACCCTTCAAACCGGAACACAACAATACAAAGTACTGCTGTTTTGCGGTAGAATATCTGATGAGTAGGTGGTACCTACCCAGACGAGCCTGCACATAGCTCTACCACCGAGTAATAAAGGGATGAATGAACTACCTATGAGTTATACCTAAGTTCATAAATATACATTGATCTTAGGTCCTTACATATGAAATCAGCGTTTTGTCGTACTGACCACTTTGATCGGAAATATCTCCTCTATGGTTAAGAATTCCAAATTCAAATTTATAAATTCACTTACCTCGTACATTTGAGTTTTGAAAACAGTCATTCATTTGTTTTTCCCCATTATTTTTTTCTTTGGCGTCGCTTATTACTGCACAATAGAAAACATGAAATATCGGTATATTTACGAGTACGAGTTCTACCGTGGCACCAGTGCTACAGAAACAGCTCGAAGAATTAATAATGTGTGCGGCGCTGGTGTCGCAAAAGAAAGCACTATACGGTTTTGGTTTCAACGTTTTCGTTCTGGAATTTTCGACCTTCAGAACCAAGTCCGTGGACGGCTGGAAAGTGGAAAATGAAGAATTAAAGGCTATTGTGGAAGCGGATCCATCACAAAGCACTTCAGAGATAGCTGCAGGCTTTGGGGTAAGTGATGAAACTGTATTAATCCACTTGAAGCAAATCTGGAAAGTAAAAAAACTTGAACTGAAACTTGAAAAATTAGTAAGTTAATAAGAAGTGAATCGAACTTGCAAACACGCGTCGACTGCTCTGTTACTTTGCTCAACTGACAAAATAATGAAGGGATTTTAAATTGAATCATTACTTGTGATGAAAAGTGGATACTGTACGACCCTGGAGACCAAAATTGACTCAGAAAAAGTTGTGAAAACAGAGTAATTTTTTTTCCGGAATTTGGACAACTTCTTAAAAGGAAAAAAAATCAACTCCGATGCGGCAGTCCAAACCGCCATCAAAGAGTTTATTGATTCTCGCCCCATGTTTTTTTAGTAAAGGGATGAATGAACTACCTATGAGATGGCAAAAGTGCATAGATAACACACAGATTACGGTGCATACTTTGATTAATAAAATATATTTTACAAAAAAAAAATACTATATTCCTCCCGTACAAAACGCCAATTTTATATGTAAGGACCTAGTATTTATTATTGACTCGACAATTTGGCGCCTGATTGACGCAGCGATATGTAGCGGCGAGTTACGGCAGAGTAGATGGTGTCCCCCCCACGTGGGATCTCCACCTTGTCGTGGTGGGGGGCTCAGTACCCGTGGTAAGGTGGGCCACGGGGAAGCTAAGTGGGATCCCGGGTATGATGCGCCCAGGGGGCGGAGGAGTGATCGCGGGAGGAGAGGCGTGTCGGTGTTGCGTTGCCGCGAAACCTGTCTCCCGCAACCAAATGGGGCCGCACCATTTGTTGCGTTGTGGTAAAGGCGTTGAATTATACGCTGTGGTTTTAGTGGGTATCACGGCTTTGCACTCCAGCCGTCGAGTCCCACATACTCTCCCGCTTTTCATTTTCCGGGGGGTAAGCGTAAATGCATTTCCACAGCGAAGAAAAAGAAAGAGTAGATGGTGTAAAAAACCTTAATACGTATATATTATATAATACTTATATATTTCCAACTTTCATGTAAATCAATGTCAGTGAATATAAATCTCAACCAGAAGATGCCAACAACCAGTTTTATACATAAGATGATCAGCGTCCAAGAATTGTTCTAGTGAATTCTAGAAAGAGTAATCGAGTTATTGAAATTCTTTATTAAATACACAGAACATTGCAGATTTTTTAAGCTCTCAATCTGTGTATGGCTAATCTGATAAATTTAATATTCTTGACAAATGCATTGGTTAGAACACTTTTGTATATCGCCGCGGCCCTGCTGTAATTTCATTAACATATTATCTTTAACTATATTTTGTATCAGACATTACAATTTACGTTCTCATACCATGACCTTTCTAGGCGCCGGTTCTTACGCTCACTGAACTGTATTCGGTATTTATAACAGTGAATATTGTCTCGATACAAACAAATATCAACCTTATTACATTGCAATGAAGTATCAATTTGAAATAAATTAATTCAACATATGTCGTTATGGTTTGCTAGTTAAGTTGCGCCCGCGCACCCCAGGGCTATGCTTTTCTTCGATAGTCATTTATGATTGGTGTTCTGATTAGAATATTGTAAGTCAATTTCAAATTATTGATGTGCAGTAGTTATTTTTCTTTTAAATTTTGATTGTTCTTATGTATTTAACAGAGCCGAGGCGGCTTAATGGTTGTAAAAGTGGCGTTCAAACTCAGGCACGCAAAAAGTTTTCATTCATCTCGTTATAAATCCTGTTTATGTTGGATGTCATTATCTAACACATGTGTGCACCCACCCGCGCCGGAGCAGCTTAGTGGAATAAGCTCCAAACCATATCCTCAAAAGGGAATGGCTTTGCTCAAAAGTGGTATATTAACATAGATGCTTTACTCTTTTTTATATAAATAAAGTAAGACTTCTTGATAAGTTTGATAATCGAATCATATAAATATAATAACAATGGCTATTGTTTGCTACGGTTTCGCCTGCACGCTTGTCTACGTGCAATGATTTCTAATAAATAAAAACCGTAAAAACTGACAAAATCGTAGAATTGATTTTAATAACATTTGCTGTGGAAATAGTAAAGATTGGATATAAATAGGTTACTTCATAATATATCAACGCTGAAAATGACAATGAATTTAACAGAATCATATGAATAGCTTATTTTATTAATAATTATTAAACAAAGTAAATTTTATTTTATTTTTTATTTTATGTTCATTGGTCTACAAAACAAAATGACAATCAATGAAAACATATTATTACATTTCTCTTGATGTAGACACGACATGCGCTTATAAATTAGCTTCTAGCCTATGATTGCAACAAAAACCAAGCTTACAATTTATAATAAATGACTGATTTCAAATAAACTTTGTGCAAAGCAACTTCACTGATAATTTTAGAATCCTCAAGATTTAAGTGATGGCGCCACTGTCGCTTCAGGTTATCTGAACTATAACACAAAAATAGTCTAATAAACAACAAACTGCCAGAATTAAAGAAGGCGAAAGTTCAAATCCTGTTGCAATTTTATGAATAATCCACAAAATGAAGTACTTCTGGTTGAATTAGAGCCGCAGCGGCTTTTAGGACTAGAAGCGCAGATATATAATATATTGGTGGACAAGTGTGTGAGCCAAAGAGGAACACATCAACTGTTTCCTGACAATTATTATACGATCGAATAACAAACTGAATCGACTGCAGAGGAATTAGACGCAAAAGAAACGGCTTTACGAGCACACCGAGATACGAGAGCGTTACATGGCTAACCTTTCAACTAGGAGCGGTGTTTCTAGAAATTTCTCGCTAATATACTCAATCTTTTTATAACACTAACCTGTATTTCCACCCAGGACTTTAGCATCTAGAGCATTTTAGCTAATCCTATAATAATAATCTTTTATTATCTGTATAAATGTAAATAATATTATTAAATTTTATTTGTAATTCATATAAAGTAAAGTCGGATCGTTACTGAAGTATAAAAAAACAATGTCTAGATTGTGTCAGTCATCAAGATTTATAGGACACGTCATCGTTGATTGATTTGTTTGTTACAACATACTACTTATGTTAATTTATTTACGACAATGAATAACAATAAATACATAATCTGTGACAATTGAATATTATTCAATCAATTCATTAAATAATAATTAAATAAATTTAATAATTAAGACGTTTCTATTGATATTACACACGACATCACCGATAGCTGCACCTGAGCCGAGTATGTATATAGTGCTTATACAATATAATTAATTAACTATGTAAGTCATTTAAAGGTTATACAATGAAAATATTGTATAATTATAAATATCAAAGAAAGAAAATGTCACCCAAAAGATTGTCCTGATGGCATTGTACCCAAAACGCTATCCCCGTTCCTTCTCTGAACAGCTAGGCTCAGTATTTAGGCTATGTTAGAGCTGCCTCTAAGCTCTTGGGTCCTCATAAGTGTAGTAACGAAATATCTTAGACCGGTTGCATTTCTTACGAATCAAATGATAACGGATCTAACATTATAAAACATAACTCCGCATGTTTGTACTCGTTATGTAAAAGTTAGTATTTGTGTGGCTAGTTATTATATGGTACGAGCGTTATGGCGGACGAGCATTTGGCCCACCAGATGGTAAGTCGCCAATGCCCATAGACAATGGCATCCATAGAAATGTTAACCATCGCTTACATCGCCAATGTGCCACCAACCTTGGCAGCTAAGATGTTATGTCCCTTGTGCCTGTAATTACACTGGCTCACTCATTCTTCAAACCGAAACATAATAATACAAAGTACTGTTATTTTGGTAGAGTATTTGATGAGTGGGTGGTACCTAGCCAGACGAGCTTGCACAAAGCTCTACCACCAAGTATTAAATAAAGAAATAATGACCTTCGCTGGTTGTATAAATTGTGTGTGATGCTACCAGCAATAGTGGACAGCATATATAAATGTCACCATTTGTACATTATTAAATATTAAAAGTACATTATTGGAATAATGTACTGGATGGAAAGAAAATACATACTTATTATATAAATCACCTAAATTTATGATCATATTCGTGTACTAGATCGCAATCTTAAAAATGTCCCCGGCGTGCACTCCGTGGACATTTGAAGTTACGAAAATAATGTTCAGCTGAATTGTTCCTAATTAAAAATTCTAAATAAAAATAATGAACTATTTTCGAACCATTCTTAGCATATATCGTGTTACTATATGTGTCCGCTTGTATTTCTAAATTCTTAATACAATTTTATTTGATTTGTTATCATTTTGTTATTGTTTTAAGTTTTTATTGTATATTGTGTCCTACGTCACGACCAGTAAGAGTAGAGGATAGCCGTGATCTGGATCGCGGGTGAGTTAGATGGACGCGGGATCGGTGTGGATCATTTGGGAGAGAGGGTAATTGGTTTTGAGTTGTGTTAGGTCGATGTCGCGAACCCGCTGCTCGAATGTATTTGTTTGTTTTATTAATAAAGTAACTTTCATAAAAGAATCACCAGGTACATTATCAGTGAGTATCTTAAGGCATATTTTATTTTAAAAAAATAATGGTTGTCTGTAAAGTCGGTTTACGGATGATAGTTTAACATGACAACGTCATAACAAAACATTGATGAAATGACGGACGCATAGGCCAATCGAGTGAAAGAGAGATAGATGCGGCGCAAGCGTACAATCAGCGTAACGGGACAATGAGCGTAACGGGACAATAAGTCATCCTTTTTCGTGCATGCAGCCAGCGTTCATCGATTTATTAGACGTTGTCACGTCAATAATTAAAGATCCGTGTGAAAACTGGAAGTAAATATTAATATTTTTTTTATTTAAAATATTAAAACACGATATAAAAAACGGCCGTGGTGACTTTCCCAATGTGAACTTATTTTTTCTTTTAACTATAAACTTTATTTCAATGATTATCTAATTATTATTTGAAAAAAAAATGAATTATGGGATATATGTCACTTCAAAGCTTGAGCAAAGATTGAGCAAAGATTAGAATTTTATACAAACTACGTGTTCATTAATCTATCAACACGTAGTTTGGCACACATGGGGATCCTGCGATCGATGAGTAAACCAGAAAATTACTATCAAATATGTTTGTTCCGTCTTTGCTGGAGACAGTTTAGGCGTACCCCAAGGTGTCATTTTGTCATTATTTAACTAATGATAAAAAGGTCATATTTAATAACTCTGTCTAAGTAATCAGTGATATAGATAAGAAATGTTTTCGAGTTAGAATAAACACTATAATGGACCAAAATCTTGTAATTGTGTCATCCGAGTGATGTGCCCTTCATGTTATTTATATAAAACTTAGAAAACTGTTTAACAGATCGCATGAACTGCGAACCTTACAACAAATACTACAATATGCAATCACATCGTTTAATTTATGTAACAAACAATTGTTAGTAGACTCAAATAAATTATTCATTTGGAAAGACATAAGATTTAGATCCATAGAGACTAGTGGAATAGTATTATTGTTCTTCATATCTCATGCGTAAACATTTGAAATTAAAAATATATTCAAGCAAGATGATATTATTAAGTTTAAATATAAATAATGAATTTAAAATAAAACAAAATAATAAAGGGGGCTCCCATACAACAGACATGACTTTTTTGCCGTTATTTTTATTTCGTTTTTGTCTTTAAACAAAACGTCAGATTAGATCAGAAAGCTACATTTCCCTATTAAAATAATGTTTTTTTCAATTAATTTTATTTTAGTTCTATTAATTTTAATGCATACATTTATTGCATTCATTTTGACATTGACATTGTAAGAGATGTTAACCATCGCTTATATTGCCAATGCGCCACCAACCTTACACTGGCTCACTCACCCTTCAAACCGGAACACAACAATAGTATGTACTGTTATTTTGCGGTAGAATATCTGATGAGTGGGTGGTACCTACCCAGACGAGCTTGCACAAAGCTCTACCACCAAGTACAATTCCCGTAGTCCGGAAGCGGTGTTAATACGCATCTGAAACATTACTACTCTCACATTGAGACTTAGTAGGCGTAACGTCTAATTGAGAGCAAGGTATCTAAATAATTAAGATAACTTATCTGTCAGATACCTAATTAAATCTATGACAAAACAAATGTGTAGGAAATGATAAGAAATTGAGCAGTATTTAAGCTTCGTTTTTTCATTGAATAACTCAGTATCTATCAACATGAAATTCCTACTTGTCGTCGTTGGCCTGGCCATAGCTGTCGTAGCTGAGGAGAATATCATCTCCAACTACCACGAGGAAATTGGTATCCCATTAGCTGCACGCATCAAGCGCGCTGAGGAGACTCAGGACTCGCCCGGCTCTAGGATCATAAATGGACAGAAAGCTTCACTCGGGGACATCCCTTACTTGGTTCGTTATATCTTAATAAGACGATTTTTCTATTCACTTTATTACTTTTTTGTTTCATTTTAATATTAAAATTTCATCTCTTAGGGAGGTCTGCTTATCGACTTGACTAACGGTTACCAGTCCGTTTGTGGATCTTCCCTTCTTACCAACACCAGGGCGGTTACCGCCGCTCATTGCTGGTATGACGGTAGAAACCAAGGTAAAGCATTGACCATCGTCTTAGGCTCCATAACGCTCTACTCCGGTGGTACTCGCGTGAAAACCACTGATGTCGAAGTTCACGAGAACTGGAACCCCAGGCAGTTGGAAAACGATGTTGCCATGATAAAGATAGACCCTGTCGAATTCACCGGTAAGCGAGTCTTTCTTACTTTCTCTATTACGCCAGTGTAACCGATCACTAGTCTTTCTGACCTTTTCATTCCACTTGTTGAAATTGACATTATAATATATTGAAATATGTAACTTTGACCTTTCAGACAACATCAAACCGATCACCATGGCCACTGGCAGTGACGACTACGCCGGTATGATGGGCACAGTTGCCGGATTCGGTAAAACCGGTGACAGTAAGTTTCAGTTGTTATAATCGAACGAAATATTTTACATTATACTGTACATAATATTTTTTACTTATTCTTAAATTTTCATTCTCCAGATGTTGCTATCAACAAAAACCAGGTCCTGAGTTACGTTAAAATGCCAATAATCACCAACGCCGAGTGTGAAAAAATTTTTGGAAGATACGCTAGAGCCAACAACATATGTACCAGGGTGGTTAATGGTAAGGCTTCCTGCCAAGGAGACTCCGGTGGTCCTCTAACCGTCGGCAGCGGCGACGGTCGTATACTGGTCAGTATTTTATTGTTTATTTGTAAATTACATCGTCGTCATTTTACTTATGTATGATTGATACATAACTTATAACAATTTAAAGTTTATGTCCTAAAAACATTATTTTATAACACAAACTATTTGTACACAGGTCGGTATCGTCTCCTTCGGCGGGCGCCGCTGCTCCAGTGGCGGCAAAGCTCTCGCTAGAGTGTCCGCATTCGCCCCCTGGATCGAGGAACGCCTTTAAGCGCCTATGCATTTATTGTTAAATATTTAATTTATTTAAATAAAACAGCGTTATTAAAAAAAATAAGAAGCGCGCTAATTTTGATCGCCGCCATCCAGTGCACATAAACCAGTGCATTATATGAACTCCTTGAAAAAAATATTGGAAGATGTCTAGATTAAATTGTCTGGATCTAATATAGAAATTATTGTTTGTGGTGATTTTAATATAAATGTATTAGATAACTCCGCCGCAACTATTAGATTCAGATCTTGCTTAAATTCGTATTATAGTCTGTTAAATTCATTCACTGAACCTACTAGAATCACAGAGTCCACAGCAACTTGTATAGATAATAATATATTCACAAATCTTATACCATGAAATAAAACTATTATTAGTAAATGAAACGGAGATCACTGTGGACAATTAGCTTCATTCAATTTTGATACAAAAGAAATAACCAAATCACAAAAGATAGTGTTTGTTCCGTGTTGTGTAGAAGTAACAAGTTTAGAAGTAATATTGTGGCGAGTCTCCCATTCCTACCTTATAATGAGAGTCCCAATGTTTTACATTATTACTTTTTAAATTAATTAGAAACAAATTAAACGCCATATTCACTTCTAAAATAGTTAATAAACAAACCTTCACAACATTCAGTGAGTGGGCGACCATTGGAATTCATATAAGTAGGCAGAGAATGTACGAGCTTTACCTACTATGAACGAACGTCCAATCATAGTGCTGCTTTTGCTAATTATGTAAGAAAGTATTTAAGAAAGAATGTTTTTACGTAAAATAAAAAAAAAATGGTTGTCTGTAAAGTCGGTTTACGGACGATAGTTTAACGGGACAACGTCATAACGAAACATTGATGAAATGACTGCAATCGAGTGAAAGAAAGATAGATGCGGTGCAAGCGTACAATCAGCGCAACGGGACAATGAGACAATTTTTCGTGCATGCAGCCAGCGTTCATCGATTTATTAGAGGTTGTCACGTTAAAAACAAAACCGTGTGCGCTTAAGACCGCACGACACAAGTGAAAACTTCATTGGCCAATCCCAATCAATTTATATATATTATATAGTAAATAATATTATGTATTATGTAGTATTATTGGGGATCGTGTTCGTAGATTGAATGAGTCAGAAATTAAAGTTAATTTTTATTAAATTGTATATAAATCAAATTAATTATTGGATCTAACACACAACACACTAATCTATACTTATCACTGATCTAACACAAACATAGTCTAATAAACAACGAACTGACAGAATTAAAAAAGGCGAAAGTTCAAATCCTGTTGCAATTTTATGAACATTCCACGAAATGAAGTACAAGAAGTACTTCTAGGTTGAATTAGAGCGGCTTTTAGGACTAGAAGCGCGGATTATATTATGGTGGACAAGTGTGTGCGCCAACAGAGGAATACTCTCCGTTTCCTGACAATTATTATACGATTGAATAACAAACTGAATCGACTGCAGAGGAATTAGACGCAAAAGAAACGGCTTTACGTGCACACCGAGATACGAAAGCGTTACATGGCTAACCTTTCAACTAGGAGCGGTGTTTCTAGAAATTTCTCGCTAATATACTCAATCTTTTTATAACACTAACCTGTATTTCCACTCAGGACCTTAGCATCTAGAGCATTTTATCTAATTCTCATACGAGTGAGGAGGTTTATCTTGTATACTAAGATTTTATTATCTGTATAAATGTAAATAATATTATTAAATTTTATTTGTAATTCATATAAAGTAAAGTCTGATCGCTACTAAAGTATAAAAAAACAATGTCTAGATTGTATCAGTCATCAAGATTTATAGGCCACGTCATCGTTGATTGATTTGTTTGTTACAACATACTTCTTATGTTAATTTTATTTGATTT
Source organism: Nymphalis c-album (assembly GCA_963151315.1). Classification (NCBI taxonomy): domain Eukaryota; kingdom Metazoa; phylum Arthropoda; class Insecta; order Lepidoptera; family Nymphalidae; genus Nymphalis; species Nymphalis c-album. The sequence goes on along the minus strand of OY720602.1, from coordinate 577,416 downwards.
ATTGTGTATTTACGACAATTTAATATTATTCAATCAATTCATTAAACAATAATTAAATACATTTAATAACTAAGACGTTTCTATTGACATTACATATGACATCACCGTTAGCTGTACCTGAGCCGGGTATGTATACAGTGTTAATAGATTGTTTACTTATGTATTTTGGTCAATTACACTGGTAGCATACATATTATAATAAAAAAAAATTTTATTGCATAGGAAGACGGACGAGCTTATGGGCCACCTGATCTTAAGTGGTCGCCAACGCCCATAGACATTAGCATTGTAAGAGATGTTAACCATCGTTTACATCGTCAATGCGCCACCAACCTTGGGAAATAAGATCTTATGTCCCTTGTGCCTGTAATTACACTGGCTCACTCATCCTTCAAACCGGAACACAGCAATAGCGAGTATTGCTGTTTTGCGGTAGAATATCTGATGAGTGGGTGGTACCTACCCAGACGAGCTTGCACAAAGCTCTACCACCAAGTAATAAGTAATTGATGAGAAATTATTTTTCTTATACAAATAAACTATGTAATTAATTTATAGGTTATGGTTTTACAATAAAATTATTGTATCATTGTAAATATCATAGAAAGCAAATGTCACCCAAAATATTGTCCTAATGGCAGTGCACCCAAGACGCTATCCCCGTTCCTTCTCTGAACAGCTAGGCTCAATATTTAGGCTACGTTAGAGCTGCCTCTAAGCTCTTGGGTCCTCATAAGTGTAGTAACGAAAGAACTTAGACCGGTTGACTTACGAATCAAATGACAACAGATGTAACATTATAAAACATAGCTCCGCATGTTGGAACTCGTTATGTAAAAGTTAGTATTTGTGTGGCTAGTTTTTTAATTTACATTATTGTATGGTACGAGCGTTATGGCGGACGAGCATTTGGGCCACCAGATGGTAAGTGGTCACCAACGCCCATAGACAATGGCATCGTAAGAAATGTTAACCATCGCTTACATCGCCAATGCGCCACCGACCTTGGGTACTAAGATGTTTCGCCCTTGTGCCTGTAATTACACTGGCTCACTCACCCTTCAAACCGGAACACAACAATACAAAGTACTGCTATTTTACTGTAGAATATGTGATGAGTGGGTGGTACCTACCCAGACGAGCTTGCACAAAGCTCTATCTAACCACCAAGTATTAAAGAAAGAAATAATGATCTTCCCTGGTCGCATAACGTGGCTGTGATGGTACCAGCAATAGTGGATAGCATATTTTATAAATGTCACCATTTGTACATTATTAAATATTGAAAGTACATTATTGGAATCATGTACTGGATGGGAAAAAACCCATACTTATATAAATCAGCTAAAGTTGCGATCATATTCGTGTACTAGATCGGAATCTTAAAAATGTCCCCGGCGTGCCCTGCGTGAACAGTTAAAGTTACGAAAATAATGTTCAGCTGAATTGTTCCTCATTAAAAATCTATACATATAAATAAAATTGGAGTGTCTGTTTTTAATATTGAAATAACCGCTTTTTACTACATGCAAATGAATATATTTACGATACATACACCAAAATAACATTTTTTACAATTTTTGTCTGTCTGTCTGTCTGTCTGTCTGTCTGTTTGTTCCTGCTAATCTCTGAAATGGCTGGACCGATTTTGACGGGACTTTTATTGGCAGGTAGCTGATGTAATAAGGAGTAACTTAGGCTACTTTTATTTTAGAAAAAAAATGATAATCTATACATCTATACATATAAATAAAATTGGAGTGTCTGTTTTTAATATCGAAATAACCGCTTTTTACTACATGCATATGAATATATATACGGTACATACACCGAAATAACATTTTTTACAATTTTTGTCTGTCTGTCTGTCTGTCTGTTTGTTCCTGCTAATCTCTGAAATGGCTGGACCGATTTTGACGGGACTTTTATTGGCAGGTAGCTGATGTAATAAGGAGTAACTTAGGCTACTTTAATTTTAGAAAAAAAATGATAATCTATACATCTATACATATAAATAAAATTGGAGTGTCTGTTTTTAATATCGAAATAACCGCTTTTTACTACATGCATATGAATATATATACGGTACATACACCGAAATAACATTTTTTACTATTTTTGTCTGTCTGTCTGTCTGTCTGTATGTCTGTCTGTCTGTCTGTTTGTTCCGGCTAATCTCTGAAATGGCTGGACCAATTTTGACGGGAGTTTTATTGGCAGGTAGCTGATCTAATAAGGAGTAACTTAGGCTACTTTTATTTTAGAAAAATAATGATAATCTATACATATAAATAAAATTGGAGTGTCTGTTTTTAATATCGAAATAACCGCTTTTTACTACATGCATATGAATATGTATACGGTACATACACCGAAATAACATTTTTTACCATTTTTGTCTGTCTGTCTGTCTGTCTGTATGTCTGTCTGTCTGTCTGTTTGTTCCGGCTAATCTCTGAAATGGCTGGACCGATTTTGACGGGAGTTTTATTGGCAGGTAGCTGATCTAATAAGGAGTACCTTAGGCTACTTTAATTTTAGAAAAATAATGATAATCTATACATATAAATAAAATTGGAGTGTCTGTTTTTAATATCGAAATAACCGCTTTTTACTACATGCATATGAATATGTATATGGTACATACACCGAAATAACATTTTTTACCATTTTTGTCTGTCTGTCTGTCTGTCTGTTTGTTCCGGCTAATCTCTGAAATGGCTGGACCGATTTTGACGGGAGTTTTATTGGCAGGTAGCTGATCTAATAAGGAGTAACTTAGGCTACTTTTATTTTAGAAAAAAATTATAATAAAAATAAAAATGATTAACTTTTTTGTTAAATTCTACGCGGACGAAGTCGCGGGTACAGCTAGTTCTAAATAAAAATAATGAACTATTTTCGAACCATTCTTAGCATATATCGTGTTACTATATGTGTCCGCTTGTATTTCTAAATTCTTAATACAATTTTATTTGATTTGTTATCATTTTGTTATTGTTTTAAGTTTTTATTGTATATTGTGTCCTACGTCACGACCAGTAAGAGTAGAGGATAGCCGTGATCTGGATCGCGGATGAGTTAGATGGACGCGGGATCGGTGTGGATCATTTGGGAGAGAGGGTAATTGGTTTTGAGTTGTGTTAGGTCGATGTCGCGAACCCGCTGCTCGAATGTATTTGTTTGTTTTATTAATAAAGTAACTTTCATAAAAGAATCACCAGGTACATTATCAGTGAGTATCTTAAGGCATATTTTATTTTAAAAAAATAATGGTTGTCTGTAAAGTCGGTTTACGGATGATAGTTTAACATGACAACGTCATAATAAAACATTGATGAAATGACGGACGCATAGGCCAATCGAGTGAAAGAGAGATAGATGCGGCGCAAGCGTACAATCAGCGTAACGGGACAATGAGCGTAACGGGACAATAAGTCATCCTTTTTCGTGCATGCAGCCAGCGTTCATCGATTTATTAGACGTTGTCACGTCAATAATTAAAGATCCGTGTGAAAACTGGAAGTAAGTATTAATATTTTTTTTATTTAAAATATTAAAACACGATATAAAAAACGGCCGTGGTGACTTTCCCAATGTGAACTTATTTTTTCTTTTAACTATAAACTTTATTTCAATGATTATCTAATTATTATTTGAAAAAAAAAATGAATTATGGGATATATGTCACTTCAAAGCTTGAGCAAAGATTGAGCAAAGATTAGAATTTTATACAAACTACGTGTTCATTAATCTATCAACACGTAGTTTGGCACACATGGGGATCCTGCGATCGATGAGTAAACCAGAAAATTACTATCAAATATGTTTGTTCCGTCTTTGCTGGAGACAGTTTAGGCGTACCCCAAGGTGTCATTTTGTCATTATTTAACTAATGATAAAAAGGTCATATTTAATAACTCTGTCTAAGTAATCAGTGATATAGATAAGAAATGTTTTCGAGTTAGAATAAACACTATAATGGACCAAAATCTTGTAATTGTGTCATCCGAGTGATGTGCCCTTCATGTTATTTATATAAAACTTAGAAAACTGTTTAACAGATCGCATGAACTGCGAACCTTACAACAAATACTACAATATGCAATCACATCGTTTAATTTATGTAACAAACAATTGTTAGTAGACTCAAATAAATTATTCATTTGGAAAGACTTAAGATTTAGATCCATAGAGACTAGTGGAATAGTATTATTGTTCTTCATATCTCATGCGTAAACATTTGAAATTAAAAATATATTCAAGCAAGATGATATTATTAAGTTTAAATATAAATAATGAATTTAAAATAAAACAAAATAATAAAGGGGGCTCCCATACAACAGACATGACTTTTTTGCCGTTATTTTTATTTCGTTTTTGTCTTTAAACAAAACGTCAGATTAGATCAGAAAGCTACATTTCCCTATTAAAATAATGTTTTTTTCAATTAATTTTATTTTAGTTCTATTAATTTTAATGCATACATTTATTGCATTCATTTTGACATTGACATTGTAAGAGATGTTAACCATCGCTTATATTGCCAATGCGCCACCAACCTTACACTGGCTCACTCACCCTTCAAACCGGAACACAACAATAGTATGTACTGTTATTTTGCGGTAGAATATCTGATGAGTGGGTGGTACCTACCCAGACGAGCTTGCACAAAGCTCTACCACCAAGTACAATTCCTGTAGTCCGGAAGCGGTGTTAATACGCATCTGAAACTCTCACATTGAGATTTAGTAGGCGTAACGTCTAATTGAGAGCAAGGTCTCTAAATAATTAAGATAACTTATCTGTCAGATACCTAATTAAATCTATGACAAAACAAATGTGTAGGAAATGATAAGAAATTGAGCAGTATTTAAGCTTCGTTTTTTCATTGAATAACTCAGTATCTATCAACATGAAATTCCTACTTGTCGTCGTTGGCCTGGCCATAGCTGTCGTAGCTGAGGAGAATATCATCTCCAACTACCACGAGGAAATTGGTATCCCATTAGCTGCACGCATCAAGCGCGCTGAGGAGACTCAGGACTCGGCCGGCTCTAGGATCATAAATGGACAGAAAGCTTCACTCGGGGACATCCCTTACTTGGTTCGTTATATCTTAATAAGACGATTTTTCTATTCAGTTTATTACTTTTTTGTTTCATTTTAATATTAAAATTTCATCTCTTAGGGAGGTCTGCTTATCGACTTGACTAACGGTTACCAGTCCGTTTGTGGATCTTCCCTTCTTACCAACACCAGGGCGGTTACCGCCGCTCATTGCTGGTATGACGGTAGAAACCAAGGTAAAGCATTGACCATCGTCTTAGGCTCCATAACGCTCTACTCCGGTGGTACTCGCGTGAAAACCACTGATGTCGAAGTTCACGAGAACTGGAACCCCAGGCAGTTGGAAAACGATGTTGCCATGATAAAGATAGACCCTGTCGAATTCACCGGTAAGCGAGTCTTTCTTACTTTCTCTATTACGCCAGTGTAACCGATCACTAGTCTTTCTGACCTTTTCATTCCACTTGTTGAAATTGACATTATAATATATTGAAATATGTAACTTTGACCTTTCAGACAACATCAAACCGATCACCATGGCCACTGGCAGTGACGACTACGCCGGTATGATGGGCACAGTTGCCGGATTCGGTAAAACCGGTGACAGTAAGTTTCAGTTGTTATAATCGAACGAAATATTTTACATTATACTGTACATAATATTTTTTACTTATTCTTAAATTTTCATTCTCCAGATGTTGCTATCAACAAAAACCAGGTCCTGAGTTACGTTAAAATGCCAATAATCACCAACGCCGAGTGTGAAAAAATTTTTGGAAAATACGCTAGAGCCAACAACATATGTACCAGGGTGGTTAATGGTAAGGCTTCCTGCCAAGGAGACTCCGGTGGTCCTCTAACCGTCGGCAGCGGCGACGGTCGTATACTGGTCAGTATTTTATTGTTTATTTGTAAATTACATCGTCGTCATTTTACTTATGTATGATTGATACATAACTTATAACAATTTAAAGTTTATGTCCTAAAAACATTATTTTATAACACAAACTATTTGTACACAGGTCGGTATCGTCTCCTTCGGCGGGCGCCGCTGCTCCAGTGGCGGCAAAGCTCTCGCTAGAGTGTCCGCATTCGCCCCCTGGATCGAGGAACGCCTTTAAGCGCCTATGCATTTATTGTTAAATATTTAATTTATTTAAATAAAACAGCGTTATTAAAAAAAATAAGAAGCGCGCTAATTTTGATCGCCGCCATCCAGTGCACATAAACCAGTGCATTATATGAACTCCTTGAAAAAAATATTGGAAGATGTCTAGATTAAATTGTCTGGATCTAATATAGAAATTATTGTTTGTGGTGATTTTAATATAAATGTATTAGATAACTCCGCCGCAACTATTAGATTCAGATCTTGCTTAAATTCGTATTATAGTCTGTTAAATTCATTCACTGAACCTACTAGAATCACAGAGTCCACAGCAACTTGTATAGATAATAATATATTCACAAATCTTATACCATGAAATAAAACTATTATTAGTAAATGAAACGGAGATCACTGTGGACAATTAGCTTCATTCAATTTTGATACAAAAGAAATAACCAAATCTCAAAAGATAGTGTTTGTTCCGTGTTGTGTAGAAGTAACAAGTTTAGAAGTAATATTGTGGCGAGTCTCCCATTCCTACCTTATAATGAGAGTCCCAATGTTTTACATTATTACTTTTTAAATTAATTAGAAACAAATTAAACGCCATATTCACTTCTAAAATAGTTAATAAACAAACCTTCACAACATTCAGTGAGTGGGCGACCATTGGAGAGAATGTACGAGCTTTACCTACTATGAACGAACGTCCAATCATAGTGCTGCTTTTGCTAATTATGTAAGAAAGTATTTAAGAAAGAATGTTTTTACGTAAAATAAAAAAAAAATGGTTGTCTGTAAAGTCGGTTTACGGACGATAGTTTAACGGGACAACGTCATAACGAAACATTGATGAAATGACTGCAATCGAGTGAAAGAAAGATAGATGCGGTGCAAGCGTACAATCAGCGCAACGGGACAATGAGACAATTTTTCGTGCATGCAGCCAGCGTTCATCGATTTATTAGAGGTTGTCACGTTAAAAACAAAACCGTGTGCGCTTAAGACCGCACGACACAAGTGAAAACTTCATTGGCCAATCCCAATCAATTTATATATATTATATAGTAAATAATATTATGTATTATGTAGTATTATTGGGGATCGTGTTCGTAGATTGAATGAGTCAGAAATTAAAGTTAATTTTTATTAAATTGTATATAAATCAAATTAATTATTGGATCTAACACACAACACACTAATCTATACTTATCACTGATCTAACACAAACATAGTCTAATAAACAACGAACTGACAGAATTAAAAAAGGCGAAAGTTCAAATCCTGTTGCAATTTTATGAACATTCCACGAAATGAAGTACAAGAAGTACTTCTAGGTTGAATTAGAGCGGCTTTTAGGACTAGAAGCGCGGATTATATTATGGTGGACAAGTGTGTGCGCCAACAGAGGAATACTCTCCGTTTCCTGACAATTATTATACGATTGAATAACAAACTGAATCGACTGCAGAGGAATTAGACGCAAAAGAAACGGCTTTACGTGCACACCGAGATACGAAAGCGTTACATGGCTAACCTTTCAACTAGGAGCGGTGTTTCTAGAAATTTCTCGCTAATATACTCAATCTTTTTATAACACAAACCTGTATTTCCACTCAGGACCTTAGCATCTAGAGCATTTTAGCTAATCCTCATATGAGTGAGGAGGTTTATCTTGTATACTAAGATTTTATTATCTGTATAAATGTAAATAATATTATTAAATTTTATTTGTAATTCATATAAAGTAAAGTCTGATCGCTACTAAAGTATAAAAAAACAATGTCTAGATTGTATCAGTCATCAAGATTTATAGGCCACGTCATCGGTGATTGATTTGTTTGTTACAACATACTTCTTATGCTAATATTATTTAATTTATTGTGTATTTACGACAACGAATAACAATAAATACACAATCTGTGTCAATTGAATATTATTCAATCAATTCATTAAATAATAATTAAATAAATTTAATAAATAAGACGTTTCTATTGACATTACATATGACATCACCGTTAGCAGTACCTGAGCCGGGTATGTATACAGTGCTAATAGATTGTTTACTTATGTATTTTGGTCAATTACACTGGTAGCAAACTTATAAATAATAATTGATGAGAAATTATTTTTCTTATCCTTAAATATTATAAAACAAAGTCCCCCGCGTTTCATGTCTGTCTGTATGTACGCGCTAAACTAAAAAACTACTGAAGGGATTTTCATACGGTTTTCACTAATAGATAAAGTGATTCAAGTGGATGGTTTACGTGTATAATTCATTAATATTTTCTGTAAATTTGTTGAAATATAGCGAAATTTGTTGAAGAAGTCGGAAAAAAACGAGCATATTGGGAGCTTTCATCGAAAACGCTGCACAATCCCTTTGAGTTATAACAAAACAATGTATGGTGAAATTGTTCCCCTTTCATAGATCTACAAAAAAGTCCGCGATGGCATATGTCTATCTTTTAAGGATAGCTAACTATACCCATTTTAATGTTTAAAAAATTTTTACATAAAAATGGTCAAATTGGAAAGCTATAAAAACGGATATGATATTAATCCTTATTAAAATAAATACGTTATTTACTTTGAGCATTTAATGTATATTATAATTGCCCATTACACCACCCAATTTAAATCAATATCTTAGGAGTAATCGTAATTTTAAAATTATCGTGCACTAAATAAATTCAGGCGGTCCAACACCCATCATGCAAACGCGTGATGCAACCGCTTCCTTAAATATTATAAAACAAAGTCCCCCGCGTTTCATGTCTTTCTGTATAAACGCGCTAAACTAAAAAAGTACTAAACGGATTTTCATACGGTTATCACCAATGGATAAAGTGATTCAAGAGGAAGGTTTACGTGTATAATGCATTAATGTTTTCTGTAAATTTGTTGAAATATAGCGATAATTGTTGAAGAAGTCGGAAAAAAAACGAGTCGATTGGGAGCTTTCATCGAAAACGCTGTACAATCCCTTTGAGTTATAACGAAATAATGTATGGTGAAATTGTTCCCCTTTCATAGATCTACAAAAAAGTCCGCGATGGCATATGTCTATCTTTTAAGGATAGCTAACTATACCCATTTTAATGTTTAAAAAATGTTTACATACAAATGGTAAAATTGGAAAGCTATAAAAACGGATATGATATTAATCCTTATTAAAATAAATACGTTATTTACTTTAAGCATTTAATGTATATTATAATTGCCCTTTACACCACCCAATTTAAATCAATATCTTAGGAGTAATCGTAATTTTAAAATTATCGCGCACTAAATAAATTCAGGCGGTCCAACACCCATCATACAAACGCGTGATGCAACCGCTTGCGCGCCCCGCGTCCCGCTGTCGCCCGTACGCTAGCTGTTGCCCGCATAAATATAAGTAAAGGATAAATGTTTGCTTGAAATTTGAAAATCTGTGATTTGAAATTAATATGTATGAAATGCATTTCTGTTAAGAAAAACTTTAGTAACGGTTTTTTTTTATTTTGAAGTTGATGATTATTCTTTAAATAATCATCAGTGGACTTATTATGAATTCCTGTAGTTTGACTTAATATATTTATAGTTAATATTAAATAGCCCGCCGCCTATCTACGCCGTTGAGTATAGTTAAAACCATAAAAGAGCAAGCGTACAATTTTTTTTATTCTATCAAACTACAGGCACATAGGGCATAACATCTTCGTTCCTACGGTTGATGGCGCATTAGCGATGCAGGGAATGGACATTGTTTGAGCATGCACTATAATAAGTGTACATGTGATAAGAGTTCTCACTAAAATCAACCAAGGCGGTCATTGAAAACGACAGGTCTTAGAACTTTTGGTTGTCATAGGGTAGCAGTAAGACATTGTGTGTTTAGCATTTTGTTATTTGCACTCAAAATTATGGTAGCGTAGCTATTACTTTACGCCGATTTTAAGTGAGAGAGTGGTAATTCCGGCTGGGCGTGCCTTCCCATTCCGCTACAACCCGAAGGTATGCAGCCTGGCACTATAAAAACCTACCTATTAATAAATTACATACAGGTAAAGTGCGTCTTTAAGCAATCGCTAGGGACTTGAAAAACCGCAAAACGGACAACCATCGATGACGTATTCCTGCATGCGAGTCGCACACCCAGCGATGAGCCGATGACCGAATTCTTCTCCCACAGTGTACTGCTGCATAGTGTCGCGCACTCACTTTGTCATCGTCGTAACTTTTAAAACATTTGTCCAAATGATATAGTACACTATCACAGAGACAAAAGTTATCTTCTTTAAAATTCTTATTGTTATATTTTGGTCAATTTATAAATTAATAATTATTAATAGCTTTATAAATTATAGCCTATTTGTTATTTTGATGTATTAGCTATATTATTGTAAAGTTTCATTAAAATCCATTCAGTACTTTTACGTGAAAGGGTAACAAATGTCCATACATCCATACAAAATTTCGTGTTTATTATATTAGTAGGAAATAGAATTATTATATGCCCTGTACTGAACATATATAAACTGTACTGTATGGGCGAATAAATCGATTGGTGAATGTTTATATCTTATTGATTAAAAATGCACGGGATATTTTTTTTAATTTACCCGTACGAAGTCGGGACGGGCAGCTAGTAAAATATAATTAATGAACTATGTAATTCATTTAAAGGTTGTGGTTATACAATAAAAATATTGTATAACTATAAATATCATACAAAGAAAATGTCACCCAAAAGATTCGTATTCCCGTTCGTTCTCTGAACAGCTAGGCTTAGCATTTAGGCTACGTTAGAGCTGCCTCTAAGCTCTCGGGCCCTCATAAGTGTAGTAACGAAAGATCTTAGACCGGTTGCTTTTCTTACGAATCAAATGACAACGGATCTACCATTTTAAAACAAAGCTCCGCATGTTTGAACTCGTTATGTAAAAGCTAGTATTTGTGTGGCTACTTTTCTTTTTATTATTGTATGGTACGAGCGTTATGGCGGACGAGCATTTGGGCCACCTGATGTTAAGTGGTCACCAACGCCCATAGACAATGGCATCGTAAGAAATGTTAACCATCGCTTACATCGCCAATGCGCCACCGACCTTGGGTACTAAGATGTTTCGCCCTTGTGCCTGTAATTATACTGGCTCACTCACCCTTCAAACCGGAACACAACAATACAATACAAAGTACTGCTATTTTACTGTAGAATATCTGATGAGTCGGTAGTACCTACCCAGACGAGCTTGCACAAAGCTCTATCTAACCACCAACTATTAAAAAAAGAAATAATGATCTTCGCTGGTCGCATAACGTGGGTGTGATGGTACCAGCAATAGTGGATAGCATATATAAATGTCACCATTTGTACATTATTAAATATTGAAAGTACATTATTGGAATCATGTACTGGATGGAAAAAAAAACACATACTTATATAAATCAGCTAAAGTTGCGATCATATTCGTGTACTAGATCGGAATCTTAAAAATGTCCCCGGCGTGCCCTGCGTGAACAGTTAAAGTTACGAAAATAATGTTCAGCTGAATTGTTCCTCATTAAAAATTCTAAATAAAAATAATGAACTATTTTCGAACCTTTTTTAGCATATTTCGTGTTAATATATATGTTCGCTTATATTTCTAATTATTGCCCAGGGAGTCGGAATTGCGATTCAAAGGGGAAATGCTGCTAGCATTCTTGCCACCATTCCACGCGGTCACGACTTGTATAATAATTATTTTTAATTTTTATTTGTATTTATTTAAGGTTTTAATATAAATAAATAGTTTTATCAATAAGCTTTAATAATTAAAATAATATTTCTAATTTCTTATAATTTGTTATAATTTTGATATTGTTTAAAATATTACATTTTTATTCTACATTGTGTCTACGTCACGACCAGTCCGAGTAGAGGATAGCCGTGAGCTGGACCGCGGATGCGCTAGATGGACGCGGGATCAGTGTGGATCATTTGGGAGAGGGGATAATTGGTTTTGAGTTGCGTTAGGTCGGTGGAGCGAACCCGCTGCTCGATTATATTTGTAAAGTAACTTTCATAAAAGAATCGCCTTGTAAAAATCACCAGGTACGTTATCGGTGAGTATCTTAAGGCATATTTTATTTAAAAAAATTAAAGATCCGTGTGAAAACTATATGTAAGTAAGTATTAATATATATTTTTATTTAAAATATTAAAACACTTTATAAAAAATTGAGCGGCCGGTGTGACTTTCGCACTTTGAACTTATTTTTCTTATAACTATGAACTTTATTTCAATGACTATCTTGAGCAAGGATAAGAATTTTAAGCAATCTACGTGTTGATTAATCTGTCATACGTAGCTTGGCACACATGGAAATCCTGCGATCGATGAGTAAACCAGAAAATTACTATCAAATGTTTATTCCTTATTTGCTAGCGACACTTTAGGCGTACACCAAGGTGTCATCTTTCATCATTTATCTAATGACAGAGAGGTCATATATTATTTAATAACGCTGTCCTTTAACTAATCAGTGATGATAAGAAATGTTTTCGAGTTAGAATAAACACTATAATGGACCAAAATCTTGTAATTGTGTCATCCGAGTGATGTGCCCTTCATGTTATTTATATAAAACTTAGAAAACTGTTTAACAGATCGCATGAACTGCGAACCTTACAACAAATACTACAATATGCAATCACATCGTTTAATTTATGTAACAAACAATTGTTAGTAGACTCAAATAAATTATTCATTTGGAAAGACTTAAGATTTAGATCCATAGAGACTAGTGGAATAGTATTATTGTTCTTCATATCTCATGCGTAAACATTTGAAATTAAAAATATATTCACGCAAGATGATATTATTAAGTTTTTAAAGTTTAACCAAAACACACATTTTACACAACACATCGTTACAATTCCACTCATCTAAACAATAAGTTTTAAAACACGGTTTCCACCCGATGGCTGTTTTGACGAAACTATTAATATAAAAGTGAGACTAAGCGTAATCACTATGAGCGCACTGATACTGTACTGATCTATCATAGCTTAGATCGATAAAACACTTGGGGTCGGTTTGCTTATTAGCTATATAAGATCTACTGTCTATGTCAACATCAGCCGACTTACTATGAGTTACAAAACTCAAAATGCAACGCTATCTTCCGGACCATACTTCTGACTAACACAAAACAATATTACCGTCATTGTGAGCAAATCGTTTTTAGGGTTCCGTACCGAAAGGGTAAAACTGTCCGTCCGTTCGTCCGTCCGTCCGTCTGTCACTAGACTGTATCTCGTGAACCGTGATAGTTAGATTTTCACAGATGGTGTACTAATATTGAAGCTATAACAACAAATATTAAAAAACAAAATAAAGTAAACATTTAAGGGGGCTGCCATAGAACAAATGTGATTTTATTGCTTGTTTATGCTCGATATTGATAGTGGCAATAGGTAGACGCTTGAAATATTCACAAAATATTTATATGTATTATATTATATTCAGTTTAAATATAAATAATGAATTTAAAATAAAAGAAAATAATAAATGGGGCTCCCATACAACAGACATGACTTTTTTGCCGTTATTTTTATTTCGTTTTTGTCTTTAAACAAAACGTCAGATTAGATCAGAAAGCTACATTTCCCTATTAAAGTAATGTTTTTTTCAATTTATTTTATTTTAGTTCTATTTATTTAAATGCATACATTTATTGCATTCATTTTGACATTGACATTGTAAGAGATGTTAACCATCGCTTACATTGCCAATGCGCCACCAACCTTACACTGGCTCACTCACCCTTCAAACCGGAACACAACAATAGTATGTACTGTTGTTTTGCGGTAGAATATCTGATGAGTGGGTGGTACCTACCCAGACGAGCAAAGCTCTACCACCAAGTACAATTCCTGTAGTCCGGAAGCGGTGTTAATACGCATCTGAAACTCTCACATTGAGATTTAGTAGGCGTAACGTCTAATTGAGAGCAAGGTCTCTAAATAATTAAGATAACTTATCTGTCAGATACCTAATTAAATCTATGACAAAACAAATGTGTAGGAAATGATAAGAAATTGAGCAGTATTTAAGCTTCGTTTTTTCATTGAATAACTCAGTATCTATCAACATGAAATTCCTACTTGTCGTCGTTGGCCTGGCCATAGCTGTCGTAGCTGAGGAGAATATCATCTCCAACTACCACGAGGAAATTGGTATCCCATTAGCTGCACGCATCAAGCGCGCTGAGGAGACTCAGGACTCGGCCGGCTCTAGGATCATAAATGGACAGAAAGCTTCACTCGGGGACATCCCTTACTTGGTTCGTTATATCTTAATAAGACGATTTTTCTATTCAGTTTATTACTTTTTTGTTTCATTTTAATATTAAAATTTCATCTCTTAGGGAGGTCTGCTTATCGACTTGACTAACGGTTACCAGTCCGTTTGTGGATCTTCCCTTCTTACCAACACCAGGGCGGTTACCGCCGCTCATTGCTGGTATGACGGTAGAAACCAAGGTAAAGCATTGACCATCGTCTTAGGCTCCATAACGCTCTACTCCGGTGGTACTCGCGTGAAAACCACTGATGTCGAAGTTCACGAGAACTGGAACCCCAGGCAGTTGGAAAACGATGTTGCCATGATAAAGATAGACCCTGTCGAATTCACCGGTAAGCGAGTCTTTCTTACTTTCTCTATTACGCCAGTGTAACCGATCACTAGTCTTTCTGACCTTTTCATTCCACTTGTTGAAATTGACATTATAATATATTGAAATATGTAACTTTGACCTTTCAGACAACATCAAACCGATCACCATGGCCACTGGCAGTGACGACTACGCCGGTATGATGGGCACAGTTGCCGGATTCGGTAAAACCGGTGACAGTAAGTTTCAGTTGTTATAATCGAACGAAATATTTTACATTATACTGTACATAATATTTTTTACTTATTCTTAAATTTTCATTCTCCAGATGTTGCTATCAACAAAAACCAGGTCCTGAGTTACGTTAAAATGCCAATAATCACCAACGCCGAGTGTGAAAAAATTTTTGGAAGATACGCTAGAGCCAACAACATATGTACCAGGGTGGTTAATGGTAAGGCTTCCTGCCAAGGAGACTCCGGTGGTCCTCTAACCGTCGGCAGCGGCGACGGTCGTATACTGGTCAGTATTTTATTGTTTATTTGTAAATTACATCGTCGTCATTTTACTTATGTATGATTGATACATAACTTATAACAATTTAAAGTTTATGTCCTAAAAACATTATTTTATAACACAAACTATTTGTACACAGGTCGGTATCGTCTCCTTCGGCGGGCGCCGCTGCTCCAGTGGCGGCAAAGCTCTCGCTAGAGTGTCCGCATTCGCCCCCTGGATCGAGGAACGCCTTTAAGCGCCTATGCATTTATTGTTAAATATTTAATTTATTTAAATAAACCATTTTCGGTATGCATAATCATATTATATATTTAGTCAATTATGATATAGTTAAAACTGATTGGTCTCTACAACAGCGTTATTAAAAAAAATAAGAAGCGCGCTAATTTTGATCGCCGCCATCCCGTGCACATAAACCAGTGCATTATATGAACTCCTTGAAAAAAATATTGGAAGATGTCTAGATGAAATTGTCTGGATCTAATATAGAAATTATTGTTTGTGGTGATTTTAATATAAATGTATTAGATAACTCCGCCGCAACTATTAGATTCAGATCTTGCTTAAATTCGTATTATAGTCTGTTAAATTCATTCACTGAACCTACTAGAATCACAGAGTCCACAGCAACTTGTATAGATAATAATATATTCACAAATCTTATACCATGAAATAAAACTATTATTAGTAAATGAAACGGAGATCACTGTGGACAATTAGCTTCATTCAATTTTGATACAAAAGAAATAACCAAATCACAAAAGATAGTGTTTGTTCCGTGTTGTGTAGAAGTAACAAGTTTAGAAGTAATATTGTGGCGAGTCTCCCATTCCTACCTTATAATGAGATAATGAGATTACATTATTACTCTTTAAATTAATTAGAAACAAATTAAATGTCATATTCACTTCTAAAATAGTTAATAAACAAACCTTCACAACATTCAGTGACTGGGTGACCATTGGAATTCATATAAGTAGGCAGAGAATGTACGAGCTTTACTATGAAAGAACGTACAATCGTAGTGCTGCTTTTGCTAGTTTTGTAAGAAAGTATGTTCATAAGTAAAATAAAAAAAATGGTTGTCTGTAAAGTCGGTTTACGGACGATAGTTAAACGGGACAACGTCATAACGAAACATTGATGAAATGACTGCAATCGAGTGAAAGAGAGATAGATGCGGCGCAAGCATACAATCAGCGTAACGGGATAATGAGCGCAACGGGACAATGAGACAATTTTTCGTGCATGCAGCCAGCGTTCATCGATTTATTAGACGTTGTCACGTTAAAAACAAAACCGTGTGCGATTAAGACCGCACGGCACAAGTGAAAACTTCATTGGTCAATCCCAATCAATTTATATACAGTGTAAACTCCATATAACGTCACTCTATTTAACGACAAACTCCCTAAAGCGACGAAATCATCCGGCTTTGGTTGGTTTAGCATGTTTTCCATACAATGATACACTCTATATAGCATTACATTCACTCTCAATAACGACGAAAAAAATCTTTTTAATTTGCCAAAATTAGTAAAAACTGCACAGCTGTGTACGTTTTTTTCACTTTATTATCCTAGCTCGTAATAAACTCGACTACCCGCATCATACATGCCGAACTTTTAAGAAATCCGTTCTTTTGTTTACAAATTCGGATAATAATATTCTTAGTTGCTTACAAACTTACAAATTGTAAACATGGCAAGTAAAGAGAAATCACTGTGTATTGAAGAAATAGTTTTATTATATCGAATTATATATAGGTTGACAGTGCTTTTAATTACTAACACTAGTCTGAAAGAAGCTTTTCATTTTTCTAATACAGATTTTTCTTCTCTCCATTTAACGACAACTCTCTATAACGTCGAAATATGCACAGTCCCTTGAGTGTCGTTATATATAGTATATTTCAATGAGAATAGAAATAAATGTAAACAAACAACTTTGACCTTGAATTGAAATGTCATTTGAATGGCTTTAGTGAGGAGAAAATAATTGAGTGAATGGATATTGAATAATTGATAAAATATGAAATTATATATTGAATTCCTTTTAAACGTAATTTTATATTAATTTTAATAGGTGTATGTTATATGGATTACAGGTAAAATAAAAATAAAACGATTATTAAAACAAAAATCTATTCAAATTCAGTTTCTGAGTTATCAGAAACTTAAATCCTAAATTTTTAGGGTCCGAAGACGTGGTATCTAAGATCCCATCCAATTTTTTCATCTTTTAAAATATGATCAATGCACCGCAACCTCTTATGATTGTCAATAAATTTATAAAGAGGTAGTTATTTTAAGTAATAAATCATAGATACACATTCCAATTTTATTTATTTGAGGAGAAAATCTATGTCACAATAAAAAACATTGAATGTTTAATAATAAAGTGGCCTTTTCAAGACAATATGTGACGAATATTATAATACTTCGATAAAATCAAATTTTGAATATCTTTCAAAGGAAACTATTTTTTTCTCAAATCAAAAACACTATGAACGTTAAATAAACAAAATTTAAATATATTTCTTAGTTTTCAAATTTAAAACTAACAACTTACCTTAATCTTCAAATTAAAATAATAATATTCAATTAGCTTAGTCCGTGTTGAAGGCAAAAGTCAGTAGGCAAAA
The DNA here is from genome assembly GCA_963151315.1 of Nymphalis c-album. Taxonomy (NCBI): domain Eukaryota; kingdom Metazoa; phylum Arthropoda; class Insecta; order Lepidoptera; family Nymphalidae; genus Nymphalis; species Nymphalis c-album. The sequence goes on along the minus strand of OY720602.1, from coordinate 559,426 downwards.
GCAAAAGATCGAAAATACAAAATCGGGTTCAATCACAGTCCGTTTAAACAAAGCCAGGTCGTAATAAAAACTTTTGATAATTCCGAATAAGCACCCGTGCACATGATACGAAAGATCAGAAACGAATTCTCGTCTTAATTAATTCTCTTCTTACTCTTGTAATATTTTCAAAACTATAAACTGAGTGTTTCTATGCATAAAACTGATCTATATTTTGAGATTTTAATTTTTTAATTATTTTAAAATTAAGTTGTTATATATTTATAACATATTAATTATGATGATTCTTTTAATATTTTTTTATTTACCTTACTATAAAAAATAATAACATTTTTATCGAACATTAGGTAATTTTCTATATTTTTTACAAATATTTCATATTCTAATTTATATACAAGTAAATAAATACATATTTAAAAAATCTAAAACGAACTAAAATAATATATTTTTATTCTGTATAAATTCATTCATTTTCCATTCGTTTAGCGAACATCCTTATTCGCGCCGCCATTTTACTCGAAAAAATGGCGTCTTGAATGTCGGCAAAACTGTTTTCGTAACTTTGGAAGTAAAATTTAAGTGGATTTAATTAATTAAGTGAAATATTGTTGTGTTACAAATGAAGATATATTAATCAAGAACTGTTTGTAGTGCATGATATAGCGGAGTTATTAGCAAATCACTTGGAATATTGAAAAGTACGGTTACGGTTTCTATTCTCATTGAAATAGACTATAGAGTTTACATTGTATATTATATAGTACATAATATTATGTATTATGTAGTATTATTGGGGATCGTGTTCGTAGATTGAATGAGTCAGAAATTAAAGTTAATATTTATTAAATTCTATATAAATCAAATTAATTATTGGATCTAACACACAACACACTAATCTATACTTATCACTGATCTAACACAAACATAGTCTAATAAAGAACGAACTGACAGAATTAAAAAAGGCGAAAGTTCAAATCCTGTTGCAATTTTATGAACATTCCACGAAATGAAGTTTAAGAAGTACTTCTAGGTTGATTTAGAGCGACTTTTAGGACTAGAAGCGCAGATTATATTATGGTGGATAAGTGTGTGCGCCAACAGAGGATCACTCTCTGTTTCCTGACAATTATTATACGATTGAATAACAAACTGAATCGACTGCAGAGGAATTAGACGCAAAAGAAACGGCTTTACGTGCACACCGAGATACGAAAGCGTTACATGGCTAACCTTTCAACTAGGAGCGGTGTTTCTAGAAATTTCTCGCTAATATACTCAATCTTTTTATAACACAAACCTGTATTTCCACTCAGGACCTTAGCATCTAGAGCATTTTAGCTAATCCTCATATGAGTGAGGAGGTTTATCTTGTATACTAAGATTTTATTATCTGTATAAATGTAAATAATATTATTAAATTTTATTTGTAATTCATATAAAGTAAAGTCTGATCGCTACTAAAGTATAAAAAAACAATGTCTAGATTGTATCAGTCATCAAGATTTATAGGCCACGTCATCGGTGATTGATTTGTTTGTTACAACATACTTCTTATGCTAATATTATTTAATTTATTGTGTATTTACGACAACGAATAACAATAAATACACAATCTGTGTCAATTGAATATTATTCAATCAATTCATTAAATAATAATTAAATAAATTTAATAAATAAGACGTTTCTATTGACATTACATATGACATCACCGTTAGCAGTACCTGAGCCGGGTATGTATACAGTGCTAATAGATTGTTTACTTATGTATTTTGGTCAATTACACTGGTAGCAAACTTATAAATAATAATTGATGAGAAATTATTTTTCTTATAAAATATAATTAATGAACTATGTAATTCATTTAAAGGTTGTGGTTATACAATAAAAATATTGTATAACTATAAATATCATACAAAGAAAATGTCACCCAAAAGATTCGTATTCCCGTTCGTTCTCTGAACAGCTAGGCTTAGCATTTAGGCTACGTTAGAGCTGCCTCTAAGCTCTCGGGCCCTCATAAGTGTAGTAACGAAAGATCTTAGACCGGTTGCTTTTCTTACGAATCAAATGACAACGGATCTACCATTTTAAAACAAAGCTCCGCATGTTTGAACTCGTTATGTAAAAGCTAGTATTTGTGTGGCTACTTTTCTTTTTATTATTGTATGGTACGAGCGTTATGGCGGACGAGCATTTGGGCCACCTGATGTTAAGTGGTCACCAACGCCCATAGACAATGGCATCGTAAGAAATGTTAACCATCGCTTACATCGCCAATGCGCCACCGACCTTGGGTACTAAGATGTTTCGCCCTTGTGCCTGTAATTATACTGGCTCACTCACCCTTCAAACCGGAACACAACAATACAATACAAAGTACTGCTATTTTACTGTAGAATATCTGATGAGTCGGTAGTACCTACCCAGACGAGCTTGCACAAAGCTCTATCTAACCACCAACTATTAAAAAAAGAAATAATGATCTTCGCTGGTCGCATAACGTGGGTGTGATGGTACCAGCAATAGTGGATAGCATATATAAATGTCACCATTTGTACATTATTAAATATTGAAAGTACATTATTGGAATCATGTACTGGATGGAAAAAAAAACACATACTTATATAAATCAGCTAAAGTTGCGATCATATTCGTGTACTAGATCGGAATCTTAAAAATGTCCCCGGCGTGCCCTGCGTGAACAGTTAAAGTTACGAAAATAATGTTCAGCTGAATTGTTCCTCATTAAAAATTCTAAATAAAAATAATGAACTATTTTCGAACCTTTTTTAGCATATTTCGTGTTAATATATATGTTCGCTTATATTTCTAATTATTGCCCAGGGAGTCGGAATTGCGATTCAAAGGGGAAATGCTGCTAGCATTCTTGCCACCATTCCACGCGGTCACGACTTGTATAATAATTATTTTTAATTTTTATTTGTATTTATTTAAGGTTTTAATATAAATAAATAGTTTTATCAATAAGCTTTAATAATTAAAATAATATTTCTAATTTCTTATAATTTGTTATAATTTTGATATTGTTTAAAATATTACATTTTTATTCTACATTGTGTCTACGTCACGACCAGTCCGAGTAGAGGATAGCCGTGAGCTGGACCGCGGATGCGCTAGATGGACGCGGGATCAGTGTGGATCATTTGGGAGAGGGGATAATTGGTTTTGAGTTGCGTTAGGTCGGTGGAGCGAACCCGCTGCTCGATTATATTTGTAAAGTAACTTTCATAAAAGAATCGCCTTGTAAAAATCACCAGGTACGTTATCGGTGAGTATCTTAAGGCATATTTTATTTAAAAAAATTAAAGATCCGTGTGAAAACTATATGTAAGTAAGTATTAATATATATTTTTATTTAAAATATTAAAACACTTTATAAAAAATTGAGCGGCCGGTGTGACTTTCGCACTTTGAACTTATTTTTCTTATAACTATGAACTTTATTTCAATGACTATCTTGAGCAAGGATAAGAATTTTAAGCAATCTACGTGTTGATTAATCTGTCATACGTAGCTTGGCACACATGGAAATCCTGCGATCGATGAGTAAACCAGAAAATTACTATCAAATGTTTATTCCTTATTTGCTAGCGACACTTTAGGCGTACACCAAGGTGTCATCTTTCATCATTTATCTAATGACAGAGAGGTCATATATTATTTAATAACGCTGTCCTTTAACTAATCAGTGATGATAAGAAATGTTTTCGAGTTAGAATAAACACTATAATGGACCAAAATCTTGTAATTGTGTCATCCGAGTGATGTGCCCTTCATGTTATTTATATAAAACTTAGAAAACTGTTTAACAGATCGCATGAACTGCGAACCTTACAACAAATACTACAATATGCAATCACATCGTTTAATTTATGTAACAAACAATTGTTAGTAGACTCAAATAAATTATTCATTTGGAAAGACTTAAGATTTAGATCCATAGAGACTAGTGGAATAGTATTATTGTTCTTCATATCTCATGCGTAAACATTTGAAATTAAAAATATATTCACGCAAGATGATATTATTAAGTTTTTAAAGTTTAACCAAAACACACATTTTACACAACACATCGTTACAATTCCACTCATCTAAACAATAAGTTTTAAAACACGGTTTCCACCCGATGGCTGTTTTGACGAAACTATTAATATAAAAGTGAGACTAAGCGTAATCACTATGAGCGCACTGATACTGTACTGATCTATCATAGCTTAGATCGATAAAACACTTGGGGTCGGTTTGCTTATTAGCTATATAAGATCTACTGTCTATGTCAACATCAGCCGACTTACTATGAGTTACAAAACTCAAAATGCAACGCTATCTTCCGGACCATACTTCTGACTAACACAAAACAATATTACCGTCATTGTGAGCAAATCGTTTTTAGGGTTCCGTACCGAAAGGGTAAAACTGTCCGTCCGTTCGTCCGTCCGTCCGTCTGTCACTAGACTGTATCTCGTGAACCGTGATAGTTAGATTTTCACAGATGGTGTACTAATATTGAAGCTATAACAACAAATATTAAAAAACAAAATAAAGTAAACATTTAAGGGGGCTGCCATAGAACAAATGTGATTTTATTGCTTGTTTATGCTCGATATTGATAGTGGCAATAGGTAGACGCTTGAAATATTCACAAAATATTTATATGTATTATATTATATTCAGTTTAAATATAAATAATGAATTTAAAATAAAAGAAAATAATAAATGGGGCTCCCATACAACAGACATGACTTTTTTGCCGTTATTTTTATTTCGTTTTTGTCTTTAAACAAAACGTCAGATTAGATCAGAAAGCTACATTTCCCTATTAAAGTAATGTTTTTTTCAATTTATTTTATTTTAGTTCTATTTATTTAAATGCATACATTTATTGCATTCATTTTGACATTGACATTGTAAGAGATGTTAACCATCGCTTACATTGCCAATGCGCCACCAACCTTACACTGGCTCACTCACCCTTCAAACCGGAACACAACAATAGTATGTACTGTTGTTTTGCGGTAGAATATCTGATGAGTGGGTGGTACCTACCCAGACGAGCAAAGCTCTACCACCAAGTACAATTCCTGTAGTCCGGAAGCGGTGTTAATACGCATCTGAAACTCTCACATTGAGATTTAGTAGGCGTAACGTCTAATTGAGAGCAAGGTCTCTAAATAATTAAGATAACTTATCTGTCAGATACCTAATTAAATCTATGACAAAACAAATGTGTAGGAAATGATAAGAAATTGAGCAGTATTTAAGCTTCGTTTTTTCATTGAATAACTCAGTATCTATCAACATGAAATTCCTACTTGTCGTCGTTGGCCTGGCCATAGCTGTCGTAGCTGAGGAGAATATCATCTCCAACTACCACGAGGAAATTGGTATCCCATTAGCTGCACGCATCAAGCGCGCTGAGGAGACTCAGGACTCGGCCGGCTCTAGGATCATAAATGGACAGAAAGCTTCACTCGGGGACATCCCTTACTTGGTTCGTTATATCTTAATAAGACGATTTTTCTATTCAGTTTATTACTTTTTTGTTTCATTTTAATATTAAAATTTCATCTCTTAGGGAGGTCTGCTTATCGACTTGACTAACGGTTACCAGTCCGTTTGTGGATCTTCCCTTCTTACCAACACCAGGGCGGTTACCGCCGCTCATTGCTGGTATGACGGTAGAAACCAAGGTAAAGCATTGACCATCGTCTTAGGCTCCATAACGCTCTACTCCGGTGGTACTCGCGTGAAAACCACTGATGTCGAAGTTCACGAGAACTGGAACCCCAGGCAGTTGGAAAACGATGTTGCCATGATAAAGATAGACCCTGTCGAATTCACCGGTAAGCGAGTCTTTCTTACTTTCTCTATTACGCCAGTGTAACCGATCACTAGTCTTTCTGACCTTTTCATTCCACTTGTTGAAATTGACATTATAATATATTGAAATATGTAACTTTGACCTTTCAGACAACATCAAACCGATCACCATGGCCACTGGCAGTGACGACTACGCCGGTATGATGGGCACAGTTGCCGGATTCGGTAAAACCGGTGACAGTAAGTTTCAGTTGTTATAATCGAACGAAATATTTTACATTATACTGTACATAATATTTTTTACTTATTCTTAAATTTTCATTCTCCAGATGTTGCTATCAACAAAAACCAGGTCCTGAGTTACGTTAAAATGCCAATAATCACCAACGCCGAGTGTGAAAAAATTTTTGGAAGATACGCTAGAGCCAACAACATATGTACCAGGGTGGTTAATGGTAAGGCTTCCTGCCAAGGAGACTCCGGTGGTCCTCTAACCGTCGGCAGCGGCGACGGTCGTATACTGGTCAGTATTTTATTGTTTATTTGTAAATTACATCGTCGTCATTTTACTTATGTATGATTGATACATAACTTATAACAATTTAAAGTTTATGTCCTAAAAACATTATTTTATAACACAAACTATTTGTACACAGGTCGGTATCGTCTCCTTCGGCGGGCGCCGCTGCTCCAGTGGCGGCAAAGCTCTCGCTAGAGTGTCCGCATTCGCCCCCTGGATCGAGGAACGCCTTTAAGCGCCTATGCATTTATTGTTAAATATTTAATTTATTTAAATAAACCATTTTCGGTATGCATAATCATATTATATATTTAGTCAATTATGATATAGTTAAAACTGATTGGTCTCTACAACAGCGTTATTAAAAAAAATAAGAAGCGCGCTAATTTTGATCGCCGCCATCCCGTGCACATAAACCAGTGCATTATATGAACTCCTTGAAAAAAATATTGGAAGATGTCTAGATGAAATTGTCTGGATCTAATATAGAAATTATTGTTTGTGGTGATTTTAATATAAATGTATTAGATAACTCCGCCGCAACTATTAGATTCAGATCTTGCTTAAATTCGTATTATAGTCTGTTAAATTCATTCACTGAACCTACTAGAATCACAGAGTCCACAGCAACTTGTATAGATAATAATATATTCACAAATCTTATACCATGAAATAAAACTATTATTAGTAAATGAAACGGAGATCACTGTGGACAATTAGCTTCATTCAATTTTGATACAAAAGAAATAACCAAATCACAAAAGATAGTGTTTGTTTCGTGTTGTGTAGAGAAGTTTAGAAGTAATATTGTGGCGAGTCTCCCATTCCTACCTTATAATGAGAGTCCCAATGTTTTACATTATTACTTTTTAAATTAATTAGAAACAAATTAAACGCCATATTCACTTCTAAAATAGTTAATAAACAAACCTTCACAACATTCAGTGAGTGGGCGACCATTGGAATTCATATAAGTAGGCAGAGAATGTACGAGCTTTACCTACTATGAACGAACGTCCAATCATAGTGCTGCTTTTGCTAATTATGTAAGTAACTATTTAAAAAAAAATAGCCGAATATACTAAGCTCAGCGGCTTTTCCGGTTAAGAAAGTAAGATTATTCACCGATGTTGATACGGACCACCTTGTATATTTCAGTTATTTTCACATTATTATGTCCTATCGCATTGTGCTGCGGCATAATGCGGCCGCTATCAATACGATATTTGTGCTGCACATTTGTTTGATTTATATAATTTGGTGTTCTATTTATGAATAAATCAATTCGAGGTCCGTATAAAATCCATTTTTGTTTTTCATTTAGTAACATTATTTTCCATTATTACAACACCAATTTTAATCATTCGTCGTTAACGTAAAAAATTGGTTGCCTGTAAAGTCGGTATACGGGCGAAAGTTTTATGTGTCAACGACTTTGAGTGGTAAAATAATTTTAATGTGAATATTCATTCGTATAGTAGGAAGAAGACGCGTGCCTTTCACTTTTTATGTCTGTCTCTCTCGCTCTTAGGCGGGCTAACCATGCCCGAGTGGAAGGGACGCGTGCCTCTCACTCGCTCTCATTGTGAGCGCATAACGTGAGCGGAGCGTAACGCAGTTTCTTGAAGTGTCACCCGGCAAACCAATTTATAAGACGTTGTCACGTCAAAAACTATTTTAAATTGAATTACACAAGATTCGTGTACCGCTCAAAAGAGTACGTAGATATTTCAACATTATTATTAGGTTATTATACGTCTCTCGCTTTTTTTCAGATAAATATATATAAATTTCAGATAAATATAGATAAATATATAAGATCAACTATAATTAAATCCTTAACATTTGTTTTCTTTTCATGTTTAGGTAGCTAAGTATAACTATTACAGCCGTGTGCCCAGTCCTGGATTAGCCTATAAGCTATTTAAGCAATTGCTTAGGGCATCCCGTCTAGGGGGGCACCAGAGACGACCGAAAAAAATAACGAGCACACGAAAGTTCACGCACACGGCGACCGAAGCGACACCCGGACGACAAGAGGCAATTGTTTTTGCGTTGTTGTTGTTGTTGTTGCGTTGTATCATTCGAATATCAGTCGAATGTTTTGATTGAAACTTCTCTTTCTCTATTGTTAATATTTTCCGAGATATAGGTTTTCGTATTTCCAAAAATTATTAAGATATTTTACGAAAAACAAAGTTTGGTGATTTTAACTAACTATATCTCGGAAAATATTAACAATAAAGAAAAAAGGTTCAAATAAAAAAGATGGAAAAATTTATTCTCTACAAAAAAGATTACTTCTATTTTTAACGTATTATTTACCATTTCCGAGATATTTGCGAAAAGACGTTTTCCAAGATCCTCACATTCCAGGCCATCTTGACCTGGGATGTTGGTCTGGGATGACAAAAACTCGGTTTTATACTGAGGAGGTACCCCTAACATAATTAAATCGAAAATTTGAGTAGCGGGATTTTATGCAGAGTGAATCCAAGATTTTTACCTTGGACTATACGGCCTATGTGTGTAACGCAGCACGCACACGTCCACAAACTACATAGAAATTCAGATGCACTGCCGAGATGTTTTTCGTGGGTATAATGATGATGGGTAAAAATCTATCATTTGTTAGGTATAATATTATTATGTACCTATTACTATAAAGTTTTGAGTCTTCAGTGTCGGAGTAAACTTAACCTACGTACTTGCTTAATTTCGGCAGCATTTTTATTACCCACATCTTACTCTTCTATCTTTATTCGGTGGTAGAGCTTTGTGCAAGCTCGTCTGGGTAGGTCACCACCCACTCATCAGATTAGAATATCGCAAAACAACAGTACTTGGTATTGTTGTGTTCCGGTTGGAAGGGTGAGTGAGCCAGTGTAATTACAGGCACAAGGGACATAACATCTTAGTTCCCAAGGTTGGTGGCGCATTGGCGATGTAAGCGATGGCTAACATTTCTTACAATGCCATTGTTACCATCAGGTGGCCCAATACGTTCGTCCGCCTACCTATACAATAAAAAAATCTACAATTTACTTATTTCTTTTCCGCTAGATTTACATATAATAATGAAAAAGTCGCAATCTAGTGGGACGCAAAAGCAAAAATTCGCCGAGGAAATAATAAAAAAAAAATTGCAGAAACTATAAGCAAGACAAAAAAGTAAACAAGCTTTTTCCGTCCTACAATATCAGGTGATATTGAACTATCAACTTCAAACGAAAGCGAAGAAAATCGTAAAAAAAAGAAACGTTAATCCTAAACCAAAATTCGAAACCGTTGATAATAATTAATTTGATATCCATATTATAGGAATGCATTAAAAATAACTAGTCCGCCGTCTTGGGTGTGCCGCCATGTTGGATTTAGTATGACGTCACACAATTAACTATGCATTGTCATCCAAACTGAACGTGTATGCAAAGTTTCAGCTCAATCGGTTGAAGATATCTGCTTCAAAATTGAGTTGCAAGATTCCTGCCGAACAAATATATGTTATATTGCAAGTTAATAAAAAGCTTGTAAAAGTTCATAAAATGAGAACTCCTGGGCCAAACTATGTGAATTTTTTATGGGACCAAATGGCAACAGCTGATTAGCGACCGCCAGTACGGCTTTCGTCGGGGTCGCTCAGCTGGTGATCTTCTAGTTTACCTTACTCACAGATGGGCTACGGCGGTTGAGTCCAAGGAGGAGGCATTAGCAGTCAGTCTGGACATAGCGAAAGCCTTCGATCGGGTATGGCATAAAGCGCTACTCTCCAAGCTTCATCCTACGGGCTTCCCGAGAAATTGTGCAAGTGGATCTCCAGTTTTTTGGCAGATCGGAGCATCAAGGTCGTTGGCGACGGTGCATGCTCCGACTTAAAATACGTCAATTCTGGCGTTCCACAAGGCTGCGTTCTTTCACCTACTCTGTTTCTTCTGCATATCAATGATATGTCACAAATCAGTAAAATTCATTACTATGCGGATGACAGCACTGTACTTTACACCGGCCGTGCTAATATTTCTCGGGAACACGTCGACGAGTGTCGGTATAAACTTGTGTCTGAAGTCGAGACCTTGTTAACCAAGGTCTCAGACTGGGGCCGACTTAACTTAGATAAGATAAGATAAGATAAATATACTTTATTGTACACACAAACAAAAAATTACAAGAAGCAACACAACAAAATAGAAGAAAGATCTCTTCCAGACAACCTTTGGATAGAGAACATTGAATACTCTAAGAAAGGGGTTCGGAGGTGTACACGTATTAGGGAAATCATATATACACAAACATAACATATCTATATAACATACATACATACGATTAATACATGTTATATATAACATATAAATACGTGTATAAACAAAATAATACATATTTTTATAAATAAATTCAAATACATAAAAATACATACTTATATATAAAGTATTATTATATTTCATAAATAAAAGTACAACGATTTACAATGACAAATAATAGTGTTTTAGAAGCCTCTTAAAAGCAGCAACGGATTGTGCACGTCTTATATTTATGGGCAAGGAGTTCCACAAGCGTACTGCTTGGACAGAGAAGGATTTAGTAAAAAAGGAAGAAGTATGGGAAGGAGTTTTAAGAGTAAGGTTTTGTTCGGAGCGAAGACTGCGGAAATGGGAATCACTAAGGAATTGGAAGGACTGTTTTAAATAAATTGGGGCATTGGGGTTGAAAAGTATACAGTAGAGAAGAGAGAGAATGTGTGTATTCCTGCGAAGGCGGATCGGGAGCCACTCGAGCTTTTTGCGAAAAACGGATATGTGGTCATACTTGCGAAGCCCAAATATGAACCTGATGCAAAGATTTTGAATGCGCTCAAGTTTGTTCAATTGATCTTCTCTAAGATCAAGATAACAGCAATCTGCATAATCAAGAATTGGTAAAAGGATAGATTGTGCTAACGCAATTTTGGTGGGAATCGGTAAAAGGTTACGTAATCTACGTAGGGAACCAACAGCAACAAACATTTTTCTGCTTACCTCACTCAATTGTGGATTCCAAGAAAGGGTTTTATCGAATATTATACCCAGATTTTTAATTTTATCACTGTATGGAATTATGGCATTGTCAAATAATACAGGGGATAAAAGAGAAAAATCTATTCGTGAGATTAATATTGGACTGCCAATAATAATAGATTGACACTTAAGTGGATTTATTTTGAGACCGAATGAATTGCTCCAACTTAAGATCTTTTTTAAGTCTGAGTTAATTGTCTGTATTGTCAGTGGTAAATCTATTAACTTAGAGTGACAGTAAATCTGAAAATGAGAGATATATTGTTTTGTCGTAACTTAGTCCAATTCAACCCCAATAAGACTCAAGTTTGCGCGTTAACCGCTAAAAAGTCTCCTTTTGTCGTATCCCCTCATTTCGAGAATACTCCCCTCACTGCCACAGCCAGTATCGGGATACTTGGCGTCGAGATTTCGAACGTTGTTCAGTTCCGCGGTCAACTGGAAGTTAAAGCCAAATTGGCTTCCAAAAAGCTTGGAGTGCTCAACAAGGCGAGACGGTACTTCACGTCGGACCATCACCTAAAACAAGGCGCAAATTCGGCCCCACATGGAATACTGCTCTCACCTCTGGGCGGGAGCTCCACAGTACCAGCTTCTTCCTTTTGACCGCATTCAACGTAGAGCAGTTCGAATTGTCGACGATCAAGTGATTACCGACCGGCTTGATTCTTTGGATTTGCGTAGAGATGTTGGGTCACTCTGCATCCTCTATCGCATATATCACGGGGAGTGTTCTGAGGAGTTGTTTGGATTAGTCCCGGCAGCTGAGTTTCACCACCGGACATCGCGCCAGAACTCAAAATTCCATCCTCACCACCTCGATGTCTGGAAGTCCACAACAGCCCGTTTCCTAAGGCATTTCCTGCCTCGTACAATCACTCTGTGGAACCAGCTTTCGCCGGCGACTTTTCCGAACCGATACGACATAAAAACCTTCAAGAAGAGAGCGTACTCTTTCCTCAAAGGCCGGCAACGCACCTGCAAGTCCTCGGATGTTGCAGATGTCCATGGGCGGTGGTAGTCACTTTCCATCAGGTGAGCCTCCTGCTCGTTTGACCCCTCTTAATATATAAAAAAAAAACAATTCCGCATCAAACTAAAGAAGAATCATGTAAATCGGATCATATATCTCAACGTAATCGCCGTAATCGGTGTACATACATAAAAAAAATATACCAATCGAATTGATAACCTCCTCCATTTTGAAGTCGGTTAAAAATGTTTTAGTTTACTCTATTCCTACTCTACCTACATATATTTTTCGTCCTTCTTATGTATACTATTACGTAATACACATGTTGGCTGTGTAAGGCATTCCCGAGGTAAGTTGACTTCAGGTAGGAGGCAGAAGGAACAACACATACATATTCTACCTATGATCCGTAATCACATTTTTTTTCAATTAATTCTTTGTAGTTCATTTAAGGATTGAGGGGCCCACAGAGGAAGATTGCTTAGGGCATCAAGTTACCTTAATCCGGCACTGCGTGTGCCCGATAGATAGCAACCTATAAAAACCTTCAAGAAAGAGTGTACTCACTCCTCAAAGGCCGGCAACGCACCTGTAAGCCGTCGGGTGTTGCAGATGTCCATGGGCGAGGGTAGTCACTTTCCATTAGGTGAGCCTCGTTTACCCACTCTTACATTAAATAATAAAAGATCGCATCGAGAAACGATGATAAATAAAATTAAATTTAATTCTTCGCACGGCACTTTCAAGTTAAAAAAAGGATTTTGTTTTAAATTAATACATACAGCAAACACTATTATATAAAATCTAGTTAATTAAAAATTGAACCGACGAAACAGGACCCGAAAAGGAAAAAAAAATTAATGACTAATATCGATCGAATTAACTAATTTTGAAAAATAAAGACAAAAGGGAGACATCTGCGGAGTTAAGCAGCTAAAAACAATTGACGCTATTGCTTTGTCTGATCTAGATCTGGATTTTGTAGTATATTCTTTGATACTAAATCTGTCTTATGCTTAATTTAAGTATTATCTAAAAGATGGTTAATATAGAGCAAGAGCCCATGACGGTCAGACTAGCTGAAAGTTTTTCTGTGCATGTCCCCTGTACAGGTAAGAACAGGTAAGAAGGTCGAAACATTTAAATTTTAAAGAAGCTCTGGTTAATATTTTTGTTTTACATTGGGCTACTGATGAAGTGGTGCCATTTATTGGCAACAAAACGATACACATCAATTTCAGAAAATGTCATTCTTTCACCGTATAAAAATATCTAGTAACTCAAAACTCGATGATGATGACCGATGGAGCCGACACATGTTAGAGTGGGACCACGTTTAGGCAAACGTAGTGTAGGACGCCCTGCAGCAAGGTGGATCGACGATTTCAAAAAGGTGGCAGGTGCGGGATGGATGCGGGCTGCCCAAGATCGGTTGTTGGCGTTCTTTCTCTTTGGCTTCTGGCTCTTTCTCTTCTTTCTTTTTGGCTTTCGTCCAGCAGTGGGCGGCGATAAGCTGAAAAAAAAAACTCAAAACCCACTAAAATACTAAACGTGTCCTGGATCTATCCAGGTTAACATTGTGTTAATAATAATTACAAGTTCAGAAAGAAGCAACGCAGACTTGAGAAAGACCGACCAAAAAACAGCGGTATATTTTCCCTCTAAAATACATTGACTTAATTTTAAAATCGCATAAAACGCAGACGAAATGTCAATAGCCATCATCAATACAAATTGTATGATATGACTTGCAATGCCGTTTGCATATAGCAAATATAATATTCACATTCCTTTAAAAACATTTCACATCGTAATCTCTAAAATTAAAAAAAAAAACACTTCTCAAACAATAAACAGAGAGAGAGATAACCAAGACAACGCAGCTACTCGTTCCCTTCGTGTTAAAACTTGCAACAATGTCAAATGAAAGATATAATTGAACAAATGAATCGACAATACACGTGGACATGTGACCACATTACGCAACTGGGACACGTGTGGCCTTGTGTCATTACGATACACAATACTGGGATGTACAGAGCAAGATGTATAGCACACAACGCAAGGGAACGTGTAACCCACGATAAGCTAGCATTATTAATTTCTTTAATATATTTAATATTTATAAAAAAAATCGTTAAGGAATTCCTTGGAGAAGTTCTGTGGAGAAGAGAGTTTCTGTGGAGAATACATATTTCCGATACTAAATCAATGTGTATTATATATTTACATAACCATCAGTAATTAAGAAAATATTGGCAACAATATCAAACCAAAAACGCCTAATTCATTCGCAAATATTATGCGTAATATTGAACATTGTAACCTTAGCCGTGAGATGAAATTTCTGTTATTTCTAAAAATCACGATATTCGTCCATGGGTTGGGTTTTACACGTGTGACCTTGAACGGTAACGTCATGATGTTAGTATGCATCGCATAGCGTCGATAACATGGTACAATTATTTCTAGCTTGTTTTGATCTGCGACTGCATTCGTGTCGCAATCTCTGGCTAATTAGCTTTACTTGTTTTTTTTTTTTTTTATTAAAGTCTTAGCATATTTGTGAATTTTAATGTAATTAAAAGACAGAACAATTTATATATTTGCCTTATGATATACAGCTAAACAAGAATGGCGCTTAGTCCGATCAACACATCAGTGTGTAGTCAAATTGAAAAAATAATTGAAATGCGTAAATATGTAGATATGTTTATATGTTCAGATATGATTATAAGATCTTTTTAACAAACTTATACGCTCTTAGATCAAGAACTGGCCTAGCCAAGGTGCCTCTCAAAGCCTAGGTGTTCAGAGAATGTAGTGCCTAGCGCCGGCGTCCAGGTAACAATGAGACAAGACAATCTTTGGACGGCCTTTATTCCTATAAGTACTCTTTTATGGTTTATTCAATAATTGTTTTGGATAATATGTAGAATAAACATAATTTATTTATAACATAATTTATTAATAACACATATAACATAAAAAAAAATTAAAAGCACATTACAATATTATTCCTTGACAAGTTTACCATTTCAAAATCATCATAAGCCATTCTTGATAGTGCCAACAATATACAAGCCTTAGAATCTAAATTATGGACTGTCCTACAGTGAGCCAGTAGAGACTAATTATAACTAACATTTAGTCAGTTAGTCATAAGTTAGTACTTGGTGGTAGGGCTTTGTGCGAGCTCGACTGGGTAGGTACTACCCACTCATCAGATATTCTACCGCAAAACAGCAGTACTTGCTATTGTTGTGTTCCGGTATGAAGGTTGAGTGAGCCAGTGTTATTTCAGGCACGTGGGGCATAACATCCTAGTTCCCAAGTTTGGTGGCGCATTGGCAATGTAAGCGATGGTAACATCTTTTACAACGCCAATGTCTATGGGCGTTATTAACCACTTACTATCGGGTGGCCCACATGCACATGCACGTCTGCCTTCCTATGCAATAAACAAAAAATCAGAGGCTCGGCTTAGTATTCACCGGGGACCGATTCTGCTAACAAATTGTCACTTCATGCCGCTTGACTTTCGTATACTATTACCAGTACCAGTTGACGTTCGGTCAAAGGTGGAAGGAAATAGAATCGGGATATTAGAGTTTAGTGATAAGAACATAAACACGTCATGTCTGGTTAGTCATGACTGCCTCGTGTGACCATTTGCGTAATCAGGTACATGAGGATCTCTTGTAACCGCTATCTTTACACTTTCAATTCGTTATGTGATAATTAGTTTACACTATAATAAAATTGTAACTAAGTATCTATTCATGATACTTAAATATATATAACTATATATATTCATGAATACTTATATATATATATATATATATATATATATAAGTATTCATGAATGTCGTACTTCTGGACGAAAATATTTCGAGTTTAATTTTATTTTATTTTTTTTATTTATTTATTTTAAATCAGACAGGTGTCCATAGAGTGTTGGCAACAGTATTCTTAATAATTATGTTAGTATCATAAATAATAATAATAGTTAACAATGAAAAATAATTGAGACTAATTAAATAATAAATTTTTAAATATTGAATATTGGAGGACAATTCCGGTTTCACTTCTGGTGATAGAGGTTTACAAATCCTTCACAACATGAAGTTGAACCCATCGCTTCACCATCATTTAAGAGATCATTGTATGTCTGTCTGTCTGATGATGAATCAAACTTAAATTGAACACGTCAATTCTGTTATAGATAATATAATAATTAAAGAAATTTCGGAGCACACAGGGCTCACGCTGCTTCAATGTAGCCCAGTTGATGAAACATGTACGCAGATAGTTTTTCGACTCTTACAAATTTCGTCTCGGTGTCTTTCTTTCCCGCCGAGTACGAGATGAATTATATTAATATAATATTATAAATGCGAATGTAAGTTTGTTTGTTACGCTTTCACGCCGAAACCACTAAACCGATTTTAAAAATTCTTTCACCAATGGAAAGTTACATTATCATAGGCTATATTTTGTCCCCGAATTTCCACAGGAACGGGAACTCAGGGAGTGAAACCGCGGGCAAAACTCTAGTATAAAATAATTAAATCATATATTCTTGTCCAGATTTGTATTCAAGACCTTCGATTAAAATTCAAGTGAGTTATCCACTGGGTCACCTCGCCAATGTAAATATTGTGTTTATATATATTTATTTATATATTTGTGATTTATATTTAGACCCAAATTCTAGGTCACACAAGCACATCTTATTTTATTTCAACGCTTAGAAATTGCAACATTGACTCTTGTCATTTTTAAATCTGCTCTGAATAAACCGATAAAATAGCGATTGGGAACATTTTATCCAGTTTTTGCGTTTCTGAAGAACAAAATACAGCAGCAGCAGATGTACCACAGTGGTTAAACAACATGAATCTTAACCCGTATCGGTTAATACCAGACCAAGCTCCCTTGATTTTTCATTTTTCATTTCTATGTATTAATTCCTCTCATTTGTGGTGATTTTTTTTATTGTATAAGTAGGCGGACGAGCATATAGGCCACTTGATCGTAAGTGGTCACCAACGCCCACAGACAATGGCATTGTAAGAAATGTTAACCATCATTTAAATCGCCAATGTGCCACCAACCTTGGGAACCAAGATATTATGTTCCTTGTGCCTGTGATTACATTGGCTCACTCACGCTTTAAACCGGAATACAACAATAAATAAAAAAAAATAAAATAAAATAAAAATTCTTTATTTTCATAAAAACGACATAAAAACCTTCAAGAAGAGAGCGTACTCTTTCCTCAAAGGCCGGCAACGCACCTGCAAGTTCTCAATGTTACAGATGTCCATGGGCGGTGGTAGTCACTTTCCATCAGGTGAGGATCCTGCTCGTTAGCCCCCTCTTACATAAAAAAAAGAGTGTGTGTACTTATGTACACGCGTTAGAAGTTATACTTCTTTAGCGTATGGAAAAAAAATAACTAAAATGCAGTAGTGATTAACGATAAATATTAAAATTGATAAAAAAGATTTTATTTAAATAAAAAAGGTTTTATTAACGTAATAAAAATACTAGAATATACAACTTGAACATAGTTATCGATTTTCATGCCACCTAGAACTAACTTCACGTTGTAGAATTCAGGTGTTTAATGAGCGGTTAAGCAGACAGCTTCATACTGTTAATTTTGTGTCACAGATGCGCGCGCATCTTAAAATTTCACTCTCATCATTTTTTCATAACGCGCCTAAAGAAGTATAACTTCAAAAATAGTGATTAATGAAATGCACAAATGTTAGGTAACAACGGCGTTACAAAACACAAGCCATATAATCACGTTGCTCACTTGTTTGCATTGCTAATGTACTCTGTTATAATTGTTCTAGCTAGACAGTTTTATCTTTGTTTTGTCTGATCATTTCACTAGTACTTGACTGACGAATGAATATGTATTTAGTAACGGTGATAACAGTACTGCGTTGACTAACAATGTCATTACCATATAACAAAGTAGTATTTTAAACATATATTACAGAACACGTTATAAAAAAGAGGAAAAACTCCATCAAATAGAAAATCAATGATTGATGCCAACTGAGAAGGAAATTAAGGTTCTGGGAAACTTATGTTATTTTTAAAAGTTATAATTAAAAAAAAACGATAGATACTTCGATTTTCTTTATTCGTGTAAATGTTATTTTAATAAATGTTATGTAGTTCATTGATTGGGACTGAGAATTTGCTGTGCTATTGTTCTAAGCCGTTATTTTCTCGTATTTGTTTCACGGTTTTAAATCAGTCATTACAATATGTTTATTTTCACTTCGTACGGTCAGTTAAAATTAATATTAGTTGATAAACATCACACTGCAATATCCTGTTTAATATTCCGGCATGCCTTTAAAGTTTCAAAAGATTTTAACGACTCGAGTGACGATAAACATCTGATATCCTCACATCTATGTTATAACATATTTTATTATATACCAGCTGCACGTACCGGCTTTGCACGGGTGGAGTACTGGTCTCTTACTACTACTATTTTTCTTTAAGCATATGTTTCAATATTAAGGATATTGAAGGACAAACTTTTAAAGAAAAAAATTCATATATATAATAAAAATTGCATGTTTGTGCATTGATAAATATTCTGAATAACAAAATGCATCCGAAAATTACACATTTGCTCCGAAATTCACTTCATCAAAAACCATCGGTCTCAAGTTAATCTACTTGAAATAATTATTTTGTAAGGTTTCATATACAGTGAAGTACACAATGTTAGCGTAATTCAGACTTCGGACTGGTACTGTGTAGATTGAATAACCCTAAAACTTTTTTTGGCCCATGGCTTGTTAGGGGAGGGTGTAGTACTATTCTGAATATCCGATTTCATAGATATCCGTTCAT
The DNA here is from genome assembly GCA_963151315.1 of Nymphalis c-album. Lineage (NCBI taxonomy): Eukaryota > Metazoa > Arthropoda > Insecta > Lepidoptera > Nymphalidae > Nymphalis > Nymphalis c-album. The sequence continues at coordinate 540,150 of OY720602.1, read as the reverse complement.
TACTTTTGCATTTATTCTATTACCGGGTTTCTCGCGGCCTCGTTTGCGTCGTAATACAGAATTGCTAAATACCAATTTCCATAGCAATTTCTTAAATAATTATAAATTTTCATTTAAACTTTTGTCCCCATGTGGTTAAATTTCCAAGACTTCTTTCTTACTAAACTGCTGAGTTTCCAAGGAAGGTATACAATTTTTATGGTGATCTATGCGTTAATATATCAGTTAGATATTATTTTATATATATAATATATATTCTTCATATGTATAATCCAACGTCCATGTGAACAAAGTCATACGCTAACAGGGTATATAATAAATCTGTCAAAATGTGTTTGTTTAAGCCGAGTGCAGGGAATGTCTGACACGGATCGTGTGAAAATGCATTATTTGTTTTGTTTGAAACATTGTTTAATGATTAATATGTTTTCATTATAACACTGTTTATATTTAAAGATTAGTGCATGTTTATTGGGACCGTCTTTCTCTAATTGATGAACAATATCTTTTGACTTTATACAGACATATAAGACATATAATCAATTCGTGTAATATACATATATAATTGTGATTATGATCGCAATAAACGTAATTTAATGAATATATAAAACCTAGTTAATTTCTTAATCTCGATAAATCTACATACCAAATCGCCACTATGTTCACATGTAATTTAATCTTGTACTTAAAATGATTATTCAAAACGGCTCGTGAGAACTTGAATGAATAAAATATTGATTTTGTCCGAAAATTCTTGATGATGAACAATGATCTACTTAGAAATAAGATTTGATTCAATTCAAATTAAAACATTATCGCAGGTCTCGTAACATTTCGATTTAAGAGCAGTGATATTCAGGAAGAACTGACTTCATTACTAACCAGTATAATGTTGACAACCAACTTAAGGTGATATACTATTTTTTTGAGTGTATTCTTGAAATTTTGTATCATTGTATTGTTTTAGCGTGATCTAGTTGTCAGTTTAGTGAGTTTTCTTTTATAAAATAGATAGGCGGGCAAATGGGCACCTTAGGGTAAATGTTCACCACCTATAAAAAGTAAAGTAACAGCCTGTGAATGTCCCACTGCTAGGCTAAGGCCTCATATCCTCTTTGTGAGGAGAAGGTTTTGGAGCTTATTCCACCACGCTGCTCAAATGCGGGTTGGTGGAATACACATGTGACAGAATTTCAATGAAATTTGACACATGCAGGTTTCCTCATGATGTTTTCCTTCACCGTCAAGCTCGAGATGAATTATAATCACAAATTAAGCACATGAAATGCAGCGTTGGGCCATCTCGTATCCACCACCAACTGTAACTGTAGGAAATATCAACCATCCCTTACATCACTAACCTTGGGAACTAAGATATTATTTCACTCAATCACCCTACAAACCAGAACACATACCAAATATCGCACTTGGGTGGGATCTACCCCAGACGAGTTTTCACAAAGCCCTACCACCAAGTAAAACGGTTGTGAGGTCTTAATTTATTTTGTATATAATTACCATTAAATAATATTTTATTCTAAAAGAAAGTCCGCTTATCTTTTATAGATTAAGATAAAACGTCACGGAAACTGGTATGGCAGCGTGTCAAATTAAAACATTAATGAGGCAATATCAGATATATTATTATCAGAGTAATTTACATCACACAAAACATGTCTAGTTGAAACCTTGTCAAGATAATCAAATAGTAACTTCGTGCATACAAATTGAACTTTAAAATAAAGTACCTTATTAATGCGACAAAGTGAAACGGCTTTTGAAAATTACTGTCCACTAGCGAGGGTCGAGGAATTTCTATATTAATTAATTCAAAAGAGTTTGCGAGAAGTTAAAAGTTTTATAAACAATTTTGTAATTGGACGGCTTTATGGTGTCAGCTTGTGGACCTGTGAATGCGAGGCGATATGATAATATTATGTGATACATTCGTACAAATATGAAATTATTTCTTATACTTCTCTTCTTAAGGTTGGCTACCACCTCTTTGTATGATTGTGTCTTCGCTTAAGCAAAACGTTAATGTTATTAAGGCAAAAAACTTCATGAAGTGTACGTTTTATTATATAAATAAATATTCTATTTTTGTCTTAGCTTCGAATGGACGCTGTGATACAATCTTATCCTGTCGTTAAAACCTCAACTTCGCAAGTCGGGAGAGCGGCTAGAAAGGCTTCTACTTCATAAAATCTTAATATTTATTACTCTCCAAATTGCCAAAGTTCCGCCAAATCCAAATGCTCATTATTTAAAAGTTTAAGATTTTCAAATTAATTTGGTAAATTTATAATATTTCATAAGAAAGACATAATTAAATTTAACTTCATCCTTCTTGGATAAATATTTAAATTAAGTCGGTTCGTTGACGTTACAAGTAATGCGGACTTTATACAACGTGGAATATCCGCGAAAACTTGATAAAATACACAAGCGTGCTGTCATCGCTGTTTGTCAAATTATTGTAAAATTCCTATAATCTCTAGATTGGAAGGGTGAGTGAGCCAGTGTAACTACGGCACAAGGGAGATCGCATTTTAGTTCTCGAATTAGATGATGTATAGGTGATGTAAGGAATGATTAAAATTTCTTACGGCGTAAATGCATATAGATGGAGTGGTGACCACTTACTGTCCATCGACCTACCCATACTATATAATAATATAAAAAAAATCAATTTAAAGAATAATGTCTGTCCTTGTATTTGAAGAACGTTTGCTTTTTTATAGCTTTCTGTAGAGAGTCGATAGTCAAAATAATTTGATGGTAAGTGGTGGACTGAAATCATAAAATATTAAGCTTAAAACTATTCCCTCGTAGAACTTTTTAAGATCTACAATTTCCCCATAAAAACTTCTGTCGTATTTCGTATATTTTTTTCAACATTCCTCGTAAAAGCCCGTCTGGTGTATTTCTCACGCAACGTGACGTAGTTATCTTTATTTGATGCAATCTATAAACTCAACACTTACCGTGTACATAAGTTTTCTCTTTATAATATAACGATTTGTATGTAATTTATTTTAACTTATCTTTTCTGTTTACATTAATGAAAAAGCATTAATTTATACAATTCAAGACCAAATTAACTATCATTTGAAAATAATATATATGCCACTACGTCCTATGCTCTTCACCATGGTTTTCCCTTGAAAATAAAAAGTGACCCAGGGTAAGGGCTAGTTATCTATAGTAATATATAAAGCTGAAGAGTTTGTTTGTTTGGTCCGGCTAATCTCAGGAACTACTGGATAGTCCATTTATCGAGGAATGCTAGTACCTTATTTTTATTTATTATACTTTTATTAATAATACGCGGGTGAAACCGCGTGGCACAGCTGGTATATAATATATATGCCATGCCATAATAATTTTAAATTTACTTAATTATGAAATATAAGATTTTAAGCTTGATAGTAATGACAATGACAAATGTCCCACTGCAGGTGAAAAGCCTCTTATCTTCAGGAGATAGATTAGAACGTACTGCACCACGCCTCAATACGGGTTGGTAAACATGTAACAAAAACATCTATACTGTATGGATCCCATAGAAGATTCTTAGCGATGTTTTCCTTCACAAGCAAGAGATAAATAATAAACACAAAGCACAAGAACAAACACATTTTCGAGCCACTTAGTAATCTTGGCTCAAACCTATTGTTAGGTATAAAAATGATACATAACGAGTATCGTTGTAAAAGTAATATTCATAATAATATAGGTGGATCGGATGTCGTGACTCGTCAGTTTTTCGGACCTATCGGAGATATAATATTAATTGTTTGCAATTGTTATTAGTATCTATGTATAGTATTATTATAAATATATACTTGGTGGTAGAGCTTTGTGCAAGCTCGTCTGGGTAGGTAGCAACCACTCATCAGATATTCTACCGTATAAAAGCAGTACTTGGTACTGTTGTATTCTGGTTTGAAGGGTGAGTGAGCCAGTGTAATTACAGGGACAAGGGACGTAACATCTTAGTTCCCAAGGTTGGTGGCGTATTGGCGATTTAAGCGATGGTTAACATTTCTTACAATGCCAAAGTCTATGGGCGTTGGTGAACACTTACCATCTAAGATATGCTCGTCGAAAAAAAATTTCGAAAGAATGTTTTATTAATGGATAGTCATGTTGAAGGCTATATCCATGTCAATAGGCTACGTTTGGCTAAATAATGACAATGATAAATATTATGATATATGGATAGACAAACAAGTCAATGTTTAATATTAGTGAATATATGTGACGACCCACGCCCGTAGCTAATAGAATATTTTACAAGCAATAAAAACTTACGACAAATGTGGGATTCGTGACATTGTTACGATATATATCATCAAACGCTTGTGAAATATTCATTTGATTTATACCGTGTCGCTTTCTAGTAAGACAGAATATCAAAATATTTTTTAAAAATATATATTTAAGATTATTACAATATTATTATCTTGTAATAATCATATTTTACTGACGATGAATTTCAAACACAAGTTTTCGTAAGATGCTTTCAACTTCACCGTATTGTGATCAATTATAAATATAATATATAAGGCACACGAAAAGCTCGCACTGATTTGAACCCTCGATCATATCCTCGATGGGCCAACAGCATCTCTCATCAGTGATGTGATTCTCCAAAACCGTGTCAGTAAGGAACTTATATATTTATTTATAAAGGTTATCATAACTAATATTATAAATGCGAATGTAAGTTTGTTTGTAACGCTTTCACGCCTAAACTAATAAACCGATTTAAACAAAAAATCACCAATGTAAAGTTACATTATCAGCGAGTAACATAGGCTACATTTCGTCATTTTTTCGCCACGGAAACGGAATCTACGCGGGTGAAACCGCGGGGAAAACGCTAGTATACCATATATATATATATATATACTGTCCATACATTCTCTTTTTTAATCTTTAATTTTATATAAATTATTTTAGGTATATTTAAATGGGAGATTATTATTTAGGTCTATGTTGTATAGTTATGGCCATATATATATATATATATATATATATATATATATATATATATATACCTAAAATAATTTATATAAAATTAAAGATTAAAAAAGAGAATGTATGGACATAAAATAGTTGTATAAATGAAACATAAATAATCGAATTCCAACATCGATTAATTTTATAGGAAAACTCAGTCAAATCAGGTATATAATATACCAGGCTATTGTGAAGTATTATATAGCTGTTATTCAAAGAGCATTTTGCATAACTATATACTTTACGCACAAACGTAATACTATATTTACATAATCGTCGCATTGCATTTGCTAAGAACGTCGTTTGAAAGGATATGACAATAATCGTTTGGTGAAAAAAAGTCTGATACGTTTAGACAATACACACGAACCAATACTTATTCTAAATGTCTATATACTGTAAAATAAAACTAATACATTTGTTTGTTTGCATTCTTTGATCTCTGAATGATCGAAGAAGCTTATAGAATACAAAATTAATTCGTTTATTATTTTTTTTTTGTTTTTGCATTTTTATCTTTATTATCATTTTTTTCTAAAATAAAAGTAGCCTAAGTTACTCCTTATTACATCAGCTACCTACCATTAAAAGTCCCGTCAAAATCGGTCCAGCCATTTCAGAGATTAGCCGGAACAAACAGACAGACAGACAGACAGACAAAAATTGTAAAAAATATTATTTTGGTTTATGTACCGTATATATATTCATATGCTTGTAGTAAAAAGCGGTTATTTCAATATTAAAAACAGACACTCCAGTTTTATTTATATGTATGTATGTATAGATGTATAGATAGTAGAGGCAGTTATATTTTTTGTGTATAAAACCGCGTAAATCAGCTAGTTATCAATATGGCATTGATAACACACAAGACCTATGTAATATACATAAATAGTTCTAAGTATGCGTTAACATATTTTCTATGCAAATTAAAAGTCAAAATTTATTTTTATGAGATTTTCATTCCAATTTTCATATTAGAAACATATATATAAAAATATATTTCATATCTCCGTGTCACTTGTGTCAATATTACAAAATATTATACAGACAAAACCGGTTCCGTAACTTTACGAACAGTGTTTTGAAAGGACATTTTCAAAACTTACTTAAATAATACATATTTTATGCACGTAAACGCTTACTATTTAAAATGCTAATACAAAAAATATCGTTAAAGAAATCTTTTTTTTTTTAAATCGCGTCGCTTGTAATGACATGCGATATGTCGCCCACACTCGTAGACATGCGATGGGCTTTTTATGGTCAATAAAAAGTTACGGCCACAAATGTGACTACAAAGAAGTTATTTTTACACTAGCACCGAACCGCGGCACCGCTTGGACCACCGGCTGTCACCGAATCGAGTTTATTTATTATGGTTTAACGCTTTCAAACCGAAAATAGTGTTGAAGTTTTAATTAAATTATACGATGGCTTTGGACGCGCCTGTTTGATAATTCCATGAAGTCGTGTAAATATAACGCTTAGCTTGTTTTTACAGATGAAATATCTATAAAATGTAAACAAAATGGCTTCAAACGAGCCACGTTTTGGGAATCAAAGTTTGTGTAAAACTTATATTCTTAGAAATATAAATATATTTTTTACGTTTTATGGATATGTCGAAAACGTTTCATGGATCAAGAATTTAATGATTAACGGACCTACTTATAAACGTAGGTTAGTGTGATATTATTAACAATGCTGTCTTTCTCTTTCGAATATGAAATCGGTAATGATAGAAAGAGTCAAATCATTGTTTAACTTAACAACCGCTAAGTACTTTATAAGTTAGGCTGTAAGTGGTTTAACGACAATTTCGTTCGTCAATATTCGTTCAAGCTGCAAACTCACTCCGAATGCTCTACTAGGTTTATTGAGCAGGATTTTAGACTTAATATTTAGTTGAAATCCCTATCGATTCATCATGCTAAAAGCATCTCTCCTAGTCACTCTCCTCACGTTACTTGGTACGTATAGTGGATGTATGTAGTATTGTAGTTTCGTGCTAAAATTGGTGACGTACAGCTTATCGTACAGCCCGTATATATAAAAGTAACAGTCTGTGAGTGTTCCACTGCTGAGCTAAGGCCTCTTCTCCTTTTTTGAGGAGAAGGTTTTTGGAGCTTATTCCACCACGCTGCTCGAATGCGGATTGGTGGAATTCACATGTGGCAGAATTTTGAGTGAAATTTGACACATGCAGGTTTCCTCACGAAGTTTTCCTTCACCGTTAACACACACAAATTAAGCACTTGAAAATTCATTGGTGCCTGCCCGGTTTTGAACCCACGATTATCGGTTAAGATTCACCCGTTGTAGCCACTGGGCCATCGCGTTTTTTACATATATATTGTAGTCTTATTGCCTCTACTGGGCGATAGAGGCTGGTTCATTTTTCATCCAGAGGATCGGAATTGCGATTTAAAGGAGAAATGCTGCTTTCATTCCATTCATTCCATTCCACGCGGTCACGATTTGTACAGTTGCTTTTATTTATTTATTTATTTATTTAACACTTAATGCACAACAAACAGAAAAAAAACATACAAGTAATAGGACACAAACAACAAAATATGGTGCGCTTTTAATTTTTATATTTGAAATTGCATGGCAATGGAAATGGCATTTTAAATAATTCTGTAATAAAAATAAATGTTAGGATACCTTGGTCCATTATTACAGCAGCGCTGTGAAAAAAAACAAGAAGCGTGCTAATTTAAAACCGTATGTTAAAACAGTCGCCGTCTCGTTAGTACACACAAAGGTAAAGTAATTAATTAATTATTATTGGCACGACTTGTGATTTGTCATTTGGATGTGTAAAAGTAAAAAAAATGAATTCGAGGTTTTTATAAAATGAGTGTTCACTTCTGGATGTTAAATGTATGTAAAATGTATTGCAAACGGCAACTAACTGGGTCTCAAATGCGTTTTGTCACAGTCACGTTACATTTAAAATAGATCACTTTATATCCAGGAGTTCTGTATTTAGTTTTACGACGGATGAAGTAACCGAAGTATGTCGCGATCGTGAAGATGTGATGTTTATTGCTAGCAAATGTCTTCATGAACGCATCCAGTTCAATTAGAGACTTTATCGATATTTTATAGTGCGCCCGTCTAAATTTGTCAAAAGTTTTACAACTTTGTTAATTCAGACGATAAAAGACGATATGAGCAAACCAATTTAAATTAAAATATAATTTTAAATTTGAAACCTACGGAATTAACTAGCTACCCGTCCCGGCTTCGCACGGATAGAATAAGAATACATAACAATAGTAATATTATAGATCATTTGGCTTACGCAACGCATGCCAGTATTTTTTTTTTATGTTAGAGGGGGCAAACGAGCAGGAGGCTCACCTGATGGAAAGTGACTACCACCGCCCATGGACATCTGCAACATCCGAGGACATGCAGATGCGTTGCCGGCCTTTTAGGAAAGAGATATAACTCCTAGTTGGTGAATCTTGAAGAATTATCGTCATATTTCAATGTACATACGCTTTAAAGAATTACACCTGAGCTATTCTCGTAAATACATAACTCAGTTCATTGGCGAAAACCATATGTAAATCCTTTCTATTTGAGTAGTTGTAAATTAAGATAAGGCAGTGACTAACTCTTCTATTTCTTCGATAAGTATTTAAACAAAAACCCTCATAATAAAATGATGGTAGGATACTTAGTAAGAAGCTCAGCGCAGCTGGTATGTAGCAAAGAAACATTCAAAATCATCTATGGAACAATATATATATTGCCTTATAATTATTACCGAAAAGCCTCGTAGCGACTTTTAAGTTGCAGCGTCAATCCTGACCCTGTGGGCTATTCTCATCCCCACTCTTAACACAAGTTGCACCTTTAATTAGAGGGAATAGGAATATTTGGTATTTACGATTCCTATCAAAATCAGATTTATTTCTTAAAAACAGGCATTGCTATATACTTTGTTTAAGCGTTAAGTGTTTAATATACATATTCAGGAATTGATATCAATCAAGTATCAAATCCATGACCTTATGAGACAGGAAACAAAACACAAGTAAATTATATCGCTTTTATAGGCAAATATAAAAAAAAAATTGATCATTTGATATTGATTAGATTTCTCCTTTTTATTCGACTATAAATTAAACATTATTTTTATAGTGTTTGTTGAAACAACAGCAGGTGCGGAAACACATTTTTCTGATCGACATATCGTCCTGATTAATTTGATGCGAGCAAAAAATAAATATTCGTATGTATATTTTAAGCAAAGGTGTTTTATAATTTGCGTAATCAAAACATCTTGGGCAGATGTCATTTATTTTACGTATTTATTGAGAATATTGCTATCATTAAAAATAATTGGTTTGAATTCTTTAATCAATAAGTTTTTATTGAGAATGATATTTATGGAACAAATTTGAACATCTTAGTCAGTATCTCCGACTAATACTATTGTATTTAATTAAAAAATTAAATTACGCCAATAGATATGACAATCTTCTATTACAAACAATTAATATGCAATGCATACAAAGATTGTATAAAAATATATATCTTTGAGATATAATTGGTATTTTGTAGATAGACATTTTTTTAAAAATTGATTAATTTATGCTAAATGTTAAATTCTATATAACTAAATGACGTAAATATTGATAATATATATTTATAGTTATAGTTACTTCTTTTGTTTTTTTTTAATTTGAATAATGTTTTAAAATTTAATTAGTTACCTCTTCTTGTTTTTGCTCTTTTTATTTAAATATTTATATTTCTTTGTTTTTTAACTTGATTTGTATAATTTATTTTTATAACTTTTTTTGGTACCTAATTGTGTGTGAGAATGGTGTGTTCTCATATAATTGATTGTACATAAGTAGTTAGTTTTTAATTTAATGTAAAGCGTGTTTTTTTGGATGTATTTTATGTACAACTGTTGGGGATCCAAATAAATAAATAGTGTACTAAGTATGTACTTACGTAGCAACGCAATTTCATAATAATGAGACAAAAATAAACGTAAGATCGACTGAAGATAAATTCGATTACAGCTTTTACATAATAAATGCTTAAAGTACTCCAGGCGTCTCTCAGTAAAGTTCAAAAGCTGGCGTCATTCGATGTAACACTTTGTCAAGAGTGATTTACGAGATAAGACAAACGACTTCTGTGATGTCAATATTTGCCGAAGTTACAATATAATCTAAAAGTTCTGGAATACCCTTGAAAGAAATGAAATATATTAAAAATCGTCTCATTTATATATCTCATAATAGTAATCCATGAAATATATAGGGCAAGCAACTAAACAAAATATTGATAAAAATATCTTTATAATTAAGTCATAGAACTACAATTTCCTATTAAATTAATGTAAAAGTGTACGACAGGATACATTTTAGGCCCTCTTCTATTTTTCCTTGTATAGGTAGGCGGACGAGCATAAATGGGCCACTTGATGGTAAGTGGTCACTAAAACCCATAGACATTGGCATTGTAAGAAATGTTAAGTGTTAACCATCGCTTACATCGCCAATGCGCCACCAACCTTAGGAACTAATGTTTTATGTCCCTTGTGCCTGTAATTACACTGGCTCACTCACTCTTCAGACCAGAACACAACAATACCAAGTACTGCTGTTTTGCCGCAGAATATCTGATGCGTGCGTGGGTGGTACCTACCCAGACGAGCTTGGACAAAACTCTTCCACCAAGAATGTAAGTATTTTTCTATTGTAAATATTGTATTGTTTGTTTATGATACCTCATTACTTTCTTAAATTTAAACAAAATAGACTATTTCGATGAAACATTATGCAATTATATAAGTAATATTTTTTACAATAAATAATTAAGTTATAAATGCCAAAAATTGCAATGTTTATAGAATTGGAATAATCACAATTACAAGCCGACATTGAACAATAGCGAAATAAAGATAAACTCATAATACCAAGTTTCAGATTGCTCAAATTTATACATCCTTCCTGGGACAAGGTATTTCACTCTAAAATAAAGTGCTGAAGATATTTTTGCACTTGCCTAGTATTCAATTTAAATTGTATGTAAAAAAATATGATTCTATCCAAGATTATATGAATGACAAAAACTTGGAATTAGTATTTATTGATTTTTATAATGTACAATTTAAGTGTATGTACGTTAGGCTCATATCTAATCTCGTTTTTCTCCATAGACACATCTCGTTGCTGTCAAATCGCATGATAGTTATGAATAGATACGAATTCAGCTATGTGGTCTATTGTGTTTGCTACGCACTATGGAAGTTTTATATGAGCCAATTTTGGTTTCTGAATGTAAGAAAATCTAGTAGTCCTGTTTTCTTAGAAGAATAATAATTAACAATTGACTTGTTACTATAATTGCTCCGACTCACCATACAATACTAATATACTACTACTAATACATACATCATACAGTTATTTGTCAGTAAAATATCTTGTGACTTATAAAGACTATCACAGGATTCGAAGACGGAAAGACAGTCGTTACTTTTGATATTGTTTGCCCAGTAATATCTTTTCGTTACAACAACTTTTAAAAACGCAATGTTTTATTATCAGAGAGATATAAAAAAAACTTTTGAAATCATATCCTGCTATACAATCACGTTATTATTTATATTTTAAAATTGTCCGGTGCGACATCCGATAATAAAATCGTAAAGTACGAGAAAGCGCGTCATAATATTTATGTGGTCAATGCTCTGCTTATCATTAATTGTTGTTTTATTGTGAGCCGTTTTGTGGTCACCGTTTTGCATACTGTTATGTGATAGGCATTTGGGTTTTATATCACTTTTATTTATATAGTTTGATAACTAAAGGACGTTATTTAATAAACTTAAGTTCATGACGAGCCGGTTGGCGTGGTTGGTAAGACACTTTCACGCCGCAGGTCGTGGGTTCGATTCCCACCCAGAACAGACATTTGTGTGCATGAACATGTCTGTTTGTCCTGAGTCTGGGTGTAATTATCTATGATAAGTATGTATTTACAAAAGAAAGGTAGTATATGTAAGTATATCAGTTGTCTGGTTTCCATAGTACGAGCTCTGCTTAGTTTGGGAGCAGATGACCGTGTGTGAATAATGTCCCAGGATATATTATTATATTATTATTATATTCATTTACATTAACAAGTAATAGTGATAACTATTCAAGATAAAATTCAAAGAATATCTTGCTACGGGCTTTTATTTAATTTGCAATGTTTGTTAGTTAATTTAGGTCAGATCTTCCAAGCTGAAATAGAACTACTACCTTTTATCCAACAGAGTTGAAATAAATATTGATTCAGTTCCGATAATAATCCATTTTTATAGTAAGTATGACTAGCTATGTATAATAAATTTTAAAGCTTTTTTGTGTATTATCCTATTAATATTATCTATTGGAGTCAATGTTTAATACGATTGGAAATGTTTAAAATATTTGGAGGTAAGTGGAAACTAAGATTAAGATTGGTATGAGTTTTATTTCTTAGAGTATGTAGGACTGAATGTTATTGTTTAGAATTTCATATCTGCTAAAACAATATCTCTGCGAAAAAAGTCGCGGTCAGAACTGATACAATCGCTCTGTTCTTTTACAATCTCATGATTTAAGAGCTATAACAGAGCTTTCGGCAAGATCGTTATAAAATTAAATTACAATTCCGTTGAATACAAACGAAGTGACTTTTATTACTCTTAACTTTATCTTTGATGTTCCTTAACATTTTCGTCTGAAGTATATTTTATGACGGTATTATTTGATAGAATTATGTTGATAATTTAATATTGTGAGGTATATATTTTGTAACGTCAGAGAAACTTGCGAACATCTAGATATTTATTTTTATTCGGGATTGAAGTGATTGGAAGAACAAAATTAAAATGATAATAATAATAATATAATAATATCGTGGGACATTTCTCACACACGGTCATCTGATCCCAAACTGAGCAGAGCTCGTACTATGGAAACCAGACAACTGATATACTACATATACTACTTTTTCTTTTGTAAATACATACTTATATAGATAATTACAACCAGACTCAGGACAAACAGACATGTTCATGCACACAAATGTCTGTCCTGGGTGGGAATCGAACCCACGACCTGCGGCGTGTAAGGCAAGTGTCTTACCAACCACACCAACCGGCTCTAGATATTTATTTTTATTCGGGATTGAAGTGATTGGAAGAACAAAATTAAAATGATAATGAACTAATCATTATAATAAAAATCCTGGCAAACATCAACACAGCGAGAATACTATTACTATTATACCAAACTTATATTATACCGCTCTTAATCTATACTAATACTAATATATAAATCTGAAGAGTTTGTTTGTTTGATCCGGCTAATTCCAGGAACTACTGGTTCGAATTTAAAAATCGTTTTTGTGTTGTATAGAGGAAGGTTCTAGGTTGATTTTTATTCATATTTTTTTTATTAATTATACGCGTGTGCAACCGCGGGGTACAGCTAGAAATTTATATATTTTGTTTCTACTAACAGACTATTTATCTATTTTTAAAGTTTCGATCTATTAATTCATAATTAGATCATAATGCCCTACTTAGCTTAGCTCTAGCAATAACTTTTATTTGAATATTATGTTAGTCTGTTTTGGTATATAATTTGTAACACTGTTTTTATATACTCACCAAGTAAATGTATTCTTTAATGTACAACGTTGGTATCCTAATAAATAAATAAATACTATTAGTAATGGCATTTATAAAAAAGATGTTTGTGTGTTTGCTTGAATGATATTTTCTCAGTATCTTAGTATCAGTCCGATTTGGAAAAAAAATTATAAGATAGCTTATTTGATTCGATGGTTGTAGACTATAATATAATATCATGTTAAGGCGGAGACGGAGGCGGAGCAGACATTTAACGCGTTAAACCGCGTGGTATATTGGTATTGGTAGCTTTCAATTGTTTTAATATGACAATAAAAATTTATAAAGTTAAAAATCTCATTAAAGCTAGTTAATTCGTGAAGTTTAATATAATTTGAACATAAGTTACGCAACAAAGCCGGTACAAGCTTAACAAAGATGATGTCTTAATTTAATTGATGTAACTTCGTCGAAATTTTAAACAATATAATTGATCAGTATATTTGTAAGGGCATGCCTTGGGACTTTAAGGAGTTAATTTATTCGCTCGAACAAGCCCTTGTCTCTAAATGAAACGCTTTATAACATTCAAGATTAATTAAAAGTTACTCAACAATGGAGTGTAATAAAAAATTAGGGGAAGATATTTTCATTTATATAAAATATTTCCCAGTTAGACAAAAGGGCCGAAATTGTCGGGTGAACCACCCGCCCTACTTTTAGCCTGAAATGCAACTGTTTTTATATGTTTAATATATAACATATATTAACAGTTAATAATGGATTCTAGTATATAAGGCCCTCCAGACCGATTTCGGCCACGGCGGCCAATCTCAGGAGAGACTAGCCAACTGCGCAGGAGATATTATAGTGCACAAGTGTGTGCGCAAACACAGGAGCATTCTCTTTTTCTTAGCTCTCATAATCCGATGGGACGGCAATCCGACACGACCGGAAAGAGTTTAGGCGCAGGATCAACGGCTTAACGTGCTTTTCCGAGGCACGGGAGTGTTCACACTTCCAACTTCCAGACTCCGGGCTGCTACTGAGAGTTTTCTGACAGAAAACCCCAATAACTGTTTATTGGCCCGACCTGGGAATTGAACCCAGGACCACCGAGTCTGCGGCCTTATATCAAGCCACTAGACCAACGAGGCAGCCATTCTAGTATATAGGCTAAAAAGAAATAATAACACTATCTGTGTTATTATTTGTTTCTATCAAAATGAGAGAGATAAGAGACTGTTCAATCGGATGGCAGCGCATTCGCATTTTAAGTTACGACCAGTTTATATTTAGTTAGTGTTCATAAACAAAGGACCACCTACCATTAGGTGGTCTATTGCCTTGTCGTCCTCACCGTTCTAAATTTAACCTTGATTAGTAATTAATTGATTTTGATTAAATCATTTTGCGCACATAATGTCTCTGTCTTATTATTTATCTGGTTTGATGTAGTTATATGAATCCTTATACAAATGCAAAATTATCTCACGCACATAACATATATGCATAACATTATCTTGTAGGATTATATGTTACAAGTGATAAGTGTGAGAAAAAATCGAACCGCAAATTAAAAACATGAAAAAGGCACTTGTTCGAATTTGAACCTGCAAGCTCCGGCTTAGTATCAAATGTTCTAACCACTGGGCCATTATGGTTTTACAATTGCAAACTACATTAAATTAAACGAATATTTATTTCTACATCGTATAATAACTAACCGCTTGAAAGCGCTTATTAAATAAAATTTTAGTGCTTCAATCCTATACTATCCACATTTCTGTCGACGCAGTGTATCTGGGCACATAAAGCGGTAAATTCGCTCGTAAACTCGAATAGAGCCGTTTGTATAATTCGCTCACGCAATCGGCACTGAGGTCGTGTTTACTAATATATTTTATATCTGTCCGTTCGTTAATATCCCACTTAGCTATTGACAAATTTTGATTTTGTAAATTATATATATATTTTTTTATTGTATAGGAAGGCGGGCGAGCATATGGGCCACCTGATGGTAAGTGGTCACCAACGCCCATAGACAATGGCATTGTAAGAAATGTTAACCATCGCTTACATCGCCAATGCGCCACCAACCTTGGGAACTAAGATGTTATGTCCCTTGTGCCTGTAATTACACTGGCTCACTCACCCTTCAAACCGGAACACAGCAATACAAAGTACTGCTGTTTTGCGGCAGAATATCTGATGAGTGGGTGGTACCTACCCAGACGAGCTTGCACAAAGCTCTACCACCAAGTAAAGGATACCATCATATAAAGGATACCTGAAATACACATAACTACGTCATTGGTCTGGTATAAGACAGATAATCCAGAAGTCCCAGGTTCAAACTCGGTCAAGAAATAACAGTAAGAGCTCGGAGTTGGAAAATGGTAATACTTAGTGAGTCTCGTAACAGCCTACTTGAAAAAAAAATAGATTTATTTATGTTTATTAAGGTTTTTCTTTAATTGTGATCGATATGATTATTTGCGGCTTGAATATTGCATCCATTTTCTTGAGAGTTATATCTGAATTCGAGAGCAAAATAAACAATTATGCTGAAGTTATTCCGTCTAACGACCAACTGCATAGCAAACTGTATAAAAGAAAGATAAAATTTGCCTTCAGTGGCGTTAAAAAGGGAGGATATAGGGCAGACAAATGCCACCCGGAAAGATTGTTATCAGCTGAATATACTCGTCTCATATAGTTTACATACAAACGTACAAACAATTAACCTACTTATTTGTGGGAAAATATCGTCCATACCTAATGTGTTAGAAGTATAAGGGATCAATTGTTTTGAACAAAGACGACATTAATCAGTCAACAGACGACATTTAGAGGTTCACAATGCCATGAAATATTAATCAAGGCTGACCACGGAACGGTGCACGTTAGAAATGGCACATAAATACAACTTGCCACAAACAAATATTGATATTAAAATATTTTTATAATAAATTTAATTTTAATCTAAAAATGAATGATACATAAATATAAAAATAAGGTGTGTGAGAATCCAGAATAAAATTTGGTGATGTCAATGTTGTTGGCGTACATAAAATGTACCTACATTCTATAAATTCAGAGAGGTCATCTCGCCTCTCTCGCCTCTATAACTGAGTACACAATTCATCTCATGCTTGGTGTTGAATAAAAACATCGTGAGAAAGCCTGAATCCGTCGGATGAACATGTACCCTCTACCCGAATTACAACTTTTTGATAGAAAAGCTTCCTAAATAGAGTGGATGTCCCAGTCTAGCTCTAGAAAATTCATATCTGTTGTTTTCCTTTATACCATCTCTTTTAAACTCTTTAAACTGAGTCCGTGACCACAAAATACTTGAAATAGAATCTCGACTATAAAGAGCTCGAACGGCGCCAAGTCAGCTAAAAAAATCACCATTATCATATAAATTACCCATTGACTAAACGAGCTGAGCTGCAATGCCGCTTTGTTTTATGATGGACCAAGGTGAACGTTTTTAAACGCAAGGTATTGGTCGGTAAATAAATCGCGTGTGTGTTTGTGTGTGTCTTGATTCTTTTAGTGCGAGAATTAAGTATAAATTATTTTAGTAAATCAATTTATGCCTGTCGTAAGAATATTTAAAATTGTTTGCGAATTTTAGTATATCCGAGATATATTTGTGTCTATTACTTGTTTACATAATATATCAAAATTAAACAATGAAAAAAATAACACTTATTCGGGTTAAGAGTTTTTTACTTTTTTTATTGTATAGGAAGGCGGACGAGCATATGGGCCACCTGATGGTAAGTGGTCACCAACGCCCATAGACATTAGCGTTGTGAGAGATGTTACCATCGCTTACATCGCCAATGCGCCACCAACCTTGGGAACTAAGACGTTTTGTCCCTTGTGCCTGTAATTACACTGGCACACTCGCCGTTGTTTGGCAGCAGAATATCTGATAAATGGATGGTACCTACCCAAACGAGCTTGCACAAAGCTCTGCCACCAAGTAATTACTCCTCAATACATTATTTTAGGAACAGGATCTTTTATAATATTTTGCTTAGTCTAACTTCATTATACATGCTATGGTTTTAATTAAAGGACATTTTAAATATGTTATTGAGCCATTTTTCTATACATCTTAATCGACATTCTTGAATTAATAAATTTTGGAAGCAGCTCCAAACCCCAATTCTCCTCAATATAAAGGCGGCTGAGCTAGCCATGGGACATACTAGTACAATATAAAAATATTACATAAAAATTTAATACAAAATTTTTAATTGGTTTTCATAAACAAGTATTATAAGCACGAATCCGTTATAAATATTCTAATAAATAAAAACTATTCGGTCACGGGTACCGGTTCCGTATTTTAAATAACATTTTATTTTGACGAAAATAGATGCTGACGATATTTATTTTTTATTTAGATTTTATTTTTTGCTTACACGTGTAAAGGGTACAGTTTTTCATTATATATTTAAGTATAGATATTTTATTGGAATTTGTTAAAATGTAAACGAGGAAATATGTATATTTTTTTTGACGTGACAACGTCTTATAAATTGGTTTGCCGGGTGACACTTCAAGAAACTGCGTTACGCTCCGCTCACGTTATGCGCTCACAATGAGAGCGAGTGAGAGGCACGCGTCCCTTCCACTCGGGCATGGTTAGCCCGCCTAAGAGCGAGAGAGACAGACATAAAAAGTGAAATTCAGTGCGAGATTCTTTGTATAAATTAATGTTTTAAATATAATTCTTTGTATAAATAAATGTTTTAAATTGTTACCATTATTTCATCCTTCTTCCTACTATACGAATGAATATTCACATTAAAATTATTTTACCACTCAAAGTCGTTGTCACGTAAAACTTTCGCCCGTATACCGACTTTACAGGCAACCAATTTTTTTTTCTTTTGAATGACGAATAGAGTTTGCTCTTCTTCCTACTAAAGTACCCTTCCTTCTACCTAGTGGTAAATGACAAACGACTATATTTGTGACATGTTACAATGTTAGGTATAAACCACTTCTTACACCGTAAATTTGTCTTCTTCTTGAGTTAGTATTCAAAACATAACCTTTTAATTCTATTCTTTTTATATCATTTTAATATGTATAACTTATACTTCAGTTACTGTTGAAATACTTTTTTTCATTTTAATCAGTTGATTTTTTTATTTCAGTTATTTAGTATATAAGGTATAATATGACGTTAAATAAATAAATAAATTGTCTTTCTTTATTAATACAAGGTATTGTTGCTTGGCGTAGAATAACTGGTGAGACCACCCAGACAGTCTTGTCGAAGCACTCTACAACTGTTAGATCAATTTTACATTGAAGTAATTTAATCAAGGACAATATTATTAAACATTTGGCGTGAAGAAAAACAATACGGCGAATATTGGCACTTATTAATATATCACGATTATATATATTTAAGTTGACTTCAAAACAAAACCAGAGACAAGAATGGTCTTAAGTCTATGGAAATATAGTTTTAATTTCCATGATTTTAACATCAGTACCACTTCGATTTTCTATGTATTCTTAATCACATATATCATAAATAGCAGACTTAATTACATCACTATCAATTAATATAAAGCATACACCTACAAATGCAAGATGCTCTACATATTAATTGCAAAGCAATCACGTGTAGCGTGACCAAGCGTAGATGATCATTGTTGTCTATTCGTGTACCTGAACAAAGCGACATGTGTCTTTTATTTCACTAGACGATCTGTCTCACGTATCAGCTGTTATACTAATCACGACATTTTATTATCACAAATATTAGGAAATATTTCGTTTCCTTAATTAATAAAAAACGTAACCTTGTAACACCGACGCAGGCGCGTCGTGTACGTAAAATAGATTCAAATTTTTGAAAAACATGTTTTGATTTTTTTTTAGCTAAAAGGTAATGGACGAATACATTATTTCAACCATTATTTAATTTACTTCACCTGGTAAATGTGCGTCAAAACTGACGATACGATGAGACATTGATTTATCGTATCATTTATAACATCACTAGCGGTTCACCCACCTTCACTAGCGTCATAATTGTTTAATACCATTAAGAATAGCTAAATTCCTATTTTTATAGCTCTTTCTTAAAAAATAGAGGAAATTCTTATTTTTTTGTTTTTTTTTTTATATCATCGGTAGGCGGACGAGCATATGGACCACCTGATGGTAAGTCGTGTTTTGAGGTTTTACACTGAGGTCACATTAGGACAGTTTTAAATAAACACATTACTTATAGAAGACGAGCCGGTTGGCGTGTTTGGTAGACAACTGCCTTTCGCGCCGCAGGTCGTGGGATCGATTCCCACCCATGACAGACATCGGTGTGCTTGAATATGTATGTTGGTCTGGGTGTAATTATCTATATAAGTATGTGTTTACAAAAGAAAAGTATACCTAGTAGTATATTATGTAGTATATCAGTTCTCTGGTTTCCATACTACAAGCTCTGCTTAGTTTGGTATCAGATGACCATGTCTGATTAATGTCCCAGGATATTATTATTAAAAAAGAAAACATTGAAAAGATCCAGTACAAAAAACTCGACGAACCTAGCGATAGTTTTCCCATGTTTCTAATATATAAAGCGTATTATTATAACACAATAAAAATGCATTTACCTTCATGTATTTTGAGTTAATCTAACTATTGTTATAATTAATCTAAAGTACGTAATTACGTATTTAGTTCGGATTATAAAATTTCGGTATCGTTTCGAAATCTTATTTTATAACTTTACAAGCACTCTTTCTTCAATAAAACTGTCATAGGGCGTTGTATATTAGGTTATATTTAGCTTAAACGTTATACGGAACTCATTAATGTCAAAAATAACATACTAACCTTTTAAAGGGCAAACTTTATTAGATATAAATTTTATGATTAGTATAATAAAATATACAAAATGATTTAGTCAGCTTAAAAGTGTTTGATACTTAAGCAACAACTGGATTCGATTTTATTTCATATTAAAATCAGTCACAAAATCTTTTGTTTTTAAATATAATATATTAAATTAATTAGAGCTTTTTAAGATATTAACAAATATATACAATATATACAATACAATAACTAAGATTATCTTCTATGCTCTTCTAGCCACACGCCCTGTCCTATTTTATTTAGTTTTAGTGTAATGCCAGAATTGAGAATTAATTAAGCTTGGAATTGTTATAATCTGATTAGTGTGAATTTAAATGGACTTACTAAGTTTCCCTTGACGACTAAAGCTCTAGATGAACTTTAGTCGTTACTTACAGAAAGCTTATAATTGGCATAGTAACTTCTCATAAGCCGCAGATAGCCTTGTAAATATAATCAAACTTTTACTTGGTGGTAGAGCTTTGTGCAGGCTCGTCTGGGTAGGTACCACCCACTCATCAGATATTCTACCGCAAAACAGCAGTACTTGGTACTGTTGTGTTCCGGTTTGAAGGGTGAGTGAGCCAGTGTAATTACAGGCACATGGGACATAACATCTTAGTTCCCAAGGTTGGTGGCGCATTGGCGATGTAAGAGATGGTTAACAACTCTTACAATGCCATTGTCTATGGGCGTTGGTGACCACTTACCATCAGGTGGCCAAATGCTCGCCCGCCTTCCTATGAAATAAAAAAAAATGCTGAAGAAAATTAGTATAAATTTTTAACATCTTTGTGGAGCTATAAACTCGTTGTATTTCAAAGTTTAAATCGCTATATATTAAGCGCTTGAATTACCGGCAACCATTACGATTTGTTGGGTAACTAGTGGAAAGGACACAAATAGTGGCTATCTTATAATGTCGATCCATCCTATGCATCCTGGCCATGTATCCTAGTCAATCTAGGAATTTAGGATCCAACTCAGTTCAATGACCCTTGAACAATATTTTTTAACATTAAGTTTCTAAATTAAATAGTGGGCCTGTATAATCGTATCATATAATATATGTATAACGCAAACTAAATACATAATAAAAAAACAATTCGTCAATTAATATATAAGAATCGCTACTTGATATTCAAGTCAACGGCAAATCAATAGATTCAATTATCATAATTTTTTAATACAATATCCAAGTCTATATCTAGACCTAGATACAACAATATGCTTTCCACAGACATGCGCACGCGCAGCATACTAATGCAGGCACTGTTTACACCGACCGCGACACTCTGTGAATACAAGCGACATACGCGAAGAGTCAGCAGCCTAAAGATAATTAATTAATGAAATTAAACATTGAAGTTCAACTTCTCTGAACATTTTGAGAGTATGAGATGTAGTAAGACAAACAAATGGTGCAAATGAACATGGCAGTATATATTTTAATTAAATTAGAAAATGGGCCAACGTATGGTATGTGGTTACGCCTATAAACATTGTCTTTGTAAAAATATAAAACATTCCTTACATCGCCAATGCACTACCAACCTGAACAACTGAGATATTAAGTCGCCTCTAGATACACTGGCTCACTCACATTTAACAACGGAACACAATAATAATGAATATTATTTTTTGGCGGTAAAATAGGCTTGCACAAAGTTTTACCACCAGGTAAAAACATACATATACCTATTATAAAATATGTTTTATAAAAAGATTAGATTAACTATGTAAATTAACTACATCTCGTAACGGTTCTTCTCGATAGAATCAACATTCTAAACCGGTCAAAAGTCAATTTGATTAGAATATTTTAATTTCACTTTGGAAAGAATAAAAATATATAAATAAATATATTTTCACATTAGGAAACGCCGCAGTGCCTTAGACTAGTCCAGTGTATTTTATAACACCGCGGGACATGTATCGAATGTAAACAGATTTATTTAACAGGATTAAATAAAAATATGATTAAAACATGCGCGACACACAACTACATAAGGTCGACTCACGCCTGACTCTATAATGCATCTTGCTTATAAATAATCCCTCATTAATTTCGATTACTTATAATTATAACATTTATTCTTGTTAAAATATATAATTTATATATTCAACGATCGCTAAATGATGTAATATGCTATGAATATATTTTGTATCTTAAAAAAGATAGATGCAGTTTTTTATTATTATCATTATTAATAAGATTTACATTTACCCTATTGTGTTCAGTCCATATATATTGGTGCTTTGTTTTGTTAACCATTTCATAATAACGCCGATATGTCACCAACTTTGGGAACTAAGAAGTTATGTCCTCTTTGCCTGTAATTGCACTTGAAGTGAAGTAGTGCTCCTTAATGGCAGATATAACAATTATAACATTTAAAACTGCATCTAAATCACAAATCATCGTTACATTTCAACATTTCACAATTTAAATACGAATTTCTTACAGAGTAACAGTGGAGACCTTTTATACAGGTCCAAATCACTTCGCATGAGGTCGTCAACTTAATCGTCTCCTACCCACATTAAAAAAAACACTAAGAATGTTTTTAAGCATTATTTTAAAATCATAATCATATGTCTTATATTTAATCTTAAATTTAGAACATGTATACAATCATTTATAATAGTAGACTTGCATTGTATGTATATACATACTATGTTATTCGTGCAATGTGACTATATAACATTGTGTTCAATTAGTTGATACAATACAACATGTCGACGTCTATATTAGCATAACCTGTTACAAATGTTTTATGAATAATATTATAAGATAATTTGTATATTATGTACTATAAACAAAGGCAAATCACGGTGTTCTTGGTTTCAGAATTATTTTTAACGGTTTTTTTTAATATAAGTTTAATAATATAGATTGTTGATTGACGAGCCGATTGGTGTGGTTGGTAAGATACTTGCCTTTCACGCCGCAGGTCGTGGGTTCGATTCCCACCCAGGACAGATATTTGTGTTCATGAACATGTTTGTTTTTCCTGAGTCTGTAATTATCTATATTACAGACTCAGGTCAAACAGAGATGTAATGTTTTTGTAAGTATGTACTTACAAAAAGAAAAGTAGTATATTATGTAGTATATCAGTTGTCTGGTTTCCATAGTACGAGCTCTGCTTAGTTTGGGATCAGATGGCCGTGTGTGAATAATTTCCCAGGATATTATTATTATTACTATTATTATGTTGTAGAAGCTATCCACGAATGTCATCTGCACACACAGGGGTAATAATAAAATAAATTCGATTTTTTTTTTACAACTATATCAAAGCAAACAATCGGAATGTTCATATTGTAAGATTCGTAGTATTATTCAATGAAACAATGAAATGAATGCTTCCAGGCTGTTCCAAATGCATAAAACCTAAATGCTGTTTTATTTTCGCCCTTTCTTCTCTCAGGTCTCAGGTATTTCTAACCAACCAGTAGTAGATTATTGCTAATTAATTTAATTAAGTGTATTGAATAAGGATTGTTTCGGACCTAACAATTCATATTAATGTTTAGTTATAGTAGGAGAGTACGCTCTCGAACAAAATTCTACCACCAGTACAAAATATATATGTACCTATAGTATATATAAATATATTTTTTTATTTCATAGGACGGCGGACGAGCATATGGCCCACCTGATGGTAAGTGGTCACCAACGCCCACAGACGATGGCATTGTAAGAGATGTTAACCATCGCTTACATCGCCAATGCGCCACCAACCTTGGGATCTAAAATTTTATGTCCCTTGTGCCTGTAATTACACTGGCTCCCTCACCCTTCAAACCGGAACACAACAGTATCAAGTACTGCTGTTTTGCGGTAGAATATCTGATGAGTGGGTGGTACCTACCCAGACGATCCTGCACAAAGCTCTACCACAAAGAAAAAATATTTTTGAGATACCATTTAAATGATAATCATAACCTTTCGTAACAAAAAAATCTAAAACAAAAACAGATAATATAAGATAAAATTTATTTTTAGATAAGATTGTTTAAGCGCCTGCGACAAATAAAAAGCAGAAATACGCATTGCGCCGTTGTCTAACTTGACATTACTTAGAATTAAGTTATATCTTTTTTAATCGTCATTCTAAATACAGCAGTTCAACTGATACACGTCGTATTATTTTTTTCTATCGAAGTTTCTCGTTGAATCCTGCACATGGTCCTTTACCGACCCGGATTCTATTGAATTAGCGGAAGATAAGCTGCATTTATTGTGGATTTTGAGAAACATTATTTTTATTCGAAGAAATAAATAAGTTGACCCTTAACCCCGGTCGAGGTTAAAAGGTGCACGTGGATTTGAACTGAAGTTCTGGTGTTAAATTTTCTATATTCCACTACTATTTGGTCACCCAACACTCGTAAAGGTAGTATATAAGTTATTTAAGGATTTACAAGGTTAGTAAATTATTATATACTCCATAATTATATAGTAAGGTCGGACACCTTTAAATAAGTAATTTCTATATTTTTTTGTATATTGTAATAATTAACTGCAATTAAATAAACTTATATTGTATAATAATATAACAATATTGTAAGCTATATTGCTTCGTTATTTATTTAATTGATATTACAATATATTAGTTTTTTGCTTATTCGTGTGCCGGTACTTTTACATAGTAAAATTGTTACGAGTGCTTAATAGATAAGGAATTAGATAAAGTTTTTTTGTTTTACTGCTATTAACTATTGTCAATTTATTTGTTATCGTATTTTTATTATGTCTATTGTTTAAATTGTATGTGAATGTCGAGTCATTAGCAAACTATTATATTCTTTCTAGAACATGTGTTGCTTATGTAAATGTAATTAGTTAAATTTACTTTGCCTTGCTTATTCGTATTTAATATTGTTAACTGTAGTTGTAATAATACATAATAGTAGGTAATAATTGCAACAAAATATTTATTATAAATTTATATTTTACTATTATAGTGTTAACGTTGAAATTGCTAAGTAGGAACATTTATTTATTGTTTAATTTTAATTATTTGCTCAATATTGGTTTATATAAATTTCAGGTTGACCATCGCACTCGTCTCCCATAATGTCTGAGGAAAGAGATTTAATTAAGAAGCGAGGAAGCTTCAAAGGTCGTTTGACTGCTTTTTTAAATTATCTCGATCAGCTGAGCGATAAATTATCGAGTAGTTGTGATGTCACTGAACTACAGCTGCGTATTGGGAAGATGGAGTCATTATACGAGCAATACGATGAGGTACAGTTGCGTCTAGAATGCATAACCGATGACGTTAAAGTACAGTTTGCTGAACGTTCAGATTTTGAGTCGTCGTATTATAAGACGCTCTCTAGAGCACAAACGTTATTAAGCAATTTTAATAAAGATTCTCAATCTAGTAATAGTGATAAATGTACTCATAGCAATACACATAAACCAGTTAAGTTACCTACTATACAGTTACCGAAATTCAGTGGTTCTTACAACAATTGGTTGGAATTTCATGACACTTTCACTAGTCTTATTCACAATAACGATGATATTGACGAAGTAAACAAGTTTCACTATTTACGAGCTTCTCTGGATGAGTCTGCTGCCGTGGTTATTAAATCTGTTGAATTCTCTGCCAGTAATTATTCTGTAGCTTGGAAGTTATTATGCGACCGATTTAGTAATAAGCGTTTACTGGTGCAGAATCATGTGTCGGCATTATTTAATATTGAAATGATTCATAAAGAGTCTTCGTCTATTTTGAAGGGTTTAATAGATCAATTAAATAAAAACTTGCGAGCTCTTGAGACTTTAGGTGAACCAGTTAAGTATTGGGATACTCTTTTAATTTATATAGTTACCCGCAAGCTTGATAATAAGACGTATCGAGAGTGGGAGGAATTTAAGGGTCGTCTGGATAAGGATTACACTATAACATTCAATCAATTTGTGCAGTTCTTACGCGCTCGAGCTGATTTAATAGAAACGTTAGAATTGTCACGTAATCAGTCTCAGGCTACATCTAACTTACGTCCTAAAATTAAAGCTATGGTAAGTACACCAGCTCCTCGCAGTTCTGACATGGAATCAGCACAGAAGACATGTCCCAAGTGCAAAGGTGACCATAATTTAATAAATTGCCCGCAGTTCCTCGCATTAAGTAACGACGCACGTCTCAAATCATTACCATCATATAAGGTGTGCTTTAATTGTTTAAAACCCGGTCATTTTGCGAATCGTTGTAAGAAGCAAGGTTGCAAGGTATGTAAACGTAGACATAATACACTGTTACACACTTCGGATAATAGAAATACTTTAAATAGTAGTAATGAAACCCAGAATAACACTACTTATTCGAATAATAATTCAATTTCTCCATCTACGTCAGCCACCTGTGACTTAAATAACGTAGCGTTGTCAGCAAGCGTTGCCTTGCAGTGTGCTGAGCGTAAGCAAAGCGACGTGCTTTTGTCCACCGCTTTAATCAAAGTGTACGATAGCAAAAATCGTGCGCATGTAGTTCGCGCAGTACTTGATAGCGGTAGTACGTCTTGTTTCATGAGAGAAAGTTTATGTAATTTGTTAAATCTTTCGTTGACTCAGGTTGACAGAATGATTGGCGGAATAAATAACGTATCTTCGCACGTGGGCAAAATGTGTCGCGTACATATGACGTCATTAAATGATAATTTTTCTTGCAAAATGCAGTGTTTCGTTTTGCCATTTATTACAAATATTTTACCGTGCCGTGAAATTGATATTACTAGTTTGAATATTCCGTCTGATATATGTTTAGCCGATCCCACCTTTTATAAGCCGAGTGAAGTAGACATTTTAATTGGCGCTGATATCTTTTGGGACTTGTTAGGATCGCAAAGAATTAAATTAGGCTCTGGTAAACCAGTACTTTGCGAGACTAGACTAGGCTGGATAGTCGCCGGTCCTACGTCTCATAATTATGCCACGATGCTCTCGAGTGATATTCGTTGTAATTTTACTAAAATTACGGATTGTAACAATAATGTTAGGTCTGATTTATCACGTTTCTGGCAATTAGAAGAAATAAGTTCCAATTCGTCTCATTATTTACCGGAGGAAAGGTTATGTGAGGATCACTTTACTAAACATACGACGCGATTAAGTGACGGTCGCTTTTGCGTTCGCATACCTCTAAAACAGAATCCTTCTATGCTAGGAGATTCGTATAAAAGAGCAACACACTGTTTGTTTTCTTTAGAACGTAGGTTTAGGACTAAGCCTACTTTCCGTAAGATGTATTGCGATTTCATGTCAGAGTATATTCAATTAGGCCATATGACAGAATTGAAATCATCGGAATTAACGTCAAATGGTTATTATATTCCACACCACGGGATATTACGTGAAGGAAGCACCACAACTAAACTCCGTGTTGTGTTCAATGCCAGTAGTCCTACATCGTCCGGAATTTCTTCAAACGATTTGCAGATGATTGGACCGACAGTTCAGGATGATTTGTTGTCTATCCTTCTTCGATTCAGACAGCATAAGTACGTTTTAGCCGCTGACGTCGAGAAAATGTATAGACAAGTCGTCACCCATCCATCTGATAGGTACTTGCAAAGAATTGTTTGGCGAGCTAATACTGACGAACCAATTAAGGTGTACGAACTAAATACAGTCACGTATGGCACCGCAAGTGCACCATTTTTAGCTACTCGTTGTCTTAAGCAGATAGGTCTAGAGTGTAACGACAATAACATTGCTAAAATTATTCAACATGACTTTTTTGTTGATGACTTGTGTACCGGGAGCATGGATTTAGATGAAGCACAATTTATTCGTAGGGAGGTCACCAAGGCGTTGGCTTTGGCTGGCATGAGACTGAGAAAGTGGAAATCAAATGAATCTCAATTAGTACCTGAATCGATTGACTCTTCGCTCGATTTAAACATGGGATCTGAAGAGCCTAACAAGTTATTAGGTCTCAGTTGGTATACCACTTCTGATGAGCTTACATTTCCAATAAGCATGAATTTGGCTTCTAATGTAGATACTAAACGAGATTTACTCTCAGTGATTGCACGGATTTTTGATCCATTAGGGCTTTTATCTCCTTGTGTCATTACAATGACAATGTTACTACAACAAATGTGGTTAGACAAGTCCTCATGGGATGAACCCCTAAACACAAATATTAGTTCACGTTGGAATATCATCATGAAATCTTTGCCTTTATTAAATAATTTTAGAATTCCACGTAATGTTATTTGCAATTCATATAAGGAACTAGAAGTACACATATTCACCGATGCTTCTGAACGCGCGTACGGTGCGTGCGCTTATATTCGAAGCAATAATCATGAGGGTAAGTATTTGGTTCGCTTATTAATGGCTAAAAGTAGGGTGGCGCCTCTCAAACCTACAACTATTCCGAGGTTGGAGTTGTGTGGTGCATTAGTAGGAGCGCGTCTGTATGAGAAGGTTCAAGGTTCACTTCGAGCAACTATTAGCCGGACCTATTGCTGGACTGATTCGACAATTGTGTTAGGATGGTTGCAGATGTTGCCTTCTAGGCTTCAGCCCTTTGTACGCAATCGCGTTGCTGAAATTCTAGAAACGGCGGATAACTGTACATGGCAACATGTTCCCACAAATAAGAACCCAGCAGACTTAATATCGCGTGGAACCGATATTAATAACCTGCAAAATTCTGATCTATGGTGGTCAGGTCCAGACTTTCTACGGCTAGATAGGTGTAATTGGCCTAATCATTATAAATACCTACAGGTTGAGACTTTGCCCGAGACTCGTAATGATATTTCGTTAAATGCTATAGTTACTGATAACAGCAGTAGTTCATTTATTAATTTTAAACGTTTTTCAAAATACACTAGACTTGTGCGTTCCATTGCTTATATGCTTCGATTTATTAAATTGTGTAAAAAACTTTCAGTAAATGATAAATTTCTTACAGAATCAGATTTACAGGATGCATTAAATGTAGTGATTTTTCAAAGTCAACGTGAATCATTTACTGAGCACAAATTGATAATTAATAAACTTAGTTTGCCGAAAAAGAGCGTTCTTCTTAAATTTAATATTTATTTAGATGATAACCAATTAATGCGTGTTGGAGGACGTCTCGATAATGCTAATTTTATATATAATAAAAAACATCCTATTATTTTACAGTCCGCTCACGAATTTACTAAATTATTATTTGATTATGAACATAGACGATTAATGCACGCGGGCCCACAATTATTGCTGGCTTCAATTAGGGAGACTTATTGGCCTATTGGTGGCAGAAATTTAGCAAAGGCTTGTTTTCATCGATGCGTACGTTGCCGTAGAATGAAAGGAGCTATAGTTACTCCTTTGATGGGAAACTTACCGCGGCAGCGGCTTCTTCCTGGTTACCCGTTCGAGAATACAGGCGTCGATTACGCTGGCCCTATAATGTGCGCTAGTCGCCAGGGTCGTGGATGTAGGCTATTGAAAGTGTATATTGCTATATTCATTTGTTTTACCACCAAGGCGATTCATTTAGAATTAGTAAGTGACTTAACCAGTAATCATTTTTTACTTGCTTTATATCGCTTTATTTCGCGACGAGGAAAGCCCGCAAGTATATTTTCAGACAACGGTACCTCCTTTGTGGGCGCGTATAATGACTTATCAAAATTTATTAAGTCTAATGCAGCTTCGTTAAGCGAATCTTTGGCTAATGATGGAATTTCATTCAAATTTATACCCGCGTATAGTCCTCATTTTGGCGGACTCTGGGAGGCTGGTGTGAAGTCAACCAAATATCATTTGCAGCGAGTGTTGGGTTGTAGTAATTTAACTTTTGTGGAACTCTACACCACGTTAACGCAGATTGAAGCCATATTAAATTCCCGTCCATTGACACCGCTGTCTTCAGATCCTGATGACGACACACCGCTTACGCCAGGACATTTTTTAATTGGACGACCCCTCACCTCAATACCACAGCCTAATCTCCAGGATTTTTCAATGAGCCAACTAACTCGCTACCAGAGGATTGAACAGTTGCGCCAACATTTCTGGACAAGGTGGAGTAAGGAGTACGTAGCTGAACTCCAACAGAGGACCAAGTGGCGTTCATGTAAGGATGGGCTTGAGTTGGGATCCCTAGTTGTGGTAAAGGAGGACAATCTTCCCCCCTTAAAGTGGAGACTTGGAAGAGTTGTAGCAGTCCACCCTGGTTCGGACGGTATTGTTCGCGTGGCAGATATTCGGACGTCTACTGGTGTCATCAGAAGAGCCTTTAATAGGATCTGCCCATTGCCTTTGCCATCATAGCTGTTAAAAGCCAAGCTTTCAACGCCCGGGGGCATGTTTAAGCGCCTGCGACAAATAAAAAGCAGAAATACGCATTGCGCCGTTGTCTAACTTGACATTACTTAGAATTAAGTTATATCTTTTTTAATCGTCATTCTAAATACAGCAGTTCAACTGATACACGTCGTATTATTTTTTTCTATCGAAGTTTCTCGTTGAATCCTGCACAAAGATAGATAATGAATATTTAAAATTAAAAGCAAAAGCTGTTAAATATGTTTTATTTAAATAATAGCGAAAAATCTAATGAATATTAAACTGAACGAATCAAATTATTTTGACTTAAAAGCGGAAATATTTACAAAGAGTTAATGAATCAATTTATGCAATAAAATATTCCATTTGTGATAATATTGACAAATTTTATACTTAAAATAGATTGATATTTAAAATATTTTTCATAATTTGTTTATATTAAATATTATATATTTTGTATTTATAATATCAATACAATGTATTCTCAACTGTATTTTGTCTATTAAATTGTGTCCGTGGCTTTGCGCGTGGTAAATTCAGTTTGTGACTATTACAGTACACACATACATACGGATATCTTATTATTACTGAAATCGACTGCCTCGTTGGTCTAGTGGCTTGATATAAGGCCGCAGTCTCGGTGGTCCTGGGTTCAATTCCCAAGTTGGGCCAATAAATAGTTATTGAGATTTTCAGTCAGAAAATTCTCAGTAGCAGCCCGGAGTCTGGAAGTTGGAAGTGTGTACACTCCCGTGCCTCGGAAAGCACGTTAAGCCGTTGGTCATGCGCCTGAACTCTTTCCGGTCGTGTCGGATTGCCGTCCCATCGGATTATAAGAGCTAAAGAAAAGAGAGTTCACCTTTGTTTGCGCACACATTTGTGCACCTTAATATCTTGTTGTTAATATCGTGACCGAAATCTGGCTGGAGTTACTGAAATAAAATATGGCCTATGTTAATTCAAGATAAAGCAGATTTTTAAAGGTGAAAGCATTATCAAAATAGGTTCAGTAGTTTCAGAGTTTATCGATTACAAACATACACGGTTGCTTTTTATATTATTAGTATAGACTTGGTCAAAACAATAGTAATTAACATATTGTTTATCTCTCTGTAGTATCGTATATCAAAGTAGGTATAAACGTGTTTGCTATTGTGTGTGCTCATTGTGATAAACATTAAGTCATACAGAATATATTTAGTACAGGCTTTAGTTTCGGTTATATTACACTAGCGTTTTGCCCGTGGTTTTTAACGCGTAGTTTACGAACCTTTGAGAGTACGGGGACAAAATGTAGCCTATGTTACTCGCTGATAATGTAGCCGATAATAAAGCGTAGCAAACGAACTCACTTTCGCATTTACAATATTAGTTAGGATGTGAATATATTATGATAATAGTAAAGTAAGTTCCGACTGCCTCGTTGGTGTAATGACTGGCTTAAGAGTCAGCCGATCCAAAGATAAGATATCTCAAGTCATACCAAAATAAATAAAGCTTCTTTTACATACCATGATTTTTTTTTAAATTTATAACTATATTTTTTTAAATCTTCATTATTAGTTGTTAGTATATTTACTGATTTCGACAGTGGTACAACATGTGTCTAAAAAGGCACATACAGGATTTAGCCGTGTTCCTTACCTTTAGTCCTGTTGTTGTCATATTACGGCAAAGAACTCTGTTGTCGGCGGAGTTTTAAAACTTACTCAACACTGCTCCAATGTAGGATACACTTGTATTTGAAATTCATCCGATACATCCATGTTTCCTTTAAATATTTGGTTCTCCTAAGCGTAAAAACAATTATAAAAACAAATTAAGCAATCAAAACCTTCATCAGCGATTTCTACTCAGATCCACGTGAACAATCCTCTAGACTAGACCGTACAAAAATGTTTTACGAAAACATTATACTCTCGACATAAACAAGAGTGGTACTTGAATACGCCAATATTTTATTTCATTTAAATAGTTCTAGATACTTAATGTTATTCATAATTTGATACGTGATAAAAACATCGCGCTAAAACCGTCCCGGTCGATGTAAACAATGTTATTAGCATTCGTAATGTATTGTTATTCTCCGCGACCGGTTCCTGTACAAGCATCCGCAGATATTACTTGCTATTTGCATATTTGATAATATATATTTGCCTCAATGTCGTAGTGGCTAGCTTATAGGGCTGCTGGTCTCGAAGTCTTGAATTCTAATCTCGCATAGGGTTGCTACGAAGTTATTGAGTTTTTCTGTCAATAAATGATTTTACAAAAAACTGAAAATCTCCTTGCCTCGAGAAGCTCATAAGTCGTTGGTCATGCGCTAGCTCTAAGTTCTGAGATGTTGATGTTAACCATCGCTTACATCGCCAATGCGCCATAAAACTTGGGAACTAAGATGATATGTTCCCTGTGCCTGTAATTACACTGGCTCACTCACCTTTCAAACCGGCACACAACAATACCAAGTCCTATGTAGTATATCTGATGAGTGGTTGGTACCTACCCAGACGAGCTTGCACAAAGCTAAAAGCTAAGGAGATATCTGATTTTCACTGTACTTTGTAATGTAGATTTTATATAAATTAAGGATGTGTGCTACTTCAATTACAGGAGACCTCAAGCACATAATGTAATGATTGAACAGAATTAAACAAATATCATAAAAAGAAATGTACCTCCTTAATAAAATAACTTAGAAACTATAAAATGGTACACAATGGTAATTAAGACTATATGCAAATGAGAGTTAAGAACATAATAAATAATGTAGTAAAAATTAAAGTAATGAAAATCATAATAATAAAACTTTAAAAAAGATATTTTTATTAGTAATAAAAATTTAAAAAAGAATAAACAGAACAAAGCTTTTCTCAAAAAACAGAATCAAAACAAATAATGATGTATTATTTTGTTTAATATATTATATTTAAAAACTCGTTTGTGTCAACATTTTATTTATTCATATTACTTATTCCAAGTTATTTTTTGTCATATCTGTGTATTTTTTTTCTGTAACGTATCTATACATATAAATAAAATTGGAGTGTCTGTTTTTAATATCGAAATAACCGCTTTTTACTACATGCATATGAATATATATACGGTACATACACCGAAATAACATTTTTTACTATTTTTGTCTGTCTGTCTGTCTGTCTGTATGTCTGTCTGTCTGTCTGTTTGTTCCGGCTAATCTCTGAAATGGCTGGACCAATTTTGACGGGAGTTTTATTGGCAGGTAGCTGATCTAATAAGGAGTAACTTAGGCTACTTTTATTTTAGAAAAATAATGATAATCTATACATATAAATAAAATTGGAGTGTCTGTTTTTAATATCGAAATAACCGCTTTTTACTACATGCATATGAATATGTATACGGTACATACACCGAAATAACATTTTTTACCATTTTTGTCTGTCTGTCTGTCTGTCTGTATGTCTGTCTGTCTGTCTGTTTGTTCCGGCTAATCTCTGAAATGGCTGGACCGATTTTGACGGGAGTTTTATTGGCAGGTAGCTGATCTAATAAGGAGTACCTTAGGCTACTTTTATTTTAGAAAAATAATGATAATCTATACATATAAATAAAATTGGAGTGTCTGTTTTTAATATCGAAATAACCGCTTTTTACTACATGCATATGAATATGTATACGGTACATACACCGAAATAACATTTTTTACCATTTTTGTCTGTCTGTCTGTCTGTCTGTTTGTTCCGGCTAATCTCTGAAATGGCTGGACCGATTTTGACGGGAGTTTTATTGGCAGGTAGCTGATCTAATAAGGAGTAACTTAGGCTACTTTTATTTCAGAAAAAAAATGATAATCTATACATCTATACATATCTATTCTATACATATAAATAAAATTGGAGTGTCTGTTTTTAATATCGAAATAACCGCTTTTTACTACATGCATATGAATATGTATACGGTACATACACCGAAATAACATTTTTTACCATTTTTGTCTGTCTGTCTGTCTGTCTGTTTGTTCCGGCTAATCTCTGAAATGGCTGGACCGATTTTGACGGGAGTTTTATTGGCAGGTAGCTGATCTAATAAGGAGTAACTTAGGCTACTTTTATTTTAGAAAAAAAATGATAATCTATACATCTATAGTAGTATACATATAAATAAAATTGGAGTGTCTGTTTTTAATATCGAAATAACCTCTTTTTACTACATGCATATGAATATATATACGGTACATACACCGAAATAACATTTTTTACAATTTTTGTCTGTCTGTCTGTCTGTTTGTTCCGGCTAATCTCTGAAATGGCTGGACCGATTTTGACGGGAATTTTATTGGCAGGTAGCTGATGTAATAAGGAATACGTAAGGCTGCTTTTATTTTAGAAAAAAATTATAATAAAAATAAAAATGATTAACTTTTTTGTTAAATTCTACGCGGACGAAGTCGCGGGTACAGCTAGTAATAAATAATTAAGTTTTAAATTTATAGACAAAAATAAAGCCAGAAATAAGATTGATAATGGAAGAATATGAAAGTGATCAATTATCACCAAGGGGCTCAATAGCTTGTCAGCCTTCTCAACATTAAATATATGTTGGTAATATATAGGAAAGTATACAAAGCAGTCTGATAAGGGTCCCTCGTGTATATTTTTCCGTGTGGAATCAAAAACGTGACAATCCTAGCACGCCAGCTTTCACGGCGTCGACGTGTCAACAGTGACCCGACGAGCTACTTTCCAAACCACCTCCAGTTATGTTTATTTTTGTGTCATTGTGATAATCACACCGTTACGTAATGTTTTTTTTTATTAAATCTCAAAATAAATTAATACGTGGCCTTGTGTTGGTAACATATTTTTGTACAGGAAGTCTTCCTTACATTCCCGATGATTGGCAATTATTTACTTGAAGCTGTTCACAGAAACAAGTGTGACAGTTTATTTTTGAACAAAGATTATTTTTTCATCCAATATATAGTAAAATACATCAATGTGATTGTATAGTGCAATTGATTTTCTCATTTATATATTGGCTAGCTTATGGTGCAGAGTACAAGGTCCTGAGTTCAGTGTTCGGGTTGAGTTATTAGGGTTTTCAACTATAAATAAAATCGTAGCAGTGGACTTTGGAACTTAGCAATATTTACTTAGTTGTATCTCGGTTCACATGTAAGGCCACAGCTCCTGCACTGTAACTCATTTCGGTCCTGTCAAAATTGCAGCCCCATCGGATAATGGTGCACTTATAGGTGGGAATTTACGGACTATTATATATCTGGCGCAATTGACTGGTCACCCAGCGGGCCTTAATTATCGATTTCATTTTCTTAAACATAATAATATATTTTCAGTTAATTTACTTCAATGTATTCTAGACACATTACCACTGTATTGTTTAGAGCGAATGTAAGCTTAAATTGGATTCGGTATTCTAGACATCAACGAACAACCCATTCCGCTACTTTCCTGGGTAGGAGGCATAGTTGACTTCATCCTTGACTATATCTTATCTATAAAATTATATTCATGTGATAAAAGTTCTTTTATATAGTGTTTTGAATGTAAATTGTTTGTAATATTTTAACATACAAGGACAAGGTGAAGATGCTGATACTAGCTAGTGTTAATCAAATATAAAGCTATTTACTAAGATAATGAGTCTGTTTGAATCTAAAGCGCCTCTGTATTTCTATTTACCGCCGCAACGGTTTGACCATTTAGCACGTCAAGGATGTTCATGACCACATAAGTCGACTCGTATATGTCCATTATATGTATGCGGTTTTCTGATGCGCGAAGTTAGGGTCAATGCCAACTACATCTTCGTCATAATCGCGACAGACAAGATGATTTAATTAAAAGTTTATTTTCTAATTCATAGATATGTCCGTTACTAAAGCAATGATTTTTTTGTTACATTAAATACATTAATTAGTATAAGCATTACAGTTCGGTGTGATAGGCGGCCCGATCTAACGAGACACCCGTATTTTCGGTAGTCGCTGACGTTAATAGCTTGATTTATTTTTATTTTTGCTTCCTAGTTTACTAGAGTTCGCTTCGTAACACACTTTATTACAGCGCGGGATAATGAGCGTTAATTAAATATTATTTACTTTATATTTTTAATTAGGTAACGAAAATAATTTGTTGTTTATCTATTTAAATTATTAGATAAATTGTTTGTTCCAACGACTCAATTCAACGACTCAGTTGACACTGTGATCATAACACAAACGAAAGAGATATCTTATCTTTTTATGAATAAACTTGATAAATTTGGATAAGACGTTACGTCTAGTATATAATAATAATATTAGACAAAACATCTTGATTCCCAATGATAATGGGTCGTCTTTTTGAGAAGGTTTGGAGTTTATTACATCACGCTGCTCCAATGTGGGTTGGTG
This sequence comes from Nymphalis c-album, assembly GCA_963151315.1. Taxonomy (NCBI): domain Eukaryota; kingdom Metazoa; phylum Arthropoda; class Insecta; order Lepidoptera; family Nymphalidae; genus Nymphalis; species Nymphalis c-album. Next base: position 502,869 of record OY720602.1, on the reverse strand, counting down.
GAATACACATGTGATAGAATTTCAGTGAAATTTGACACATGCAGGTTGCCTCACGTTGTTTTCTTACTCCGTCAAGCACGAAATGAATATACAATCACAAATTAAGCACATGAAATAATACAAATTCAACGTAAAAAATAAAGCGAGCACACGCTCGTAAGATATGATTTTTTCGCATTAATATACAGCAAGAATGTTCTTTTTTTTTTAATCTGTATTATAAAATTGTTATCTTATGTGCCTTATCCATCTAGTCATAATTAATAACTGTACAACCATTGTAAAAATAACGCTGTTGATTGCAAGTAGAAATAAATAAATAACTCACAGACAGACAATTCAATCTTATATACTTGCAGATAGACAAAGTTCTAATAGTCTGTGTGAGATAAGTTAACGTTTTTATTGTGTTTACTTAACTTAACTTTTGTCCATTTTTACTATTATTGGGTAAAATTGTATCTGTTTTCATACGAAAACTTTAATTACAAATAATATCTAGAATTTAATGTTATTAATTATTGAAAAATGGATCTATGTTGTTATTTTTGGTTATTTTATTAACACTATAAGCTGTGCCCGGGCTTAAAGGAATAACTAATATTCTTTTTAAGTCTCTAATTAAGCGTATAGCTTGCGTTCGAAGTGGGGACGACAAAGCCTCCAGGCTTGCCCCAGGAATCAGGATCGAACCTGCAACTTTTGCATAGCTAGGCGGCCCGTAAACTATGTCATAAATACTCTGGTGTAGCTTACTCGCACTATATCTGTAAGTACACTGTACTTGCACATATAATGTCCTCCAGACCGATTGGCGGCGGCTAATATCAAGAGAGATTAGCCAACTGCGCAGGAGATATTATAGTGCACAAGTGTGTGCGCAAACACAGGTGCACTCTCTTTCATAATCCGATGGGACGGCAATCCGACACGACCGGAAAGAGTTCAGGCGCAGGACCAACGGCTTAACGTGCTTTCCGAGGCACGGGAGCGTACACACTTCCAGACTCCGGGGTGCTACTGAGAATTTTCTGACAGAAAACCCCAATAACTATTTATTGGCCCGACCTGGGAATTGAACCCAGGAACACCGAGTCTGCGGCCTTATGTCAAGCCACTAAACCAACGAGGCAGTCAGTTATAGTCTCTCACTTGCACATATAATATAGGTACATAACGAGCACATAATCGTGATATCACAGTTGTATGTATTGTGTATATACCTTTAGACATTTTATCATTAAAGTATATCAATCATCATCTTCAAATTAAAGACCTGCATTTTATACTTTTATGTGAAATAAAACAATTTAAAATGTACTACAACGCTATAACCTTAATTATATTATGGGAAAATATACGTTATTGCGTACATATAAATGCGTTAATCCTGTGGTAGGAACTGGTATGCAAAGGTAGGGCTAGACTGGTGTTAACAAGGCAATTGTGTAGAATCGCAAGGCCACATGATTAGCATATTAAGCGCAATTAATCTGTGTGGGCGCAGCACGCCAACTCTGTAAATTATATTTATAGCTAATTAAAATAAATTTCGTATTAATTGTGTGTTTATGAGAACACGGTACACATTTATACGTAAACAGGCTGTTTTGATCGCGTTTATTTTCGTGCGAGTGTTTGATAAGGGAATATAAATGTTATTTTCTTTATTTAGTAGAGAAGCATATTAATTTCATTATTGATAGTAAAAGACATAAGAATAAGGTAATTTAATTAGTGGAAGAGAGTAACTGAGTTAGTTGTCGATTCTTCTTCGTAGGTTCTACAATCCCTCGTAGGACCGATTGTAGCATTGCATTTAATTAAATACTTCTAGATAACATTCAAACGTTCTTATAATATAAGGCTCTGTGACAAAAAACTTAGTACATTTTTTTTATAAAATGTTAGACATAGTTTTTCATAACCTTTTATGTACCTAATATTTCAATATATTACTGATATAAAATATCATTGAGAAAGGTCCTCTACTAATGAGGAGTTATACGACTCCAGTGAGAGTGACACTCACGTCAGACTTTGATTTGACAGTTGCAAGATTGATATGTTAGCATATATAAAGAAGAAGTCTATATAGCATGGTCTCTTTCTCTCTTTAAAAAAATAGACATGGTTATTATGTCCTCTTGAATTATTTTGGGAGGGATTTAGCCTTTCTCTAGAGAATCACGTATTATTATGAACAACTGTTTGCATAAACACAATTGCACTCTCTTCCTCCGCTCTCATGAGCCGATGTGACACGATAGGAAATACACGATAGAATTTCAGACGCAGTATCAACGGCTTAACGTGTTTTTCGAAGCTCGGAATTAGAATGCCAATTTCTAGACACCGAGCTGCTATTATTCTTCAAAAACATGGATTATTTTTCCTTATGGTGTCCTTAGGTAATAGATTATCGTAGCAATGACTGTTGCAATAATTATATGAAAGTTAAAATGCTTAAAATATGCATCTATATGTTTTAATATTAATATATACTTATATACTGAGTCCTGAACAAGGTGCGGCGTTTTTTCACGCCACAACAACTGCTCCTGTTATATAAAACGCAGGTGCGGTCTTGCGTTGAATATTGCTCGCACCTTTGGGATGGCTCCGCCAAGTACTTACTGGAGGCCTTGGATCGGTTGCAGCGACGTGCGGTTCGCATTATTGGCGACGTAAAGGTCACCAACACCCTCGAGCCTTTACAATTGCGTCGAGAGATAGCGGCACTCAGCGCTTTCTATCGAATGTATCACGGCGAGTGCTCAGAGGAACTATTCTCCCTCATTCCTGCTTCCCCTTTCCTTAACAAATCTACGCGTGCTGGCTCTCGATGTCACCGCCTAACTGTGACATCAATTCCATCGCGAACGAAGAAATTTGGCAACTCTTTTCTTTGTCGCACCTCCAAAACATGGAATTATTTACCAGCACACGTGTTCCCCTCCTCTTAAGACCTGGGTTCCTTCAAACGAGGCGTGAAGAGGCATCTTGCGGGCCGGCAAGGCGGGGGCGGCTAGTGCAGATCATTCTTCCCGATTGCACTAGCCATCGTCGCGTTTGGACTCTACTACCACTTACCATCAGGTGGAGTGAAATAATTTGCCTTCCCGGGCTATAAAAAAAAAATGTACACATCCTACAAATTATTTCTGTAAAACAAATTTCAGGGTAACATATAAAGATTTGATCAAGGAGGAGCCGAATACTACAGCGGACACTTTTCTCCTAATACAGTCTGCAACACTCGCCAAGCCTTTCTTTTGACACCTTTTACTATCGCATTACTTCACATGTTTATCAATCATAAAATGTTCGAAACTAATATGTTATTTGTTTTCATAAGGATTAATTAACTTTATGTCAAAAAAATTAAGTAAGAGATTAATTTTTTTGAATCGAAAAAAAACATCCAATAAACAAGTATAGTATACCATCATTATACAGTTTAATTGGTGGTAGGGCTTTGTACAATCTCGCCTGGGTAGGTACCATCCAATCTGTTGAGTTCCTTTGTTATTTCGGCAACTGTAGTCACTACGGACATAACATTGGTGTCGCATTGGCGATGTAAGGGACAGTTAACATATCTTACAAAATCTATGCTATATAAACAGTGTTACATAGCGTTTGGTATAATTTACCTTACTACACCGCGGTCAGACCTTCAAGCGAATTACATAACTTTCATACTTTAGGCTTAGGCCATATTGCATTACAAATCTCATTACCCGTGCTCATTGGTGTTAGTTCTGTAACAAGTTTTACCAAAAACGAAGCCGCCGGACAAACAAGTTACGGCATAGGATTATTGCGAGCACACAGACAAATCGTATTACAACAACACCATGCACACTTTTCAAGGTAATTCTCAAATTTGTTTTTATTATGAATTTATTTACCTTATGATTGTAGATTTTTTTTTGTGTTTTCTATTTGTCCCTTGATAAAATTTAACATAGGTTCATGTTTGTTTGAATTGGCGTAGGTATACGGAATCTGTTGGGAATTCTTTTTCAATTGCAGTTTTCTCAAAGACAAATTTTGAAAGAACTTTTGACGTGACAACGTCTTATAAATTGGTTTGCCGGGTGACACTTCAAGAAACTGCGTTACGCTCCGCTCACGTTATGCGCTCACAATGAGAGCGAGTGAGAGGCACGCGTCCCTTCCACTCGGGCATGGTTAGCCCGCCTAAGAGCGAGAGAGACAGACATAAAAAATAAAATTTTGTTAATATGAAATTCAGTGCGAGATTCTTTGTATAAATTAATGTTTTAAATATAATTCTTTGTATAAATAAATGTTTTAAATTGTTACTATTATTTCATCCTTCTTCCTACTATACGAATGAATATTCACATTAAAATTATTTTACCACTCAAAGTCGTTGTCACGTAAAACTTTCGCCCGTATACCGACTTTACAGGCAACCAATTTTTTTTTTTTTAACTAATACATACTTGGTGATAGGGCTTTGTGCAAGCTCCTCTAGGCAGGTGACACCGACCAAACACTCATCAGATATTCTAACGCAAAACAGCAATACTTGTTATTATTGTGTTCCTGTTTGAAGGGTGAGTGAGCCAGTGTAATTATAAGCACAAGGTACATAACATCTTAGTCCCCAAGGTTCGTGGTGCATTAGCGATTTTAGCGATGGGCAACATTTCTTACGCTGCCAATGTCTAAGGGCATAGAACACTTACCATAATGTGGCCTATATGCTCGTCCGCATGTATAAAGTGCAATTTAATTGATTGCTAGGTGTGTTGCTTTTGACGTTACCGCTAACCTCAATAACTAATTGAAGGTTGCTATATCGATTTGAATAACAAAATGAAAGCTATACTACAAATTATGATTAAAATTATTAATTAATTAAAAAACAATTAAAAAAGACAAAATAGACGGGGGATGGGTACAATAAAAAATCACCATTATCGTAAAAAATGTTACCTGTATTGTTACTTGTTCAAAACCAAAAGTACCAGGCGAACATATTCTGTTTAGAGGTGTCTTAAGCCCATCGAGCACGCTTACAGTTACACAGATAGAACACATGCAAGTTGACACACTATACGCGCGTGTGCGGGTTGCACCGCTCAGCTGTTTATTGATGTGTGCCGTAGCCTCGAACACGCGGTCGATGACACGAACATAGATTATGAACAAATACGAAAGCTAAAAATAATACTAGAATAATTCTACTATGGGAGTCGAAGTGGAGGCGAGCAATATAATTATGTACAAGTCGTCAATAATAAAAGCTATGTATGACACCAGAATTATTATATAACGGAGGTAGACTATATCATAATGTTAAACCTCTTTTTGATATAACCTGTTTGTTTTTTATTGTTTTTTTAATTAGACTTGGCTTAAGTAAATTAATAACAAAAATATTTTTATGAAGTTAGTACTTTAAAATTTGATGATAACTTCATTTAATTTATACAACATATGGCCGAATACTGAAACGTCTTTCAAATATTAAGTGGGACTTAATTATTTGGAATGCCATTAATTTCAAATTTCAAATTAAGTCCCACTTCATTTTGAATGACATTTCAGTATTCGGCCGATAGTACCACAAATATGTTAGGCAGAAAACAAGAAATCACTTTGTCACGTCTGCTGCAATAATCTATGTCCCTTAGCAACAGTGTAGCTCGGTAGTCGGGCCGAGTGAAGTTGCGCAAGCGAGTTCGATTCCAGTCAAGGCTCAGCATTCAAATAAACAACAATTGTTGTTTACGACTAAGATTGAGAAGAGATAAGTTTACAAAGTATTACATACATAATACATAGTTGAAACGGTACATTTCGTTTCATTTAAATAAATATTACCTTTGATCATTTCTTCTGTATGTCTGTTTCGAAATCAAAATAATATATGTACTTTATTGAAGTACTCTTGTTTGAAGCATTGTTTTGATTTGTTTTATATTAAGAGAGGTATTAGAGAACCTTTGTTGTTTTCTGAACCCCTGTTTGCAAAATTGAACACAAACAACAAACAAACTCACTATTTACCATTTAATGAAGTAGAAGAGTTTTATCCAAAAGCTCGGCATACCTTTTTCAATAAATTAAGTCACATATAAAAATAAGTATATTTGTAGGAAAATACATAACTTTTCCCACTTTGACAATCTTTTTTATTTGTTTCTTTCTCATACAAACTTTAATGTAGTAGTAACAGCATTTAAATTATTCAATGGTGAATTAAGAGTTAAGACCTCATCTCATATAAATCTTCATCCTAGACCACCCTTCCCCTTTCCTTCACAAGTCTAAGCATGCTGGCTCTCCGCAAGTCACCGCCTAACTGTGACATCAGTTCCATCGCGCACGAAGAAATTTGGCAACTCTTTTCTTTGTCGCACCTCCAAAACATGGTATTCTTTACCAGCACACGTGTTCCCCACTTATGAACTGTGTTTCTTCAAACGATCACTCTTCCCGACTGCACTAGCCGTCGTCGCGTTTGGAATCTACTACCACTTACAATCAGGTGGAGTAGAGCCATTTGTACTCCCGGGCTATAAAAAAAAATGGTGGTAAGTAAAATGTTAAAACTCATAACATCACCACAATAACTTTTGGTAATGGTGTTTAATACCAATTTATTATTATTTGAATTAATTGAAGTGATTTGCATACAAATTGTAAGTGCGTGTCATAATCTCGTCAACTAAGAAATAAACCACAATGTGGAATTTAATGACTTAGGTATAATGGGTAGAATTTTCATTTTAAATTATTGGGTTCTTAATTGCTAACTTTAATTACTGTCAGCGTTAATAGCTCAACGTTATACAGGTCGCCTGGTGATGTGAAAGGCATAAGTTCGGAGTAGCTGGTACTTTTAACAAAAAAAAAATTACTGGGGAAATATGAATATAAGTCAGGAAAGGGATTGATAAAATTCTAAAATGAAGAAAATAATTTAATTTGAATATAATGGCACAATTAACTGATTACTCTTTAAACTTTGTTTTAACTATTTATAATATTTCAACAATTATTACATTCTGATATCAAATAGGCATTTCACTTCGTCAAAATCAAAATTTCAAACTTCTATAATAGTTTACGAGCCTATAAAAGTCGAAGTTTCGATCTTGACCCTTGGGTTATTATTGTCGTCCCCACTGAAACAAGCTTTAAGACTAATTGGAGGGGTAGGATATATATAGGGATTCTTATATTTAAAAAAAATACATTAGTCAACAAGTAATTTATAATCGACTTCTTACGAGATAATTTTTTTTTATTTTATTTAAAAAGGTACATCAACATCACACTACTACACAAAAATATGTTAGAGAACTGATATGAGTGACAATTAGTTAAGGAAAAAAATCAGCCAAAATGTGCAGTTAAAAATTTAAAATAAGATGTTATATAAAGCAAATCATTATATAAATATATAATGACATAAATAATACTTTATATACCGTATCTTTAGTTAATTAATAATATAATTAGATTTATTTGTTTAGACATTTGAATTTTTTACCAATATCTTGTGATTTACCAGTACCTATTATATTTTGTAATTGCGTGTAAATTAATATGCTGTTCACACGATCTGCCTCATGGTAGGAACTTGTTACCCTTTGATCCTAAGCTTGAGTTACAGCCTATAGTCAAAGCGACATGAGAAATTAATGTTGCCAACTGTAAAATTATGTATTATTTGTACATTATTTGATTTATCTATTAAATTATAATTTTGTCGGGACTAAATCCAGTGGAGTGGATCTAATTGTTTTTTTTCTGTATGTGCCCACGTGCAGCCCTGACCTACGCCTACAAGACCGGAGGTCTTGGGACCCCCTCAGCCAAAAAAAATATAATTTTAGTCTGACCGCTTCTGAATGGGGGTGCTACAAATGTCCAAATACCCTTGTTTGGTCGGGCTTACCCACGTGAAGGCTCAGTGAGACGATATCATAAGGGCTCAGTAAGAAGAACGCCACACGGCTCTAAAATAATATACGAATGTGGCAAAATTGCAAAGAAAACTTTGAATCAACCCTGCTGAGGAATTTATACCTAATTGAAATAGTTAATAAAATAAAATAGATAATATTGATAGCGTGATTCAGGTGTGCCAAACATGAAGTAACAAAACGTAAAAATCTATAAAACAATTGTTAATACAATTTTCTTTGATGTATTCCTCAGGTACTCAAGTAAAAATTTTTGACGTGACAACGCTCTATTTACTGTCATTGTCCCGTTACGCTCATTGTCCCGTTACGCTGATTGTACGCTTGCGCCGCATCTATATCTCTTTCACTCGATTGCAGTAATTTCATCAATTTTGTTATGACGTTGTCACGTTAAACTATCGTCCGTAAACCGACTTTACAGACAACCATTTTTTTTTCCTTGCAATCGGTTGGTAGCGAATGAAATTATAAATAAATAGTAAAAATTGTATCATTATATTTATTGCCATATGATTTTTTTTATAACACAAATGTACTAAATCACTTGAAATAATCAATTTTATATTATTTACAGTATTCATTTATTTAGAGCAAATGATAAAAAAAAAATACAAGAACTGTATTGTTTAATAGCTAAGCTATACATTTACGTTTGCTCTTCAATAATCTTACTTCTAAACTCAGTATAAATATTAGTTCTCAAACGAACACAAGGACAGACGCGTTGAGAATAATATGTAAATTTATAAATATTTTATCAAACTAGATCATAACACATATATTTGAAGGCGGAAATATTTTACGCAAATAATATGACATATTTGTTTTCCCGCCAAAGACCAAGTATACTTGAATTAAAACATTAAATTTAAATTATATCTATAATTTTCAGAAATATTAACCATGTCTAACATCGCCAATGTGCCATCGATCTCAGGAATTAAAATGTTATGTCCCTTGTGTCTACTGACTGTACTGACTCACTCACCCTTCAAACCGAAACACGATAGTACGAAGTATTGCTGTTTAATTGTAGAAAATATGATGTTTTTTTATTGAATAAGTAGGCGGACGAGCACATGAGCAACCTGATGGTAAGTGGTCGCCAACACCCATAGACGATGGTACATCTTACATCGTAGCATCGTCCCTTGTGCCTGTAATTACATTGGCTCACTCACCCTTTAAACCGGAATACAATAATACAACGAATTGCTGTTTTGCGGTAGAATACCTTATAAGCGGGTAGCTACATAGGCGAGCATGCATAGCTCTACCACCGAGTAAAAAAAAATACATATAACTTTTAGCACATCTGTGTTGTTATGTTCAACGGGCAGGAGGCCTCACTCTCAGTAAACACTGCGCCGTGTAACGTGTGCAGGTCGTTATTTGCTTGTCAAAATACATATTATTAGGCAATTTTGTAAATATCGATGGGACGAATTTTGAAAAACACATAACATGATTGAGTAATAGCAGTTTGTCGCTATTTTAAATGATCGCTGCAAGAAATATTCGGTTAATGTTTGATTTTGTCCGTTTTAAATTATATTTCTTATTGAACATATGATTAGGGTCCGTATGTTTCTCTCCAGGAGTGAAGAGAGACAGATCAGGCGCAGAACCAACAGCTTGACATGCTTTTCTAGGCTGGTAAATTATCTGAAAACCAAATCTTTATTCACCCAACCCGGATAGCTCAGTGATGGAACGCGTGTACGCATGAATAATCGATGATCGTGGGTTCAAACCCGGGCAAGCTCCACTGAATTTCATGTGCTTAGTTTGTGATTATAATTCATCTCATGTTTAACGGCGAAGGAAAACATCGTGAGGAAACCTGCATATGTCTAATTTTACTGAAATTTTGCCACATATGTATTCCACCAACCCGCATTGGAGTGATGTGGTGGAATAAGCTCCAAACCTTCTCAAAAATGAGAAGAGACCTTAGGCCAGCAGTGGGACATTTTGGCTGTTACTGATTGACCCAGGATTTGAAATCTGGCTCTCCGGTCGAATCGAGAACAAACCAGGCATTCTAGCTGGCTGTCTAGTCAAAAATCTGTTATTATCGTTTCAAGTCACCGGCAACACTTGTAACTAACAAAAACATAAAAGGCCGGCCATGAAGCATCCGTAACAAACAATATTTCTCTCGCAACAAGGCCAAATAATAATACGTTATTGAAATTCGACCTAACTCCCGGCCCTTTGAACGTTGTGTTATAAAATTAATTCAGCATGGATGGTGTTATGTTGGCAGTTAAAATAACAATAATAATAATAATTAAAATTAGTCAATTTTACATGTATGGGTTTGAACCTGCAATGCGGTTAGGAGTCATTTGTTCTTAGCCACTCAGTAATCTTGGTTTTTTTTGTCTTATTACTTACTTATTATTAAAATAAATAAAAATATACTTCATAATGAAACTTTCAACTCATGTCCTTTATTGCCAAAGCAAATCTTTTAATTGTGTATTCGAAATCAATAATAGCTTTTTAGTATAAAATTATACCATCTCGCATAAACCCGACCACATCAAAGATTATTTCTGTATAAGTTTTTAAAGTGAAGCAACCGCGTTGTTTATAACTCTATAAATTTACACTGCGGCTCTAATTTTACATATAATAATTAACGGTGTTGTAAGAGCGCACGAACAACCTTCAGTCATCGACAGATTTACGTTCTAATAAAATTTTTAGCAACCATTATATTTTGATGGCGATAGCCAATAAGTAGTACGAGTGCACGTTGGCTCAGTGGTTAGAAAGTGTGTTTCAAACACAAGTTCAAATCAGGTAAAATGTCGCTGAGCTTTTTTACTCTTATAATTTTTTATTATAATTTAATGACTACACACCATCGGTTCATTATGACGTATAGTGACTACCGCCTACAAAAATCGGCACTGTAAATATCCGTCACAACCCCAGAGTACCACCAACCTTACTCACCCTATAAACTGAATACAACAGTACCAATTATTGCTATTTGGAGGTAGAATATCTGGTGAATAGGTAAGATGGGCTTCCACAAAGCCTTAAAAAGTAATTTTTATGTTAATTTCTTAAACTAAATTTATGTATTTTTTATAAACATCAATACCAAACTTAAGCTTTTCAGAATCTACGTATATAATCTTGTACAGTATAATATTATGCTTTGTTTATTAATAGATTTTTAACATGCACCTTTTTATTTATTGGTACATACTCTATTCATTTAAAAGATATTATATATCTTTATAATTATATATTTACATTGTTCGAAGATCTTAAGGTCTTTATTTGACCTCTACGCTTTGTTTGATTAAAAGGGCTCAGCGTTTCTCGTTTCCGGTTTCGTTGTGTGTTAAAAATGATTGAGGAAATTGGTTAATGTCACGGCAGAGGTCAAGAAAATTTATGTTCAATTTAAAAAAGAAATCTCGCGATACAAACATGTTAATAGCATCGAGTGCTTTGCAATCAAATCCATTAATTACAAATTGCAGTAAAATTAATTGAAAAGCTTAGAGTGCAGAGAAGAGAAAACGACGGTTTTGATAGTTCACTGACGTTAAGTAGAGCCTTAAGTAAGCTTTCACATAACTATCTTCAATTATACCTTAATACTCAACTATATCAAAACGTCTTCAGTAATGTTAATGGGACATAACATCTTAGTTCCGAAGGTTGATGGCGCAATGGCGATGTAAGCGATGGTTAACATTTCTTACAATGCCATTGTCTATAGGTGTTGGTGACAATTACCATCAGGTGGCCCATATGCTCATCCATCCACCTATATAATAAAAAAACCCTTAATGTGAATTGAGTTTTTTTTTTCATTAAATAATTCAGAAGGTCAAATTTTGGAACCTATTTATCTTATAAAAGAAAATATTTTAATCTACTTCAGCTGAACAACGTCACGTTAGATCCGTAAAGCTTTCAAGCACTTGTGTAAATTTAATCACGGCGTTTAATAGCTTTTAAACGTCCACGCCAGGACGATGTTAACCCCAATCTCTAATGTGATAAGCTAAGATAAGATATACAATTATTTATTATGGTTTAAATTATGATAATTATTTTAAAAGTCATGATACTGATTTTGATTTTAGAGTGAGTAGACAATGAGTGATATATAGTTAACCTATTTGTCCTGAGACTTGATAAAAGATCAGATCCCCAGCTCCTGGGATGAAATCCCAATAAAAAGCTAATCCCTTGAGAGTAGCTTTGGACGAATTCGGTCATGATGGTAAAATGACAATAATGATGTGATCAGTTTTAAGACTAGATAGGCAGATAGATGTTCTTCTAATAAAGTACACGCAGTCATTAAATATACAGGGAAATGTATTGTTTATGTTATCCGGTTGGTCACCTGATTGAAATTATAAACCTAAGATTGTGACAGTCAGCCTTCTTGTTCATATAAATTAATGTGAATTTGACCCAAAGTTCTGCAGTCTCTGTAATACATATTCTTTAATTTATTAGTAATTGTGGAAAAACCTTATTGTTTATCGATTATGATTTTGATACATAAAACAGTAATTCCTTGCATTGCTGTTTTCCGCTTTTAAGATATAACAAAATAACTCTTGTGATTGTCAGCGCATTGTGTAACGTAGAAAAGATAACATATTAATGATATTATCATATATGTAAACATATTATGATAATAGATACATGCTTCTTATTACAGTTTCCATATCTATAAGAGCCTAGTTTACATCCAACTGTCCCTGAGGTAAGGACCTCGCGAGATAAAAATAAATATAAAAATATCATTAGTATCGAGTGTCATAAAAACAGAGAATTACTGTGAGTTTGTTGCTTTTTCTTTTTAATTTGTAATAAGTGATACTATTATGTTTGTATATCCTCGCTCGCAGTCAAGCCATGCTTTATACTTAGGTTTTCCTCGAGGGAAAATACTCGTATCTTTAATTAGTGAAATATGTTAAACAGGCACTCACTGCCACTCGCCGAGGATTTAATCTTGAACTAATAAAAAAAACTTCACTGCGTCTGTAGGTTTATGTTGTCTTAAAGTACTTGAGATAATGGGCTATAGACGTACCTATTCACATTCTATTAGCGAGGGAAGAAAGAAAGAAAAACTCATGAATGAGATTTTTTAGGGTCTTTTTTATGAGCCAGAACCGTTTTCTAAGTAGATATAAATAAGGGCAACATTTTACTAGATTCTATTCAGTCATAGGTATAATTTCAGATGATATTTATGATTAATGTTTTAGACGATTCATATGTACCTAAATTATGATATTTGCTTCCAAAACGATATTTATCTTCTCTCTCTATCAAAAAAAAATCTCGCTAATAGTATCTCTCAATGGAGGCTGATTAACTGTGCAGATGACATCAAAATGCACAAGACATAACAAACACGGCAGGACCTATGGCCATATACTTGGAGGAAAATTTGAAATGACAGAACAAGGATCAGGGAGGCTTGATGGCTTTACGTGCTTTCCGAGGCAAACGAGTGGTAAGTGGTGGTCTTAAATTCTTAAATATTCAGATTTAAGAAGTGTTTCACTCAATTCGTGTTACCACGAATTCTCGACAGATTAAGCCAATGATTATAATTAAATATAAGTAAATAGTTTAGTTTGATCGTAATTTCATATCACCATTATAATAATTATGATAATCATTTACTGATGAGGTTGAAGATAGAATGAAGAAATAATATCAGTCGCCTCGTCGCATTGGTGAAGCTCCAGCTTAACATCTAAACGTCGCGGTCGCCTCGCTCGATCGCAATAGTGTGTCCAATCGTTAATAGTAATTCTCAAGCTCCGCATATATAAAAATTTATGTGTGAAAAAAGTGGGTCAGTAATTTTTAGTCGAATTGCCGAATGTTCTTCTTTATTATAACTACACTGATGTCATTGACTATAAAAACAGATACACTGAAAACAACCTAATCTATCAACTGATTAAACAGAAATAGATTTTAAATATATTTTAGTGTGGTTAACTAGTGTTATTGAGTTTTGTTCTATGTTCACGTATCGGAAAGACATCCATACTTACTATGCAAGCCTAGGTTGCTATCACTTATCTATAATTCTACCGACAAACATCAATATTTACTATTGTGGAGTACAGCCGACGAACTCTACATTTAATATTCAAAATTATAACATAACTTCATTTTTCTACTATAATAATAAAAAAAGTTAAATTGATTAATTTTTAAGGTAATTATTTGTCAAATTAGAAAGCTTTAATAAATGATCATATCTATGTAGTTATTCTTTGACACGAATTAGACCAGACTCGTGCAAGTAGGCCGGCGAACCATCAACCCACAAACATTCATTATCTGTTATCATTATAGTCACCTTAGAATACACACTAGTAGAAGTATTATGCGTTAAAATTTTAAAGCAAATTACTGATAGAAACTGAAGTTCTATTCTTAAAGGACTCACTTGATTACTCACCCGTGATATCCCCAATTCTATACTCAATTTTGATTACCGGCTTTTTATTGTATAGGAAGGCGGACGTGCATATGGGCCACCTGATGGTAAGTGGTCACCAACGCCCATAGACAATGGCATTGTAAGAGATGTTACCATCGCTTACAATGCCAATGCGCCACCAACCTTGGGAACTAAGATGTTATGTCCCTTGTGCCTGTAATTACACTGGCTCACTCACCCTTCAAACCGGAACACAGCAATAACAAGTACTGCTGCTTTGCGGTAGAATATCTGATGAGTGGGTGGTACCTACCCAGACGAGCTTGCACAAAGCTCTACCACCAATGCTAATTTAATGCGTGTATTCTTAAAAAGTCATGATTATTATGACCTATGTCGCATTTCGTCCGTTTTCTGCTGTGAGTATCGAATTAGCCCCATAATAATGCGATTCTGTGAAAATTATTGAATTCGAATTCACTTTCATATCAATGATGTCATAATAATGGAAAATATGTACTAAATAATATATTTTAAAATTTTATATTAAACCTATATCCTACTAACATAAAATCAAAAACTTCAAAAACTCAGTGTGTTTAAAAAGAAAAGTTAACATATATGCCTAAATTAAAATGTTTTACTTAATGACAACAGATAAACGACTTATATAATAATTATACCGTACAGAATGTATAGTGATACTATTTCTACAGTCACTGTTCCGAGAGCCCTACTTGGACGAGTTCTAAAAGAAAGGTCATTTTTCAGCCAATCATCAAATACAAAACAAATCTTTGAATGTACGGCGCCACATATTTCACGAGTCTTTTCAATTTAGACGTTTATTATGACACCTCTAGAATTAAGGTTACGAGAATTAGACTACAGTTGTAATAAAACTTCAGAAAATAATGTCTTTTTTAAATGATGATGGGTAAAGTCTGTCGAGAGAAATAACCTATACTACCAATGAGGTTTTATGCTGACGGTATCTAATTACAAACGACGTATGGTTAGCACGTAAACAGGACATTAAACCGTAAATGTCTTATAACTGAGTGAAGTCAGTTCTTCAGTTGAAGTTAGTCAGTCAGAGTTTTATCTGCTACACATGTGGCAGAATATCTTTTAAAACATACAGATTTCCTCTTGACGTTTCCGCACAAGATAAGCCTTTTTTATTCAATACTAGCTGATACCCGCGACTTCGTCCGCGTTGCTTGATATATTAACAAAGTTTTCTTATGAACAAATGTACATATATAAGCAAAAATATACTTTGTTTAAACATACATCACTGAACACGCAGTGCATATACAAATCGTTGTTTCTTGAAACTTTAATAACTTTTTATTAAGTGAAGATATCGCAATCATTATTTTTTTTTATAAGGGCCAAGTGTCTAAGATATAAAATTTAGAAAATTTCATTGAAATCTATCCAGTAGTTTTTCCGTGATGCGCGCACAACGCGGACCTCTATCATTTTATTTATATACATAGATAAGACGTCAAATTGGTAATTGAAAAGCGAATGATATGACCCATTGTCAGACATTGGTGTATATATATATATACACTACCAATGTCTGAATATATAACTATAATAATATATAAATAATTCCATTTACGGGCAAAGCGCCATCAACTATAGGAGTTTATATGATATGTCCCATTGCCTCTTACAGCACTGGTTCAATCGTCCATAAATGATTACTATTAGTGGTAAAAAAATGTATAAATGGTTGGTAGCCAGACGGATTTGCAAAGCTCTACCACTATCGTCAAGTTTAGTAAAAATGTGTGAAATATAAAAAAGATGGCCGCGTAATCCAACCGCTGGACCAACCATGTGTTTTGTCACTAATGATTAGGATTACGATCGAAGCCGTAATGAAACGTAAAAAGCTAAGTTTCTTAATTGATGATAAGTGCTAATGACTTCTGTTGGAAGACTCTACTTATACTAACAGCATCAAATGTCAGGCTGACAGTATGTGGTGACACGTGACGTTAAGCACTTATCGCAATAAATATCTACTTAATATGATTTTAAAACTGTCTGACTTACAATTCTTAGCGTAAACTGGTTGGTCTAATATCTGCATCTACCAATCCGCATTGGAGTAGCCTGATGGAATAAGCTTCAAACGTCCGGAAAGGGAATTTATGCGTTAGCCCAGCAGGCTTCACAGGCCGTTGGTATGTAGGTTTGTCATTTTGGTAGTTTTTTTTTTAATTAAATAGGTAGACGGACGAGCATTGGCCACCTGCTAGTAAGTGGTCACCAACGCCCATAGAAATTGGGATTGTAAGAAATATTAACCATCGCTTACATAGCCAATGTGCCACCAACCTTGGGAACTAAGATGTTATGTTCCTCGTGCCTGTAATTACACTGGCTTACTCACTCTTCAAACAAAACAGAGTACTGCTGTTTTGCGACAGAATATCTGATGAGTGGGCGGTACCTACCCAGACGAGCTTGCACGAAGCTCTACCACCAAGTGAGTAACATCAAAGACAACAAGTAATAAAAATCAAAGAAGTCTATGGTCTTATTCACTAACTCGTAAGCAACTTGCGGCATGACGAATAGTCAAGAGTGAAAAGTATAACACAAGTATAAAACAGTATCTCAATAAATGATGGTTCCCGTGATGTTTTTCATCGGGCGCACGGGTAGTGCAATAATTATTTTATATCCACAGATAATATATAGCTGTCAGATGTGAGCTTGTTCCGCGTCGCTAGATTAAGACCACACGATTATTTACAGTCTCTAAATGTCACAGATATTTTTTCGGTGCACTAAACGCGTTGTAAAAACTGTGCGCACTTAAATCTTCAGTTTCATAAAATTTATCTCACTGTTTTCTTGTTATGTAAAAACACACATCACAAAAACATATATTATATAATATATATATATATATATATATATATATATATATATATATATATATATATATATATATATATATATATATGTGTATTATTAATATATTATATTTACATAAGTAAATTCAACGATACATTTGTGAAAAAGAGCGTAAAAAATGCTTTCCTACTTCATATTGTAAACACGTGTGCTGTTTTCTGTTATAAAACATAAATGTTGGCAAAAACACTTTATTAATATCCCATAGATGTGTTTTTTTTATAAATAAAAACATTTTTTAAATAAATATCTTGAATAGGTCACATTGTTTGTCTAGTTAAAATATACTGATATTATCTTTTGATAATATCTTTTGTCTTAATTCTCTGAACTAAAAGTTATTTATGGGAGGGTGGGGGCAGAAAGGTTAGGTAGTCTATTTTCAGTATCCCTAACAACGTGGATGCAAAATACCATGATGATCAGCTGTGTAGTTAAGACGTGGAAGCGTAACAAACAAACAAACTCACTTTCGTTTTTATAATATTAATAAGCTAAGACCCACGGGGGGAGCATTAACGTTTGACGTAGAAGAAATCGCGCTTCGCAGTTAGTATGTTTAAAAAGTATGTAAATATCGTGTTCAGTGACGTACAAACAGACACGCAATTTATTTACAAGTTTTGAACGCTCTCTCTACGTTTTTTTAACATTTTACGATTGTTCTACCATTAATGATCTTTTACGATAATGTGAGGAGGGCTTATTATTCTAATTATTTTTTGGTTCGCCCTGGATTCGATCCTGGGGCTAAAATGAGGCAGTTAATAAGGAGCTTTGGTCATATTCAAAATGCAATTTATGAAGGACTTATAAGATAGGAAATAGCACTGGAATTGAGTTTAATTTGCATATTTATTATTAATATTTATGCCCAATTTCGGCCACGGCGGCCACTCACGAAAAAGTATGATACAAGAGTACGGCACAAGTGTATGATATTTATTGAGATGTAGGTCTATACCTCAGATATGAGGTAGCGGATCCAGATGTCACGGGTTCAAACCTCACATAAGGCCGTTGATCATGCGCCTGAACTATTTCCTGTTGCGTCAAATTTGATCATCGGGTCGGATCTCTTTTCTTCTCGGATTCTGAGAGTGAGGGAATAGATAGTGCATCTGTGTATGTGCATTATAAGCCTAGTGTGCATTGTAATATGTCATGTGCAGTGGGCTAGTATCCCTTGAGAAGAGCCGCCGTGAGTGAAATTGGTCAGATCATACCATCATCATGTCAGATTCTAATGCCGTTTCAGACGAATAAAAGTTCTTGAGTTTATCTGTCGACAAATCATCAGTAGCAGACCAAAGTTATTTAGTTGACTACCGTGCTACAGAGAACATGCCACCTACCACCCGTCGAATCGGATTAATACAAATTAATTCATAGCTTTATTAGTCATCATAACTCACTCAATCATCATCCGTTTTCAATCATAAAAGTCACCTAGAAAGTGGATGAAAGTTACAAAAAACAGACAGACGCGATAAATCCTTAAATTTTTATTAGTATACAAATTCGTATCGTTTGTTTTAACATCTGCAATATCCGCTGTTTTATTGATGCTGTTTCCTGTTTGTTCGTTTCTTTACCGTGCGAATATGATTTCAATAACAAGTTTTAATTATCTGTTATTATTTAATAAATGCAAATTTTGTATTATTTATTCGTGAATACGGTTGTTCGTGTGAATTTTTGAATGCAGTAAATAAGATTTTGCAGTATTTATGTTACTAATACTAGATTAAAAGCCGCCGTGAGACAAGTGCTTGGTGGTAGGGCTTTGTGCAAGTCCGTCTAGCTAATTACCACTCACACATTCAACCGCTAAGCCCCAAAACTTAGTATTATTGTTTCAGCAAGTGAGCCAGTGTACACACACATACACACACACAAACTGTTTGCGTCATTGACATTACAAGAGATATATAAATACAAATCAGGATTAAGTACTTCGACAAACATTACTATTTATATTCAATTTACTAATCTAGAAACGAGGGCACGCGACGAAAAGCTTCCATGAAATAAATTAATGTTAAACAAATCTAGAATTGAATAAAATTCTGTCCGTACGTGACAGCCTAAAAAATTACAGCTCGCGAATTGAACGGAATCAGTCCAATAAGTGGGCTGATCATACGTCGCTGGGCTATTTCTAACTACGGCGACTCGTTAACTGTTATCGTTAATACAAAAAGTACTGAATCAATGTTATAATACGATGATAATGTAACTAGTTCTCGCTGGCGGCTTCATTCGCGTGGCTAAAACCGCAGGTGTTTTGCAAGCTGATCTGGGTAGGTACTACCTTATCAGATATTCTACCGTAAAAATAGTAGTTAGTATTGTTGTGGTCTAGTTTGATGGGTGAGTGAGTCACTGCGACTACAGACACGAGGAACATTACATCTTAGTTCATACATATGCAAGTGGTGGCGCATTGATAATGTAAGATGTTTAATATTACTTACAATGGCTAATGTTAATGGGCGATGGTGACCACATATATAGGTGGCCCATTCAGCCGTTCGCCTTTGTATCCTATAAAATAAAAATAAATGTCCTATTTTATACGCTTGACAACGAGTATTTATGATATTAGTTAAAATAGCCTGTGCTCCCGGATTTACTCGCATTAAATTTTTATTATTATATGAAATAATAAAAATGCATGACTGAAGCTATACAACGCATTTCATTCTCTATTTTATTTTATTTATGTATGGGGTTCATGTTGGGATGAGAAATCACGACCAAAGAGTAAGAAATTAAAAAAAAAAAAAATTAACATAGAAGATATATCACAGAAAGATAAGATAGAAAGATGATAAAGATAGGATAGCTGGATAGAATTGAAGTATGATATAATAAATATAATATATTTGTACCAGGAGATCATAAAGAGTGAGAAGATACGAACGCAGATGTCACTGGTATTGCAGTAGCCGTATAATCTAATTCGAAAACGAATGAGCACGAATGAATGTATATGTTTTTACGTCAGTATATATGTATTAGAGTATGAATGTCGGTATATATTTATTTAGTTTATAAGTAATCAATAAAGTATAAATTGTTCGCGCACTACGCCGGCGCCTGATATAATAATATAATATATTATATGCATTGCTTTTTCTCTTATGTATTTGTAAATTGTGCGCATTAAAGCATTACTAAAGTATATAATAAAAAGGCTGTTTTTAACACTGAAAAGACAATACTGTAACTCTGCAATTAATTGTATTTATTGAGTCATTGACCTCTTTCTTTTATTTTAGATATTTTTGTCGTTTCTAGATTTTTCCGGATTTTACGAATGTCTATCATAGCCTTGAGAACATTTTTAACATATTGTAACGTCTCAAACGCTCTCTTTTCACAATTAATCTTTTGTCGTTTTCACATTACCCTAGTTCCTCATTGAGAATTATAACGGCTGGCGATTCATTCGAATATTTGTTTTATTTAAGTCGCATATATATTATCCTAAATGTTACTTCGAAACAAATTTTCTAACAATTTTAGTACGTCATAGAAACATCAAATTTTAACATTTCTCTTAAATCTATTTCTAAATTTATTGTTCATAAATAATTACAGATAGGTAAACAGACAATGAGCCACCTGATGGTAAGTGGTCACTTCAACCTTTAGACATTGGCTGTAAGAAATATTCACCATTGCTTGCATGGCCAATACGCCACCAACCTCGGTAACTAAGATGTCATGTCCCTTGTGGCCATAATTACACTGGCTCACTCTTCCAAACTGGAACACAACAATACTATACTTAGTATTGCTGTGTTCCAGTGCCGTTTGTGCTGTGCTGTTTAACGGGAGATTTGTGCCGGGTAGGTTATAACTACCCCGACGTGCTTGCACCTCGTCGTAATCAATGACAGTAAATTTACATATAATTAATTATTTATTTAAAAACTTTATTATCACCACTGATACAAAGATGGGACAAAAGGCGGACTTAATGCCGGTAGACATTTTCTACCAGTCAACCTTTGGGTGCACCAGAAATCCACGAAGGCGGTAATTAATATATAATATACACTACACAACAATACCCGTACTTATATATTATAAAACTATAGAATAAATAAACATATACATACATACACAAAGTGTCATATACATACATACACAATCTATAATAACTATAGTAAAGACATATAAATAATAGTACATTATAGATGTCATGGAAACTAAGAGCTTTCTGCGAATATATCCACACGTAGACGAGTCTTAAAGGTTAATTTAGAGGTAGCTTTCCTAATATGCTCGGGTAATTTGTTCCATAATCGGACAGCTTGAAAGATAGTAACCGGAAGTTTCTACGTTGTCGAATTGTAAACCATTTTAATTTAACACGATACTGAGAAATATGATCGAATTTACGAAGACTGAAGATGAAGCGCAAAGATGCTTTATAAGTAAAATATTTCTCTCTTTCTGTCATTAGACTATATTTAACTAATAACGTGCTTAAAAACTTTTAAAAGTGTAAACAATTTTAATATCTATCAAACATATATCAAACTCCACCATAGTATCGTCGAGTTTATTTGTTTAAAAACAAAATTAGCAAAATTGAAATAGACCGCCATGTGTTGCTACGCCCTAAATTCAAATAACAGTAGCAGTACAGAGTATACAACACACGATAAGAGATTGCTCTGGAAAAATATTACTCTACAAGTCAAAAATATTCTCAGCCAATGTCTATGGGCGTTGATGACCATTTACCATCAGGTGGCCCATATGATAGTCCGCCTTCCTATACAATAAAAAAAAAAAAAATAGTAACTTCAATTGCTCAGTATACCGATGCTTTATCGAGGCTAAAAGTACGAACTATTTCCATCAAAAATGTTATTCACGTTAAAATTAGATACTTGTATTCATAATTGACCCTTTGAACCATCACGTCTGATCTTTTTAATATGAAGACTTATTTTTATTATAAATGCTAGCACGTTTGTTACTATACCGAATGGTGTCACGAGGTGGTTCCCGCTGGGAGACAGTTCCGCTGAACACGATTCAGTGATACAATACCGTAGAATACAGGCTCTGATACGCGCCGTTGAATTCGATTGGTCTTCGATGTTTTATGAGGTGTGACGTTATTCACAGCCGTAAACAAGGATAGAGGTGAGCCTGATTTAAAAACTAATCAGCTGTTCTGATGTCTGAGTAGATTAAATTTTAAAAATGGAGAACATTAATTATTTTTAAATTTAACAGAATTAACAGTTGTCGCCGGAATAAAACCCACTAATTCTTATAGATAAAAAATATGTCAGCCAGTGGGTTGTCACCCACCCATTGTGAAATATTAATCCGATAGTCACAGCTACACCAATCTTCAACTTCGAACATTTGATACAGATGAAAAAAACCACCAGCTCCTATATAACTAATATTTATCTACAAATCTACTAGTCTAATTTTAATCTACTAGTTAATAAAATATAAGATTAATTGAGACGGGTTCCGGTTCGTTCGCTCGATAGGGTTCCGTATTATTCAGCAAATGATTTTTCTATAAATAACAGTCTAAATTAATGTTCTAAGCCTACTTGAATAACCCTTGACTCTGAAATACGAATCCATGAAAATGGATGAAGAAAAATAATTTGATTATATTATTACAACCTTTATAAGTGATATACTAATATCTCCCTTAAATCGCTCTGTTACTCTTCAATAACCAAATAACGCAATACAGCATGCATTCAGCAGCAGCATGCAGAGTAAAGTAACTAAATAATTAGCAACATTTTTTCCTAACAAAGCTGTTGTTGGGATCAGGGAATCTTCTAACTATATAGATATTGTAATTAAACGGTAATCGCTTCATAGCAGTTAAAGTTCCGAGGGTGCGACAACTATATTTAATTCAGGATTTGTGCGGAATCCTAAAATCCCGGCAGCGATCGGTTGTGAAATATATGGCAGATGGCCCGCAGCGTATCGAATAAAATAACACGATTTCGGGTTATTTATTATGGTTTCAAAAAAGAGGAACTGCAATTAAAAATATATATAAGATATACATATATATAATTTGAGAGTAATTACGAAACGAACGCTTCCTGTCTGTCGCACGACGAAATTTATATCGGGCGTGGTCGGAATATTAAATGAAAGTGGAAATTTTTTATAATGTCCACTTTGTTTTAATTTTTAATTTCCCTCCCAGAGCCGTAATGGTCGCGATCGAAAAGGGTCGAACAAAAATATATTTGCAATTAAACCTTTACGAGCTGTAGACACATTAAGGGGTCAATGCTTTTTTTATTCTCAACAACAATTTAAATTAGATTTAGTAAACGATATTGTTTGCGATTATTTTTTGTAGTTATATTAGAAAAGGTTAATATTAATTATTTAAGTATAAGTAAATATTATTAATTTAACTTCAATAAGTATATTGTATACAGTATTGTGATAAATGATTTCTTTTTTCTTCTTATAGAATATTTCTTGGTTCTTCGGATCACTGCCTGATATCTGCCAAAGTGCCACAGGCCAAGCTGCCGTCACCAACGGTATGCAAACGTCGCATTTGGCACTATAAGTCAGCAGATTGGGAAGGTTTGCGCGATTACTATGCGTCAGTCCCTTGGAAGGAACGTTGCTTCAGTGAGAATGACCCGACTGCTGGCGCCGCTGCTATTGCTGGTGAGATCCTGTTGGGGATGGAATACTACATTCCTAACTCAGACCTCACCAGTAAGGGTACGCGTAACTGTTGGTTCACTCGCGAATGTGCCGATGCTGTGTCATCTAAGCAGGCGGCATATCGCGCGTGGATCAATGGCCGCGTTAGCGGGGCATCTAACATTGACACACTGAAAGCAACCTACAATAAAACCTCCAAGTCCTGTAGGAAGGCATACTCAAGAGCGGATGCACAGCGCATTGCACAGATTGGTCATGACCTTGTTTCGCATCCTAGGGGCTCCCGTAGCTTCTGGCGTCTGACCAAATCTGTGCAAAACAATTTCTGCCAACCTTCGCTGCCACCGCTCAGGAATCCGGACGGATCGCTAGCTCACAGTCCGCAGGAGAAAGCCGATCTTCTGGCAAAACTCTTAGCGGATAACTCTGTGATCGATGATTGCAGTGCGCTGCCACCTTCAATACCTTCATGTGGCCACACGATGCCTGACATCAAAATCAGGCAGCGTGATGTGCGTGCAGAGCTGCAATCACTCGATGTACGGAAAGCTAGTGGTCCCGATGGAATACCAGCCATAGTGCTGAAGAAGTGTGCAGCGGAGCTGTCTCCTGTGTTGACGCGCCTGTTCCAGCTGTCTCTCTCTACAGGATGTGTGCCGGATTCTTGGAGAGAAGCTAATGTGCAAGCGGTTCCCAAAAAAGGGGATCGATCTGACCCGGCAAATTATCGGCCAATAGCTATCACCTCAGTTCTTTGTAAGGTGATGGAACGGATCTTAAACAACCAACTGATCCATTACCTAGAAGATCACTGTCTAATTAATGATCGTCAGTACGGGTTTCGGCCAAAATTGTCCACAGGTGATCTTCTAGCGTACGTAACACACCTCTGGGGTGAAGCTATCGACAAGCATGGGGAGTCGTTGGCTGTCAGCCTCGATATCTCCAAGGCTTTCGACAAGGTCTGGCACAGAAGTCTTCTCTCCAAGCTGCCGGCATACGGTCTGCCAGCTCAGCTCTGCACCTGGATTGCCAGCTTCCTACACAAGCGTAGCCTTCGCGTTTTAGTTGATGGTTGCGCTTCACAATTCCATGTAGTGAATGCTGGGGTCCCCCAGGGGTCTGTGCTATCCCCCACACTCTTTCTTCTGCATATCAATGATATGCTCTCTCTTGGGAACATACATTGCTATGCAGATGACAGTACAGTGCACGGGGGGGACGCGCAGTAGCTGGGCGGGCGGAAACTGAGGAGAGACGGAGGGATCTTGTTGTTGAACTCGATAGGACGTTAGGACTCATTGCCAAATGGGGCTCTGATAATCTTGTCGAGTTTAACGCCAAGAAAACACAGGTATGCGCTCTCACAGCGAAAAAGTCGCCATTTTCCCCTCCTCCTTCTCTCTGTGGCACTACGCTGGAGATACAAAGCAAAGTCGCCATATTGGGAATTGACATTCGGTGCGACCTCAATCCAAGGGATCACATCGAGGCTGTTATAAAAACAGCCTCAAGAAAACTCGGTGTCCTGAACAAGGTGCGGCGTTTTTTCACGCCACAACAACTGCTCCTGTTGTATAAAACACAGGTGCGGTCCTGCGTCGAATATTGCTCGCACCTCTGGGATGGCTCCGCTAAGTACTTACTGGAGGCCTTGGATCGGTTGCAGCGGCGTGCGGTTCGCATTATTGGCGACGTAAAGGTCACCAACACCCTCGAGCCTTTACAATTGCATCGTGAGATAGCGGCACTGAGCGCTTTCTATCGGCTGTATCACGGCGAGTGCTCAGAGGAATTATTCTCCCTCATTCCTGCTTCCCCATTCCTTTACAAGTCTACGCGTGCTGGCTCCCGATGTCACCGCCTAACTGTGACATCAATTCCATCGCGCACGAAGAATTTGGCAACTCTTTTCTTTGTCGCACCTCCAAAACATGGAACTCTTTACCAGCACACGTGTTCCCCTCCTCTTATGACCTGGGTTCCTTCAAACGAGGCGTGAAGAGGCATCTTGCGGGCCGGCAAGGCGGGGGCGGCTAGCGCAACTCATTCTTCGTGATTGCACTAGCCGTCGTCGCGTTTGGACTCTACTACCGCTTACCATCAGGTGGAGTAGAGTCATTTGCTCTCCCGAGCTATAAAAAAAAAAATATATAGGTTGTGAGAATATCAATGGGCCACCTGATTTGGTGACCACCACAGTCAGTAGACATTGGAACTGTAGGAATTGGAATGTACCACCAATCGACGTAACTCACTCGCCCTTCCAACCGAAAACAACAATAAAAAGTACTGATATTTGACCGTAGATAATATGGTGTCTTGCGGGCTTGCAAATAGCCGTACCAATTATATGAGATCTTAATATTATTGCACATGATACGTTGGTCGGCAAAATACTTTGCCCATAGCTACTGGTACTCCAAAAGTATAACAATTCTTATAGTTACACGAGGCCAATGGCCAAGCCAATCTATTAAGCCAGACGAATCTGAAACCATTATTTATACTTAGACCAATACGACGCTTTCTTCTTTTTAGTGCTAGTAATCGGTATATTTCAATGGAATTGTTTCCACATTGACGAAGCCAATATTGGATAGGCATACTGGATTGGCGTGATTGTTGGCCTCGTACAAACGCACCGTTACACTGTGAATGCGCTGCCATTAATGGTATCTAAGGCTTCTATGGCTCTTTTAAGTTCCTTGGGGTTATACTTAAGCAGACCAACCTTTAGGGTGTACCTAGTATGCTACTATGGCCGAAGGGTAATCCTAAAATGATATACCAACATACATTTTTATTTTAAAAATATCGTATCAGTAAATATAAATATATATATTAGCCTGATTTATGTCTTACATAATATAACTAACGACAGATATCATTAAAATAAGTCGGTAGTTAAATATAATGAAATACGGTATATTTATGAGTGCGCGGAAGACCTTTTAACAGCCGATGTTCTGTCAGGTCGTATGTCTATCGGTCTGTCCCATAAATTTATCGTTTCAATATAATTCGGTACTGGGGAAAGATATATACATATAATTACACGAACTATAAATCAGTGCGCCCTTCTTTTATGCCGTGATTAAAAATATTATATAAAGCCAGCGCAGACGTTAGACATTAATATCTTGCTTACAAAAGTGATATAAATATTATTATCATGTCTGATGTGAAACGTATTAGTATCAGAGGCCCTAGTTTGAGATTGGCCAATGTATGAGAATTACATCTCTCAACGATAAGTCACGTGGTCATTTGTTTAGTTTTCTATAGCGTTTACAATTGTAGAATGTCAACTTGGCTAGGGCCTCTGGAATGTTTCTTTCCAACTTAACGTGGGCCACGTATACCAATACATCGATTACTAAGTATTGCTTTTTGGTAAAATATCTGATGATTGGGGTAGCTCAGATGAACTTGCACAAAGCCCTACCAGCAAGTATTTGTCTTTTAATTCTATAGAATAGAAGTTGGTGTGCTGCAGCGCCATCTGATAACACATTGGTCATGGTAATCGATTAAACAGTTTTGAAATGTATAAATATACCAATAACCATTTTTATATTTAAAATGAAGAATTTGATATAAATCTTTTTAGGTAGTAGGTGCCTACTAAGTATGCCTTCAAAAAGTGCCTGCTGCTCCGTTTTGTGGAGGAAGTTTGGAGCCCATTCGTTGTATGCGTTTACTTGTCTCTATCTTCGACTGTCTTGAGGAGAGTCTACGCTCCACTGTTACCCAATCGTTTTAGTTTTCGTGTTTTTATAAGTTGAAGCTTTCTCATTTCTGATCGAAACATAAAAATTTACATGTCATGTCGAATTAGTTACATGTTTGTTTTGAAAAACAAATAACAATCTTTTGATTTTAAATATGCGTTCAAATGTTATATTATTAATCATCATTTTTGGCCTTTGCTTGTGATTTTAAATTCTCTTTAATTTATTGAATTAGTATTAGGGAGACAGACTGGGAAAGGGACATCCGGCGGTATGTGGTCACCTCGGCCTATAGATACTGAGTCTGTGTAAACTATAAACAATTTCTTAGACCGTCGATGCCTTTTGTACAAGTTTTTATTTAAATACAATTTAGAGTCAATTGACTGTTTCTACCGTCGAGCAGCAATACTTAGTATTGTTGTGTGAGTGAGCCAGTGTAACTACGGGCGCAAGGGACATCGCTTTCAAAATAGACAGTACATTGATAATGTATTGGATGGCTATTATTTATTACAGCGCTAATGTCTATGGTTTGTAATGACCACATCATATGGTGGCTAATTTACCAATCTGCTCACAAACATATTTAAAAAAAATGTTTTATGTTTTTATTTGCCAATGAAGTAATCACAAAATACGTATGTTTATGTATGACTAGTGTTTCATCATTTACAAGCAAACAACATAACAAAAAGAAATATAATTAAGAGACATATAAAATCTGCTGTCTATATAATATTCTTTAACTATTCGGTTTCGTTGTGGGTATGTAATTAATTATATCATATATTGACATTTATGCCAAACAAAAATTTATCGTTGGATAAAAAAATATGTGAACATATAAGTGAAATACTATGTTGACTATGTTATCATTAATAACGTAATAAATATCGCGATTCAATAAATATGGAAATGGTATTTATATAAATAGAACTATATTCAGAAATGGGTAATGATATCGCGGTCGTTTGCGATACGTTAATATATGTTGAAAACTGTCTGTCTGTGTATTGATATATTTTAATGCCAATAGAGCTGATCGTCCGACTGATCTCACTGGAAGAAATATATTTATTCGACGAAACCTTCTCAATAGCAGCCCGGAGTCTTGAAGCTGGAAGTGTGTACATTCTCGTGCTGCGGAGAGCAAGTAAAGTCGTTAGTCCTGCACCTGAAGTCTGTCAGTTGGATTTGCTGAAAGACGTCTTCTTCTGAATGACCTTAACCATGGTCTTCCACGATGGCTGGTGTGCGTTAACCGATAAATATATAATAATAATCATAATCAAAACGTCACCAGTCTGTGCCTGTAATTACACTGGCTCACTCACCCTTCAAACATAACAAACAAGGGACATAACATCTTAGTTCCCAAGGTTGGTGGCACATTGGCGACGTAAACTATGGTTAACATTTCTTACAATGCCAATGTCTATGGGCGTTGGTGGCAACTTGCCATCAGGTGGCCCATGTGCTCGTCCGCCTTCCAATACAATAAAAAAAGGTACTGCTGTTTTGCGGTATAATATCTGATGAGTGGGTAGTAGCTATTCAACCGAGCTTGCACAAAGCCCTACCAAGAAAAATGTATATCTTTAACAATGACTAACTTTTATTTTGGATAAATTGTTATGTTACTGTTTATACGTTAATAACTCATGGTATTTTTTAATGAAACACCTCCATGTATAGCATGGTGCTATCCCACCAAACATTATCCTCAAATGAGACATTAACACGAGAACTGATTGATACAAAGTAACAGATGAACACGCGAACACTAGCTAGTTATATAAATTATCAAGTTAATCCAATTTAAACATAATAACAGTGTAATTCTTAAACAACACTAATGGAATAAAACCATGTATTCGGTAATTAATACTACATAAATACGCCTTATATTATGATTATGATTTATGACAAATGACGCATAATTATTATGAAAGCGTAAAGGTGTGTCTATAATGGTACTGGTTAGTAGTTAGCGAGTAATTATTTTATTTTATTTATGTCGGTACGTGTTACTGGAATAATGATGGGGCTAGATTAGTAAATATATATGTTTAATTGTATATGTTATATATATAAGCTGAGTTGTATGACTGGGTAACTGAAATTTAGTTGTCGCTATTAATAGCCTGATTGCCTCAGGCTGTAATAAGGGTAAGTACAGTCGTTGATCTTGCGCCTGAACTCTTTCGGGTAGAGTTGGATTTGCCAGAAGACCTCATCCATGGTCTTCCACGATGGCTGGTGTGCCATCGTCTGTCCATCCTGTGGGGAGCGTGCCCACGCGGCGTGTTCCTGGTTGTGGTCGCCACTCGTGACCTTATTGCGAGCGAGCTGCCTGACTTCCACTTCTATTCAGCGATTCTTTAGGCTATGACGGTTGTATTGTACCGTTGCTTTACTTGTGTACTTTTTTGTGTTATTGCAAATAAGATCTTTAAGGTAAACTCCGAGAATACACCTCTAATTTAATCCGCATGTTATGTTCTCATCATATTATGAACTCCACAAATAAAAAAATTCTAAATAACACCTTTCACCTTTCTATTTCATATATTCATATTTATTCATCATTGGCAGTTACTTCGTTGTAATTATCACACATTTGATCAAAATAAGGGACAACAAGTTTTTCCCCGTATTATTCAGAACAACAATTACGTAAAAATGTTTTTGGAAATAATTATATTTTCATGAAATTGCAAGAGCTTTTTTTATTGTATAGATAATTACACTAGCTCACTCACCCTTCAAGCCGAAACACATTGATGAGCAGTGGTGACCACTTACCATCAAATGACTTATCCTTTCGTTCACATACATTATAAAAAAGCAAGTAAACAAGTTTTTATAAGATAATAAATAACCATAAAACAATTACTTACTAATAACCTAATTAATGAAGATATTCAATATATGTATTATGTATGTTTGTCGGTATAAAAACATTAATGATGACAACATAATTACTGTTTATATATCATGTAATATATCTCGTAAAAAATCTTTAATACACACAAATATAATTGTTAGTATGGCGAGACTGTATATCGTGTTAGAGAATGCCCTCACATAAGTGTTATATACTTTATCTTACTCTGATCCCGCAATGAGGACAAGGAAACACTACGTTACGGCTACACGGTCGTTAATGGCGCACCGATGTCACTTTGAAAGGCTTTTTGTACCATTTAACGATACGCAATGAAGTAGTTTTACAATGATCTTGCATAAGCGGTAGCGGGCGCGAGAGCGGAAGTTACTTTTTATTGTTTATTTTTATATAAAAAATACTTTTGTTTTTTCTGTTATAAATAAATAAGGCTGTTTCTTAGATCTATTTATATGTATAAACCCAATATTATATTAAACCGATCTGTGTAGTAGAATTAAACTAAATATAACAGCGAGTTGGTGGACATTTACAGGAGTATTTTATTATATATGCAGTTTTCCTCACGATGGCTTCATTCAATGCCGATAATAAAATCAAATTAAAAATATTTGAGCAAAATGTTTTACGAAAGGCAAAATCGCATCAAATGGTGATTTAAAAAAAATATTACTCAATTATTTTGTGTACCCCTTAATTATTTATAAGACGGTCATCTTATCCCAGAATAACTCAGTCCACATAATCCTGAGTATCAACCAATTGTGGTCATTTTATTCCATTTATTTGATCTCATTGAGTTTGATATTTAAGTGATATTACTTTGGATGCAATAAATTGAGAGCATGAGTTGATTGTTTTAAAAAAAAAGTTGAAGTTTAAGTTGAAAGTTTAAAAAAAAACCTTTTGACATAAACTGTTTCTACTTTACTTAGTGGTTGAACTTATATTCTATTTTATTACAAAATAGCTATGCTTTTACTAACTACAGACACAAGGGAAGTAACATCTTAAGTTCCAAGGTTTGTGACGCATTGGCGATGGAAGGAATGGTTAATATTATTTCTTACGGTGGCATTGTCTATGGTCGGTGGTGACCACCTAACATTAGTTATTTAGCCACCCATCTACGTATCTATAATATATATTATAAAAAATATACTTCTATGTAATCAATTTCAGTAAATAAATTATTGTTTTTTTTTTGGGTAGTCTTTATTTCTTTGGAGTATTTTAGCCTCTCTTCCGCTTATGTAATGTGACCTGCGCTAAGGGCCGTAGGTTTTTGTTAAGTTTAGCGATGTTCAATGAAGTTGAGCGTGTTCGAGCACGCTTCGCTGGGTTAACGCGTTGTTTAGTATTTCGTGTTTTTCGTTATCTATGTAACAATTTATGATACTTTAGATAAAATTGTGTTTTTAGAGGGTATTTTGCTACGCACGTAGAATGACTTCTTGAATTCGTTTTAATTTGTTACGGCTCATTAGTTTTATGTCGGTCCTCAGCTTTTTCAAACAAAGCAATATTTTGATTTTAAAATTAAGATTATGTTTTCCTTTGTTTTTATGTAACTTTCGTTTTTCGAAAGAATTCTAGCAATTTATCTATTCGAGAAATGATTAATAATCTTATTTACCATACGATTTTAATTTCTGTTGATACCAAGGGGTCAGGATTAAACCTGCAACTTTTACACTGCAAACGGCCCAATACTGAAGCGTCATTCAAATATGAAGTGGGACTTAATTATTTGTAACGTCATTAATTTCAAAATTTAGTATGCGAAATTTGAAATTAATGGCGTTCCAAACAATTAAGTCCCACTTCTTATTCGAATGAAGTATCAGTATTCGGCCATAAGTGGACTATTTATCGTAACGCTATTGATATAATCCCGAAATAAAAACAGGATAAAACTCAGTAGACGACATTTTCTGCCAGAGGTAATATAATTACATACAAGGAAATTATTATTTATTGATATTACAAATCAATGTATGCTGAATCCAGTAAGCTAATAGTTTTTTTTTCGCAACACAATACGATATTAGCATTCTTATACATTCGCAATACGATAATGGTTGTCACTTGTAAATTTTGTTCAATCTCAGACATTAAGCGAATAATATTAATTCAAACTTAATTAAGCAGGTATCTTAAATACCAAATTTGCTTCGTAACAAATTTTATCAAAATCAGTATAGCCGTGGGGTACACAGAAAGTGTTACTTTCGTATATGTAATATTAGCATAGATTGTTTTTAAAACTTAATCGAAAGTATTTTTAATAACGTTTTAATATATATATATAACAAAATAAAACATTACATAAAGCGTTATGCAATAATAATACAAAAACTATACTAGAGATTACATTACGCTGTTTGACCTCAATTCAACCGAATGATACGAGTACGTTAGTTCTATGCCCGTTTTAGACACCACGTACAGCTGCGGATTGAATCTGGAGCGGGTCAATGACCCCGCACTTATCAAATTAACTTGATAAGATCCGAGCTATCAATGCGATAAATTGTTTTGATGAAACTGTATCATTGTGTAGATTAAACTTTGAGAGTATATTCCGTTGGTTGTGTTTCGAAAGTTGATTTTAATTTAGCTTCTGGCTAAATATCACATGTCATAAATTCTACCGTCAAACTGAAGTCTGAATCACTGTGTTCTGGTTCGAAGGGTGAGTGAGCCAGTGTAATCACGGGCAAAAGGGACGTACCATCATATTTTCTATTGTTGGAGCGTACTGAACTCGCAAGTACTCAATTAATATTCAGAATGAGGTGTCTCTTTAGTCGTTCTATTACATGACAAATTAAAAAAGTATTAAATGGAGTTATTGTTAAATTACCAAAGTACATTGAAGGTGAAGAATCGGTAGTTATGAACTATATTTGGCTGACGATATAAAAACTGATAACATAATAATAACTAATTTTTCACTTGGTGGTAGAGCTTTGTGCAAGTTCGTCTGGGTAGGTACCACCCACTCATCAGTTATTCTACCGCAAAACAACAGTACTTGGTACTGTTGTGTTCCGGTTTGAAGGGTGAGTGAGCCAGTGTAATTACAGGCACAAGGGACATAACATTTTAGTTCCCAAGGTTGGTGGCGCATTGGCAATGTAAGCGATGGTTAACATCTCTTACAATGCCAATGTCTATGGGCATTGGTGACCACTTACCATCAGGTGGCCCACATGCTCTTCCGCCTTCCTTTGCAATAAAAAAAAAATATCTTGTAAGATCTATACTAATATTATAAACACGAAAGTTTGTAAGTATGGATGGATGTTTGTTACTCTTTCACGTAAAAACTACTGAATGGATTTTAATGAAACTTTACAATAATATAGCTTATATATCAGAATAACACATAGGCTAGAATTTATAAAGATATTGTCTGAATGTAGGGATATCGAGGGAGGCTGATTTTGTTCATTATATTTTTATTAATTATACGCGAGTGAAACCGCGGGGCACAGCTAGTATATTATATTTAAGAAATAAATAAAAATTAGTTTAATTTAGTTTTTAAATTAGTTTGCCTGTTTATATGATTTCCTGTTAACAAATAATTATAATCCATAAAAAACGATGTGTTGATTTTAATTAATAAACAAAAAGAATTCAAATGAACTTTCGAATATGATCATGGTTATATCCTAGTATAATAATTAATAAATCTTTCTTATAAAGTTTTCACTTTTGCTTCATCGCGATCACCTTAGTAGTAGTTACAATGCCAATACGCTGCCTGGTGTTAAATAGCGCCTGGAGTTGGGTTCATTGACCTTTCCCATTAGAATATACAACAAAAAAATTGGTAAAGCAAGAGATTATCTCGAGATATATCTCTTTTGATTGGTCTATAGGCTAGAAAAAGTTATCATTTTTTTTTATTCCATAGGAAGGCGGACGAGCGTATGGGCTGAGCTAATGGTAAGTGGTCACCAACGCCCATAGACATTGGCTTTGTAAGAGATGTTAACCATCACTTACATCACCAAAGCGCCACCAACGTTGGGAACTAAGATGTTATGTCCCTTGTGCCTGGAATTACACTGGCTCACTCACCCTTCAAACCGGATCACAACAATAGCGAGTACTGCTGTTTTGCGGTATAATATCTGATGAGTGGGTGGTACCTACCCAGACGAGCTTGCACAAAGCTCTACCACCAAGTAAGATACCCTGAGATCCGAGGCTAAAATTCCAAGTCTAATAATGATGATGAGTAGCTGCAGAGTTAAGTAGTCGATAGTTACATTACCGCACATAAATTAAAACATGAATTAGCTCCAACCCTTCTCCTCAAAAAGAGGAGAAGAGGCCTTAGCCCAGCAGTGGGACATTAACAGGCTGTTATTATATTATTACATAAATCCGAATGATATATCTCCGATCAGCTAAGATTGCACCCCATACAGCTATGACAGAGGAATAAAGAGTGCCTCTGTGTGCGCACATCATTGCACACTATATGGCACAGTTGTCTAGCCCTTGAGATTGACCATAACTCATTCTTAACAGCAGTTCTCAGTATTGTAGTTTTCCGGATTAAAGGGTTAGTGAGCCAAGAACTTAGAAGTTATCCTTCCATGTTGATGATGATTTAATTTCTAAAATTTACTGACATAAATTTCTTTAAATGGTAGATGAAATATTTTTTCTATTATATTAGAAATACATAATAAATATTATATTTCAAAGAAAACCACGAATATATTACTTGTTAAGCATAAAAGTGAAATTATATCAGAATAATACAATGTATATAATAAATTATACGAGCGAGGTGAAAATGTCAGTTTATATCAGCTTGACGGACAGACGGACCGACAGGAATTGTGTTCGGATGTCAAAACATACTAATAACAGTGTATATGTACTGTCTCTGTGTTTATCTTAACTTTCGTCGGTTATTTTTAGATATTACTAAAACTGTTTACATAAAATTGTATTTATTTATAGCTGATCCGACAAGTTATCATTTGAACTAGAAATTGTATAATGTAATTATAAAGGCGAATAATACTTTCCCATCGACTGCACTTAGTTTAATTAAAGTTTATTGATATTACATGAAGTGAAGAATAAAATGACCTATTTTTCTGGTCCTTTTTAAGGACAATTCGTCAGTAATGTTAACGATTCGTTCAAACAGACATGTCATTAGTCAGTAAAGAAACAGCCTGTGAATGTCCCACTGCTGAGCTAAGGCCTCTTCTCCTATTTTGAGGAGAAGGTTTGGAGCTTATTCTACCACGCTGCTCCAATGCGGGTTGGTGGAAATTTTAGTCAGTAATCATCAATTCATTAGTCAGTAATGCTACATCATTGAAAATATAATATTTGATCGGAAAATCTCCTCTAGTAAAAAACCTCGGGTGGGATTATACTGCACGCTAACAATAAAATTTAGTTTTGCAAATTCCGGTCACTGTTTTACAAGTTGTGTTTGTAATGAGTGTAATTATAATATAAATATAAGTTAAGCTTACCCCAGTATTCAATTATTAGTACTTCACAATCACTCGACCACTTTTATATTGATTATATTGATGTTAGAGACTTAGGGAGCTCCCTTTGCTAACCACCGTATTTTCACTTTTATTTCTTATTCAGCTACCGCCGCTGTACGATTAAGAAGTTTTTCTTCTAGATTGTCGTCGTTGATTGGTCAAATGACATCCCAATAATAATAAATATTTTAAAGATTTTAAATAATAAGGGACTAAGACAAATATATACATTTTGTTATAAGTTAGAAAGAGTTCCTTGTAATAAGCGTTGCAAGTATTATTAATTAAACAATATTTCAATTTGAAAAAAATAAATACTAAAGATACGATATTATTATTTTTATTTAATTTTAATATTCTTGTTATATATGTTCATAATAATGTACTATCAATTATAAATATATGTATAAAAGCATAAAATATTAACCTACCTAACCTATATAATACCTATAATACCTAACCTAAGGTATTTTACCTTATTTATTTATTTACTGCTTTTCTTATTTCATGTTTCCAAATACACTCATGATACTTGGTATATTTCTTGACGTAATTGTAAGCTGATTGAAGCTGGTTAGGAAATCAATACGGAACTCTCGATCACGCGATAACCCTCGCGTGTGATTGGTTGGTTTTATACAACATTTTTTGGAACAATTTCTATCGATCAGCTAATGTTATTAAAGAAAACATCTCTAGAGATTTCAATGTAACGTTCGATTGAACAATATTTTTAATATAGTGAAATAACTTGAAATAATTATTCCTTATATTATTCGCAATCTAAAATTTAAAATACCATGTATTAAAAAGTTCAAAATCAATCATTTTCCCGCCATAACATTTGTGAATGTTCTTGTTGCCAGATTAACGGATAACCAACCAACCAACACATAATAAAGTGATAATTAATTTTAATTCGTATTACATCAAATCTTATATGCAAATGATTGAGACAATAGGAACTTACATTGTTTCTTTTTACCCCATTTAACAAATGCAGGTTGCCTCACGACATTGTCAGATCGCAATTGTATAACTATATATGAATCACGTAAAAACACTGTGAATTTTTACGGATTTAAATCTACCTATGATTAATATTTATGACTCCTAACCTTTGCTTTCTTGAATGATTTGGTAAAGACATTCATAAGAAAAGGCAGCTTCGACTAGCAGGTTTAATTAAACAAGTTTCATATATACGGTTATATATGTATGTATAATACGATTGTTGGTGGAAGGCGACACTATAATTGAGCACGCCATCCGCTGGCGCCATCGCACTTTCTAATATCAGCAATTTTATGTGGACATAAGAATAATATATCTAGCAGTAAATCATATAACAAGAACTATGCTCGTCTCTGTGTATAAGCTATATCGCTTATTGTACACTCTTTCTTTTTTTATTTAAGAAAAGTTGAGGAGCTAATACATCACCTGGTGATGTGTTTGCGAGGCCCTGCAATACTTATATTATAAGTCTAAAATGGGACATTTCTTGGTAAAAGGTCACCAGCGCAAATAGACTTGGTGATTTGAAATATTGACCATTCAGACCATCGTCAAGGAACCACCAACCTTGGGTACTATGACGATATGTCCCTTGTGCCTGTAATTACACTGGGTCACTCGCTCTTCAAACCGAATTCCAGAAATAGAGTTTATTTTATTAAAACTTTAAAATCTCTACAGATTTTTATTTTCATGTGTTTTATTTTCTGGTAGAAAGTCAGCCCAATATATCAGGATTACAATTTGATTTGTCTTCTGTAGTATCTTTTGTTTTTTGCGACAGTACAAAGTAGGTATTTAGCCTTACAATAATTGATTGAGGATAATGAGAGGATAATTAATATATAGATTTGTAGGCACCATTGTCATCAGTCCAAATGGTCCAGTGGTATGAACACGTGAATCTTAAATGATGATTACGGGTTCAAACCCAGGCAATATTTTTCAGGTAGGTTCCGTATGTTTGTATACACATATGTTGACAATATAGGTAAAACTGTTAATGATTATAGCTTAATTTATTATATGTTAGATACATGTAAAGATCGTCGAGCTGAGAATGCCAACCTCATATTATTCGAGTTGTATGCCAATAAAGTCGCGAAGTTAAGCTATTATTTATTTATATAATAAGGCACACTAACATGATTAAAAATACATGTTCTGCATGAACACAAAACACACAGGTATGCACAACACTTAATAATTTAGAGAATACTTTACTTGGTGGTAGAGTTTTGTGCAGGCTCGTCGTCTGGGTAAGTACCACCCACTCAGGTATTCTATCGCAAAACAGCAGCACTTGGTATTGTTGTGTTCCGGTTTGAAGAGTGAGTAAGCCAGTATAATTACAGGCACAGGGGACATAACATCTTTGTTCTCAAGGTTGGTGGCGCATTGGCGATGTAAGCGATGTTAAGCTTTGCTTTTACAATGCCATTGTCTATGGACGTTGGTGACCACTTACCATCCAAAAGGTCGTCCGCCTTCCTATGAAATAAAAAATTAGAGAATAAAATGTAATCTTCAAAATCATTAAAATTACAAAAGAAGACAACGCCAAGATTATTATTTTTAATTTCAATTCGCGAAACGTTCGATGCAACGAATACAACCACAGTTGACCCTGTTCCATACAAACCGTAGCCAAATAAATTAGCATCATAATAAAATAAACGAAAACAACTCGAAACTAGAAATTTAAACCATTAAACAGAAAAAGGCTTATTACGTTATATTCATATTTAAATGTGGAAAGTTGTTGACTTAATGACGTAACTTCCGCCGTACGAAATCCGGCGGGAAACAAAACAAAATGGCCGCTCATATTGCAACACTAGTAAGCACTTAGTAACATTTATATTTTTCACATTGAGGTAGGTTCAGATACGGGTCGATGACTTTACGCACACAGCCATTGCACACGTAAAAACTGACATTAATTTGCAAATAATTATTTACAATTCCAAATCAGTTAAGACGATCTTATTGCTCGAGTAATAAAGTCGAAAGTCGTATAAAATTTAATTTGCCACATGCTAGTGTTGATGCAACTCGTATAATACAATGCAATTCGCGCTAGTGTGTGTGTTGCGATAATAATAGGGTTGGGCAAGGTTTGCGAAAACGTCAAATTTCACGTAAACGCACGGAGTGTAGAATTATGCAATTACTGTCTGCTTCGGAAATAGGTATTTTCTATTGTATTTAAACGCCGTATTGTAATTTATTGTAGTAAGATGGAAGATAACATTTTAAATATACACTCGCTTAAAATGTACCAGCTTAGAAATTCATTATAAATATAAAATAATTATTAATTTTTAATACTTGATTCATGCATTTATTCCATAAGTTTTGTTACGTAAAAATAGTATTTTTCATTATAATATGTATTAAATATTAATACATTATAGTTTATCGATAATAAAACAATATATCGAGCGTTGTCCAACCCTAGACTGGGGCACTGCACTCACGAACACATTTGCAATATTCGCCTAGCAACCGAAGTGAAGGCAGAAAGATCTACTATAGAGGCTCCTCACCTCTAAAACTGCGTTCTATTTTCATTGAACGACTCCATCGCTTCTTCGTCAACCATTGCGTATTTAGCATGCAACAATATTTAAACTAATGTAACAGAAACAGCAATGTATATGAAAAGAAAAGGCCGATTTAGTAATAAAATAGATACAATTCTACCTGGTACGAGTTCACAGAATTGCTATTTCTAGGTTATTTAGCAGCACCTAGATGTAGCCATGTAAAAACTCGTCAGCACATAGGCTTATATTTTAAACGCTGGATGTATTCACCATCTTGGATGGGGCTAGGTTTTCTAAAACGGTCTAGAGATGCATTCTTAATGCTTATCGCGCAAAAAGATGTCGTAAGCCAGATCTCTTTTGCTAAACGCGTCTTATTTTTGCATTTAAAAGTGTAATATTTTGCTTTTTAAGATTCATGCCGTAATCATTCTTATAACTCTACATTTTAGGTTGATAATGTTTTGCATATGATAGTAGACTGCTTGGCGATTCAATTGTTGCTCGAATGTTATACTCAAATGTATTTTTATATAAAGTAGACAAGAAGACAGGTGACCTGATTGATTTGAACTAAATGACCACCTAATTAGATTATTGACAAAATATGAGCTGGGATAGTCCAGTGCGGGTTCAAATCCAGTCCATGTAAATTTATAATTAATCTCTTGCACGGCAGTTTAAGCCAACCACAACAAGTTCACACTTGCTCGCGTAAAACCTGCATATAGAGCAGAAGTAGAATACCCCAAACCTTCTTTTCTTCCTCCTTCTGGGAAGTAATGTTGGAATTAAACCTAAATTTAAGTGCTTATTTAAATAATCAGAGCACCAAGGTACCTGGTAATAAATTCCACCTAAAAACGAGATGATCCGTTTGGATTCGGAAGGCGGAGATCTGGGATCTGACTTCGATTGGTCGAATGAGTAAGTGATTATTTAACGTATTGTTCAATTATTTCACACAATTCAACCTCAGCATTATACATTATACAATTTTGATTTTAACATATTTTATCTTGGGACATTTTCACACACGGTCATCTGATCCCAAACTAAGCAGAGCTCGTACTATGGAAACAAGACAACTGATATACTACATATACTACTTTTTCTTGTGTAAATACATACTGATATAGATAATTACAACCAGACTCAGGACAAACAGACATGTTCATGCACACAAATGTCTGTCCTGGGTGGGAATCGAACCCACGACCTGCGGCGCGAAAGGCAGGGTATCTACCAATCACGCCAACCGGCTCGTCATGGCTTTTTATGTAAGAGGGGGCAAACGAGCAGAAGGTCGAATTTTGAGTTCTGGCGCGATATCCGGTGGTGAAATTCAGCGGCCGGGACTAAACCAAACAACTCCTCAGAACACTCCCCGTGATATATGCGGTAGAGGATGCAGTGACCCAACATCTCTACGCAAATCCAAAGGATCAAGCCGGTCGGTAATAGCCTGATCGTCGACAATTCGAACTGCTCTACGTGGAATGAATTTTATATTTAAATTTAACATTGTATGACATAAATACTTTATTATGTGTTAAAATTTTTTATTATAAATAACTTTTAATAATAAACTTTAACACATAGTAGCTACAAATTATGCTGATAAAATATAGCTATAAATATAGGCTATAAATATAGTCCAAGTTCGTACATATATAAATAGCTAAGTCTGAGCTGTCGGTTATCCTTTGTTCAATAAATACAAGAATATAATAGGTATTTTATGTGTGTGTGTGTGTGTGTGTATGTGTCTGTTCAGCTATTACAGCTCATAGACACACACATAACATCAATTTAAAAATGTTCATTAGATTTAAAACATAATATAACATAAGCCTATTATCAGTATAATAAAACCTTCATAGTAACCCAACTCCGATGACTAAGGTAATGACACGTAACCGACACACGTACAATAATTGCGGGCCATTTCTAAAAAGGCGGTCAGCTCGTATTTCCGCTAGCGTAAGTATTCTTTTTTCTTTTCGTATTATTTTGTAATATATGGTTTTATGTTTAAGATTATTAACTAGGAATTACAAAAGTCGGTAGTTACAAATACATTTTGTAATATTACTTATTCTATTAAATATTTACTTAAAGGTTAGAAAACTTACAGTACAGTTGTTACTGCACTGTACTAAGGCCTCTTCTCCTCTTATTGAGGAGAAGGTTTTGGAGCTTATTCCACCAGGCTGCTCCAATGCGGGTTTGAGGAATACATGTGACAGATTTCTGTGAAATTTGACACATGCAGGTTTCTGTCAAGCACTAGGTGAATTATAATCACAAATTAAGCACATGAAATTAATGTGCACCTAGCTTCAACATGTGTGCATAGTGTAAGTATTCTAGTTATTCTATAAAGTCGTCGTTAATTTGTGTGAAATAGAAACAGCACCATCTAGTGACAGTAATCGTACTTTCTTACAAATCGCAGGCTATCGAATAACTAAAATAACTCGCACCAGACACACTGGTCTTACGCGGTTCCATCGGACTATAAGATTGAGCCAATAGGAAGTGCACCTAGGTATACGTACATAAATGAACATTATTTTGCCTCCAATGCAATAGTCTGTCGGGTGTTACCATATTCGCTATATAGATATATACATATGTGCTTTCCGAGGCACGGGACACACTCCAAAAGCACGTAAAGCCGTTGGTCCTGCGCCTGAACTCTTTCCGGTCGTGTCGGATTGCCGTTCCATCGGGTTATGAGAGTAAAGGAATAGAGAGTGCACCTGTGTTTGCGCACACACTTGTGCATGTGCACTATAATATGTCCTGCGCAGTGGGCTAATATCTCTTGAGATTGTCAGGAGGACCTTATACTTCCCCGTGTTCGAACCAATCTTCGGTTAACATATCGGCTCTTTACACAAATAATCTGAACAAGCGAAACATCGATATATATTAATGAATCGACAATTCAACCAACCGTCACGTTTCGTCGACCAATAAAACATAACAATATTACTTAGTTTAGTGCAATAAATTTTGCAAAACAATGAAAATTCAAAGTGCATTTACGTTGTCCGTGGTCATGGTGTGAAATCACGTTTTGTATGCATAATCGTTATTGATAAATACGATACATACGAAACTTGCCTTATTACTAACGTAATAAGTTCTAAAATAGCTATTGAGTTCGTTGTAAACATATCTGAATAATATAAACGTCGCGATAAAATGCTGTAAGGGACATTTTATGGCTTTTTTAATAAGCGTCGTGTGATTGGATGTTGCTGTTACGTGTTTAAGTCTGTCACGTTTTAAATATTGTCACTAATAATAAAACGCGTTTTATAGTTTGATTTTAACTGGGCAATGAAGCTCTGATAACATTTTTGTTTTTTTAACGCTGTCGACCGTTATGTAAAAAACATAATATGTATAGATAGTTTTTTATTTAATTCGAGTGTAATTTATTTAACTTCCACTTATTAATCGATTATTGACAGCCCAAGGTGAGGCTGTATAATTAATTGCTTTTATTAAGACAAACATATATTTTGTATCTGTACTATGTCATATGTCGATGAACAGTTAAGTTACTTTAAGTAACTGATTAATACACATGATCAATGGCTGGATACGATGGGTTTGTCCAATAGATCAACTACCACTGATTCACTAAGATACAACTATGAATTTCTGACTGATTTCGGTCACGGCGGCCAATCTCAAGAGAGATTAGCCAACTGCGCAGGAGATATTATAGTGCACAAGTGTGTGCGCAAACACAAGTGTACTCTCTATTCTCTGTCCGATACCTCCGTTGTTGTTTTTTCTCAGCATAATCTACGTATACTAAAAAAACATTACACATAATTTCGTGTATATGGTAGAACAACTTCGTGTATAGGAGAGTATGTATAGAACATACATAATTTATCCGAACAAAGATAAGTAAATGAAAAAATATTTAAATGAGGT
Organism: Nymphalis c-album; assembly: GCA_963151315.1. Classification (NCBI taxonomy): domain Eukaryota; kingdom Metazoa; phylum Arthropoda; class Insecta; order Lepidoptera; family Nymphalidae; genus Nymphalis; species Nymphalis c-album. The sequence continues at coordinate 459,074 of OY720602.1, read as the reverse complement.
AAGAAAGAAGGCGATTATAACATGATTTAAATTTTCTCGAAAAATAAGTTCAAAACCGATCTTATGCCTATACGTGAAGGTGTATACTTACCATCAGATGGTCAGATGGTGACATTTGTTCACCTTCCTATAAATAAGCGATGTGTTGACATAATCACAATGAGTCTTACAATGTTGTTCGGTCTAAACGACCTGTTTGTTGTATTACAGTAAATGTTCTTGTTTATATAAAACCTAGTTGCCTTCTAGTAATATAGGTCGGGAGTTTTATAAACAAAACAGAAATAATATGGAAGGTCGAAAACAATTTTAGTTTGTGACGACCAACACGTAATGTTTACATGTATATTACTATTGTTTAACTATTTACATTAATATTGAATTACATGTCAAAGATCATAGCTACAGATACGAACAGTACCTAATAAGATTACAATTGTATGAGCAATACCAGTATCTGTATGTTCTTATGTTATTTATTTACATAAAAAACGCCATCGGCATATTCACAACATCATATATGGGCTATTCGTTTAGCTACGTAGTTTTAAATGTCATAAATCCCATCAAGTAAAAACCTCACGGGAGATATGTAAATAATAAAGTCTTAAACATAATATATAAAATGGGATAGCATTATTTCACATTGTTGATGTTTATAAAATAATTTCTAACAGTAACAGTCTGTGAATGCCCCACTACTGGGATAAGGCCTTCTTTCTACTTTCGTGGAGAAGGTTTTCGGAACTTTTTCCACGCTCCTCCAATGTGGGTTGGTGGAATACACATGTGGCAGAATTTCAGTGAAATTAGACACGCAGGTGTCCTCACGATGTTTGCCTTCGTCGTCAAGCACGAGATGCTGGTGCTTGCCCGGGTTTGATCCCACGATCATCGGTTAAGATTCATGCGTTCTTACCACAGGGCCGAGTCGGCTTTGTTTAAAATAAATTTTAAAATAATTTCTATTTAAGGTAAATAATATAATAAATAGGGTCGCGTTAAAAACAATGGCGTGGTAACAAGAGGCAGGTGTGTAACATCATTTTTAATTAAAGTACCACAGTTTCCTTTAATTAAATATATATTTTTGTACTAATAGTATTCATAAATTATACAATATAATTAATTAAAACTGTTTTAATATACTAGTCTTGAATTTTTACAGCGCCTGCAGTGATGCAACCGCCCTCTTCATCCGAAAGACCGAGACTGCTTCAGTAGACGCGGTAAAGAATTGTAACATCAAAATCTTCCTAAGGAATTAACATCTTGGTTTTCGAGAATCTGACTGGATGCGATACTTAATAATGTTACTCGTAGGGCTCACGGCTGACATTACAAATAATAATAGACAGTGCCGTAGCAAGGTGGACAAGGGCCCCGGTGCATAGATAAAGAATCGGGCCCTCACCCCCACTCTCCACTTAGCATGAACTACGGAGTTCTGTAATTGTTGATGTTCATTTATAAAAATTAAAAAAAAACAATCTTGTGAGTAGGCTCTTTTCTTACGTTAGAGGGCCCCCTGAGCTCAAGGGCCCTGGTGCACTGCACCACCTGGCCCTATGATAGCTACGCCACTGATAATAGACCATATAAGAATAACATTCGATGCAAGAACATAATATGTAGTTACAGTTATGTAATGGACACACATTGGACATGGAACACACAAAAGAAAAGGCACTAGAAAACGGTCGTGGAGACTTGACTTGGTAGACTTGAGAGAACTAAACTTTATTAAAATATACAGCTATCTTCCTTTTTCTCTGTACATCATATATTTCATCACTCATGAGACGAATGTGTCTAAATGTGTCAAGTCACAGTTCTTGTCCAATGATCATAGAGACTTAGAAGTTAGCTTTACAAATTCTCGTAAAAGTATTTGAACCTTTAAACAATAATAATAATATTCTATTTCAGCCCAATTATATTATTATTTCAATATTATTTGTTTTGCTTTGAACGTTGACGTTTGAAAATTATGTTGAATAATATTTAATGGGAAGCGCCGTTTAGAAATACAAAAGTTTCCGCAAGTTGGCTGTAAATAATAAGCGACCTCACAAGAGAGTCTAAATTATAAGAGTGCATATGATATTACCTAAAGGGTAAAACGGGAACCATATTACTTACTCGGTGGTAGAGCTTTGTGCAGGCTCGTCTGGGTAGGTACCACCCACTCATCAGATATTCTACCGCAAAACAGCAGTACTTGGTACTGTTGTGTTCCGGTTTGAAGGGTGAGTGAGCCAGTGTAATTACAGGCACAGGGGACATACCATCTTAGTTCCCAAGGTTGGTGGCGCATTGGCGATGTAAGCTATGGTTAACATCTCTTACAACGCCATTGTCTATGAGCGTTGGTGACCACTTACCATCAGGTGATCGTCCGCCTTCCTATGAAATAAAAAAAAAAAAAAAAAAAGCCTCCGCTGTCCGTTCGTCCGTCGGTCCGTCTGTCACCAGTCTGTAATAATATTTTTTTACTAAGTTAAACTAATATTTAATAATCTTTTTTTATTTAAAATAGGTAGGCGGACAGGAAATGGGCCTCCTGAAATGGCCATCACCGCACATAGGCGTTTTCACCGTAAGAAATATTTCATAGTAAAAACACCCCCAATGCACCACAAACCTAGGGAACTAAGATGTTATGTTCCTCTGTATCTGTACTTACACTTTATTTTTCGTGGGGAATCCCATCATCAATACCCTCCATATCTTTGATGGAGGGTTATGTCGGACTCCTACCGACTGAAACCACCACGGTACCCTTCCCGTCTTAAGGGGAGCGCCACGGGATCGCTTGCGCATGCTACCGTGAATATGTATTTACACTGGCTAACCCTCCCAACCACAATAATACTAAATATTGCTATTTATCGGTAGACTATATGAGTGGGTGGTACCTACCCAAACGGGCTTGCACGAAGCCCTACCACCAATATTACAAATTATTCGGACGAGTAGTAGTGGGTGAACGTTTACTCGCATAATTCCATAACATAATATTATTACGTAGGTATTCGTACAGTACGAGTTATTAAAATCACATCGAAAAAAAGAAACATTTCTTCCATCTTCAAAATTAAATTCCATATTGATCTTTAATATAAACATCACTCAATATTTGATCCCAATAAATACAAACCATAATACTTACTCATGATAATTGCATACTGTCTTCGACACGTGCGCATGCGCAGCGCACACCACGTGACTACGAATATCCTATTACAATTACTGATTCGTTCATAATCAACTGTTCGATGCCTACAAATGCGTTGTTTTGCAACGCTAATATTGAGCTAAAAATTTTTACAAGACAACAACACTCATTTTAATTTTAAAGGCATTTAAAAATTTCAATTTCCAATATTTCCTATATCAAGGTATACATTGAGAAGGTCTTTGTGTTGGGTACCTTTGCATCAGATATTTTGACCCTATAACATATAATAATAAATACTTGGCTGATACATTGTAACGTACATATATGAATAAGTGGTATTGACCATTTATTAGGTGATCCATTCAATCCAAGTGGTGAAAGATAAGCCTTTCTTATTATAAGGTAAGTACCACCCAGTCTTTAGATATTCTACCGAAAAAGCGGTATTGTTGTGTTCCAGTTTGAAGGGTGAGTGAGCCAATGAGCGATAGATGTAATGTAATTAGAGGTAGAAGAAAAATTCGGACTTCTACATCAGACATAGAAGAAAAATTCGGAATCAAAACAAATAGCAGCTCAACCGAAATTTATTAGACATCGTTCCTAATAAAGCTATATACAATAGACATAGATACTCGTATATCATATAAATAACTAAACATATCGTAAACATATTGTTAATAATATTTTTCTAAGATCTTATGTAACGATTGCATACGTAGTTACGAGTTGACTGATTCGCAGTTACGAGTTTATACATAAATAGAAAAGATTGTAAGTTTGAGTTATGCGACTGTGCACAATGCTTATAATGTATATAAATACTAAATATTATTCGAACATTTATTAATTATCAGGTTTTAATATTAACAGTATAATCCATAAGTCGAATTATTCCCACTCAACAATGCCTAGATTTTCTATCTGAATAAATAAATACTAAAACAGTTTTCAACTTTATTTAAAACTAACAAACCGCTGTATTGAGTCTCAGATACAATGATATTGAATTTCAAATTGTCAATTTCGTTTTTCTCCGAACAAAATATTCCACAATCATACGATACGAACGGTAAGGATCGGAAAGTTGTTTTCAGAAATACCCTGAAGCAGAAAGGCACTTATTCTTTCAATTTTCCTTATACGTACATAAAAAAAAATCCGTAAAGGTTTTCGGTAAGTAACTTAATAAATAAGCAATCTAATTTTCCCTTAACAACAAACAAAAAAATAATGAAATTTATGGTATAGACGCTATTTTTTAAGCTTTATATGTCAATATGACTTGTCAATTGTCTGTTATTTTCACTAATAATAAAAATACCTAATTCTAAATCGCCTTTGTTTTCGGTACTTTAAGATGCAATATGCCTATAAGATGCCCGTCTTATTACTGATTACATTCACGATACAAAACAAATGAACAAGAAAAGAAGGGACACTGAGGCACTGGTATAATAACTATTGCTTCACTCTGAATCTCATGAAATTTAAATATGTATGAATTGTTTTGTCACTGACTCACGTGGTTGAAAGTATTAAGATTACATACATAAGTACTTTGACGAGTATTTGTCATTAACATTTTGAGTATAAGGAAAAGTGACAATTTAGATGCACGTGGTGATTTTTGGGAGTTTCTTTTTTTATAGGTATCATTGCCCGATGTGACAAACGTAATTTTTTTATAGAATATGTCGGCGGACGAGTATATTGGCCATAAGATGGTAAGAGGTCACTAACGCCCATAGACAATAGCGTTGTAAGAAATTTTAACCATTCCTTACATCTTATTCGTGAAAGCCATATTGGTAGCTTTCCTAAAGCTAAACGTAATCGTTACAGGAATTCAAGTTATCGTATGATATTTGATATTCAACAAAAGTTTGCTCCAATGATATTAATACTTGTATTAGCTCAATAAATATTTTTCTTTAGGAAAGCTTATATTTTATTCATTATCTAATGACTTGAACAAAGAGTCGCTCAGTAGTGAAAGTCCCTTTGTCAACGACACATTCGAGGCTCATACATTATGCAGATGGCTATAGAATAAGCGATTGAATATTAAAACTTGGCTTCAGTTTACAAAATGTTTATGTGGATGCGACGACATTTGCAAATAAAAATGGCCGGGTGCAAGGAACCCGACACGTGAGCGAACCGGCTTAATCCGGTTCTAACTGCTCTGTACCGGTTCTAAGCTGATCGAAGTGGGCTTCGTAATAAGAGTTTAGCTGAATTTCTATTCTAAATGAGGGGTGTAGTGGGCGTTGAAGATAAAGGAAATTTATTGATAGCTTAGTCTTCGACACAAATATTCAATTTTATTTTTAGACCATTATTTTAATTTATATTTCGTCTACATCTAGGTATCGATTTCGGCATTACTGTTATCCGTTGGTTCTATTTACGTGAACTGAAACCCTTCTCAATGGATAATCCATTCGTAAGTTTAATATTGGGATTTGACGTAATCTCTGAGCCCCCTCTTAGGTCCCGTAGTAAGTGTTTCCTTAGTGCAATATCGCTAAAGCTGCGTTCGTACTGGTTAATACGCTATGAGAGTTTGAATACAGTACTATAACCCTTTGTGGTCTCCGCAATTGGGCATTATTTTCTTAAGTTTTATGTGAGAAAATCTAAACAGGAGATTTTGGTGTGGCTTGGGAAATGCAAACGTAACTGATCTCCTTATAATGTGGTATGTATGGTATGGTAATTATAATTCATATAATTAATTAAAATATTATTATTTTAGGAAAGTCGACATGATATGTCCTTAGGCAAATTTCGCAGGATTAAATTTATATGGAAATACTGTTATTATATCTATCGCTCATCTAACTTCTTAAAGCCTAAGGTTAAGTTAAAGTAAGGTTATTGATGAGGTCTCTATACAAATACAGGGTGTTCACAAACACAGGGATACGATCACGTGACAGATTGCACACAAATATGCGTTAGGGGTATTAAGGGTGAAACACCCTCAATGATGATACAAGGGTTCTCTATAAAACACCGGGAGTACTAACTTGAAATGCATTTTGAGTTAGAGTCTGCCTTTTCGAGAAATATTTAAAATTAAGCTCAATACTTACTCGCCGTAAAAAATCTTTTGTTTATTGCATAGGTAGGCGGAGGAGCATATGGGCCACGTGATAGTAAGTGATTACCAACGCTCATCGACAATATCATTGTAAGAAATGGTAACCATCGCTTACATCACCAATGCGCCACCAACTTTGGGGACTGAGATGGTATGTCCCTTGTGCCTCTAATTACATTACATCTATCGCTCATTGGCTCACTCACCCTTCAAACTGGAACACAACAATACCGCTTTTTCGGTAGAATATCTAAAGACTGGGTGGTACTTACCTTCTACATCCGAATACCCTACGGGGGTAGGCGGTTTATGTAGAAGGTGAAGTGTACTACAGATTAAAAATTTATTATAACTTTTTAAATTTCTCCTTGTTCTTGTGGCTAGTTTATGATCCCAAAGTGCTGGATTCAAAATTCAGGTCGAGCAAAATTTACAAAGTAATTTGATTTATCGGGCACTTACCTAATCTCCGTTGAGGAATCTCCGTGGAATCATTCAGGGAGAAATCATCATCATCATATCCATGCAGACTATATCGCTCTCTCTTTCACATCCACACGAATTGCGAACTTACCGAAACAAGCTGAACTAATTTACTTTCTTGAAGAGATCAACAATTTGGAGATTTGCCACGTGCTCTATTTTCTTTCATCTTTACGATCCTCATCGTATACGTCTAACAAAAAATATATCAAACTATACTAAATATATATATACCTAAGGCTAGGAGTACGAAACTAAAAATCTTGTGTAATTGATTCTATCTATTTATTCTATTTAAATAATTCCATAAATAATTATTACTTCCTTTATTTCAAATAAATTTATGACATAATTATTGTAGTAAATTAATCATGTTTTATAATCTGTAAATAATGATATGATCCTAGTTGGTTGAAATAAAGGATTTTAAATGATATTATATAATATTTAAGAGTATATTATTATAATAATTAAGGATTTATAGACAGACGTTTTCATCTGCATTCCAACTGATCGCATCAACATACGAATTAAGATTTGATACACGTGGCAACTGAAATAGAATTCGCTTTCACTAAATAGACATGAAGTATAGTACGTTACCTGTCATATTTCCCGCGTAAACAGTAGCCAATATGGCCGCCACGTGGCAGAAAAAAATAATAACCTCGCGTGGCGATCAATTTAGCTATTCTATAATTACAATTGACGGAATTCACTATTTCATCTGAGCCAGATTTTTTTGACCCATAATTTTGAATTTGATTTGATTGTTGTTTAGATTGGTGCCAAAAAGCTTTCTTGAATTATTTATGATGATCTGTTGTTACGCTAGGGTTTGTTATTGCCAATAACCGATTTTCGTGAGATCGCATGATGCAATATATTCAAGACACTCCATCAGATTGTTATTAATACGAAAACAACACTTATAATTGAATAAGATAAGAAGTCTAATACGTAGATTGTTTTAATATGACTTAATATACTTCATTTTATGCCATTACTTTTATAAATATTTTTAATACGGCCTTATTCGAGATAAATAGTTATTATATGCCCTAGTATATATCAAACCCTTGTTTTTCCCGCGGTTTTACACGTATAGATCCCGTTCCTGTTTGAACACGGATATAAAATGGAGCATATGTAATTACTGATAATGTAGCTAGTCCTTAATTAAAATAATTTTTAAAATCAGCGTAGTGGTTTAGGCTTGAAAACGTAATAAACAAACTCACTTTCGCATTTATTATATTAGTATTAGAAATCCTAATTTCAGAATACGTGATTATCAATTTTAGTCAGTTGAGAGATCTTAAAATTCAAAATTTTGGTCCACATATTATACCAACTGTTTAAAGTAAATAAAAGCATACAAAATGCTGAATGCTGTACAAATCATTATTTAGGTAGTATTAATACAAAGATGAATACTAAATCAAAATTATATCCCATATATATTTTTTATTGTAACATTTTGATGTAATCATATAAAAGGGAAATAGTTTGCAAATGGTTAAATTGGTATTTTTTATTTAATATTTTGGATCGACACGAACCTTGAAACAAAATAAAATCTTTATCAAACAAGGTATATTTAAAAATAAATTTAAACAACTTCTCTTAGATATATTTTATTGCACAATATTATACATATAAGAATGATTACAAATAATAATTAATTAATTAATATCAGTGGTTACATACCAATCTTTTTTAATGTATTTTGGAAATAACTAGTTTTTAACTGTTAAATTTAAAATATAATAATTATAGCATACTAGCGTTTGCCCGCAATTACACCCGCACCCGCGCAGAACCCGTTCCAGGGCTAGTACGGAGACAAAATGTGGCCTATGACGAGCCGGTTGGCGTGGATGGTGAGACACTTGCCTTACACGCCGAAGGTCGTGGGTTCGATTCCCACCCAGGACAGACATTTGTGTGCATGAACATGTCTGTTTGTCCTGAGTCTGGGTGTATTTATCTATATGTGTGTATTTACAAAACCAATGGTAGTGCCATGCTGCATACCTTTAGGTTGTAGCCGAATGGGCCGGCACGCCCGGGGAAGTACCACTCTCTCACTTAAAATCGGCGTGAAGTGGTAGCCATGCTACCGCGTTTCGTCCGGTTTGTGAGAGTTCCGGAGGCCCAATTCCCCCCCCCCCAACAAAATGAGTGCGCAGAATCAAGAACAGCTACCCCAGGAGGGTACCATCTGCGACTGCGGTGGACAATCCCTCTCTGGACATCCATGCTCAGGACATACACCGCCTGAGCAGGGATGCCCAGGCTGCCCTTCGAATTCTGGGGGGGGCAATTTTGCGCTACGGAATGGTCGGGGCAAACGGAGCAGGCATCTTAAGGCAACCCCTTCCACCCTTACTGTGGACTTCTGCAACATCAGGGGACTGAATTCCAACTTAAACGCCGTCCACTACCATCTTGAGACGGCGAAGCCAGCCTTGCTCTTTCTCACCGAGACCCAGATATCGTCTCCGGCGGACACCTAATTTCTCTCCTACCCGGGGTACAACTTGGAACATTCCTTTGTACCACGGGCTGGAGTGTGTGTTTATGTCAGAGAGGGTATCTGCTCTCGTCGCCTCGCCCATCTTGAAGGGAGGGACCTATCTATTCTTTGGCTGCGCGTAGACTGCGATGATCATCCGCGAATCTACGCGTGCCTATATAGGTCCCATAGCGGTAATGCCGAAACTGACCGGCTCGTTGAGCACATGCAACGGGTGACAGATTCCATGCTGCAGCAGATCCCATCCGCAGAGATCGTGATTCTTGGCGATTTTAACGCCCACCACGCCGAATGGCTAGGTTCACGTACCACCGATCATGCGGGGAGATCTGTGGCCGATTTTGCCTTGGCATATGATCTGACACAACTGGTTACCTCGCCAACGCGAATCCCAGATGTGGATGATCATACACCTTCCCTGCTAGACCTTCTGCTGACCTCTCATCCGGACGGGTACCATGTTTCCGTCGAGCCTCCTCTTGGCTCGTCGGACCATTGTCTCGTCCGGAGTACAGTGCCAATCTTACGCCCCTCACGGCCTCGGTTCGTGGGATGTCGGCGTGTGTGGCACTACAGGTTAGCGGACTGGGATGGGATGCGGTCCTTCTTTGCATCCTACCCATGGGGGCGGATTTGTTTCTCGCCGGATGATCCAGATGTCGTTGCTGACTCGGTCGCTGATGTGGTGTTTCAGGGTATGGAACTTTTCATTCCGTACTCTGCAGTACCCATCGGTGGCAGATCCCGGCCCTGGTTTGGTGGCTTCTGCAAAACGGCGTCACGCCGAAAAGTAGAATGCTATCAAGCCTGGGCTGAAGCGACGGCATCGCGTGATGTAAATACCAGCGCATTTAAAAAGGAATACAACTCTGCCTCCAGGTCTTTCAAAAGAGTTATTGCCAAGGCAAAGTCGGAGCACATAGGCAGAATTGGCGAGAGATTGGTGCGTCTTCCTTCGGGAACACGCGCATTTTGGTCTCTCGCTAAGGCTGTCTTAGGGAATTTCTGTCAGCCCTCCCTTCCATCTCTGCATAGGAGCGATGACACGTTGGCTCATACCGCGAAGGAGAAAGCTGACCTCTTGAGCACTCACTTCGCGTCAAACTCGACTCTGGATGACCAAGGAAAGATACCACCGACAATCTTGCGGTGTGATACCACGATGCCGGATATTAAATTCCGACAAAGTGCGGTTCGTAAAGCACTTTTTTCCTTGGACATCCATAAGTCGAGCGGGCCCGATGGCATTCCTCCGATTGTGCTGCGTACTTGTGCTCCCGAGCTGGCACCGGTCTTAACGCGCCTTTTCCGCCACTCCTACACATTAGGCGTAGTCCCGAATTCTTGGAAAACTGCTTTGGTGCACCCGATCCCTAAAAAAGGCAATCGCTCTGATCCAACAAACTATAGACCTATTGCTGTCACCTCCTTGTTCTCCAAGATAATGGAATCCCTTATTAACTGCCAGCTCCTGCGGTACCTAGAGGAGCACCAGCTGATCAGCGACCGCCAGTACGGCTTCCGTCGAGGTCGCTCAGCTGGTGATCTTCTAGTTTACCTTACTCACAGATGGGCTGCAGCGGTTGAGTCCAAGGGGGAGGCAGTAGCAGTCAGCCTGGACATGGCGAAAGCCTTCGATCGGGTATGGCATAAAGCGCTTCTCTCGAAGCTTCCTTCCTACGGGCTTCCCGGGAAATTATGCACGTGGATCACCAGCTTTTTGGCAGATCGGAGCATCAAGGTCGTTGTCGACGGTGCATGCTCTGACTTAAAATTCGTCAATTCTGGTGTTCCACAAGGCTGCGTTCTTTCACCTACTCTGTTTCTTCTGCATATCAATGATATGTTACAAATCAGTAACATTCACTGCTATGCGGATGACAGCACTGTAGACGTTCTATACACCGGCCGTAGCAATATTTCTCGGGAACACGTCGACGAGTGTCGGAACAAACTTGTGTCTGAAGTCGAGACCTTGTTAACCAAAGTCTCGGACTGGGGCCGACTAAACTTAGTCCAATTCAACCCCAATAAGACTCAAGTTTGCGCGTTAACCGCTAAAAAATCTCCTTTTGTCATATCCCCTCATTTTGAGAATATTCCCCTCGCTGCCACAGCCAGTATCGGGATACTTGGCGTCGAGATTTCGAACATTGTTCAGTTCCGCGGTCAATTGGAAGTTAAAGCTAAATTGGCTTCTAAAAAGCTTGGAGTGCTCAACAAGGCGAGACAGTACTTCACGTCGGCCCATCGCCTACAACTTTACAAGGCGCAAATTCGGCCCCACATGGAGTACTGCTCTCACCTCTGGGCGGGAGCTCCCCAATACCAGCTTCTTCCTTTTGACCGTATTCAACGTAGAGCAGTTCGAATTGTCGACGATCAGGCTATTACTGATCGGCTTGATACTTTGGATTTGCGTAGAGATGTAGGGTCCCTCTGCATCCTCTACCGCATATATCACGGGGAGTGTTCTGAGGAGTTGTTTGGTTTAGTCCCGGCAGCTGAATTTCACCACCGGACATCGCGCCAGAACTCTAAATTCCATCCCCATCACCTCGATGTCTGGAAATCCACAACAGTGCGTTTCTTAAGGCATTTCCTGCCTCGCACAATCACTCTGTGGAACCAGCTTTCGCCGGCGACTTTTCCGAACCGATATGACTTAAGAACCTTCAAGAAGAGAGCGTACTCTTTCCTAAAAGGCCGGCAACGCATCTGCATGTCCTCGGATGTTGCAGATGTCCATGGGCGGAGGTAGTCACTTTCCATCAGGTGAGCCTCCTGCTCGTTTGCCCCCTCTAACATAAAAAAAAAAGTAGTATATGTAGTATATCAGTTGTCTGGTTTACATAATACAAGCTCTGCTTAGTTTGGGATCAGATGGCCGTGTGTGAATAATGTCCCAGGATATTGATATGTTACTCGCTGATAATGTAGCTTTCCAATGGGGAAAGAATTTTCAATATCGGCTTAGTGGCTTAGTCTATGCAATAAATAATATTCTGATTCTGGACAGCCTGTAAATGCCTCGTCTTTTCTGTTAAGGTTTTCTTAACATTTTGTTACGGGCTAGCTTATATTCTCTTATAATATAATTTGACTTATACTTTCTTACCAATATTCCTGAAATCATAATTCGCCTGTTCAAATAATAATTCTTTGCAATATGGCAGAATTCTACGGATTGTTGGCTGCCTGAAAGCCCCTTTTAACGTTTCTGCTGGGGGGCCGGTTCCCACTTTACCTGTTTCGTAAACGATTAGCGACATTAGCAGTGATGAATGCGAAAAATAATAATCTCGCAGAAAGGATCAACGGATTCAGATGGAGTGACTCTATTCAACACCACACATACCTTTCTTAATCTCAGATCGCAGTAAATTTTGGAAGCACACGTTCAGAACGTATATAGTCATTATGTACTTATCAGGAATTAAATAGTTGATCTTCAAGTAAGATTCACATATCACTAAGCACTTTACTCGTAACTCTTAAATGTTAAATGATAAAGTATTTATTTTCCAGAAATACGAAATTTTTTTGTGTCGTTTCCCTGTATAAATGACGTAAATATTACATGAACGCTATCAAAATATAATATTGAAATTATTTTTGTTTTACTTTGTGACACTGTCAAGGCTATTTTTATTGGATCTTGCTCAAATTATTTGACGGTAACAGGTAGGAGAAAATACATCTGCCGCTGGCACATAAGGTCACCTGTTGAAGATACTTCGGTGAATTTATTACTAGAACGAAAAACACATCTAAAAAATCGCCCGGACGCTCCGAAAATAAACTAAAAACAAACATTGAGATCTAGAACAGCCAAAAACCAATTAGCCGATCGTCCAATTTCAGTATTTAATCAATAAGTCTCTAAATATCAAATTATTATTAGCAATGATCAGTTCAACGTTCACAAACAAATGCTAATCATCGCACGCCAAATTTCTTACGCCTAATGTCTATATAACTAATATACTTCGTTCATTATTCAACGGGTCATAGCCTCGTGAAGTAATAATTAGCTGCACATGCTCGCCAGTACAATGTCTACATCAAGCGAAGTGTCAGCGCTGCAGCAATTTCTGATTCTGATGACCAATTTTTGATTCCATCGCTGCAAGCTGATGGATGCGTGCCGAATGCACCTTGGCTTGATGCCAGCGCGCTGTTTTGCTTCCATCGGCGCGTTTAGCTTTCACAACAACTATTTTTATCTCACCAAGCTCACCAACCATCAAAGATTTACGATCCGTTAATGGTAAATTAATTTGCGATACACGTGTTCTTGAATTAACTTGTTTTTTAAAGATTTTTTATCCGTAGAACGAGCGAAACAGGAAATATTTACTTAATATTGTCAAGTTAAATTTCAAATACTAATGTCAATGACTGCTATAAAAACGTTAATAATAATAGCCGTTTCAACAAAGCTGGAAAAAAAATTATAATATATGAACATTTTTTTTGACTCAAAATGAGTTTTTAACGAATTTGATAGCAAATTTAGAAAAAAAAGTGTAAGACTAATAAACTTTTCATCTTGATACAATCACGAAGATTCTTGGATTAAATAAGACAAGCCAATATAAAAATATCGAAATCAATTTCAAATCGGAAGCTTCAATGATCACTCCAATTACTGCAGAGTAAAATTATAATTTTATTGCGCAATGGCAGAGACATTTTCGAAGAGGTGAAGAAACGAGGCGTTTTTTATGAGATATGGCAGGAATGCTGTTGACGTTAAAGCGATAAGACACGATCAGACACTTGCTCATTGTAATTTGGGGGAATATGATTTAGGGGTTCCCGAGAAGGAGCAAATAATTCTAAAAATCTTTGGTTAAATAATTTGACGCCTCAATAAGCAATTTATCTTTAGAAATTGTCTTTATTTAAAGATCAATTTTTGATTTGCAAATATTTTTTACAGGTTTTTATGTGACGTTCTGAAAAATAATATTAAAATGTCAAATAATAAAATTTCGCATCGTTTTAAGAAAACTTACAACTTCATCAAAATTTTAGATATTCTCATACGGTATTGTTATTATTTGAAAAGTAATATTATTCATCTGTGTCGGCTGCACCTGCATTTTACGCAGTCATTCTGATGTGAAGGTCCTCGATGACTTAGTACATTAGAGATACAAGGAATTCAAAAACTAATATAACGGCTGGCAGAATTTCGGCAACATAATTACATTTTGTTCTAGATATCTCCAATGACCCATCTGTTTCTCTTAACTTGTTATTTACATTAAACATATTTTGTCACTTCAAATGATTCCATCTATTTAATATGACCGTGAAAAACACAGACGCAAATCATTCGCCGGCTCAAGTTATTAATGTACACGATAAAGTCCTAATTCTTTGTCAACAAGAACTTCTGGTGACGTCACTACGTGTATGACGTAAATTATGTGAATGCATTATTGCTAAGTTTGGATCTGTGCCAACTTTTATTTGCTGATGGATGGACTATCATTTTTTATGTCGTTTTTCTTCGACTATTTGGGATTATTTTCTTCGAATGCAAGATTTATTTTATAACTTCTCTGGCTCTAGTTTAATTTCAAATTTATTCCGAACACTTAATTGAATTGGAAATTTTGATCTTTAATACTTGATTTGAAGTATAAAGTATGAATATTGGTAAACGCTCTCGGCGTGTTTTGTTTTTTTATCTGTTAAATTATTGATGTTAAATTCTTAAACCAGCTCTTTATAAGTTTTACATTTTATGCTAAATTATAATTCCAGATTTAGTAAGTAAACAGTATTTATTTATTTATTCCGAACATCGAACAGGAGTAGCAATAGTTATATTTTATAAAATAGATTTATTAATAAAAACAAATGAAATTAAATTCATTTCTAATTATATCACATTTAAATAACACAATATAAAGAGAAGAAAAGCTAAGTATAATAAATTTGATTATAATGTACAGGAATAGAAAGTTATTCATTTGAATGAATAATAATATTATTTGTTAATAATGAAAGAACAAAAGTTATTTATTCTATTATGAGTGATATCTAAATCTTTGGTGATGGAAAGGATCTGTGCTGCTATGTCTAAGCAACTCTGTGTGCTTCGGTTCTATATGGAATATTTACAGGGATATACAGTTTTGTCGACTGTTTCTCGGAAATCGTTTTCCTGGAATAATAAGTAACCTATAAATGTATTCCGGGTGTAAGCGATCGTTGTATTTTGTGCAATTTATCATTTATTTACAACATTCTATCTATCGTTATAATGTTATTTGGATAAAAATTAGTGATCGTTTAATCATTTTCAATTGTCTTAATAATTATGTTAGATTGGTAATAACTTGTACGCAAACACAGGTGCACTCTCTTTTCCTTAGCTCTCATAATCCAATGGGACGGCAATCCGACACAACCGAAAAGAGTTCAGGCAATGGACCAACGGCTTAACGTGCTTTCCGAGGCAAGGGAGTGTACACACTTCCAACTTCCAGACTCCGGGCTGCTACTGAGAATTTTCTGACGAAAAACCCAATAACTATTTATTGGCCCGACCTGGGAATTGAACCCAGGACCACCGAGTCTGCGGCCTTATATCAAGCCACTAGACCAACGAGGCAGTCAACATATTTATACATGTATATATATATATATATATATATATATATATATATATATATATATATGAATATATATATAAATGAATTGAATATTCTAGAAAATATCCACCATCTCTTTTTCTCTCTCATATACAATTACAAAATTAACTTCTTACTTATATGATGATATATCTGTAATAGAAATCTATCTAAGATTATGAGATGTGTATTCTAAATCCCAGGGCTACGACACCCTGTGACTTAAACCTAAAACATATTGATATAAAAATATACATACGTAGTACATTGTTTGTTTATATATAAATAATCATTACTGAGATCTAACAAAGAAAATATGCAATTATTTTTTGAATAGACGTTTTCATAATTTTTATAATCTATTTCTTTCATTTTTTTGTTTCAATTGTCTATTTCTTTCAATTTATGGTATAGGGGGCAAACGGACTGGGGACTCAACTGATGGAAAGTAAATATCTGGCAGGCTTATTTTAAGTACAAGCTACATTTGATAAGGAAGACCACGATCTCCTGTGATATACATTTGATAAATTAAATTGCAACTAGCTCAGTGAGAACCGAAATAAGGATTGTTTATTTATTACTACACGTTGGCTACGAATGAAACACGGTGGCTCCCCCATCTGTCAATCTGTCACACTTGTCACTTTTCATACAACAGTTATTGTTGACGGTTTCGGCAATCTCGGAGATTACTCGTATCAAGGGCTCGATATTTCCATTTACGGCGCGCCATTTCCCGAAAGAATTGCCGCAGTATTATTACAATGTTGTTTTGTTATCAATTTTATGTGAAACTTTTATTTGTTCCGTGTTTTTCTGTCCTGTACTTACATTCTAACGTGCCTAGTCTTGACTATAGCTGCAGCTTCCTAGGTCCTAGGTTCAAAACCCGTGTTTTCAGTAATAGCACGAAGTTCGAAAATTGCCAGTGCTAACATTCCCGTGCCTCAGATAGCACGTAAAGCTATTAGTTCTTTTAGGCCGTATCGGATTGTTAACCCATCGTATTATGAGAGTACAAGAAATGAGATTTAATGTAGCTTTACTCACACACGTCCTAATTTGTGTTTTCAACTATCATAAAGCTAAAGTTACAGTAAAATTGATACATTAAAAGGGCTTTTACCAACACCGACGTTCAAGCATTCAGCAGACCTGCTAGTTATTTTTAAAATAATTCTTATGAAAATTATTATAGTTGCTTTTATGAACATCTCCGTACAATCAATCATGGCCAATGCGTTATTGTTTAAAATTATTAGAAAGTTCTTAAATAGCACATTAAATAGCCTTTACGAATATTTTTTTACTTATCACATATATAACTTCATAGATAAATAAAAAGTTTAAATATAACACTGATGTTGAAAAATAATGTCACTGATTACGACTCCGTGGTTCTGTGATTTTTTTGATATCTTACTTTTCCAATTCTGGAGGGGAGGGGCGAATTCGTTAGCAAAGATCGAATAGATTAGATGCGTGCCTTTCTGTTACCGCTTATTTAATAAAAATATTAAGTTTTAATTAAGAGGTTTTTCTAAGGATTATTTTGATAGATCTTTGAAAAAGTTTATTTCTTTTTTACGCCGGTTCTTATAAGGTGAAGGATTACATTCAGAGTTGAAACTTAAAAATAGTATACAATATATACAAAAGTTGGCCGTTAAGGCCACCTTTTGTACCTCTTCGTTGTCTAAGTCTTCTTTGTCTTGTCTTTTGCTAAGAAAATTATTTTCCTGACACCCTTAAGTGGAAAGAAGTAAGAAAGAGAAACAGTATGGTACATTATACAATGTCATTTTAATGTGTTACAATTGTATTTTAAATTAATTTTTTTATTAAACTGAATTTTCTTAGAAATAATGGTTACAATTCCAAATATATTAAGGTATCCATAAAATCTTATTATTCAAAACATATTTATAGTATGCTACAGATATGAGAAAACAGGTTTTTTGGTTGGTTTTCTGTAGACGTTAATCAATTAAAGAATAAAACTCTTGAGCGCTGTGGTATTCTCAGGCTTAATCAGAATTAGGCTCAAGGCGTTCATGCGTTTGATGTAACTCGATTTTTAATATAAAAAGAGGGAGGGCTTCAAACGAATATTTTTTATAGAACTTCGTTTCTAGAACGTTCGAATAGCGTTAGTTTATCAGATAGGAGTTTATCGGAGGATATAAAAACGGGACAGTTTACCCCGCGATAAATCACCCTGACGCCCCGTCGGTACACTTGGCCACTTTGTCAGGTGACTTTCGGGAAAAAACACGTTAAAGTTTTATTCATCTACCGTTTCGTGGAACTTGGAGAAATCAACAATAGGCAAAACATGAAAATATTTCGATATAAATTGCGAGGGAAGCAATGTAAGACAGTGTACTAAGATTAGGTTTAGGAAAAAAGGATTAGGAAAAAAGAAGTCACTTACATGAGAAATATTTACATTTTTTTTTTGTATTATGCATGTCGTCTGTCGTTTTTGGTAGGTATAATATTAATATAAACAAAAAAAATCGTTATGAGTATAAAGGAATAATATTTAGAAAACAATAACTTAATTAGTAGGTGTGTATATATATGTTTTTAAAATTAACTTATTATTTATAACATATTGTGCTAATTAGGATTTAAATATTTGAATTACAATTCGTTTGCTTAGTCAGATATATTTTTTAACTAAAAATTTTAATTTTAAAATCGGAAACATTATTTAGCTAATTACAAATAGTTTAAGCCTTTGAAATAAGTTACAGCTTTATTTTCATAAAGTAACGAATATTCCAAAAAAAAATAATGTTAAGAATTATAAACTAAATTCCCATCTTTCTCATCAACTAAGTATACAGATGTGCAAATATATAGATGTGCGAACTTATGTTGTTATATATATTGTGTCGCGGCCTCGGTTTATATATTTATTATATACTAAAACACTAACAGTATGGCGGTGTCAGTCACTTTCTATCTGGTGAGCGTGAGCGCTTGCCGTTGAAATAAAAAAAATCATTATCATTCATTTATTAATGAATAAAATAACTCTGGTCCTTGTATTGTAATGGTTATAGTCTCAGCAATAAAACGGTAATGGTGACCATGGGGAGAAACGACCAGCGGTTATCATCTATCTTTTCCTTTGTAATTTGTCACTGACAGACGATTACGGCCATCTTTGTTATAATCGTCTTTATTGACGTAATATTTCTTAAGATTGAAAGGAAAAGTCGATGTTTTCTTAGATTTACTGGAACTATTACGCTTAAAGATAAAAGGTCAGATTTTTTGTTTGTTTTTCCCGATTCACGATAAAACTACTATTTCGATGAATAGTTTTATAAAAGAACAAAGGCCACGTAGTAAGTTTATAAAAGCCACTTTTGAGACCGAGTTTCGTTTCTATAAGTATTGTGTCAAAAATGATGAGGGCTGAGTGGATTGATGTACAAGATCCACCTTTTTAAGGCAGTCTCCGAAGATATATAATACTGTACTACTGTACTGATAAGACTTACTTTTGTAACCTATGTATAAATAATTTAATTAAAAGGTCTCTTTTTGGACAAAAAAAGCTCGTCGCTTATACCAACTCTACTCCAATGCGACTGGCTGGATACAAGTGTGACAGGATTTAAGTGTAATTCTATAGTTTGCATAAAGAATTAGGCAAATGACGGCTCATTTACCTAAGTCATCTCCTGAACTAGATGGCTAGTCTCAGAGATTACCTACCTTGGTAGGTAAATGAAACGATGACCAGGTTTCTCTACATATATGTAGTTGCTAGCTTGTGTTACGCTGTTACAAACGGTGTGGTTAGATAACTAAAATCTTCGACAACAATTTCTGTACAATAACGCTTTTTACTTGTAACGGAATCTATCTTACACAATCTGTACTCTTATATAAAACAGTACATAAGTGTCTCTTTAATTATATGGCACCAATAACGTCATAACGTAATAGACCAATTTTAATGTAACTTTCATATAATTATTCTTATTGAGTTATTTTAAAAGCATAATAGATAATGATCTTGCGTCGTAATGTACTTTAACATTTTGTCGGTAATATTATCAATATGACTCGCGCGCCAAAAATATATGTAATACAGAAGAAAGTATAAGTAGAAAATGTAACTGTGCCCCCCGTGCAATGTTACCCCAAATCATTCAATAATGCGATTATTATGACGGAATAGAATCATAATACCTAATATTTTAAAAGAAACTGCAGTCGCTACTTAAGTTTCCACCAAGCAGGCTTCAGTTAAAAACTGCATGGACTGAATGATTGCAGAACTCGCGTAGGGACTAATGTTTAAAACCCAGTTGTCTTGAGTCGCTCTCAAATTAAAGCGTTATTCAAAATTGACGTTTGAGTATGCGAAATTGTAAATTAACGGCGTCTCAAATAATTAAGTTGCACTTTAATATTTAAGTGACGTTTCATTATAGAGCCGTAAGTGTATGTAATTTATACATGTTTTTTTTTAACAGGTTGACTTTCTTGTCGATTCTTCTCGGTAGAATCCACATTCCGAAGCGGAGGTAGAGTTTGATAATTTATAAGTACTTGTAAAAGTCTATTTTAATAAAAATAATTTATTTTGTTTTATTATTATACATGTTTATTTTAATCAACCGCACAGTAATATCAAAATAGTTAGAGTGGAAGCGTCAGATAGTAAAAGAAACATGAAAGATTGAGATAAGAAGTACGGTTAGGTAAAAAATGTTTTATTTTCTTAAGTTATTTGTTTCGATAAAATATATCAAATACTTAAATAACAATTAAATAATTTAAGGAAAACATTTGTTTTTTATTAAATAATAAAAAATACATCTTTACACCGTTTTTTTGTTATTGTAACACTATGATTACTAACTTTTATAAAATCACGGAATATTTAGTTTCTTAAGTAATTTAATTTCCGGGTGACACCCGAAACTAACCACCCTGAAAATAAATGACTTATCAAAGACTAGATACCACCTTAATAGTAACATTGTATAGCCGTTTCAAGTATCAAATATATAATAACATACAGAAATATATATGTCTTCATAAAGATAATTAACTCGTTTTACAATGTTTATTAGTGTTACCGTGTAAATTGCAGATGTAGGTGTATCTCTTATCGTGTTTAAAGCCGAAACAAAACGGTTACAACTCTTTATAATCAGCTAATTAAATTAAAAATATGCTTTACTCAAGGTACTGCTGAATCCTCGTGTTACATTACTCGTTGGTAGAGCTTTGTGTAAGATCATCTGAGTAGGTACCACCTACCGCAAAACATCAGTACTTTGTACTGTTGTGTTCCGGTTTGAAAAGTGAGTAAGCCAGTGTAATTACAGGCACAAGGGACATATCATCTTTGTTCCCAAGGTTAGTGGCGCATTGGTGATGTAAGCGATGGTAACCACTTACCAACAGGTAGCCCATATGCTATATAACCTTTACCTATCAGCGTCTAGTAAAGTTAATTCTACCGAGAATAACCGACTCAATACATACTCGTTTTTATCAAATGAAATAAGTCTACATATATAGTCAACTATACAGGTAGAGTTATATTTTTATATCCTATATAACATATGTATGTACATACACGTATCAATACGTTTGATCTTTATAAGCAGAGCTTTGTACATTTCGTTTCTCTAAGTCCCAATCACAGGCCAGCGTCACGCGCACATGACGATGAATTAATTTCGCAACGCAAATTGTCGCCGGATTTGTTTTCACGATAAACTGTATCTCGGTTATATTCGATATTAATATTTATCAGCGTCCTCTCTTCGAGCCACTTCTTAGAACTCTTTTGATGTACACATTGTTTGGTTTTCTATGAATTTTATGAATTTATTAATATATGTATGTATGTTTTGAATGGATCGCATTGATGGGTATCGAAGAAACATGGTGTTAGAAGCTTGTATTCCGAATGCATATCTTTTTTGATGTATAGAAAATAAAACGTACGCTTGTTCGCCTTGGCGGCTAAATTTAATAGAGAATAGCCATCTGTGCGTCACACATTTCAGTACACACAGATGGTAAGTGGCTACCACCGCTCATGGACAATGGTGTTGAAAGAAGTATTAACATTCCTAATATCGCCAATAAAGGTACCACCCACTGATCAATTAATGACCACATAATAATCAACGAAATGTTTAATATTTCTTTGTAATCGGTGGTTACCACTTACAACCTTCCATATACAAATAAATAAATAATAAAATAATATATTCCACATGCAAAGGTACACCCAATAACACCGACCCTATATAAAACAATACTATTGTTATATGCGTCGAATATATAAATAGTAATAACGTTTTTATCTGTCTGTACAGACCGGACATTTTCGGTTCCGGAAACGTTCGGTATCGGACCGGAAACTTCATTCTTATTCGGACAGAGGTAAATGAAAAATTGTACCCGAGCCTTTATCTAAGAGGATAATATATCATTCGAAACGAACCAACATATATTTATCATGTCGTCTGTATATTATGATATAAATGATACAGGGGAAATAGCAAGGTATTTTGTTTAGAGAAAGGTATCAAAACATATTGAAATATACTGTATTCAATAAAACTATTGCAAGAATTGTTCTATTAATGTAAATAAAGTAACTATTGGTTTTCTACTGCTCTTCAAAGACCCTCTTTGCTCTTGAAGAGAAGCGAAATATGAACATGAAAGAGGTTTTGCGGATTCGAACCCGTGCAGGTTCGAATCCGCAAACTTCTGTTACAATTCATGAATACAATAAAATAAAAGCGTGGGAAGATATATAGAAATAGACTTAAAAATAGATAATTTTATCAAGTAGATATATAAAATTATAATAATTAATTACAGATAAATAAAACATATACCTAAATAATTACAAATATACGAATAAATTATTATTTACATTTTACATAGATTTACAATTATATGTAATTTACATCAAAATGAATATTTATTATTTAAAATCTCGTGTCAAGTAATTTGCTTTGTTTATTAATTATTTGTATAACTTGGCAACTGGTACGGTTTCCTAAGCACATTATGAGTTAATCTGTGTGTCTTTTTTACGTAAGTGAGGGCAAACAAGCAGTAGTTTACGCGGTGGTAGAGCTTTGTGCAAGCTTGTCTGAGTAGGTACCACCCACTCATCAGATATTCTACCGCAAAACAATAGTACTTTGTATTGTTGTGTTCCGTTTTGAAGGGTGAGTGAGCCAGTGTAATTACAGGCACAAGGGACATAACATCTTAGTTCCCAAAGTTGGTGGCGCGTTGGCGATGTAAGCGATGGTTAACATCTCATACAATGTGTATGTGTGGCGTTGGTGACCACTTACTATCATGTGGCTCGTCCACCAACCTATGCTATAAAAAAGGCTCACCTGATAGAAAGTGACTACCACTGCCTTTGTATATGTGCAACTCCCAAAGGTTTGCAGGTTCGTTGCGGGCCTTTGAGGAAATAGTACCCTCATTTCTTGAAGGTTTTCATGTCATATCTAAGGCAGATTTATCGTCAATATTAACAGAAGGTTTGCGGTTAAAACCCGAACAAACATCTGAATTTCCACTCTTAATTTATGTTTATCATTGTGAGCAAACCTAATGGATGGAATGAAATTATTCATGTATTTTAGAATACCCGAGCAGCGTGGCCATAGATAGTACTCCTTGTGCCCCTAAAGGAATTTGTACCGCAGTGACACTTTAACAGCCTGCTTTTACTTTTATTTTATGCACCTTAAATTATTTCTAATGAGATCTGAAAACATTCTCGAACATAATTGAACAACGGCTCCTTTGTTATTGCAAAGATCAATCTCAATGGAATTTCAAATTGATTTTAATTTAATTGTTATCGTTCTGATGAAAAATGATTAGGGATTGCATCAGATATGGTGTTGTTATATAATAATCGCGTGAAAGTTAACACTGCGACTTGATTGCGGCATATTTTCATAATTTCCACGGTTAAATCAAGGTGTTTTTGAAACAATACCAAGCCGTTTACGCGCTTCTCATTGCGAAATTGAATAATTGATTGTATAATTTTTATATAGTGTAATGTCCTAGCTCTCAAAATCCAGTGGCAAATCCAATACGACCGGAAACAGTTCAGGCACAGGACCAATGGCTTTACGTGCTTTCCGAGGCACGGGAGTATACACACTTCCAAATTCCACACGACGGGCTGTTATTGAGAATTTTCGACATAAAAATGCAATAAATTTTTATTGGCCCGACCTGGACTAGAACCCAGGAACTCCGAGTCTGCGGCCTTACATCCACTAGACCACTTATGACTGTGTATGCACTATATATCTACACTAACACACTAGGCTTAAAAAGTATTTCATTATTAAATAGGTAGTTGCACTCAATTTCATTTTTAATTTACACTATAGAGGTTGTTGCAACTAGTCTAAAAAAATTGAGCACCGATTTTATTTGGGCTTTCGAATCTTACCTTGATCTTTGGAGAAGGTTATTTTCTATGTAATAATGAGATTTTTGGAGCTGTTCTGAAATAACAATGACATAGCGATTGAAATAATTATGTTTCGTAATTTTTTAAAGTTTGTTATAATAATATTAGTTTTAAGAGGTTTGTACATAAGATTTTACGATTGTTTTTATAACTAGCATTGCGCGTGGCTTCACTCACGTCCTAATTGAAAATCCAGTCAAACGGGATATAAAGGCCAAAATATGTTAATTTGGTCATATTTTAGCTGTGATAAAGCGTGAAGAAGTAATAAATATTCACAACACACACAACATTTCGTAATTACGATATTAGAGCGATTATTATTATTCTAGTAATAAAATGTGAATGAATTTACTGAATAATTGTAATGTCTCATTATTATTACCTATACTAGTATATAAAGCTGTAGAGTTTGTTTGTTTGTTCCGGCTAATCTCAGAAACTTTAGTTTTTTGTTGTATAGTCCCTTTTATCGAGGAAGGTTCTAGGCTGATTTTTATTAATTGTACACGGGTGAAACCGCTGCGCACAGCTAGTCATTTATAAGTTGTAGTGTTTCCATTCGGACCACGATATCATTGGCATGACTGAAAAAGGTACCTATGCAACCACACTTTTATAAAATTAAATTAAATACCTAAACAAAATTAATTTACAGGTACTCGACTGCCCCAGGCCGAGGTGCAAAAGAATAAATCAACTGCAACACTTTCGAATTTATGTAGCTACACAACAATAATAATGTTACCAAGTACATTACGTTAAAGTCAGAAAGATATTTTTTTTATTGCATAGGAAGGCGAGCGAGCATGTTGGCCACCTGATGGTAAGTGGTCACCAACGCCCATATCCATTTGCGTTGTAAGAGATGTTACCATCACTTACATCGCCAATGCGCCCTCAACCATGGGAACTAAGATGTTATGTCCCATGTGCCTGTAATTACACTGGCTCACTCACCCTTCATACCGGAACACACCAAAAGCAAGTACTGCTATTTTGCGGTAGAATATCTAATGAGTGGTACCTACCCAGTTGAGCTCGCACAAAGTCCTTCCACCAAGTAAATTTTTAATACATTTAAAATCTAATGAAATATATATATGTGTATAATATAGCGACACGCGGAAGTTAAGGCTGAACACAAAAATAAGCGGTTTTGTTTCATTTGCGTGCTTTACTGACATTACCATAAACCCCGATACACCGCCGGCCGAAAAACGTATACAAAGTTGCAATATTTATTACAGAACTGATAAAAACATTTAATTTCCGTTCGCCGTATCTCGAATATTCAAATTGTGATTTGTAAAGCTCTCGATATTTTATGTCTGTGTTTTGTTGTATATTTAAGGCGGCTTATATAAGGGATATTTATTTTTAGTTTTATAAGGCTCATTTAAACAACAACAACAAAATAAATAACACTTTCTATTAGAATGTTGTTGTTTCAGTGTTGATTTTTAACCTCCTGTTAACATTATGAGCTTGTTTAGCAATTAAAGAATTAGATTTTTCTAATATTAAATTTAAAAATACCTTAGATAATTAGTGATCAACCAATTCTTTCAAGGATTTTTTTTTATCATTCTACACTATACACTAGAAAAATGAGAAGAATGGTAAAAAAAAGTTAAACGAAATAACCACAGTCATAATTAACACATTATAAGGTTAAGACTACATTATTCACCACCCCGCTTTGGAGCAGCGCGATGGAACGAACTCCAAACCTCCTAACGAGGAGAGGCTCTTGCCCAGCACTGGGATAACCCATTGTTGTTACTATAAAAATGATGATGTAAATATAGTTAGTAGTTAACTGCATAATGCGTTTTATCAATTATTATCAACATGCAATGTGCATTTTTTATTATATATTAATGTTGCTAGATTTATGACATTTTAAAAATGATCAAACTTATTAAATTAACTCAATAAATATACTTTTTTTTTTTAATTCTCGTAGGGTTAAGTGTTTTTTTCTCATGGGATTCACTTCGCTATTTAAAGTGGAAATTAAATTGTTAAGTTTTCTTGGCCCTACGCCTGAGACAATAAAAGGATTTTGTGTAACAATATTTTATTTTATAGTAGTTTTTAGCCCGCGTGAGCATTACGTCATGGCATAAAAGATGCATGAGATTAATAAATTGATAATTTAAGAACAACCTGTCGTATTTGAGTAGCTTTATCGGAATAGATAACCCATTACTATACAAGAGACGAATAAAAAAAATGTTTAAGAAAAATAAACCATATTCGACAACAGACAAAACTAAATCAACTTAAATAATACTGCAATAAATAGGTATGTAGTATTATACAAAATTCATGTTTCCGTGTTGTGTACATATTTTGGCAAGCTGTGTATTTCGTTAGAATTAACTTTCATGGCGAATTCCGGGTCGAATGAGCAAACGAAACTACAAATGAAGCCCCAGTATCGTTACTTGTCTTGATCTACGGAACTACGGGCGCGGACACGCGAACATTTCAAATTTCGAATCATTAGATTAATTATTTTTTTAATTAATCTTTTTTTTTATCAAAATAGTTTTTAATGGAAATTCTAGCTGACAGTAAAATAAAAATGAAAAAAGGTTTATTGTTTTCCTTTTTTGTCATTATTTATAATATCTTGGCAGATTGACCTTGCAAGCCACTGTACCATCCCACTTACCTTCGTAAGTGATCAACACCTCCCACAGACCAATGCTTCACCAACCTTGGGAACCTTTAAAACTGCGGTTTAGAATATATGTTGAGTCAAATGGCTGATAACCAGAGGGATCAGTACGAAGCTCTACCACCAAACAAATGTGATTACTAGCATCTCATATATAACACCTGGGACTTAAACGAATCCTAAACCTAAAATAATTAACTTTTTTAAGTTTGATTTTAACGTAGTATTCACTTCGACGGCAATAAATATAAACAGAAAATAATACCTAAATATAATTGATACAAAACAACAGCCATTAATATTTAATGTATGAGAGTTAGGCAGGTGTTCCTGATATGAACAGCTGATCTGGCAGTAACAGCTGATAGAAATATTGACCAATTGATCCGGGACTCGTTGTTTTGTTTCCACGTATATTCTAAGCGTCTTAAAAGCCGAGATGGCCCAGTGGTAAAACCTCGTGAATCTTTACCGATGATCGTAGTTTCAAACCCGGGCAGGCACCGCTAAATTTCATGTGCTTAATTTGTGATTATAATTTATCTCGTGCTTAACGGTGAAGGAAAACATAGTGAGGAATCCTGCATTTGTCAAATTTCACAGAAATGATGTCACATGTGTATTCCACCAACCCGCATTGGAGCAGCGTGGTGGTCAAACCTTCACCTCAAAAATAGGAGAAGAGGCCTTAGCCCAGCAGTGGGACATTCACGGGCTGTTATTATTATTTTATTGTTATAAAATATTAATTGATAAATAAGGTTTCAACACCCCTATTTTATAAATTCCTTATTCTATAAATAGTCATTGACTTTGTCGCATACTTAAACTTTAGTAAAATTATCCTTTTATTTTTTTATCTTGCACAACTTCATGTATGCTTAGTTACATTTAGCTCAGAAACTACTAAGGGTATTAGATATAGTGTTTTACAGCTGGTAAATCAGTTATCTGCTAAAAGGTCACCACCACCTATAGACAATTGGCACTGTAGGAGGTATTAACGGTGATGTATGTGAACATCCCCAATGTGGCACCAACCTGGGGTACTATTACGTTATGCCCCTTGTGTCGCTAACTCCCTGACTGTAACTCCCTGTTACAGCTTAATATTTACTCGGTGGTAGCTTTGTGCGAGCTCGTCTGGATTGGTACCACCTACTTGCAGTACTTTGTTATTACAGGCACAAGGGACATAACATCTTAGTTCCCAAGTTTGGTGGCGCATGGGCGATGTAAGCGATGGTTAACATATTTTACAATGCCAATGTCTATAGGCATCGGTGTCGACTTACCATCAGGTGTCCCATATGCTCGTCCGTCTACATATACAATTTAAAAAATATATGGCAAAAAACATCAGATGCAGACCCTTAGTGATCAGTTACGAGAAAATCATTACATACATACACATAAATCAGGGTACATAATGTATAATGATAATATTGCCTTTCACTAACACCTACCAATCATTCCATTTGGAATAAGCAACCGTTTTTTACCTCGCTCGATGTTATACTGAATTAAAAATGGAAAACCGTGGGTATAAGTTATTATTCTATAAAAAATAAACAATTATCACTATAATCATTTAACATGAAACAAATTATTGAATAAAAAACCTATTTATTCCGATTATGGTTTTAATTATCAGCCGCTAAAGAGCGATCAGCGATTGTTTCGTAACTAATTTGCAAGTGTAATCAATGAGAAATTACAACGATTGTTAACATCGCGTAAATATGTAATAAATTGTTATCAAACGGTATTCATTTTACAAGCGGAAGCGATAGCGGTAACATTGTTTCTGTATTTTTATATTATGTCCAATGTTTTGAGGTGGAACATTATAACTTTCAATTTTACGTTTTTTTCTTACCATCAGTAATAAAATTAATATAATATTAATCAAAATATTTACTTGATGTAGTTAAAGAAGCGAAAATTCAGTTCATCTTTGTCTGGATCCTACTCCTAACAAATCGTTATTGTACATATCCGATCGTTTTAGAGTTACGAGATATAGTTACGTATAGTTCATGTGAGTTCAAATATACGAAACTTTTTTTGGGACGCTTCTGAATTACATCTCGTAAACAATTTTACCATCCTTAAGCAAAATGAATCCCTACATGTTTATATTGGACTTAAAAATCGCTAATCGCTTATAACTTATACCACAGTCGACATTAAACAATCAATAATTAACTGTTGGTTGTCATGCGAGTTGAAACGCATTGTTCTTAGCGACTGTTGCTAGGCGGTCGTTATAATAAGAATGTGAAGTCCAAGCACATTTCTAAGAAACACTTCGTAGAAACACTTCCTACTGATCATAGAATCGTCAACAAGGCGTAACTAAAAACCAACAATTGGTTAACAACTCATCCTACGAATTTACAGAAATCAGTTTCAATAAAAACATTTAAATATTTACTTAAAATTAAGACGTTAAAGCTAGGAGATAATTAATATTTTGAAAGGAACATATCATATCAGTAACATCAGACATGGTAACACTTTTAAAATTTATCTTATGTTGATAAATATGTATCATATAATCTGCCCCCAATATTATGTCTAAGACATATATTTTTCGAGCTACTTTCATAAGTTATCGCGTGACGCGTAAATTGTAATGTACTGACTACATAATTAATTTATATATGTATGCATTTCATAACGAGTGTAATATTACGCGCTGAATAAATAAAATATCAGGCGGATTTTGAAATTATTTCAAATTGGTAAGTAGACTAGTCTATTTAATAGTAAGTGGTCGCCACAGACAATGGCGATGTAAGAAATTTTAACTATTCGTTACACCGCCAATGCGCCACCGACGGTAGAAACTATGATGTGATCCATGCCTCCCCCCACCCTCTATGTGTCCCTTGTGCCTGTAGTTAGTCTGAGTCACCCTTCAAACCAGAACGCAACAATACTACGTAATACTGTTTGACAGAAGAACATCTGATGAGTGGGTGGTGTCTACCCAGACGAACTTGCACAGGGTCCTAACACCTATTTTTTTTAATAGGGGGCAAACGAGGAGGAAAGTGACTACCACCGCCCATGGACACCTGCAACATGTCTTGGAGGAAAGAGTACGCTCTCTTCTTGAAGGTTTCATGTCATCTCGGTTCGGAAAAGTCGCCGGTGAAAGCTGGTTCCACAGAGTGATTGTGCGAGGAACCACAGGAAATGCCTTAAAAAGCACACTGTTGTGGATTTCCAGACATCGAGGTGATGGGGATGGAATTTGGAGTTCTGGCGCGATGTCCGGTGGTGAAATTCAGCTGCCGGGACTAATCCAAACAACTCCTCAGAACACTCCCCGTGGTATATGCGATAGAGGATGCAGAGTGACCCAACATATCTACGCAAAGCCAATGGTTACTATCATTCAAACAAATATATATTATAACGTAGCACAAGCCCATCGGAGACGTATGTACTAAAGAATATTGAACATTTTCACGGGTGCGGCACAATTTTTATTGCATAAACGTGTTAAAGTTTTCTCATTTCCGCTAGTGTGTTTGTGTTCTGTTCCTCAATGAAATTACCGTCCGCGTGTTATTTATGATCGTAACTTCGGGAACAAACGTAATTACTACGGGAAACTTGTATAAATACACCGTACAGGCGTACACGTTAGTGGGCGTAGCCCAAATGTAGTTGTGTTCAGATCTAGTGCTTTCCAGCAGTCCTGGCTTTGGGTATCTCTCCGACAACAGATTAAAGAAGACTTAAGAAGGCGATGTATTAAATATATCTGAGATTAGAATTTGAGGCAATCTAAGGCATCACATATTTTAATCCTTACAAGCAGATTGTTATCGAACTTAACTTAGTATCTTATATATATAGCCTAGGTGAGCAAAATACCAGTCTTTAATATGTACTACATATTTTTGTGATTATATTGTGATTCTGTTAATATATAAATATATAAAAATAAAATAATATATATAAATAAAAGAAATAAATAAATTCAACAGTTTTTTTTAAACCGCTGCTTTATTATAATAATTTAAATATTTTGTATGTGTAATTCAAATAATCATCATGGTGATACATACTAAGTTATATATTATAACTATATGTGTCTTTTTATGTAATGATATAAACAGTGCTATGTATTCTTCTTTCGAAAGAAAAATCAACAATGGCAGATGGGGCAATGGGTTTATCAGTGTTTAACTTAAAGTCCATAAGCAACGTTTACAAGTAAGGCCGATATTACATAACGCCAGGAAATAATATAGTTCCCAGGAAATATAAAAAACCTATAACTTCCAAACCATCGACCATGCAAACGAAATTTATAAGCTTGTAAACAATGGATATTAAAAAAAAAACATATTCGACCTGTCGCGTTATGATAATAAGTTAATTTAATTGAATAAAAATTGTTGCCGTTTTTATGGCGTTCCCATAAAAGTGGAGCCATAAATATTTCTGCCTTCAACTATGACATACAGTTCATGAACACGCGATGGTTATTGTAGTTGGCCTTGTAAAAACTTAATAGATATCTCCAGGTTTAAACAAATATTATAAATAAGCTTCTATATCAGATTTTCCGGGAAGGTAAATGACTCTACTACACCTGACGATTAGTGTTAGTAGAGTCCAAGCGCGACGACGCGACGCCTAATACAGTTGGGAAGAAAGATCTGTACCAGCCGCCCCCGCCTTGTCGGCCCGCAAGATGCCTCTTCACGATTGGTTTGAAGGAACCCAGGTTATAAGAGGAGGGGAACACTGCTGGTAAAGAATTCCATTTTCTAGAGGTGCGACAAAAAAATATTGGCCATATTTCTTCGTGCGCAATGGAATTGATGCCACAGTTAGGCGGTCACATCGAGAGCCACACGCGTAGACTTGTGAAGGAAAGTGTCTTATATATTTCAGAATTCTCGCCATGGTTTTGTATTTTACAGGTTAGTTTTTTTTTTTTTTATTGTATAGGAAGGCGGACGAGCTTATGGGCCACCTGATGGTAAGTGGTCACCAACGCCCATAGACATTGGCATTGTAAGAAATGTTAACCATCGCTTACATCGCCAATGCGCCACCAACCTTGGGAACTAAGATGTTATGTCCCTTGTGCCTGTATTACACTGGCTCACTCACCCTTCAAACCGGAACACAGCAATACAAAGTACTGCTGTTTTGCGGCAGAATATCTGATGAGTGGGTGGTACCTACCCAGACGAGCTTGCACAAAGCTCTACCACCAAGTAAATAGTAGTTTTACATTATTAAAAGTTTTCTTAGCATCAGTGCGTGAACTTGTGAAGTCATTTTAAAAAAAATATTTCCAGTAACACTTAATCTTGAACATGGTTACTCGAACCCCAAACCATTATTACGCGGGGGACTTAGCATTAGACAATTAAATCATATTTCCAAATGTATCGACTGAAGGCTAAACATAGGCCGTCCCGACTTCGTGCGGGTAAAATTTACACAAAGTTAACTCTCCCACTTTGAAATTTCCAAAAATACATTCTTAGTGGATTTTACTACTTCTATATTTCTTTAACCTTTCCACGCTCAGTAGTTTTGAAATAATCCGTTCGGACAATAATAAGTATAGGAGATAAGTGTAAATAAGATAGTGATATAAACTACTAGCAAAACCCCTGCCTTCGCCAGCGTGGAATCCAGATTTGTCCGAAAATCTTTCCAAATCTTCTATTTTAACGTACACACATGATGATTATTTGAATTACACATACAAAATATTTTAATTATTATAATGCAGCAGCGGTAGTCTAAATAAAAAAAAATTGATTTTATTTATTTCTTTTATTTTTATATTTATATATAAACAGAATCACAATAAAACCATAAAAATATGTAGTAAATAATGAAGACTGATATTTTGCTCACCTAGACTATACATAGATTAAGCCTTAATAGACTAGGCTAGAGGAATCCACTGCTTTTGTGTACAACATTAAAATTTTCATGGATAATGTAACACACAATTTGCTTCGGTTAATTAGTACGGTAATGTTCGTCCTTTAGTCGACATTTCGTTTCGTCACGACTTCGCTGAGAAAATAATTACAAAGAAAATTTTACTACGCAATTTATTATACCTACGAATAAATCATTTTTTTATGGTAAATTTGTACTTTATTATTAGACTGTGTTAAGATTGTTTAATATAAAAATTAACTGTTGGACTAAGGCCTTTCTTATTGACCTACTCCAGACTTAGAGTCTACCACGATGTCTTAATGCGAGTCGTTGGTTAAATATGTCGTACATTTATTTGTAAACATAAAAAAAAACCTTGTAAATTCAATGTTGCCTACTCGGGCTTGAACCTGCAAACATCGCTTAATATTCATAATCTCAAGGCTCGTTTCATTCACTAGATATGATTTGTGGTATGTTTTGTATATGTTAAACATAAAAGGCGTAAAATATGTAATTACAAATCTACTACTTGTAACTAATGTTGTTTTATATTCGCGAGGGTTTTATTACAACACAAGGTCGTGTTCTATGAACCGTTTAGGACTTACCATGATGTTTTTAAAGAGCCATTTATGGCTTTATCAACATGAAAAATTTATATGAAATGTATAAAGATTTTGCCATGCCGAATTACTATTTGAGAGACATTTTTGAATTACATTGGATAGAGATCTAGCTAGAGATACTTTCGCTCCTCTGGGGATTATTTTTATGAGAGGAATACTTCGGTTGTATTTTGCCATAAACATATATTATGACTCTCTCCCTCTGAAGTCTCGCGCTCCATAATTATACATAAATAATTAAAACGCTTGTTAGTCTATGGTAATCTATCTATATTTTACAGTACACTAACAGCCTGTGAATGTCCCACCGCTGGGCTAAGGCCTATTCTCCTCTTTTTGAGAATTCTATATTTTAGTTATATCAAAATAATTTAGTTAATAAATGGTATACAATATAAAAACACCACACACTTTCACATTTATAACACTTTTTTTATTGTTTAATGAATTTTATAACAATACAAATTAACATGATCAAATAGATAGTTTTATTGGTGGGAGCGATAAATTAAATTTGCCAAGCCAGTTGGTCAGCACAAAGGCTGCGAAGGAAAGCGTCCAGCGAACTGTGTCGCCTCCGCGCGTTTCCATTGACACAGCACGGTATATTGAATAATAAAAATGCACTTACCCTCTCTTTTCTTAAGTCTTTATTACTTTGTATGTGTAACTTATGTTAATTATTATATAATGGTTAAATATCGATAAATTTCGACCACTGCGTGAACTCTGGTATTAAAGACAATAATAAATTCCCCCTGCACAGTCCACTGCCTTCTCCCTCTTCTCTTCCATTACTAAATACATTAGCGTCTCAGTACCTGTTTGGAGAAACCAATACTCTAGATTAATTCCCAGGGAAGTTGTGCTCGAAGGATCAGCAAGAAACCTAAGAGACAGCATCGATCTCAATAATAATAAATGTCTACATTATACTCACAAAAAAGAAAAAAAAACAAAAGCTTAAGACTAAGAATCACTGAAGTAGTTCGCATCTAGACGACTCCACAGAAAGATGCAAGACATATCGGGCCACTTGACATAAGGCAATTTATATATACTAATGAATATTAAATGTTATTCTTTGTAGTTCAAATAACTATTCTGTTTCGTATACAGTACAATGGAAACACACCTGGATCTTTATCACATAACAAATGAACGCTTGTCCCTATAAACTGATAGTGGCTATTGTATATACTACTTTTCGGGTCGTAATGACCCCAGGCCCCCTGTCCACGACTACGAATAAAGCACCTGGAAACCTTTGTTCCACGGACATTACGTATTGCTAATAAAATTAACTTCAAATGACATCATAAACAAAACCGGAAAATTGATGAAAAAACTTCAGTAAACGTAGTGTAATTCAATAGAAGACATAAAGGAACATTGAGTGCCGGAACAGAAACAAAAGATAAGTCGTAAATACAGAACAATG
Source organism: Nymphalis c-album (assembly GCA_963151315.1). Taxonomy (NCBI): domain Eukaryota; kingdom Metazoa; phylum Arthropoda; class Insecta; order Lepidoptera; family Nymphalidae; genus Nymphalis; species Nymphalis c-album. The sequence goes on along the minus strand of OY720602.1, from coordinate 423,895 downwards.
TGAGCGGATCGTACGTTCGATTCTGTGTCTTTAATCTGCCGTCGTTTCATAGAAAGAAAAGACATTTTATAGTATACAATTGGTGGTAGGGCATTGTGCCAGCCCGTTTGGCTAGCCACACAACACATTACAAAGTCTACCGCCAAACAGAACATAGCATTATTGTGGTTCGGTTTGAAGGATAGTGAGCCAGTGTAACTAGGCAAAAGTGTGCCTCCGAAAGCACGTGAAGCAGTTTTTCTTGCACTTGATTTGTCTCCTTGTCGGATTAGAAAATGATTTCTGCTCGGCCACTTTTAATATTCTGCTCAATTAGTCCTCATAGGCTTTTTTAAATTGCAATGGTAGGCGAACGAGCATATGGGCCACCTGATGGTAAGTGGTCACCAACGCCCATAGACTTAGGCAATGTAATTACACTGGATCACTCACTTTTCAAACCGCAACACGACAATACAAAGTACTGCTGTTTTGCGATAGAATATCTGGTGATACCTACCCAGACGAGCTTGCACAAAACTCTACCATCGAGTAAAGAAGGCAAACAGAAGGTAGGAGGTATTCATCAACTACCTAAGCTCTCCCGTGATATAACGTAACGATATATCATAGAAGAAACTTAGATGCACATATTTTAAAACAAAAAAAACAATTTTAAGTGTAATTGAATTTGAAATTAATAAAAACAACGAACTATAAACTAATTAAAACGATAACTGCAGAACACAGTATCATAAAAAGGTATACAATAGATATTTAATAAACCGACGTAACCCGTTCAACGAGTACTGAATTTTTTTTTAATAGTCAATTTATTTTTCAACCTCAAAGGAACCATAAATTAAAGAGCGAGACAGGTGACATGGTCTAATAAGAGTAAAAGAGACGGTGAATATCCTGGACCCACGCTGGAACAATGGAGTACGATTTATGATCTTTCTGTTGCTATTGTTTTTAAAATTTACGTACATTAACGTTATTTATACCGTATGTTTGTTTGTGATGCAAATATGGAACAATATTTTCTGTTTTATTGTTAAAAAAATAAAGCGGAAGCAATGCTGCCTTCGTTAGTATAACTAATTGTATATCAACAACAATACAATAATATTTGAATATTCGAATTCATTTTCGTTCAATTATATACATACTGATCTACATTAGTGGGCGTCGTGTGGTCAAAATTCGACTACATTCGTTACTTGAGGCAAACAGACATATATGGTTATGGATATATATACTCGTATATATGTTTCTTTTTCTTAACTCTTACATCCAAATATATTAGCTTAATTGAGATAAGTATTTTAAATATGAATTCATATGTATATGTGTTCTTCAGATATATAAATAATTGTAAATACGTTGCTATGTCAGAACAGCAAAGATAGGTTAAAATTATTTATCAAGGTATGTACATTGTATGTGTTATGCTGATAAATAATACAATTTGTCTATTATATAACAAGAGTGTTAGGTGTGATTAAGAAAAAAAATTATTACAAACTGCGCAGGAAATATGATAGTGCAAAAGTATGTGCGTGGACATATTTTTTAATACCTCCCGAAGAACTACAACGATTTATCGATCAGACCTGAGATACAAACTCAGGATCACGAGATGCGCAGCCGTCGAAGCAAGTCACTACACCAACGCGGTACTTCGATAAAATGTACAATGAAAATAAAGTATTATTAACATATTTAGTGATTACCGTAATACATCGTAAACCTATTAGGCCGGGTTACTCGTGGGTACTTGTTCTCCCATTAAATTTAATAGAGCACAACAAACAAGTACTTGGCCAAATAATATAGGTATAAGGTGGAAACATCAAGTTTTACGATAATTATCCCTTATCTACTACGCGGTTAGAGTATTATCACACGAAATTATAAACGCTACGTCTTTTAGAGTTTCAGTCAATGAGTCATCAGCATAGTTTAAAAAATTATAATACTAAAGCTCTGGGCTGATCAAATACGCTGAAGGACCGATAGCAAAGAGAAAAGTCCTTGACTGGTGAAGCTGATGGAGGTAGCCGGACCCAGCAGGGTGCGGACCGAACGCTTTTGTGTACCTTAGAAAAAGGCTTAAACTAGTTATGATCAATTAAGATTGTATAACGTGTAGCTTACTTGAAAGTATTTCATTCAATATTAATACGCAGATAATAGGATTGGAATAGGTTTCTTGCAGTCTTAATCCTTATTAGCAACATTGTCATGGATGCTATTATAAGGGATAATACTTGTTGCAGAAATATAGCAATCCTTAAATACTTCTTTGAAAATTATATATAACACTATATATCGATATAATACATTTAATTAGAATCTAATATTATTTAATAGCACTAATATTTTATATTATAATAATAATTTACTTTTGATGGTAATATTACATCGATATGGATTAAAAGTGTGATCTGAACGTAAGTACACTAGCTAACTTTACATACCGACAAAAACAATAACACAATATTTTACAATAAAATAACTCATTAGTTATAGTAGTGGTCCTACAAAAATACCTACAATGCATTCACCTCCCTATGAAAAAAATATATAACAAAAAATATACCATCGAAAACGCAACGATATCGTGTCTCGTATGATAACACCCTAAATAATTTTGGTGAGGTCGTAAAGGAAGAGGAGCGAGGCAAAACGTCTTAAGATAGATATTAGTACCAACTGTTTATTACTTTCTTATCTCGGTCATAAATCTTAAGATGCGGGTCCTATCACATCGCTCCATTAAGCCTATATGCCATCAGGGGAGTATTATACTCTTAAATCCCGCTTAACTACATTGGTGGTCGAAGGTGTACTAGGGAACCATTAAGCTAACTAGTTTTGAATCGTGTATATTTTATCAGTTGAAGATCTAATCCGCTGATACCTATTGCTCACATTGTTAGAATAGAACCTGTTAATGATCTAGTAATATCAAGAGGAAGACTGAAAGAGATGGATGTATGTGTGTTGATGACAGGTGCTAGAAGTAAGTAACGGAGTATAGAAGAAGAATGAAACAGTCCACCAAAAATAAGGATAAGGACGAGAAAAATACAATTTATATTACAGAGATGACTCAGTTGTTAGAGTACGTGCATCTTAACCGATGATTATGAGTTCAAACTACTGCACTAAGTTAAGTAAGTAAGCACTGAGTGATGTTTATAAACCAACGTGCAATAGACCAGTGTACTAGTAGTATTTCCTCAGGAAAAGAGGAGAATTTTGCCCAACAGCGAGACAGCTTATTAAGTAATTAACTCTATCCATATTCCGACTAAGACTTGGGAGTTTTTATAGCAACGTGATGGCAAGGTTAATTTAATAGAGAAGTCCAATCAATCTCAAAATTATTGATTTATCAGTATGCAAAATAATATTAAATGTCAATCATACGAAAGTTAAACTTTGTTTAACTTCGTTATAAGAAATATATTATATGTATATAAGTTACATATCTAGGAAAGTCATTATTTTAATGAAGAGCTACAGTTTGCAAGGACTTATAAAAAACAATTATGAAAAAAAAAAGAAAAAGTTGACATTATAATATATACTGAATAGAATATGTGTATGCAAACCAAACGACGTGACCTCATAAAGAAAACAGTTAGAAAGTAAAAATAAATGTCAATTTTTATCTCTCTCATCTACTTAATTAAAACTACTTATCTATCTCTATTTTGCACGTACATTAAAAGATATATATATTTTAATTATATTATCATTAATAGTTTGGTAAAAAAAACTTCTGAGAGGACACGAGTCACTAAGAAGGTACTCTATTAGTTAAAAACAAATGTAGTTAATTAAAGAAATCCGACATGAATTTCAACGATGACCACGAACTTCAACTCCAGGCGTTATATACGTATTCCAATATTTTTTAGAATGTAGAAGCGTTACAGTTATGAAACTTATTGGTTGCCAAATATTTACCCACCAGTTCCCATACAAAAACCTCAGACCTCACAACTGGCGAAAGAAAAACTGCCTTTTCTACTTTGATAATTCGATTTATAATAAAATTTTAAAGGATATACGATGCTAGGCATCATATGCAAAGACCATAAGCTTTTTTGAAAGCCACACTAGGTGGTAGGGCTTTTTGCAAGGCCGTTTGTGTAGGTACCACTACAACATTCACATTTACCAGCCAACCAATATAAATATAAATATGAATAACATGTTACATTAATAGTATTATGTATAAAATACCAACAGACATATCGAACATCTAATGTGTTTGTGATTAGTATGATATATTTATCCCAACGTTTTATGATTAACGTATCTGGGTCAGCCATTAGCTCCAAACGGATAGCTCTCATCTGCTTCGTATCATTACAAGATGTTACGGATGTTTAATTTATTAAAATCTAGACTAAATAGCTCTTTCCCACGACTGACTATATATACATATCATTATATATTTAATTATCATATTTATATTCCAAAACACATAAATTATTATTTTCTTTAGAAAATGTCAGTGACTATTTATATTAGACTATCTGATACCCGCCTGATGACTTCGTCAGCGTTGCTTGATATTTTAACAAAGTTTTCTTATGTACGAAGGGAAAAACATCAAAAAGATCGCAAGCAAAAATATACTTTGTTTAAACATCATTGAACACGCAGTGCATATACAAATCGTTGTTTCTTGAAACTTTAATAACTTTTTATTAAATGAAGATATCGCAATAATTTTTTTTTTTGATAAGGGCCAAGTGTCTAAAAATAAAATTTGGAAAATTTTTATTGAAATCTATCCAGTAGTTTTCCGTGATACGCGCACAACTGCAGACCTCTATCATTTTATTTATATAGAAGTATATGAATAAAATGTTTTTACATATGTTACGAAATAAACATTTCAATGTACTAGAAAACTTTTGTATACTGAATTATAAAATTAAGGATTTCTTTTAGTAGATAGCGCATCTCCAGCAGTGGTATTGCTATATCAATGCAAACAAATCGCTCACATGGTGCCTCTAATTTAAGGAGGCCTTGTGAGCCGCAAACGATTCTTTTCTATAAAAAAAATCTTTAAGTTCATTTAGTTGCTTAAAAAAATCGCAAAAAGAAATGTCCCAAATTTCGCCAAAAGTGATTTAAACTACATGTTTTTTTAAAGAACAACTCATTCCACCACGCTGCTCCAAGTAGCTTGGTGGTTACATATGAAGCAAAATTTGATCCGACATATGTATGTTTCTCACGATTTCAATTATTATAAACACAAATCAAGAACATTATTATTAGTGGTGCTTGCCTGGGACTGAACCAGCAATCACAGGTTAAAAAAAAAACGATATCACCAACCCCTTTGAACGAAGTCAGGCAAGGTCAGTCGCACTTTGTTAAAATCCTTTACTCCGTAATGATATCGTAAAAGTCTCTTTTGAATGCAATCCACGGATCGCTAAGTGACCTCTTATCTCTGAGCGGTCAGCAAATGGCTGTCATTAGGGGCTCGATAACGATCTACCGTCCCTTTCCGACTTACGTAATTTATAACTAAGTGAAAGGGAGAGGTATAATTAAACTTTTTGATGCGAAAAGTCATTGCTTTGTCGTTAAGTGCAGTATTTTGACCTATATAGTGAGTTATCTTTGTTGTTATCGTATAGTTGGGGGGCTGGAAGGTTTTATTTTACGCTTCCTTTGTTTAGATGTTTTTTATTCTATTTTCGACAGGCGTGTTGTCTGCGCTTTTGGTCTCTATTACTTACAGTTTGATAGTTTGATGCGTCTTCGTTTTTTCCAGGCAGCATTACAATCAAAAATTCTTTCTGGATTGCAATTTTGTATGTCGGTTGTCGGTTTGGTATGTCTCTAAACAATGAAAAAGGCGTTATGTGCTTAACTTGGTATGGTAATTAAGATATTTAATATGTAATATCGTTTGTACAATGCAAGATATATTGCTACTAATACATACTATTACATAAAATATATTTCAAATATATTTATGGTGTTTCGAAATATAAGCATATAAACCAACACAACTCGGGTAAATCAGCTGTGCCTCCGGTAACCATGGCAACGTTGCTGGCAAAGTGCTACGCTCTGATTGGTACCGAACAATAGGCATGTAATTTAACATTATATACTATTATCTAAAATAGTAATTACTTTAAATCATAAAAGCCTTTATCAAATCGTTATACAAACATAATAAATTATTTGCTCCATTTTTATAGAGATTTTATTGTTTTATTATTTCTATTGTTTGTAACAAATAAATACTAATAATGCTAATATTATGAATCAACGTGATATTTTTGATAGAGATAGATTATATAGACTTTTGAATGGCATACAATACTTTTAGTTTCGGCAAAACGACAGAGCCGTAGCTACAGTATGTACTAATTCAAGCCGCGTTTAAAAAAGAAACCTTTTGAAGATTATAAGTCCCAGTAGCCGTCAAAAATATACTAGCTGTATAAAATCAGTAATTAGAAACTACATAGAAACAATAACTTAACATAAAACTTGTTTTTTTAATTTAAAAGTGAAGCTAAAATACATTGGGGCAGGAAAAATAAACATACGTGTTGCGCGGAGCTACGCGCCTTTTTTAGTTCAAATAAAATTGACGAACTTTAATATGTTTCTACACATTGTACACTTTTTTTACAACTAAATTTAATTTTAAGTAGTTTAATTTTAATATAAAAATATAATTTTAAGTAGTAGTAGGTTGAAGTTTTTATTCATGTCTGTACAATTAAAGGGTATAAATATTACAGATCCAAGTGGTACGAACCATTTTAACAGGCAATGTAGTGGAACGAGACTCATAGTCTCATATAAGATTTATAACAGCGCGTTTAGCAGCGTAGCTTTACGTTGCGCAACTAAAGTTCAAAACCTTTGGAAATGTCGGTTTGCGCCCTACATAGTAAAGGTCCTCGGAGCCGTTACTGCCTTAATTTTTATTTCGTGACTACCAAAAGTTACATTTTAGACAAATTAATTTGATGGAAAAAGAAACGAATGGCGAAATTCTTTATGTTGCTGCGGTAACTCAGGATTAATGCCCGTTTAAGTAAAAATATATTTTAAACATTATTATTATTAGCTAAATAAATCTATACTATATTGCAAATTGTACCAAAATAAAAATTCCAAGATGGCGTGTAACGCTTACGGTCTGGGATGACAAAACCTCGGTTTTATACCTAAGGGGGTACCCCCTAACCTAATCCAATCGAAAAATCGAGTAGTGGGATTTTATGCAGAGCGAATGTCTAAAAATCTTGGACTATTTATCTTGAAGTGAAAGTAACTTTGCTGTAATTATAAAGTAACCTCTCAGATTATGTATTATGATTGATGTTATACTTAAGCCGTATTGGATTGACGTCTTGTCCTGGACTACTTAAGTGTGGATGTCAATAGCAATATAGTCCAAACTTGGATGGTAAATGATTTTCCTATTATGGACCAGTTGCAGAATTAACCACATTTTATTATTATTATATATTTTGTGTAGTTCTAACATAATAATCTGATTTAGTCGTGAGCGCGTTACAGTTAAACTTTAATGCCGCACCGACTTCTGCTCCAGATAAAATAGCTATTCTATAAAACTAAAATTTGTTAATATTTTTTTTATTTTTAATTATAAAATTGATTGCAATATAATGGTAATATGTTTTTTAAGGTAATACAAGTATTGTCTTTTTTCCTACAATTAAGTAGTTACAATATTTGCGTCCTAATTACTCGAATGAAGTTTATCTATTAATTTTTTTTATGTTTAAACCAATTCGTATATCTTTCAGTTTTTTGATGGTTGGTATGAATAAATAAAAAATGTTGTCAGGCTAAAATAAAAATACATTAATAATATCCAAAGTCCACACGATCGAAGTAACGAACGTGACTCGTTTAAGAATATTTTTAAACGAAATGCATTAAACCCGACCTATTGATATTTGCAAATTCGAGTCGGCCGACTGTCCATCAAGCTGTCGCCGGAAGGGGTCGTTTGTAAAATATAATATCAGGCTTGTGCAAGTATATGCACCCACTCATTATTCACAGTGAATGTTACCTTAACAATCTGCTAATATCCCACTGCTGAGCGAAAGACGAAGGTTCGATGCTTATTCGACCATATACTCCTGCTCATATAAAGGTTTCCTTGCGAGGTTTTTCATGACCATCGAATTCGAGATGGGAATATAAAGACTTGCATAGTCCAGGTTTGAATCTGCTATTTCCCATTTTCTTTTTTTTTATTGTATAGGAAGGCGGACGAGCATATGAGCCACCTGATGGTAAGTGGCCACCAACGCCCATAGACAATGCCATTGTAAGAAATGTTAACCATCGCTTACATCGCCAATGCGCCACCAACCTTGGGAACTAAGATGTTATGTCCCTTGTGCCTGAAATTACACTGGCTCACTCATCCTTCAAACCGGAACACAGCAATACAAAGTACTGCTGTTATGCTGCAGAATATCGTAAAAGTTAACTCTTCATTTTAAGGCATCTTGGCTCTTTATACATTAATTAAGAATAGTAGAATATTTTGCGAAGTGTCATAATTAAAGGAGTACTTTTTTTTTTGCAGTCACAAGGTCTGAAGGCGAAGGTCGCTCACTCTTCACTCTTCTATAAGACCCATTTGTACGTGCTTGCTAAAATGTAAAAAGTTTAAATATGTATATATTTTCAAAGTTCACAAACAAGCTTTACCTGTTCGTACAATTAGTTTTACCCGTATAACTTCTATTATAGTACACACATATTCCAATAATATGATTATGTGTAATTTCTAAACACCTGCCTAACAGGAAGGCTGATCATCAATGCGACATTTACGAGCTCTAATTTTTATTATACATTAAAGTTATAGTAAAACCGGGGCAATGTCAATATATTAAATAATACACCGAGCGTCTCTTATCTTGAGATATTGCACGTAAATAAAAGCAGCGCATCTTTATCGCTTAATTTTAACAAAGCGATATTTGACAAACGACAGCTAATTTACGAGACACGTTTATATTGAAGGTATAAAGTTTTTAAAGCGTCCAACGTTAAGCGCTTTATTGCTTTTTTGTGAGAGCAAGGGCGAATCGTGACGATAAACTACAATAAAGTTTATTTGACAAATTATCGCCGCTTTCTGAAAATAAATTTGAAAGACTAAGCTCATTTTGATGTGAGTAAGTATAATTTATAGTCGATACATTCGCAAAGATAATTGCCATATCTTAAATTACGTTATTATGTTACATAATGGCCAGTTTTTACACCATTTTGTCCCGGAGTTTACTTGATGCAGTTCTGTCATAGTCACTTCACTTTGACAGAACTGCAAATATGTACATAAATATAGGTACGATAATAAACTAAGGGTTCAGGATAGAAACTGCGACTAAAATTAATTTTACCTGTAGAAATGTATGTTGTTACAAAATGCCTTTGGTCTAGTGGCTCAATATATGACTAAAGATCAAAAGCCCAGGAAGCACTAAAGATCAACCCAGGAAGGGTTCAAACACCAGGTCAGGCTGGTAAAAAGTTATATTTGTTATTTCTGTCCATAAATTGTCAGCTGTCCCATCTGATTATGAGAGTGACGGAATTGAGAGTAAATTAGTGTTTATGCACTATAATATCTCCTGCGCAGTTGGCTAATTTAACTTGAGACCGTGACCGAAATCGGTTATGAGCAGATCATTATCATCATCTCATTTCCATCGTCGTTGAAATAAAGACGTTGATTTTATTTCCCGCATATTTGGAGCAACTTATCCATTTATGGCAGTCGACCAAAATCGGTAAATTAGGCTCAAAAATCACCAGAATAAAGTCGTGATTCACTTGACCACAATAATTGAACTCCTAGTTATTTTTGCAGTTATATAACTAGTTATAGAAATTGTTTTAAGATACGGCCAGCCCTTGACTAATGGTCCTCCAGACCGATTCGGCCACGGCGGCCAATCTCAAGAGAGATTAGCCAACTGCGCAGGAGATATTATAGTGCACAAGCGTGTGCGCAAACACAGGTGCACTCTCTTTTCCTCAGCTCTCATAATCCGATGGGACGGCAATCCGACACGACCGGAAAGAGTTCAGGCGCAGGACCAACGGCTTAACGTGCTTTCCGAGGCACGGGAGTGTACCACACTTCCAACTTCCAGACTCCGGGCTGCTACTGAGAATTTTCTGACAGAAAACCGCAATAACTATTTATTTGCCCGACCTGGGAATTGAACCCAGGACCACCGCGTCTGCGGCCTTATATCAAGCCACTAGACCAACGAGGCAGTCAACTAATGGTATTTCGTACAAATACACACATAGATAATGTGTACGATTACATAATTAAGAAAACTATTTGAAGTTGTGGCAAGCACTTGAGTAATGGAATTTTTTGCTCATATGTAAGATTATGTAGTAAAGTTTATCTTTTACAAGCTAGTATATGTGTTCGTGAATGATAAACATAACGGTTATACACTTTGTGATTTAGAACCAAGTAAGTCACTAAGAAAACAATCATAATGTACAATCGTCAGATACCTATCGTGCTTTTCATGATACTAAAGGTCCCAGGTGATTATCGTCTATACTTATATTATACATGCGAAAGTAACTCTGTCTGTCTCTTGACATTTAACGGCTAAGCCGATTTTGATTAAATTTAGTATGAAGCAAGCCCTATTTTATATGTCTAAATACTACTATATTTGTAAATTCATATTCACAAGTATTATTCTTATAGAAAGCGAAGCATATTGATAATAATATATAGTAGGTATTATATACAGGTGTGGGCATATATGTTGTATATAAATATATAAATTAGACATTGTTCGTGACCCAGGGGATATCTTTATGCAACACCGCAATACGACACTAAATGCTTAATCATCATTTGTATTACGTAACTTATTTGGACGTTGTTTATTAAATGATGCTCACCTTGAACAGGATGATATGCATTTCGTAATCAATGCGATACAATTGTATCAAAATGCATTGTTGCATATTTATACGATCACGTTTTGTGGAACGTGTTATATATTTTTTGCATTCCGTTGAAGAAAATCATATATTAGGTAACTGTTATGTAAGGTCGCATTGAATGATAGACAAAGTGAACAAGTGAACTATCAAATGGCATATGTCTCCTTTTCCCCATACATTGAAACTGTAAGAAATAGTTGGCTTTTTCCATGCCCATATGCATGAGATCTCAGATCCCTTAGTTATGTCCCTTGTGCCTGTCAACAATTACTTAACTTCCCTTTTTAACTGAAGCAAACCAGTTCACACTATTAAATATTTATTGAAGTTTACCAATAGAATAGGGTTTGAAAATGTTAATAATTCCTAAGAAAAGATTCTTAATTCTTTAGTAACTGTGACAGTAAGTTTGACAGAATATCTTTAGTTAAAAATTATATAGCAATATGCCTTTATTTTCTCTGTAAGCATATAGATATTGCAAGCATATTTGTTTTCTAGCGAAAAAATTTTTATATTGTTATTACCTTTAGTTAGAATTGGTGGTAGGGCTTTGTGCAAGCTCGTCTCGGTTCAAATATTCTACCGCTATGCCGCAATGCTCAGTAGTTATGTGTTCCGTTTTGAAGGATAACTGAGTTTGTCTAACTAAAGGCACAAGAGACACACCATCTTAGTTCCCAATGTTGGTGACGTATTGCCAATTTAAACAATGATTACATTTCTTATACCGCCAATATCTAGAGGCAGTGCGACAACTTACCAAATGGGGAGTCCTATTCGTCTGCCTATTATTCTATCGTATGCATATATATTTTAATGTTTCTCATATAATATTAATACCATATTTAAGTCCATGATAACTAAAAACTGTCCACAATAGTACGCTAATACGTAGTTGTATGAATGATAAATATCATCACCGTATAGAGAGGTGATAAATCTCGTCCCACCCACCAGGGAGCGCGCAATAAGCCACCGCGCTATACATTACCCCGCGACATCGCTTCCTAATTTATAGCTTCACGCGTCGCTGGTCTATTACATTAAGCTAGGGTTGGCAAAACTTATTTTCGGTGAACATGTGTTTCTTTTTTTGCTTTTTCAACTTAATTCAATTATAAAAAGTTATTTAGGCTGAACTTCCTGCCTGGAGCTAGGTATACGTTTATATAAAATGATTTCGCTGATATTATTAACTTTGCACAATTTTGTGTTTGATTACCATATTTATTTTATATATTTATTTGGAAGCCAATGTTATATAATATATGGTAAGTAATAGATTAGTATAGATTATCATAATACATATATAAAAATATTGTCACAAACTAACTTTAACTTAATAAACAGTTTGTTTTAAAAATATAATTATAATTGAATTTTGACAATGACTATAACATAAACGATTGTATATTAGTATGTTCAATGTTAAATCAAAACATAATAAAGGAGAAAATACAATAAGTAGTACAAATTACTTAATTAATGTTTAATAAAATAATATGTACAAGCCACTGGGAACTCAATTTCCATGTGGCTTGTTTGTAATTTAAAGTAAAAAAAAGTAATAGCCTGTGAATGTCCCACTGCTAGGATCTTCTCTTTTTTTTGAGGAAAAGGAAGGAGAAAGTGCATCTTAACCTTGTACTTTAATCGAAATATATTTAACTAGCTGTGCCCCGCGGTTCCACCCGCGTATAATTAATAAAAATAAGCTTACCGCCTTCCTCGATAAAAGGACTATCAAACACAAAAATATTTTTTAAATTCGAACCAGTAGTTCCTGAGATTAGACGGATCAAACAAACAAACTCTTCAGCATTATATATTAGTATAGATAAGTTGAGTCATGTATTGAATTAATGTAAGCAAATATGGTTTTCATAAAATTGCCGACAACAGTTTCATATTATAACAGTAATGGCATATGGCCTTTATAATTTAATTCGTAATAACTATATTATGCTAATATAACAAAATAAATTATACAAAATGGCCACCGGATGCTAATGTGGATTAAACAATTAATGAAAAACAAAATTATCTTTGACCTACATTTGTGTTTTTGACAAACAATGTGTAACGCGACTGTTTATAAATCTATCTCTCTCGCACACTAATCTAAAATAAGCGAATAACGTCACGATAATGAGAGCCCTGATGGGTCTGATTATTAATATCAAACACCGCTGACGTTTCAATTACTAAATTTGTGTTCTAAATGAATCTTGTGCTCGCTGGTGAAGGGAAATATCGTTAGGAAACCTGGATAATGATATTCACATGAATGTGTTTCCACCAACCTGTATTGGAGTAGCGTGATGGAATAAGTAATATTACCTGCAAGTATTTTTTTTAATTAGAAAATCACTATTTTATCAGGAACTTGATAATAGAAACTATGGCTTCTAGTAAATAAATAAATATAAATATCCTGGGACATTATTCACACACGGCCATCTGATCCCAAACTAAGCAGAGCTTGCTATATGCTACACAATATACTACTTCTTTTTTTGTAAATACATACTTATATAGATAATAACACCCAGACTCAGGACAAACAAACATGTTCATGCACACAAATGTCTGTTCTGGGTGGGAATTGAACCCACGACCTGCGGCGCGTAAGTCAAATGTCTTACCAACCACGCCAACCGGCTCATCAAAACAACACACTGAACTTCACCGTTCAAATTTAATAAATCGCTTAATTCCAAATGTAATGTATTTTTTTTTATTTCATGTAAATCAGACTTTAATCAGCTTTTAAGAAACGAATATCCTATAGCAGCTCAATCGTCACTTTCTTTATACATCGCATCACAATCAGTTGTTAAGATTACATCTACGGAAACCCTTGCATGTCATATAGGCGTTGAGGCCAACTTTCCTTTTGATGACGTCACACTTCTGTGCGTATAATATGTAACCATAGATAAATTTGCGATATGCGTTTCAAATACTTTTACTTCACACGTGATTGAATTTAAAACTTATGTTAAAAATCATTACCAATATCCAAGTACAGGATATATCCATTTAATTTTTAAAATAAAAATGGTTGTCTGTAAAGTCGGTTTACGGACGATAGTTTAACGTGACAACGTCATAACAAAACATTGATGAAATGACTGCAATCGAGTGAAAGAGAGATAGATGCGGCGCAAGCGTACAATCAGCGTAACGGGACAATTTTTCGTGCATGCAGCCAGCGTTCATCGATTTATTAGACGTTGTCACGTCAAAAATATTATTATATTAAAGGAAAAGGCAATTTGATCGCTTACTTTAATTGTTAAGCTTTCGCGTCTCAACGATTCAATCATTAATAAATTTTGCAGTAGATACAATATATTACAATACAAATAATAAAAGTTATCCTCAATTATTCAACTAATAGTATTAAAAAACATCAAATTTAGAAAAAGTCGCGGTATATAAAACATAAGAGGCTGCCACTTTATTAGTCGTCATATATACCTTCGTGAACTAATTTAAATGTACCATAATATCCATTTGTATACTCTTTAGTGCGTCACACATCGGTTAATTGTGAGCGATTACCGCTGGCTAGTTAACTCGTGTTTACGAGCCGCCTTCCGGTGCGTATCTGATATTCGTATGTAGGGCGTCGTTACCTCGGGTGACCATTCCGATGTCAAACAATAATTATTACTAAGGCTATCGTGGTCGAAATTTTAATTTAATTTCATGATAGGATCACATTTAAATTCCTTCACCCAGTGTGGAATCTTACTGGTTAATTATCAAATTAGAAACTACCACTGGCTTGGAAACTGGTACTGAGAACCAGTATAAAATTTTAACGGGTTTATAAATTAGGGTTTGCCCATGTTAGCCCGAGTGTTGTAAGGATTAACTAAGGTGTTTTGTGTTTAGCGAATCAATCAACACCATCAGCAATGAACTAGATCCTAGACCTTATTTGATAATACGATGTTTTAATAATATACCTAATATTTTGATAGGAATTCAACTACGAATTATGATGAATAAAAATCTAAATAGACATGGCCAAGTATTTGGTGATAGAGATATTTGTTAACAAACAATTAAAACAATGAATGTTCGAAAAAATTTCCTTGATATTCCAAATTCACAGTCACAGCACAACCATGAACACAATACACGTGGATAAAAATATATTAAGAACAATTACTATATTATCACTCACTATATCACTGGATTTGCCCCGCGCCCCCCGCGTCCCCCGCGTCCACCGCTTCCGTTCCGCCGGCTGTTTATTATCCGCTAGGAATCACTCAAATGTGTTTAAAATGATAGTGTTACTTTGCAAGTATAAAAGTTTTTTAACGGAATTGAATTTTACGTAATAATAGACATGCTTAAAATAACTTTAACAATTTAACAGCGAGACCGAAAAATATGGTTTACATACTTTTGACGAGAACATTATTTCTGAAAGCGTACCACTTACATATAAGTATGTTTTGTATATACACTACATAATAGAGGGAGAACACAGTCCGAGATGGTATGCTTTTAGCAGTAAACATTATTTTTGATGTAAAACGTCTATTACCGTGTTTCAGACGTAATCGTATGCCGCTACGGCAAACGGCAGGACGCTTTATTTTCCCGTCATGCCCTTCTCTACTCCAATGTGCCTGCTCATACTTTGTAGCTGAATGCATTTATAATAAAAAGAAAAATATATTAATTTTATGAAACTTTGTTCAATGGCCACTATCCACAATTCATGAAAAATCTTTTCCAACTCGTGTTCGGCGCTGAAGGAAGCCATCACTTGTCGGGTAAAATTCTTTGAAGCTGAAATTGAATAAACTCCAAAGCACCTTAAGCTGTTTACTTGTAATTGCAAATTTTCTATATAAGGATTATTATATGGACGATTATTATTTCTGGGAAAAATATAATATTAAAATCCTTATTATACATATAATAATTATAAACGTTTATACGCCACTGTACTCCTCCAACACCGTTAGATAGGCTTTAATATTAAATTAGTAATTAAATAAAGCGTTTTTGAATCGTTAATATTTTAGCTATCACTGTTTCGGAAAGTCTCTGGAGAAAGGAAATTGTAATGTGCTCGCGTAGTTGCTTTTATTAATATAAATTAAATTTACTATGTGTTAGTATTCGCAATTATTGTTCCTGATTACACAATTATTTAGATAGCGACTCAAAGAGTAGATAAGTTAAAGAAAAAGTCAACATCTTAATACATCAAACTTGAAACAAAAAAAAGCCGAGATGGCCCAGTGGTAAGAACGCGTGAATCTTAACCGATGATCGTGGGTCAAACCCGGGCAAGCACCACCGAATTTCATGTGCTTAATTTGTGATTATAATTCATCTCGTGCTTGACGGTGAAAGAAAACATCGTGAGGAAATCTGAATGTGTCCAATTTCATTGAAATTCTGTCACGTGTGTATTCCACTAACCCGCATTGGAGCAGCGTGGTGGAATAAGCTCCAAAATCTTCTCCTCACAAAGAGGAGAAGAGGCCTTAGCCCAGCAGTGGGACATTCACAGGCTGTTACTTTGAAACAAAAACCCTTACCAAAAGAAAATCAGCTGGTTCATATTAATTCTTTAACAGTTAATGCTTATTATCTGAGTCTATCTATATTACGCAATCTCAATTCTTACCTTATAAACAGTTCATTTTAACTCCTTAATACTGTAATGTCTCGATTACAAGATAATTATTAACCGACAATGTTAAATGATAGTTAATGATTTGGAAAACAGGCGGCTTATCGACCTTTTTAAAGTTGTAGCAAGTCATAGTTCAGTCATTAATCTTGTTCAAAGACGCCGCGTACTTATGTTACAGCTTTGTCATGAAACGAGCTGTGACCGTGACTCGTTTCGTGAGGACTTTCGTTGTTACTGCTTCATATCCTCCTCACCTGGAGCTGGTCGATAACCACATAATTCCGAATGTTACATTTTGGACTAGACCTTTCATGTCCAGCGGAATGAACCCCCCATAGAAATGGCCTGATAGGCTAGTATCGTTTGTTTTTAGTGGGGATTTCGGCGCACTCGGTACCGGCGTAGTAGCATAGAAACGCGTTTCACTTGATAAACTGCGTTTATCAAGTGACAATAAAAAAAAATGTTATTTATTTGTAAAACTATCAATAAAAAATTAAAACTGATCATGCATTTTAAAATAGTTAAATCATTTCTTTCTAAAGATTGAGGAAGTGTCAGAAAAAATGTCAATGCCAGGAATTAATTTAACGATATGATTATATTGTGTTATGCCCCGGCCTAATAATTGGGATTATAGCGAAGGATTGCTTCCTGGCCAGGTAGTTCGGCTTATTGCGAAGTCGTTCGCTTCGCTCTCAGTAAACTAACGCGCGCAAAAGATTTCTTCGCGACAAAATTCACACTTCGTATTCCGCGAATGCACCCGTGGTGCAAGCAACTCCGAATAACATCTTTATATTATATTTTCCAAACCAAAAAGATATAAGTGTTAGCTATAAGAATGTACTTAATACTTTTCAATGTTATTTATTAAGATTATTCCAACCAACTCGAGACGTTTATTTAACTACACTTATGCTAGCTACGTTTGATTCAAGCCGCCTGTTCACGATGTCCTTTACGAAGGCGAAGAGCGCAGTTATTACTTTTTTATTTAAACGGACGAACATTACCGTAACTATTAATATTTTTATTACGTAATTTATGTCATAAACTCCTTTGTATTACATATTATGTGTATAACAAAGATATAAATAATGTTTTCAAAGGAAGATTCAATAGATTTTCCATGATTCTTTGATTGGTGTCAATTTATTATATTACGTTCTAACTAAAGATCAACGGAACACGGAAAAATCTTAGATGGTGATGGTGGATGCCCCTTATGCCTATAATACTCTTAGTCACTCACCATCCAACACCGGACCACATCTAAACATATTTTTTGTGGCTGTAGCATAACTTGAATCATATTCCTAATAAATAATAATAATGATGAGTGGGTGGTACCTACCCAGACGAGCTTGCACAAAGCTCTACCACCAAGTAAACTTCCTACTAAACTATCCTATGAAATTATTCCACATTAATTTACTTCAAATCTTTCCCTCAAGCTACCGAACCCAGGATGCTAGCAGTAGGATATGTTTTTATTATTACAATATGTATTGTCTCCTAGTCTCCACAAACGTGTGCCGTGTAATTGTTGTATCTTCCTATCGGTTTAGAGTGTGGTAATATATGCGCCTGTATGTTTTCATTTCCAGGCAGCGTCATAATCAAAATTATTGGATTCAATTTTTTTTTTTGTGTATTTATTAAAAAACAAGATGATGTTTTGCGTCACAGCGGGTTTTTATTGTCAAAATTCTATTTATTGGAAGAAATTCTTGAGTTTTACTATATTTCTCCTTGCATTTGTAAAATTAATTATATTTATTCATGCAATGTTAAAATAAAACTGATTTAAAATCATGATACAATAATAATCGTCGCTTTTAAATAATTGTTATGAATATTTATTTTAATACAAAATCAACAAATTATCGTAAACAATCTATTGTTGAGAGATTGCAAGTGCAATGAACTGCGGTCACTGACCTACCACAAGGATCAAATGACCTACATTAGTCAGTAACGTTTCGTTATAAGCCCTATGTCGATGACTTAAGGACGATTTTAGCTTAATATGTCATATTATATTTACCATTACAAACCAACTCTGTTTAGCTGATATAAGAGTTTTATAGTTTAAATCTGCATTTACAATTAAATACATAAGTATAACATGAAATTTCACACCCAGAATTTTATGTAGAAATTGTTTTTGTTTTATATTTTTATAAGTTATTAATTGTTTGATTATACCTTTTAATATAATTTTATAAAATTCTTGCATTCATTTGTATATCGATTCGTTATGTGTCTTGCATATATACTTTCTTGCACTTTATGTATTTCTATTTTACATTATATATTTTTTCCGTTATGTATCTGTTTATTAAGTCTTACTTTCAATCTTCATTCAAGTAATCTACTTAAATTGACGCTTAAGTAAAACATCTTTAATAATAAATATGAAAGAATATTGGAATAAAAACTCACATATTTCGACGATATTAATAATTGAACAATGTTTTGTTATAATACGTATTTTTATGGTAAATTAAATGTTGGTATTCATACGAATTATTTATACTTAAACTCAACCTTCGCGGTAAATAGTTGAATAACAATAATAACATATTTTCAATAAGTAATGGTGATAAAGACTTTTTTTTCATGAAAAGTTTTATAACGAACTGTAGTATAGATTTTTATGGATATTTCGTGATAAGGAGCGAAATTCCTTTAAAGAAAGGAATCCAGCGAGGCCCGTTCAGAGGAATTAATAATTAAAATTTTGTAATTAATTAATTATTAATATTTACTATGTGTTAGAAGTGGACCTTAATTTAACCCAAGGGTTAGAGATCGAACTTGGGAATTTTACACAGCTACGCAGCACGTAAGCCATTGTGCTATTGACGTTTGACTATTCTAAGCCAGGTTTTTTTTGTCGATTAAAAGATCGGAGTTAGCCACAACGAGATTATTCCATTAAAATAGCAACGTGGGACAGCGACTGGACTGCGATGGAAGCGTTTGTTGAAAGCCGGGAGATACAGAGCAAATGATACGTAACGCTGTAACTCGGCTGTTTTTGAACAAATTTCAATGCTTATATATTTATAGTATCATAGTTAACGCTCGCAATGTATAAGATATATATGTTGTTACGCCTGTGGCGTTTAAATTAAAATAATTTAAAAAAAACAGTGTCTTAAGTCGCTGAGAAGGTTCAATATAATAAATCTGATTATATATTCAATATTTAAGCATCGCGCGCTTGGTGGAAACCTGCAATTATTATCAATCGACTTCTTGAATTGGCATTGAGGAGGCTGGACATAGCCCAGCAGTGGTTCACTTACAGGCTGTTACTTTATTTTAAACCAACTTTAGGCACGTCTTCGAACATCCTGTTTAAAAAATTATAATTTTGCAAACTTCTAAGTATACTTATAAATTATTATTTCGTCTATTGTTTCGTATATTCGTCTAAATATACTTATAAATTATTATTACCGTCTAGGTAAACGTATTCATATATTATAATTATTGTAATCAACTAATATATTAGGTTTGTATTTGTAAGTAAATAGTACGAGATAAATCCAAGTTGCACAACAGCAAAGCAAAGCTCTGGTTAAGGTCACAGACCCGTTGACCCTTAACTGGGTGACGGACGAACCTAGCGCTGATTATTTAGTATTTAATCCTTTACAAAATACATAGAATATATTAGACTACGTTTTGTATATCATTATATTCATTACAAGTTTTGCTCTGCGACTTAACAAGAAATAAATTTAGCTTTTCATTCAAAATACTTTAACAAATATATTAGCGTAATTGTCGTCTGTATGCTATTAATGTACTCAGGGGCCAATGAAAATCATATCATGCTCATAAAAATGAGCTGAATGGTCTATCGTTCTTAAGATTAAAACTTTATATAGCTTATTTATATACTCATGCTTAAACCGAGCATTTTAGACTATGTACTAATATTTTTAAACGATTACTTATCTATTTATTATTAGTTCAAACTATATATGGTTTAAGAAAATATAACAATTTCTTTTATTTTTTATATGTATATTCTATTCTATTGTATGTAACCAAGTGCATCTCGTTAACTAAATAAGAGGCAGTTTGTCAGTTTGCTTAACATTAATTGTTACTGCTTCGCTCCTGGGACTCGTAACTCGAAGTTATATCTTAATGGTAATAGCCTATAACTTACCTTAATACACCAACTGTTTAAAGCCTTTTTATACGAGACAGGTACAACTTCACATTAGTGTGTTCAAACATTAAATGCCATTCTTTAGAAAGAAATATACTTATTGACAGTTTTACGTTCGTTGGATAAAATAATTTTAAAGTTATTATTAGACATATGTTACTTTATATTTTATATATATTATTTATTATTAAGACAAAAAGATTGTGTTTAAATTAAGGTTTAATTCATAGAATACATAAATATCAACTAAAGCTTTCGGATTCAATTCTAGCCTAATACCATTTAGTTTTCATTTGCTGAAATGACGTTCAGTAATCGTCGGAACTCTAATTTATATGGCTTATGGCACTCAAATATAACCTGGACTTCTCAACTTAATTTTTTTTTAAATATTATACATATTTTTGGTGATCTTACTTAATATTACTTAAACTTCACACTGCACGGGTTCATTGACCCTACTGTCACTCCACGGCAGTCCTTTACACCATGTGACACATTTCTTACAATGCCAATGTCTATGGGCATTTTAGACCACTTACCATCAAGAGCCCATTTACATATGTCCGCCTACATATGTCTATGGGCATTGGTGACCACTTACCATCAGTTGGCTCATTTCCTCATCCGCCTACCTATACTATAAGAAATATAATAAAGACGGACACAAAACCCTAGTAAAATTCGGATAAAAAATATAGGATTAAAGTTTACTGAAAATCAAGAAATTGTCTCTATATATATACCGAGATAATAATAAACAGCAATTGTTTATAGAAACAGCACAGCCAGTGTTATCATTAGTTTTCTATTATTATTATTATTTATAGTTATCGGTCCGCGATAAACGCAGCAAACAGCCCACACGAAGAGACGTAAACATTACAATAATATTAATTTGTATTATTGCATTTAATAGTTAAGTAAACATGACATTCGAGATAGTATAATATATAATTATTTAAAAGTTTTATTTACATAAGAAACATTAACGTTAATTAATATGTATTAAATAAAAAATAGTGATTACTAACTTTATTGATTACCTGCTTTATGGATACCAAGTCTCCTCGGGAATACAAATCATGGTGAATTGGTTTCCATGTGAAAATGTGTTTGTTGACCCTTAAACTTCATTATAAGTACCTAGTTGACTGCCTCGTTGGTCTAGTGGCTTCATATAAGGCCTTAGACTCGGTGGTCCTGGGTTCAATTCCCAGGTCGGGCCAATAAATAGTTATTGGGATTTTCTGTCAGAAAATTCTCAGTAGCAGCCCGAAGTCTGGAAGTTGGAAGTGTGTACACTCCCGTGCCTCGGAAAGCACGTTAAGCCGTTGGTCCTGCGCCTGAACTCTTTCCGGTCGTGTCGGATTGCCGTCCCATCGGATTATGAGAGCGAAGGAAAAGAGAGTGCACCTGTGTTTGCGCACACACTTGTGCACTATAATATCTCCTGCGCAGTTGGCTAATCTCTCTTGAGGTTGGCCGCCGTGGCCGAAATCGGTCTGGAGGACCTTAAGTACCTAGTAATATTTTAAAACAAGCCTCGTCATTGGGACCGCAATTTCAAATTAATCTGACTTGTGAAAGTTGGTAAGACCCTTTTGTCAAGTAGGCAATGAGCTGATGATCTTCAAACGTCTGAACATATCCTCATGACTTGTAACTAAGTACCATCTCGATCACATCAGGTTTCAAAACCGCATCTAAATCGATCTATTCGTTTGGGAGCTACAGACATGTCATGTCACAGACAGATACACACGTTAACTTATAACACTTGCCTTTCCATGTATATCGGAAGCTTAAAATCCATTTTCGTGAATGTAGACACGGAGATCAATGACCGGAGATGACGATGATGATAAGTTACTTCATAAATATACGTTTTTTTTATTTGTGATTCTTTTTTTTCATAAATTATTCTTTTCGTGTTTAGTTATCTTTTTCTTATATAATGTGAGAGTTTTGTATAAGGTTTACTATCGTCTGAACGATCTGACGATTAATGTCGATCCTCCTGAACGAATTCAGCCAACTTGGTAGATGATAGCTTAGTCCACTAGTATGTATGCACAGGTACATATCCTAATTCTATTACTCTCAAATCATATTAAACATTTTAACGTTGCCAAATACCAAAGTACCAAATCAACTGAGATTTTTAAGCAAAATAAAAATCAAATCTTTTTGCTATGTCGCCCTTTGATTTAAGGCCATGATCATGATGTATTTTGAAAAATATTTAATATTAAAAAGAAACAATGCGTCTACATACTTAATTTCTTAATCAGTTTTCTTATAAACATATTTTTTACTTGCGAACTACACACTCCAAAGACAATACACTTCTCGAAAAAGATGCGGGATAGCTTAGAACTTTATTCCTATGAACTGTTAAGTCTTAAGAACTGTTCTAGAAATAATAATGAGTCATCTAATAAATAGTACTTAGGTTTTTAAACGTCATGTTTATTCAGTCCTACTTTATCTGTCAAATCACAACAAATGAATTATTTATCGAGAAGTAATAATGACACAGCATTCAAGCTGGAACGCTGGCCTAGCCTAGGTCTGTGACCTAACCCAATGCTATCAACGTACACACATAGACGTGTAACGCACACAAGCGTAGTTATCGAATAATTTACGCTTGCGCTGGCGCATGTCACGTATTCAATAATTTTACGATTTTATTAGCAAAAATAAGAAAATCTGTTTACGATTCGATAATCTAAATAGCTCTGTGACGTCACGTGTACGTCAGACGAGACACTTGTTTGCAAATAAGATCGGGCGACAGTTGTTACATATTATATATTATGTCTCTGTGTGATCATCGAAGATAATCTTATTATTTGTGTTTATTGCTAAATGAGTCGTTTAAATTATATTTATATTCAAAGGAAACTATGCCCTTAATGTTTACGGAAAAAAATTATGTAACTACATCAACAATAGAACATTTTGATTAAAGGATTCCAAGAATTACATTGACAAAGAATGAATGGCTGATGTTTTTAATAGGTCTACGAACTGTAAAATGGTAACAAACACCAAAACTAAATGGTGCTGTTTACAGATGGAATATTAAGTGGTAATGTTGCACTCCACAAACCCCACCAAGTAAACAGAAATTAATTAAATGAATTATGAATAAAACCGTGTAAATGTGACAAAATGTAATCAGACATACGCAGGCTTTCTCACGACGTTGCAGATAAATTATAAAGACATACTCTTATCATTGAGGTATCTCGTCAGCTTTCACTTACCTTCAAGTTAATCATGGTCAGTAAGCCACGAGGAGTTAGTTATGTAGAAAAGCATCACGATCAGGTTTGTCATTTTATGGTGATCCACTTCACGGTGTTCGTCTGTGTACGACTTATGTGCCATCATTTGCATAACCACCAATATGATGTTGGTAATGATTATGACCTCCTGACGGATTTTGGTCTACTTAAAACTTATTTAGATTATGAGAACCATTCACTTTTGGGAGTAATCAGCTTTCAAGAAAATCAGTAAAATCTCCGTAGTACTATGTCGGTGCTCATGCGCAAAATAATTTGACTTCAACATAATTATCTATAAAAAAAATATTTAAACATTTATGATTCCGCGACCTATAATTAAAATTTCTCTGTTTTACCCTCAGGACATTCCAATTCCTCAGTTGAAACACAACACAAACCTACATAAAATAGAAGAATAGCTCGCCGATAAATCAAATTTATTCAGGTGTACATTAGAGGTCGTTAAAAGACAAACACTTATCAATGAGAATTGATTAAAAACAAGAAGTGTACGGTTTTGAATATAGAATAACTTCGGTATTCGAAAAACAAATATTATCTGTGTGTATGTGTATGTGTATGTTTGTGTGTGTGTGTGTGTGTGTGTGTGCAGTAAAATAAGTTCAGCATTGAGTCATGAGTGATTTTACTTTGTCGTTCCTGTTATCTCGTTTAACGCAACGGTAATTTATTACTTCTATAAGAACGATGTATTTTACAGAGTAAACAAATATATATACTATGTGTCATTTTTTAGTAAATATGTTACTGATCCCATGTTCAGGTGAATAACCGACCAACCACTAAGCCACTTTCATCTGCATATTGTATTATGCTCTATACAATGCAACCGGTGCATTTTTTAATCTATTTGTTTGTTTATTCTTCTAAATGCCTTATTAAAAAAATTACAGTTAAAATGATGACAGTAAAATTGGTTAATTTCTTACAGACAATATCTATGAACGTTAAACTCATATCAGGTGACCAGGGCATAGGAATCATCAATCCTTACTCATCTTAAAACAAATAAAAAAACAATTGCACAAATAATAATCAAATTGATTATAAATAAATCGTTGGCGGTAGGGCTTTGTGCGAGCTCGACTGGGTAGGTACCACCCACTCATCAGATATTCTACCGCAAAACAGCAGTACTTGCTATTGTTGTGTTCCGGTATGAAGGGTGAGTTAGCCAGTGTAATTACAGGCACATGGGACATAACATCTTAGTTCCCAAGGTTGGTGGCGCATTGGCGATGTAAGCGATGATAACATCTCTCACAACGCCAATGTCTATCGGCGTTGGTGCCCACTTACCATCAGGTGGCCCACATGCTCGTCCACCTTCCTATGTAATAATAAAAAAAATAATAGATCATGACCAGTTCCTCTATCAGGGAAGTCAGATTGAGTCATTTTTAAATATAGTTGAAGAAAGTCACGTGTTTTCAACTTGTTAACACAATTGGTAAAGTTCTAAACGAATGTGGAAAAACATCTGTTAAAACATTTGTGTCATACATATTTTTATAAACTTTACTATTATTTATCAGCAGACTATTATTAGGAAAATTTTGAAGAAAATTTTCGATTCCTTGTGAGTTTTCATTTTAAATATACCTTTCCTGATAATTGACTGTTGAACGAGGTCGCCTGTTGTAACGTCTAGATATTTTCTACATCACTGTATGTAGGGATTGTCGTAAATATAGACCCTTTCGTTATTTGAGTTCTAATACCATGTAGGAGCAAATAACAATGTACTATGTACAACAAAAAAATAAAAATAATATTTTTAAGAAACATTCGTTTAATTACTTTCTTACTCTTATTCTAGTGTCGAGCAAAAACCTAAGTTTAAATTTTGCCAAAGGTTTTTTTTAGAATAACATGAGAATGCGAACATGCATAAATCGAAAGTTTAGTACTTTGAAACGTTTTTTTAAAATAAGACCATCATCTCACTGTCCCTTTGCTTCTTCAACACCAAACATTAACGAACCAAGACCAAATTATTCGTTCTCAAGTTAACATTTTTTTTAATTCTTACATTTCCCTTAATTAATTAAAATTCAATAAATATCTAACGCTTACCACTGTTATATAGAACTAAAATTGTCTAATATGTATTACATATTTCTCTTAACATTTCAATTGGGTTTATTGGTTGATAATTTATCAACACCTGTACAATACAGCTGTTACGGAAGGTTGTTTTTGTGTATTTCACGAGTGAAGGCACTTTATTTTGTACATTAGGTATTTAGTACATTTATTTAATAATATACAGAGTTGAGGTGATCTATCGCTTAGAACACGTGGAGTTTGCCCAAAGATTACAGCTCAAACCACTGCAAGTACAACCGCATTGCCATAAGATTTGTTTATGTTTACCCACCACACCGCATTCAAGTAACATGACCTCAGCGGAACATTTACTCTTATATTACTAAATAATATATACAGAAACATTTTAATATAGTGAAATGACAATTGTCGACTACCCAGGATATATTAGGGTAAGCGCAAACACAGGTGCCCGCTCATAATTCCATGAGATGGAAATCCGACACGAGTCAGGTCAAATGCTGGACCAGCGGATTTTCCAACGCTTAAGAGTGTTAACACAGCCGACTTACAAATTCCGGAATGCAGCTGAGAATTAATTTACAGGCAAACCGTATGACTATGTTGTTATTGATCATATGAGGAATGGTCAATAATGATTACTTTTTTAGGCGGGCGAGCATATGGTAGTAAGTGGTCACCATCGCCCATAGACAGATTTTTTTTATATTACATAGGAAGGGCGACGTGCATGTGGGCCACCTGATGGTAAGTGGGCACCAACGCCCATAGACATTGTTGTGAGAGATGTTATCATCGCTTACATCCCCAATGCACCACCAACCTTGAGAACTAAGATGTTGGTTCCCAAGGTTGGTGGCGCATTGGCGATGTAAGCGATCGTTTACATTTATTACAATGCCATTGTCTATGGGCGTTGGTGACCACTTACCTTCAGGTGGCCCATATGCTCGTCCGCCTTCCTATGCAATAAAAAAAAAAACGTGTTATGTCCCATGTGCCTGTAATTACACTGGCTCACTCATCCTTCATACCGGAATACAACAATAGCAAGTACTGCTGTTTTGCGGTAGAATATCTGATGAGTGGGTGGTACCTACCCAGTCGAGCTCGCACAAAGCCCTACCACCAAGTAAACAGTGGCATTGTAAGAAATTTTAACCATTGCTTACATCGCCAATGCGCCACCAATTTTGTGAACTAAGATGTTATGTCCTTTGCGCCTGTTATTAAAATATCTCATGAGTGGTGGTACATACCCAGACGAGCTTGCACAAAACCCTAAACTAAATGAGAAAAGCTACGTCAATCTTGAGAATATTCGATGAAATTATTCGAATACTTGATCTTTAAATAGTTTCGTTCTAAAACCTAACGAAACCAGCTTAAAATAATATTTAAAATTAAAAAAAAATAACATCTGTTTAATTCATATATTATAAATGTTTACGTCCGCGAGTACACTATCGTGTCTTTGACCTTGTTTTCATGTAACGCTCCTATCAATTCGGGCGTAGTACTGAAAAACAGGAACCGACCTCGGTACGAGATTGAAACCGATAAATTAATTTAAATATTCTAAATACTTGCTTTAAAAATTTCAAGGAAACCCTGAGACTCTTGCCAAGTTGACATTCTAACATTGTAAACGCTAATAGAAGACAAAACGTATGAGAACGACATATCTCAACGTTAAATCACGTGGTCATTCTCATACATTTGTTTAGTTTTCTGTACGTAAATCTTAAAATGTTATCCAAAGTCCAATGATAAAAGAAGTGTAGTGAACTGGTTCGCTAATATTATCCATTTTATTTTTTTTAAGTATTTATAATGTTATTTATTGAGTCCATGTATCTAATAATAATAAGAATAGTCCTCCAGACCGATTTCGGCCTCGGCGGTGAACATCAAGAGAGGTTAGTCAATTGCACAGGAGATATTATAGTGATGCTTTCTCTCTTCCCTAGCTCTCATACTCCAATGGGACGAAAAGAGCTTTCCGAGGTAGGGAAGTGTACACACTTCTAACTTCCAGACACCGGGCTGCTACTAAGAATTTTCTGTCAGAAAGACCTAATAACTATTTATTGGCCCGACCTGGGAATTGAACCCAGGACAACACGGTCCGTGGCCTTATATCCTAACCTAACCTAACCACTAGACCAACGAAGCAGTCCCTGTATATAGAGACTGCATCAAATTACGATATAATCACACATTGTGGTATGGTGGTAGTGTAGAAGCTCAGGTTCCAGTTTAAACTAAGTCTATTATTAAAGTCTATTTAATTAAAAATTACACATTAGAAATATTGCATAATCATTTTTAAATAAAATATAATGTAAATATAAATAGCGAATGACTCTCCACATACTCTTATACATTCACCTCATTCATTCATTAATTCATTCAAATTAAGATTACCAACACAAATGATCTTATCGACAGAAATTTGACTATAAGTATTATTACTACTATAAGTATTACTAGTGTAGGTGGTTGCTCCTACACTATAGTAGTTTATTTTAAGACAATCCAGAAAATACCAGAAAATACCGACTGAGCGCAGAAGGTCGAGGACAGACATTCTTATCATATTTGAAGAATATATATTATACTAAGCTTATGATTGTCTCCATACGGAAATATAGATAACGACTCAAATTGATAGTTAGCAACATGCGGTTACTTCACTGGTATTTTGGAGATAAAAATCGGAGCTCGATTAGTCTTTGGTGTTAAGCTTCTGTGCAAGCCTGCCTGCCTGGGCAAGTATCACCAACTTATGACATAATATTTAACTGTGAAACAACAATACTTAGTATCGTTGTGACTTGTTATCCGGTTTGAAGCACGACTGAGACAGTTCACAGTATCACTTCAGGCACAATGGACATAACATCTTAGTTCCCAGCGTTGGTGGTGCATTAGTGATGTTAGAGATTTTATTTTTTCTTATAGTACATATGACTATAGGCGGTGTTGCTCACTTACCATTTGGCCATCGAATTTGGTGATCGGTAATACTGATAATTAAAAATAAAGCAAAATTTTAAACAACTAACTTTATTATAAGTCGGCTACAATTTCAAATCAATCTAACTGGTGAAAAATGGTAAGACCCTTTAACATGTAGAAAATGAGCTGGTTATCTTCAAACTCCTAAACATTAAATTCCTGATTTAAAGATAATAACCATCTCGTTCATCAGGGTTAAAACAGACAAACATACATAAAATTGGGTAAATTCAATCCAATCGCTACGAGCTACGATGCCACAGACAAACACAAAGGCGTGAACGTGTGTCCACGTTACGCATAACACCCCTCTTTGGACAAATCTCCTCTCTACACGACAAATATGTTATAGAAGCCAAATACTCTCTTAAAAACTCTTTTGAATTTTTAATTTATATGTAAAGCTGCTTTCGGACAAATAGATAGATTGTTCCAAGAAAAAACGGCTAAAATACAGTCACTCTACAAAATAATAATAAATAAATAAGTTAAATACACTATAAATAAGCTTAGTTTTTGTAACTTTTGCTTTTGCTAGGCCCTATAGAGGTAAAGATCTAACCCACAGATAACTAATATGATTATATTATCATAATATCTTTAAATTATCATAATAAGCCCTCTGTATCTATTATCTATTAATGTATTTTATGTGCGTTATCTTAATATATGTTGTGACGTATATATATTTGTATACTAGTCGTGTTAACATATCTTTAAATAATAATGCATGACGTAAAAGATTAATTATATTATACAGTAAGTATTAACTCTCCCGTCCTGAGAACATGGGTTCAAACCCTGAGTATTTGGTAGTGCTGTCCGAGGCAAATAAAGCCGTTTTTCTCTTTAACTATCTTTCGTCGAATTGTCGTCTCATGAGATTGAGGCAATAGAGAGTGCACTTGTGTTTGCGCACACACTTGTATATTATAACATGTCCTGTGTCTCTGTGCTAGTCTCCTGTGAGAATGGTTGCCGTATCCCAAAAGTTATTTGTATATAGTTATAATTTCTTAGTTCTTTGGGATATAATCTAAGGTTCCGAAAAATATATTTAATGTATATAAAAAAAAATACAATTCAAAATACACTAATTACCTTAGAAAGGAGAGAGAGTTTGAAGATATTTTAACAAAAATATACTCTATTACTACAATTCCTTACACCTATTTTCGAATGAAACAACACATCGACAAAGCTATTATAAAATAAAACACTGTCATCAAATCAAGGACGGTTATTTATTGAATATTAATTGTGTTATCTAAACTGACAGATTACCGCGTGTTAACAAGACGACTGTACTTTATATTGATAGCGGTAGTATAGTAATCAGGACGACCTACATAGCGCCGAATACGTGTCGATAGCGACTGATCATTTTCAATTTTGTGTCATTGTTAAACTGGAATAAATATATAAAGTCAAGGTTTGTTGCTGATGTGATTGAAAGGTTGAAAGGAAATTATCATGGTATGGACGTAAGCGCTGCTCTATGCGGGTTCGTGATTAAACATGTGCTTGCATGTGGATAAAAATAGAGGCCATTTATGGTTTGCCTAATAAATAGGAGTGTTGTAATAAATATATTTCAGGAGAAATTAAATTATTTCAACAAATTTTTGGAAATGTAGCAATTTTTTTTCTTTATATATTACATAACATACATAGTATTTATTAAAAGTGTTTACTCGTAGGGTTTATTATGTACTTTTTTGTTTAATAAATCGCTTAACTTAAAAGAAGTATATAAAATATAAATGAATATTTTCACTTTTTAAATCATTGCATACATTGAAGATGACTATCGTATCAAATCAAAGATATTATTAAGAAACAAAATAAAGATGGAGCTATTTACAACAGAATTATTTTCCAAAACCTACCTTAACATTCTCTTCTGTTGATATAACTAACTATAAATCTATACAAGATTAATAATCGCATCGTGATAGCAAGTACACATCCGCTGTTATAATCCAATTAGAACTACAATTAAATAATCTCCATTTAAGTAATAAACATTTGTCTTCAGTTCTAAGTGACAGTAATTTGTTCTCTGTGTTTAATATGTGAATGCTTATGTGTTGGTTTAATTATATAAGTGGGTAGTTATAAGGGAATTGCGGTTGCATCCGTCCCTAATTAAATATGGTCAGTCGGAAGCTGTCTTCGAGACAATTGATCGTTCACTTATCTAATAATTTAGGCTGCCTCGTTGGTCTAGTGGCTATAAGGCCACAGACATGGTGGTCCTGGGTTCAATTCCCAGGTCAATAAATAGTTATTGGGTTTTTCTGTCAGAAAATTCTCAGGAGCAGCAGCCCGGAGTCTGGAAGTTGGAAGTTGTGTACACTCCCGTGCCTCGGAAAGCACGTTAAGCCGTTGGTCCTGCGCCTGAACTCTTTTCAGTCGTGTCGGATTGCCGTCCCATCGGATTATGAGAGCTAGGGAATAGAGAATGCACCTGTAATTGCGCACACACTTATGCACTATAATATCTCCTGCGCAGTTGGCTAATCTCTCTTAAGATTGGCCGCCGTGGCCGAAATCGGTCTGGAGGACCTTACTTATATTTGACATTATAGCTAAGTTAAAATTAACTGATGAAACAACAATCGGAGCGGAAACAATTCAGATACAGGATCTCGCTACTGAACCCCGGGGACGGGGATTGAACCACTTGACCAACGACGCAATTAACTTCCACCTGACCGACAGATAGCTAACAACAATATGATATACAATCTAAAGAACGATTGCGAAATAACCTTTGATTAAATAAATATGTTTTCGTATTATAAGCTTATAATTTTAATTCAAATTCAATAATAATTCTAGTCGCCATTTCGACACGTATTTTGCTCACACACTGTAACCAGTTTGAATCGGTTTAGGCAACCTAGTTTATTATCTTTCTTTTTGCAAACCATTTATTCTATCAAATATTTTGTTTTAAGAAATTCGACTCTATTCATATAGTAATAGAGTTAGATTTAATAAGCAATGTAGGGTGCATACGATTTTGTGGTTGTGAAGGATAATTTGTACAAATATTATAATATTAAGTTGTGGTGATAAAGTATTTTATGTATGCAAAATAGAGGTCGCCGTATACAAATGTTATCACAAGTGGCCGGTTACTGGATGTGGCTTGTAATTATAATTTTATTATGGCTAGTGTATTCGTAATACTGATAAAAATAGCTTAGTTTCTACTTTAAATAGGTTACTTTTTTTCAATTTCTCTCAAATTTCAAAGCTCGGTGATGCAATTGATAACGTACCACATTTCTGGGTTTAATAAGATAAACTAATTTAAGTAATAAAGTATGATGGTGATTGGTGGTGGTGTTATGTCTAGTTATTATTCAATAATCGACTCGTTTAGCTTACCAATGTCAGTGGTCTATGAGGCGTAATTCAAAAGCGACACAATAAACTTTGCCTAAGTTTTGGAGTCGCGTGTATGTGGCGTTAAACAAAGGTTAAATGAAGAATCCATTTTTTTTTTGGTGGCCATATTTATCCATAAGACTAGTCTTGAGGCAAAGGGTAGGATGATGAAATGGGATGCTCTAACTCATAGCTTAGGCGGTTTAAGTCGCCAATTCTTCGGAGGCAATGAGTTTTCCTGCTTTAAGAAAATATTTGGCGGAAATATATATAGGGATTATAATACATGATCCGATAGGCATATGACATATGGCCTTGACATATGACCTCATGAGGCATATGACCTCTTTACTAAATTCTATTTACAGATAAACTGCAGGAAATTATATTTTTATTTTAAACATATTTATTGATAAAAATATACCATATATCTAGACGTATAAAATATTTATTCAAGGCATTAATATAAGAAATACATTTACATTATAAAATTAAAATATTCGGGTATTATAATAATAACAATTATTAAAAGATACAAATTACTTCGCATGAGGTAATTACTTATAATTTTAATTACAATTTAACCGACGTTATAATGTAGCAATAAATAACGAGATTACGATCTGGATGTCAAGAACTAACCTTTGTTATTCTTAAAACCTCATATGTTTTTCCTTAATCATCTTTCATTTAAAAACAGAAAGTTAAAAAATAACTGCTTATTTTTCATTTTGTTCTAGTTTAAAACTTGGAATTAAATATCTACCTTATCTCCATTGATCAAAAAACAATGCTTATAAAAAATATCTGATAAATTATTCATACACTTTGGAAAGCAGTTTGCGTGTATACAAAGAAAATATAGCATTACGCAGACCCTGGATGATCAAACAGCAATTGGTTTAACTGTAACGGTTTGAGGTGTGAGTGATCCAATGTAATTACATTGACAGGAAACACCATCTAAGATCACCTGGTTGAAAGCAGTAAGCATAGGATTGGTTTATTTTCATTCATATTTCAGGATCTATGGGAGAAACGACTCACCACGGTGGTCAGTTTGCAAGTCCGCTTTCCTAAAGTAAATTAAAAATAATACATATTTTACAAAAAAATATCTTTAATAAATCATAACTATTTCAATTTAATACACTTAATAAAAATACCGAAAATCCATTATACTGATGCAAGTATGCACACAATCATCTCTATAAAAATATACTTTTTTGCATATAAAGTATTTGCCCTTACATACTTCAAAATACATAAAACTATATCCAAGTAAGCTGTACCAAGCACTTTCGAATCGTTATTTTACAGGATAGAATTATTTGTAAACCATCAGTTCAAAATGTAAATGAATGACAAGAGAACCAGAAGATCAGTAACTTAAAATTATATTCAGAAACCTAAATTACACTTGTCATCAATTACGGTATAATCTTGTAACAATAATATGTATTTTATTGCCCTGTATTTTAATGTCAACAAAATTATTAAAATACATATTTTAATAATTGTTATTATAAATTATTTATTTAATAAAGACTAAGGTCGGAAGTGAGATTCACTTAAGGACTTATTTTATTACGTTAGGCTAATTAGGTTTTTAACCTCAAAAACACAATACAATTAAAACAATGCTTACCCAAAATTCAACTTAGTCAAACAATATGTTATACTGTACTTATTTAAAATTTATTGAAGTCATAAATTATAAACGCTTTTTTGTAAGTCGGTCTGTGTACGCATGGAAGACGGTTAATAATTAAGAACCATATCCGTCCCGCCATAAACGAACACCAAAAAGGCGAGCGAACGTAAAAACAAAGCAATTCACGCTGACATAATTCAAGCCGGCCATTAGTCATATTACGTCACACACAGACGGACACACAAATTTCTATTTGCTAAAGAATATAAAGGAACCGCTTTATCTCTCGGACGTGACTTCTCAGATGTGAAGGATGGCTATGACTTTGATTTATTGTTAAAAGAAATTATAAATTTTACTTTATAATAGAAATTCAGTTTTTGACTAATATTTATACCAAAAGAAGGGTTACATATTAAATAACTCAATTATTAGATGCGTATTTTAGATAAACAAAATCGAATCCCAATGTTGTATACTATGTAAGGTAATATAAAAATTATAAACGCTGTCATAATTTAAATGTAACCAATAATATAATTAAAATAATTCACGTAGATTACTTTTTAATTATATATGGATTTTTTTGAAAATAAAAATCACATTCCAATCGTATTAAAAGACTTGACTTTACTTTACAGAATATATAGTCACCCTACTCACGTGGATGTGTACACGTTTGCGTTTGTACGTTTGCTTGTCTCCACTTTCTCTGAAACATGCATGTTGTATAAATAATTAGCTCAAAATGTTGCTCTTGTTTAACATTCAAATATTTAACAATCAAATATTTTTAGGATATAGTTAAGATTGAACGATTGAATGCTGTGTTGATTTTTTTACAGTTATTAGGTCGAGATTCGAATTGAAGGATAAGTGAGCCAGTGTAATTACAAATTCGTAATCTTTATTAAATATAGAAACGTTGCATTTGTTTATTGATTGCGAAAAATCCACTACCGGACCGTTTAGAGACCGGTCCACAAAACTGTGGAGAACTATCCCGGAAATATCCCATAGAAGATTATTATATAATTATAATATTACTAGCTGTACCCTCGGAACCAAATGAAACTACACCATTTCTCCTTAAAGCTAAAATTGTGCGTATCAATGCGTTGACAGTAAAACAGGACGATTCATTTTATACATACAGACATATGTATTTATATATTAGTTATATGTATATAATATAGTTGTTATAATTCATATAAGTTCATTAATATTATAAACTACATTGATATATGTATATATTAAGAAACATTAATTGCTTTAATTGGTAAGTAGTATTTAAAAAAATAATGATACCGAGACGCTTTATTTTAATGTTTTTTTTTCTAAGTAATAATAATAAGGTGATAACAGAACGAGCTTTTATCATTTGTGACGTGATAGAAGAGATAAAAGGTGAAAAATGAGAAAAATAAATAAAGGCGATGTTTCTTTCGCCGGCTCTCGTCAGCTATGATGTAATTAATTAAGTTGAAATAAATTATACTCTTATTATAAAATTTAGTGTCAAACTTCGTTTGGCTGTAATAATTGGTTCCAAATGTACTTTTGTTTTGTTAAATATTGTGTTTTTATAAGAAAGACAGACCATGCTAGAGAAATGTTCCCCGTAACTAAAGTGTGGTCTCATCTATCAGTTTCTGCTGTCAAACATCAGAAACATAACCACAGAAATAATTCAAGTCTCAAAATACACTTCTATCTAAAAAAAGTGAATTGTTGTCACCCTGTCAGGGCCAATATGACTCGTTCATAGATAAATAAACCATATCAAAATCAAGGCGCACTATCGGGGAACCTTCACGGTTGTTGTTCTAGAAAACGCGAGGTCGAGTGTCACTGGGCGAAACTCGAATCTACGACCCTATTGTATGCTAAGTTACTACTGAGTCACCGCTACGTAATAAGTGCATTTATAACTAACGATTTAAATATAGTAGATTAAATACGCAAAAAGTAAGTGCACTTTCCTTGAACGAGCAATGTAACTAGGCCAGTCCGAGATTTGTCACTAGAACAGTTTCTACTGTGATATAAGATGTGAATACTATTACATAGAAACTCAATTCTCATTATTTTTATAAAAACAATATCAAATTCAAGAGTTACATCAAACCGTCTTTCTTAGAGTACGCGATCCTAATTGACAAATGCAGCACGTGACGACTAGGTGTAAATTCAATACTACAACGTATTGTATAAAGTTATCGTGTCGTCCACGTGTCGTGCATTGTAAACATCGTCTGGCAACAAACATGTTTTGCTCGGAGACTCTGTGTCGCGTTGATAACGACTGATAAGATATATTCGTCATTCGTGGCCACGAGAAGATAATGTGTTACGTGATTTCCGGTTCAATTATGTAATTACTTTGTTGCAAACCTGTCCATTTCTGATAAAACAATTAGCAATTATAAGCATATTCCAGGAGTATAACATATTAATCTATACAGGCAATTACAATCACGCTTAGATTGAATATAGCAGGATAAATAAAACAACAACCAATACTTCAGAAACACATTGAGAGAGAAGAACCGGTACTTTGCTTCCTGAATTCTTCTCAATAAACTAATATATTATGTAGTATTATATATAATTAACAGAATTTTAAATCAATTATAAATTTTTTTTAAACAGCTGGTGACTGTGGCGTACTTACTTTATCTGGTGGCCCATGTTTTCTCATACATGTACTGTAAAAAATTGGTTGCCTGTAAAGTCGGTATACGGGCGAAAGTTTTACGTGACAACGACTTTGAGTGGTAAAATAATTTTAATGTGAATATTCATTCGTATAGTAGGAAGAAGGATGAAATAATAGTAACAATTTAAAACATTTATTTATACAAAGAATTATATTTAAAACATTAATTTATACAAAGAATCTCGCACTGAATTTCACTTTTTATGTCTGTCTCTCTCGCTCTTAGGCGGGCTAACCATGCCCGAGTGGAAGGGACGCGTGCCTCTCACTCGCTCTCATTGTGAGCGCATAACGTGAGCGGAGCGTAACGCAGTTTCTTGAAGTGTCACCCGGCAAACCAATTTATAAGACGTTGTCACGTCAATAAAACGAGTATATTACTACTAATATAAGGTCCTCCAGACCGATTTCGGTCACGGCGGCCAATCTCAAGAGAGATCAGCCAACTGCGCAGGAGATATTATAGTGCACAAGTGTGTGCGCAAACACAGGTGCACTCTATTCCCTAACTCTCATAACCCGATGGGACGGCAATCCGACACGACCGGAAAGAGTTCAGGCGCAGGACCAACGGCTTTACGTGCTTTCCGAGGCACGGGAGTGTACACACTTCCAACTTCCAGACTCCGGGCTGCTACTGAGAATTTTTTGACAGAAAACCCCAATAACTATTTATTGGCCCGACTTGGGAATTGAACCCAGGACCACCGAGTCTGCGGCCGTATATCAAGCCACTAGACCAACGAGGCAGTCACTACTAATATACTATTGTAGTTAAACCACAAGTAGAGTCTTCCAGTCTGGTGTATGATCTGAAGGTGGCGGCACCTGGCTGATTGCAGAATGTGAACCATAAGTTCTAATCCACTTTGGGAAGCCTATGCCCAGCAGTGGACTGTGATTGATGAATTTAAAATATCATTATATCATAGTTAACATCAGTTAAGCGAAAAGACTAATATATGATGGTCTGAAATAGGATGGCCCAGTGGTAAAACGCGTGAATCTTATTCGATGATCGTGGGTTCAAACCCGGTAACGCACCACTGAATTTTCATGTGCTTTATTTGTGATTATAATTGATCTCGTGCTCGACAGTGAAGAATAACATCGTGAGGAAACCTGCATGTGTCTAATTTCACTGAAATTCTGCCACATGTGTATTCCACCAACCCGCGTTGGAGCAACGTGATATAATAAACTCCAAAACTTCTCCTCAAAAGAGGAGAGGAGGCTATAGCCCAGCAGTGGAACATTCACAGGCTGATAGTGTATTGTACGATAGTGTATGTGTATTGTAAAATATTAAATATATATAATTACCTTAAATCTTAATATACAATTGGTGTAATAAACATGAAATTTATATATTTGCATGTGAAAATTGCATTTAATTAAAATAAATTATACACAATTAACTGCGTGCGCGATAACCGTCTTAATAATAAATAAATTAATTTTACACCGCAGTTTGATCGTTGGGCTAAGAATAGGTATTGATTACGCGTATCTTGTTTGTGGAAACTGGAAACAGTGAACTCTTCAACTCGATGTATAAATAATAATGAAGAGGTAAGTTTTGTTTGTTTAACCAGATGAAAGCCACTAATTAGTTTGATATATAACTTTCATTATATATTA
This sequence comes from Nymphalis c-album, assembly GCA_963151315.1. NCBI lineage: Eukaryota > Metazoa > Arthropoda > Insecta > Lepidoptera > Nymphalidae > Nymphalis > Nymphalis c-album. Next base: position 385,168 of record OY720602.1, on the reverse strand, counting down.
GTTTGAACTTTAAGGGCGGATACATATATATATATAATATATTTATTTATACACAAGTTTTGTTTACAATTCTTATACAAGCCCTGCATTCCGAACTCGATTTTTATTCTGTTTTGTATGATCCTTCTTCATACTAAACAAAAAAAAAGTCAAAACTTTATAATTATAATGAATGATTTGACTTGAAACTTGAAACAGAGTTTTGACTTTTTCTTTATAAAGTTTTGACTTTAGTATGAAGAAGGAACATCATTAATATAACCTATTGCTCTATTCCTATGATTTATATATTTTAAGAAGAAGGCTTTTTACTTTTTATGTTAATGCGCTAAGTATACTAATTCACGAATACTTATATTATGAAAGACAAATCTTCAAAATATATACAGAAAACTCATATATGTTACATGATTTCGCTCGCGGTTTCGCCCACATTTTAAAGTGTAACGGAGAGATATGATGTAGAAAATTGAAGCCTATGTCCTTCCACGAGATCTAAGCTTACTTCATATAAAAATTCATTAAAATCGTTTCAGCAGCTTAGCCGTGAAAGCGTATCAAAGTTACTTTCGAATTTATAATAACTAACTAGATTCATGTTAAAAAATATCAAAAGCGTTTGTTATATATTTTGTTAAATAAAGTTTTATTCCTCATTATATTATACAAATAAATAGTTTTCTGTTTTATTAATATTATCATTAGGAATGTTCAAAGTTCGGTGCGTTAGTTTTGAAAACATGCAATAAACGCAAGTAAATGAAACACGTGCGGCGCCGGCGTGCGGCTAGGCGTATTAACTGCATATAATATTTGTTTATATACTCAGTACATACATAATTATTGATGATAAAACATTAGGGAAAACGTTTATATTATACGAGCGATTTTAAGAAGCAAAGGTGAATAAAATATAGACTATAATATATTTATGCTGAGCTACTTTATTTATTCTTAAGTATATATTTGTAACCTTTACATGTGATAAATGTGTTGGGCTGTTAATACTACCATCATGTATAATTTAATTTTAGAATGGTTTTTAAATTTTTCATTGATTTGTATTTTAATATTCAAATAAGTATATTATTGATGTTAAAAAAACAATTGTTTTGAGCTGTTATTTTAATGACATAGTAAGTAACAGCCTGTAAATGTCCTACTACTGGGTTAAGGCCTCATCTCCTCTTTTGAGAAGAAGGTTATGGAGCTTATTCCACCAATGCGGTGGAATACACATGTGACAGAATTTAAGAATAATAACATAAATAAGTTAAAAACATAAATGGACAATATCATGTGTACCGTATCAAACGTATTACAAACTAAAGTTTTTTTAAATAAAATTAAATCGCCGAACAAAATTAATTTATTGTAAAAAAATGTTTAATACAAAGTGTGGCATCTCTGTTGTTCAAAACTTGTCGCCGTATTATTCATAGAATCGACGAGTTGTGTTATCCAGCAGTAAACACTCCCAATGGTATTTTAGAAATTCCTCCAGCTGGTGGGTTGTTTTCACACTGTCCAAGTCCTCTCAAACACGACTCTGGAGTAAGTACCATGCGTACTCAATAGGGTTGATTAGTAACATGATGCATGTTGCTCAAACTTTTTGTTGAGTGTATTTTTAATCCCTATTTTTGTAAATTTCGCATTCCTATAGTAAATATAATATAATGATATTATAATAATCTTTGGTGCGTCTGTCAGTGATCGTGAAACTTGTGGCACTTGACTATTTTAAGATAACAAGTCATATTCACGCCGTCTATTTGTTTATCGAGGTATTAGCTCAAAGCTCTGCTACGATTTGATAAGGCATACTAGACTAATATTGAACATAATTACCTAAATATATAATGGAGTGACGCATATTAACAATCTACTAATATAAACTCCAATCTCTTTTATTATTTATATATTTTTGTAAAGGATAATGAGTTTTATTTATGAATATGTTTTTATTATGACTAAGTTTAATAATTACTTAGTTTATGCAAGGGCTTAGTGTAAGCCCGTCTGTGTGGGTATCACACACTCGTCAGATAGTCTATTGTCAAACAGCAGTACTTAGTAAATGCATTCCGGTTTAAAGGGTGAGTGAGACAGTGGAACTTCAGGAACAAGGGACGTCTTAGTTCCTAAGCTTGTTCATGGTCGCGAATTGGAGATCTAAGGAATGGTTATTTCTTACATCACCAATGTCTATGGGCGTTGGTGACCACTTACCACCAGGTGTTCATTTTACCCGTCCGTAACTAATAACATAAAACAACACCTGCACTATATAGATGGCGCTGTACAATGGGTACTACCGCGAGGCAACTCTAGTGACGCTAGTATTTTTTTATAAAATTTGTAATTTTTTTTTTTTGCTCTCAATCACCGAAGCAATGAACATGGGCGTATTCTAAAACAGCTATATACAAAACCACGGGTGGCCGTTAGTCTTAAATAGAAATAGCTCTCGTACCACGTGACCTTGGTGTTCACTCCTTATCGTCCCTCTCATTCGATAATACACCTTATCACTTACACATAGAGTCTATCATCGCGGACGGAATTTTGTTTTTCAATTATACTCCAAACTACACACGTAAACATGTTTACGCTTTCTGGTGTATATTTTTTAATTTCACCTTGAGATAAGAGCTATCAATATGATTACAGTTCAGTTTGGGTTCCGCGATGGTAACTATGGGGATCCATTACATTTCCTTATTAGTATTGTATTATAAAATAATCGCTCGGTAATAAGCCGAGAAGGTCAAGTGGGTAGACCACGTGGAACAGAAGTATTAATCGTGGATTCAAATCTGGGCGTGAACCAATTAAACGCATTCAATTTGGTGCTTATAATACCACGTCTCGTGCTCGATGGAGGATGATAATATCGTGAGGAAATATATTTTTATAAAATAGGCTAATAGACTAATGGGGTAACTGATGGTAAGTGCCGCCCACAAATATGAAGCTGTAAGAATTATTTACTACTCCTTACATTGCCAATGCTCCAACAACCTTGGAACTAAGATATTATGTCCCTTGTGCCTGTATTTACACTGGCTCACTCACCCTTCAAATTGGAACACAACAATACAAAGTACTGCTGTTTTGCGGTAGAATATCTGATGAGTGGATGGTACCTTCCGAGACTGGCTTGCACAACATTTACTTGGTGGTAGAGCTTTGTGCAAGCTCGTCTGGGTAGGTACCACCCAACAACCCAAATACAAGTGGAACTGAAAATGTTGGAGACATATTTTATGTCATGTATAGAATATTCTTATTTAAAAATAAAAAATATGTTCAGTGTCTTTGTTGTATGTAATCTTTAACAATAAATTGGGTTCCAAAAAAAGGTTCAAACTAAATAAACTTCAGCCAAGTTTTTACTAATGTTTAAATCACCATTTTACTATTATTTTACTATATTATATTAAATGCAAAGACATCTTTTTGTAACGTAGATTTCACGGAGAAGGATCGTTAACAGTAGTCATAAGTTATTCATTTCCTTAGTTCTTATATTATAAGTGGTGAGGCAACCTACCTTTTTCTTACGATATAAATTACATTTTATAAGACAATAATCTTTTTAAAGAACAGGATATTTGCTCATCGAAATAATTGAAACTAGAAGTATTTTTTATTATTTTTATTTAAAGACGCATTCTTTGTAACACGCGGAAAACAATTTTAAGAAACTTGTAATAATATCAATCAGGGCTGGCTAACACTTTAAAAATTTATTAGTCACAATAATATGTTAACTGAGAAAGTAAACAAAATGTAACAATGATTTGACGCACATTCCTAGCACTAAAACTTATTATATAAAAAACACTACAAAGACGGCGCGAAATTAAATGAATTGATGACATTTAGTGTGATAAACTTCTCGAGCTTAAAAAATATGCGCGCCATTAATATCATTTATTTAAAATTAACTAAAGCCAGTATTATCCAAAAAGAGAGTTGACTCGTACAAGTTTACAATATTGGCAGCCCTGTTTTAAAGTTATTGGAACAATTGGCTGACAGATCAGTGTCACACGCAATTACGATAAAAAAAAGAAATCGGGAACGTTTTTTAGTTTACTCATACAAATACATATCAGAATATAATATTTTTAAATTAAATCTGGTGCGTTTAACAAGTTTAATAAGTATATTTACTTCATTAATAATTTAATACACAATCGCCACCTGGCCTGATCCTATTCCTTTGTTGTACTGAAAAACTGTAAACTGTAAAGTAATAAATTTAAAAAAAGTGATGAGTTTTTGCTGATTCTTCTCAGGTCAAGGTATTTTTTCCGAACCGGTGGTAGTTTCTAATTTGACAATCAATAAGAACGTCTAATGCTTTTATCTTTAATAATCGATTTTAATTTCATTTTATGTGATTTGAATAAAGATTTTACCACTTACGTATAATTTTTTTTTTTTTTATTGCATAGGAAGGCGGACGAGCATATGGGCCACCTGATGGTAAGTGGTCACCAACGCCCATAGACATTGGCGTTGTAAGAGATGTTAACCATCGCTTACATCGCCAATGCGCCACCAACCTTGGGAACTAAGATCTTATGTCCCTTGTGCCTGTAATTACACTGGCTCACTCACCCTTCAAACCGGAACACAACAATAGCAAGTATTGCTGTTTTGCGGTAGAATATCTGATGAGTGGGTGGTACCTACCCAGACGAGCTTGCACAAAGCTCTACCACCAAGTAAATTTGACGTTGATATATTTAATTCCGAATTTATGTCTAGGACTACAAGGCACGGCTAAGGGTTCCGACAGCCTGGTACCTACTCAGGCAAACATTGTAAGGCCTTGGATCTCTAAGTCCGGAATTGTGTATAGGTTACATTGTATATTATACAATAATATCACATTTTTACACTTTGTTTTGCTTAAGGATTAATAAAAAGGTATAATTGACTTTTACTAAAAAAATTCCATGTAATCCACTAACGGCCGAATACTGAAACGTCCCTCAAAGCTAAACGCTACTTAACATTGAAAAGCTCCTAAATTAGTATGCGAAATTTTAAATTAACAGCGTCTCAAATAATTAACTTGCATTTAATATTTAAGTGACGTTTCAGTATTCGGCCGTAACCCCTCATATGTACATCGTGCTGCTAAGTTAAGCTTCAAGCATTCTCCTCTGAAGAGGAGATCTATGGCCATTATGTGGCTCTGTGAATTTTGAAATAAAACTCGTTCGTAACCCAGAACGTCTTCGATGACTGAATGAACTGGTATTTTTATAAGCCTATATACATATGTACCCACAACAAAGAGCGTTTATTATGCGGCTAAAACAATTAATAATATCCGTACATGTCGTACATACTCTTAACGTGATACAAACATTTGATGTCGTCATCTTTATAAAAATCCCAGCGAGAACATTTACAAAATGTTTTCGCATCTCTTGATAAATAAAATTCGAGTCGATTTATATGCAAATTGTTAACTCAATTGCATTTTAATATACAGTTTTATTTAAGAGGCGGGAGATGAAATAATGAATAAAATATAGTTTAAATACATAAGCTATATTATTATTTATTATGATTGTGAGTATTGTGACTATGTTATATTTTCTCTAGTATAATTTGCGGTACGTCAACGTTTTTCTAAGTACATCTTCTTGTTTTTAAAAGCATTGACTATTTGTAAAAAAAATAATAATTTTTTTAGAGCTTTCTTTTTTGTGTGTGTGTGTGTGTGTGTGTGTGTGTGTTTGTATGTATTAAGGATGCGTTTAAGAATGTGAACAAAATGTACCTTTTGTTTTTTTTTAGTTATATACCAAAAAAAGTTATTTATATTATCGTGATATATATGAAAATAGAGCTTGCGTAATATTTTGTTTTCCGAACTGCAGATAAGCCGATATCAGGACCGGTTTGAATATTGACGTTGTTGATATTTTTCTTATTCATATAATATTTGTGTACTATTATTCATGAGATTTCAAGGTTCATTAAAGAATAGAATATGTTATTGATAGACATTTAATGTAACATATATTTGCAAATTACCAATTAATTTTCATACTAGTGGAGGAGCTTTTCGGTGCCCTATATCCTTTTCTGTACCCCTGGCAACGTGTATGCAAAATTACATGGTGATTGATTGAGTAGTTAAAACGTGGAAACATTACAAACATATATTAGACACATTTGTCCAGCATTGGGTCAAATATGGGCTGGTACTGAAAGGTAGCATGTAACTTAAAATCAAACCACTTCTCTAAAAAATCATCTTAAAAATCAGTCAAAGTACGTTTTTCCTAGTTAACTTGCAATGATTTTAAAATCGTTCCAATATTGATAGAGCGTCTATTTTGCTAGGGAACACGTTTCGGGACAGTTGCCAGATCCTATTTCCTGCACACGACGCGGGTTCAATACCCAATCGACGTATTTTATTAGTACAAAACATATTTAGAAGAATGTTTTTGTTAACAAAGACCGGATACAGTTATTTTCTTCCAGCGATGTTTTTAATATACGCTAGTATTCGCCCGCGGCTTAGCCCACGTGAAGTGTGATGGACGGTTATTACTTAAAAATAGTAGCCTAAGTCTATACTTGAGGTTCACCTTGAAAGGAATTTTATCAAAATTGGTTCAGCGGTTTAGGCTTCGGCTGTGATGGGCGAGTTGTTAGAACTCGTGGGTTCAAATCCGGACAAGCCCCACTGAGTTTTCATGACTTTATAATTCATATTGTGCTTGACGGTGAATGAAATCATCGTGAGGAAATCTGCATGTGTCTAATTCTTTTTCGTTATCTTTATTCCAAGTTTGCGATAAACGTACACAAACATTTATTTATTTATTTATATGAAAACTTGTACTGGTCAATAACTCCCGATCTAAAAGAGAAAAAAACAATTCACAAACAGAGAACAAGTTAGTATGTGTGTGGTTCAATATGGCTTTCTTATTTTGAAATTGAAATTTTATTTATTTTGATTAATCACTTATAAATAATCAACCAATTTTAAAACGTCACATTAATAATAATTTATTGCTAACCGTCATTAGACAAGCATCCAATTTTTTTAGGAAGGCAGACTCAGGTAATGTCGCTTGAATGGTCATGAACAGCGCTGAACCACGAGAGGAGCAGAGCACGGGAGCTACGGATCTATGCCAATGATCTCTACAGGATTATTTGTCCCACATAACCCTGTTAAAAGGATTAAGGTTTCAGGTGTCCCTCTAAGAAAGAATAGAGTAAGTCCATGAACCATAAACCATGGGATCTGATGTCACGTCCCTTGTGATAATTACACTAGCTCACTCACCGTGTAGGAACAGTAAGTGAGCCAGTGCAACGTGCCAAGCATATTATACGTAGTTCATTTAAAGAACATAGTCAATGCTGATTGTGACCACCAAAAAAAAACTCTCGATAAAAAATTACAATAGTCGGCAAGGCGATTTTTGAAATCGATAGATTATAATTGAACGAGTGAGTGAAGTAATATTTACAATATGAAGCCAAAGGTATTAATAACGGATGATGGTAACCTAGTTTTATAATACGAATTCTCAAATGAAAATAATCACTTCATGTCATTCAATTTCGCGCAAGTTTTTCAAAACTCCATATATCTTTTATATAAAAGAATTTATTTATATATTCTGCGTTATATCGAAAGATTTAAATAACCAATAAAGCGCGACGGCTCTCTGTGTGCGTGCGCGTTAACCAAATTTGATTGGTCGTATTAGTGTCAAGGTCGTGTGTGAATGAACCTCGGGGTGCCTCTGTGCAGTTGGCTTATATCACTGGATTGATTCTTTCTACTCTTCTAGTATAAGTACCGTTGACAAAACATTTATTCTCTCATTATATTTTTATTTTATGTTTTTATTGAAAAACGTACAGCATAACATAAAACATAACAAAACAATTTTCGCTTTAACAATAAAACATGAAGTGAACTTCATAACAAATTATTTATTTATTTATTCTTTACTAGCTGCCCGTCCCGACTTCGTACCGGTAAAATAAAATTTTTATCCCGTGCATTTTTTAGTCAATAAGATATAAGCATTCACCAATCGATTTATTCGCCCATACAGTACAGTGTCTATTCAGTACAGGGCATATAATAATTCTACTTCATACTAATATAATAAACACGAAATTTTGTATGGACCTTTGTTACTCTTTCACGCAAAAGTACTGAATGGATTTTAATGAAACTGTACTTTAGTCTTTAATATAATATAGCTCATATATCAAAATAACAAATAGGCTTACATAAATTAACCAAAATATAACAATAAGTGTACGTGACACAGTCGGAAAGAAATCTTCCTGCTCTGCTCCTATTGATTGTAGCGTGATGAAAAGTATACTATAATGACATGTGTCAGCGTATGATTGACATATCAGCTCCGTATTTAATACAAAAATAAAAATAGTAATTCTAAAATTGGTGTTGTGAAACAATAATAACTTTGTTTATTCTGATTTAATAAGAAAGGATTAGTGTTTGTGGCTTCTTTGGATTAATAATTATTAAAATAAAGTGTAATATTGTATATGTGAACATTCAGTTACATTTGATCACAGTTTAAATACAGAATAATTGTTTTTCTTCAAATTTCATTCGTATCTGTGCTAATATAAACCTATAAAACTCTTAAAAGTGTGCAAACTCAGTGCTTTAAATAGTAAAATTGTGCATTAAAATGAAGTTTGCGTGCTGTAAATCGACTACAGAGGGAGCTACTGGTATGATGACATGTTCCAATTGCAAAAACAATTATCACATCGCTTGTATGTATCCCACAGACAAAAAAAAAAAAAATATTACCCGACCTTAAAACAAATTGGGTCTGTCCTGAATGCTCTCTTAGCAAACCGAGGCAATATAATAATGACAACACACCTTTAAGAAAAAATGATCGCAATTCTCCCGATAATGTAATAATAAGGCGTGGTGCTTCTTACAAATCACCGGAATGCTCAATGGAGGCGTTGATTTCATATGAACAAGTCCGCGAAATTGTTTCTTTGGAATTTGAGAAATTTTGTTCTAAAATGAAGACTACTATTGTAGACATTATATCTACAGAATTGATGCCCATTAGGAATGAAATCGCTTCTTTTCAAGAAAGTATAGCATTTATTAATGACCAGTACGAAAACTTGAATAAAAAAATTGAACTTATTGAAAATGATATGAAATCTATGAAAGCGACAAATAAGGAAATTGGTGAAATTAAAAGTAACTTAAATAAGTTTGAGCAAGAACACAACAAACGTGAACAATGGTCGAGACGTTCGAATATAGAAATTTATGGAATACCTGAAAAGAAAGGTGAAAACTTAATTGATACACTTAAGATTATTGCGCAACAGATGGATTTCCCTCTGAACATTAATTATGATTTGGATTTTATAACTCGGGTAGCCCCAAAGAATAATACTTCTAAAAAACCTAAGCCGATTGTTGTTCGTTTTTTGGCCCGCTATAGAAAGGATGATTTTTTGAGTAGAGCAAGAAAATTAAAATTAAAAGCTAGTGACCTAGGATTTAACAATAGTAATTCGCCAATATTTTTTAATGATCACCTGACTAGTGAAAACAAGTCTCTTCTACAGCGGGTTAAAGTGATAGCGAGGGAAAACAAATATTTATATATATGGGTTAAGAACTGTGCCATTATGGTTCGTCGCACGGATACTAGTCCCATTATACATATATCAAATGAGAGTGATTTAAACAAAATAAAGTAAGAATTTTTTCGCTTCTGTTGATCGCTTATTATTCGATAATTTTGTATTTCATTCTTTTTTGTTTTTTAATTTTATTAATAATTCTAATTGTTACATGCTTGGGTACAATTTCAACAATTTTTTATATACAGTTAACATTAAATAATTTGATTTTCTATATAATAATGTACAATGTTTTTAAATTTTTTGATAAATTATTTTCTAACAGTGTATTAAGATTATCATCTTTACTTGTAATTTGGTACTTATGTTTGTTTTTTCATATAAAAGTTTGTTATGGTATTTGTTCGATATGTTATCAGAATAACCACTCATTCCATAATCGTATCACTAAATGTGTCAAATTAGCCACCATCAGTTATAGATTTGTCTAATCTTTCTATATATTATCAGAATGTTCGAGGTCTTCGAACAAAAACTAATACATTTTTCAGAAACTTATTAATTAATGACTATGATGTTATATGTTTGAGTGAAACCTGGCTCGCTCCAGGTATTTTCGATGCTAAGCTATTTGATTGCCGTTACAATGTTTATAGATGTGACCGTGATTATGTCTCAAGAGGTGATCAATTTGGAGGCGGTGTGCTTATAGCAGTTAAGCGCGGTTTGATCATTAAAGAAACGAAAAATTACCAATTCCCCAGTTCTTCCGCTGACGTTTTAATGCTTTCTATAGAATTAAATAAACAGCCAAGTTATAGGGTTCTGCATCTCTTCTGTTGTTATTTTCCTCACTGCCGTAATCAGTTAGATTGTCTTAATGATTTTTTTGAAACCATCTCAAATTGCCAAGTAAATAAACCTGATGACTGCTTTTTAATTATAGGTGATTTTAACATCAGTGCAGCTAGATGGAGCTCTTGTAACTCTTGTACCAATAATTTAATGATTAGCAACGATGTATTAGTCCAGTCATTGTACTGTTTTCTTCAATTTACAAAGTTAAGTCAATTCAATGCTGTATCAAATATAAATGAAAGATTTCTTGATCTAGTCATTAGTGGAGTTACTTGTAGCGTGAGTCGATGTAATGAACCTTTGGTCTTTGAAGATTCTCATCACCCAGCTTTAATTATTTATCCTAAAATATCATGGAACCCTTCACTGCGGCCACCAGTGCGATTTATACCTAACTTTCGGATTGCTGATTATGATGCAATAAACTCAGAGTTATCTCAGGTGGATTGGACTGACTTAATTGTTGACAGTGACATAGATGTATCCCTTAACTGTTTTTATGAAGTTATTAACAATGTAATTAGAAAATTTGTTCCAATGAAGAAATCGTTTAATACACGCTATCCTCCTTGGTATTCCAAAGCTTTAAAAAAAATTATCAATGAAAAACTGAAATTTCATAAAAAGTGGAAAATATATGACAGATCGAGTGACTATGATCAATTTGACTATCTTCGTGATCGCCAAAAACGTGTGCAGCTAGATTGTTACAATATATATATTAGAAATGCTGAAAATAACATTAAACGTAATAGTAAGATTTTCTGGTCTTTCGTAAAATCCAAGAATGCTACATCTGATATACCTGATTTGATGTTTTATAATAACATTAAATCATCGGACGGCAATGAAATTTGTCATCTTTTCAACATTTACTTTCAGTCTGCTTTCGAACCAGATACTAGTAATGTTTCTTCATTGCCTTTGGACCATTCTTTAAATTCTCTGTCTGTGTCTATAGGTTCAATTGATATATCTATCGATATTGTTAGAAAATATTTGAAAAATATTGACATTAGCAAAGGCAGTGGTCCAGACAAAATCCCTCCGATTTTTTTGAAATCCTGCTATAATAGCTTAGCACTACCCCTTTGCATGCTATTTAACATATCTCTTCGTAGTGGAAGAATTCCTAAGGTGTGGAAGCAATCATATGTGGTACCCATTCATAAGTCTGGTGATAAGCATAATATACAAAATTATAGACCTATCTCTAAATTGAATACAATTCCTAAGTTGTTCGAGAAAGTTGTTTATGACCATTTATACCCTATTTTAAGGCCGGTTATTATTGATCAACAGCATGGGTTTATTGATGGTAGATCGACTGAATCTAATTTATGTGAATTTACTCATCAACTTATAGCTGTGATGGATAATGGTGGTCAAGTGGATGTAGTGTACACTAACTATTCAAAGGCATTCGATAAGATTTCTCATTCCCTATTAATCAAAAAGCTTAATTTATTAGGTATACATGGTGATTTACTTCGCTGGCTTAAATCATATTTAAGAGACCGTAATCAAGCTGTTGCTGTTAAAGGGTTTTGTTCATCATTTGTGCCCGTCACATCTGGTGTACCACAAGGGTCTCACCTTGGGCCTTTATTGTTCAATATTTTTATTAATGATATTACCTCTTAATCATATCTAATTCCAATATTTTACTTTATGCGGATGATATGAAAATTTTTAAAACTATAAATTCGGCTCAAGACTGTGTATCACTTCAATCTGACCTTAATAGCTTAAGTAACTATTGCATTAAAAATCTTTTGTATCTAAATATTAAAAAATGTAACATAATTACGTTCACAAGGAAAAAAAACCCTATCGTATATAATTACTCTCTGCAGGATACCTTGTTAGCCAGAATATCAGAGGTTAGGGATCTGGGTGTACTTTTAGACCACAAGTTAGCGTTTACTTGTCATATCGATAATATCACTTCCAAGGCTTATCGTATGCTTAACTTTTATTGGTTTATATTGGTTTTATCTTAAGATTGAGTAAAGAATTTACACATTGCACCACCCTTATTCTTTTATTCAACGCATACGTGAGGTCTACACTTGAATATTGTTCTACAGTTTGGAATCCCAATTATAACATCCATGTAGATAAGATAGAAAGATTACAAAATAAGTTCTTAAAACATTTGCGATTCAGAGCTGGTTTATCTGATAACGAAGATATCTCTAGAATAGTCCCATTAACTGTGCGTAGACAATTAAGAGACCAAATATATTTGTATAAAATAATTAATAACATGGTTGACTCTAAATATCTTCTAAGTAACATATTATTTAAATGTCCTCGTCTTAGTGCTAGAAATTATTCATTGTTCTTTATACCCTCATGTAGAAATAAATTTACAAAAAATGTGTTTTTGTACCGTTCTTGCTTAAATTATAATAATAACTTCCAAAAATTAGACATTTGGTGTCCAAAAAATTGGTGTATATAAAAAAGCAGTTCGTGATATCTTAAAATGTTAACTGTTTCTAAATTGATAATGTACTTATATGCTGTTTTTATTTTTGTTTTAATTTTAATTTAAATTGTAAATATATTTTTGTGTTTTACCTTTAAGTGGAAACTTGATTGATTTGTGTTTTATGTTATTTTTGTTTTATATTACAGTGTTTTTAAAATTGTTTGTTTCCCAAATAAATAAATAAATAAATAAATACTATAACCAGCTCAGGAGTATGAAAAATAATTGTACCAAGTTTCGTTAAAATCCGTCGAGTAGTTTTTGTTTCTATAACGGTTCTACAGACAGACCGACAGACGGACAGACAGACAGACAAAAATTTTAATGATTGCATTTTTGGCATCAGTATCGATCCCTAATCATGTTATTTCATGTACAGAATTGACCTCTCTACAGATTTATTATAAGTATAGATAGATTGCCCAGTTGCACACACTATAGTAACACAACAAATATAAAGAACAAGTTTTACGTAATAAAGTATGCTAAGGCGGCCTTATCACTTTTAGTGATCTCTTCCAGGCAACCTCTATAATTAAATAATATTTAAGAATATAGAAATATAACAATAACAATATTAGAAAGATCAAAAACCAATAAGAACATTCATGTAAAATAAACTTATTTATGGTTTATCGACACTTTTATATAAATACTTATGTGTAGGTATTCTACATAGTTTTATTAATATAAATATAATGAAATAACAACAAAAAAAACTATAAACAAACAAATATGTATTATCAGGAGACATTACAGAGGGATTGTGTGCGCAAACACATGTGCACTCTCTCCCCCTCTCATAATCCCAGAAGTCGGCAATCATATGGTGAAGGAAACCATCGTGAGAAAACCTGATCATTACCTACCACATGTTTATGGGAGCCCCGCGCTGTAATGAGCTATCCTCCACCCCAGAGGAGATAAGATCCTTCCACAGCAATTAAACATTAACCGGCTGTTACATTTAAATAAAAATAATATAATTTACAAAAAAAACACGATACTACATCAAAAAACATTGAAAAACAACTATTTAATTTGAAATTAAAATGAACTAACGAGCTAGCTGTTGAATTAATTTAGAATTAGATATAGCCTCATGTGTTTCAAAGCGAAACAAAACAAGTTATTAATTCAAACTTCATACATAAAGAGTAACTCAATTATATAAAACGACAAATACATTACTTCATTATATCAAAACAAATTCGATTGACGCGTTCGAAACCGTCAATGTATAACTCCTATCTTGGAAATACGAGTGCCTCCGATGTGAGTGTTCTTATAATGAAGGTGGATTTTAAATAGACAAATTGGTCCAATTGCCTCACAAATAGTACTAAATTGACTAATTGAAGGGTTTATATTTAAACGCGGAAATTCGTTTAGATTGAATTAAGGTAAAGGATCGCTGTACTCTTACGAAAGCATCTCACTTTCAGCGATGACGTCAGTGTTCATCAAGTGTTATAACGCACACATACAAGCGTATCCTATAATTACTCGTAATGTTAATTTTGTAAAAAGTAAAGTAACAGCATGTTAATTGCCTAAAGCCTCTTATCTGTTTGACTAAAATATTTGGAGCATATTCCACCACGCTCCTCCAATGCGGTTTGTGGATGCGCATGTGGCTAAACTTCATTGAAATTAAACACATTCAGGATTCCTCGTGATATTTTCCTTCATTGTTGTACTTGCCTGTATTCGAGTTCTAACCACTAGACCGTATCGTTATAATTATAGGCGTCGCCTTATAAATATAGGCGAAAAATTACGGGCGATAACTAGTTAAATATTAACTAGGGCAGAAGGATCAAGACATTGAGGAAATTAAAACCGGTTTGAATCAGTTATTTATTATATAAGCGTCCATATTATGTAATTGAATATGTTATCAAAAACTTCATTACTTTAAATAGACTATGTATTATATCTTATGCAAACTGTATCGTCGTATTTCTGGCAGGTTATTTATAAATAATTTCAAATAATATTTTTATTATACATAAATATATTTGTAGATGACATTAGGTAATATTGATGTATTTAACTGTTATATCGATAATTTATTAATGTTCGATAAATAAACATTGGACAATAACGTGGAAAGAAGAAAAGAATTAAAAATAAAACAGAACAGCACTAGTATCGATATCTAAAGCCTTCTTTCAAAAAAAACCTTAAACAGTGAAAAGTAAAACAACAAAACAAAACATCACAACATATTAAAACAATATTCCCGTAGCGGCATATAAGCTTACCACCACAGCACAATAACACGCCTTTTAAAGCACGTTTATCTCACACACAGATACAATGTGCGTGTGTGTGCTACACATGAAAGTATCAATTGAGCTCGGACCTTAATTGTGTTGTTTACAATTCGAACAGCAGTCTGGATTTAAATCTACACCACTACTAAGAAACTACGATGTTTTTCTTTTTTAAACAATATTATAAAACGATTAACATACATTGCTTTTTTGCTCTTCATTTTTTGAAACGTTTGCTTGAACATCGATCAATGAATTCTGAAATATGTATGTACATTGCTCAATAAATAAGGATATTAATAAAGGCGTACCACGTTATATCGCTATTTACAATATTTTTATCTTTTGACGTGACAACGTCTTATAAATTGGTTTGCCGGGTGACACTTCAAGAAACTGCGTTACGCTCCGCTCACGTTATGCGCTCACAATGAGAGCGAGTGAGAGGCACGCGTCCCTTCCACTCGGGCATGGTTAGCCCGCCTAAGAGCGAGAGAGACAGACATAAAAAGTGAAAGGCACGCGTCCCTTCTAAGTATAAATACGTATGTATGTGTAAAGGTAAAAATAAAATTTTGTTAATATGAAATTCAGTGCGAGATTCTTTGTATAAATTAATGTTTTAAATATAATTCTTTGTATAAATAAATGTTTTAAATTGTTACTATTATTTCATCCTTCTTCCTACTATACGAATGAATATTCACATTAAAATTATTTTACCACTCAAAGTCGTTGTCACGTAAAACTTTCGCCCGTATACCGACTTTACAGGCAACCAATTTTTTTTTGGTGTTGTTACCTCATAACTTTCGACTGGATGAATCGATTTCGATGATTTTTTTTTTATTTAATAGGTGGTGCTTTCCCATTGGTCCCATTTTTTTATTGCCTAAATTGTGTGGAAGGACTTAATTTATATATCCTTCTAACAAGTTCTTCATAAATATATTTTTAAATGTTTTTAAACATTCGCTAACCTTACAAGCAAGCACTGCTATATATATATATATATATATATATATATATACATTCGATTCGATGTATATATATATATATATTTATTTATGTAAGAAGGGGCAAAAATGTATGTGGCTTACCTGATGAATAGTGACTACCACCGCCCATGCAACAGTCGAGGGATTGCAGGTGTGTTGTCGGTCTATGACGAATGAATACGGTCTTTTGTTGAAGGTTTTTATGTCATATTGGTTCGGAAAAGTCGCCTTCGAAAGTTGGTTCCACTGAGTGGCTCAGCGAGACGGGAAATGTCTTAAGAATCACGCTGTTGTAGATTTCTATACATCGAGCTGGTGAAGGTGAAATTTTGAATTCTGGTGCAAATTCAGCGGCCGAGACTAATCCAAACAATTCCTCAGAACACTCATAAAACTCTAAATAGTTTATATGATAATTCTTTTCTAGTTTCTAGAATAAAATTAAATGTTCCTGTCAGATACCCAAGGAAGCCAATAGTCCCATTAGTAAGACCTTTTCGTAAAATCGTTTTAGGAAGAAGGCATGCCTGCCTGGATCTATATCTTTATCTAAGTTCCGTAAGAAAATGTTGTCGGAATTATTGGCCATGTGATTGTTGTTTTTTTCGTTATCTATTTTTATTTTATTTTTCAGTCTTTTTATTTATTTTTTGCTTATTGTCTTTTATAATATTGTTGTGTATTTTTGTTTTGTAACTATTCAATTTGTATAATTATGATAAAACTTGTAAATGTACTCATTTCTATTGTGTAAGCTTTTTATCTTCATTTTTCTTGCATGAGGTATTCTCCTTTATAGGTAATGCATCTAGTTTTAAGCTATAAGTTTTTTTTGTTACTAATATTGTATTGATGTAATTACTCCTGGAGAATCTTAATAAATAAATAAATATATGCGATTGAGGGTGTAGAATGACGTGACATCTCTACGCAAATCCAAAGGATGAAGCCGGTCGGTAAGATCGTCGATTATTAGAACTGCTCTACGTTGAATACGGACAAAGAGAAGTAGCTGGTACTGGGGAGCCAGAGGTGAGAACAGTAACCCACGTAAAGAGTAACTTTGGAGCGTTGTGTGTTCTAAGTATAATCATAACTGTACATATTTTAATTGTATAAATAATAGTCAAAGACATAGAATACAGTGTATTTTCAATATCGCTATAACTTTGAACCAACGTCACATCGATCACTTTACTAATGACGATCCCAAGCTAGCAATAAGCTAAGCGCTCACTGATTGTTCCAAGGTATAACGAGGCTTTGTGTCTCTATTCCGGTTAAAATGAGTGAGCTTAGTTATGAGCGCAGGGATAACTTTGTTTTATTTGCAATTTTAACCAATATGGATTGACGAGACTCCTAACCGAAGAAACGGGTTCATACCCGGGCGAGCACCACTGAGTTATCATTGACTACATTCGTGTTTATATTTAATCTTGTGTGTGTGTGTTCTGCGTGTGTTCAAACGGTATTGAAGCTGAATTGTGGGATAAACTCAAAACTCGAACTGAGTTCAGGCACAGGACCATAGGCTTTACGTGCTTTCTGAGGCAAGGAAATTTCCCGGGCTGGAACTGAGAAATTTCAATAGAAATCCCTTTAACATTTTACTGGCCCGGCCTGGGATTTAAACCACGACCTCTGGATCTGTGGCTTATTTGCCAGCCACTATGAACAAGACAAGTAGTCATATATAATAATAATATAAAGTATTATATTTTTTTAGTATTATTCATACAAGACTGATCCCATCTGATCCCAAACTAAGCAGAGCTCGTACTATGGAAACCAGACAACTGATATACTACATATACTACTTTTCTGTTGTAAATATATACTTATATAGATAATTACACCCAGACTCAGGACAAACAAACATGTTCATGCACACAAATGTCTGTCCTGGGTGGGAATCGAACCCACGACCTGCGGCGTGAAAGGCAAGTATCTTACCAACCACGCCAACCGCCTCGTAAATTATCGTGAACAATATCTAACGTTATATTTTTACGAGCGCAAGTTACATAAATCCACCAGCTAAGACTGGTGATTAGGGTCATGTAAATCATTTAGGCTCTCGCAGTTAAAATCGCATTAACTTCCAGCGATTGAGATGTTGCTAAGACATTTCTGATGGAAATAAATTAAATGTACAACATTACTTAACAATTTGCTTCAGTTGATCCAATTATTTGAGAAACGATTTTAAAAAATAGTTCAGAGTGGAAATTGTTCGACCACTACGTACATTAAACAGTATGTAGGTATACACATTGTGTCGAGAACATATCTAGAGCTAGAAGCCACGATTCACCACGAACCCTTGCTTAAAGACATAATTTGTATAAATTTCAAGTATATTTTTTCATTTGCCACTTGCTAAATTTAATGTTATTTTTCGAAAATTACTTATTGCATAAAATAATGTTCTATTTATAAAAAAATTAAAACTATATAACGCTTGGCTTTAGTGTTCGTTGAATTTCATGGTTATTATATTATGTTTTAGTTTTGAAATGTTGTGTACATCTATAATTGTCACTCATATCAGATGTAATAATAGATTTAAATTGTTATTTTATAAGTGTTTAATATGTTTGATGTTGATGTACCTTTTAAATAAATAAATAAATAAATATATAAAAAAAAAAATTAAATTATAATTAATGAACTTAATCTTCTTACTGTTCTGAGAAGGCCCAAACTCCTAAAATAATTGCAATTGTAATGCTATGTAAATGCGTATGAAATTGATTGTTTAAAATGGTATATTTTCATAAAACTTAAGGCAATCATTATTTTCAGAAGCACAAGACGCTTAACGTATTATAAAGTGCAATAAACCTCAACCTGCGCATAAGTTGGATTTCCCAGACAAAGCCAACTTAATCCCACACCTAAGGCTGATAACCAACGAAGTTAAATTACCGCACAGTGCAATCACCTCCTATCTTATCGTTATCATGAACTAATAACAGCCCTGCATCCAAAATATATTTGATATAAGCTGTGACCGCGGTATTGTTCGTGTATCCTGCAGATTAATACTTTAATACCTAAAACATCTTTCAATACATTTGGTAACAGAGCTTTTGAAGTGGATAAGGCGTATTTTCGTGTGCTTAAATTAATAAAATAATACGGCCATTATTGACACATCTCAAAAATATGTCTATCACAAAGCTTCATTAAAATGTATCTAGTAATTTCCATTTGCATCCAACTGAGAGACTTCTTCCAAAAAAATAATTTATGAACAGATAGCAAACCGGTATAATTTTATTATATGTATATTTGAAACAGAGCAATTTAGTTCTTATTGCATGAACAGAAGAAGTATATTTGATTGAATGAATAAGTTTAATTAATTGAATGTGCATATCACGAAGTAGATTATAGATAAAATTTTGTATTTTGTTGGTTAGTTTTGAAATGGGTGTGGTCAGGTCAGAGTACTCGATGATTTATAAACACTATGGGTATATGGGTATTTGTTTAGGGGATAGGAGGACTTTTCACAGTCTCCATATTTTGTTATCAGTTCGAAATGTAGACGATGATGTCGATATTCTTAGCGGGTGGTGAGCTACTAACCAACTTAGAGTAACTAACCAACACATATGTACTTTATATTCTTATATAATCCGATGGAACAAAAATCGGACGCAATCGAAGAGATTCTTCGCCTTCGCTGTCGTTACACTCGTGGCAGAGTGGTCGTGGTCGTCGTGACAGGATTGGTGGCAAGCTTTACAATTCGTCGCCATTCCTCTCGTCGTATTGCTTGGCTCGTGCATTCGTGGAGTGGACCAATCGAAGAGATACCAGGCTCAAGATCAAGAGCTTTACTTTTTTTTTCCTAAGCACGGGCAATTATCATAGTTTTGATAACGACTCCATATGTTTTATTTAGGTCTCACCCAAGATTTGAAACCAGGAGCTTATCATATTTTGCAGCCAAGTAAACTACACATCAGTAAATCTTGGAACACGACCATGGCGCACTCAGAGGCACGCTTTACCTATCCTTATCGAGGACACGGGTCTATTCATACATGCTCCCAGACATATACGCCAGAATGAAAAAAAAAAAGATAGTAAGCGCGATAAGGTGCAACCTTATAGGATATTATGCGATCAGTGGGATACTGATGGCCACTCTTCGTTGTAAATGGTATTACTCAGCTCTGCAGCGGACGCCTGCAAGACTATGCGACCAATTAGCACCCGGTAGATTGCCATCGATCGCACGACACCGATTATTTGACCAATATACTGACGAGGCAGTTCACTTAGATTTAACAATGGTCCATTACCAAGCACTCGTCTCGTCTAGGCCTATAATGAAGCTGCAATCTCCGGGATATAAACGCATCTTAAATCGAAATATAAATAATACATCAAATCTCTAGTCCAACTGTACGTACTAGTATAAATAAGTACATATTTTTCTTTATAGTTAAGTAGATAAATCACAATTTCATTAATTAAATTACTGTTAGTTTCTAAGGGCGTCGAATAGAAAGTCAATGGCGTATGTTTTACACTGCAATTGTTCCAAAGACATTAAAAACAACAGATAATATATAAAATAAAAAAACCGGACAAGTACGAGTCGGAACGGACTCGCCCACCGAGGGTTCCGTACATGTTTAGGGTTGTGTTCATTTGCTAATTTTCAAAATTTTAAATTAAATAAGCAGGTATGCATAACAGTGCAAACTGTTAGTTTTAGTTAAGTCCATATACCAACATTATTAGGTACCTACCTTATAAAAAAGGGAAAAGTTTTTTTTTATTCTTCCTCATAAATCGTAAACTATACATCATAAAAATAACTAACACTTTGTTTAAGCTTGTGCCAATGAAACCCTTTAATACGATACCCCACATGACACGGTTAACTCAATTCAAAATTTGGACCGCCGTCTCTTGCATAAAGACCCTGTTGTTTATCATTTAATTACAAATGTATAGTTTTCAGATTGTTCCCTATACTATAGTATATGACGGTATTACGTGCCAAATTTTATAGTTATAGGTCAACGGGAAATGAATTTTGATTTCCTAGTGTTGAAACATCCTTTTTTGAGGCATAAACGGCTGTATCTTTTTTTTACGTTGACTAAGAAGTTTGATTTTTTCACAGCTTCAAGAGACCGTAGACTTGAGTATATCGTTTTAATTTCAACTCGATACCTCCACGCGTTCCCGAGATAAAGGGTCTTGACAGATAGACAGTAGGACGGAAGGACGGACAACAAAGTGATCCTATAAGGGTTCCGTTTTTTCTTTTTGAGGTACGGAACCCTAAAAATATATAATTAATTAAAGTACGAGACATCTACGTCGCATTCAATGAATAAATATGTAATCTATCGTTATAGTTAGTTGGTAAATATTTAAATACTATTTGTTCGTACGACTTTTAAATAAAATTATTTTATTATCGACTTGTTTACATTAAACAAATGATGTAGGTAACGAAAATATCTAATATTTATTATTAATAGAATGAGAGGGTAAGTTTAGACTGACACACATTACAAGCCTTGCATTATTGCTATTTCTTTCTTTCTCCAGCTTAAAGTATTCTACATCGAATGTACTAGGCTGTATTTGTTAAGAATATTAACATTAGTGACGAAATATCGTACGATAGTTTCGTGGTGGCGATAATAGATGGCGGTAGCCGTGGCATTGTTAAGTTGCAACTTGCATGACAACAAACATTTTGTAATATGAAATAGAATGATTTTGTAATTGAATCTGTAATTTTGTTATAGCTGTAATTTAATTATACCTGTAAATAGGTATTTACGTGGATCTAATTGTGTTTTTTAACAGATTCAAAAGAGTGGTAAAGACTAAATTGTAACTATTTGTATTTTCTTGATGGAATTGACAGATTTTTTTAATTAGACATTTTACTTGGTGGTAGGGCTTTGTGCGAGCTCGACTGGGTAGGTACCACCCACACATCGGATATTCTACCGCAAAACAGCAATACTTGCTATTATTGTGTTCCGGTTTGAAGTGTGAGTGAGCCAGTGTAATTATAGGCACATGGGACATCTTAGTTCCCAAGGTTGGTGGCGCATTGACGATGTAAGCGATGGTAACATCTCTTACAACGCCAATGTCTATGGGCGTTGGTGACCACTTACCATCAGGTGGCCCACATGCTCGTCCGCCTTCCTATGCAATAAAAAAAAAGATAATTGTTTACTTTTTTCACTAATTATCTGACTGGATATGAGACTCATCAATATGAGAGAGATCATAACTTCTACTCTTCTTTTTTACTTATTTCTACTAACTATCAATGGTGTCGTATTATATTTAATGTGAATAGGATTATCAGAGTTTGCGGTCGACTGGATGGTTAGTCTTCGAGTTATTGGTTATAATAAGGCCAAGTCGCGTTGTCATTTGTTCTAGAAGTAATTGTTTATTAAATCATAATTCATTACGAATAATAAATAAATCATGAACCTTTCCTATTGGAATCATATTTAATTCTACTAATTTAAATTCTTAAACCGCGGTTTGATGGTAACAACTACCATCGTTAGTCTATGTCGGTTCACGGTAGCTGGTGTGAGATTTACATTTGGTTAATTTACCTTTTCGCTCAGGTGACATGTAAGCGCAGATTGCGCTGAATAGCAATAAACGTTTCTGCACGCTATATACATATAAACTTCAGTAACACTTATGTAAAAGATTTGATAATCGACGGTAACACTTGTACATTTTTTGGGAAGTACAAGATTGGTAGTGTACTCATTTATGCTACTAAAATCGTATTTTTTTTTTTTTATGATAGGATACGATATTTTGTATGATAGGTAGCCTTCCTTTATTCTAAAGACTGGCTGTGTACCTAATGAGCGTGACTTGATACTAATTTAATGTGAACGTGTAAAATTATATAGTTAACTTTGTAGGAAATATTCATTTAAATTTGTTTTTTATAGCATTGTAACAAATACCTAACATTATCAACGAGGAAGCGAGATTGTTGCACTAAATCATATTTTTAACCGACTTCAAAAAAAGGAGGACGAATTGATACCGTCTGTATGTTTTTTTTTTTTTTTTGTGTTTGTTACCTCATAACTTTCGACTGGGTGAATCGATTTTGATGATTTTTTTTATAATATTTTTCATACGTAACTCAAGTTATATTGATAAAATAATTATTAAAAGATGTCAGTCGGACAAACAGCATCGCGGACACTTGAGTATCGAATAAAAATATTCCATGCGTTATAATTGGACGATGTTATTTATTCGAAATTGTTTATTTTGAAATGGCGGTTATCGTAGTCACGTCGCACATTAGAGCTTTTTTTAGAAGAAGTCATGTTGCTTATCTGGTCGAAATCTGCCCTGGCATCTTTTTTAAGAAAGACCAGTACACTGTGTTTGTGGATCGAGATCTCCAGGGTTTTGTAAGACATATCAACCGTTCCTTACAGCGCTAATGCGCCACCAACTTTGGGAACGATTATAGAGTTGTGCCTCTGGCTTATCCTTTAAACCGGAACACAACAATACTAAGTAATGCTGTTATTCGGTAGAATATATGATGATTCGGTGGTACCCTACCCAGACGTGCTTGCAAATAACCTTACCAAGTACAATTTCGTTACTTTTATTAATAAGTGGTAATTACTTCTTGACGCTGTCATAACCTTTCTTCGCAAACGTTTCGCCTCAACAATGTGCGCCTGGTGCTACAGCTCGTTGTATTTATTTGCTCGTAATCACGATAGCAATCGTCATCTCGTTCGAAACGTTGCGGTTAGAAAGTGAAGTATCCCCTGCTTTATAAATTGCCTATTGTGTAAGGGCTGTATTTTGTGACCTACTAAAATGAATTTAATTTTCCTCTCGTGAATACAGAAAAGGGCTTTTTACCTTTGGTAAACGGTGTAGTCTTTGATGCCCCTTTCTTCATTTATGGTTTACCAGTGCAAGGTGAACCAATGAATCATGAAATTATGAATGCACGTTATGATAACAAAAAGGAAATCAACTAATAAAAAAGAAACTACCTTAACCCTTACCCTGAGGGGGTGGGATGCCTTCTCCTTCCACACCTACCTACTCTCTTAAACTTTCAATCTAAAACAACTGTCATACAATGAGCTGAACTTTGTCGAATTAATGTAGATATTCAGTCGACTTAGCACGAAGAGTTTGGGAATTAGGATCCCGAGCGTGCATCCTGTTCGACGTTATTTATAAGAGAAAGTTTCGGGGGTGTTGGGAGTATCGGGGACCCTCGCAGAAATGTTTCGGCCTCTTCGTTATTAGAAAATTGATTAAATTTTACAAAGTAAAAACACTTTATAAGAATACTGAACTTATATAATACAATGATACTGAACTGTAGTCAAAATGGCTTCATATTTTAATTATTAAAATTGTTATTGATGGTACCGCTTACCAATTAACCTACCATTAAGCAATAACGCATTGTTGTGTTGCAATAAAAAGGGTGTGGTCATAGAAATACAGGATGTAAAATACATTATAGAAATTACTAATAGCACCGGTAACGAAGTCGACATGGCTCAGTGGATGAAACACGTGAATCTTTACCGATGATTACGGTTTCAATTCCAGGTAAGCACCAATGAATTTTCACGTGCCTTTGTGTTTAAAATTCATCTCGTGTCATATAATCATAATTCAACATCATGAAACTTGCATATGTTGGATGATAATTTTCCGGTTGCGTATTCACCAACCAGCATTAGAACCGCGTGGTGCGCCGAGACATTTACAGAGTTATTACTTTAAAAAAGTTCATCTAAACATGGATGTGAAACCACCAAGGGTCACCATGGGCCGCTATTAATGGTACATATTTAAGATCCATCAATAATATAATTAAATTACTCATATTCAAATATATGTCTATATGTATGTTTGTTTAGCTGTGATATAGTTTGTCGTCTCATCTAGGACTTTTCATCGCACAAGGATGATCCCTGGCTGAATCGAACCGGTTGTGCGTGGGCATCGAGAAACTGGTCACGGAACCCGTCACACCGGCACGCTCAAAATCTAATGCTTCCAAACTCGAAGACTGTTTTTTAACCAAGTTGATTTTATGTAAATATATGGAAATTTTAATGTGTTTACTATTCTATATGTGAGGCTATTCGAATAATGACTAGAGGTATTGGGTAACATAAAAACAAGCATATCATTTTTGAAACTATGTATTTTTTAATAATTTCTACATTCTCTTTTACTGTCTATGAAATAAATATCAATTATAAACAATTGATACATTAATTATTATTGTTAGTTTTGTATATGTCGACATTTCAAGAAGTAATTTTTTTATAGCATTTTTAAAATCTTTTTTTTTTTATTTTATCGATGAAAGTGAATCTAGTACTATGATATTGTGCGTTTTAGAACACTGGACCACTGGACCCTACAAACATTTAGATTTCTTTTAAAAACTGTCTATTGATATACATTTATAATACAAGGGATGAAGAACATGCATCCGACATATCTCGTCAACTATAGTACAAAACTGATCTCACCACCCACTCGACTATATCGCAATAGAAAACAATCTTAGAAAAGTACAATCTTTATATTAACTTAAATAACTTAATACTTGTTATAACTATAATAATATAAACTGAGATCTTTGCAGTATATTCTCCCACTCTCTTATTGCTCCGCTGCCGCGGCTCAGATGCATCTCATATTGTATCTGCATGCGTGCTCGCTTACATCATTTAAAGTATATTTTTCTCATTTAAATTTTATACATTACAAAAGTAGTATCACAAACAAATGTACGAACTAGTACAGTTACAAAAACGTACACATATCTGACCCCGCGGAGCGCGGAGGTCGCCTCTAATAAATACGCTTACGACACATGTAATATACTCGAACCAACTCTACACGACTTCAGAATAGAATCGAACTCGAAACGAAAATTATACATAACACTAAATCGATCGGGGCGACATTATCACACGCGCGACGGCGACTGAGATCATGGTGCGCACCTAACGCCGCCACGCCACTCACACTCCACCCGACCGATCGACCGATCATCCGATATCAACCACCCGATAATAAAATACGAACAATGATTAACATAAGTGCGGAGACGCGCGGCCCGAGCGCTGCGGTCGGTGGGCCAGGACGGGGGAGCGGGGAGAGGGAGGGGGAGAGATCGGCGCTGGCCGCGCGCCGCCGCACGCGCGCCCGGCCGCGCCTCCGGAGCCGGCGACCGTCGAGGGAAGATCGACACTTTGTCGATACAAAGCGCATTTCGCATCACTATCGCCCGGTCCGAGGACGCGGCCGGCCGCTGGACTATGCGCTCCCTGCGCGCTTAATCTACTACTATACATTACATATCACGCTGTGCTTTTTTTTCTTCTTATTAAAAATATAATTAATATACATATAATAATATTGATATTTGTTAAAATAACGATACGTAGATATCGAGGAGGGCAATCAGTCGGCTCGCTCGCATCACGCGCTATCACAGGCGGTTCACTCGGCCTGGCTCCGGAAAAGTTTCTTCTTTTCTATCGTGAACTGGGGGCTGATGATGATGGTGCCGCCTCTCGTTAGGTTTCTGTAAAGAAGTTCTCCGTTAGTAAACTCAGTCACACGAGCTAGTTTAGTAAAACTTGACATCTCAGAATCGTTTAAAAGATGAAGTCATTATCATTAGAAATGATAATTTAGTAAACTCACTTTAAGAATTGCGGCAGCAGGCTAGTCCAGTTCGTTGCATCATGTTCAAGATGAAGATGTATTTCGTGCGTGGTGAGCGTGTTCGGATCTATCTTGAAGGCGGCCAAGCGGCGCCCTGCGACGTCGACGATGACCGCCGCGCCACGGGACCCGCAAGGCTCTCCCTCGGCTAAGGCCAATGTTTGTCTCGCTGCCCGTGCGAGTAACTCCGCCGGTACCAGCACCTCGGCGGTAGCTAGCTCGCTGGCTCCCTTAGCGGCCCGAAGTTCTCGCTCGAGCCGTTGAGCCAGCGCCGCTTCCGTCGGCACCGGCATCGGTGCTTCCCGCCATGTCGGCCCATTCCATGCTATAACAAAAGAAAAATATATTATTACCATGACAATAACTATAAAATATGTAGAAAGATAAAACTGATAGATAAAAACAACAACATTAACTAATCAAGTTAAAAGAAAGCCTAGAAGATTTTATAAGAAATTAATCTCAAAATCATTCGAGGGTGAAGGAGCGCGTCGACTAACAGCTGTTGTGTCAGCTGACCGTGACGTTGAAGCCTCGGTCGGTGCCGGCCGGTTCGCAAAGCTCATCTTACACTTCACATTGATACATACATAGTATGTGCTTACTAACATGTTTAAATTGTTAAATAACCAGCGAAGAAGAAATGTTTCATCATACGTTCGTTAGCCGTGAGCCGTCAGCCGGCCGCGCTGCGCGCGCCGCTTAGCAACACAGCTGACGGCTGGTTAGAAAGTCGACGAGTTCCCTCACCGCTCACCATCTCGCAGAATAGAAAGTAGACTCACCTTTTTCACTACTGAATCCGACGCTAAACTGACTCGTAACCGGCAGGATCTCCATGTTTTCCAAATTTTTACTTATATTGTACACTTTTTATTACGAAAAAAATTAAAGCGTTCCGTTCCGGAACTTAAAAACTAGAAAAATATCACAAGTCTCTTTTGTACTGCGAATGCGCACTGAACAACCGGCTTCACGACCGGCGACTAGTTATCGTGAAGAGATCGATTGGAAGTTGAAAATGTCCGAAGCTAACACGACTGCATCAGATCTGATCTCGTAACCTTAGGGCTTCGTCTCTCACCCTTGGCTCACTGTTCGACCCACCCGACCCTGTCGCTCTGTGTGACGGACTGACGATGCCGGGAAGTATTCGCGGTATATATAGAAGGCCGAGGGCGGGGGTGCGAGGGGTCTCTCCGCGGGCGAGCGCGGGGGCACCGCGCGCCAGTCACGATCGTCTGCGAGTAGAGATGCACGTCTCTATGTCGCTCTGTACCGGCATCCGACAGAAAGCCGGCCGGCTTCTTTGTTCTAGTTCCGCCCGGTGGAACAAAAGTTCGGACGAAATTGAGATATTTCGAGAAATTCTAATAAGTGTTAAGAACAATACCGCGAGTGATATTCAAACCAATTTCAAAAAGTTCGTTAGCTTGTAAGACTTAAATTATATTAGCTCTAAGTAATTTTAGATGGTTTCTTTGTTAAATATAATATAAGTGTAAGAATTAGTCTAAGATAAGTGTTTTATGTTAAGATTAGGATATAAGTGAATTTATAGAGATAAGCGAAATGTTATCATGCAGGCGACAGATTGGCTAGCCGTCTAGTGACGTGTTAGTCACAGACTAACTTAGTCTATAATAAAAACGGTACGACTATTCAAAAATTATTGTAAAACATTTCATTGTTTTAAACAGGATTTATAATATAATGTATATTGTCAGCCGTAATTTTATAGGTAGAATAAAATTAACGATTAACAAAAACGAACTTCAAAGAAACAAAGTGTTACTTGTCAAGTAGCACGGATAGCCATTGTTTGAAATGGTTTGATTCTTTGAACAATGGCTTTTGTTTTAGCACTTCGTCAACAGGCTTGGGAAATATTGCACTTAGCAACCGATTATCTGTTGTAAGGTTTCAGATAAACGGCTCAAATAAAATAGCAGTAAGCGGTAATTCGCCGTTATTGATATTAAACTTCCGATGTTGCATCACACTACTAGAACTTTCTACGATTCTTTATGAACGATTGATTAGGCCGTTATGAAAAATATTTTATTGTAGGTATTTTCATGTCAATTTTTTTTATATTGTTGATTCGACTGTGATAAAAACGTAAGTAAATAAAAAATGTTATTATTGAAGTGTCAATTCAAAAATGTAGGTAGAAGGTTGTTTTAAGTTTTTAAAAAAGTAAGTTTTTTTTAATTCATGCATTGACAAAGACCAGTTCAAAATTAAAAAAGAAGTTTTTCAATAAAAATTATCTCATCTTATCGAAGCGAAAATTGCAACTCGATAATTTGACAATCGTAATTTAAAATCGTCTTCGTTTGTTATCAGTTATTGCGTCAGCCACGATTACTCTGACTGTTACCAGAAACTGTAACATTGATAAAAAGCAAAAAGAAAGGCGGGTTGCTAAGCGACGCCGGCCGGCTCCCCGACCTTGGGTTTATGACTCATTACAATGATCAGTTAATCTCTAGAATGCTTTCCTGGTCAGTCCGTGACCATCAAAAATTAAACTCCACGAAAATTTAACTTAATAAAAAAACAGCGAATTTTATCGACAATTCTCAACACATTTTTTATCGTGAAATGAAACATGCATGATGATAAAATATGTTGTTTTTTTACAATAACATCGATAAGAAAATGTTATTTGTTTTAGATATATTTCATTGTATTGAAATAAGGATTTGATATTGTATTAACTTTAAATCGTTTAGATCGTAAAAAAAAGGTTAAAATATTTTATATTTACGTAAATACATATAAGACATACATATTAGTTATTTAAGTACATTGAGTTTTTTTTTATTGTTAATGTTAAGAAAAAAAATTACCTGTCGACTAGTTTCTCGTAGTTGCATAAAAAAAAGAAACGTTAACAAGTGTAACTAGTTACTTTAATCCCGCAAGCGGTCTCGTGTCCAGACATGTCCCAACCTGTTTTCCAACATGCCTACAACTGTCACCAACTTTTACCGTAACGCCGGAAAATTTCTAACTCCGTAAGACACGGTAAGTCGATTGAAAAAAAACTTTATCTAGACCTCGGTTACACAAACTTTACCTTGATTTGATACAAAATCTAATCGTATTAATATCACGCTACTTTTGGGCTTAATACGTTAAAATATAATTAAATAAATAATCTTTCATCGTTATTATTGTCAGTTAATTGAATTTTCGTAATGGATCAATAAAATAAATAGACGTACGACGAGGTAAGGTACCACTATAGATAACAGTCCTTAGCTTGAATACAAATTTGTAAATTCAACTCGTAATTATGTATGTATACGAATACTTTTAAATTAATTTGTTATTTAAAACAAGTTTAATAAATCAAATTTTAATCACAATCCAATGAATAACAACATGAGTTAAAAATGATTCAATATATTTATGGTAATAATAAATATTTACAACTGTCAAGAAATACAAATAGATAAAAAAAAAATGAATCGTTGAGTGTAATTCCACGATCACAATAACCGAGTAAACAGTTATAATAAGCATCGCGAGCTATAAAACATTAATTTTAATAAGCAAACTCCATTATGCATTAGATTGCTTCATACTCTGTTATTTGCCTATTTATTCATCATGATACCTGCCTTGTAACAAACGTTTGTACAAGTGCACGAGCCTATGAACCGACCGAATCATGTAGTTATTCGTTTGCTATGAAAATGATTCCGACTCTGTTACATTTTCACTTGGTCGGTTATTGTATGGCCAATATTTGTCGTAATCAGTATTCAAGCGTCGTTGACTAAAGTTTAGGCAACTCATTAGCAATGCTTTGTTTTGTCGTGTTCCCTAGTGGGGACACTTGTGCTATTGTAATATATACCTATCTTATTGTTACGATTATTTATATGAGTTTTTTTTTTTAATTGTATGTTTTTGACCTTGTTTTTTTAGATTAAAACTGTCGGATTGTATTGATAACGTTGCGATATATGTGACTGGTAAGAGATAGGTTAATATTATATATTAATTTGTAAGTTGTTGTATTTTGTTATTGGTGTATTGATTTTAAAAAAGAAATAAATTGTTTTACAAGTTGATGGCTCTTTTATTCTTCAGTCCCATTAAAGCAATGTGCTATTTGTAATATTATCTAAATGATATAAATATATAGATTAAAGATTTATAACAAAGAAAATATATAGTTTTTACTTGTCTATGCATATTTTTCATTAATTAATCTGATATTAAAAAATATATTTGTGTTTATGATAAATAGAGTAAAAACGAGAACACGTTTGTTCATTATAATATAACATTTTCTTAAATTAAATATTTTTTATCTGTTCAAAATTGGTAACTATTTTAAAGTAATAATGAATATAAGTGTATATAAATTATTTTGTAAAGTATTTGGACCCACTTTAAAATTAAGATACAATATTTAACCTACATAATAATAAAAAGTTAAATTTGTTTGGAATTCTTATCACCGCAATTAATGTTTAAAAAAACACTTGTCAAAGCATCTTCTCATTTTTTGTATTATTAAAGCTCCCAAATATGGAATACGAGAACAAATATATTTTTTACGTAACAAATTACTCAATTAAAAATAATATTAACATTGACCTTTAACGAATTAATCAACTGAATAAATTACTCCTAGTAAATAAAAATACTATTTATACGAATTTATAGTATTCAAACAATGTTTGTCCACGAGTTGTTAGTAAATTAATTAAAAGAAAACAAGAAATTTTACACCAGATAAAATAAACTCTCTAAGGGCATAAAACGACATATACATAAAAAGCTAAACGGACATAAACGTCTGTTGATACAGTAAACAAATTATTTCATAACGTAATGATAAGCATATAGGACCAGATAACTTACATATTGCTCAGTTTTATTGTTAAAATATGTAATTAAGTAGTTTTTAATTAGGATTCCATGAGAAAAATCAACCTTAAAACAGAGAAATTCATTGTTCAAATAGATTTATATATATAATTGACAAATAAAGATATATACTTTGTGCACTAGTTTGCATTGTTTCTTCGTTCTCTTAAAATAAATCGAAACCTAAATATTTTTTATCGATGAAGGCTCGTTTAATCTTTATTCGCCATGTCAGGATCAAATGAATATAGTGATAACAGCGGT
This sequence comes from Nymphalis c-album, assembly GCA_963151315.1. Lineage (NCBI taxonomy): Eukaryota > Metazoa > Arthropoda > Insecta > Lepidoptera > Nymphalidae > Nymphalis > Nymphalis c-album. The sequence continues at coordinate 352,922 of OY720602.1, read as the reverse complement.
TCATAATGTTGATTATATCGAGTAATAAGTAGAGTAATAGTTACTCTTTTTCTCAAATGAAATACATAACTAGTGTAAGTGACATAGATGTTTTCCTTCTACTCCGATCACTTTTATTCATCATGCCTAATTATAAACACAAATTAAGTATATAAATCAGTAGTGGTCGCCTGGTTGAACCCGCGATCATCGGTTAAGATTCAATCTAGGCTCGATGTAGTCCATTATCTGTCTTAAATAATATATACCTCATTCTTATTATATATATAAAATTAAATCGAAACTTCCACCTTACCCAGCTAAGATATACATATATAAAAGTAATGAAACACTATATACAATGTTAGAGTACGCAAAATTTTATTACGATCAGAACAATACTAGGATTAGATGAATTGATTAATATCCTATCTGAATATACAATCTAATTAACTCGTCGGTCCTCACAATATTGCACAGCCTCCCTATCTACGTCACATCAGTTTTATAGTCTGTATCAGAACTGGTGGCTATGGAGTTCATGCATAATTCAACAGTCGTAAACATCGCGACCCTTTCTTACCAACTCTTGAAGTTTTTGGCAAGGTTTCTGATGTTATTATTTTTATTTTCGCATCGTAAAATATTATATTCCCTGGTAGCATGTGGAACTTGTATTAACCAGTCGACTGGCTCTGAATCTACATGTTAGGAAAATAGGAAAGGGTGACTAAGCGTTTGACGGTGTAATAGAGCTTCGTTATTAGGTATATAAAATATGTTATAAAAATATATGTATTTTAGCTACATTAGCATACCACCAAGCGTTCACCCCTTACAGCACTGTGTATAGGGTAAGTATAATGAGTTCGACCAAATTGTTCCCTTTAGTGGAAAGATCTTTAGCAATTTAAGAAACTAACCGGCTAGTTTGGCGGTTAACACATAAACTTATCACTAAAAGACATGTTCATCTTATTATTAGATTATTAAAAAAGATCTCGTAATTGTGAAGAAGGCTTAAAGCGTATTCCACCACGCTAAAATTCGAGACGGTGAACACACGTGTGGTACTTACCAAGATTATGATACTGAACCCGCATTCATTGTGTAAGATTTACGCGTTGCTAACCAATGGGCCATATCGGCACATGCATGTTCCTAATTACCATTAAATACAAATCGTACAACGCAACACTGTTTAGGATGACGATTACTTTTTTAATTATTAATCCACCCACACATTTCTGTCAAACAATTCACGTCAATTTATTCACGGACAAAACAACAGAATACTATTCGGTAATTATAACCCAGCTTGGTACAAAATCACCTATATTTGGACCCATCTAGTTGATTTATGTACTCGCTACTGTACGGCTTACCGGCGAATATTATTCAAAAATCACCTCTAATGTCTAACACTTAAGAGTCACAAGCGTAACAAGTAGCCACTAACCTTCTACTGGACATATGCTAAATGCATTTAGACTTTGAATCAGTATACATAAGGCTTATAATTCAGTGAAATACATTTTATGGCTTAGTTCGATTGTTATGTCGCTGTGTAGCGCTTAAAATGATAAATGGTGGAGAACAGGTTTTCGTATCGTGAACGACGAAATTAATGATAGAGCGCCATTTTGGTTTCTGTTCTTTATTTTATGTTATTAAATTATATATAGTTTGATTCAATCACAAGTTAACAGTAAATAATTATAGTAAATACATTCTATTTAATGGGTACTAAGCCCGTGTTAAACATTTTGTCAATAAAAAAAAATATATTGACATAGGTGATTGTTTAATTATTTTATTAAAATACATTTCACCTGAGAAATACACAATAAGTTGCTATATTTTATCCCTTTAGGGTAACATTTTCCGATGGTCATTTTGATGTTAATAATAAATTTATTCGTAATTTTCAATCCTATTTTTTTATGAGACGACAGACTATAATATTCGTTTTACATTTATTTTACAGATTTTCTAATTAAATTTTTCTGTAATATTTATAATACCACATTTCTAAACAACACAAACTGGTAGGATTATTAATACATAAGTACAGTAATCCCTTTCATTATAATAGCTAAGTTTGATATTTTTTTTCCTTTTATGATGGTTGAAAAAGTTACGCCCACGGAGGCTACCTACGGACATTATTAGGATGTAATAATTTTCAACACCAAAGAAATGTTCCCAAACTTTTAATCACAACAGTAATAATTCGCCCCTTTAAAGTAACAAAAGAAAATTCCAATTGTTATTATTCAACTCGAAACATAAAGGCTTACTACAATCTCATTGCTTTTGTCCGATTTTCCAAAATGCACGACCATCATTGTTCCTTCTGCTATTTCAATTTTGAACTTTATACCTTTTGATGTAATGTTTAATTTTACTTGGAACTATTAACGAACGTATGCCATTATTCACTCGAACATCGTATCGCTTTTCGTAAATTCGCTTTATTGAATTTTGAACTCCAAACATTTTCAATACAGTCGATATTAGATTGCGTCGAATCGATATCAGTTTAAAAAAGAACATGAAATCTAGTTTATTGCAATATAAACTCACGCTCGTTTATGCATGGTTGAATTTCGATTGACGTGGAAAGGAGCTGTGAGTGAGAGAAAGGGGTTAAGTTGAACAGTGCGTTTAGTTTGCAAGTCGAGTGACGAGTGATTCGCGCGAGTAATACAAACGGGCGTAATTGTTAACAGTAACGGTTGCTAGGCGCCGTAGGGTTGGCGCTTCTAATGTTTTTATTTCACAATTTTTCTTTTAAAATTAAACATAATATTGCTGTCAACGCTTAAAATGAAGTCAGGAATACATTTTGAAGTGCTGCAATGTTTTGTTTTATAAATTGACAACCCTTATTTTATTAATTTGTTATATATAGTTTTTTGGATAACAATATTGGATGTTAGAATAATATTATTATACGTGCTATACATCATTAACAGTCCCAATTAACGTTAAGAAATATTCGATCTGCCGTTAAACAGAAGTTAAAAATTTAAAAAGAAAACATATACGCGTTCAGAAATTAATCTGAAGCCATTGCATCCAAGTTGCTAAGTTAAAGACGACAGAAGCATTTGGATTAAGCGAAAGTTAAACTTAAGATTGATATCGGCTACTGTGGAATAAGTCTTACTTGAACGTTAACTTAAGTTTCTCCTAACTTAACAGTTGATAGCGTTGAATAATTTAACGATGTTAAAGTTTATCTCGTGAACATAACGAAATATATAATATATGCTTTTACATTTATATTTAAAAAAAAATAGTAACTTTTGTGTTGTCAATTTAAGTTGGTGATAAAATAATCTTTATTAATTTAAGACCCAGTGGATAGAATACGTTAGTCATATCCAAATATCGCAGGTTCGAATCCGGTTAAGAATCGCAAAGCTACGTGCATTTTTTGGAGAAAAGAGATCTTCGCTATAAGAGGACAGTTACTTTTTTAAATTTAAGAATAATATTTGAATATTTGTAAATGGAATAACAACATGACGAATAATATCACACCTTTTGTGTAATCAAACGGTCAAACAGCCCCTTGTTACACAGTCACTGATTTCACCTTCACACAGCTGCCGTTAACCCCCGCTGTTGCTATGGAACGATGACCTTGGTGGTACCACCATAATGACCATAATTGCAGCGTTCACCGCGGGCCGGGTAAATAATTTGGCGGTTTATGGCGATTGATTCTATACATTAGCGAAGCTTTTTGGAAGAAATTGTTCACGAAATTATTGATGCTCACGAACTTAGAACAGATAGCGTAAAGAAAGTGGTATGTGTTCATTTCAAATATATGCTAAATGAAATAATATTAATAATTCTAGTAACGAGTATTATAGGATCGTTTCACGAAAACTAGTTACCTTATTGACATGACGTCACTGCGCAGGGGAGGGGAGAGACTCGTCTCCAGCCCGACCTCTTGGATTTCTCTTCGCCTGGAGGAGGGGATCGACTCGACTCGATGGAACTCGTCGGTTCCCTTGTAGTGCTTTACACGCTTTTAGTCGAGCTGGAGCAGATTGACAGAATAATCGCCTTTTGCTATAACGTCGTCGCATATAACGGCATATATATTATATGTGTTTTATTTAGTTATCTGCTTGCTTTGACTTAAAAATGTTATACATTAATATAATAATATATAAAGTAAATAGGTTATGAGTTTAAACCTAGGTATGCTTGATAAGCACGAGAAAAGAACTAGGCCTTGATTGATACAATAAGAACAGTTCGTAAATTTTCACAGTATAATATTACTTAAAAAGCAAATCAAATCGATTTTAACATAGTTATGTGCAGTATCATTAAGTTAAAATTGGCAATCGTTTTCGAGCTTACGAAGTTATTTTTCAATATAAAACTAGGACCCCGTTTTCGTTAAACATTCAAGTATATTTAATCACAAACCAATAACTTCAAGTGAGGCGTAAAAAGCGTATTCATCACCATCTGCGTTCCTAAGAGCACCGACTCGGATGGAAGTGGCTTACGGCCGAATACTGAAACGTCATTCAAATTTAGAGTGGGACTTAATTATTTGGAACGTCATTAATTTCAAAATATAGTATGCGAAATTTGAAATTAATGGCGTTCCAAATAATTTAGTCCCACTTCATATTTGAATGACGTTTCAGTATTCGGCCATTAGTCGATTAGTTATCGACGAGACGACGAGGTTTTATAGTTTGCAAAAATCTTAAAAGCTGTGTTACACGGATAGACACACACACGTACACACACACACACACACAAACACGCACACGAGCTACAATAAGCGCTATATAATATTTCGTATACAATTGCCGATAAGCCAATTGTATGTATATACCTATTTCACTTTTATTAATATTACAATACAATGTTGTCACTTTACAGGAATTCATTATTTTTAACAAGTTTCAGTTATTTTTTACTATATTTACGAACAATAAGTTCTTTTAATGATCCGTGGGAAAGTCCAAAATCAAGATAAAATAATACGAATGATAAAAATATACAAAACAGGTTATCGTACATAATGATAAAAGATATTTATATAAATTCTTGTAAGACAGTAACATTTTATATTAATTTATTTATTTGTTTGATGTCATTTCTATTATAATTTTATTTCTACATTGGTTCTAAGGCGACCCTTCGTGAAGGGAGCGCGGCGTAATACAGGCAATGTAATCATTTAATTATAGCCCTATAAAAACCAAAATATCACATGCATATTTTTTTAAATCCTTATTACTGTACCGATTTTCATGTAACACACCATTAACCACGCGACATGATGTCCTTATAACATTGCTTTGTCATAAATGAATTAAAAGTTTGCCATTATTTTTGATGGCATATAAAAATCCCACAATTTGATTATACCATGGGTAATTAACTTATAAATAGATTAAAGTATTTTTCTATGAAATAAAGCATCGACGAGGCAATGGTTTGTTGGCCGCCTGAAGTCGCAGGTTCGATTCTTACCCCTTGGGCTATTGTCGTTCCCACTCCTAACAGACGCTGTACGCTTAATTGGAGGAATAAATAGAAATAATAGTAATACATAATATAACAGGCATTGCTATATATAATTAATAAAAATAATTGGAAACTACGCCACGAGCGTTAGCCATTACAGCGACCAGTCTTTCACCTGTAACTGTGAGACCTATAAAAGATTTTTCCCACAGCAAGCTCATGTATAATTAACGGACTGTATATAGCTTTGTTGACGGTAACGCTCTAAAACGCGTACAAACAAACATACACGCCCACGTGTATTAACAAACTACAGAGAACGAGTATCAAACACAAATGGAATCCATACATATGAACATATAGTAAAAGTGTAACGGAACGGTATCTGCTTGTTAGAAATTTTGTGAAAACATTAACTTAGTTCACTTATTGGTGTAAATACAAAACGAACTACCTAAGCATATTATACCAAGAGAGGAAAAGAGAAATAAACGACTTTGATCTTGAATAATCTGTGATATTAGATTTAAATCCGAAAAAAGGCGTCTTGAATGTCGGCGAAGCTGTTATCGAAATTTTGGAAGTGAAATTAAAGTGGATATAAGTACCTAGTTAAGTGGAATAGTGTTGTGTTATATATGAATATATAATAATCAAGTTCGTTTGTAGTGCACAATTTAGGACTGCTATTAGTCCTTTGGAATAATTATGTAAATCTGAGGTTAGCTTATCTTTACTTCTTTGGAATAATAGATTAGTCTGGTCTACGCATGTGCAGACCACGGAATATATAATTATATACAAAGTAAAAACTCACTAATATCTCAGTCATTTTACACGATGAAATAAATTAAAAGTTACCCCAACCAAGTGCGAAATGTAGGTACTGTAGGAAGCGGCAAGTCATACAGTACAGTAACAGCCTATGAATGTCCCACTGCTGGGCTAAGGGCTCTTCTCTTTTTTTTACGTAGAAGGCTTGGAGCTTATTCCACCACGCTGCTCCAACGCGGGTTGGTGGAATACACATGTGAGAGAATTTCTGTGAAATTTGACACATGAAGGTTTCGTAATTTAACTTATTTCTGATTATTATTAAATAACAATTTTATTTCTTAATCATCATAAAAATATAAATTTACGCATTTTTATCATCTATGTTGGTATATAATATTTTATAGATTAATTCGTATTAATAATTAATTTACCAATCATTGTCAACCATAACGAAAGAGATGATTTATGAATACAAAATGTTATAAGCATTGTGCCTGTCCGGATTTAAACGCGCGATGGCGTCATTAATCAATAACCTTAAAACACCTAGAACTGCTGGAAAAAAACAGCATATCCCTACTTATCTAAGAATACTGGCTTTGCCTATATTAATTTTTTATAGCATGGCTAGCATATGGGCCACCCAATGGTAAGTGGTCACCAACGCCATTGACATTGGCATTGTAAGAAATGTTAACCATCGCTTACATCGCCAATGCGCCACCAACCTTGGAAACTAAGATGTTATAATGTAATACTTGTGCCTGTAATTACACTGGCTCACTCACCCTTGAAACCGGAACACAAAAATACAAAGTACTGCTGTTTTGCGGTAGAATATCTGATGAGTGGACCCAGACGAGCTTGGACAAAGCTAAAGCACCACCGAGCACTGTGTCCTCTTCGTTCAAATATCAAATCAATGATGTCAGAGAGAGAGAAATAAGTGTTTAACAGAACACCTGCTAAACCAGGCCATTAATTATTATATGTTGCGATAGCCTGTCAAAAAAATATTCCATCGTTAGACGCATATATTAATAACATAATGTTCAAAGCGTCTCTTTGTTACAACTAACCTTGACTTATTTCGATGTAATAAGCTTATCGTTGTTATATTATGTATATAAAAAACTGCGTTATTTAATTCCACAATGAACTTTGACTTTTAAAAATACTTATATAATAAATTTGAAAGTAACGCTGTCTGTCTGTTTACCTGGGTCCTGGGTCCTGGCCCGTGATGATAGGAAATATAATATAAATCTAAAAGGTATGAAGTTGGCATGAAAGAGGAAGGCGGACTGATAAATGGTGGTCATAATGGTAACCTGATGGTCAGTGTCTCATAGACATTATCCATGTTAGAAGTATTAATCATTCTGTACATCAGCTATACGTATCCAACATTGAGGACTGAGATGTTATGTCCCTCGCTGCTGCTGTAATTACACTGGCTCACTCACCCTACAAACAGGAACGCTAATACTAAGCATTGTTGTTTGGTGGTAGAATATCTGATGAGGTGGTACCTATCCTTAGATGGTGCTACACAAAGCCGTGCAATTTTATGTGCACCCAAAGCGTCACAAGGAAACAAAAAAAACTATCGAAATTTATAAAATTAGTTAGGATTACATTTCTACGACTTACTTTTATAAACTAACGAGATTCTTGTTTTCTTTAAGCAGTTGGTAGTTTTTCTCGATACAAGTTTTTAAAATAACTCTTCAAAAGTGTCTGTGCTCATAAGAGCCTACTTGAATTAAGCATATTTTGATAAGATTTTTATTTTACATCGACAAAAAACACGATTTCTTGTAGTTTCGTTAGTTTTTTTAAAGTTCTTATCTGTTCTCGTTATAGTCATAGATTTAATCTAACGATATGAAACATCTTTCGCAATTTCTTGTATAGAAACGTGTGTGTATGTGTGTGACGCATGCGCGCTACGTCACTCGGCTGATTCACAGTTGCTAGGCGCTAGGCTGCATGTGAAAGCTCTTTTGAAATTTATTACGTGCTATTAATGTAGTTTTAAATTGAAGTGTTTTTTTGTTATTTATTTATATGTCATTAAATAAGGATGTATGTCTTAATTCGTTTTTTAGTACATATATATTTTTTAATTTCATATTTAATTTGTAAACGACTCTTGATAGACTAGGGATCAAAGGCATTTTATGTTAAACTAAACTATGGTTTGATCATTGTTCAATTGAAACCTTTAACTTGTAACTTTCGATTAACTCAATTGATTTTGATGAAATTGAACCTAAGCGGTACCTTAATTTACTCTCCTCATACGAATAGACCAATAAATTTAATTTGCATTTTTACCCGTTTTGTAGATTACTCGTAACAAACAGAGTCAAATAAACATAACATTTGTTTTGGATTTGATAACTACCAAATAGCCTGCGAGCGATCTCGACCTAATAATATTTGTGTGATTTTATTAATTATTGAATGTATCTCTGTTTATTTCCTTAATGGGATAAGCGCCATTGTACCTAAGGGTCTTCGGTAGTCTTTCATATAGATAGACACTTTAGTTATTTTCTAATATATACTTATAACCAACCATTTATCACATTTTTTACCGCCAAATAGCTATACTGAGTACTGTTGTGTTCTAGCTTTAAGGATGAGTGAACCAGTGTAACGATAGGCACAGGGGACATAACATCTTGGTTGGTGGCTCGTTGGCGATGTAAGTACTGGTTAGTATTTTTTACTCAGGCAATGTCTCGGGGTGGTTGTGAATAGGTGGCCCACTCGAACGTCCATCTAACTATTTTATATAAATTATATTGACATATTTTGTATACAGCTTAGGAAATCGCCTGAGACTTACCATGCCAATGTTCGTAATAGTCGCAATTACACTGATCACCCAGGTCGTTAGCGCGATAATAGATCCTACGTGACCTAGCTGATGTATTCTAGAAAACGGTAATACCTACTCTAATTTACTAATAATTAGTTTAATAAGCGATTTGTTTTTTTTTTTTGTTTTTTCATCTCACTTTAAACAATATTTTATTAAACAATCATTTATATGTATCAAAATATTGTTTAACTTTATGTGTAAATTAAGTATTTTTAGTTTTCTTTTTAAAATCGTATTGTGTTAAATAACATTTATAGCCATTGAAGTTATACGAATATAATATTTAAAGCAATTAAGAGTGAATGTGAAAATAATTTACTTGTTTTTTTTGTCATTTAGAATAGAATGTAATCGTTGGTAGTCACGTACACTCATACGCCATTATCCTAAAGTAACGAATCAGACCTGAGTGATATTAAACGTTTTACAAATCCGCATAAATTTTAAACTAAAGCCGAGATGGCCCAGTGGTGAGAATACGTGAATCTTAGCCGATGATCGTGGGTTCAGGCCCGGGCAAGCACCACTGGATTTCATGTGCTTAATTTGTGATTAAAATTCATCTTGTGCTCGACTGTGAAGGAAAACATCGTGAGGAAGCCTACATGACGTGTCCAATTTCACTGAAATTCTGTGTGACCCGCATCCAATGCGGGTCGGTGGAATACACATGTGACAGAGCAGGGTGGTGGATTATTCCAAACCATTTCCTCAAAAAGAGCAGAAGAGGCCTTAACCCAGCAGTGGGACATTCACAGATTGTTACTATAAACTTTAAACTAATGTTATTCATAGTTGCATACCGCAGCGCTCGACACGTGCAGAACAGAAACTTGTACGAACTTGTTGAATCTTTCCGAAACATCTCGAACATTCGTCGATAAGTAACGTAACTTAAACGGGGCTTGTTAATAATAATAATGAACTTCAGGTTAAGTATTATGATTCAATACTGATTGTAAATTTAATGATAAATATTTTTTAAAAATTGGCTTTTCTTTTTTTTTCTAATTATGAAAAATAGTTATGTAGACTACATTTTAGTGTATGTAACAGATTTTCATGGTTTATATCAAAGTTTCTTCATTATAAATACATATTAAGCATTTATAAACTCCTGCTTCTGCGGATTTGAAACCGCTATCAATAGTTTCGAGCCACGTGTTTCATCCACTGGTCTGTTTCAACTGAAATTGGTTAACAATGAGTGGAAGTCGAATCGGAAATGTTTTTATGACGTTTCATCGGCTGATGACATGTATGACGGTATAATTATGTCGATACATGACTAAGAAATATGTGGCGTGATGCCGTGAACGAGTCTCTTAATGATGCAATTACTTACGGAAAATTATCATTCGCTTTTATTGGAGACGGGCCACTTTAGTCACGTGGTCTTTCAGTCTCATTCGGTGTTAACTATAAACGTTGCTAAGTGACTGTCTAGTTAAATCTGATATCTTCTTTCTGACATTTTTGGTTTGACACTCGAAAGATGACTCGCTATTGTTTAATTAATCATCCGTTTATAATTAAGGCCGGTAGGAACTATATTTTAAGTATATATCATTTGTTAAAACACATTAATTTGCTATCAGCAAGCTAAACTTTATTAAAGATGATCAATAAAAAACAAATATGTAATTATATATCAAGGTAAATACAAATACATACTGTATTATATAGTTTTTTAAGGGTTTTTATCACTTTTGTAGAATCCAATAGCTGAAAATTTTAATTTAAATATAATTATTGCGTGGAATGGTGAAATATTTGCCCCACGTCTACCTATCACCCCGACATCAGCTTGTCTTGATTCTTAAATATTTAATATTGCTTTTGCGGGTTAAATACAATGACCATTTTTACATTCATCCAACTTAGGACTTTTTCTTCACTTTTTAATAATAGCAGGGTTAAAGCGATTGGCGCACCTTATAGACCGTCATAGACTCCGGCGACACTATAACATTGCCATTGTGCCCCACCATATAATACGGCTCTCGTATACCTCACTGGCTCACTCTCCAGCTATACTGAAATATTTCAATATAAATAATTGCTGACAGAGAGACAGGCTTGACTGAAGAACTTTTCTTTCTCTTTGTCTGCAGTTCTTATCTATCTTGCAGTTGGTCTGTGTATGATTCATAGTAAACACTTAATTATTATTCAATTTTTATTAACATTTCATCATAATCTTGTTCATTAATTACGGTGACATTACGATTTTGATTGGAAAATACATTTTGTGATACAAAATAAGGATAGTCGTCCAAGTCTAGTCAAATGAGGATACTATATCGCTTACCAAGTCAGTTTTTCTGAGATATTAAGACAGTATAAAAATACATTTATTGCATAACATTTTTATTGAATTGAAAATAAAGGTTAGGAAAATTTAAACGTTTGTTTTCTTATTAAAGTATAATTAATAAACTTTTTTAATGGTACCATCACCACCGATACACAGAAGTACAGTTTACAAGCCTTTCAGCGACATCACAATCACATAATACGTGTTGGTTTCACAGTAAAATATATGAAAGGTCAGTTATTTGAAAATGTAACGCGTTACTCATTATTGTAATTTCATCACTGTCCGTGCTGAAGTCGATCGAACAAAATGACTCATCAGTGTATTGTCATATCATCGTGTATAATTACATGTCGGTGACCGGAAGAGACACTTTAACGTGAATTATAGTATTTAGCAATAATTTTGATTATTATTTTCATTGAATATGTTATCGAGACGAGTTGGTCCAGTCGTTAGAATATCTGAATTTAAACCGATCATTTCGGGATCGATCGAATTTGCGTTTATAATTCATCTCTTGATGATGAAACCTTCATGTACCCGGATGAGACTCTGCCATGTGTGTAGCATCAATCCGCATTGGAACAGCGTGGCGAAATAAACTCCAATTCACTTTTAAGCAATAACTATAAAATAAGAGAAGTTAATAATATTTATACATATTTAATTATATTAATAAAATAAATAATACATTTATAACTTGCTGGCTTAAAGATAATTTTAATGTTAAGGTTATTTTGTTTATATTATTTTAATTTAACCTTATATACGTATCAGAAATATAATAAATATGTCAAGTAAAAAAAGTACTTATTAAACAACAAAAAGTGTTATTGTGTATCTTAAATAAATAAAATATGTATAATATGTTATTGTAATGTGGTTCAAGTATCCCCTGGCAACAGTCCAGTCACTGACTTAATTACCCAGAAGTACGGCGCGAGTGATGGAGCAAAGCAACGTTCGGAGAATTGTGAAAACAGGTTCGATTCTCGATAACGCAACCAGTTTGGTTGGAAACTGGGTTTCGTGTCACCAGGGCGATGTTTTATGGGTCAATGTCAGCCTTGACAATTTTCATTCAATTTCATTTTCGAAAATCTGATGTAACTACATAAGCAACTATACGATTAAAGTATATAACTGATCATACGCAGATTTTAACTGATTTTAACCCTTATATAAAATACATATTGCTGACGATATACAGGGTTATTTTTAATGACCCAGCAACCTCGCAAGACTAGAAAGCTAACATCATAAGCAACAACTTTTGTTCTACGACTATAGACATAACTCAATGCATAAAAAATTTTTTTGTCGTACTGTCGTGACATTTGTTGGTCTATATTCCATTCATACATGAAAGGATCTTTGCGTCCCGCGTAGATTTATAAACGTTCAAGCGGGAAATTAAATTAATACTTATTTTTGTATGAAAATAAAATCTAACAATTTATAAAGTCGTAGCACAAAAGTTGTTGCTTAATATGGTGTTAGCTATCTAGTCCTCTAGGTTGCTCGGTCATTAAAAATAACCCTGTATAAGTTATATTCCAAAATTAATAGTAATTTACATTTACCAATAAATAAATAAGGCAGCTGTGTGATTTTTATACTAGATATAGTAACGAAATTGTTTATATTTGTCTATGATTGACATAAATTAGTAACCAGTCAGTTTGTTGACGACTTGAATGAAGTTTATTTTAATTATTATTTTATTATTATAAAATATATTTAACATAAGATATCTTGTTAGTGCCTCAGTAGATAGGTTATTGTAAAAAATATTTAAAAAGAACAAAATTTTATTTTAAATATTTCATGAACACAAATTTTATATTTTAAGGTTTATTGATGAATTACAAAGGTTCCGTAACATAATTATGATTTGATTGTTAACAATAGTTGTTAAACGTTAACTACGGAACCCTAAATGACCATAACAGTAATTAATGTTTTATAAATCTTATTTTTGGCTTTTATTTTAGTTATAATCGCAATATTTATTAAATATATATAAGATAATAAAATAGAAATACTAAGAGTCGAACTGTCGAAATTCAGCAGGGTTAATATGAGTATTCATGTTACAATGGCTGTCCGTTCGTACGTTCTGCATTGCAGTATAAAGTAACGAGAGTTACAAACAAATGTAATTTGGCAAGCTTAAATACTAATCCTTAGAGAGTTAAGGCATCTTTGAAGATAAAAACTGGACTGAGATTAAAAATAATACTGTGTACTTTTTTAATTTTATAGCTATGTAACAAATGCGACACCCGATGGTAAGTGGTAACCACTGTATCCATATTTTCGTAATGTAAGAAATACTCACCATTTCTGACGTCTTGCGAACTAAGAAGTTATGACTCCTGTGCCTTGTGACACGGGGTCACTCATCCCAAAATAGGTTTTTACTACTTGTAAGATAATATTATTCTGGATTTCTAGGTAAATTCCCTAAAAGTTAATTTAAAGACGTTTTATTTATTTAACTAGGTATTATATTCATATTCTATTGAAGTTGTAAGTGTGAAGTTCTAATATTTGTGGTCGTCACTTTGTATTCAACAAATGATCACAAGGTCTTATTGGTAGTTATTAGACAAAGAAAATGTAATTTTTGTAAATATTGGATTTTTATGAAACTTGTTATATATTTACATTATTCATTAAGAAAACATTTATTATTTACTCATTAAAATGTCTGTACAGATAACCAATTACGCTTCGTTATCTAAAAGAGTATGTAGGCCAGTTTATCGAACCGGATATATCCAGTGTGAACTGGTTTTTCGCTCATTTATAATTACGGGCAGTGGACTTAATCTTCTTATCATTGTCTTTTTCTATTTGCGTAATTTTTACATTTATTAAGTAATAACAATTCTATAAAAATACTGTGCACATGTCGGTTGGTCCACCTCATAGTAGTTGATGAATTAACACCTACAACAGTGGTATAACACATCTTTAGGACAGGGCACCTGCCTGATAAGAGTTATAAGAAATAAATAGTAAAAATATAATGTAATTGAAAATAAGTGATAAATAGATTATGAGGTAAAATAAAAACAACCATATAATTTTTATAACACAAATATTTTATTTTATTTATTATTATAATAAGATGCAGTAAATAAGTAGGTATAGAAAATAAGGCTGTATTCTTTGTCCGTGCATGGAGCGGCGTGAAGAGTGCCAAGCCGTTTGTCGTCACGGTATAAGGATCGCAAAGGGTAAGACACCCTCAAGACGTAAGGAAATAGGTTGCTTTTTGTAGCTCAAAACACGCTAACAAATACTAGTACATAATATATAAACAATAAACTTTTTGCAAGAAAATCAAGGCTTGAATTCGAGGGCCCGCTATATCGGCTACTAGCTTGCCAGCATACAGAGTTGCGTGGCTACCATGACAGTGACGTCAGATTGTCGTGCAGATAAAATGTAACTTGATTTGTCATTATTTTATATTTGTTGTGTATTTAACTGGGACTTTGCCCAGCGTTGGGATGTTGCGATTTTTTGGAGAATGTCTCTACAAACTGGTGACCTTTTTGGTTTGCTAGTTGATATGTTTTATAACAATTTAATTTTTTTATCGTAAGCTGAAATAAAATAAAATATTAATAAAATAAAATAACCTTACTATTTAGTAAATATTCGCCCTTAATATGTCGTGTTAGATAGAGCATGTTGTACGCACCGCAAAATGGCGGAGTCGTACGAGTTTTGTGAAAGCGAAGTTCTTATTTAGAAAATTATTACTACATTTCCTATCGCGATTCTGTAATTTACTTAAGAGTCTATACGTATAACAAAAATGTAATGAGTTACGTTTGTACATAATGTATTTTTTAAATGTAATAATTTCATATAGTATATTATCACAATGATATAAAGAATATATTGATGGCATGCTTATTATGTATGTGTGAATGTTTGAATAGGTTTTTATGTAAACGAATCACTTAAATGCTATGAACTTTTAAGGGGAAGGTCCCGCCAAGGTGAGTTGGTGGATACGCTTCAGACAGATTTTCAGTCAACCCATGCAGATTAACTCACGAGGTCTTCCTTTACCATAGAGCACGGGATGAATTATAAACAAAACCTTTACATATAAAAATTTACGGGATTTCTAAATTTTTTCTTTTGTGTCGCTATTCTACGCGGGTGAAGATGACTGAATATGTTATAGCAACTGAATATTACTGATTATATGTCAGTAATAATTGACTTACGTTTAGCGTAAACGCTGGACGCACTCGTAGAAAGTTCTAATACCTATACTATGCCTCAAAAGTAATATGTAGGTACGATGAAATCATGACCAAACGTAACTTCCATCATATTATATTTAATATACTCTAATTGCTTATAGATATAACTAGTTTTCGTTCGCTTGTTGGGGGGGGGGGGGGGTCTCTGGTGATAGAATTAAAGCCTTTATCCTTCTTTGTAGCTTAGGCTTGCTTTATATCTAATTTTATCTAAATCGGTTTGGTGGTTTAGCCGTTAAGGCGTACCATACAGAGTTACTTACGCAGTATAGACTTTTTATTACATTCGACTGTTTGTTATTGGTTCAATAGTGAGCTTTAAGACTCCAGTCGGCCAATATTACCTTATGGGGCTTACCGTCTAACAAGTTTCAGTTCAGCAGCCCGGAGTTTGTAAAGTGGTGACACTGTCTAAATCGATTTGTGTCAGATTTCCGTCCCGTCGGATTTTCAAATTGAATAAAAAATAATTGCCCTTGTGTTTACGCACAGATCTGTGCTATAATACTATCTACATCGCCGTTGGTTAGTCTACCGAGAGGCCGTGGACAAACCAAACATGAAAACACTATATTGTTATTATTATAGAAAATGAGCACATTTTATGTAAGCCCGTGTACGCAAAAATTGATGATGACTTAGTTAAGATGTAACTCACACATTTATAATATTAATTTTTAATTAAATTATAATCGAATATGAAAGCTGTTTTTTTAAGTTTTAGTAATTCACTTGAAACCAACTTAATCATTAACATTCGTTTCTGGAATTAGTATTTCATATTAACTCTATCTAAAGTTAAAAAGTTCAATGCGATTTCATCAATTAAGTTAATGGTGTTATTGAGAACAGCGATAACCTTATTACTATATCGTGTAATGAACTATGTCGTCTACCGCCACATTTAATTTGAAGTAACAGATGTAAACGTCCCACTGAGCAAATGTTTCTTTAATGAAATATTCTCAAAACCTTCGAAAAAACAGTGTTGTTTTACCTTAAGCCTGACTTCTGGTTACAGGGATCGAGGGAGACAGGCTCGCAGGAGTCTAGGCAGGCATATGTGCAGTTGTATCTTCGTACTGAAAGTGTCGAGGCTATGATAAGGACATATAATATTAAATAATTCGCCATTAATTCAGTATCATCTGTTTTTATTATTGACCATTTACTTGCCTTATTTAGATTTTGGTATATGGCCGGGGTAGATATTGAGTTTTACTAAGTTTGTAATGATTGAAAAGGCACAAGAGACGTGACATTTAAATCTCATAGCAAATGTCGCCACGATAATCGCCTAATTACTTTTAAAGTGCCTGAACATAAAAGTCACGCTTTTCACGTCAATAGTCTAAATCTAAAGTGAGTGAAAATGCGGCAGCTATTTACTACATTATATTATATACTTAAATTGTCTCCCAAACGGGGTGAATAACTTTTTATCAGCTTAGCATTTTGTTCCAGTATTAAGCCCTAATTTATTATAAGAAGTGTCAAGGGTTATGTGAAGTCGCGACAAGTCCAATATGGCGGTTAGCTACAACAGTCTTAAGATTATTGCATCATTAATTGATAGAACGATATCCGCTTTTAATTATTTATTAATTGTGCAATACAAAACAACACGTGTATTTATTAATGGGTTGAAATATACAATTTTAATCAACATCTGATGAATTTACATCACCTGCATCGGTTTTTAAAAATAGTGAGAAAAAAGGAACAACATTTATTTCGGATGATAAAGTAAATTAGTAAGTATAAAACAAAAAAAAGTCTCATAATGTCCACAGATGACTATGGTATATAATTAAAATTGTAATCCTGAATTAAAACATGCAGGCAGAAAGCAGGCAAACTAAAATAGGCAATAAGAAAGGCAACCCAAAAAATGGTCCAAAAAAAGAGTAGAGATTTCACTGCTAGCCCAGGTTTTCTGTCGCATTGTAGAATTGCACCCACGCATGTACCACCACGCGGGTGGAATCATATGAGACAGGTCGGTTTAAGTTTTACTTATATTTATTTTATAATGTACAGCAACATTATAACGAGAATAAATTTTAAAATAAAAAAAAAATCAATAAATGAAAACTGTTTTCAATTTGATCATATATTTTGATAATATATATCGTAAAACTGCGAAGTATTTTATAAACACGTTTACATTATATAAATAACAATTATTTTGTATACAATGTAATAAATCACAGTTTATTTAATATGATTTTTATTATCGGAGCTAATACTTGTTACTCGTTACGTAAGAAATATTTACACCGTTTAAAACTCGCGTTTTTATGTTTAAATATTAACAATTCAAGACACGTTTCGCTTAACAACCGTCTATTTGAAGTAAACAATGAGTCATATGTGAAATTATTACCAAACTATCAACAGCATGATTCATACTATTTTTTTTTTATTATTTTTGCGAGATCACGTGACACGCGATCGCGACTGGTTCGGACTGGATATTGATAATAAAAAGTAAAAGAATCTAAATAAAGTATGTACAGTATGTATTAAAACTGTAACGGTCTTATGTACGACAGTTATGATGACAGTTGTCTTATTTTTTCTTTTTGTTTTTAATCGAAATGGTTTTCAACATTTTTATTAATTGCTAAGCTGACTTCAAATAAAACGAGGTTCTCGATTTGTTTGTTCCTTTTTACGTTTATATGTATGCGAGCCGATTTTAATAATTCCAATACCCAATATACCTGTAACTTATAAGGATTAATACCGCGACAATCATTGTCCCCGTATGGCTTAGCTTTTATGTACTTTTCAGACATATAAATCTTTAATACAGTATTTTGCTTATGATATTTTATATCGTTATAATAATAAACGTGCAATATATAGCTTATGTCCAATCTTAAACAATAAATTAAATCAATATGAAAGGTTCATACATACGAAACAGTATTTACATCTTTAGAACATTAGCTTTTACGCGCGGTTTCCTGCCTGCCTGTCTGTTAGCCAAACAGCGTGATGTCAAATATCTTAAAACATTCCTGAAAAATTAGGCTATCGAATGCAGAAATATAATTTGAAAAACGACAGGTAGTTCCACAGATTAGCGCGTTCAAACATACACTCTTCAGCTTTATTATATAAAGTATAGATATGCGAAAACATATTATACAGTCAGTTTACCCACGACGAAAACATTTTTTATAACAAATATCATATTTAATTATACAGTATCGTTGTTTACTTAATATGTAAAACAGTCGACGTACCCTGGGTGCAGCGCGGCCGCCTCCGATAAGCTGGAAAGTGGAAACTAGATATGATGATAATAAAACAAACTGGTTGGAACATGCTTCATAATATTATAGTTTGGTAAATATATTTCGATAATTTATTATATATTTTTTTATTTATGCATATCGTTTCTGTTAGTTTACTTATTATTGATATTATTATGAGGTAAGTTTTGTTTGTTTGTTATTTCACTTTTTCGCAAGAACTGCTCGTTCTATTCAAATTATACTTATATATTATTGTTGTTTCTAGTTTGAGAACGGACATAGACGGTATGATTATAATATGTTGTAGATTTTTCAAGATATAGAATGAAAAATCAGTCCACTTCGGAACGCAGACCAAACATATTGATACACGAAATCTATAATACATAATCCAAATATCCACAAAGACGTCCTAATAATACTAGTTGAGCATTGCGTTGATAATCAAGTCAATAGACTGGTAAACACGTTACAGAAATGGGATGAGGTACAAACGTTACATTGACATACGTTGCATACAGAAACGACCTCAAAATTGATTTACAAAGCAGCTATACTTAATTATAACCAATTGTACATACTCTTCTAAGATTTGATATCAATAAATATTTCATCATGTTTTCTTATCATCATCTTTATTCATAAAATATGTATGATTTAACCGAATTTCTCAATAATCTGGAAATGATAAATATGACGAACGCTTCAATTATTTATCAACAATGTATTAACAGTTGCCAAGTGACAAGTAGATGCAGTGTCGATTTCATTGGAAACTTCGAGAGTCAATCTTATCTATCACGATAACGTGATAGCGACAGGGCGAGGCAGACCGAAAGGCACCTAGGTAGAGTGACGTCACTCATTGGTACCATTTCGTGCATAGTTACTATCGGTTATAGTTGTGGGGTGCGAGGTTACTTTATCTATTATTTAAATAACCGCATGTCATTTATATCACAGATTTGATATTAAACTATCATAAGTGCCTGTGAATGTCCTGCGGCTGGTTACAAGCGTATCGTATTAGACGAATGGTATGGAAATACTCCAAATCAAATTTAATATTTTTTTAAATACAATAGGTAGGCGGACGAGTAAAAACCTACCTGATGGTAAGGTATGGCCGATACATATTGGTGTTGTAAGAAATGTTAACCATTTCTCATATCGCCAATGCGTCTCCAAGTTTTCCAACTAAGATGTTACGTAACTGTAACTGCAAATGATCCATTTTTTTTGTATATCGCGTTTTATCAGTTTTTGATATATGATTATAATTAAAGATCGAATATTTGATAAAAAATGAACTGTTGTGTTAATAAGTAAATGGATATCCGGTGTAAATAGCTTGAAGTCGCTTATTGTGTTATCGCGTTAGTAATATTACAGGTGTGTATGTATAAAGACAACTTATATATGTATAATATACAATGATAACTCGGTTGCCGGTTTTTCCACACATCAAACGGGCTTAGTGCGTTAAGTTGGGCATTAAGCATTAAATCTTATTGTTATTGATAAACCCGTTAGAATGTTTGTACAAACTTTTACTTCAATTATTACCCTTAAAAGCGTTACTTTTCTGATGTATTCAATTTAATTATAAGATGACACATCGTTTGCTCAAGATTTATAACTATTTAGTCATATTTTATTTGATTTTGGTCATTAAAAATAACCCTGTATAACCACAAAAATAGGTATTATATCTTTATCTATCATAGGTATTATATCTATAATATAGCATATAATAGTATAGTACCTTTCTTAAAAAATAGGTTAGATATATGGCATAAAAAGTTTTTTTTGAAATCGGACTGTTAGGTCTGGAGATTATCGTCTTCGAACAAATATAAAAACTATATTTATTTCTATATTATAGTACATAATTTGAATTGAATAAGCAACGAAAACGTGTAAGAAAACGCCAAGCGTTGTGAACAAAGCAAAATAATTTCTTCATAAACGAACAAAATTAATTGTATCCATTGTTGACAACGCGGTAAGCATAAAAAATGTAGGAAATTTGCATATGAATGATTTGCATGCAAGTTGGAAAAAAAATAACTAGAATTTATTTCCTTGCATTATTTTTATATTACAGGTGTTTCGAAACACGAACCACTTGGTCTAGATAATGGAACAAGCGTCGGCTTTGTATTTGTTTTTATTTAAAACACTTGCGGTTACTTAACGCACTTAGGTATTACATCTGATAACTATAAAGTTATTTTATTATTATACTATAATACATTTTATAAACTTAAGGTATTAAACATGTCCTTAACTTGTACTTGAATAACAATAACAAAGTCACTTACGTTAAGTAATGAAGTATGAATCTTATAAATATATTTCCGCTGCTCAGTTAAAATAATAAATCTCTAAATTCTATAAAATTGGTCTGAAGTATATTAAACGAAAAAGTATAATAGCGTGACGGCTTGTTCAAACTCAAAGCGGGGTCGAGTTTCGAGCCGAGCGAATTATCCCTAGAGTCAGTCGCAAGGTCACGCGGAGCGCCACGCCTCGCCGTCAGTTAGGCGTGGTCACGCCGCGCGAGCACACCGTGCGTACTGCGACGCTACGTCGTCCAACACTAAACCAACCGATATGGCCAAAATCACCCAACAGTCTATCCTGCGCATCAGCGATGAAAAGACCTTACAACTCGTTGAATTATACGAGACGGAGGAATGTTTGTGGAACACTACTACGGAGACTTATAAAATCAAATCGAAAAGATACGAAGCGGCCGAAAGGATCGCCAAGACACTTAACATAAAACACTTCACTTTTCGTCACGTCATAATTAAGTTTAAAAATCTACGGAACTCGTATTGCCAGGAATTGAAAAAGATAGCGAACAGCGTTGCCGCTGGGGAGGAACCAGTTTACCGTCCCAGAGTGTTTTGGTTCTCGAAAATGGACTCCTTTTTGCGTCCTCACTTGCAACCGACGAGGGAATCCAAAATGGTACGTAATGAAGTACCATAAAACCGGCCCCCGACCTTGACTGATCGTGACTCATAACTTAGCATAAATTAAAATAATGTTTACATAACGTACTTTTATTATGTTTTAGCTTTTCAACTACGGGATCCTAGTGAAGTCGGAACCAGATGAAAACGAGGAGGTTCAGCAGATAAAGGCAGTTACAGATGACAACAATTCCTACTCCGAAGAGGATATGGAGGATTGTTACGTACCGCTAGCGAAGCGTTCAAGAAATTCCTCGATATCGTTTAGCGAAACGAAACTTGAAGAAACTTATTCAAACAACGTCGTGTCCTCGGCGCGGGATACTTCGTCTCATCAGCAACAGACGAGTCTCAGAGACGATTGCTACGACAGCTTCGGTAAATATGTATCGGCCATGTTGAGAAACATGCCCGAGCAGCGAGCGATGGAACTGCAGCCTCAGATAGTAAAACTACTCGTTATAGGGACGATAGGGAACAGCGAGGGACTCGTCAGTCAGTCGGACGAAAAGATTAGCCTGTGAACGATTCTTTGTGTCAATTTAAAAAAGGACTCCCGTTGCGTGTCAACTTGTTACAAGTACATTTACTTTATAGAAATATTGAATAAACATAATTATGTGTTGATATGTTTTTAATTTACATACAAATAAATAATCGTTTTTATTTAGCACGTTTGATTAAATACTTCGTTTATTTGTTTCGTAATTTCCAACTTAGTATAACATGACTCATCTATACATACAAATAGCCCAGTGGTTGGGAGATGTGAATCTCAAGCAAAGATTGCGGGTTCCAATCCAGGCAAGCAGAACAGGATTTTAGTTTGGTTTATATATATTTCCGTGTCCGATGGTGAAGCAATACATAGTGGAAAAACTTGAGTATGCATAGTCTGCCAGATCGGCATTGTAGCACTTGTTGGAAAAAGTTCCAGAAAATCTTAAAATCAAACAGGCATTAGCCAATCTATGGGTAGCATTTACATTTATATTAGATTTTATAATAGATTATATTTAACAAGAAAGATCGATGTATCGAGTATCGAAGCAGTAAGAGATTGATCGTCGATACGTTTCATTAAATATTAATATATTATATGTTATACCAAACTGGTTCGGAAACCTATATGTTCATATTAAAACTTGGGTGAAACTATTCTTAAAGTCATCTAAAAATAAAATTAAACAGTTTGAAGGAAGTCGTTTACGATTAAAAGTCGTGTTTAATATATTTTAACTGTAAACCGTCCGAACAGGGTTTTTATTTAAACAAAATTAACATACGAACAAAATATACAAAAAAATTGACTTGTTTTTTTCTTATTACTCGTTTCAACAACGCGACGCGACGCGACGCTTCTGACACATTGTAAAAAAAAGATTGATAAAATGTTTGATATTCTTAATTAAAATTGCAATTATTTTTAAATTAAATTTATAATTATTTTACGCGATATATTTTTTTGGTTTATTACAGGTTTTATTTTCGCCTATCAAATCATATAAACTTAAATTTATACGACGTTATCTTTTATTATATTTACGAATAATATTATATCGTCGATCAACGTTCGAATATTGACTTGTTTTTTATCGTTTTAAAATTATTAAATTTGAAGAGAGTGCCGGCCGTTTAGTTATATGTACAGGAAGCATCATATACACATTATGCCAATTATAATACATAATTACTACCTTACGATGCCAATAAAAGATAAATAGTTCACAATAAATGTTTAATGTACCCTAGACTTTATACTGTTATATATTGGTTATACCACGTCCATGGTTATGTCACTGCTTGTAAAACTTTAGATCACTTGCCAAGCTTGTCTACGTGACTGTAATCAGTGAAATCGTGACGCGAGAGAGACGGATGATTGACTTCGTACGTGCGGGAACGGGATAGGTGAAAAGGGTTAAGGACCCTGATCACCAGGTATCGACATTACCTGATATAGATAGAGTTCATTTTGAACAATTGTATTTAAGCTTTGAAAAATAAGGTCATAAATTAGGATGTCACGACAGCCTTGAGCCATTTAACTGAAGATTAAAGTTATGTGTATGTATGTATGTATATAAAAAACAAAGGTCAAACATTTATGTGTTATGGAGGAATTTATAAATAGCACAAACATTCGTCTCTTGAACTGTAAGCATAATATTAGCCTTGTTTGTAGAAGGTGACCTTAATATACATTTAAGATGCGTACGTGTGGACTAAGGACTAGGAGTTACTGATGATAAATTTGTGACAACGTTGTAGTTGTAATGAGTGAGTAATTAAATAATGCAATTAACGTTGATAACAGTTCATTGAGGCGTTGATAAGAGCCGGTCGCGTTCGCCCGAAACATTCTCCGCGTTACACGCTCCGTGTATCGTTGCACGTACGCACGCCACCCAGATATTCAGGGCTTGAGGAAAAATCTCATTACACGGAACTTTCCGATAAATTCTCTGAAATTTATTACATCTATGTTGCAATATCTGATGAAATTTTCAACATATAGTGTTATTCCGTCTATGGATATTATATCAAAGTATATTGATAGAATATACTTCATCAACTCTTATTGATACCTACTTTTTCTAAATGAAAAACTACATTTGAGTTAAAATTTCGTTTTGTTTAAATGGGTAGCGACTGTCAGATGGGCTAGCTGATAAGTGGTCACTACTGACATATTGACTCTAAGAAATATTAACCATCCTTTACATTTTCAATGTGCTACCAACCTTGCGAACTAAGGTGTTATATCCCTCGTGACTGTAGTTACACTGGCACACTTACCTTCCAAACCGGAATACAACAATTATTTTGCCTCCATAAAGCCCTACCACTGATGAAAGTTAGTTTTAAACTTGCATGGTTGATGCTTGCACTTGGTGGTAGGGCTTTGTGCAAGTTCGTCTGTGTAGGTACCATCCAATCATCAGATATTCTACCGCAAAACTGTACTTGTTATTTTGTTCCGGTTTGAAATATAAAAAATAATAATTTGTAATTTGAAAACTGAGTAGATTTTAAACAAATAAAAACAGAAAAGTTTATAAGAAAAACAAAGATTGACGTCAAATTTAATAGCCAAAATTTGATATTCAGTGAACTACTAAATACCGGTATCATAAATCAATTTGACCTCAGTAATAGCTATAATATCACAGATAATTATCAATTCAAATAAGCCAAGATTATCTTAAGTAAATAAGATTAACATAAAGCAATAATTTGAAACATTATTTATCAATAGGTAACAATAACAACAGCTAATGACGTACTCACGTCTTTAATCGCGATACCTCGAGGTCATGTTTCACGATCAAAATATATTTTCATCAATGTAAAATGAACTTTAACGTTATAAAAATAAGGTATGTTCCGATCGCAAATGTAATTGGCGACAAGTTGGTAAATAGACAAGTGTAACTTTATTGTCAGAGCAAAGCAAACACATCCTTAACAATATTAAAATAAGAGCTGATATCACAGCAAGGGTTCTGTTGTTTGTATAATAGTGCTTGTCGATAATAAGAAGCGAGTGTAGCAAAACTGTCTCTATATGTAAAACAATAAGGAAGAGGCAGAGGAAACGCGAAAACAACTGAAAACACGTAAGTTCTTTATTTAGCAGTGGCGACAAATAGTCTGATGTATTCGATTACGGTATCCATGTCGACGGATAAGCCAGGATTTATTTGAGGTGTGGACTTTAAGATGTAGACGAGGACTTCGCGGAACAACAAGATGAACTGGCACAATGGGACACAAAATAAATTTAATTATCAGTAGTAGTAGAAAAAATCGATAGAAATCACTTCAAAATCAATACATTTACTGATGTAGATACCTATACAGTTTAGGGCGATTAGTTAAATAATGCTGTCTTCTTTTTTCGAATGTCAAATCAATGATTACAGAAAGAGATACACTGTTAAACTAAACAACATTTAAATGTAAGGCCGTATAGCTTTAAGGAACTATTTAATGGGCTAAAGTATATTTAAATAGTGTTTTCCGTAACATGTTAAATAGCAATTTCAATTCACAAACTATTCTTATTTCCTTAATATGTTCCGTAACAACACGTAAATGTGCTTAGAATATTATGGTGCATCCCTAGCACATACAACACTTACATTTTACAATAATTTAGTGAAGCCCGTTGTCAATAGTTATCACTTAACACAGGGTTGTGAAGAAAGGCTTTTAAGAAGTATAATAGCTTAACCCAGCTCATATGGCTAGTGTTGTAACTATGAATTTGTTCTGGAGTTTTATTTATTTATTTGACATATTATGTATGCTCATTCTTTAACATATATACTATTAGTTTCCGAGCTAAAAAGCTTCCGATTGCAAAAATTCAAGATCGTTTGTGCAAATACATCTAAAGTATTAGTATATAATACTATTATTGAACTGTGTTGGTACCACCTACACCTACCATTAATTATGTGAACGTCAAACAGTTATGTTGTATCGCTGTGACTTAATGTTCTTCACAGGTAATTGATTAAGTGCCATTACAGCACAAATACATAAATTAGATACAATAGTTTGAAGCGCTTTAAAGCTAAGGAATGCCTTATGCCTTTTGCCAATGATTTATAGATAGCTACATGATCTTCTATTATCCATACATTAGCCAAGTTTATCTTTTAGTATAATAAGCCGAAAAGAGCAAAAAAAATAAATTAAAGTAGTAGTCTGTTAGTTCAAAATAACTGCTTCTTTAATTTGTTACGGCTCTTTGGGAATTACCAGCGTTTTTAATAATCTAAATATTTTACTTACTTTATAATTCAAATAGGCATTATGTACGTTAAGGTGACAGATTTTAAATAAGTTTCTAACAAACTGAATTTCATGCTGGAAGCGAAGCGAAAAGTGCTTCATCATGAGCTACAGACATTGGCTGTACAAACGGTGACTAAGATCAATACAAAATTAACAAGCACAAAATTAACAACCTGTATATAATTTTCCATAATGTATACTCCACTTTACTGTATGCGTGACCTTTTATGTACTTAATTTCAAATGCAAAAGAAAGTATAATGTGTTTGAATGTATTGTAATTAAATGAATATGAGTCGAGTAGAAAGGATTTCGCACGGTTTTACCTGCTGCGAGCTATCGTTGTCATCTGAGACTAAGATGTAACACTAGATAGTGTTAGGAAAGTCGAAGCTTGTTATGTATACGATGATAGCGTATTGTTACATTAATAATTACTTAGTATTTCGTCAAATAATATATTTATTATAATTATTATCAAATACTGCAAGTCTGCGACATGTGTATTTAGCCTTTCAGATTTTCATATAAGAACCACATTGACTGCTGCAACACCCTCCGCAGGGCCAGTGGAGACACAGCCTATATAGTTTTAGTTGCAAAGCTGTGTAGTCAAACACCACAATGCTTATTACAACTTCTTCTCGTGCTTGGACCAAAATACTATTATTTTTGAAAACTGTTTTAAAATATTGTTGAAAATTCGGGGGTTAATCGTTAGGATTTGCAGGTCACCCCCGTTTATTATTCTACCCGAAAACATTAATACTTTGTATCTTTTCGTATAAATTTTAGTTGGAATTTCGGAAATGAATCAACAGCACATGCCCAAACTCATGACTTGTACATTTCTTACAGCAATATTGACTGGGCGAAGTTCATTAAACAATTTTACATGCAAATAAGCTCAGTTTGGTATTTAGCTTCGAATTATTAATAATAAACCTCACGATATTGAACTCGCATATATAATCATATATTAGTAGCGATCTGTTCCAAATAAAAGAAGAATATAAAAATAACCTAGGTACCTACATAGGTACTTTAGTACCTCTTTTGATTTCTTCATAAACTAAATCAACGCGAACGGTTTAATATGTCGTCGTTTAAGCAATAATTTAATACGTGTTGTATTTTTTTTTGTCAGACTGTGTGAAAATTTTTGTTAATGAAATTCAATTTTCAATCGATTCAGCAGTTATAAATATAACAGACAGTCAGGCGTCGTGTTTGTAACACGATAGCTAAAAAAACAACACTATTTTTATTCTCCAATTTAACAAAATATGCATATCATTGTGCCTTTGAAATATAAAACATATGCCGAGTTAGCTATTACCATGCAAATAACTAGATTGCAGTACTTCATAAACAGCACAGTAAAGTGACGCGAGGTGGCGTGATCCGACTTATTTGCGCAAACGCACGCAGTCATTACCGATACTTTGAATACATAATAAATAAACATCCATTGCTGCATTTATTCAAACATAATATGCACACAAATGAGATATATCAGAGATAGACAACATAGTAGCGATAGAAACGTTGATGCAGTTATTCACAAGACAAGACATGATGTCTAATATTTAATCTGCTTAGCTGTTATTAGTTAAGCGGTTTCCATTGCTGATTTCATAGTTAGGTTTGGGAATATCTCAAGAAACAAGGCGAAATGTATTATGAATTTGATAAAGAAGCTGTTTTTTCACCAAACTAATCTAGATTTAGTATTACAAGTAGTGCTTGTCGTGCAATTCGGCACGTAGACAGGTGTTCTACACGGACGGAGTGATGGTTGCAAAAAAATAAGGAAAATTGCACCGAGTGCAGTGCGTGTGGCGGGTAATTGTGCGTGACATTTGGCCGAGTGTTAATATCTCATTTATTGAGTATTCTTTCCTGTCATACGATTATGTCAATCATTATTATTCAAAGAAATGCAAGATTAGAAAAAAATAACGGATTTTTTATCTTTTAATGAGAATATATTTTCACGTGCTTTTATAAATATTGACAAACATTTCAATTACACTGTGAACAGTTTTATCACTTCTCACATTCATCACCGATGATGAGTGGGTTCTCGTCCATATTCGATATAACTACAGCGTACTGGGCAGAATTATTACATTTTTTCATCTCCTGTTCAAAGAAAATATTATTTATAGCTTGCTTTATCATGGCTCGCGTCCTTTCGTCGTGTTTCCTCAACGATGTCGCTATGTATTCGCCGAAACTGTCACACTCGTCTTTCTTCTTATATAATTCCGAGCGTTTGTATAATTTTCTTTCTAAAAACTTATTTCTATCAGCCAACGTGGTGTCCTTTACCATTCGTTTGAGGACTCGCTTGAGTCGAGGCTTCGAACAGACATATTTTATTTTAGGTGTCGTCGCTTCAATATTATCCGGTTCTTCTTTGATTACGATATGCACTGGACCTTCATCACTATTTACTTCGTATTCATCTGCCGACACCTCGGTTAGTGGTTCTCCAACGAATTCTGTCTTTTTACGTTTTTTCGCCTGAAACAATTGAAGAAAATCGTTAAATAAGTAACTAAGAAACTAGAGTTAAAATTATGTAGGCATTTAAAATCTCGTTGACCCAAAAACCTGTATCTTACAAACTTAAAATGATAAACTATTATATGATAAACTATATTATTACAGTTGCCATTTAAAATAAATATTAATTATATTTAAATTAAAGACGATAATTCTGCATTCAGCCGAGTCAGCCGATAGTGGTTCTTATACATATTGATATAGAGAACAAAATGTTATAAAAGAATATTGAATACTTATATATGCAAAATATAATCGAGGTCATTCCTTATCACCGCCGAATTTGAAACAATTGAACATAAGTACATAGAAACATGTATATGTGTGTCAGGGTCGTGAAATTATAGCAAAACACTTTAAGGTGCATGTTTTATCGCATAGTTACATAAGTTATTATTTTTATGAAATGAAATTGATTAAAGGAACAAATTGTTAACTAGACTTGATCATTTCCTAACTTGCTTGACTTACGGCCGAATACTGAAACGTCATTCAAATATGAAGTGGAACTTAATTATTTGAAACGTTAATTTAAAATCTCGCATACTAAATTTGAAATTAATGGCGTTCCAAATAATTAAGTCCCACTTAATATTTGAATGGCGTTTCAGTATTCGGCCATTAGTTCTGATGGTGGTAAAATAAACACTGCAGAAAAGTAACGCTATAATTCCTTTTATATCTATAATTTATTACGTTATTATTCATTTTCTATTTTTATAATTATAATTCAATTCATGATAATATGTTTAGACATTGACAGATACGATAATGCGACTTCAACCGCATCATCGTCTGTGTTATTTCTTAAAAGAGCAGCTTATTCAGATAACTATGTGCCCGATGAGTTTCAATCAAATAAAAAGTGTAGGTATACTTCTATCCTATGAGGTATTTTCTTAGTATTAGGAAGGCTGGCATACAAATTAGTCCTATATGTTTTCATTCGTTCTGGTGTGGATCTCTTGACCGATTTAGGTCACGTTAGGCCATTTTCAAAGCAGAACTCAGAAGAAAAATGCCAGATGTTCTTTTGATTGATTTCGGTCACAGGGGCCAATTTAATCGTAGAATAGTCACACTACAATCCTCGGTCTCGGTCCTCTATTTTGATAATGTGGAACGGTAATTCGATACCAACGGAAAAAGTTCAGGCGCAGAGCGCTTTACGTGCTATGAGAGGCACGGGAATTAATAACTGGCCAAGTGCCGGAAGAAAGGTTCCGTACCATTATCTATAATAATATAACTCAATTTTCTGTGAATATTTCAAGCGTCTACATATTGTCGTTATCAATATCGAGCAAAAACGGCCATTTTTTTTTATTCTGTTTTTAGTATTTGTTGTTATAGCGGCAACAGAAATAAATCATCTGTGAAAATTTCAATTGTCTAACTATCGCGGTTCATGAGATACAGCCTGGTGACAGACGGACGGGCGGACAGCGGAGTCTTAGTAATAGGGTACCTGTTTTGCCCTTTGGGTACGGAACCCTATAAATTACCAAAACCAGAGATGCTACTATTATGTATTAATAAACATAATATATACATACATAATTACGTATATTAGTAGCACTAATATTCCTCCAACAGCTTGCTAGGAGTAGGGCCAGTAATAGCTCAAGGGTATAGAATCAAGTTTGCGACTTACAGGCGCTTTAAGTGGTTGTTGATGGTTCAGTGGTTGGAACACGTGAACGCGAGCCCATCAAAAGCACCATGAAGATTTTTCATGTAGTTGAATACAAGAACGCGTGAATCTTAACCGATGATCGTGGGTTCAAACCCGGGCAAGAGCCACTGAATTTCATGTGCTTAATTTGTGATCATAATTCTCGTGCTTGACGGTGAAGCATACGCAGATTTCCTCACAATGTGGAAAACCTGCATGTGTTAAATTTCATTAAAATTCTTTCACATGTGTATTACACCAACCCGCATTGGAGCAGCGGGGTGGAATAAGCTCCAAACCTTCTCCTCACAGAGAAGAGACCTTAGCCCAGGAGTGGGACATTCACAGGCCGTTACTTTACTTTAAAGTTTAATTAGTGTATTTCATGTATGAGAAAAGTTAAATGTGTCAGATATATTGTTGAAAATTGGAGTAGCATGGTGAAATAAGATCGAAACTCTCTCAAATAAGACAAGAGATCTGCCGAGTAGTGAGACATTTACTGTCACAGAACATTAGTAGTTATTTTTACAGAGTACCTACATTTGTGTAACAAACGCCGCATTATATGAGAAGTGATCGATACTGCTCGTCTAAGCTTGAAGCCGATCGCTTCAAGTTTTTTTAATACTATTAACTGCAATGCGCGAACAAGTAGTTGAAACGCGACTCAGTCACATATCGAATATCAGTCAACTTGTTTATTTGAACAATTTATTCAGTTATCATATCATCTCATATTATTTAAAAATAAATAGTGACATTTTTGAGATTTATGTCACGATTGATATTTGACCGTTTTGTTTTGGGGTTCGTATGCACCGATGATAAGGTGGAGAACTTTTAGTATCAATCAAGGCGTGTATTTCTGTTGCAGCAAATGTATGGAACGATTTATGGGACGTCAAAGGTTGTTTTACATTGAATATAAGCGAATTTAGATTTTGTATGTAGTTCATATGTGTAAGTGTTCAAACCAATATTTGCTTGTGTAATATTATAACGATATTCGAATTATTGAGTGAATTTAGAAATCTATTTCTTAGAATACAAATGCAAAATCCCTCAAATAATACGGAACCCTTTTGACATACATGGGCCAGCTCTTGACCGGCTTATATACGAAGATGTGTGAGAGGTTCAAAAAGAAAGAAATATAATGAGAATAGTAAGTAAAGTCAATAACAACCGCAATGGCTCAGTGGTTGGAATGTGAATAACTAATGTGGTTCAAAGTTCAAATACAGGAAAAATCGCTCTTTTTCACTGGCTTAATTTGTGTTTATAAATAATTTGTTTTGTGGCAGTTAAACGATGCCGTTTACTTTTATTACATTTACTAAAACATACTAATGTACAATTACTGTACTATTTAAAGTATATAATAATAATTACCACGACGATATTATCTCCTAAGTGGTCGTTTTCAATATGGTTAGGAAGGAAACTCAAATGGCTGTATAGAAACCAATTCGAGCGGCCTCCTAGTCCCACCTTCGACTTCTCCCGCCTGTGAGAGGCGAAAATTGAATTAAATTTCTTCCGTATATCTGGTATTTCACAGTCAAACATATCCGCTAACTCGCACCAGGCCTCGTATTTAGCGGTTTGGACGCGGTACAGGTCGTGGTTAGGATCCCACAGCATCCTTCTTTTCTTGTACTCATTAACTAATGTCAGTACTTGATCCTTTGTCCAATCTATTTCGGCCATTTTTCTATGATGCTCCATAAACAACCTTTAAGTCTATAATATAATATATAATCATATAAAAACAACAATAATTTAACAAAGGTATTGCAGAAAAACGATTAATCAAAATGAATTATCATTAAAACCTATTTTGTAAACAAACTTAACATGTCAATGACACGAACGCCTTCGCATTTGCGTAATGACCGACTCTGTAGTCTATAAGCCGGCTGAATACCGGACGACACATTTACGCACGATAACTTCAATTAGAACAGACTGTTCAATTTAGACGTATTATATTTGGAAACAGTTCACGTTTTTTTTAATATGATGACAAGTTATATAATGGTTTTGGTTTTATCGCGAGAGAGAGCATCGAACATGAATTCGCGCACGTTCGTTCGAGCAGGGCCCGTAAGGCGACTGCGGAGAGCGGGGAGCATCGTCGGGGCGCTCGGTCTCGTGCGGCTGGTTCGTTCTCGCTCGGTCTCGCTCGCTCGCTCGCTTGTGGATATGTGAAATAATCCGGGCGTAACATCGCTTTGAGCGTAGAGAACTGCATTATGTCAGCGAATATACGCTTTGTTGTAAAAGGTGAATATTTGACGAATTATTTCGTTCGCCTTATACGGAGACACTGAAAATTGTTAACTAGATTTTACATTTCTTTATATATTTAATGATTCTGTGTGGGTGTATGTCACATTTAGATGTATTTTTTGTATTTGAATGTATGTTTTAATAAAAACTGTTTGGTTGCAATAAATCGGAGCGAACAGTTACATAGTTTAATATGATTTATCTAATAACATGTTTTTAACGTTTATATCGTATAAAGTTGAATATTTAAAAAATAATAATATTGAGAAACTTGAGTTAACTTCAAATGAATAATACCATAAATCAAACTGAGTTTAATTTATAGTTTAAATACAGTTTTGAGCGACAACGCCCGCACTTAAAGCATCAATCATTGTGTAAATGCTCAAATGCATTATCAATATCGATTTATGGCGGCAATTTTATCCGAAACTAAATTACAAGCATAACTCTAAGATCGATACTTGACCCGTAAGGGCTTTAAGCCCTCAGGGGCGAATGAATGGTCCTCACTGCTCAATGAGGGAGCGCCCTCGCCGAGGGTGATCAAATTAAATCCTCCGAGTACTTTGTTTTATGTTGGGAGATTTTAATTATTCGACTTTAGGCAGAAAGGGTGACAGATTTATGATTTTTTTGCTAATATCCATTGTATTGGGAATGTAATATGCATATTTAAGATTCGTTAATTAGTTTATAAGTAAAAATAGAATATTCCTTATTTCTTATACATATATGTACGAGTAGGTAGTAGGTATCAACTGCACTGACACGCTCGGCTAAGTCATCTATCTGTGGTGGCTTGCAGCTGGTACCACGCCACGCTGACCCAATATGGGTTGGTGGATACACATGTGGAATAACTTCACCTGTCACATGCAACCTGCATGTTGCATCCTCCCGATGTTTTCCTTTACTTTAACACAAGATTAACTTATGAAATCTTAGTTGTGCTTTTCCGACTTTGAACCCGCAATCTTTACAAAATTACTATTAAAAGATTTCTGTGTTCTAATCACTGATCCATCTCGCCGAACAGCATTAATAATTTATAGAGTTTACCAATGTTCGAAATGTCATGATTATCGGTTGAGTGTATAGACGAGAAAGCGAAACATACAAACAAACTACCGCTTTAATAATATTAATAAGAATTATAATTGAGTTGATAAATATCAAACGTCAATATGGCCTTGATAAGTGAAAAAAAGGTAGGCCCATAAACTTGTTTGCGTGTTTTATGTTACTTCTTTTCCTAGCTCTATCAGGGTCAACATTTTTAACACTATTTTCCAGATTTATCAATAAAAACTAATTAATATTAAATTAAATCACAGAGCTACACGATGTCAGTCATTAATTCAAACAATAATAACCGCCATCTTAGCCGAATGGATTGATTTGATTGGACGGTTTGGACATATTGTAATGTCTGTTATGAATGCCTCTCTTGACATAATGTTTTTTGAAAAAAAAAGCGATGTTTACTTACGGTTTTTAAAGCAAATTAGTGGACATATTTTATATTGAAAACTATTAAAACGTTTCGGTTTTTTTTACTAAACGTTGGTATAATAAAGTATTTTTTTGTCAATGGTGGACATATTGGTGTTTGATATTTATCGACTCAATTGTGTTTCAATAATATGTTTAAAATAAAAACATTGGAAAACATTTCAAGCACAAAAAAAACCAGCATCAATGTTCAAAAACATAATTTACGTTTTAACATAAACAAATTATGAAGTTGTTATTAGAATTTACCCGAGCTTATACAGGGGATCATTAAAAGTTTTACTCTTAATCTGATACTTCACTTGTTTAAGGATTTTCTTCTTGTTACGAGAAAAAATAATCCTTGGAGTACTTCTTATTTTGATCGCCCTTTCAAGTGTAAGCAATGTTCACGTTAACTAGTACTTGTTCGCTTTGCAATCATGTTAGTTTTTGTTATTAAAACATAGATATTTGTTATATGGTTGTTTATTTAATACGGCGTAAGTCAATTCGACACGATCGGAAAGAGTTGAGGCGTAGGACCAACGGCTTAACGTGCTTTCCAAAGCACGGGAGTGTCACACTTTCAAATTCCAAACTCCGGGCTGCTACTGAGAATTTTCTGACAGAAAATCTCAATAACTTTTTATTGGCCCGACCTGGGAATTGAACCCAGGGCCATTGGGTCTGCGGCCTTATATCTAGCCACTAGACCAACGAGGCAATTAGGTATAGTCATAACAACTATTTAATTATTGTGTCTCGTGTACTATCCTTTGAAGTGTTAACGCTACTTCACTTGGGGCTTATTACAAAACTGTTGAAAATTACATGAGTTACAAACATAAATGAAGCTCATGAAAAAAAGTTTGCATTTATGAATCCGCTATCTTCGGTATAAATCCATATTTTCTAACTACTACGTCATTTAGACTCATAATATATACATATTAGATAACAATTTTTCATCAAATCCAATGTCTTTCAGAACTTTATGAATCAATGTTTCAAGACATGTAACTCCGTAAGGAATCTGACGAGATCTTCTCTCCCCTATTCGGCAATAAAACGAATGTTTCAACCCTTATTACCAATATCAGAGCCCCCGTATGTTTGGAAAAATCAATTTGCATCAATCGTACGCGCGCAAAAAAATGTTCGAGCGATATAAGTAATCGAGTAGGTGATGACGCGAACCGATATAACTCATAAACGATATTCGAGTGAACATGCGCAAACATCTGGCCTTAGCCTAAATTAAAAGTTAACAAATCAAATAAAAAACTTACTTTCTGATTGTCAAATAAGAAAGTAATACCGGTTCGAAAAAGTAATACCCAGACCTGAGAACCGGCGACATAAACTCAGCGGGTTTTTTTTATCATGTCCTTTAATTGTTTTTAAATATTTAAACAAAATTAATTTGTTTATAATTTAAGCTTATTATCTGATACAATTATGTATAATTACACTCATTATATTTATTGAAATAGACACTTACACTAGTTACTTAATATTTTCTTATTGTTAGATATCACCTAGGATACTTTAGGTAATGCTTATCCATTGTGCAAAACTGTCGTCACGTAAAAACAATCCGGAGTGGAGGGTGTTTGTGTCAAAAACGACGTTTAAATAGAGAGGACCACATTATCGATATTCGCAAAATATTACTAAACAAACATTTTGTTGTTTGAATGATTTTTTTTTGCAATCATTAAACGAAAAAATCATCTTTTAATATTACGATTTCAGGATTACTATTTACATATATGTATATCGTAACTCTTTTAAATATTCTTACATTTAATTAATTATTACAATAAAGTTAAAAGATGAGAAATACATCTTATGTAAAAATAATTTTATTCATTTAATTTAAAAGAACATCACTACGTATATCGAGGGTAGGAACGCACATATCGACTTATCGCTAGATTATTATTCCGGGGCGAAAATCATCGGGCCGGTACTCCCGTCCTATCTGCGCCCAGCAGTCGACAAAGACGCATTTGTGACGTTAAATTTACGAGACACTTTTACGAGTGCAAAATAGGTGGGTCCCAGTTTACGACCCACCCTGTATAATAAGGGAACTGAATGCACGGAGATAGAAGTATAACTTTGAAAGTGTGTTTGAATTTAGATCTTATTGAATCGTATTACGATTGTAATTTGGGTGTATAGGTATTAAATGTAGTATGTGCAAAATTTAAGTATAAATTCGACGTAATTTCATTGTTACCCGTTGTAGAATCAATGATATATTTTTTATTACCACCATGTGTTGGACTGTAATAAGGAAATTATGTAGAAATTTTTTTATTGCCTCCAAAGGGCTTTCGGTTACATCAGCCCTTAATGGCGTTGTTATGTCGGATAACGCGAATAACAAACACGTCATATATACGAATATCGACAACTGTATTTTATTGTTAGTTCTCCGAACGATTTTAATTATACGTCTGTTCTAATTGGAGCGTGAACATTACTTGGTGGTGGCTTTATGGAAGACCACTACCACTCAGCAAATTATCTGACACCAAACGGTCATATTGTGCCAGTATGACTACAGACATGAGGGGCATAACGCCATAGTTCCCAAGGTTGGTAGCGCATTGGCGATGTATGGGATGGTTAGGAAATCTTACCGTGCTACTTTTGGTTTCTGAAATACAATGAATATTACTTTAATATTTATTATAATCATCTTTGTGAGCGATAACAGCTATCACGGCCAATCTAAATAATGATAAAAGGCCGAATACAGTCGTAATTGGAGAGTGACAGAGATCAAGCCCAGGACCCGCGTCTTTACCGAAATCCGAGATTAGAATCGGGAACCTCAGATCATCGTATTCAACTAGTTACTAGACCATCGATTCAATTAAATATTACAATGAACACAAATAAATTAAACTATAAAATATTTGGATTACATTTTAAATGAGTAATCGAAACTAGAATACACCTAATATTTATATCGCCTTGACGCTCTGACTTTGTGTATTAATTTTGCTGACAATTCTCTCAGAAGATCAAACTATCTTTAATACTAGAAGGATGATATATGGACAAATGGGCTGCCTTATTGTAAAGCACTTCCGCTTTGTAATTCATCCCATTATAACTGAAATGTCAATGCAGTGTCAACCAGGGGTCTCGATAAACATGCTACGTTCCTTGTGCCTGTATATTTCTCTGGTGTTCCAGATTTTCTGCGTTATTATAAAATAAACCCACATGAAACTGTGTTGTTAGTGCGAGATTTTTTTATCTATTCGATAGAGTTGACATTAAATA
Organism: Nymphalis c-album; assembly: GCA_963151315.1. Lineage (NCBI taxonomy): Eukaryota > Metazoa > Arthropoda > Insecta > Lepidoptera > Nymphalidae > Nymphalis > Nymphalis c-album. Next base: position 314,747 of record OY720602.1, on the reverse strand, counting down.
TTAATTGATATTTGTATGCAATGAAGGCAGTAAAAAATACTTTTCTAACTTTGATTATAATGGACAATTGCTACTTGCCCAATAACGTATTCTTCCTGTATAAATTCACAGACAGACATGTACACCTTAATTTTATTATATGTATATATTAATCATCATTCGTAAACCTACAGTGGCATTGTCGATATTAACATATAATGAAAGGTGTGTCGGAACGCCCTGTTTGTCTGTCTTCGACGTGCTGAAAATGCCTAAATTTGAATTTAAATCGAAGGTCGTACAGGTTAAGGTGTTACACTTATGTATATAGCGTGCGTGTGTGTTAAGTAACTCAATTTATGATATACTAAGCGTTCTCTGTTACGTTGTTTGTATATATATTTAGTTCGTCGATAAGTCAGTGGGTAGGCACCATTGAGTTTTGACGTTCACCAGTTAGACCATTTGCTCGTCTGCCGTCTTGAAATAAATTAAATTATTCACACCATCAACTAATACGATGTACTAAGTCACATTTTGAATTAATTGAAATTTCTCTTAATTAAAAGTTTTATTTTAAGTAGGTAGGTAGTGGCGTGATATTATTAATTTGGCGATAATGAAATTCCTCGAATGACTCACGATCGGCCGAGGTCGGACGTGTGTTTTCATTCACAATATAACAAATATTCATGAATGTAAATTCGTGTTTTCAGTAAATCGTCATTCTTGATAAATAATGTAAGGCATTTATAAAGTAGGACGCGACGTACGTTTAAATGCTTCAATATTTTTTATTCTCATTATTTCTCATTGCATCAGCCGTCATGAATTTCCGGTCTGTGTAGCCTCAGCATTATGATACGGAAAATAAGAACCGTGAAATGTACTAATTTATGAAATATAATAATACTTAATAGACATACTATCTTAAAATTTAAATCACTTACGGCCTAATACTGAAACGGCATTCAAATATTAAGTGCAACTTAATTATTTGAGACGCCGTTAATGTGTAACTTTAAATTGATCTCATAATGATAATATGCAAGCTAGTTGTACTTTTAATTAAAGATAATTGCGAGGCGCATAAACCGAAAAATAAACATAAACAAGAAATTCAGGTTTTAAGATTGAAAATATTTCTTAAAGTTAAAATTCAATTGACAACAATTAGAATTATTTTATATGATATAACATTTATTGACGTATTAAATATGTTTAAAACAATGTGTTTGGTAGTTTATCAAATGCCTACGTGAAAAATAACACGTGCTATCCGCTCTTCTTACGATGAAAACTGCGTCATTGTACACAGATTAATAATAACAGTACATTGACGAGAGATAATAACATAATGTAAGGAGTTCAGCTTCTAAGAAATAAAACGTTGAAGGAAAAATACATAATAATTAAAGTTATCATACAACCAGAGCATTTAGCAACGACACTTAATTACTTTATATATATAATTATACCATGATACATACATATTTCATTAAAATTTTAATTCACCTATCTTTATGTATGTTATGATTTTTGATTTACTTTTTTGTGAACACTTGATTGATTTGTGATTTTTTTAATGTGATAATATTTTGTGTATTTTGTTACTGTTTGTTTTCCTAATAATAATTAAATCATAAAAAACCAAATAATAAAAAAATCGATATATGATGGATGACAAAACACCAAATCGATACTCGATTAATTCCAGTATATAAGGTCTTCTACTAGATCTTAAAATCTTGGCTTCAATCCCAAGTTGGATCAGTAAAATGTCAAATGCGGAGCTTGGGTGTAAGTGTTAACCCTGCCGTGCTGCCTGGGTCTTTCTGGTCGTGTTGGATTTACTTTTTCATCGAATTATGAGATCAAAAGAATAACGTATGTTTTTGTTCATATATGGATTAAATATTTTCATTTGGTGTGGCGGAATAAGCTTTCACCTGAAGAGGTCACATTTTATCTAACTGTGGGACATACGGTTGTTATGTTTTTTAAAAATTTTTTATCGGCTGCAATTTAATATTGACCATATGTTAGACTTATTAATAGAAGTCTTTCTGACCGTACAATATAATGTTTAATTTCCTATTTATACTTATTAATGATACTATCTGTTCGAAATAGATTGCGTTCCAATCAAATGTCGGTAAAAAATACATTTGTTTAATTTAATATGTACATATATTAATCGTATTTTGTATAATTAGTACGAAGTGATTCGAATAATTGAAATTTACATTTACGACCTCCGCTCCGCACCGCTAACGCTTCTTTACGATGTTTTAATTTCTAAGCTTTATCGAAAGTTAGGGTTGTCTATGATCTTTTAAAACTTAACATGACACTTCTATTTTCTGGGTCCGTCATTTGAGTTTCGAAACAACAGCCAGTGAAGCTTTGTATATAAAAATTGAATGTCGGTTTCAGTTAAATAGACAATATTTGACCGATTATGACGAAAGTTTTTATACTACCGTTCTACACACACACACACACACACACACACACACACACACACACACACAACACTACTTTGTATTGTTGTGTACCGGTTTGAAGGGTGAGTGAGCCAGTGTAATTCCAGGCACAAGGGACATAACATCTTAGTTCCCGAGGTTGGTGGCGCATTGTAATCGATGGCGTTGTTAACATTTCTTACAATGCCTTTTTATATGGGCTTTGGTAACCATTCACCATTAGGTGAGTCCGCCTACATATACAATAAAAAAATTAGAATTACTATGTCTAGTATTTACAAATATTGTTCCTGATCACTCCTAGCACTATATCATCTAATTGGTCAGAGTGTCTACTTCCGCCGACAAATATTTATATTTATCCTTAGCATAGAACTGACTTGTAACATACTAAATCAAATTTAGCCACTTAACATATTATTATCATATATAAGCAAGTCTAAAAATACATGCAATATAAAAAAACTGTTCCATAAGCAAATTACCTCAAACATTACAATATTTGTTTTAAGATATCTTATAAGCGTTTCGACAGCCCTGTCTTATATAGTAATATAACCTTTATGGCGTCGTAATAAGAGTTTCAAATAAACACCTAAATATAACCACGATTACGGTCTAACAAACGAATTTCATAATACCGGCGCCACACATGCGACACAGACGTATAAAGATCTACATACAGACACATGTCTATCTAGAATTGTATTAAATATGTAAGATGCAGTGGCCAGTGTTTCTTTTATTATTAAAAGATCCTGCTCAGCGAGCAGATGAAGCGTGCAAATTATCTTAATAATGCTTACCTGTGCCCTAAATATTGGCATTATAACATTTTTATATTATCTGTCCTCCATTAGTTTTTGTTAATGACTTGATATGTCCATTACATTGGTATATGGTATAGTATATGGTATTTGTCAAAACCTAATAATATATGACATACCTGTTTTGACAGAGATATATATATATATATATATATATATATATATATATATATATATATATATATATATATATATATATATATTCGTGAAATGATATACATCCAGGAATAAGAGCAATGAGATATACTAATTTCAGCTATGATTCGACGAAGCAATCGGTAGATTTGCATGAATATTGGCACTGATGTGTAGCGCCAGCCTAATGAGCAATCCCGAACAAGGCCATGTTTTACAGTGCGGTGCTAACACACAGTGTAAATATTTTGCAGTGGCCGGTTTATCGGCGCCTGCGCACAGGCCCCCCCTCCCCGCTGCCAACCTCGCGCGGCTGGTAACAGCTTACACGTGGTGTGGAAAAAAAAGCCAAATAGCACATCGAAGGAGCCTCGATGCTATTACATTATGAAGTGCATTTGACGTAAAACAAAACCGTCAAGTACGATAAAGCAATACGTTTTATACGTTTAATTAGCTTCTGAGAAAAATATATCACTCGTTAAAATATAAAGCCCAAATATATAGTATATGAAGCCATATACTATGTAAGCTGTAACAATTAAAACGATACTTACAAATTAATAAGTCATTTTTAGTACATAATATAATTGTATATATATATATAAGTAAATAATATAAAATAATTACAGGCACAAGGGACATAACATCTTAGTTTCCAAGGTTGGTGGCGCATTGGCGATGTGAGCGATGGTTAACATTTCTTACAATGTTATTGTCTATGGGCGTTGGTGACCATTTACCCTCAGGTGGCCCATACGCTCGTCCGCCTTCCTATACAATAAAAAAAAAATTAAAATCCAATTTGTCATATTATTGTTGCAGTCGCTGTATTTTTCAGCATTCTATACATCGAATCAACATTATTTTTATTGTCATAATATCAGCAGTATTTTATTTCATGTACATATCTTAACTTACTTCGAAAAAGGATTTTTTGCACTTCAAAGCAAGTCTTCAAAGCACCTTTGAAGACTTTTGCCAAATTTAGTAGTTTATGTTTTAGTTAAACGAAATACATTCTTCAAAGCGGTAATGAATCCTCTAGTCCCTCACAGAGGTTCACTGGCCATTGGTCAATAAAGGATTAATAAGGGATAGGTATAAAATGAAATGAACGTACGCGAAGCCCTGTCACCTGATGTCGGGTTAGACGGGCTTAGTATAATTGGATCTCGAGTCGCCACGTCGCCGAGCTGTCTCGCATCAAATGCAATGCAATTTGCCGATTACATTGCCCGTCGTTAACCGATTTGGCAACGATAGGTTTTGTTTTTACGAAGGTTATTTACTTTCTTAACTTTTTTTATTTATATAGCTGATCGGCTAAGTGGTCATCACTCATCACGGAATGGCTGGCCATATTCCGTCCAGACTACCCGAAAAATCCAGAATCCTCTAATTTATTATTTTATAATACTTTGACATATAAATACGATTTTATTTTAATAGCTAGTCAATCATCATAATAAAATATCCGAAGCAAATCAATAAAATTACAATAATATCAGCATCGGTATTTAGAATATAATTATACTAATTAGAAACGCAATTCTAATAAAGAAAACAAATTAAAATTTAGATTTTTATTGAAAGAATAAAAATCAATATGTTCAAGACTGACTGACATGACTGTAAATATTCCACTGCCTCTATGCTGGGCTTCAGCTTCCTGTCCTTAGGAATGTTTACGTTTCATAAGGCTGCAGACCCCGAGGAGGTTCTCCCCCGCGTGGGATCTCCACCTTGTCGTGGTGGGGGGGCTCAGTACCCGTGGTAGGGTCGGCCACGGGGAAGCTAAGAGGGATCCCGGACGTGGGGCGCTCCTCGTGGGCCTCAGGAGGAGGCTTGCGTTGGATGCGCCCAGGGAGCGGGTGCGGGGGACAGTTCTGTCTGTCCCTCACAGTCGGGAGTGATCGCGGGAGGAGAGGCGTGTCGGTGTTGCGTTGCCGCGCGCCCTATCTCCCGCGACCAAATGGGGGCGCACCATGTGTTGCGTTGCGGTGGGGCCGCAGAGGAAGAGGAGATGCGGTGTTGTCAGGTTGCCGTCCTCCCTGTCCTCTGCGGCCGCTGGGTGTGTCGCTGTGGGGGATGGTTCTGTCCATCCCCTGTAGCCGGGAGCGGTCGCGGGAGGAGAGGCGTGTCGGTGTTGCGTTGCCGCGCGCCCTATCTCCCGCGACCGAATGGGGGCGCACCATAAGTTGCGTTGCGGTGGGGCCGCAGAGGAAGAGGAGATACGGTGTTGTCAGGTTGCCGTCCTCCCTATCCTCTGCGGCCGTCAGGGTGTTTTTTGGCGGCGGAGCCCAACACCTTCATCCGCCGCCAAGGAGCTTGTAGCCTTCGGGCTATCCGTCGGGGTGTCAGGGTAGAATGCTCACGCGATCCCTTGGCACCCCCATAAAGGCGGTGAAGTATACGCTGTGGTTTTAGTGGGTATTACGGCCTTGCACTTCAGCCGTCGAGTCCCACATAACCCCCCGCTTTTCACCTTGCGGGGGGTATGCGTAAATGCATTTCCACAGCGAAAAAAAAAAAAAAAAAAAAAAAAAAAAAAAGACCCCGAGGAGGTTCCAGTCAATATAAAAACTCTCTCCCTCCTGTCATGTCGAATTGAAGACCCAGTGGATTATGAGAGTGGGGAATAGATAGCACGTGCACCATCACAGATTGCAAGTCACCCTTGGGAAGAGCCGATGATCGATCAAGCATGACCGAAATCGGTCTAGAGTACGTCATCATTATTATGTAACTACAAACATATATATGTATGGAATTAAAAAAAAATATATTTATTTAAAATATTATTTCAAGCTATGATTTGTGTCAATCAATACTCTTACTTATATATTTATAATTAATTTATTATCTTTCGTTTAAAACCTCACTAACCACAAAACCGCTGTTTAATCTGCGCATGCGTGGCCTAGCTCTGCACATCTAGGTATTATTGAACGTGTTATTGTTCTCGATAATTCGCGCTAATTGAACGAACTTCATTGTTTGTATAACAGAATATCATTTTGATCCGGTTTTCTATGTAAAAACAGTAATTATAATTACTTTAGTGGAAATAACTATATTATGACTTCAGTGACGTCACCAGAAATTTCATGCGGAGGTACAAGGCAACAGCTTCCGAAATTTATCTATTGGTTTTGAGAACCATCGAGAGACTACTTTTTCTTTAAATGCCGACAACGCGCCTGCAAACCCTCATGTTGCAGATGTCCATGGGCTGTGGTATTTACTGTCCTGGCCGTTAGCGCCCTATACCATTATAAATATATAAATACTGGCATTCTACCTAGCAAACGACATAACGCAATATACGTTATAATATATTGCTTTCAGCATACATCTCGTGTCGTGTATTCACTGCCTAGAATATTGTTGTAGCGTCTGAAGTAGTGAGTGTTTACATACTAGCGCTGTCCACTCGCACGCTCACTGCCGTGAAAGTGGCCTGAATGTAAACGGGTGTCGAGCGTGTCATAACCGTTTGTTTTATGTGTTTTTTTTTTACACATAATGGTATGCTAGTGGGAGTTAACTGCTAATTCGTTCGTGTAAACGTAAAAAAGTACCTTCGTCTTAATAATATGAAGCGATGATAATGCAATAATTTCACAATTAATGTTTTTTCAAATAAGTATATAACACCTGCGTAACAATGAATATAAGCCCTGTAAAAGAATTACACATAAAGTGAATAATTTGATATATAAAAGATATATATATATATATTTGTAAAAGCACAACTTGTAACATAATTTACATGATTTATTTTATTACAGAATAAATTGAATAACAAATAATATTATAATCTAAAACTAAAATAAATAAAAAAGAATAATAAATAAAATTAAACACACATTAAAATTTTAAAGAAAAAACACGCCGTCTTAAAGATTGTCCTGTGACATAAGGCATTTGATTGTACCCAAGACGCTGGCACTATTGCCTCTCTGCACCGCTAGACTCAGCCTTTGGGCTAAATAAGCGCCAGCTCTGGGGTCACCAGAAGTATGAACCAGTTCTTGGAGAGATCTTTTATAAATCTTTTAGTATCAGACGACCATGAATAATTAGATGTAAGAATATTCGTCGCATGCCAAATATCCCGCAATCAAAAATCGATCAACCTGTCTCTGTACTGAGTTATATCAAAATCAGCCCAGAAATTTACTTTTTTTTTTTTATTGTATAGGAAGGCGGACGAGTATATGGGCCACCTGATGGTAAGTGGTCACCAATGGCCATAGACAAAGTGCATTATAAGAAATATTAATCATCGCTTACATCGCCAATGTGCCGCCAACTTTAGGAACTAAGATGTTATGTCTCTTGTGCCTGTAATGACACTATATATACGACTATAAATTTTAGCATATTAGCTTCTATGTAAAAAGTTGATAGTAGACCTGTAGGGGATTACTGACAAATACGGCTACCTGTCCCACCGCTAGGTGACGGCTATTGGAGTTGATTCCACCCCGCTGCTCCATTGCGGGTTGGTGACACATGTTGCAAAATTTCAGTGAAATTTGTCACAAGAACCATCGGTTAAGATTCACGTGTTCTAACCGCTGGGCCATCTCGGTTCTTTCAATGTTATAAATGTGAAAATAATGTCTGTCTGTCTATTTCTTTCATTACTAAGACACTAAACAGATTTTGATGAAACTTCCTATGAATGAACCCGAAGATAGAACTAGCTACTTTTTACTTAATATTTAATACTCCTCCCAACACCACGCGTGCGAAGCAGCCAGCGATAACAAGTTGCTATATTTTAAAATGGTTGAAGTCTTAATTGATATGAACGAAATATTAAATGTTATTTTCGTTGTTATAATTAACTACGTTACAACATACCTGTATCATATAATTATGTATGTTTTATGAGCCGATAATTGTTATATTATGTTTAATTCATAAAGCGTTGCGTGTTTCAATAAATAATATATGTTTTTATTCGACTGATGCAGCTAATTGTGGTGTTGTGTTTCTTTGTGAGTGTAACAGGTTTTTGATGATTAAATAAAATATAAATATATAATTTAAGCAAGTTAAAGAGAGTACTACTTGCAGTGCAACGTTTTCATATGTAACCTTTGATGATGATATTTAACCGGGTACCCCGACGAGTAAAGCTGGGGGCAGAGCTGATTATAGAATGTCAATTCTGCGTCACAACCGTGAGATTTCATCGAGCACGAAAGGAATATTTTATAAACAATACGATGCTTGTAAAACTCACGAACACAAATAAATAAACAAAGGATATTCAAACAGAAATATCGACATTTTTGTCTGAATGAGAATTTTGAAAAAAAAATATCTTTATATTGAAAATATAAAATTAATGAAATCGACGATCGTCAATATAACAATTAGGTAATAATAAAAATCCTCAAATAGTATTCATAGAGATAATAAATACTATTTATTATCTTTGCCAAACTAAAAATAATAATTACATGACAAGAAAACTTTAATTAATAATGCGTCTGATTAAATAAAGGATTATGTGGATTTAATTGCAGGATATGCAGGATAAATAATAATGCAATTGGATTTAAATAAATATGTAAGTTATCGAGAAAGATTAAATACAACGTTTCCAGCCTGTTCTTGTCGGTGTTATCTAAATTTTGAAACGGTAGTTAAATTTTATTTCTTCTTGTAAAACGATGATTCATAATTACACGTAAAATCCTCAAGTAAAGTATCGCACAGTGCACCTGGCACTCACTATTCCCTTACTAAATCTTGATTGCTTCTCGACGCATTGGATAATATCACCGACCACACAGCCCATAGACGCCTAATGTTTGATTTCACGTATTGAATTCATTCCGCCGAAAGCCGAGGTAAGACGAAGCGGGGTTGCAACGCCGTGATTGGCTAATTCAAGGCTACAATGAAAGATAGTAATGTACAGTGCATATTTTTCGGTTAATGATTGTCGATAGACTTATTGATAAAATATTAAATGTATTTCATAAGAAAAACGATTTGCAAAGTTCTTTTGTTAAATACAGGGTGTAAAAAATAAAACATTATTTCTAAATAACATGGATTTATTATTATTCTATTAATAAAACATTGACATTTTTTTGAAAATTCTCCTGTGAAATATATTTTTTTCAATAAGGTTTCCTAAGACCATATACTAGTATTTGCCCATATAAGATCATGCGGAGGAACTCGGTGGTAGAGCTTTGTGCAAGCTCGTCTGGGTAGGTACCATCCACTCATCTCAGTACTTTGTATTGCTGTGTTCCGGTTTGAAGGGTAAGTGAGCCAGTGTAATTACAGGCACAAGAGACATAATATCTTAGTTCCCAAGGTTGGTGGCGCATTGGCGATGTAAGCGATGGTTAGCATTTCTTACAATGCCATTGCCTATGGGCGTTGGTGACCACTTACCATCAGGTGGCCCCAATTGCTCAAAAAATTGAGTAGTGGGATTTTATGCAGAGCGAACGCATTCGTTGGTGCTAACATTCGTGGACTACAACACTTTTGTAAATTTATAAAAGTTACAGCTTAAAAGCTTTTTACTTATTAATACAGTTTTTATTAAATAAATAAACAAAAAACAAAAAAGCGTTGATAACATTTATGAATAAAATAAATAATAAAAATAAAATAAATATATTATCGACAACGAATTTGCTACGCCGCTAGATACACGTGCCACGAAATGTTAGAAAGAAATAGATTAATTTACGCAACGGGAAAGAATGAGATGGCACGATAGTTTGAGTACTTTGTTTTAAAACCACGACCAGTGAACCGTGAACTCCGTACTAGCGAAAAAATTCGAAATAGATTGGTAGTTTTCGAAAACAAATAAAGATAATAGTTACTTACAAGTGAAATGTTATTCCATCTTTATTCATATTAGATGTGCTACTGCTTTTACCGCACCATTTAATGCTGCACTGTGGCATTTTGATTTTTTTTTAACTTTCTTTACTCACTCCGACACTCGTGTTGACAGGTCACAGTACTGGTCGACACTGATTGAATGTTTTCGCGCGGACATTGATATGAGCGTTATAAGGCTGATTGTTTGTGAAAATCGTTCGCCTGTTATTAGGCGTCTATAGGTTGTGTGGTCGATGGATAATATAAACTCCGGGCTACTGAGAATATTTAACTTCCAAAACGTCCCTTACGTCATTAGAAGCGATGTGCATATGAAAAAAGATTTAGTTTTTTTTAATTCCCAATGTACCGACGTCACGAACATCTGACGCGACTGGGGGGGTCCGGGGGGACGGCAAGTGAAAACAGATGTTGTGACTAAAATTAGCGTTAACTGTTCTGCGTCTTAACATAGTTTATCATTTAAATATATATACTGTAACATACCCAAAATCGTATTAAAGCGGATATCATCTTGAAGGGAAAGCGCAAGATTTACTGATCGTCTGGATAGGTACCACCCACTCATTCAAACGCCACATCAATGGTTAGTATTGATGTGTTTTGAAGGGTGAGTGAGCCAGTGCAATTACAAGCACAAGGGACATAACATCTTCATTCCAAAAGTTGGTGCTGCATTGGTGATGTAAGCGATAGTTAACATTTCATACAATGTCCATATTCTCGATCACCTATTCTATATATATAAAATATATAAACATATGAGCGACTTGTTGCCGCCCGTCGATTTGACTGCATGTGAAGGGTGATAGGTTACGCTTCCACGACTTAATGCTTACCCGATTTCATCAGGGAAGCGGTAAAGGATATAGAGTACTTAACACGTCCCCCCGCGAAGCTGTGAGCTGAAACTAGTTGTATAATTCTTTAGGATCCATCAAATTTATACAGCGTGATAAGGGCGCGCGTCTTAATAATCCGCGAGAGGTGTTCGCGTGGATGTCTCGAGAATGTTAAATGTTAATGACTGCTTACTCTTTGCTTTCAGCGCTCACTGAACACTTAACCCTATTTTATATATTCGGCTATTATTAATTAATTAAAATAAAATCAAATTTAATGGTCCTGACGCCCGAACAGTACTTTTTTAATGACAGCGATAGTGGCGCCAACTGTTCACTTCGAAAACGATCACTAAATAAGTGACAAACATCGGAACACACAAAAAATCGCGTTTATTATGTAAATAAGATTGACCTTCATTTTGTGTTGTCAGCACGAGGTCCATTAATTAGATACGTTAATGTGATGTAATTGTTGACAGACAGACTGCCTGTCTTTACCAATTACGTTTGCGGCCTCTGACGTTTCGATTGAAGTTATTAGTAAACTTAAAGAATTACAATTTAAATTACCTTCATGTACACTCAAACTAAAAAGTAAATAAAATATATTTAAATATTTACAATATCTTATCACTGTTGTGGATAAGATAAGCCTATGCTTTAGCTAACCATTGCGTTTCTCCGCCTTGGAGCTATACTGAACCCAACACAAAATAAATAAGTCATTAAAATCGGTTCATAAACAAAGAAGTATTGCTTGAAAACAGCACAAAAAAACAAGAGAATTGAATTAACTTTCTCTTTATTGAAATCCGTTAAAAAGTTAGAGGAATGTAATGTATTCCTTATTTGGTGGATAATTAGAGAGTGGAGTGGTGGAGGAGGAAAGGATTTTGATACCGAATTGTCTAGAGGTCAAGTGCTATATTAGCACTAGATAGAGTTGTATACAGGACCAAATGACCAAATGTGCTAAACATTATGCAGTACCAAAATATTAGCACATTTGGTCGTGTATAATGTTTTGCACATTTGGTCAGTTGGTCCTGTATACAATCGTATCGTGCTGAAAACGCAATAAAATTTATTTTTTTTAATTTCCGCGAGCTAAGCGAAAAATATGTTATTAATTTTATTCAAAGCAATTTAGATAAAGAACTAAATAAAAGTTAAACTTTTTTCTCTATTAAGTTTTTTTATTGTTAAAGTATTTTCCGCCTGACGCTACTCAATAACAAATACGAGTAGTTTATAGGAGTTATTAAATCTAGAAAGGTCCATGTAACCTTGATCTTGATCTTACATTGCACATGATGCAATATGTACCTAAGATTGACCGTCACATTCGTTTAACCTTATGTTGTAGGTAATAAAGTTCATTTTCTATTGACTCAACTCACACATGCAAATGTTAAATTCGCTTTGTCCTATAAAGTTCAAAACTCATCGCATGTGTACAATTCAAATTTGTTCTAATTTAGATTCTTTCGCTTAGTTGATAAGGTTGATTTTTGAATGTGTACGTTGTTTATATTGTTTGTTGTAACAAGCGATTTTGATAAATTATGTTTGGAATGAATGTTAGTTTAACTCTGGCTTGGACCATGGTTAGGTTAGCTTTGATGGAGTGTCGGGACTTGATGTAAACATGTTTTTTTAATGTAAAACAAATGTTTTAACATATTAAGCGTTAGTCCAATTAATCCGCTTGCTATCAGCTTTTAGTTAAATTGTAATGTATTTGTCTCGTAATTTGTTTTAAGCTTTGAAGGGACGAGCTTCGCGGTTACCGTATAACCCTTAGATTTAAAATCGAAGATTAAATGACATGTAGGGTGCATTTTAGGATTTTTAGGTTTAATAGGACAATTATTAGCACCTGTTTGTTGTTAAATTTAATAAACAAACGGACGGCTTGCACTGCTTGAACCATTGAGTTTTGTGTAATTTGCACATTTAATAAATATTTGACGTGGTGGTAGCTTTGTACAAACCCATCTGGATTACTACCATTCACTCATGACATATTCTGTCAAACAGTAATATATTACTAATTTGTATTATATTTTATGGGTTCGAAGAGTGAGTGAGCCAGTGTAAATACAGCCACAAGGAACATAACATCTTAGCCAACGTGGTTGGTGGCGCATTGGCGATGTAAGGCGCCTATTAGCCCGGTGCCAGGTGGCCCATTTGCCCGTCCGTCTACATATTTTATAAAAAAAACAACAACACAAACATTGATAAAAATCCATGTCACACCCTATTTCAAAACTTTTTAACAAGGAAAATTTTACAACGACCGGCTTGGGCATCAGGCCGTGAATATAAAACGATAAAAACTCACCGGCATATTCATAACATAGTACTAATTACTGCGACAGTTTTACCGTGTTACCAACGCTTAATTACTTTTACTTTATCGGAATGATAACTATCATTATTGCCTAATCCAATCACACGAGGGGTAAAGAGACATAAATAACTTTAATATTGAAATGTCATGATATCATTGGTCGACTTGAGTATGTATGAGTAATTATTCTAACCAAAGACTAATCTAATTATAGAACTATATCGCTTTTAGCTGTTGTTACACTGGCTCACTCATCGCTCATCATTTACACAGACGGACAGCTCTTACACCATATAATAACTGTAACTTGAAATATTTTTCGTATTACAGGTGTAAAACCGCGACCACGTAGTTTGCGTGAAGTAAATCGATTGCAATTTAAAATTTGTTAAGCGTAGGTAAAGTTTTTTATAGAATAGGTAGGACGGGCAAAGGGCAACCTGATGGTATGTGGTTACCACCGATAGATGTCTTTGTAAGAAATATTAACCATCCATTACATCGCCAATGCGCCACCAATCTTGACAACTAAGATGTAACATCCTTCATAACTGTAGATATTGTATTTTATCTTTATAAAATATATATATGTAAGAGGTATATAATCTTTTACATATTATATATTTATTCGTCTCCGGTATTACCCGTGGTCAGGTCACACCCACTATGTGATACATATATACTGACACGTTATTGTATATTTCATCATATAGTCGTACATGAAACCCGCCCCGCGGCTGCAAAGCGATTACATGACTCAATAGAGATGATGCAAGACCACTCGCGCCACAGTCATGTCGCTACTCGCTACCACTTTTCCTCTGCGACGCTATACTCACTTATATTTTCATCAACTTTTCATTTGAAAATTACTCTTTACTGTATATATTTATAATTTCAAATTTAGCTTCAACGGTAATATTTATACATTTCTTATATAATTTTTGGAATTTTAGACAACATACGTATCCAATTTACATTGCATTTCGTATTGTTATAATGTATTTTTAACAGTTTTTTGTTTCAACGTTTTTATGTTACTTATTGAGATAAAATCAGCACAAACATTGATAAAAATCAGTAGTCTAATCCTCGTTCTGAGAAGAAATTATTTAAATGAACGAAAACATAAGAATATATAATTGTTATTTACTTAATAAAAAATATGAAATGTTACAAAATATAATAAGAGATAAAATAAAGTTTAATTATTAAAAAACCTGTTTAGAGCATTTTTCACTTGTTCAACATTCACGTTTAAAAACAAAACAAATAAATAAATAAATGACATTGTAATATTACCTGAACCAAAATCGAATGTATTTCAGTTCGATTTTATTTAACCGGTATAATTATAGTTTAAGACTTTGATCTACACAGATTAAGTGAAATAACTACTTATATTAACATGATTAATATTAGTCTTGGTGGAAATGCGTGATATTATAAGCTGTGATTGGGTTCAACGACCTTTAGATGAATTTTCTAATTATTGAACAACTAATATGATATGTTTATTTGTCCGATGTTGAATATATTGATACAAAAAAAATCGTTATAACTCGCGTTGTAAGTTTCCATCGCCATTACAGATGATGTCATTACTTTTAAGCTATTTTTTATTGAGCTGTATCATATTGTAATTAAGACTTGTATTATAATTATAAAGATAAAAATACAGAATGTTGAATATAATACATTTATATAGTGCTCCACGGTTATTATAAAAATTAACATATAATTAACTTTTATATTAATTTGATAAGTAAGAATTCGCACTTAGTAACAGAAAATATCGGTAAATGTAAATGGTGAGATAAGGTTTCTGCTATTAAGAAGGAGGTTTAAAGCTGTTTTCACCAAGGGAGGATACATATATACATTTAGTAGAATTTCACCCGACGAAGGCAGGTTTCGTCACTAAGTTCGTGAAAACTCGTTACACTTGGCTGGTGTTCACTTTTAACATATTATGCCAATGACCACTTTCAGGAAAATTATTTTTTATCAAGAGATTGGCAAGTAAGACCCGTTTACCGGTTTCTGTGAAGGGAACATAAGTTTTGTCGGCTTTTTAAAGTATCCGTTTATAAAAGACATTGTATGTTGAAGGAATCTCTTCAGACGTGTCTTGTCACATCCACGGTCTGCAGCGTGTCATTTCGAACGTCCGCCACTTGAAACGAAGTTTGGAGTCACGCTGTCTGCATTTCAAGTGCTCAGTCATTCCAGTGTATCTACAATACCTAACATCTAGCTCACGTGGAGGGAGTCACGTTATCTTAGCTATTATTACATAGAAATAAATATATAAATGAATTACTAAGAGGTTAAAACTTGACACTTTTCTAGGTTCTGAGATAGTTCTTATCTCGGATTAAATATGTAATTTAGGTGCTTGGTGGTAGGGCGTTTTGACCCACTTATTACATATTCTACCGTCAAACAATAATATTATGTATTGGTGTGTTCCGATTTGAAGAGTAACTATGTGTAACTTAAGACACAAGGGACATCATCATGTAAGGAATTGCTAATAGGTTTTATGTTGCTACTTACCATCAGGTGGCTTGCTTGCCCGTTCACCTACCATTACTATAAAAAGAGCGTGTGTACTATAATAATCAGTTAAATATTCAAGTGTTTTGTCCGAAAGTCATTTTTGTCAAATACTTTTTACAAAGTATATTTTAATATTCCACAATATGACGGTATCAGTATTAGGTATACAATGAGGTTCTCGTCATTCTAGAGAGTTCTATGTGTTATTCATTATTCCTTATAATCTATTTATTGTTGATTAATTAGTCAACAATACGTTTTAATTGCATTATTAATGATATTACAGTAATTACAAAATGTTTAGTTCAATTTACAAATACATCTTATATACATGTATATATAAAAAGGGAATGGCACCGGTTTTTTTTAAAATCTAGCCCGTACTAAAAATAATTAGTTGTTATTTAAATATTTATTATATAAATAATTTATACAAATCATTCAAACATATTTTTATCTTAACGTTAAAATATCACGGAGGAACATGCCCAATCTTTGAAGAACATATGAGAAAATTATTAACATCAGTGTCAAAAATAGCATGAACGAAGAAGAATTACACCTTTTGTTAATAATATAATAGTCGAGACGGCCCAGTGGTTGGAACACCTACATCCTAACCGAATATCGTCGGTTCAAGCCCGGTTTATGAATTTTTAGGTGCTTAATTTGTGTTTGTAATACATCTAGTGCGAGGCAGTTAAGGAAAACATCGTGATAAAACCTGCGTGTGTTCGATTAACGAATCCAAATTGGAGCAGCGTGGTGGAATAAGCCCCTAACCTTCTCCTAGCCCAGAAATAGTGAGACCTAGAATATTCAATTAACTACACTGAAGAAATGCAAATATTCATGTGCAAACGATAAAACTCATTACAGAAACGGATACGAGATAAGGAATCGTGGAAAAATACGTACATATTGAAATTAACATAAAAATAATGGAAGAATATTTGCGACTTTTCCAAAGCGGAAGTCGTCATTACCGCGATCGTTACGAGTACAGGAATGACTCGTTCATTCATTTCTAATTATCAATCCTTTACTAACTCGCTGTGCCTCGAGGTTTCACTCGCGTTATAAATCAAGTTAAATTAAATAATTATTTATTCGCGTAGGTATCTAAGGGCCACTTTTGAGTTATCACGTACGGCATTGAATTAAATATAAAGCTACTATCGGCTTAGTATGTAAATTATACCGAGAAGAAACTCAGTAATTACTCTTTTTAATTCTTTTAATTACAGAGTCAATCAAATACAGCTAAATGTTTGAAAATCAACAAGTACTAACTTCACTTTTCACCGTTCATATAATATTATGTTGTGCAATATGCCTTATTCAGTTCTGGTAGTGGTATCCTAATAGTAAAAATAAAAAAGTGCTTGTTAGGCTTTAACTACTCGTCATGAAATTTTGCATACACGTTACCAGAGGAAAAGGATAGGACATAAGGTACTTAACACTAATTTATCTGGCAACGCACCTGCAAGCCCTCGGGTGTTGCAGATGTCCATGGGCGGTGGTAGTCAAGAACCAAAGGACGCAGGAACTATAAACGTGAACCAATTTCTCATACTATACTGATGTTTTACTGACAAGGGTATTCTATGTATGTAGTCATACTCAGGGAAACTCCGCCGTGCCGATCCGAGCACGCCGCGGGACGGGACGGGCGACGAGACGTGACTCACTTTCGCATACATAATTTTTTTACCGTAATCATAGTTACTGCGTTAATTGCATTCAAACATAAAAGTTTTTTATATAATACATAATAATATCCAGGAAATTCACATAAGGCCATCTGATCCCAAACTAAGCAGAGCTCGTACTATGGAAACCATACTGATATACTACATATACTATTTTACTTTTTTAAATACTTAGATACTTAAATTGATAATTACATCCAGACTCAGGACAAACAGACATGTGCATACACACAAATGTACATCCTGGGTTGGGAATCGAACCCACGACCTACCACGCGAACCTTTCTTGTCATATTTAGTGTGGACTGTAGATATCTCAATTATTAACATTAAGACTCGATTGTGAAAAAAACTTATTAATTTATTTAATAGTTTCAAGTGTACACGTAATACACATAAATGAGTCATATTGAGAAAATCGTTTACTTATAAAAACATTTCTAATTATATTTTAAACGATTTCTTGAAACTATTTATATTACCTATTCATATATATTTTTATCGAATACCTCGGTCTAGTGGTTACATGTAAGGCAGCAGACCCGGTGGTCCTGAGTTCAAGCCCCAGGTCGGGCCAATAAAATGTTATTGAGATTTTCTATCGAAAATTCTCAGTCGGAATTTCTCAGTAGCTGCCCGGAGTCTGGAAGTTGGAAGTGTATACACTCCCGACTAGACATTTTTATTATCATATGAAGAACTACATTTGATGGCATATGATTAACTTTTATATTGTTGCAAGCTTTGTATAGTTACCGATTACTAATCACATATTCTACCGCCGAAAAGTAACACTGTATATCGTTTTGTACAGGTAAGAAGGGTGAGTGAGCCAGTGTAACTACTGGTGCAAGTGACATCTTAATTCCCAAGGGCGCGCAATGGACTTTAATGGTTAATACTTTTCACATTGCCAATCTATCGTTCAATCGTTCTATGTTCAACTTATAAGTAGAACAAACATACAAGTATATCTCCGGAAAGGATTTACATTCGGAGTACGTCATTAACTCGTAAGCCATATATATCAAAGCTTCATGGAATTGCTCTCATTACTTAGAGCTCGCATTAGCGGGTCGCGGGATGTCATTTCGCATCTCGAATCCCACGGGATCGCTCCCCGGGATTACACTAAGAACTGGTGCTCGATTACAAACGGCTTACCGCCTCCTTTTCGTATGTAATGAATAAATAAGTGGCAATCAATGATCTTAATGTTGTATAATCGTTTCTGAGCCGGTCTCTGACTGATTATTACCATTTCAAGAAAGCTTACTTCAAATTACTGGAAAGACATTGTATTTATATGGAGCCGAGATTGCTTAATGGACCTTAAGCAAATACCTTGACTTCTAATATAGACACACAAAAAAATAATTCATCTTGATAATGACGATAAATGTCGTGAGAAATGCGTCTGTCGGATGAAATTCTGCTATATTCTACTTTACTTGTGTAAAGTAAAACTTGCTCTTTATAATATGAATATAAAACATGGTTGGTACACCAGTAGGTAACCTGACACCTAGCAACAATGCAATGCACGTCAGTGTAAAGCGTGAGTGAGCCGGTGTTATTACACGCACAGTGGACACGACAGTTCCACGGTCGGCAGCACATTCGTAATGTAATGAACCGCATGTCTCATATACCTTAAATTGCCAATGTCCATATATAGAATTGAGGATTTATCATCAGATGGGCCATCAGCTCGTATATTTGCGTCATCCAAGGCCAGATATATCTAGTAGAATCCCATTGGAGTAACCACGCATTATAGTAACGAACCGCACTCATTTTTTTATATTTGCTGGCAAGGCAAATGACTCTGCTTCTACCTGATGGCAAGTGGTAGTAGAGCCCTAACGCGACGACAGAAGTGAAACTATTAACTATTACTATTAGTCTATATTTCCTTTTATTTCCTGAAGGCGAAGGCAAGTTTACGAATACTACTAACATTTACAATTAAATAATTACCAATCTAAATGTGACAAATAAATAAAGATATTTAAGGGAAGGCTTACGCCTGGGTTTACAGTAGTCTCGGCACAACATGACTAGACAACGCGACAGTCATACTTTGATAATCTAGTAGTTGTGTAATATGACATGTAAACTGCTCACTCACTCAGTACCTCGGAGTTACGTTAATCCAGTTAAAAGACATCTAATTCTGAACTCGTGAACCCTCGTTAACCACTGACTTAGTTGTAGTGAAAAGGCTTCGTGGCGTATTATTAACTTTACCAAGTCTCTCGTCTGATAATGTATCGAAACTGCTTTTGTTGGAAATTTTAAAAATATAAAAATGAGCACCTATGATAGAATTCTAGACACATAAATATAGGTGCAATATTCAAGTCCTCAATGAGTCATATATACCACTTATGATTTGAATCTTACGCACCTGTGAAGGCTATTTGATCTTGATTCCTATCCTTTTGCTGTTCTCTTCTCTTCTTAGCTAAGCACAAGCTCGACATTTGTCTGAAGAATAATATAAAAGGAATTAAAAACAGCTGTTCGTAGTGTTATTTTATAGCTTAAAATATCAACTGGCATTACTAACTTTGAGAAAGACTCAATAGGATAAATCTATATTCTGCTCTGTGATTAAAACACCCTGACGTCAGTTCACAGACAGTCCGGTTTCATCTCCAATTATATTGCGGTATCATACGCTGTTTTAGGTTTTACGGTTGCACGGGATTTTTGGGACAATTACGATTTTAATGAGGGCGCTCGTTGTCCCTCACGTAACTCATATTAATGGCCCCCGCCCCTCTGTAGTGGGGCCCTCGAGGGGTTGAATTAGTGCACTTAAATTCTCATTTAAATCCACTTGCTTTGACCAACGGTTATTTTTTAGCTGAAATGTGCTTATAAAATACTATTATTTTTTAACGAAATATATCTGAAAGTAGTAAGTAATTAAGTTTTATTAATATAGTTTTACTAAAGAGTGCACCGTGAGACGGATACACGTACTACAGTGAAGCTGGGACAATAACTGCAACCACACAAATATTAAGTCACCGTAAAAATAAGCGAAATATAAATCAAGCCACGTTTTTAAATAATATATTATATATATTACCGTCCGCATACCTATACCTTTATTTAAAAAACGTTGGCCTTATAATACTTTAGTTTTGATATAATATGAAGCTGGTTTTTATTTCCAATTACCTCATTACTTATATTTCATCTTCAATGAAACAACAAAGCCATATTTTACAGACCGACTAAAAGGCCCTTCATATAATGTGAGTTGTTTTTTCGTTTCGCCATAACTCCGCGCTAAGTGACTAGGCGACGAGTTGGCGGATCGACAATCCGGTATTAATATTCGTGGACTTAAATATAACTTTATTTGATATAAAAACCTTGAGACGATCGCTACTGCTCAGATGCTGAGCAAACGACAAAGGCCCATTACCGTCCGACTGCAGGTTCAAGTCCTGTGACGTCACTTTATATATTTAGATTTCAACACAGATATACATAAATTAAAATATTAAAATGTACTTAAATTAAATAATTTATTGATAAAAAAATGCACTTTACGAACCGAAATTTTGCTAAATCATCATATTAAATTACTCAGTTGCTTCAGCTACAAGTCACGTCTAAGCCTTTTATACTAAACAACAACATTTAAAAATGGCATTTCTTCATTACATATTCGCTATATTAATATAAGAATAACAGCAAATTGTTCACCTGATGCTGATTGGTCACCATAGCCTGTGAAACTTTGCAAAGAATATTAAGCACATCGTCGCGTTATTTTTTTATTTTATTGCATAGGAAGGCGGACGAGCATATGGGCCACCTGATGGTAAGTGGTCACCAACGGACATAGACATTGGCATTGTAAGAGATGTTAACCAACACTTACATCACCAATGCGCCACCAACCTTGGGAACTAAGATGTAACGAGTATGTCCCTTGTGCCTGTAATTACACTGGCTCACTCACCCTTCAAACCGGAACACAACAGTACCAAGTACTGCTGTTTTGCGGTAGAATATCTGATGAGTGGGTGGTACCTACCCAGACGAGCTTGCACAAAGCTCTACCACCAAGTAGAGCCTTTCTTCCCAATCCATGGGAATTAAAATGTAAATCCATGGGATTTTGTGTCTGTAAGTACAGTGTAGCACACAGCAATACAGAGTATTACTGGTTGACGGTAGAATTATTGACGAGTGATGGTACCTAACCTGGGTCTGCACAAAACCACAATTTGAACACTAAATAATTATCTCTTTTGAATAACGTATTATGTAGTAATTATTTATTTATTTAAAAACTTAATTAACATGGGATAAAAGGCGGACTTAATGCCTGTAGGCATTCTCTACCAGTCAACCTTTGGGTTCACCAGAAATCCACGAATTAATTAATGTGATTACACGAATTATTATA
Source organism: Nymphalis c-album (assembly GCA_963151315.1). Classification (NCBI taxonomy): domain Eukaryota; kingdom Metazoa; phylum Arthropoda; class Insecta; order Lepidoptera; family Nymphalidae; genus Nymphalis; species Nymphalis c-album. Next base: position 292,510 of record OY720602.1, on the reverse strand, counting down.
TGCACATGATACGTATGTAGTAAAATATATGAGAGAATATAACTGTATATTACAGCTTACATAAGTATGCATATTCAATGTAACAACTGGTTTATTATTATATTAAAATATTACATAAAGTATAGAACTTTGAACTATTTAAAATATTAATTGACACAATTAGTTTTATCTATAAAGAAACAGGTTTCAATTATTCATTAAAAAATGTTGAAACTCAGATATATTTCCAAGCCATAAAATTACAAAGTCGCATCGTTTACGAAAATACGTAATTAACCGTAAAGAACCGGACCCTCGATTGTAATAAATTCTGTAATCCCGTACAATTGCTCCAACTTTTCCGTTCTGTAATCGTAATACATAATGCAGCGTGTCCACCCTACTGTTTGGTAATAATAGGGCACGCACAATGCCCTACTCGGGTTATAACATACCTAAGTTAAACGCGCGCTGCGGTGAGCCGAAAATTACCCTTTGTCGCGAGGAAGAGGCGACAGCGGTTACGTTAGAGAATAGAATAAACATCAAATTAAGTTCTGACGTCAAATTATTAAAAACAGTCTAAAGAATATCTTAAACTTTACTAAAATCAACTTATACCATAACTTTATACGAGGCAGGATTCAATGACTTGACACGTTAGAAAAACATAGATAAGCAAGACTTGTGACACGACGACAGATTTATTTTTACGCAGGATAAATCAGAATATTGTATTAATTAATTCAGTTATGTAACTGAATTGTTTGGAAGGAGTAACTTCTCAGTTTCTTGTTGGTCTTACTGGATATCATCAAGAGCCTGATTGACTAATGAATAATTTGGTTCAATAATTTGGAACATTCGGTCCAATAATCATTACCTTACACGAAGTTACAAAGTAATCATTTCAATATTCCAGCAAGTGTCCTTGTTGCTTGGACCAACTTCGAACCGAATGAAAAGTTGCCCGCACGGGTCGTATATAAAAATCAAAGAATACTGAACAATTTTCGTGAAACTTCGGAACAATAGAATTAATGGTTGAACCGTACGTCTCGTCGTTCCTTTGGTTCGGAACTCGCGGCAACCTGTGGTTACTGTCTTGTGTCTGACACTCGTTATATTAAAATTCAACCTAACGAAATTTTTGTTCTTTGTTATAATAATTTTAGAAATTTTTGTGGGTGTTTTTGTGGGAAGTTTCTTTGTGATACTGTTTTATCAGACTTCTATATATGGCGTAAGTGAAATCGCTCATCGCTTCTGTATCCCTGTAATCAGCCATTTGTGTATAAAACCTACTGACAAATATATTAAAGAATTTCAAAATGATCAAAATTGCAGTACCCGACAGTATTGTGCACTTTAGTCATAATAGTAAAGTAGCAGGTTCAAATAATTTATTGTTACATGTCGTGGCTCATTCCCTAATAATATGTTAGTGTTAAGGTGTGAAAGTTTACCGGACTCGGAAAGTCACTCTTTTTGTCTGTCTGTTTGAAACTTTCAGGGCTAACCCTAAGATGAGAAGTTATAAGCAAGCTTGAACCCCAAGACAGGACATTAGCTAGTATTTTATATCTAATACCCCTCCAACACCCATTTGAAGCCGCGGCCGAAAACTGTAACAGTTTATGAAAATCTTAATTTTTATTTATCTAAGTTGTTTAAATATAATTGTGTCTGAAATTAAATTTTAAATAAATTTTATTTTGGGAATTAAATAATTATAAAATTTTAATCTTATCGTATATAACTTGTATTACAACAAATACTCCTTTTATGAATAAAGTCATATTCTATTATATCTCACTTAAATACTTTCAGTTGTGTTCGCGGTTTATAATACTTTGAACTAAATATGCTAACAGCGATTAAACTACACAACCAAGTTTTGAATATCTATCTTCAAGTAATGCTGAAACTGGTAAAATGCAATCTGCCTCTCTATCCAAAGATATTCCATTACTGTAGCTCCATCAAAATTCAAATACGTTACAACCGACACAACGTCGAGCCCCTCCCATTCCGTGTATCTATAAAACTACTATCTATCCGTCTGTCCCCTATTGTTGCAGTTAAACAGCTGATTATTTTTATGAAGAGAATTAAAAAACCGTAGGTATACGTTCGTTGTATGGATTACTTTACTTGATAAAATATTTGTATAATTATATTCATTATTCTCGTCATAAACGCCTTGACCGATTTTGATAAAACATTTATTTTTATGGGAGCTTGGATGGTTCTTAGCTGTACTGGAGCCCGTAGATAGTTTTCCAATATATATTTTTTTCTTTACATGTAATACCTATTCTATATTTAATTGACAGCCAGCCATATCACTAGGAGGCTGTTCTCTGCATCAATATTTATTTTATTCATGCTCCATTATTCCGGCCTTTGGTAAATATATCTGGATAAAATATTTATTTTATCCGTACGAAGTCGGGAAGATACAAATAAAGTAAATGTTGGTAGCGAGCGATACAGTTCTCGCTTTACCGGCAGAAAGTTTGTTCTCGGCTTCCGTCTAGTTCCTTAATACGTCACTTCCTAGGCTTTAGGAAGTTATGCTAAGGTTACGCCTAAGTCTTTACGGTAGAGACAAAAATGGCAAAACTGTTGAACTAGTTACACAGGATTTCATTTATCAGTTCTTCCTTTGTAAAGTATTTAATAAGAATTGTTTAATATATAAAGATAGCGTATTTGAAAGACTAATGTTATATATAATATTAAAAGTGTATAATTACTATAAATCTAATTATTATGTTGTTTTATTAATATATATACTGTACTGTTGATGTGTACAAAAATTACACTCACATAACACTTCTTTACTTGATCGCTGCTGTTTATTGATATCATATATTTTTTAATTTGTATAAGAAAATTATTGGAAATATTTCGTATTACTTAAAATTAAACTAAAATCAGAAATGTAATCATCATAAACAAATATAAAATTCTCTTTTTAGGTAATTTCTAAAGCTAAATTTCTATACGTCTTTCGTAATAGTATGTATAAAACTTTATTTTGAGAAATCGTAAAAATATTATACAATAGTTGAATTAACAGTCGAATGCAACAAAGTGAATCCTAATTCTCGTACTCTCGTACGAGTTACCTCGATGCCGATGCCGACGCCGTGAACTCGTCTCGACCGGTTTAAACCGGTTACATCTCGCTACACGATAACAAACGATTAGTTCCTGTGGGCACATTATGCACTGTTGCTTGTAACAAATTAAAATTGATAAGATTGTGGTCTGATAAGTATTGTAATTATATTTTATTATTCGATCAATTTAAGAGATTATAATAATGAAAATGCTTATATAATAAATAAAATTTTATTTTGATACAAGCACTGTTCTCATGGTAGGGCCAGTATTGCCCTTGTACAAATATATTATTTCTCACTTTAGTAGCAAATGGAGCACCTGATAGTTGTAATTATGTCATATAGTAGGTTATAATTATGTCATATACGGTGTGGAGCCGGTAATATCCAGTGGAACACACCAGGATCAGATAGTCCCTGAATTAATTTTTAATTTATTTTGCCTGTACAAGACTGCCTCCATTCAAACGAGTAATCGATTATATACTTACAAATATAAATAAAATTGAAAAAATAAAAATGTCCCTTTATTTCTATTTCAATAAATTCAAATTTAAAATTTATAACATTAAATAACTTAGCTATGACTCAATAAACCAATTTGATTATAACGTAACAAATACTTAACCAAATATGCAAATATGCAAAAAAAAACAGTTAAAACAATAGCTACAGATTCCCAAAATCATACGTTTCTTTTTCTAATATTCCCAGTGTTATTATCGAAATATTATTATTTCAACTAAAATACATTTCATCTTTACTTATTCTAAAATACTTTTTATATTAAAAACTGTCATTTATAAAACTTTGTAAATGTAAAGTTGAGATCTAAAAATAAATATAAATTTACTTAAAATGATTACGTAAGCCAAATAAACATAAAAAAAGTTTCGAAAATAGAATCCAGTTTTTATAGCATAAACACATAACAAGTAATAAAAGAAAGATCCGTTAGACAAAGTTGCTTAAAACTAGTTCGAGCCAGATAAAACCGGTACGGATAATGCAAATATATGGTTGAAATTTATAATTATTTATATAAATTTGTAGCTTTTACATTGTAAATGATTGTGATATATCTAAAGTTTGTTCTCCTATACAAATATTTAAATAATCTTGTTTATTCGTTTACTTATGTCTTTAAAATATATTGTACTTAACTTACAGACTATGATAAGTTTTCCAGTCGAAATTTGTAAATAGATAGGGAAGAATACGTAAAATCGCAATTTGAAAGATGAGGGAATGAGGTCGAGAGGGAACAATGTTAAGAGTCAGAGATTTGATCCTGATCGTTTGAGCTGTCCGGTTTGATTACTCTTGGCACAGAATTTATGCTTAATTTGGAGGAAAATTGATAACAAATTGCGTTGTTTCATTATGAACGAGCTGCGCCCGGGACTGGTCTTGGTCGAGGGAAGATCAATTTATTTATTCTCCGAGTCATTTGTTTAATAACTAAGATCAAATTGACCTGAGGATTCATTACAATATGTTAAATAATTTTCTTTGTGATTTGTCTAGAAACGGCACATAAGTCATTATTATAATCATTGACCTAAATGGTCACTGTTTCCAACTCAAAATCATATCAATTACGATTTATCATTGAAAAACTATTTAATCAACGAATCTTTTAGTTTTTAATTTATCAATATTATTTCTTTGTTAATAAATAAAATATAAAACCTTCTTAATAATATTAAACTCTGTTGGTAAAAACAAAGAGTTGAAATGAAAGCGATTCGCTCCGAAACCGGTTCTCACCGGTTACGAAAATTTCTTTAAGCGTTAATCGATTCAATTGTATTTGAGTGATTGTCTTTTTAATAATGACGGATGATTAATTCCCTGATTAAATTAGTTATAGGTGTAAGATATTCTTTATTTTTTAAATAATCAAACTTAAATAACTGGACATAGAATTACAAAAAAATGCTTAATATTAGATATTTGTTATTTGATAAAGCTTAACACATTTGAAATGATAGTAATCGAATACGTCCATAACGACTACCATTCCAAATTGAACTCTATTGTCAAGAGCATACATTTCAAAACGATTTAGAAATCTAATAGAAAATTGTGATTTTTTATAAGTTCATTAAAGTTTATAGGTGCTTAAAAATAAGTTTAATATTTAATATTCTGTATAGCAGTGACATCACACCTGCATCCCGTATTAAAGCAAACTGATGAATTAGGTTTAAGAAGAGAGTAAGCCTCTACCCAGCAGTGGGACATTAATGAACTTTTATTTTTCTTCTTTTAATCACATTCGGTCTAACGAGTCATATATTTACAATGAATGCAAAGAAAACATTGAGAAGTAAACATGTCATTCACAATAACTGACAATAAGCTCAAGTAATTAATTAAAACAAAAGACTAACAAACAGTAACTGACTCCATAACACGACACCGTCACGCATGAAGCAGATCTTTCCGAAATTAATCACGTTTAAACATTTCGATCACAACAATGGATAACTTGATTCCCGAACAATCTCAAATTCACTCCTGGGGTTTCCCAGCGTTGGGGTTGATAAAAAAATCACTCAATCCGAAAAACCTCGCTTAGCAACAGTCCCCTGCAGCGGATGAGCCCATCTGTAGAACATTCGGCTCAGTTCAACAATTATGAACTCTATATTTAGCATCAGTAGAACTGTTATTCCATGAAAACATCAAATTAACCGTCTAAATAATATTGAAATGTATACTCTAAACAATAGAGTTCAATTTCAATTGATAGTCGTTTCGGACGCATTCGATTACTATCATTTAAAGTAGAGACATAGTGAATAGTATACTTTATCACCTAGATGTAAGGTTGAAAATAGCGCGTACGTATACAAATGCATCCCGTTTGGTACACCCACGGACAGGTATTAGGGTCCGAAGGGAGCGAAGATATATGCGCGTTTTTGTCGACTTAACAAAAAATGGGTTAAGTGTTTGTACTTGTTTTATTTTTCATAAGTTAACACGTGTAACTTGAGACGGTGGGTTGGTTTTATTGTAAACAAAGTCGACGTAAGTTTTATGTAAGTTAAATGTTATCTTGATATCAATAGTATTTTCGTAAATGTAGTTTCACATTACACTCAACTGTCGTACCGCACTATAGATCCCACCGAGGAGAACCAGCAGAAAACGCACCTTAATTTCTTCTAACAATTAAAATGGATATTTTTTTTTATAAACATATACAATAAAATTTATATATATCTAATTTAAGTTAATTCATGTCTTTTTTTACCTTAAATTATTCGGTCACTTATAATATGACGGTTTAACAAGTTCCATCTTATAGTGCCAGTGTACGATTTTTACAAACAGTTGGTCTATATGTGCATTGCAATTACGTATTATATGAAAACCTACATTAAGATTTATTTTAAGTACATATCATTTTGAAGATGTATCTGTATATTAAGACAAATAATTAAAAAAAGCTAAAAGAATTAAACCTACATAAGGTACAGAAATGGATCTGTATGCAGCATCCTGGTCCACTGTCAAAGCAGTAGTTTCACGTTTATCTCGAGCGTGTATAAGATGCCTGGGATGTTCTCTCGACAGATCAAAGGCGCGCGCGGTGGAGCGAGCTGTTGTGACGATTTTTAGCTGCTACACCCCTTGCTTCACACCCTCGCACAATATTATATTATCCTACGGACTACAATTTTTATATTTTAGCTCTTTTTTATATGTTTTTCATTATATTTTTTGATAGCTGTATCGATTTATGGTTAAATTTCGGGGCTTTGGTTGATCTCTGAATCAATTTGGTAGAATGACAAAACCGTTGTTGTGTGACATGTATTTGATTGATCAAAGTGAGTAATTACTTTTCCCGGAAAATAGGAATTTACAATCCGAACCCGCGTTAGCGCTACGGAAATTACGATTCAAAGGTGCTCGTAAGAGTTTACTTGAAAAAAGTATATTTAGTTTTTTTTTACTAAATTAAGTTAAATGTAACGCTCAAAACGATTCAGAATGTAAATTTTACCGAAAACAGCTGATAAGAAGCGGTAGGTACACTATTATGTTAATTACAATACATGTAACGATAATTAGTTACAAAGTGATTCGATAGGTAACGAATATTGATTCCGCGCTTTGATCTACAATCTACATTATATAAGAAATTTATATACAAACCATTTATATACAAACGTACGATAAATACATAACCTCCTCGTTTATCAGTCGAGTAATTTATTGTACAGCCGAGTCAAAGTTCGTTCGGCAACGTCCACTGTCCAGTTTTGGCCGCATCTCTATATTAACATATTACACAAAATGGCCGTTCGTTCTCGAAGCAATTATCTTCGATCATAAAATGTTATGACCGGCTTAACCTATCAATTTATCTGGTACGTAGAAACCAACTTAAAAGTGTATAATTTCATATTTATATACAATATATATATAATACAATAAAAGATATATAAGTGGGTATACTGCATCCAGCTGTTGGCCAGCTTATCAAAGTTTACTGTATATAGTACAAAAACCTTCCCCATGAAAAAATACATAATCGATTACCAGCACGGTCTTTGTTCGAACATTGTTATACTTATATACATGTACATATATACATATCTTTCTGTCTCTATTTCCTCGCTAGTCTAAATTTAGTTACAAGACTTATAGGAGAGTTCTACGTATTAACAATGAAATAATACTAACAGTTGATTAGCTTTGGGACAAACTAAACAAAATTGAAGCTAAGTAAGATTTTCGTCGAAGGAAAGTAAGTGCTATATCGTTATTATTACTGTATTTTTTTATTTAACTTTTACCAAATTCATCATTTTTCATATAACATTTTTCTTTATACTGTAATTTACTAAATTTATTTAAATTATCGAAGACCGTCTCTCTGTAAAAATGTACATATAATTAAGTTGTTTGTTGTATTAATTTAATTAGGGCCTTTTATATATGTATATTCATGTAATATGCCTGTACATCGTACTGTATCCGTAAATTATATTCAGACATTTTCGTGACTTACATATCCTTTGTGAGTTACAAAATCACCTTAACAAAGGACGCGTACATTTCCACTACGAGGGAGAAAGCCGTTCTTCCATCTCTCTCATTTAAAAAGGGGCTCAATCATGACGTAATCTGATGGCACCCTTGTATCAGTCCAGACAAAAACATGCACCGTATTCCCATTTGCATAGAGGTGATTTTTGCGTATTTTTAATAAATATACGACGCAATCAAGGGGAGTTTATAGATAATTTGGCAAGAATTTCTGTCCTACTGTTGAAATATATAAATAGTAGTACGAGTAACTCAATCAGATATCATGTTTAATATCACGAAATTTAATTTCAAGTACAAGTGGATCAAATTGATTTAAGATATTTTACTCTGAAGTTATAGAAGTTTATTTAACTGTTTCTCTTTATGGTGTTGTCTCCTTCGAGTAGTTATTTGACAGTCAAGCATATGATGAACTGGCTGGTCAGTGGTCATGATCGCACGTAGACATTGACACTTTGAGAAATATTATCAAACGCTTACATCAGCAATGCGCCACCAATCTTGGGAACTAAGGTGGTATGTCCCTTATTCTTCAACCCACAGCACGACAACCATATTTAATAAGTGGAAAGCCTATATCTGTATTGTAAAGAAATATATTTAAAAAAAAACCCTCTGAGTTTCTTTCGCCGGTTCTTCTCAGGTCTGAGTTGTTTATTTCCGAACCGGTGGTAGATTTACGACAGTCAATAAGTAAGTGTAACGCTTGAATATTGATTAGGATTTTGACTTTGACTTTGAAAATATGAGTCTCAGACTGCTTGCTGCTAGTAAAAAGCCCTACCACCAAGTAGCTAGATAAGAAAAGGTACCATACCCAATATACCCATATTGTTTTATAAGCAAATTATGAGGATTACACATTTACGATTAAAATAATAATACTTTATTGGCATATTTTTTCTTGTTGTTCTTATTTATTTGTACCTTTGCAACCCTTTTTAATGGAATTAAAAAAATATCACATATAATATGTTAACGAAAGGTGTATAAGACGATCCTACTGAGATGTAGTAAGAAACTCGCTCTGTTAACTTTTTCAGATGAAATACATCTATACTAATATATAAAGCTGAGGAGTTTGTTTGATCGGGCTAATCTCAGAAACTACTGGTTCGAATTTAAAAATCATTTTTGTGTTGTATAGTCCTTTTATCGATGAAGGTTCTAGACTGATTTTTATTCATTATATTTTTATTACGCGGGTGAAATCGCGGGTCACAGCTAGTATAATATACGTGAGTGTTGTGAGTTTAACTTGTGATCGAATATAAATACTGTGTGTCGCATTCAGCCAGTAACATCTACTAACGTTACAAGAAACTGGTGGGACGAGTTTAACGGGACCACGGAGACGGTGAGCCATAGACGAATTAATAATACCATAGGCAGCAAAGCGACTACTCAAATCACTCCCCCCCCCCTTTTCCACCTGTTCTTATATGAGGAACTAAGTTAATTAGAAACTTCTAATTTGATTAAACGAAATGAGTTTAAATTTTATGTATTTTTTTGTGCTGATCACAAAATTGTCTTGCGTAATGCATATCGTAATTTGCTTAAATTCACTGTCAAATTGAAGGATAGGTTTAAATAATATTGTCTCATGTATTTCTCCTAAATAATTAATTAATGTTGTATTTGTATGTAATTCATACCAATTAATTCCTTGTGACAAAATTACTGTTTATGTGTATCTTATTACCGCTGGTGAATTATAAATAATACATAAGGACTCCCATGTTTATTCGAGGAAGATTTCGAGAACACATTTCTTCTAATCTCCGACGTTACTCCTCGGGTTGGTCGATTAGTATGTTAGACAAATGTTTTATTAATTATAACAATCCCGCTCAGAATTTCTTCCCCGTGCCCAACCCGGGCATCGATCACGCAGCGGGAACCGTGAATAATTCACACAAACCGTAACACAACGTTCTTTTAAACATCATTCAATAATACATCTTAATGCTTTTAATCGATTTAAATAACAAAACATTAGGCAAGACTCATTATATGAGTTAGGTAGTAACAGATGACAATTAATTCTCGTCTATCCTGAGTCCACGGTTCATATATAAATAAATCTTATTATTACTGAAATAAAATAGGCTAAGTTACTTCTGGATTAAGTAGCTATATAACGCCGAAATAATTATTAAAATCGCTTCAGCAGTTTCAGAGATTGTCGAATACAAACAGACAAAACGTTCTTCACAATATTAGTATAGATATTTCTGCCAAGATATAATTTTAAGGACAATACATGTTTTATTGATTTTAACTTGAATACCTAAGGATATAATCTTTACCTCAAACAAGTGATAAATAAACATAAGAATTATATTTCGTTAATTTCCGTTGTTGACAAATTTCCGTGTTCGTAAGGACCGTACATAGTACACAGTATTGGTTTTTATTATGGACCGGTTTTTTCCTGCTTCCTATATTGAAAAAGATAATGATTTTTCCCTAAACAGTAAATAATATATGACTCTTTGTTATAAGCCAATTAGATTATATAAACAATAAAACCATCTAACCATATATATAGTATGAGTTTCCAAACATCAACGAAGGCAAAGCCAATACATAATTTGTCGTAAAAAATATTATAAAAACATTTGGAAATGAGGAACAAAGAAGACGACACAGAAAGAAATTGCCAATTCCATAAAAACCTTTGAAAACTTCCACAAAAGTGGGATGGATAAAAGACGTTAATATAAAAAACCGACCAAGTACGAAACGATATCATACACGAGGGTTCCATTTGAGATTAAGTGTCATTAAAGTGGGTAGCATCACATTGTCATAGATTGAAAATAAATTCAAATTTCTTTTCACTTAAAACTATTATCGTATTTTTAGTTTTCAATTATGTCAAAAAATAGTTTAATCGCAAAATTAAAATGTTTACATAACAAAAGAACTAATAACGAGCTCTAACAATTTTTCTTTGTCTTGTCTCATCAGAGCGTCTTGTCTGTCACTCAAATATATTTAAGTATATTACACTGCAATCATTAATTACGGTTTAAGCCAGTATGGTTTTTTTTTATTTTTTATTTTTTTATTGCATAGGAAGGCGGACGAGCATATGGGCCACCTGATGGTAAGTGGTCACCAACGCCCATAGACATTGGCGTTGTAAGAGCTGTTAACCATCTCTTACATCGCCAATGCGCCACCAACCTTGGGAACTAAGATGTTATGTCCCTTGTGCCTGTAATTACACTGGCTCACTCACCCTTCAAACCGGAACACAGCAATAACAAGTACTGCTGTTTTGCGGTAGAATATCTGATGAGTGGGTGGTACCTACCCAGACGAGCTTGCACAAAGCTCTACCACCAAGTAAATTTACCACCAAGGTTTTATGTATCTGCATTGTTAACGATTTCAATGAACAAAACCTTAGTGTTTTCGACTTGCAGTGCCGGAACCCTAAAACTACTAAAACACAAAGTGGCACACAGCGTTTTTTATTGTAACGAAACTTCAAAAATATGGGCAAAAGCATAAACAAAACATAAATTCGCTCGACCACAAAACGACGGACAAAACAACCTAATTTCATTACAATATATCTCTCCATCTAACCCTTTACTGAATAGAATCGCTAGATTTATTCCTTGCCCGTGGGTCGTGAATACACCATAAAGTTTTATGGGGCCCGGTCTAGATAATGCTGGACTTTTTACTTTTTTTTTTTAAATCCGCTTTCGTTTATATCAACTATAACAAAAAGTTCGAAGTTTGTCTGTATATTTATGGTTATTATATAAAGTTTTAATCCCATTTTTATTACAATGTTTGTAGTATTGTAATGTTGGATAAATGAAATAGATTTTTCCGAAGTTAATTCATATGTATGGTAAATTATGCGTACTATTTGTTTCATTAGTAATTCTTAAAGCTTTTGCTTAAAATGTGCTTAGCTTCAAACATGGCCACTGGGCCCTAATATTATTATTATTTAAGTTATGTTTTTTATGTATGATAGTAGCATTTAATATGTTTTATATGTAATTGATAAGTTTTCCCTATTTCAATATATTTATAGGAACATTGGATTTAATGCTGTATAAGTTAGATTTTTCTCTTAGTTCGATATTACCTTCGTTCGTTCTGAACGTGCCAGACAACAATAAATAAATCACTTTTATTTTCTTGTTAAGCTGCGACGGCCTATTATATAAAATACGTTTATAATAACGGAAAGATCACGGGGTTAAATCCGGCCAAGCAACATTAGTTTTTAATGTTATTGTTATTAGTATACATAATTCATCTCGTGCTCATCGGCGATTGTAAGGAAACCTACACGTAATGGATGAAATTCTGCCTCATGTGTCTCTACCGATTCAGACTAGAGTAGCCACTGGAATAATCTGAACGTCATGGTAGCCTCAACGACGCGGAGGGTACCGCTGCTTTTTAATGTTAATTGTGACGTAAAGCCTTAGAAAATTCTTTTTTTTTCTCGGACATATATAGAAGCGGCCAGTATATATAAATTATCATTATATGAATATTTTAACATTCCAAATTGTCTTAGAATCGCTTAATATTTATTCAGTAGAATATATTATTAGTGGTTTTTGTATGTGAAACCCAACGATACAAGTAGTATTATATAAGTATATGTATGTGTATCGAACTGTTCCCGCAGAACCATTAATTGATATCTTATAAAAACTTATCAGACGGTTCCGTCTAGTTTCTAGACTTCAGCGAAATAACGGCGACCCCGTCCGTGACAGGTGACAGACAGACGTCAAGGATGTGGACCTGTCCATTGTTCGGTTTGCGTTTTTTTTATATACGGAGTCCGACACTATTGTGTTCGACTTCTTTGAGTTGAATTTTGTTTGGAGAGAATTATTTGATACTTTTGTTAGGGTCTCCCTGTTGCCTCAAAATCTAATATATTTGTTCTTATTTCTTGATCTTAATTTTATATAGATAATATATAAATAAGATAGAGGATTAGAGATAGAGAGTAAGAAAGTGAGCTAATTTTGTCTTCTAAATGTGATTGTTAACAGTTTAAAGTATAATGAGGCACCATTATAATTGCATGTTTATGTGTGCGGTTCTCCAATATCTTACACATAGTTTATATATTTTCGGCTTAGTTACTACCATCCTTGCTCAATTTTTCTTAAAAGGAAACAACAATAGAGATATTAGATACATATGTATATAATCTATGATATAGTATTATATATTTGTTATAAATGTATTAAGGTTAAGCTTATATCTTGTTTAATAAATAATTAACATTATATATTCTATTTTGAGACAGCTTTTCCATTCTGATAGCTATTTTGAATATTATATTGATATTAAAATATAATACTAACAGTATATATACAGCCTACTTAATAATGTAATAAATGTGAAAGTATGTTTGTTTGTTTTGCTTTCACGCCTCAACAATCGGGCAATTATCGTAAAAGGGAACGGATAGGCTGTACGGACGTGCAGACTACGTTAGTAAATAATTGCGTGTAATTGTCCCTCTGCTGGACAAAGGGTCGTCAGAAGAGAATGTTTGGAGTATATTCCACAACGCCGCTACAATGATGAGCATACATGGGGATTTGGCGAGGTCATGATCTATGGTGAAGATAATCTCCTCCTGAAACCTAACGTGCTTTCCGAAGCACTACCAACTACCAGAGTTCTACTGATCTGTTCTCGGCAGAAACACTTGATAACATTTTATTTGCCCGACACAGGGTTCGAACCCGATACCTTATAAATTGGCTATTAAACCATCAAGGCAAACATAACACATAGACAATATAAAATTTAGGGGCAGATTGTTATATGATCTACCTGATGGTACGTCAACAGTGGTCATAGACATTGGCGCGTAAGATTGCTACGTCATCAACACGTCACCAACCTTGCTAGCTAAGACGTCACTAGACTAACTAAAACATGCGTGCTTGTCGTTACACTGGTTCGTGATAAATCTGATGAGTGGGTGATATCTAACTAGACGGGCTCGCACTAAGCAACCACCAAATCTCTTATAGAAGGAAAACTATGTGCAGTTACAAGTTATGTACAAAAAGTCATATGTGCCTATATTATTTGCTTTCTCCTTAAATATTAAATATCCACTGATTGTCTTTCCTCAATACCGCATGTGCGTGTCTCGGAACTACTATATCGTATTTTTTATTGAATTCGGAATAATTAAAAATTTGAAACATCAACCATTCATCTCTCGAAATCGCCGAATAAATACAACTACCAGTAATTAAGTAGCTTTCCGGTTAATTTCTTAGCCGGTTCGATGCGTGACGAATACTCTTATGTCTCGCTTTTGTGGTTCCGTAGCGTTATTTTTATATAATTATTTCTATGTGTAAAAGGTTTTCTATTTGTGACTACACAGTTTGCACATAATTATTGATGACAGTGATAACGAATTATCGATCACACACACTGTAAAATAAATATATATAGCTAGTGAACGATGTGAGTGTATCGTTAGGATAACGGTACACACACATGTTTATACCTGTTCATAGTATTTAAAAGTTATGGTGGATTAAAGAATTTCTTATACAAACATGCACCTACAAATCATTATACTACTCTTTTGTGCAGTCGTGTAAAAAAAAACTAAAACTTCAACATTTAAAAATATATATACATATATATTTAGATACATAGTGTTAATAATATATATCAATGTGAAAATTGACTTAAAACGTACTTAATTGAAACGTAATTGCCTGCATACTAAAAATATATTATTCCGATATTGATTTTGTAACCTAATTAACTACCTACGATAAAAAAACTTAATTAATTTGATCGCATTTTATCTTTTAACAAATTATATACGGAACATCGAGAGGTGCTCGCAGAGTCGCTCTGCATTTATTTTTTATCTGACAACAAGTTTTTTTTACAGTCGGACATAACTTTTTTTCTTAGCGTTTGAATTTTTTTTTATTAAAACAGGGAGCGAACCTGCCTTTACCGTCGTTCTGGGCTGCACCCTACGCAAATAATAATAGATACGTCACCCCACCGTGACAAATATTTGTAGGCGAGATTGAACCCGCGACTGTTATCGCAGCAACCAGCTGTCAATGGCTGTTAATCATCGATGAAAATTGGAAATAAAAATGCACTTCAATTAAAAAAATTAATTCAATGTAAAACTTCAACAAGTTCGGAATATAGATTCTCCCAGGAACCGGTTAGAAACTGACTTTTTCACCAATTACATTACTCATACATATTAAATAGATACAATTTAGTTTAATATCTTTCAAGATAAACTCATATTAACTTTACTATTTTTTGTCGACTCCTATATGTGTATATATGAATTATTTATTAACGTTTTTTGAAAAAGGTTTCAAATCTATTGATTGACAAATGAAGATAGTCTGTCTCGGATCCTTCCATGCCAGCCTATCGGCATCGTCTTCCTTAATTGGTTGTCGCATCATAACATGGCATGCACTCGGTCATTAAGTAGGTACATTGACATCCTGTAAATGTCATTGCTTTCCTAAAGCCTCTTCAACTTTTCACCAGATGGATTGGAACTTATTCCACCAGACTACTTCAGTGCGTGTTGTTGGGAGAGTCAATGTTTTCATTTACATCGCACAATTATGAATTGAAAATTCAATAGGGTTTGTCTGGTTTGAACCCGTAATCATCGGTTATGACTCACTTGATCGAACCACTGGGTCATCTCGGCTGTGGCATAATAAACTGCTATTATTGCCATAATAAGAAAAAAAATGTTATTAAATTTCTAGAAGCTTCCAACTAGTCCGCGGTCAACTTTTTACCATTTTAAAACCTATTTTATTAAAAAAAGAAAGTTATTCATACATGTTCACTTGAAACACGTTTCGATGTACAAATTATTATAAACGAAAAATAATGAAGCGAATATAAATTCTATTTCAATTTAAGCTCTGCAAAATGAAAAAAAAAATCATTTATTATGTATTAGTAAATATTAGAGATGCGCCGAATAGTCGTTTCACCGAATAACCGAATACCGAATACTATTCGGTTTAACCTTTACCGAACCGGATATTCGGCCGAATTATTCGGTTTACCATTTCATTGTTTTGCCGCGTATACTGGTAAGAAGACGGCGTTTTCTAGATGCCATTCAAAGAAGCAACCTCGATACTAAAAATTCAAGTGAATATGAAAATATAACAAACAGGGAAAGATTTCTACAAAATTTTACAAAACTCCAATCGGTGTGGAATTGGACAGCTATGCAGCTGAAAGTTTTCTACCAAGAACCCAGAGCCCTTTTGATTGGTGGGCAAAGCATAAGTTTAAATATGCACATTTAACTAATTAATTAGAACGATTATTTTTGTAAACCTATAAGAGGGCCGTTCGCTTGTTGTTTCTGCACCATAATTTACCATTAATTAATTAATAATTATAAATATTGGAATATGTACCTTTGGTTTTGCCTATCTCTTATTTTATTTCTGATCTCTATTAAATTTTTATAGTTTCTCTCTGTCTCTATATATCTATGTTAGTGTCAATTTGCCTCTTAAGAGTGTTCATGTAAATTTTTAAATGGTGATTTGCGGTTTGCTAATGAATATTGTTTAAGGTTAAAAAATACAAGTTGCTATAGTTTACGAAATAATTATTCTTTTGAGTTTGAAAAATACATGCTGATTTAATATTATATTGTGTTGGGTATCCAAGAAAATAGAAATACTCAAACCAGATAATCGAATATATTCGGCACCAAAACCGAATAGTTCGGCCGAATACAAATAGTGAAAAAGATGCCGAATATGCCGAATACCGAATACCTAACGAATATTCGGCGCATCTCTAGTAAATATTAACAACTTTACCATATTAAAAGGAAACAGTTTATAAATACTTTATTGTGTAAATAATAAATTAGACTTTTCGTAACTTAATTATTTTAGTGAACTCTCGGCAACTCTCGGATGTTTTTTAAACAAAATCGTAATACGTTGTGTCTTTGTATCGAGTCGTTTCTACTAGATATATAAATCAAGCCCATCATATATAACCATATATTATATTTTCAAGCGTAAAGTAAACAATAATGGTTACTTCATTCGATTATGTATTTACATAAGACTGTAATAATATTATTTTAAAAATGGAACAGCATTTAAATTATCTGATTCGAAATTCGAATGCATTCGAGAGCATGTTGGAAGGCAAATTTAGCATTAGCGAATGAACAAAAGCTTGTTTCGGAACCAATCGGGCGCGCTCGGGCCGCGTCGGCAACGCTCGGCCGACTCCGACACAGCTGACGGGGAACTGTTGCTATGTGCACTTGCTAAGGAGTGTAACGGACATTTTACATTTTTTGTAAAGAACACAATAGCATTTACTTTTTTCTAGTTTGCGAATTGTTGTCAGGTCGTTTCTTTTTGTATAGGACGTTGATGTTATGGAATATCTATGTTCTACAAATATGAAAGGAATTTGATTTAACTTTACAAACTTATTATTTTTATTTAGTGTTTTACTGTAAAAAGAATCACAAAATGTCATCAAGGTATATATATTTGAATAAAGCATTGGATATTCTATCTTATTGTCAAAAAAGCAAGTTTAATATAATCTTTACGTTAAAATAATAATTCCATTTCAACTAACACAATAATGATCAACAATTCTCTCCAATACAAATTCGTAACAAAAGAAACTGTGTAGGTCGGCTAAAAGTCCTAAAAACTCGTTAGTTATTATTAGCAGAGCCTACGTGACCGAGGCGATGTACGTGCGCACACAGCCACACTTAACCGTTCACGGACACTCGCATACACGCACACACGCCCAGGCGCGGTTAAGTCTACCCGTACTGCTGAAATAGCGTAAGCGCCTTCGACCTTCACAAAGAAAACGGTACATCCGTCGCCTTTATTCCGTTGTGTTAAGGTCGAATCTAAGTTTTTGATGTTTGAGCCGTTTGATTCGCTTCGGTAGTGAGTGAGTCAATAGCACCGTTGCGCTAGAGAGTGCATTTATGGCATCGGTCTCCCGTTGCCAACCTTTTTGCATTTATTATTTTTTATACGTTGATAGCAATTGATGTCGTGTGATAAGTTTTGTGACAATCATTGTGTTCCCTTTTTTATTAGCTTAATATTTCACATATTCATTTTTATTCATAATTATACGACGTGCTTTTAACAAAGGTTGTGTTTGTTAAAAGTAATTTCTGTAAAATAAAATATTAGCGTTTGTTTTTGTAATATATTCTAAATGAATTTGCGTCAAACCCTTTGAGTAAAATGTTACGAATAAACCATTCATTAAAAAATAAGGAAAATACATTCGTCGCTTAGAAACAGAATCTTAGAAATAAAATAAAGGTGAAAGTAACAGGGCCGTCCTAAAAAAAGGTTGATGATCTCTGAGCTCGCTTGGTAACAGCCGAACGAAAGCATTGGATCTGCATCGAACTAATTTAAACCCTATTTATATCAGATTTAGGCTGATTTTCCCTTCTCTCCTCCGTTGTTATTGATCGCAACGTATGCGAAAAACTACGTGTACTTTGTAAGTACATAGAAATAATTATTTAACAAAGATAACTTATGTACCGTAAAAAATACATTTAAACTAATTTCATCTCATTCTTTGTGAGTACGAGTGAAAGAGATGAGATGAAGCAAAAGAAATTGGTTTTTTATATATCTGCTAACGAAAATTATACTCAAATGAAATGTGGAAAGGTTTAATTTAGCTTGATTAATATGTGTTAGTTTAAATTGGGAGTTTTTAAAAGACTACACAAAAAGTTAATACAAATTTGTGGTAATTTGGAAAACGCTTTGTGTTTTCAGTTACAGTTATTAAGTACCCAACAGTGTTGTCAGGCAAGCCTGCCTGGTACGTTGGTTATGGCTGGGGTATGTCTGTCACGACAGTCGAAACGCTTAAATGTATTGCAGAAAGATTTGATTATGTATATAATTTGTCTATAATACCTATTAATAAATATTGTTTAAATAATAAAACTTAGTTTTAACGGTACGCTGTATGGACTAACTATGGCGGATATTTCACTCAACCCCTAACCTAACCTTGACTCCGGGTAGTGTAATAACGACCCTTACCATCAGCTAGTGTAATAGCATGTAACACATGTGTGAACAATGGAAGCTGCTTGATGGTTGCTGGCGATGTCCTGCTGTAAATAAAAGAAGACCTTAGCACGGATTATTGATATATATGTATATATATATAAAGAAATGCCAAAAAGATGATAAAGGCTATAAAAGTAAAGGCATGAAGGTTTTAAAGCTTTATTGGAAAATTATAAAAAAAAAATTACGAAGGTGCAACCTGTTATTGTGTATTACTCACCGTTCAAGCCAAAACGATGTATTTTAACAATTTTGATTTCATACTTTTTTATAGGTCGTTTCACCGAAGCTCAAGAAGTATAATCACCATCTCTCTTGGTACTTCGGTTTTCTAGGCTCTAGAACGGATTCTTGTCTTATGACTGACCCATTAGGCGAGTAGGTAATTACGTAAAGAGAAGTATATATATATATATATTAATATGTAATTTATTTTATTGTTTCACAATATAATAGGTTGAATAGTTTAACAAGCTAATTTAAGGTTAATTACTTCCTGCCTACTTACTTATTTTCTCTTCTCTTGATAGTAACATTTGCCTCCAGAATTTGACATCAATGCGTTATATTGTCCGGCTAGTGTAATAAGAGGCTCCCTAGTTAGGGACCAGGCCCACCCTTGCCACAGGCCCTGAATACCGTGTAGTGAAATCCGCTTAGATCATTTATTTTGTTCTTAAACATGTTTTTTTTTATATAAGTAATAATAACATTAAGGTTTTATGTAAAGCTCTGGTTATATATTTAAGTAGTTGAAATACGTGCCGATTCTGTAGAATTTTGTAACAAAAAACGTTGCAACGTTACAATGCCACGCTCCAGAGAACGAATACAATGGTATTGGTCTTGTGATCTAAGGTGGAGGGTGACAGGTTCAATCCCGTACATGTATGTAAAAAAAAAACAAAATGCAATTAGTCCACAGTTCCGCAGATAATTTTTTTAATTTTATTGAAATGACTTGTGTTAAGAATAATGTTTCGATGGGTGCAACTTTACGCTGAATTACTTATCTTACTTATGATGCAACTTAATTCAATATCGGTCGCCGTGTACTTATGTAATAAATTTAATTGTTGTTATTTCTTTATTTATCAGTCTATTACAAATCACAAAGCTATTGTACAAACGAATAAGTTGTGTGTAATTTATTTTTAACATCGAGTAATTAAAAAAAATACGAAATGAGAGTCAAGTTAAATTTCCAAAAAAAATATCTTTATATTCAAACCCACTCACTAGGGAACCCTAAATCCGTCTCACGGTAAAACGGTCACGCGTAATTTTTTTTCCATCAACCTGCGGTTCAGTGCGGGTGTATTCGATTCCCCGGTTGGCATTATGTAGAGCTATTGTGTTATTTTCATACAATGATATTATTGAATTTTTTTAATCAGATCACAATCTTTGAGTTATACGTCTTATGAGATATATTTTTATGGATTCAATTTGTCAAATATACATACGTAATACATATTAACATGTTACCTGTTACATATTGTTGTGTATTTTCTGTTAAAATAATATTTGCGATGGGTTTTTGTTTAAAATGTTTTCTACCTTTTATTTGTATTATGTTTAATGCTTCAGATAATCGAATCTAGTGGTATGTGGTCACCACTGCCATAGACATTGGTGAAATTAATTAGAGCGATATATCCATAATCCCTATTGTAAAAAACTCGAAAAAAATACTTACATTTTCACACTTTACGTATAACTACTATCGGTGTAATTTACCAGTGTAATTACACTGGCTCACTCACTCATCAAACCGAAACAGAGCAATCCAGTCTTAATGTTGCTGTACTAATAAGTGTGAGGTAGTATAACGACCTATACCTATTTCCTTATTACTTAATGAGCTAAGCATCGAAGCTGCTACTTTCACGTTGCTATGTAATATGTTTACCCCTGAACCATTAAACCATTAAATCAGATAATAATATAATAATATAATATAATATTCTGGGACATTATTCACACACTGGCCGTGATCCCAAACTAAGCAGAGCTTGTGTTATGGAAACCAGACAACTGATATACTACATATACTACTTTTTCTTTTGTAAATACATACTTATATAGATAATTACACCCAGACTCAGGACAAACAGACATGTTCATGCACACAAATGTTTATCCTGGGTGGGAATCGAACCCACGACCTGCGGCGCGAAAGGCAGGGTATCTACCAACCACGCCAACCGGCTCGTGTTGTTATTGCCGATAGCAGTTGTGTAGAGATATAAGCTCCGGACCTTCCCGTCAAATTGGAGAGAAGCCTTAGCCCCGCAGTAGGTCTCACAAGGGAATTTTACTCAAGAGGACAAAGTAAGCAACGCGAACTCAAAACTCAATCAATCGACTTTATGTATTCACGACTCCTTCATGCCCGTCTCATATTATATATCATATTATATACTTAAGCCAAAACTATAACATTTGAAAATACAAATAGATTTAGATAGATAACGCATCACATAGCGACTTTCGGAACGATAATATGATATGACATATCTAAATAAAAGATAGAAAAGTGGTCCTTGCGTTATTGTCATAAATTTATTTATGTTTATAGATACTTGAAGGTCCCGTGTAGAACGGACAAAAAGAAAACGTTCAATATAAATTTAATACAAAAAATTGCTGAAACTAATTCGATAAGGATTTTATTACCGATCCGCCCTCAAGGTTTTACTGCTTCCTAGATTAGGAATAGGCCTGCGCTTAGAGTTAGAATCAAATAAACATACGGAACCACCCGCCGTGGTTTACGAGCGCACTGATTGATGGCGCTTTTATTGCTTTTGCGATTTCTTTTTGATCTTGCTCCGCTCGGGTGCGGGGAACTTAAATGTTCATTTACTCTCTACAAGGTTTTCGCTCGACTGTGTGTTTCGCATCATAATCACTTAGAAAACTGGCTATTTTTTATTGTATTAGGTAGGGTAGGTTCGCAAGTGGACCTGATGCTTTGTGGTCACCTCCTTCCGTTACAGGGCAAATGTGCCAGAAATATTAAGAATTAAGATGGTGCTTGTAATAACACTGACAGACTCACCCTTCTACAAAGAACAGAACATTGCTGCTTGCCTATGTATACTTTTTTCATTAAGATCGTACAAGTTTAAAGTAAATATATGTTAAACAAAACAATTCTATATATATAATCGCACATTATAAGAATAACTAATTGATAACTATAATACATACATTTAAGATATATATTTGACTCTATGTATTTCGTTTAAGAGAACCTATTTTCTCGTCACTTTTATCTCAGAGTCGTTGTTAGCTTCATATTCAATTTGTTACTGTAATATGACGATTCATACGTGCTTATAAAAGCCTCCTTGAAAAAAAAACATGTGTATTTATATAATATTTTTTATAGCTTTTAAATAAACATTGAGTTAAAAGTAACAACATGTTCCTAGGTTATTTATAAACGAAACTCGTTCCATATGTCAATTTTCAATAATATACATGTAAATTAATTTATAGTAAAACTGAAGTCGGAGTTTAATGAAAGAAATTTTACCTAAAAATAAAATCAACGATCAAAGGCAGCGTACAAGTTTCTAAATTGTCCGAAATTTTAATTGCTTCTTACGGAGAACTGGTATAAACCAGTTACATTAAATAATTAGAGCGATTGCATTTTCTACGAAATAAAACGTGTAATTTAATTCTAATTATAAAAAAAAATGTCGATTTGAAGATGTATCGCCTTCTCTTTCGAAGTCGGTTAATATATAAATAAATCAACTTTCAACAGGATAAGACCAGTCATAAACAAAGATATGATTAACATACTACATACATAATATTATAATATTAATTATTTGACGAGGCCATTGATCCACCTGATGGTAAGTCGAAAATTGCGCCTACAGACATTGTCATTGTAAGAATTAATGAAAAACGTATGAAAATTTAAGCATTTCTCATTTAGGTTTGCTTTTACAAACACGATCGTCGTCATTAACAGTGCTCATTTGAGTATAAAGCTACCACCGGTTCGGAATGAAGATTGTACTAAAAGGTACCGTCACGATGGCACGAACATGAGTAGTTAACTCGTTTTCACTTATGAGACGACATTATCGACCATATATAGTTAAATTACAGTTACAGAATAGGATCACCTGCAACCCCACCCTCAAATACGGCCAGTGGCGTTGCCAATTATTTAAGATATAAAATTATTTATTAATTGGTCAGTATTTACTTGGAATATATTATGTTTAAGTACGATATGTATCTATTTAGTGCTTCTGGCTCTACTCGCTAGAATCGACATTCCTAATTTCCGAATTGGAAAATAGCTTTTCCTCAAAATGGCGTCGTTTGTAATCACCCGATTAGATAGAAGCTACTATAAGGACATTTACAATCTGTAAATTATTCAGGTAAATCATAAAACTTCCTAATTTAACTACGGAAACATAATAATCCGGAATTTATTACGTAAAGCGTGTAAGTTAATGTGTGCGGTAAATAACAGAGAGCATTAATAATATTTTTTGTCCACGCAACAGCTGTTGTCTAGTCCATAATATCATCCCCCGCGCAGCTCCAAGACGAACACGAGACGAGTAAGGGCTCGAGCGGATGTGATCAAGACGGTCTCAAGACAGAGGTATATAGATTTTATTCTTTAAATATATGTTATTGTGAACATATTAAAATTATAATGAGACTGTATCGAGCCCTATTGAGAGACAATAATACCTTTATCCTATATGATAATAAAGATATTCTTCGTCAGTCACGCGTTATTCCATAACTATTAAACAATTCAAAAATAATAAATTATTGAACCACAGATAACAAAAAAGCAAATGACGTGGGAACGTCTGTAATGTCAGTGACACAACATCATCTTATGAGGAAATGTCTTAATGTCTGAAAAGGGCCTTAGTGTATCTTATATCGTTCTGCGATCAGCTGTTGGAACACAGGGGGCCCTTATCGTGCTATTAACGTTCACGCTAAACTGATAAATATGGACTAGACCAACGGACGTCTAATATGCGGGCTTACTGGTGACATAGCTCTCTAACCTACCTAGGTCCTATGTTCCAATGAGCAATATATTATTCGCTAATGAATATATAATATTGTATATAAGACCGACTAGGTAGGTACTCGGCCGGCGAAAGATAAACAGCGTTTTTTAGTCATGTTTTGGTTATGTATGATTTCTGCTTTGCATTATATATAAATAAATATATAAAAAAATCACTTCTACTATACATACTTCTATGTACTTTTTAATATATACATCATTGAATCTAATAGAATTATGAGTTCAATTTAATAAGTTAAATAAATTATTGTTTTTCGAATTATTATACCATACATACGTCGTTAGTTCAATAATTATGAATAATATTGTATAAATTTGTTTATTTGGTTTATGTATTAGAAATTTCTGTATGAATATGCTTCGTACGGGTCTTTATCTTTGTTATCGGTCAACGTCCTGATTTCGGTATTCGATAACATTTCACAATGTCATACGAGTATACGACATTACTCACACGATCTGCCGGGACTGCGGTCGCGTGGACTTTACCCAAGGGATGTATAATTTAATATTCCTGAAAGACACTCATTATGATTTATAAAATTATTAATATATATAAATAAAATGATAGAGGTCTGCGGTTGTGCGCGCATCACGGAATAACTACTGAATAAATTTCAATGAAATTTTCTAAATTTTATTTCTTAGACACTTGGCCTTTATCAAAAAAAAAATTTTGATTTTGATTGCGATATCTTCATTTAATAAAAAGTTATTAAAATTTCAAAAACAACGATTTGTATATGCACTGCGTGTTCAGTGATGTATGTATAAACAAAGTTTATTTTTGCTTGCGATCTTTTTGATGTTTTTTCCTTCGTACATAAGAAAACTTTGTTAATATATGAGGCAACGCGGACGAATTCGCGGGTATCAGCTAGTATATAATAATAAATGAATACAGTAAAACACTTGGTGTTATATACATGTCCGTTTGGAAAGGTAGCTCACTCATTAGATGTAAACGGTTAGTATTTATTCCAGCGCGTGTCTATGAGCGGTGGTGAGTGGTGACCACTTACCGTCAGGTGATACGTAATAATGATATATAAAGTATTTTGTTAGCTACCTTTAACAATTTAACGGATCAAATAATTTATTTTTATTAAAATCCGTCCGTCCGTGACTATTTCGATGCAAAAAATATTTCAAGGGACATAAAAAAGGGACAGTATCCGGCAACAATATACGCCATTATATTATATAAGGATGTTTTTTGTAACAATTTAAGTTAACATAAAGAGATGTATTAAATAAGGTTTCGGCAAATTGTTATTTTTGTATCCTCAAGAAAATTACAGTTTTCAATGCGGATTTACAAATAACCTTAAAAGTATATTGTTTTTATTTAATTTGAGTAACTTAAATGACTTAAATAAATATTAAAGTGTATTTAATGGTAAGTAATCTTTTTATTAAAAAATAGTGTTTGATATTTTGCCAAACAACATAACAGGTGACTGCAGTCGCCATCTGAATGACGAGTTAGTTAAATAAGATGAGAATAACAAAGAAACAAGCTCATTAAAGATTTATTATGTGATTAAAGTATGTAAGGACTAAGTACGTTAGGTGCGAGCGAACGTTAATATATACTTACGAATGATAAACAAAGTTGTGATAAAGATTACATTGAAAAAATATCTTCTAATATTTTTATATTGATAAAAAGTTTTAAATATTACATTATCAAAATAAAAAAGATAATATATATTATTCATTGTTGCTACAAGGACTTAGAATCTTCAATATAAATCGAAACAAATCGGAATCGTTATTGTACATCGGTAACTGATTTACGAGTTTTAGAGTCACGGGTAACGCGCTTAAGTTGTGGCATGTGTCTGTACGTGTAATACTCTAAGCTTTTGTATAGCGCTGCCTTGTTTTGTATAATTTATTTCAAATCCGAGGAACGATTTCGTCTTTCGAATTATTTATTCTACAAATTCCAACCAGTATTCCGGGGCGCTTAAGCAACTATATTAGTTCGGTTCGTGTAATCTTTATGTAATCCAGGAAATGTGAACCAAAAGAACTCGAATCCTTATTAAAATTCAACATGAGTAACCGATGATAACGATAATAAGGACGATAGAAGCTCTCTGAACCCAAAAATTCTAAGCAATGCCGCTATAACGCAGTCCTTGAAGATAGAGAGTTACTCTCACAGGAAAACACTTCCTTACATTCGACCAAAATATTCAACCGCCTTACATTAACATTACTTCTCCCAACCCTTATAAGCATAAGGTCCAATATCGCTTAACAATTGGTTAAGCGGCTGTGATGTTTGGATGTACACTTCGCCACCAATCTAACGCTCAATGTCACTTTATCCATATAATGGAGATTGTGTGCGAGTGAAACGGATGCTGGGGAAGCGAGAGAGATGCTGATGAAATTCATGAAATCATGTGTATCGTTCTTGAGGAAACTTTCTTTGCTTGAAATTCATTGATGTGTTGCGTATATTCGAGACATTTACGCTTTTATTACCTATTTATCTAGGGTTCCGCAGACAAACGGATCGCTAAATTCAAATACTGTAAATGGAGTATTTTGGGGAAGGAATAAAGAGACCAAATATAGTTCTTTTTTTAATTATTTTAGAAAGAAACACAAGTAAAGGTGACTCCAAGTGTATAATCTACGCCTACGTACAGTGGCACCATGCAAAAACCACCCTTAACTCCGCTAATGAATCATTTATCCATATATACCTAAAACAATACTGAGACTGTAATTAGTTGACGCAATCCACCTTCTAGACTCTAGAGTCCAGAGAGTGAACATAGCCATAGCCTTATTGACAAAGTGAAGATACTTTGACTTTACGAATGAACAAACGTTTCCATCTACAGCTTCAATAGTTAATTAAATAATTTCGCTACAAGTTTTCTTTAGCCAAATGTCACGACGCCAATTAATTTACTCGTCATTAGGATATTGTTTATCTCCCGTAAATAGAGTTGGGGAGAGAAGAGATAAATTGTAGTGCTTGAACAAATCTTTAATTAGGCGTATAGCAAATGTAGTGGAAGCCCGCTTGGTATAAACATAAAAACGACCTCGTGTTACACCGAACCGTAACAATAACTCAAATAAATCAAGGCTATTATTCTGTATCTTGAGTTGTTTCTTTATTGTTTATGCAAATTTCTCAGCTGCTTGGAGAGCATAACTTTAAGTCGAATGTACCGTACACATATTTAACAGGCAGGTAGTCAAATAAAATACTTATAGATAATAAAATAGTTCAATCAAAAATGCCACAAGAAATGGATAATATTGAAAAAATAATGTAAGACTTTTGAATATTTTTTCTTTTCTTTCTTTCACAATATGTAATGTGCGATTATGTTAATCTTCAATAGGGGGTCTATTTAACTGATAAAATATAACATTTAAAATAAACCGCTAATTCAATATATTACCTCAATTAAAAATTATACTTGGTTCTTATGGTTATCGTCTGCATATTACAACAAAGTTACATCACTAACTGATCATTATTTTTCATTCATTCAATAACCAGTATACCCATACGTTGATCGAGTTCAGCAGTAAATATGTCTTGACACTAATTAATGTTACACATCGGTGTGAATGATGTTTAGTTTTACGAGCGATAAAACGGAATAGAGTCGACAAGTAATTGAGCGAGGAAGCGACGCTATCGAATGTCAACATTCTACTCCAGAAATGAATACATCAAGAGATTTATTTCGATATGAAATGAGCAGCTCTGTTACTTACGATTAGCTCGCTACCGGTCGTTATTAACGTTCAGCTTATTGACTACCGTCGGCGCTTTCATCTCTTGGGATCAAACATAGTCAGGTATTACCGAGCTGAGATTAATTAAAATCTAAAGTGTATTCGACGCGGATAGAAAACACATAGAGAAATAATAATTGAATTTTGCTTTTGGATTCCATATTAGTAACCACAAATTAAAAATTCTTGTACTTTGTTTTTGGGCTTCTTATCAAAACTGATTATTTATCTACGGAATTGTAACTTCACCGTATCTATGACAATGTTTCTTTCTATTTGTTGGTATAATACCCCAATTCTTATAATGTCATGCGCTGTCAGGCATAAAATCTAAGATGCTATGTCCCTCGTAATTACAGCCCACCCTTCAAACTGCAACGCTGCATAACGAACTATTAGACGGATAAATAAAGTTAGAATGCAGACGACCACCTAACAGCTGATAAATTGATATTATTTTATATAAGGATGGGTACATTTTGATTTGCATGGATTAAATACACATTGTATCCCCGTCCTATTTCATAAACAAAGACATAATAACATTGTTCGCCAATCTGTCCGTCCGTACTGTGTGCGCCGTACAAACGGGCACTGTTTGTGTCACAGGTTTATTTCAATATTTCGTAATATTTCTAAAACTACTGTTACTGGTTGGAAATAAAATGTAAATGATGTGGAATAAGCTCCAAACTTCTCCTTAAAAGAGGAGAAGAGACCCTAGTCCAATAGTGGGACATTCACAGGTTGTTATTACTTTTTTATACATAAAACTAAAACACAAACACACAAAATAAACCACTTCATAAAGCTAGTTTGAAGAAACAAATAGTACTGTGTTAATAGATAAAGTTTACCAACGAAAACTAGCCCGTTCATTATCTTCAAGTAAAAAACTAACATTTAAATCCATTAGCACGTAATTCTAATTCTCGTTGTAACCAAATACGGATAAGTTAAATAAGACGTAAGGACAGGCGGTAGCGGAATACGTAAACAGCTGATCGCTTCAATTACTCGCTTCATCGTCAAGGTGTTCATAATTAAACATATATAAAACTTGAAGGACATTGTGCGATTCCTTCTTTATGAACTAACGATACCCGTCAGCCATTTTAACGGCACACAACAAGTTTCATGTGATATGTTTTAAGGGACTATATACCAGTTTATGAAAAATCTGGTGGATGTTTATAAATCTGTCACATTAAGTATGATAAATTTGTGTCTCTTGTGTTCTCACCAACCCGCAATGGAGTAGCGTGATGGATACTTAAGTATACTTATTATTGTGATCTACGGATAATTCAGACCTTGGCCCCAAAATGTTTAGTACATGTTACTTCAATAATTGGTCCTTATGTATATAAAGTGTATATATGTATTTACCAAATGATGTAACTTCTACAACTTTTTTTATTAAATACCGTCAGTAACAATTACACTGAAAAAAATAATAACTACATTCTCAAAACACATAAATACATATACAAAACACAAGATGTACATGACACGCCATTACATACAACATGTTATATAAAAAGCCTTATTTAAACTTCCTATTATACTAACAAAAAACGAAACATAGTTGTTTTCGTTAACTTTACTGTTTTTTTTTTCAATTTACGACAGTGTATCGTATTATCTAACATGAAGGGTAGTTGTTGAACCTGTTTAGGTATTTGTTATTTTACAACTATTATTTTCTCAGGCTTTTAATTCTTTTCAATGCTATTATCAAACAATATATAGAATAAGTTTATGTGTTTCACAACAAAGGCGCGGTTCACGGTGTGCGAGGAGAGGTTACACGACAACATGCGTCATTGATGAGAGCTCTTAGTATAATTTAATCCCTTTGTCACTGACCACCCCTGCCCAGCTGCAGAGGGTGAGAGATCGCTACCTATGAAATATCAAAATTTACAACCGAGTATAATATTAAGATGTTTAATTTTAAAACATTTATTTAATTTCATATTTTTAGGATGCGTCAATTATAATACAAATATACCTATTAGAAATGTATCGAAATGTTTATTTTTATTTTTAAGTCATATCTGATGACATAGGTGGACAATATCTACAGTGGACGAACACCAAAATATAGTAGATTTGATTGCTACTGTCTCTACATGCTTTATGCAGATTTAAAGCCACAACCTGTTGAACCTTGGGAACCTAAGATGTCTATAGGTACACTGGCTCACTCAGTAAAAATACCCGAATTACTTTGGTTTACTATTTTTTATTATATTTACATTCTTACAATAATTATATTCTATATACATAAAAAATAAATAGATACCTAATATCTATATAAAATAATAAACTATAAAATTATTTTAAATAATAGTAGTATGTATTATTAGTTAAAGCGGAAACGAATAGCAGCAAAGAAATTACATCACCAAGCTTATAACAATCAAGGGCTGAGTTTGTTTACAAAAAGTTACGACAAAAAATGATCCCTTCGTGCAGGCCAAGGGCTCAGGTTACCGATTGTGCTGCAGTTCAGAGTACCTGATCTTTTCACCACACTTGTTTGGTAAATTATAATATCAAACTACACATTGTAATGAAACTATTTATAAGGGTAGTTCAAAATATTTGGAAGACGAGTAGCCGTCTTATATATAAAGCATGGGGTTTCTCATTGCGCGCCACTTATTATCAACGACGATTATTAAAAACACTTTCAATGTAAATACTATTAATAATAATAATCAACCAACTTATCAAAATTACTTCATGTTTTTTTTATTTATTCATTAGATACTTATTGTATGATTATTATTAATTACTATCAGGCCACATACAAGCTGATCTTGGACGTCTCGGAGTTTTTGACTTTTATAAGCGTCTTCTTACTTTTTACATATATTTCCACCCGTGGCTTGGCTCGCGTATGAGGATGGAGGGGTAGGTGCTAGGATGCTAGGTGCCCTATGACCCTTTCTATACCCCAGACCACGTGCAGGCAAAATTTCCTAACGGCCGGTCGAGTAGTTAACACGTAAAACGTAACAAACAAACTTACTTTCGCATTTATAATATTACTTAGTAAGTATAAGGATATTCGCTTGTCTATAAATCTTAGCAAATAACATTATTGTAAGAAAGAGGCATACAAAATAATTGTAATCTCAGCCGCTCTATTAATTATAATGATCGCAAGACACGACTGACAGACATCGCCTTCCTGAACTTTAATTATGCACAGATTGTTTTTACCGAGCCCATGAATATTCATTCGTGTAAAAAAAAACGCCCGTAGTGAAGTAGGTGGTGATCTTACGCAAGAGTTGAAACTTGTTATACCCTTTACGTAAAAAAAAAAACACTTCTAATTATCATAATTATTCGGACACACCTCTTGGAAGTCTCTTTATGAATATACTTATAACTTTTTGTTAACAGCCCGCTCCTCGTATTGTGAATTAAATTTTAATATTTTTACTAGTAATTAAAATATAAACATATATATGGCTTTAAGTTCGTGCTGTTATGTATCTGTATGCTTGTCATCTTCATGATAATGTTATTTACAAAAGGTCACAATAACCTTAATTCCCTCAGTTTTAATTCTCTTATTCATTCACCGATACTTATATATCTTTCAATTACAAAATGATACTACTATGATAAATACTTTGAATACATATAACATTTATTTATAAAAATAAATATGGTATCATGAATATATATTTTCATATCGCACTAATATACCCCGAGGTATCGAGGTATCCGATCTGATGATTTCAATAATATTTATTTATTACTAGTATACTGAACAAAATTAGGCCATATATATATTTTATTGTATAGGAAGGTGGATGAGCATGTGGGCACCTGATGGCAAGTGGTCACCAACGCCCATAGACAATGGCAATGGCAGAGATGTTAACCATCGCTTACATCGCCAATGCGCCACCAACCCTGGCAACCAAGATGCTACGCCCCTTGTGCCTGTAATTACACTGGCTCACTCAACCTTCAAACCGGAACACAACAATACAAAGTACTGCTGTTTTGCGGTAGAATATCTGATGAGTGGGTGGTACCCAGACGAGCTTGCTGCTTGCTTGAGCTCTACCACCAAGTAATACTACTAATATACTTTTCCTAACTTATCGACGTGTCAAGTTTTATTTAAATTTATAAAACTTCTTCCGCCTATAGCACGACATATAGACGATTTACATATACATAAACATGTTTATTGTTACCATATATATTTAGACTGCAATATCCGCCATCATTAATCCTAACAAACAATACGGCTCGTAGAAACCTTTGTTGAATAACAGACACGTGTGCTCAACCTTAAAATAAGAGCCGGGTGGAGTTTTAATCAGAATAACACGAGACACACAGCTCCTCCAACTATAAACAAAAATAGTTATATATTTTATAACAAATTAACTGACTGCCTCGTTGGTCTAGTGGCTAGATATAAGGCCGCAGACTCGGTGGTCCTGGATTCGATTCCCAGGTCGGGTCCATAAATAGTTATTGGGTTTTTCTGTTAGAGAATTCTCAGTAGCAGCCCGGAGTCTGGAAGTTAGAAGTGTGTATACTCCCGTACCTCGGAAACCACGTAAAACCGTTGGTCCTGCGCCTGAAGTCTTTCCGGTCGTGTCGGATTGCCGTCACATCGGATTATGAGAACAAAGGAAAAGAGAGTGCACCTGTGTTTGCGCACACACTTGTGCACTCTAATATCTCCTGCGCAGTTGGCTAATCTCTCTTGAGATTGGACGCCGTGACCGAAATCGGTCAGGAGGACCTTAACTAATTAACTATATTTCAAAACACAACCAATATTGCAGTTTGTAATTAAATATTTTTATGCACACAATATGTTTCAGACGATTTAAGTATCATGCTTAGTTTATGTTTATAATTTTCATTTCATGAAGAAATCTGCGTGTCTCAAAAATCGACCACATGTCCATCCCACTGCGTTTTTTTTATAGCGTACTCTTCGCGTATGGGCCACCTGATGGTAAGTTATCACCAACTCCCATAGACAATGACATTGTAAAAAATGTTAACCACCGCTTAGATAGCTAATGCGCCATCAACCTTGGGAACTAAGATATTATGTGCCTTTTGCCTGTAATTACACTGGCTCAATCACCCTTCAAACCGGAACACTATAATACAAAGTACTGCTGTTTTACGGTACAATATCTGACGAGTGGGTGGTACCTACCCAGTTGAACTTGTACAAAGCTCTACCACCAAGTATGTTAAATATTCCCCAATCCTATTCTTGAGGTGAGATATTTGCTAATGTCTGGGTTTGTTCCAGAGCTGTAATAAAGATGTTTTAAAAAAGTAATTCTACACTAACAAACAAAAATCACCTTTTCCTACTCTTAAGACCAGAAAACAGCAGTCCAAACCGTGCAAGCCAGCCGTCCGTATCACAACACGACCAAATATATGAGACATTAAACATAATTTAAATATAAACACGTAACTCCTAAACTGGTTTTATAAAAGGCAATAAAACTCTAAACTTATAAATAAAATATTTTATTGAGGTCACTAGAACATAATACGAACAGCTTGTTTATTTAATATATACATATATAATGGTGCGGACTGTATGTATGTAAGTGTCTTTCGTGTGTGACTCGGCGATGATACGAGCTGCCTACCCCGAGGTTCTGAGGTTAAATCTCGGGCCAACCCGATAAAAATAATTTGTGAACATTCCTGTGTTCCACACACAATAGTGTGTCTTTGCGTACCCACTTGTGAACAATAATAACTCCTGTGCAGTGGCTAGTAGTTGGCTACCAAGGTTGATCTTCTGGCCTATCGTCATTAGTCAAGTGTCCTTGAATGTCCTGCGTTGCGTTTCATTCTCACTTAGCTCAGTTTTCAGCTTATATTAATAAAATATTAAATATTAATATAGTAAATAAAATAATATTTAAACTTCACGTACACGCGAACAAAATAGCGACCACATGCTAATAAAAATACATCGCTAAGTAGATAAAAAATATCAACATAATTTTCGTCTTGTTCAAATACATATTACTAAACCTACTTGTATTCGACTAATATGTTTTTGTAATAGAAAAAAGTAAATAAGAATTGTAAGAAAAAATATATTTGTCTTCGTAATAAAATCATTATTACCGATTCCAATTTAAATTGTCAGTTTTTCTGTGACAAACAAACGTACAAGAAAAAACATAGTAAGGACAACGGAGTGTACGCGTGCCCTTGAGTGCGAGCACGAAAACCGGTTTCTTATTTTTTTGTTAGGAAATATTTATAAAAATCTTTTGTTGTGTAATGATTCGTAAGATTGAATTATGGATAAAGTTTTTGTCGACAAACTTCCCACATGTGTTTCGGACACGCTCGCTTTAATAATATTTTTACATCGTTCAAATACATTTTAACAATGATTTTTAATTATATCGATGATGTCATATAGTTGTAGTTTAGGTTCTAGGATTTCGTTTAAAACCTTATTTAATACGAACATAAATGTGCGAGGTCGCCGATGTACATGAGTATGATATAGTTATTTAGTTTTTTGTAATTTTAAAATCGGAGTAAATTAAACATTTAACACACGCTCAAGAAACTAAATACAATAACGAAATATATTGACGTTCTCATGAAGGAATAACGGAAACTATATGTATAGTTTCCGGCCGCGGTTTCACCCGCTCGTGAGGGCAAGGTGTCAGGTCCCTTTCTGTACCACTACTACCACTGCCAACATGGATGCAAAGTTTCATAATAGTCCGTTGTATATATAAGACGTGAAAGCGTAACAAACTCATTCTCACATTTATAATATTAGTAAGGATTTCATTTGAATGAATTAAAACTCGTTATGAAAATATAAAGTGGTAATTCGGCATAATTAAATAATGTTAACTTGTTTTAAATTATTTTTAATAACTTATTAACCAGTTAGCAACTGGTTTGCAATGATTTGTTAAATTTCTTTATAAACAACTATCCCATCCGTCTGACGCGCCATCTTTGCTTCGTCTGTGACGTGATGACATCGGACACTGTCAAATTTAATCAGATGAACGATTCATGAACAAGTGGTACACGGAAACAAACACTTATTTTTCATGAGTAAAATATAATTATAAATTAATTATTTAAATAATAATAATTGTATGTTGTCCGCACAAACTTATTCTCCATAATAATTTAAAATATATATTTTTTGTTATGTACGCTGGTCAATATATTTTCGGTCAATTTCTTATTTTTTTTTTTTTTAGTAACAAATTGTTTTTTTAATGCCATATTATAGTCGTAGATTGTTTTTGTATTAAATATGTATGACATGTATAGTTCCTCCTAAACTCGATGTTCGAGTGTAACAGCGCCTTTCAGATAAACAAGTGACGAATCCCTAGTTTTCCACTCCTGAGTATTATCATTTCAATAAAAATAGAATAATAACAACTACTTATCAATAAGCGAAAATATGAAGTAATAACAACACAAATCCCGTAATTTTCCGCAGATAATCTGTTCGCAGCGATTGGTTTTTCTGAATTGACGACACAAGTGGAAAATAAATTGTTTTCTACTTATGAGCATATTTTTGTTTAAGTACAAATTAAAGCAATCTTTGTATCTTTTAAAAATAGAATCATTATAACTGGTTCATAATCAAAGCTGACCTCAAGGAACAACACACAACATTTTTGAATTCGGCATTTTTTTAAACAAAAAGATAGCAATGAAGACATTGGCTAATATTGTTTTGTTATACATACATAATCAAGTATATACGTCAAGGAAGGAGGAACCTTATATGGTATAGTGACACAATTACGAACGAAACAAAACAATTACTGTTTTATGATAATAAAGCATAATTTGCCGCTGTTTACCTCAAGATTATGTTCGCGGTGCGTGGCGTGGGCGGCGAGCGTCTAGCAACAAGCTAATTATAATTATGAAGTAACAAAAAACAAACATTTCGTTTATGGTAGACGTGCAAATGACTTGACGGTGAGTGCTCAAAGTGGTCACCTCTGTCTGAGCGGCAGCACAGCGCGTGACGCTTATTTGCGCGGGACGCGTGATATATCCTTACTAACATTTTATATGCGAAAGACGGTTTGTTTGTAACGTTTCCACAGGGGTGCGGAGAAGGACATAGGTTTACCTAGCACAACCCCTCACACCCTAACAAGTAGGCGAGGTCGCGGGCAGAAACTTACTGAATGGAATTTGTACCATAGTATTTGTAGTATAGTGAGTTAGAACTAGAAGTAATTATATAGTATTATTATTTTAATATGTATGTATGTAGGTAGAATACATACAGCGTGTTTTTCCTTTAGTCACTAGTAGTTAAACTGTTAGTCCTCCCTGATCTCTCTGATCTGCTCTCTCATCGGGCTATGAGCGTTCTCCTGTGCGTGTTGCGCACACATATTCATCTCCTGTGCAAATAACTTTTCTTTAAGACAGACTGTAATTTTGACAGGAGGATATTAGAATATATGCCTTGCGAACCTTTGTATAAGTCATTATAAAAATAACAAAGATAAAAAGCTTTCTTTGCCCCGACTAGACGGTCTTGGTCGGCACGGTTTGTCAATATGGTAGTATGCGCAAGCGCAGATGACGTCCTACTATGACAGGAAAGGTACCGCTACTTTTTAGTGGCTAGTCTGCACTGTAGGAGTCCCCCTTGCTGACAGTGTGGAATACATAAAAGATATATTTCCAGTAACAGAACAAGAAGTGACAACACGAGAAAGGTTAAAACACGGCCGAGTAATGTTTTTGTTTGTCTTGTTTAAATTAAATTTTCTTGTGTTATTCCTCCCCGTCATTGTTTACGGCGAACGCTCGCGACATCTCAGTCACTTTTATCTTTATTAACGACACGTGATCATAAATTCTTTTGTTTTGCTCTCAAAATATAAATCGTGTGACATTTTTATACTCCTATATTTTACTTGAAACGCGAAACACTTTAATTATTAAACGGGCTGTGCCTCGTGTTCATAACCTTATGTGGACGCGGCAGATTGGTCTTAATGTGAGGCTATATAGTCCATAACCATTCAAACCAAGGGACTATCTAACGCTAAGAAATTTATTTAAATCGGTAAAATATTTTTGAGATGAGCGAGTTTTCAACACAATCTCTGGTTTTAACCAACAAATTCATAATAAACAATTAAAGTTCATGAAAACACCTCAGCCAGTGGTGGTCCAGTTCCCATGGAGTCCTCTTAGTTTGATTTAGCCTTTAAATAATATTTTTAACGGCTCCATAAGCACATATAATTAGTATTTAACATTGACCGCGCGTTTCGCGAGCGATACTTCACATACACATTCATAGACTTCACGCGCGTCGGGACGGGCTGAGCTAATTAATAAACATCTTTGTTTTTCGTACCTTTTGAATACACAACAATGGAAAGTGAGATTTCTAATCGTATATGAAAATTAATGATCAAATAAATCACAGATCTGTTGAAACCGTGTTATGCTTGCGTAAGGCAGGCGAGCGGCGCGCTTTCGAAAGTTTTTAAATTTCTCAACTTTTAACCCGGAATCGAGACGATTGTTGTCCTTTTAAATGTCCGCGTCGAACAAACACACTGAGTGAGCGACGGACTCTTCTATTTTCGTCTTGTTAATTGTTTAAGTCGGCTAAATTATTCGTATAGTGTTTCACAAACTGTCATCATTATTAATTGGTTGTTTAGCATTTTATATTACGATAAAAAAGAATATAAAAAAGAATGTTTCAAAAACGACCAGAGATGGCTCAGTTGTTAGAAAACGTCAACTTTTAGATGCGCATTCAAAACCGAATAAATATCAATTTCGTGTGCTTGATTTGTGTTCCCCAAAACATCATTGGACAAGCTCCAAGTTCTCTACTCAAAAGGAGTCCTTTGGAGGCAGTAGGACATTTACAGGCTGATACTTTCGTGACTTTAATTACACAAATAATATTAATGAACATCATTTCTGTTTGAATGTGCGCTTTGGTAACATAAGGTATAATTTGTAGATATAATTACTTCATATAAGTTGTATATAAAGCTAGTTAATTACTACGTATTTCATATATCTTATATGTAACTATATAACTCTTACACTTCTTGGGTAGTTACCAGTACATAGTGCTTAACCCTAAACTACAGACCTGGGGAAGTTCAAAGAGCCATAGAGATCTCAACATGAAAGCTGGTTTCCGGAGGGATGCTGTATCCTGCGCGGCAGTCTTCCGTTTCCGCCACCGCCTCTTTTCTGGCGTATGATACATGGCGTATTAAAAAACTTTCAAAATGTGACATTCCTTTGATACGTACCCTTTTAAATTTCTCCTAGGATTTATAAAGAATGATTTTGCAAAAAGAATATAGGAAAGCATATGTAACTTTACATAATACAGACTAGGTAGATACACTTTGGCAAACTCCTAATAATCGTCTTATTAATTATTAGAATGTGTTCTCAGAAATTTTGAAAACGCGTTTTCAAATAGAAGGACTAAGGTTTAGGTATTAGGTTTACTTAAAAAAAATTAACTAGTAAATCATATTTTGATAATATTAACTTAGTTTAGTTATTTAACATTTTATGACAGTGTTCTTATTTGTTTTATCACACCTAAATGTACGCTCATCTTGCACCAGGTGGTCGATGTGGTAGGTCAGTAGTTATCTGTTATTATTCGGCGAAATTAAATTCATTTATAATATTTTTATATAACTTTGACATATTTTTATCTATGATGTATAAATTGGTCACGTTATCGGTATTTAATTAGTTATCAGTTATTACGAATAGATTTAAATTCGTGATAAAATATGAAAGCGTCACATTTCATTATTCATAGACAAAGATATTCTGCGCCAGGCTCTTATTTGATCGAAATCGTTAGAGAAGTTTTCGAGGGGAACGAAATAAATTTATGTACAAGAATAGATAAATATATATATATAGATGAAAATTTTCACAAAATCGTCTATAAATATGTACCGGACAAACGTTATATTAGGTATATAATATATATTGAGAAATAAGAAATATTAGTGCTCGTTTGAATTCGTTATGAAAATAGAGCAATTTATTGAAATACATATGAACATATATTATAAAAAAATATATATATTATTCAAATCGAAATTTTAGAGGTTAGCCAAATACTAAAAGGAATTATCTTACATAGTATAATAGAATATAACTTATAACCTTTTCATATTTTATAATAATACAAATGTTGTATGCTTTTCATTGCTTTTAATTATTTGATATTCTTCTTCGAACACTCCCTTTTATTCTTCGCGAGCTCGGCCGCACTCGCGACTCCCGTCCATTCCCGGATATTACACAGGCAAATATTTCATATTATATGTGTACCTAAATAAAGAAAAAACAAGTGACATATTTTCAATCAACAGTTTACATGATTTGAGGAGTGTCAGCCGATATCCAACGCCCGGTTGATCCAAAACCCGGTTGAGTTGATATGATCGTTCATATAATAACATAGAAATGTGTTCAAATATATTTTGCTGTTATCTATTTTATCATAAACAGACCTCGGTCTACCTAGCGGCTAATCACCTCAATCAGCCTCCGATCGCGTGGTCGTGTTGATAAGAATTAAAAAAAAAACAATGCCTGCTATCTCAAAAAACAACTTCATCCATCAACGCTTATCAGGAATCTGTGGTATGTATTTACATCCTAAAATAAACTCTATGTTTATGATATAGAGTTACAAATTGTTTGATGAATGTATATTTAACATTAAGGCTCATTTACATTGTAACCGGTTGGATGCAGTTTTCACCGTTGTCTGATAAATTTTAATGAAAGTGTGATATGTTAATAGTTTTATAAGTATTTTTATTGTTCTAAGTAATGTACATAGGACGTCGTACACTCTCGAAGCGTTTCATATTTGAATATATTAAGTTAAGTGCTTGTAATTAGTCTACAGTATTATTATTATATGTGTCACGCTCGTGGTTATTTATTTCTGTAATAAAATTATTTTAAGTTCGTTATAGCGTATAGTTTGTATTTATTCAGCGCCTGCGGTATCTTATCGACGATAATATCGCGGGCTAATTTTAGTTACATAGTAATATAATATTAAAAAACTAGCAAAAACCGTGGCTTTAGTAGTGTACTTATTCGAATTATACAGGTTTTGACAATTCTCAAAAAGCCTTATTAACTTAGAGAGAGGCAGTTGAAGATTTGAGTTACAGACAGACACTTCAATTTCTTTATTCGTATAGATAGATGTGTTGAAATAATATTTTAAGTGAAATCTCGCTGTGGTATTATAGAATAGAATATAATAAATTAGATTAGAACACTGAGTGTGCAGAGGCGGCCTCGTTGCTTCCAGCTATAAATCCAAAACCTTTGAGGAGACTTAAACAAAAAAAAAACATTGACGAAATGACTTAGTACTTCTATATATCTACACACACACAAACGCACAATTTACTTTTTAAATATGTGTAAAACGTTTATATGCACACCACTACATGAAAATGTTACAATGTGGTTATAATCTGAAGATAAATAAAATTGAATATATATTTCTAGATTGTACGAATTTGATTCACCAAGTCGTGCCGTATTATGTAAATAAGGAACAGATAGTGGAAATAAAAAAAAGTATGTTAGTGTAAATATGTCATTTGGTTATTTTTTATTAGTACCTGTATGTGTTAATTTGTTTTACCAATAAATAGACAAATTATATCATATTTAGTAATTGAAGAAAAATAACAACGATTGAGTTAGGCGTTGGTTTGTTTCGTTGTCAATATTATTTTTTCAAATAGGCTCATAATCAAAAAATATAAATAAAATAAATTAAAAAAAAAACAAAATTATAATAATCATAAAATTGTGTAAGCTCGTCTGAGTAGGTACCTCCCACTTATCAGATATACTACCGCAAAACAGCAGAACTTGGTATTGTTGTGTTCTAGATTGAAGGGTGAGTGAGCCAGTGTAATTACACGCACAAGGGACATTACATCTTAGTTCCCAAGGTTGGTGGAGCATAAGCGATGTATATTTAAAGATACCACCGGTTCGGAATGTAGATTCCACTTAGAATACTCGACAAGAAACTTATTAGTTACCTTTTCACCAATTCAATTAAAT
This sequence comes from Nymphalis c-album, assembly GCA_963151315.1. Lineage (NCBI taxonomy): Eukaryota > Metazoa > Arthropoda > Insecta > Lepidoptera > Nymphalidae > Nymphalis > Nymphalis c-album. The sequence continues at coordinate 251,096 of OY720602.1, read as the reverse complement.
TATTATATATCTTGCATCAATGAATACTACATTCGTCGTCGACAATTTATATATACTAAATGAAATTTGAATTACATTGTGATAATATTCAATTCTGAATAATAGCGCGTCACACACGACACAAGTGTCGCAACTTCTAAGCCGTGAGCCGTAATTCCCTTGACATGTACAGTCAGCATGAAAAATCTGTCAAAAGAAGTTGACAAACAGACTTACACTACTTATTATAGCTATATGGTTCAAAACGTATCATGACTTTTTTATCAACAAAATTTGTGATGTAATTTATATTTCGGGGCTGACTGTACTCACTTAGAAATTTACAAAATGATTATTATCAAACCTTAATTTTAAATTTAACATAAGTATTTAGGATTTCATACATAACCAGCTAATTTTCAAACAACAAATTACATTAGCAAACTGAAATGCATTAAAAATATCTTGACATGATAATTCACAATTAAAGTTGGAGTGAAATCCACCACGCTGCTCAAATGCAGATACACATGTAACCAGCTTAATCGGAGACACACAGGTTTCCTCAACATGATCTTCACCGCTGAGCACGGTATGAGTTATAAACAAAAATTAACCACTTGAACAGGCAGCGGTGCTTGCCCGGATTTGAACCTGCAACCTTCAGATTGCCGCTATCGCAAGAAACTGTTATTAAATAAATGATAACATCACAGTAATTTACAATAATCACCGCGTGTCCATACGCATCAGTACAATTAGAGCTGGCCTAAAGCCAAAACTTGAAGACAAATGTAAAATCGTAAAGATGATTGCGTCAAACTCGTCTGACGTGCCCTTAATGCGGGATTATTATTAAAAATGAACGTTGTCAGTTTATTTAAGGTTGATTAATTACGGAGACAGTTCGTCTCGTTTTGTATAGCCGTTATTAATGAAGCTTTAATTTTGTAGCTCTTCATTAGCGACAGCTTTCGTGTTTGACTAAATAGGTTTAATTACCGATGTAGTTAAAATTATTAAACGTTATTACTTGTTCATATTCCTGTCCTTTTGGAGCACAATTTGCAATTAATTACCAATCACTATAATGGATATATTTGCCGTGTGGTGACGGTGACGATCACATACCATCTCACTCAGTGGAGGGCTTAAAAGTTGACCTTTGAGATACTGGACAACGGACAATCTTACCTTGGCAAGCGTGGATATTATGGTATATCTCCCCAATGATATATACTCAGGAGAGTCCTTTGTCCAGCAGTAGGACATTTACATGCTTTTTCAATTATAATATCCGAAGAGCTATTGGTTTTATGGTGAAGATTTGAATACACATGTCGCGGATTTTCATCTCTCAGATGGTGTGACAGTTTCTTCGTCAAGAAGATGGAATGAATTTAAGCATAGAAAGTTCACTGACTTCAGCCTGGGTTTAGTTTTTCATTCCGCAATCTTTGGTTCAATTTCATGTGTTCTATCCACCGACCCATCTCGATTCACTGCATAAAGAGGTAAAAATAAATGGCTTACAGTGCTGCGCCATTGTCTTTAGATAGACAATTTGTCTACGACTAAACAACACGCGCTACTCGATGACTAAGACAAGAACATCACCTTGGCCGTTACATAACGATATGCTCTCCATTCTGTCTGCGATTAAAATAATGATATAATAGCCGTCTCAATGGTACTTCAATTACACGCGTCCTTATCTAAACATTTATAACAATATATAATTAAGTTTAAGTGTTTCTTTATCTGTTGCAATATATGTTTATTAGAACATACTATGGAATAGATATAGCAAAACTTATTATTATTTTATTTAAAGAACTTAGAAGCTCAGAATTCAGGCCAAAAGTCTTGGGTTTTTTAGCGGGATTTTTGTATCAGCAGCTTGAAGAGTTGTATCTGATTGTCACCACTCATTACGACACGACAGTGAGGAGTGTGCTGTGTTCGCATACACTTCTGCCTGTGCAGTTGATTAAGTTGAACTTCACGTCGCCCAAATTCAATCAGCACATTATAATTATAATATATATTTTTAAATATATTACATTTGTCTTCTAGATTCAGCCTTGTTGTCAAAATCGCATCAAACAATATTTCTATTGCTAAGTATAATGCATACGGAGAGACACTATTACATTTTTCATATTAGTGAGGATTCAATTTAAAAACTTCTTTTATCTATTGTCCGTAGCCAATGTATACGTGAGCCGATCGATAATAATAATTATTATTTATTATTGTGTGTCACAAGATTATTGAAAAAGCAATTACATTATTGGTGGAAAGGTTTCAATTCAAAATTAAAAGTATTTAAATGATTTGACAAACTTTACTTGTCCAATTTTATAATACACTTGTTAACCTAGACCAAAACTATATTAATAATTATATATTTATTATAATTATTCGTAATTGTATAAAAATTAAATAAATAAAATATAAAAGGTTTGGAATAAGCTCCAAACCATCTCCTCAAAAAGAGGAGAAGAGACCTTAGCCCAGTAGTGGGACATTCACAGGCTGTTATTGTAACAGTATCTCTCTCATCTCGATATTCATTGATAAAACACACCGTAAATAAATTGAATCAATATTCAATACTGATTATTCATAAATAGTTAGTTTCTAATTTTTTTTTTTTAATATTAGGGGTCAGTGACCTTCTTATTAATCGTGAGGCTTTTCGGGACGACAAGAGACAATGGATCGCGGTCGAAACTCCGGTTGCGCGATTAACGCTTTCGAATACTGAGCTGTTATTTTAACACCAAGTATTTTTATAAGTAATTGTACTAATGGCTTTCATAAGCTGTCATTACCACATATTATATTCCTTGTCAAAATATCGTTAATATTTTAAATGTATACAAAATCAAGATGACTCGTCACCACGAACAATGATCTCGTTATTATTAATAACACAATATGGTGTTCATATTCTTAGACGTCGAGTATGATCTAACATAATTAAAAAAAAACTCAATTGATCACAAGCTATTCTAAAACGAACCTTATCGCGAACGCAATTAAAATCAATTTAAAAATATATCACTCCGATAACAGACCATTCTATTTCAGTTAATTAACGATTGCACTTAATATGGTGTGCACTTGTTCCAGAAATAAATTGAACGAAAAGAAATAAAATGAACCCTATGTATATGTGACGTAAGGTTTATATTTAAATGTGTTGTTGACAAGTGGTTAGTTAAAGAGGTCCGGAGCATCACATGTGTGATTATCACGTGATGAGTGCCTGAAGATGTGACTTCAGGGGTGCTGAGTGTTGTCTGTGGACTGTTCTCTGATATATTACGACTTCTTACATCTATACAATGTCTGCCTACAATAAGCATATGTAACGCTTATATATATTATAATTGATTGTGATTTTGACTTTAAACACTGTAAGTATATTCAATTATTTATAAACTTGACTTTTGAAGGTCATTGGTTCATATCCGCCTCGAAGGACCAATCAAATAGTGTTTAGATTTTGTTAAATATTTTTTTCTTGTCGTGTTATCATTGAATTTACTAAATATGATAACAATATCGAATTCAATTGTTCTTTACAACCGTATCTTTATTTTCAATATGGCGATCATAGAATATGTAAATTAAACTTTTGTTACTCTGTGTTGTCTCGAGATGAATTCTCTGGACCGATTTTCATTTAATCTTGAGAAGACACGTACAATATCTTCGTAAAGCGGACTATGAAACTTTTACAATTTTACTTTCCTGACAAGAAAAAATATAATAGTTTACGTCATTGAAGTATTATTGAGTTATATTTAAGAGGATACTTCTCTTTGTGAAATTCAGCGCGCCGAACGTAAAAAATGTAAAGGCCGATGTACATATCAATGGGGAGTCGATGGATCCTGTTGAGTCTACTGTATTTCTTGGCATTACTGTTGATGCCAAGTTGCAGTGGGCCCCCCATATTGACGGATTGGCGAATAGACTAAGTTCGGCAGCTTTTGCGGTTAAGAAAATAAGATTATTCACTGATGTTGATACGGCCCGCCTTGTATATTTTAGTTACTTTCACAGTATAATGTCATATGGCATTGTGTTGTGGGGTAATGCGGCCGCTATCAATACGATATTTGTGCTGCAAAAGAGGGCTATTCGCGCGATCTATAACATGGGAGCTAAAGAATCCCTAAGACAGAAATTTAAAGAAATTAAAATATTAACTGTTGCTTCTCAATACATATTATGTAATGTTATGTATGTACGGAAAAACATTAATGATTTTGTGAGAAAATGTGATACTCATAACATTGGTACAAGGAACAAACACAAATTAATTACTCCCGTTACTCGACTGCATAGAGTCAGTAACTCTTTTGTGGGGCTATGTGTACGTTTCTACAACAGGATCCCAGAAAGCGTTCAAAATAATTCAGTTGCTAAATTTAAAAAAATTGTAAAGGAACGCTTGTGTGCTAAAGGATATTATACAATTAATGAATTTATGGATGATAGCACACCTTGGGAATGAGACGATCGCCGCATGGCTATTTCTTTCGTTTTTTTTTGTAAAAAACATAAAAAAAACAAAAAAGTAAAAAAAAAAAAAAATCCCGCTGAGTTTCTTTCGCCGGTTCTTCTCAGGGCTGGGTGTTTCTTTCCGAACCGGTAGTAGTTTCCAGTTTGACAATCAATAAGTAAGTGTAATACTTCAATATTGAATAAAGTATTTTGATTTGATTTGATTTGATTTGATTTGGGAGTAGTAGATACGAGCCTAATGCTTTTAAAATTTATTCATAAGAAATTCAACGTGATTTTGATGCGTAGAAGTCTGTCTCAAGGATTTGTTTTATCTAGTACTCGATGTGAAGAGGCTGAGACAATTTCTATTCCGAACCAAGTGTTGAAATCATAAAACTGTAATGTACTATGTAAGGTAAAGTAAGAGTACAAAGCTCAGCTTGGAGCTTATTACTGTTATTATATTATGTGATTCAAGTCCAACTTTATGACTTTATCTTATATAACATATATGTAAATAGCAGATCCCCGCCACGTCCAGTGGACGTGATCAAACTCGCACAGCCTTAAACTACTGATGATAAACAAACATATTAACATGCGATCCGTGCACGTATTAGTTAATTACTGAGCCATTGCTTGCATAAACAAGCGGACACGGGAGGCTGGGAACTATCTCAGTCGATCCGGCGCCAAGAGTACGATATAACGATACAACATCATAATGTTCGGCTTTACTCGTTTTTATTTTAAATAAGCTTTACTGATGTCCATTTTCAAAACAACTCTAGTCAACTGTGCATGTGTGTGCGCAAACATAGGTGCACTATCTATTCGCTCGCGTACAAAGCACCTAGTGCGCTCCGAACATCGGAATACCAACTTATAACCAGCAGTACCCTTGTCGTCTTGGTGAAGAAAGCCACGGGATCGCTCGATTGACTAATCATGTTTGTATTTTATTTTAAAATACAGTTTGTTATACATCTCGAGGTAAAATAAAAATATGGAAACCATGTATAGGATGAAATTCTGCTCCATAAAAATTCATGCACCAATCCGCAAGTGCTCCTTAAGGGGTGGCCTTTACCAATAGTGGGATATCTACAGTGGGGCACTCGCTTTACTTTATTAACTCGTCACGCCCGACTTCGGTTCGTGTAAACATTGCATATGAAAATTACTTTTCAAATATATTCTGCGACAATCTCAATAGCATGATTATAACATATATTAAACCCAACAATAACCTATTGAAAAATAACTTATACAATGCCAATTTCTATTATTTTCCAGTCTTACAGGTTATTACAAAATGTATAAGAATTGTAAATTGTAATAGAGCCTTACAAAATGTATGAAGATTTCAAGATCAATTATGGAAATAGTCTTGTGTCCACGTCCGGCGGTTGATCAGCAAATATTCAAGTCTATTTGCGCAGGACGGGATCGAATCCGAGCCTCTGAATATTTCATCAACGGTCGCATTTGTTAACGCTAAAGTTGTCGCACACTGAGCACCTTTTAAAGCAATAATCATTAATATTTTATTTTAGCTACAATAGGTGCTAGTCTTTGGTATAGGTGTTTTTGATGACGTCATTTTTGTTATGAAATTTCAATATTATTAGTGATCGTATGATTATAAGTATATACATATATATTACTACATTTAGGTCCATTAGTTTGTAATTTTGAATAACGAAATAAATCAGTAATATGTGTGCGACAACCCTTTTGCACAAAGACACAAAGAATGTTAAGACCTTATAAGAAAGCCATTCTTCTAAAAGGCACGTGACGTGGTCGGGACCCTTCGACAATGCCCTTTGAAACTCGTACGAAATTGATTTATCCCCACCTTTGCACTTTGGAAAACCTTCCGAAAACTTTTTATCTCAATCGCGTTCGGATTTAGATTCGTTGATGGGTTTTCGCCCGAAAACTTAATCAATTTCATTAAGACGTTGTGTTTATTTCTTTTTTTGCGATTAACTAATTAATTAATTTAAAATAAAAACGCACCATGTCAACATTGTTTCATATTTTTAATATTATATAAAGTTCTGATATAATTGGTAGTACGGATAATTTAAATATTATGTTGTGTAACCTTTATTAAATGTATGTTGAAGACATTAATAAAAAAAAACGAAAATTATAATCTGTTTTCTGGTGACAGGAGGGGCTGGTTCATTTGTCGCCCAGAGAATCGGAAATGCGATTCGAAGGGGAAATGCTGCTAGCATTCTTGCCACCATTCCTCTCAGTCGTGATTTGTACGGTGGCTAATGACTATATTTCATTTTTATTTGACCTATGTTCAGATATTTACTACCTATAACGACAGTAAATACAAAATTATATTAAAAAAAAAAAAAAACAAATTATTAGCTAGTATACTTATTATATTATAGGCCTCGTTCAAGTGGCCACTTTTAATTTTCGATCGACATTTCTCAAAATTAATCAAATATAAAGTTACAACAGTCTTATGCTGAAAAAAGAGAGGTATTTGCCCAGCTATTGGTCATTTACAGAATTATTTAGTATTTATTTCTAAATATAAATTGCTTCGTTTGCATTATATTTATAATCGTGAAATGCGTATAAACCGCATTACTTACGGTCCAGAGCTCTGTACATTGTTTTTAAATAGAAAAATATAAAGAGATTTCGAAATTCTGAAAAAGCGCCCGCCGTCGTCACGTCATCTGTGAGCCCCTCAATATCCGCAGTCTCGCGCCTTTTATTATTTTGTAAATGAAAAAAATATTTGACAAAAAGGAAATAACGAGTAATTTTTTTCGCAAATTTCATGATAATTTACGTCATTTTACGACTTACGTAATATCTGGGGAGGGAAGAAAATAGAAGCTCGTTAGAAACAATAAAATATATCTCGGGCCTAATGAGCTCCTGACGGGGCGGGGCGGGAGGATAATTGTGGGCCTTTAATAAATTCAGTGAAACAGTCTGACAGGCGATAATGACTATTGAGCAATTTCGGGTCCGTTCCACTCTGTACTATTGAGAACGCGCCTTAAGCTAGCAATGCCTAACCTCAATAGTAACCTTATCGCGAACGCAATTAAAATCAATTTAAAAATATATCACTCCGATAACAGACCATTCTATTTCAGTTAATTAACGATTGCACTTAATATGGTGTGCACTTGTTCCAGAAATAAATTGAACGAAAAGAAATAAAATGAACCCTATGTATATGTGACGTAAGGTTTATATTTAAATGTGTTGTTGACAAGTGGTTAGTTAAAGAGGTCCGGAGCATCACATGTGTGATTATCACGTGATGAGTGCCTGAAGATGTGACTTCAGGGGTGCTGAGTGTTGTCTGTGGACTGTTCTCTGATATATTACGACTTCTTACATCTATACAATGTCTGCCTACAATAAGCATATGTAACTGTAAGTATATTCAATTATTTATAAACTTGACTTTTGAAGGTCATTGGTTCATATCCGCCTCGAAGGACCAATCAAATAGTGTTTAGATTTTGTTAAATATTTTTTTCTTGTCGTGTTATCATTGAATTTACTAAATATGATAACAATATCGAATTCAATTGTTCTTTACAACCGTATCTTTATTTTCAATATGGCGATCATAGAATATGTAAATTAAACTTTTGTTACTCTGTGTTGTCTCGAGATGAATTCTCTGGACCGATTTTCATTTAATCTTGAGAAGACACGTACAATATCTTCGTAAAGCGGACTATGAAACTTTTACAATTTTACTTTCCTGACAAGAAAAAATATAATAGTTTACGTCATTGAAGTATTATTGAGTTATATTTAAGAGGATACTTCTCTTTGTGAAATTCAGCGCGCCGAACGTAAAAAATGTAAAGGCCGATGTACATATCAATGGGGAGTCGATGGATCCTGTTGAGTCTACTGTATTTCTTGGCATTACTGTTGATGCCAAGTTGCAGTGGGCCCCCCATATTGACGGATTGGCGAATAGACTAAGTTCGGCAGCTTTTGCGGTTAAGAAAATAAGATTATTCACTGATGTTGATACGGCCCGCCTTGTATATTTTAGTTACTTTCACAGTATAATGTCATATGGCATTGTGTTGTGGGGTAATGCGGCCGCTATCAATACGATATTTGTGCTGCAAAAGAGGGCTATTCGCGCGATCTATAACATGGGAGCTAAAGAATCCCTAAGACAGAAATTTAAAGAAATTAAAATATTAACTGTTGTTTCTCAATACATATTATGTAATGTTAGGTATGTACGGAAAAACATTAATGATTTTGTGAGAAAATGTGATACTCATAACATTGGTACAAGGAACAAACACAAATTAATTACTCCCGTTACTCGACTGCATAGAGTCAGTAACTCTTTTGTGGGGCTATGTGTACGTTTCTACAACAGGATCCCAGAAAGCGTTCAAAATAATTCAGTTGCTAAATTTAAAAAAATTGTAAAGGAACGCTTGTGTGCTAAAGGATATTATACAATTAATGAATTTATGGATGATAGCACACCTTGGGAATGAGACGATCGCCGCATGGCTATTTCTTTCGTTTTTTTTTGTAAAAAACATAAAAAAAACAAAAAAGTAAAAAAAAAAAAAAATCCCGCTGAGTTTCTTTCGCCGGTTCTTCTCAGGGCTGGGTGTTTCTTTCCGAACCGGTAGTAGTTTCCAGTTTGACAATCAATAAGTAAGTGTAATACTTCAATATTGAATAAAGTATTTTGATTTGATTTGATTTGATTTGATTTGGGAGTAGTAGATACGAGCCTAATGCTTTTAAAATTTATTCATAAGAAATTCAACGTGATTTTGATGCGTAGAAGTCTGTCTCAAGGATTTGTTTTATCTAGTACTCGATGTGAAGAGGCTGAGACAATTTCTATTCCGAACCAAGTGTTGAAATCATAAAACTGTAATGTACTATGTAAGGTAAAGTAAGAGTACAAAGCTCAGCTTGGAGCTTATTACTGTTATTATATTATGTGATTCAAGTCCAACTTTATGACTTTATCTTATATAACATATATGTAAATAGCAGATCCCCGCCACGTCCAGTGGACGTGATCAAACTCGCACAGCCTTAAACTACTGATGATAAACAAACATATTAACATGCGATCCGTGCACGTATTAGTTAATTACTGAGCCATTGCTTGCATAAACAAGCGGACACGGGAGGCTGGGAACTATCTCAGTCGATCCGGCGCCAAGAGTACGATATAACGATACAACATCATAATGTTCGGCTTTACTCGTTTTTATTTTAAATAAGCTTTACTGATGTCCATTTTCAAAACAACTCTAGTCAACTGTGCATGTGTGTGCGCAAACATAGGTGCACTATCTATTCGCTCGCGTACAAAGCACCTAGTGCGCTCCGAACATCGGAATACCAACTTATAACCAGCAGTACCCTTGTCGTCTTGGTGAAGAAAGCCACGGGATCGCTCGATTGACTAATCATGTTTGTATTTTATTTTAAAATACAGTTTGTTATACATCTCGAGGTAAAATAAAAATATGGAAACCATGTATAGGATGAAATTCTGCTCCATAAAAATTCATGCACCAATCCGCAAGTGCTCCTTAAGGGGTGGCCTTTACCAATAGTGGGATATCTACAGTGGGGCACTCGCTTTACTTTATTAACTCGTCACGCCCGACTTCGGTTCGTGTAAACATTGCATATGAAAATTACTTTTCAAATATATTCTGCGACAATCTCAATAGCATGATTATAACATATATTAAACCCAACAATAACCTATTGAAAAATAACTTATACAATGCCAATTTCTATTATTTTCCAGTCTTACAGGTTATTACAAAATGTATAAGAATTGTAAATTGTAATAGAGCCTTACAAAATGTATGAAGATTTCAAGATCAATTATGGAAATAGTCTTGTGTCCACGTCCGGCGGTTGATCAGCAAATATTCAAGTCTATTTGCGCAGGACGGGATCGAATCCGAGCCTCTGAATATTTCATCAACGGTCGCATTTGTTAACGCTAAAGTTGTCGCACACTGAGCACCTTTTAAAGCAATAATCATTAATATTTTATTTTAGCTACAATAGGTGCTAGTCTTTGGTATAGGTGTTTTTGATGACGTCATTTTTGTTATGAAATTTCAATATTATTAGTGATCGTATGATTATAAGTATATACATATATATTACTACATTTAGGTCCATTAGTTTGTAATTTTGAATAACGAAATAAATCAGTAATATGTGTGCGACAACCCTTTTGCACAAAGACACAAAGAATGTTAAGACCTTATAAGAAAGCCATTCTTCTAAAAGGCACGTGACGTGGTCGGGACCCTTCGACAATGCCCTTTGAAACTCGTACGAAATTGATTTATCCCCACCTTTGCACTTTGGAAAACCTTCCGAAAACTTTTTATCTCAATCGCGTTCGGATTTAGATTCGTTGATGGGTTTTCGCCCGAAAACTTAATCAATTTCATTAAGACGTTGTGTTTATTTCTTTTTTTGCGATTAACTAATTAATTAATTTAAAATAAAAACGCACCATGTCAACATTGTTTCATATTTTTAATATTATATAAAGTTCTGATATAATTGGTAGTACGGATAATTTAAATATTATGTTGTGTAACCTTTATTAAATGTATGTTGAAGACATTAATAAAAAAAAACGAAAATTATAATCTGTTTTCTGGTGACAGGAGGGGCTGGTTCATTTGTCGCCCAGAGAATCGGAAATGCGATTCGAAGGGGAAATGCTGCTAGCATTCTTGCCACCATTCCTCTCAGTCGTGATTTGTACGGTGGCTAATGACTATATTTCATTTTTATTTGACCTATGTTCAGATATTTACTACCTATAACGACAGTAAATACAAAATTATATTAAAAAAAAAAAAAAACAAATTATTAGCTAGTATACTTATTATATTATAGGCCTCGTTCAAGTGGCCACTTTTAATTTTCGATCGACATTTCTCAAAATTAATCAAATATAAAGTTACAACAGTCTTATGCTGAAAAAAGAGAGGTATTTGCCCAGCTATTGGTCATTTACAGAATTATTTAGTATTTATTTCTAAATATAAATTGCTTCGTTTGCATTATATTTATAATCGTGAAATGCGTATAAACCGCATTACTTACGGTCCAGAGCTCTGTACATTGTTTTTAAATAGAAAAATATAAAGAGATTTCGAAATTCTGAAAAAGCGCCCGCCGTCGTCACGTCATCTGTGAGCCCCTCAATATCCGCAGTCTCGCGCCTTTTATTATTTTGTAAATGAAAAAAATATTTGACAAAAAGGAAATAACGAGTAATTTTTTTCGCAAATTTCATGATAATTTACGTCATTTTACGACTTACGTAATATCTGGGGAGGGAAGAAAATAGAAGCTCGTTAGAAACAATAAAATATATCTCGGGCCTAATGAGCTCCTGACGGGGCGGGGCGGGAGGATAATTGTGGGCCTTTAATAAATTCAGTGAAACAGTCTGACAGGCGATAATGACTATTGAGCAATTTCGGGTCCGTTCCACTCTGTACTATTGAGAACGCGCCTTAAGCTAGCAATGCCTAACCTCAATAGTAACCTAAAGCTTTATAATATGTACTAAATAAAAGAAATGATGATCGTGGGTTCAATCCCGGGCACCACTGAATCTCATGTAATTATAATTAACCTCGTGCTTGACGGTGAAGGAAAACATCGTGAGGAAACCTGGATAATATGTCAAATTTCTCTGAAATTCTGTCATATGTGTATTCCACCAATCCGCTTTGGACCAGCGTGGTGAAATAAGCTCCAAACTATCTCCGCTAAAAGAGGAGAAAAAGAGGTCGGATGGACGAACAGACAACAAAGTGATCTTATGAGGGTTCCGTTTTTACCTTTTTAGGTATGAAACCCTAAAAATGTTCGTTAATAAATATTAAATAAAAAAGCTGCATTTTTCTATAATTCTTAATTAAATAATGAACACTATATGTGTTTATGTATTCATCCTTATACGGCGTTATCTGAGATATTATCAAGGCATTGTTATTTCTGAGTCATTATCGAAATAACTATGTTTTGTTACTTCATTGTTTACTAGTTACCAATAAGGCGATATGGGAAAAATATTCCTTGACAGTGATTTATTGTAAACTGTTATCATTCTATTATTGGTAAATAGATGTTTTTTTCAAGTAATTTTCCTTACATGAATGTTTTATGTATTAAGTGAAAATTTATTAGGTAATTTATACGATGAAAACAAGATACGAGAAACATATGACATAAGTGTTGTACGAGACATGTATGAGCCAAAAAAAATGTGTATTGCATCAACTCAAACTTCTGGTAACTTTTATAAAGTAAAACAGCATCTAAATTGCCCTTCGTTGGGCAAAGACAACCTCTTCATTTGAGGATAATATTTGCAGCTAATTTATTAAACAGAATTTTTCACAAATTAAGCAAACGATACTACAGTGGTGGTTACCCAGCTTCAAACCTTTAAGGCTCTATGTTATGTAATCATAATTATAACGATCATTTAATTATAATTATTTCGCTAATTTAGTACGAAAATTAACACTATCTGACTTTATTATACGATTTATTGCCAAAATATGAATCAAAACAGAAAAAAAGATAATGAGGCCAAGTGGAATAAACCTAAATTTTATTATATTTTTGGGCGACTAGATGTTTTTATAGATAGATATGTCAATTCGACTGAAGTCTGATTATTCCTTTGACAATATTGAAAGTAATTACAGGGCTGTCCTTAATTTGTAGCCGCACTCGGTGACAGAGGGGGGTACCGTTGATTTTTTACTGGGGTTTTCCTCATTTCATTATGTGTCTGCTAGCAATTGTGTAACATATTTAAGACATAATAACCGAAATACAAACTACATAATATATATATATAATACACAGTTAACAATTATAGTAACAAGCACAAGGGACATAACATATTTACGCAGTGGTAGAGCTTTGTGCAAGCTCAACTGTGTAGGTACCACCCACTCATCAGATATTACAGCAGTACTTGTTATTGTTGTGTTTCGGTTTGAAGGGTGAGTGAGCCAGTGTAACTCCAGGTACAAGTCACATAACATTTTAGTTCCCGAGGTGGGTGGCACATTGGCGATGTAAGCGATGCTTAACTTTTCTTACAATGCCATTGTTTATGGGCGTTGGTGACCATCAGATGGCCCAAGTGCTTGTCCACCTACCTGTACAACAAAAATAATCCTATTCTCTTTGTTCTAAGAAACAAATTATATTATAATTATATAACGTTTACTGCCTGACAGCAAGTATTGACCACGTACTGTCAGACTCATGTGGAATAGGACGGTAGAATTATTCTATTATAAATTGAATCAAACATAATTTTTACGCAAAATACAAACTTTATTATATAGACTGTATCGTCTCGCTGATATATCGGGACTCCGAATTGTCCAATTAGGGCTCGCCGTCGGTCTCGCCGGGCTCAACCCTGGAACACGACACTCATTACTGTGCCTAGGTTCACTTTTATTACAAGTAACTCTAACCCCACATCAAATTAGTTCCAGGAAAGTCAGACGAAACGCATATTTTTATGTGTTATTATGGAGTTCATAAAAAGGAGAGACCATGTAAAGTAAGCCTTCGTTATACTTAAGTATGATTATGTCATAGCGGCTGACATAAAGCTGCGTCTTCATGAATCTATATAGTTTCCCTTATATAATTGTACACTGTTGGTTTATTTATTCTGTAGGTATATATAGTTACAGCTTAAACATTGATTGGCAAATAATTTCTTCAGACATTAAGTTCAGTCCAGATTTTTATTTAACTCAGTCAATAAGATGTTTAATAGACTTAAGTTCGAAAAGTTTCAACATGATGCTGTTAACCAGTTGTCTTAGTGTTTAAGGGAATTATTGAACAAATGCTAATCGTTACAACCAAATTGCTATGGAAACGCACCGTACGTTACGTTATTTGGTGACGACTTTCATTAATCATTGTGTTATTTTTATATAGAACTATCGATTTACACGACAAACCCAGTAAGCTGGAATTTTTCATTAGCTTATTTACTTAAATGGTTTAAGAATTAACACGAACATACATACAGTTAGATACGGCAGGAGATTATAATAGAAATTATCCAGTTATATATTATACGTTAAATATATGTACTCTTCTGTTACATCCGTAATTTGTTAAATTAACGGAAGCACATTAAGCGAATATGTGGTATTTCAATTACCAACGACTTACCATCAGGAAGTCCACCTGCCTATTCCTCGAATACAATTTCTTAGTGAAGTTCTGCAGCTTCGTAATGCGTCGGCCGTTGTGAATAATTGAATACCTTGTGGATCCGGTGAGCCTGTAAGCGGCTTTTCTTGCCTGTTTTGGGGCTGGGTCTCAACGGAGGCCTTAATAAGGAAATTTAGAGTATTACCCCGACTTCTTTGAAAGACAGAGTTTTCTTTAAATAAATAGTTTCTCTAAGAAATGATATCATACTTGCTTCAATTACATCACGAGACGAGCCCGCAGCGACGCGACGCGACGTGGTCTTTGAATATGGACTTATTTTATTTGATTCCACTTTGGCTTTGTTTTGAATATAAAAATAAAGATGTAAATAAATCAAAGTAAGATAGAAACTACTCTTTGAAGATTGAATGATATTTCTATATATATTATGACAATGTTGATGTCCTCTTATCGAACACGGGCTGCACCCTCTATTTCGTCACACTCATGATTCATGTGACATCGACATAAGTGGAGAATGACGGCGGCTTTGGATACTCTCCTGGCAAATTCTAACCATCGCACTGCTAGTGATAATTTCTTGCAAATAACTAACATTTGATATTTAAACCCAGATCATCTGGATCATCAGCCACTATACAATTGTAATAAAAATAATGTTTAAAATTAAGACATGAAACGGAGAGAATTATTTTATTTATTATTTACTTATATGGATTGGAGCAACGTGGTGGAATAAGCTCCAAACCTTCTTATTAAGATGCCTTAGCCCAGCAGTGAGAAACTCACTGGCTTTGACTTTGCTTTTGTTATTCGTATATAAGAAAAAAATTAAAAGCAAAGGAACATAAACAATAAAGTGATCGACTCATCTTTGAAGTAACGCTGATGCTAAATTACACTAAGGAAATCTCCGCGCACATTTTCACGTGTTCCAATGCCTCGTGATTACAGACCGGCGCTGATGTTCCGAGAAACATTTGATCATGTTGCTAAACCTGAAGGATAAACTTTGATGAATAATTTCCTCGAATAATATATTATGACGAACTGCCTCTGTATCTTATCTCATACTTTAGTCATTAATCTTTAGTAAGAAAGTTAAGTTGATCATTCGTTGAACTCGTGTGGAGGACCGTCTCGCACTTCTAATTTGTCGTGAAAATAAAAAACACGAACTAAGAAACAAAATAATGTATAGCTAATATCACTCAGGATGATGTAAAGATTCTAACGACATCTTAATCTGTTCAGGCGTTTAAAAAGAACGGTACATTAAAGAAACTTCCACTCATAATTACATACATGAACCCTGAAAAGACATTCTCTCTATTTTTTTGGCAGTCATGTGAAACATCATTATCTCAGATTATGTTCATTAATTATTTTTACTAATTAACATTATATTGTTTACGCCAAGAGTTATCAGGGGATCGAATGATGAATAAAACAAAGGAAGTGCTTTACACTGTTTAGACAACTTTGGTAAATTTATTTAGCTTATAATATTGTTTATTTACATCATTTACAGAAATGCGCAACCTAGCAATTCTGGATTGAATTTTATTCTTATTGAATATGAAATCGTAAATCACAAAAATAATGAAATACTAAATAAAAAAAACTACTATTATATAGTAAAACTATTTTCATAAGAAAACCTGATCTAACGCGTATAAATAACACAGAGATAAAAGTCGCTCGTAAAACAAATTACGAGAAACAATGGCAAATAGTAACAAACACTATGATATTGTTGTTTCAATTTTGGTTCTTATATCTGAGTAATATGTTTCATATTTGGAAAGCAAAACTTCCTCGTCATTTAAGTACCCCGAGGTATTGTTGTTCCTAAAATATGAAGGTAAGATATAATTAATTATTATTTTTTAAACGTATCTAATTTTACAAGCGGACCGTTCCCTCTAGCTTTGGGCGTTGTGAAATTATTCCTTAAAGATAAAAAAATCAAGCTTTTATGTTATCTTTTAATCATCGTGAGGAACCTGCATCTCTCGGATTAATTTCCGCCAAAGTATGTCCTACCCACGTTCAAGCAGCGTGGTGAGAGTTCTTAACTTTTTCGTTATGAACAGATTAGCTGTTCTCCCAGCTGTGGACCACTTACGGGCTGTCTATTACCCTATGAACGTAGTTTAACTTGTCTAATTAAAAAAATAACATTAATACATTCAGTAACAAAAATAAGCCTCCTCAATGAAGTTATATTCAATGATATCAAATACATTTGCACAGGCTATTTTCTTGGTGGTAAGGTGTCGTGCCAGCCCACCTGGGTACCACCGATCTAGCACGAAAGGGTTCTTTATTTTATTTTGGAAACAAACGATATATTTATATATTATATTAAAATAAATTAATGTTGCCATGTCTATGGAGGTGGCATATTATGTATACAATCAATTAAAATTTAACTGCTGTTAAAGTCAGCTTTATCCCAATCTATACTAATATATAAAGCTGAAGAGTTTGTTTGTTTAATTCGGCTAATCTCAGGAACTACTAGATCGAATTTAAAAATTCGTTTTTGTTGTATACTCCTTTTATCGAGGAAGGTTCTAGGCTGATTTTTATTCAATATATTTTTATTAACTATACGCGGGTGAAACCGCGTGGCACAACTAGTTTCATTTAAATTTGTTGTTGATATATGTTTGTTACAACAAAAATTAATTACTATTGTTTCAATTACAAAATATCAAAGAAAGATACCGCGCATTCAAGCAAGCGACCCTGTCTAAGTTTTTTATATCTATCTTTATAAAACCCCATTATATATTTAGTATCTGACTTCCATTCTTATCGACTTTTCTATTGTATTTTTATAGGTTTCTCATGGTGTTTTTTATCAACATAATTTACGTCACCGGCTGCATCTTTGGATTAGCCATAATTATCGCTTCCCCGCCCTGTAACAATAGTCGAACGACCATAAACCGAATATAATTGTATATATATTACGACTCTTTAATAAAATTTTACATTGTAAAATTGTTTTACGACGCTTGCATCGTAAAGATTGTATTCATTGTTAAATGTGCCATGCGATTATGAACGTTATTTTAGTACAGTTCGTATTACTATTATCGTATGAATATGTTTGGATATATTATGATAAATTTTGTGACATCTGTCGCTGAGCGCAAATATGTTTTGTTCGTATGACATTGCTTTTTTAATAAGTGTAATAAAATAAGTTATACAATTTGTTTATTAATATAACCTCAAATCTTATGTCATACGCGCTATTGAGTGGACTTTTAGCGTGTCATTTTGTACGAAAACTCTGTGTATATGATTATTATAGCACCTTGACCACGAACAGATTTAAAGCAAGCATTTAAAGCGCAAGCTAAGGAAACAGTCGAAGGGGAAGCGGGGATGCTTCATAAGCTCAAGAGTGCATCATCCACCAACTAAGCCTTTTATTTTGAAGGTGTTGACAATATGTTGATTACTCTCCATCGCACTATTGTAACTTTAAATAATAAAATTGATAACATAGGGATTTTTTATGATGGTCTTTGTGTATTTATTTTGTTTTGTCAATTAATAATAAATAGCATAATATTATAATGTAATGTTTGTTAGTTGTTTATTTTTTAATTTGCCTACTCGAATTTTACCTAAAGGTTTGCTTAGCCTGATGGATGAGTGGTAGATGACACGTAAAATGCGTTAAATTCATTTAGATCTTAATTTGTTTGTGGTCAATAAAGATGAAATGAACAAGATAAAGAAAATTCGTTAGTAAGTCAAAAATAAAATGTTCCGCGCTCCGAGCTCTCTTAATTAAGACATGGAAATGCAACTGGCGTCGCGTCCGTCCTCGCCGCGGGCTGCTATCTCGAAAACCTTTGAATATTTTTCGTTAATAACAAACATTTCGTCTTGTCTTGAACATTGGATAACCCTCAGATCAAACCTTGTTAGGAACATTCTCATGTCATGTTTATTCCATCATATTAGCATTTCTACGAAAGGAACTCGAAACTATAATCAGTTATATGTGTTTTACATTCGCGAAAGGTAATAAATATTTATATTCAATATTTTGCCTTACTTATTATCATTCTGATAGTTATATTATGAACATATAATTAAAGAAAGATTCTTATTATTCAATGTTTTGTTTGTTTCTCAACGGTGTTTTTTGAGGAAGCGTATGACGAGACTTTGTGTTATCATTAAAAAAAAATAACAAGAAATCGTAACGTGACAATTCTTTTTGTTTTTCTCAAATTTGCTATAGTGATTATGGTCGAATCAAAAACTGCCTCAATCGAATAAAAACTCAATCGAATAGAAGCAAATAATTACAAAATATAAGTATATAACAAAAATATTTATTTAATTCGGTCATAACTTTGTGAATTATAATAAAATACAACAGCTGATAAGAAAATGAACAAAAAAAGTTAATATCAAGCTGCTGAGCATAGACCACCTCTTCTACCACGACTTGGAGTTTATTTCACCTTGCTGTTTCAATTGGATCGGTCCACATGCGGTAGAATAATATTTGTTTCGTATTAAATTCTACTGCACTTTAATTCTATACAACAACAATTAGGTTTCAGAATTTTTAATTATTATATTTTGCTACAAATTATACGCGAGTAAAACCGCATGGGTTAAATGTATTTTATGTAATGTAGTTAGAAAACAATTCAAGTATTTTAATAAAGCTGAGCTTGAAACTGAAGGGGCGATAAGATTCTCGTGCGAAAAGGTTTCCGACGTGACGAGACGAGGAGTATTTGAAAACTGTTCCGAGTGATTGATTATACTCTGAGAGAAACTATGGACTTATTTACTTTATCTTTAAGTCGGAAAGAAACAAAGTGCTTTGTTATTTCTTAATTAAATTTTAATTGCTGATCCAGAACATTTTCATGGTTTTAATGTTTTTTATTATTTGTTTTTTTTTTTATTATTCTATTAGTGAGGCAGGTTGGCAGCTGGGCATGATGGTAAGCAGACATTGGTATTGTAAGAATACTACCCATCCCTTCAATGCGCCATCCTTTAAACCAAAATACATTAATACTCAGCTTGACTGTTTGGTGTTAGAATGTATAACGTACTTATCTTTCATCAAGATGAGCCTGCACAAAGCCCTACCACCAAGTTAAATTAAATAGTAGTAGTATTAAGAATTATATCCATCGACATCATATAAAAATATATGTTTTATCAATTACAAGCTGTGCCTCGCGGTTTCACCCGCGTATAATTAATAAAAACAATATGAATAAAAATCAGCCTAGGAAATTCCTCGATAAAAGGACTTGTATAGTCCTTTTACACAAAAATAATTATTAAAATCGAACCATTAGTTCCTGAGATTAGCCGGATCAAGCAAACAAACTCTTCAGCTTTATATATATTAGTCTAGATGTTTTTTTTTTATATATTTTGAAATTATACGAGTTGCAGATATTTTTGAACATCATGTAAAGTTTATTCTGTAACGCGTTGTATTATTAGATTGATTGGGAACAGAGAAGCAGATCTATTGGTGTGGTGAGCTAATGCTATTTTCTATGTAAATATAGTTATTTGTAGATCACTAGTTCACGCCAAGACAGCGTGGCGCGGCGAGCAGCGCGCGCGGCCAACGCTGATATTAAGCATTGCTCGTTTAATTAATTTAATCTTAAATCACAATAAAATTAAGTTATTAACAAGCATTTATTTGAATTATTTTGTTAGTGAGTGTGGGTGAAGACTTGCGTCAAATTTTAGACCAGTTCCACCCAATCATTAGAACAAAGTTTTATAACGACCACTCAATGTCCCGCTGCTGAGCTAAGGCTTCCTTTTCTTGGTGTAGTATTGTTGTAGCTTAAGCTCATTCAATCAATGAAACTTCTTATTGCTAGTCTCGATTTGAGCCCGTTATCCTCGATTAGTTTTAACGTATTGGACTATATCGGCTTTAATAATATTTTTATTTTAAATCCTTTCAGTTAACAATATAACTAAATTTTAAATAACAAATGATAACACAATGTAATTTGCAAAATAACAAAAATATGTTACCTATATATACATAATAAATAAGTTATATAAACACAGTTATCGCAAACAGCTGGCGCGCCGCGACCGCGCCCGCGTTATCGCGACACGCGGAAAGGATAATTTTGCGATTATTTGTCGTTCCGTGTGTGTGTGTGTGTGTGTGTGTGTGTGTCGTCGGCCAATGTTTGGTTTGTATGATGATATTTGACTTACAATATATCGCTCGAGTTGTTAAACGAATGACTACTTTTAAAATAAATTATACATTTCCTCAAATCATGATGCTGAGTAGTCCAAGCATAAACGAAGATTATGGGTTCATGTCTGGGTCAAGCACTATTTCATGCTTGGCGAAGAAAGAAACATTACATTGACCTCTGCATGTGTGAGATGAAATTTCGTGGACGTGTGAATCTGACTACACTTATATGTAAGCCATCATATTTAAATAGCCAGTAATATTTTTAGAATATAAGTTATTTATAAATAATTGTAATTCTAATTTCCATATACACCACCTCGTTGTCTAAAAATCCACAACAATACGATTTTTAAGGCGTATTCTACGACACAACAACTCTGTGTTATATGTCTTAGGAACTAGGACTTGGGAACCTTCAAGAAAAATAATTTCCAACGCATCCTCAAGCCCTCCGATGTTGCAGAGGTCCAAGGGTGATTGCAGTGATTCTCCTTCAGGTGAGCCACCTGAGTCGAGTATAATTAATTATTATGTAGTCATTATAACCTCAAGCTGTTTATCCCAAGAAAAGATGCCGGACAACTATAGATAAAACTAGATGCACTTTCAGTAGTCACTCGCGTCGCGTCCGCAATTTATATCTAACTAGCTGTGACCGCGGTTTCACCCGCGTATAATTAATAAATATAAGCTTAAAACATTCCTCGATAAAAGGACTACAACACAAAAAAATTAAATTCGAACCAGTAGTTCCTGAGGTTGGCCGGATCAAACAAACAAATCCTTCAGCATTATATATATTAGTATAGATTATTGTACTGGCTATTATTAATAGGTTTTGTTTAAAAGCGTGTTAATAATATTTAATGTGTTAGCTAATAATACGCGTATTATGAAATGTTTACCAAATATTATCAAAGTCGTCCTTGAGCGCCACGAATTGACAAAACACAGTTTACATATGTACCGTCCAAGGTTGTTTAAATATTATTTACACTGGGTCAAACGTTGGCGCACGTTTACATTTTATCGTTATGTACTATAATAATTTAACGATAAGAAATATATTATGTCTTCTGACTGTATAGCTACAAATAATATATTTAGCTTAGATGGTGAATAACATTAATTTCAGAATATAATATAGTTCATTCGAAATTTAAGCATAATCATATATTTTTGTTTTCTTTTGTTACTTTACCTGGCATTTGGCAGAGTGCGCCTCACAACAGTCACTTAAATAATTCTAAGTCACATTTTAAGTCGTCGTAAATAAATTTAGTCGTATCAACGTTGGAAGACAAATCTTTTCGGCTACATATCTGATAGAAAGTGTATTAGACATGTAGTTAGTAATAGAATATCGTGAAAACTCGTCGTATTTATACACGATATATCGTAACGACAAATGTAAACGGAGCTCGCCATCTGTCTGCTCCGTATCACGAGTGTTTACTCGGCCGACGGGCGCGTTATCAGCAGCTGTAACAGAATTGCGTTCAAAAATATTATAACATAATATTATTTAATATTGTAATAAATTAATGTTTACTAATGATAAGATATATGTATATATATATGTGCAAAACATGTGTGATTCGATCGCTTTAAATGAATAAGATCTTAAGTGAATTATATTATACAGATTAAGTCTATCTGTATAATATAATTCACTACACAACACATTAAATGGAATATTTGCAATTACTATCACTACATATTGTTAAAGAAAGTCCTGCGTACCGCGTCCGTCTGTCTGTTTGTCTATCTGAACGCGGTAAACTATACAATACGAAATGGATATTCATGTAGATTTGACGGGATGTAGATTCTCACCAAAGTCTGGTGAAATCTACATGATGAAGACTTAGTAACTTACAAACGTTTTATGTAAACTCTTACTATACCCGTGCGCGGCCGGGACGAGTAGATACTTCTATAAAAATACGAAATATATAAAAGATCCATAATATATCACAAATTCTTTTAAAGTTCCATATTAGTGATGGATTCCGTGTCACATTACAAATGAGTATTTGAAAATCATTTCAAATGAGCTACTAAGCCATTCGTGGTCACCATAGCACCTAGACATTCACACTACGAAAAATAATAAACTATTCCATCCACTGGAGCTTTCAACGGATATATTATTTCCATTGGCCGTGATCCACTCACCTACCACATCTATACAAAGTATGATGACAAGCAATAGAATAGTACTGTCTCAGATTTTCCCTTACCACACCAAGTAAGCAACAGCGATGATTTACACTGTTTTTTATGGGAAAGGGGGCAAACGAGCAGCTCACCTGATGGAAAGTGACTACCACCGCCCATGGACATCTGCAACATCCGAGGACTTGCAGGTTGCCGGCCTTTGAGGAAGAGTACGCTTACTTCTTAAAGGTTTTTATGACATTCGGAATAGTCGCCGGCGAAAGCTGGTTCCACAGAGTGATTGTGTGTGTCAGGTAACTTGTGCATAATGACTCGCACTTTTTTTTAAATTCATATATAAACAATCAGCGTTTTTGATTACATAATAGGTACATATAACACTTGAAACTATTTCGAACGTGGTCGTCATATCGCTATGTAAATTATCATTTATGTATAATATTTACAACTAGTTTAAAATAGCAACTGATAAAGTAATCTGTGTTTACTGTCTGCTGTTAATCTCTTATTATCATACCCGTGGTTGATGGCTCGCTATCAATAAGTACTTCACAGTGTCTACTGTACGAATAGTGCCTTGAATAGGACGAATTTACATTAATTGAAATTTTCATCGCTCAATAAGCTGCATCTCTATTCTTATAGATCTGGATAATATATAAGAGTCCCCTTCTACTCCAGGGACCAGACAGTGTCAACCGTGAAAACGAAAGCCCAGGGGACGGCTCAAAATCCGAATTGACATTTATCCCTGCAGCTCAGCTTGCCAACCGAAAGAAATCAATGATGTGCGTTCGCTATAATTGATATTATTATTGTTTTCACTTTGTTAGTATTTATTTTAAGATCAAATTAAAAACAACATTTACCAGTTTTCATTCCATACTCTTCCTATATTCTACTAAATATTATGTGTTTTGTCATCAGTGTAATTAAAGGCCTGTAATAAATAAATAAATTTCGATATCGGAAAAAGTTATTCCGCAGTATATAAGTATAATATATATTTCTCATTGTTATTTTAAGCTAATATTATTTAAAACAAGTTCTATATCTATAAGTATACTATTATAATTACATATGTAGTATTTATGTTCCATTGGTGGAGAACATTTAATGAAAAATAAAAAAGTTTCATTTAAGAACAATGCGGTAACGTATAACACACTTACTTACACTTCAATTAATTATGTGTATAATA
The DNA here is from genome assembly GCA_963151315.1 of Nymphalis c-album. Classification (NCBI taxonomy): domain Eukaryota; kingdom Metazoa; phylum Arthropoda; class Insecta; order Lepidoptera; family Nymphalidae; genus Nymphalis; species Nymphalis c-album. Next base: position 226,674 of record OY720602.1, on the reverse strand, counting down.
GTTCGATCGCGCGCACGTTTCGTTTCGCTGATCTACGCGCAGTTCTATCGGAATCGTGACAGCACTCGCAGACAGTACATTGTTGTGTTCTCGACAAGTACGACCACGAATGTTCTTAAAATAGTTGTCGCCTGTCCATTATTAACGCTATTATTTTGCTTCTACTTCATTTTCATAACTAATTACGATGTTGCTATTTGTATGTATGTATACAATACATACATACACAATATATACATACATATACTTATATCACTCAAATATGAATATATACTTATAACCAATAAAATTTTATGGAGATTTTCTGTCGAAAATTCTCAGCAGCTGCACGGAGTCTGGAAGTTGGAAGTGTGTACACTCCCATGCCTCGGAAAGCACGTAAAGCCGTTGGTCCTGCGCCTGAACTCTTTCCGGTCGTGTCGGATTGCCGTCCCTGCGGAGAGTGCACCTGCGTTTGCGCACACACTTGTGCACTAAAATATGTCTGGCGCAGTTGGCTAATGTCTATTGAGACTGGCCGACATGACCTAAATTGGTCTGGAGAAGGAGGTAATATTGGGTGGTAGGGCAACTCGTCTGAGTAGACACCACTCACTCATCTACTGCTAAACAGCACGACATAGGTACTATTGTTGTGTTCCAGTTTGAAGGGCGAGTGAGCTGATGTAACTAAGGACATCTAAGTTCCCAAGGTTGGTGGTGTATTGGCAATGTACAAATTACAGCTGGCCATTTGTGCTTCGATTTAATAAAAAAATATTAAGTAAAATAGTAAAGGTATAAATTATTCTAAACCCTTATTTAAATAAAGTGTAATTCGTTTGATTGAGTTTTAATAGTGGAACTAACGTTATGAAATTGATTAAAGAAACGTGAAATGACAACAAAACGCTCCGACGAGTCGGTACATAACATCAAGAGCCCAGTTTATTAGTAACAAAAATATCGTCTGCGGACGGAGCTCATAAACTGTATAAAAAGCACTTAAGTAGGCCTGGAAGGGACCTCGGCAGCAATAAAACTAAATAGCTGACTGCTCGGGGTTAGAAAAAGTTGACAGATGAAGCAAAAAGTAGAATCCACTTAGGACGAGGGTCCACTGCTCTCAGCGCGCTTATAGCGCAGCATCGTGTACAAAAGGCGACATTTAATGATGGTTTATGTGAAAATATTAAATATAAAGCTTGTTCTGTAAAATGAATGATTAATTTGAGATAAAAAGATTTCGGCATTACGAAAGTTTGATATATCCAGGTATACGACGATAACTGCTACACTTTGCATATTTATATATGTAAGCAGAGCCTGTAGCGTTAATGTAAGACAAGACAAGCAAACAATCTGACTTTAACTGTTTTAAAGTAGCTCAGCTTCAGTAGGGTAGTCGAGTGGAGGGCCGGCCCTCAACCTCAGTCGGTCACTCCGCCCACGTATGCGAGACCAGTTTGAGTACCAAATAGTTTCTAAATTATGGTGGTTCATTATCTAACCTAACATCCTAAGGGTCCAAGAAGAGCGCTGATAAAATGACTGGAGATTTTGTTTGAATAATAAATATATTTCGTTTGATCAAAAACCTCGTTTCTTTTATTCATTTATTTATTTTAATTTATTGAAATAAACTACCCCAACTTATTTAGACTTATTTATTTTTACCCCAACTTTACATTTATACATACAATTTTTATATGTACATAAAGCTAACTCAAACAACACGAAGGCGAGCCCCAGTATAAATCAAATACATTAATTCTCCTTATATAAGATTAGCCACAAAAAGGATGACGTGAGGTGCGATCCAAATCGATTATGTACATATTATATATTTTTTTATTGTATAGGAAGGCGGACGAGCCTATGGGTCACCTTGGGAACGAAGATGTTATGTCCCTTGTGCCTGTAATTACGCTGGCGCACTCATCCTTCAAACCGGAACACAACAATACCAAGCACTGCTGTTTTGCGGCTGAATATCGGATAAGTGGGTGGTACCTACCTAGACGAGCTTACACAAAGCTCTACCACCAAGTAAATGCACTCTTATAACGAAGCGACGGCCAATAAGACACGAAGAAAAGGAGTTCACGCGCAGGAACAACTGCTTCACTTGCTTTCCGAGCTCTGGGCTGTACCTGAGAATATCTTGATAAGAAAACCCTGGGGACTTAGGGCTTGAACGCAGGACCAACTCAGCCCAAAGAGAAAATCAAAATAGCACCGAGAGCAGTTGTCGGGCCAAAACGGCCGGCCACATATGGATTTAACAAAAAAATCGCAAGGTTGAACGATAAGTGTTTGCATTTACTTTCTCCCTCTAACAAACATTACTGAACTAATTCCAAGTGTGCGAAATGTAAGAAAGAGACGAGTAGCTTCTGGGGAAACTGACATGAGCCAAATCGGTCGGGATTGTTTTTTTCGCTACATTCCAACCCCCGTTCTCCCCTGAGTAAAGACTTCCCTGTCGATTGTGCTCGTAACAAATGGGGCTTCGTTCGATAGGACTTTGAGGATTATATGACGTCACTACAGCGGTTGTGGATTTTATGAAGCAATATTTTTAACTACGTCCCTGTTATTTGTCTCATGATTGTAAGATTATAAATTTCTGACTACATCTGATTATCATCTGAATGTCTATATACATGTCTGATGACATAGATCTGTTCACTGTCTACATCTTAACTTCTTTTGAGAAAGTAAACTTAATCCAGCTAATCATCTATATCATCCACGTAAACTATCGCGGCCAAAAGTGACGTAACACATGTAAATGACCCACGTCTCCCCTCGAGGATGAGGGTTGGAGCTTATTCCACCACGCTATTGTAATGCGATAGAATTTAATGTGACACATGCTTCCTCCATGATAATTTCCTTCAGGTTTTTTTTTCGAACACGAGATGAATTAGGATAACTTGCCAGTTTGAACTCAGAACCTTCAGTCAAGGTTCTCTTAATAACCACTGGCCCATCTCGACTGCACGACCATCAATTCAAAATAAAAATAAATAATCAAAGCTAATCTTGCGATCATTTTATTCATTAAACTAATATACCAATTACATTTCGTTTCAAATCCAACCTCATTTTGTAATTACATATCATTTGTGAAAAAAAAACTCTATAATAAGTACATTCATACATAACTCGACTCTATACTGTTGAAATAAAGTCGAAATTTGCGTAACAGGATCGAAAATGTGTTACGTAATGATACCAAGTGCTTCAACATTTATTGCTTGGAAGTTAGTATGATAGCGAGGAAGGTTGAGTGAGCCAGTGTAATGACAGGCTTTAACGACGTCTTAAGTTTCACAGTTGTTGTATTGACATGGATACGATACTATGTTGTTGAGTCCCTAGTTCTTGTAACTGCACTGACTTACTGACTATTAAATACAAAGTGCAATAACAAAACTGAGCCAATTATCTTTTAGACAAACACTTATTTTTTAATAGAATAGGAAGGACGGGCAAATGCAGGCGGCTCTGATGGTAAGTGGTTACCACGGCCCATAGATATTGACAACTAAGATGTTATGTCCCTCGTGCCTCAGTTATGTGCCTCATTCACCCTTCAAACCAGAACACAACAAAACTAAGTATTACTGTTTTGCGGTAGATATCTCCCAAGACGAGCTAATAGGAAATATTTCACAAAAACTAAAACATGTTATATATTTGCAGATTCGGTTAACAAATAAGTAAAAAACATTAATATCCAGCATTGTTTTTCAAGTAAGTTAAGTTAAGTAAAAGTTTAAAGAGTCAAAAACATACGAACAAAAGCCTTATTTTCTTAGGAACTTATTCAAACATAGGCTATACCTACTATTACGTTTCCATGTTAGGATTGCTCGTGAAAACTGGCTTTGAAAGATGTTATAAAAGAGACAACGATATACAACACTTATAAGTTGAAGCGAGATAAAACAATACGAGTATACTCCTTACGTACATCGGTGTGTACTTAATTGTTACATAGGGATTTCTGCTCTATTTGTATTACAATAGAATTTATTTTTACTTGACCGTTATGTTGGTTTGTTGAATGATGTGATAGGTGGTAAGTAACTTGTGGAACCGGTTGGTTTCGGAGGCCTGCCACCAGTTCCACAGGGTCATCAAAATATAGTCTACAATCGAATATGTTATTGAGTCCGAGTGTGGCCTTAGAATTAGAATAATTACATTAATTGATGAATATTTCAATCGCTTATATCTAATGACTTTTATTTACAGTTAAGAATAAAATACTGCTAATGAATATGGATAACATGTAGATAAAACAATTAAAATATAATAAAAAATACGAACTGCAAAATAGATAAAACAAAATATATATTGAAAAATAATGTTGGAAATTTATAGTCGCAAGTTGTACTATATGAAATTGAATTTTATGAGTAACATTTGTTTGTTTGAACGCGCTCATCTCAGGACCCAGACCTATCTGAGAAAACCTATGTGCGTTAGGTAGCTATTTTTTTTTTATTGTATAGGAAGGCGGACTAGCGTATGGGCCACCTGATGGTAAGTGGTCACCAACGCCCATAGACAATGGCATTGTAAGAAATGTTAACCATCGCTTACATCGCCAATGCGCCACCAACCTTGGGAACTAAGATGTTATGTCCCTTGTGCCTGTAATTACACTGGCTCACTCACCCTTCAAACCGGAATACAGCAATACAAAGTACTGCTGTTTAGCGGCAGAATATCTGATGAGTGGGTGGTACCTACCCAGACGAGCTTGCACAAAGCTCTACCACCAAGTAAAATATTTAATGACACAGGTATTAGGTATAATATACAAATTATGCAGCAGCAGCATTGGGCTAGTCTTATTTATATTGGGGCTCGTCTTCGTGTGGCTTGAATTAGCTTTATATACTTTTAAACATTTGTATAGGTATATAATGCTTATTTACATTGTACTTAACGATACTTCATAGTAGGATCAACATTATTTTCAATATAAAATTGACTACATAAGAATTTATTCTTTAACTTTTACCTTTATTTAGTTGATAACAGTCGTAGTTTCTAAATAACAAGTCCGACAGTTGTTTCATAAAAAAGGTCTATTGTGTTTTTACATAACACACATTGGCAAACATATTGTCGCCTATGTGTATTTAATTGGGGTCATTGTAAGTCATGGCTATTAAAATATATAACTATAGAGCAATATTTGGTATTGTGGTATTTCTGTTTGAAAAGTAAATGAACCAGTATAACTACAGGTGCAAGGGACGTACCATCTTAAGTTATCTTGGTCGATGGCGCATTCACGATGTATGGGATGTTTCTTACAATAACCAGTCTTTGGGCGTGGTGACCACTGAACATCAGGTAGCTCATTTTCCAATCTTAAGTAAATTAAAAATTGTCCCTATTTGATATTATTTTGTTATTTATTTTAATATTAAAAATCTTTCTGGCAACCCTGGCCATTGTATTGCTACCGACTTACGCTTCTTTCCTAACCTTAGCGGGAGTTGCTACCAATACAATACACCCACACAAACACAACACGCTGACCCACAAAAAATAAACGAAGTATAATCGAGCTTTCTTAAACACAATAAGAGTCATTTTCCTGTGACGTTTGCTAAGCGATTGTTTCGTTAGGAGCGTTGTTCATGTTGCTATGGAACATAGATCGCCTGAAGCGATTTTAGTTGGTTTGGTTTATCGTCTATGGCAGTTCAAAGACCCCAGATGTGATCGAATGCCTAAAACGAGCACTAATGAGTTGAGATGTTGCTAGAGAGGATATGTGGTCGGATGTGGTCGGCTTCAGGGAGGCGGAGTCGGTTTCAAGTGGTACACAGGGAATAATGATAATAATGCTAGTGTTTATTAGCTATAAAAAACAACATCAATAAGCAAGTGTAAAGCTTCTACATTGAATAAAGATTTTTGAATGCTAATTTGCAAACAACATTTTTAAAGAATAACTTTTTACGTTTCCCTTAGAAGAAAAATCATGTTGTATTAACCCCTGATAAATAATTCAAAATGTTAACCTGAAACTTCGATTGTGATGCGGAAGGAGAATAAAATAATTTAGTAAGATGTTATACAAATATTAAAAAGTGCAGTTAAATGTTTTTAGCATTGTTGCGTTCCGTGTGCACCTCATTTTTCCTTTTCTTTGGTACAACATATTGCTCGGTGTGACGATTAACTAGCGATTTGTGTTAAATGATCAACTGAGAAAATTCGATTCTATTTACTTATTTAGAACGACTTTACTTACGAACATCGTTAAGATTACAGTCGTACTAACATAATATTAATAAATTAATATCAATTACTTCTTGGCATTAAAATATTAACTTCTTTTTAACATTTAATTGCGAATGTACTTAATATTATTAACACTAAATTTATTATATAACTCTACTTCATCTGAATTACCCTCAATCCTTTCAGCTCAAAGGTTAAAAAGGTCGTCGAAGCCCTCCCGGACTGAAGCCCTCTGAGGGCCACTCTCATCTAAGTTTGCCTCAACTTAAACTAGTTAAGTTGGGAAAGTACACTTGAGAATTAAATGCTTCTGGATTGCATTGTTGAACATTTTTCATTATTTTATTGTTTTTATACAGGATTTGTAATTAATTTAAGAATTTAGGATTTAATACAATTATTTAAAAAAAGTATATCTATTAAAGTTGGTTCTTAGAAAATTACCTTACCTTAAAAATTACCTTGTCATTGTAATGTGTGCTCACCATCGAATTGCTCGGGTAGAGTACCTTTATTAATATTTCTTTACCAGCCGCGCCCCAAAGCTATCCCCATCAGGCCTCACAAACGTCTATGTACACAGGTTTATTCACCTCCATACCGGAACATAGCAATACAAAGCATTACTGTTTGGTGGTAACAGATGAGTGGGTGGTACCAAAGGCGAGCCTGCATTTTCTAACCGCAAGTACAAAATAAACTATGCCGAATTTTCTTAAGTTTTGCCAATTTCTTCAGACAACATTGGCTCCATAATAAGGGTCAGTCGTAAATCCGGAACAAGTTAAGAAAATACCAAATACTCATACATAAAATTAGTTAAGTTATCCCTTAAACCCTTGATAAACTATTTCGACCAATGGTCTACCATATAAATTTATAAGAATATATTCTTAAAGGAAACCTTATCACTCGAAGGCATTATCAAACTAAGCCCTACGTTTACTAAGCGTGTAATCTTTAATCGGACCACTATATCGCCGTCTCTGTCGAACACATGAAGTTACAACGAGACGGTTGTTAGATCGGTTACAACCGGTTAAATGTTGTTTTAGTATACGTGGATTAATGATAGTTTTTTTGTGGCCCTTTGTTTACCATTTAAGGATAGAGGTGTACATCTTAGCTAACGAAATAATACAAAAAATATATAACGAGTTATACTTTCAAGTTAATATCTTGTACGATGTTTTTTAGAGAATTCAATAGGTTTTTTAATTAGTCATTACGATGATTATTTTTATAGTATATATTATGTTAGTGATGCTGTATAATAGACGTTTTTTGTATGTTACAAAGCCGAGATGGCCCAGTGGAGAGAACGCGTGAATATTAACCGATGATCGTGGGTTCAAACCCGGGCAGGCACCACTGAATTTTCATGTGCTTAATTTGTGTTTATAATTCATCTCGTGCTTGACGATGAAGGAAAACATTGTGAAGAACCCTGCATGTCTAATTTCACTGAAATTCTGCCTCATGTGTGTTCCACCAAGTCGCATTGGAGCAGCGTGGTAGAATAAGCTCCAAGAGGCCTTAGCCCAGCAGTGGGACATTCACAGGATGTAACTGGTGTGTTAGATTTATACGTCAGTTATAAAAATGATAGTATAAGAAATAGCTGATGTAGTTCGGTCATTGTTATCCCGCTATTACCTACTTAATTACTTAATAAGTAAATATATATACGTTTATTTAAAAGTTGACTTGAAAGGGAGATTGTTTTTAATCAAGATATACAAAGAAAAGGCGAGTGGTACGGTATCCTGAAATAATTTCCATCGCGACCGGATGGAGGCAGGAAGCTGATATTACGAAAAATAAAACAGTAAGTACGTGTAATAAATACATTACTGCGTTAAGGGGAAGAGCGAACTTATTTATGTTATATTTGTAAGTATATACACAACACACACACTCAAACATTAAATACACATTCATGTGTGATATAGAATGCTAGATAAAACACAGACACAAGTTAGTTCTCACCTATAAAGTGTTACGAGAACCTATAATGATATCATATTACATGAAACTGTTATTTTCGGTCTCAATAAGCTTTTTAATGACATCTTTGACTTGTGCGGGTTATACGTATTCGTTTTGTGTTTGATGTGGAACTTCTTGGTGCGCATTTCATAGTGGATTGTTCTCCTTGACTTACGCAAGACCCAACATCGATGAACATACATTTTAGGTCTTTTATATAGTTCTATGTTTTCATATATGTGCATAGCATCTATTACATATGTAAAATAAATATGCCATCCTATATAACGTAGTAACATGTTTGGCATAATATTATTAAACGGGCTGCATTATCTAATTAGGACAAGACTTGTCCTGTAATGATATATGTACAGTTTCATATTTATAATCTAGTAATATGTCTTATATATTAAATATTTCTTTGCATAATATTTATTTATTAATTAAAGTAAAAGTAAAGTAAATCAATTTGTGTGTTCTATTACAAAACACTACTTAGTTTCTCTTTATGTTTAAAAATCTTTTCGATATCTAATCAAGGTAAAACTAATTTAACTCATCTCTCGAAGTGTTACGCCTTAAGTAGCTGCGCTCGCGCCGGTAGCCGGTAGAGAACCGGTTCGATGCTTGACTTCACTTTTTATTCCTGTCCTTTTCTTTTTCTTCGTGTTCCCGCAGAATTAATTGCCTCGTTTTATCGTTTATCTCGTTCAGAGTTAGGGCGGGGACACACTTGGTTAATTATTACTTCGACTTGTTTCGCTTAATTATATTACAACATATACAATATACATATATACATACTTATTAAGTGTGAAAGGTTGAAACAGCGAAACAGATGAGGCGGCAATTAAAAAATATAGTCGGACATGTTATCTTTAGGTTTTGTAGAAACATTTATTTAAAAACCATTCAAAAATTGGTTTTTAAATAGAATTTAACTTCAGTGTTATCAATTGTTTGACGAAATTGGATAAAATTTGAATTGAAAATACATTCAACAAGAGTTTTAATAAAGATAATTCGGAGCTAGAATTAGCTCGCTGAAGTGTAATTGGGCTGGTCATGTCTCCAGGTGCTTTGATGGAGCCACGCTTAGTTAGACGTACTGACTCTGTGGCGAGGTGAACCGACTATTTAAAAAAGGTGGCAGGTACGGGATAGATGCGGGCTGCCGAAGATTGTTAACGTTCTATGGGGGAGGCTTTTATCCAGCAGTGGACGGCAAAAAAAAACAGTTTCATTTCCAACCTCATAATCTCAAAATTAAAACCTCAAAATTTTAACAACTTTTTCAATTTTAGTTTTTCGAACCCCTGTCGACACATGCCTCCATAAAGCGTCATCGTTGTCATAAAATAAGATAATATTCTAAACATGACATAGTCATTTAAAATTCTGGTTGTAGTTTATTAAAAACACTCTCCCATAAACGTGGTACAGGAAAGCGAATGTGTACCACCATCTTTATTTGATCTTAGCTTGTATTGTGCTTTTTCGTACAACCATCAATTTCAGTTCAGAAGCGGACTGCTTGAATGTAACAGTAGTACAGACATACACATTTATTGATATGCAACAGACTGATACTCTGAAACATAAGACCAAAGTACTAATATAATAAGTTTATCGTTTGTACCCCGGACCTCGTGATCTGCAGCAGTTTAAGCTAGACACTATACCAAAGTGACTGTCGATCTATATAGTCACTGTCTATCTCTCTCTGGTCACGTTCTATCTCGCTCTAGACATATTGTATAATCTAATTGAATTCATAATTCTAAATAGCGATAAGTTATTGGTCGTCAGACGGTAGCGCTAACAAAGAAAGTACTTGTTCATCAACTTCTGTAGCTGAGTGTACCGCGCTGGAGGCGTCTTCAACCGAAATACTGAGAGATTCATCCATTAGCATTGAAAACAAATTAAATCGCTCTTCGTATTTCTCGTCAGCTTTCCATAAACGATCTCATTGTTTGTGAAGAAGTTATTTTTTTTTCCTAAAAAGCTAAAGTGAAAGAAGTTCTTCTTCGCTAAGTATATAGTCTGAATTGTGATAAGATTTTTGTTATATATAATATCACTATTATAATAAATATAATTTGAGTGAAATTTATTTATGTGCATAACATTTAACAGATAAATAGTTACTATTTTTAGTAATAGTCAGCAGCGTCGAGTAACTAAATTAACAATCATCGGGCAAATTACAAAAACACGAGGTAGCAAGAAATGAGAGATAGAAAGAGAATGAGAAAAGAAAGATATTTATTTGTTTAGTGAGCGAGTGTAACTGCAGAAGGGATATAACATCTTAGTTCTCAAGTTTGGTGACGGATTGGCGATGGAAGGGAAGGGATGGTGAGTATTTCCTTTGGTGTCAGTGTCTACGGGCGGTGGTGAGCACTTACCATCAGGTGGTCCATTGATACGTCATGATATAATAAGGGTGATAAAAAGTCATCGTAATGAAATATTTTTTTCCTTTTAATTTGTAAATGTAAAAATAAAACATTGACAGAGACGGATGGGCCGACGATGCGTTGATAAATCGCTTCCATATTTATGTATATAAATATAATTTAACAGCAATCGTTGGCAATAAATCACACTTAGGGCTCCGATTCCGATATTTCAACGTTTCTGTTATTTGCTTCGTGTTTATTTTTGATTAATGTTAATCTGTGAATCAATGTCAATTATTTTATATATTATAATGTTTCCTATAATTATAAAGTTAAACATAAAAAAATATACGTTAAAAGATTGTTTTGTATATAATTAACACATTCGTATATCTATTTAATTACTTATTTCCTTACGATTTAAAACTATTGAAATGATCTCATGAACTTATCAACTCATCTCCATTGTATTCGTGTTGCTGATCTTCTATTAGAAGGAACAGTGTACCGGTGTAATTATCCGAGGACATCATATCTTAAAGCCCTTAAATTAAATTAAATCTAAATATATTTTTTGAAGTAGCACATGAGAGTTTTTCTGTATTCATTATGATAATGCTTTTGTTATAACGTAACGATAAAAACATTTTAGTCTAAAACGAACAGTAATGTAATATACCTGAGTACGCGTCGCGTCGTCTCGAATGCAAGTATTTTTATCTCGAAGCTATACAGATACAATTGAGTACAGACCCGTGTCTGCATTCAGGTCTTTTCATTCAGGTAATCTAGCTTTCGGGCTCGTGAATAGCCTTTTCTGCATCCTAGCAACATTAATAGACTTTCTTATGTTTCTCGTTCAGCGCGCGTCAGTGGAGGGCCGGAGGAGCGTTACACGAACCGCAAACTCTGGACAAATAGGTTATCTTTTGTTACTCTGTGCCGCCTCACACGTGTAAGCTTCATGTAAATTATTCACTTTAATGTTTTAATTATACATACGAATGTTGTTTAAAGAAATAGTTTATTAACATAGTTTTTTGTTTCTAACCTTATTATGTTTCCAGTCAGTCACAACTCACAGCCAACGCGAAAGGTACGTTATAATATTAAATCAAAGAAAACATTAGAAATACGAGCTTATTGTCACATTAAAGTTAATTTATTTATTTTAGGAAGATAGACGATAGTAATAAGTACCTTCGTCTATGACCATTAATCCACCACTACTTTGAGATCTAAGTTATATAGGAAAGTAGATCAGTCTTCTCGGTTCAACTCCGAACAAATGATGATTCTGAACTATTACAAATTATTTGAATAAAATATATTTTGATTTATAGATGAGTGAGTGAGTTGAACAAAGCTCGGCGGTTATGAGTAATACCTCTTATAATAGAGATATACCTCATTAAAATCGAAAACATCGGTGTCAGGATATATTGATATAATCTATTTGTCAAGTTGCCTCCAAAATATTGACTTATTATATAGGGTTCAGTGCCGTACTTTATTTAACAATCAGCCAAGTCATTCCTGTATTCTACATGTAGGTAACATGTAAAACGCCTTTCTTCAACCATTTAAAAAATGAAATGTCGTTTCATGGATAATAACCATCCTCGTGTCAGCTAATTGGTGAATTCCGCCGAAATAATTGGTCGCAGCGATATCCACCCCGGATTGTCGATTGAAGCACCTTAACAGCGTCGATACTCGATCGGGAAAATGGTAATTTGGTCGCCAATTTGTACAGAGTGTGTGACATCATTATGAGTCAAAAGGGTGTATAGTAATAAATAAAATACGATATAGTCATAGTTTTTAAACACTTTTTTCCTAAATGTGATTTAGTCGAAAACTAAACTAAGACAACTGTTCAACTCTAGCTTTGCTGAATTCTCAACGTGTATGCAAAATTCCATGATTGTCGGATGAATAGTTTAGACATGAAATCGTAACAAACAAACTCACTTTCGCAATAGTTAAGATTGTAATGTTATTAGTGTGAAAGCGTGTGTGCGAAAGTTTTTGTTCGTCCTTATGTCGCATTTGTCTCTTTGTCTCGCAGTAACAGTTCGATGCCATTTTTGAATAGAGATTATTTAAATTAATTTAAAAAATGTCTTATATACTCATACAAATATTGATAGGATTGTCAAATAAGTTCATTTTAAGAGCCTGTCACCAAATTTATCTCTGGGAAGTTTTTGTTTTGAGAGATAGCAGTTCGAGGATATAGTATTTACTTTGTACGTACGGTACCAGATGAGATAAGCGCCTCGTGGGCACACAGACAAATAGACTCATCGTTTTGTCCTTCAAACACTGAAAACGGTGCCATTATTTATATTTTTAGTAACTTTGTCGAAGTCGTGATATTATTTTAGTAGTATTTCTGTTTCACAGTACGCAATGAAGATTGATTTAAAAAGTATTATTGATTAAATATGGTTTCATAACATCATGGTATATAGTTCAATCAACAAAGACGAGCCCCACTATTATATCTTACTTGCACATTAACGATTTAAATAAAAAGGCGACGCGCGTCATTGTGGATTAAACCAACAACATATATATAAATATGTATATTCAACGATAATCGCTTTTGACAAATAGACTAAGTGAACATGAATGTCTGACTGTAAAAACGTTTTTCAACATTTGTAGGACAGGAAGACTGTGATGTGCTTTTTGCTTTTTTGTAAGCAGACCACAGGCATGATGTAAGTAATGTAATTATACTATATTAAAGCTATATTACAATGTAATTGTTAAAACTAAGGTATCTGTTATTTGGCACGGTTCCTAGTGTCGTAGTATCCACAGTAGTATCCATGAATATTTTGTGAATTATGTTGAAAATCTTTGAGCCTAGTAACCATATTATTATTAACCGCATTACAAAATAAATGTTCACATAACATCACAATGTTTATTATAAATTAAATTTAGTAAGAAATGTTGAATAAGTAGATACTTTAAAAAATATAAGTAATAATACATAATTATATCAGATAAAATAGTATATCCCTGTCTCACATCTGAAAAGTTTAACACCAGACAAGGACGGCTATTCGTTAATGTTTCATCTTCAATCATCAGATATTGTATGACATCTGACTCCAAAATTGGTTTGACCAGTTTTAAATTACACGAAATGAAAACAGTTCCGTACCCCGCGACCCCGCGACCTCCGCCCCATCTCCAGCTATCTCTGTATCAGGTCATCTCGGGTCGCTGTCAGGTTTGACAAGAATACTTGTACGTGTATGTAATAAAGTATTGAAAATGTTTTGTTTCTCAGAATTAATAACGTATTGTTGTTGTGACTGTTACATAATACATTGTTATATACTAGCCAAACTCGACAGACGTTGAGTTATCTGCTACATATATAATATGTATATAAGTATTGTAATACAACTAGCTCCATCTTGAATTAGTTATTATATTAAATCATTGTATCTCCTGAAGCTACCAATAGATGGCACCATTAGTCGATTACATCGCGCTAACGACTTGCTAACTTGAAATTATGACTAGGTGCCCATATTAACAATAATCGAGATTTGTTTAGGGAAATCAAATTATCATATACAGGCTGCACTCAAGCATTTGGGACTCCTGGCTATATTATAATTTGATGATACGAGTTCTTTAGGTCCGGCGTTTCCGTCGAAGCGCTAATCTAAGGACACTCTGATTATATCGTCTTCTAAGTTCATTGTAAATCAGATAAGTGTCATAGTCAGAATAAATACTTTCATTCAGGAGAAATTTGTTTACGTTCGGTACCTGATCTCAACCCTTAAACTCACACCAACACCACAGTGGCGACCAACTCGAGGCCCGAAAAAGCAATCTACGTGACAAAATCAGGTCGAACAGCGACGATTTCAGCTGAAAACTGTAATAAAACTGAACGCACTATGAACTTATCGGAGTCACAGTTTAGACAACTACTCGCTACAATCGGAAGCGGTCGTAGAGGTACTATGGCTACATGTAACGCGTCTTTTAGTGGACAAAGAGACAGGGAGATAGTCGAAGCTTTCCTCACAGCTGTACGTGTTTTCAAAGAAATTGAGCACATTAGTGACAACGACGCATTGGCTGGTTTACCCTTAGTTCTGAAAGACGAAGCAGCGTTATGGTGGCAAGGAGTTAAAAGCGACGTCACGACCTGGGTTAAATTTGAAAACATATTAAGAGGAACATTTGCCCCGAAGAAACCCGAATATATTATATATTTAGAGATTACGGGAGAGAAACAATCAACAGATGAGGACATAGACACATTTTTGTCAAAGAAGCGTATGTTATTTTCTCAATTACCACGTGAAGAACAGCTCACAGAGAAACAGCAGTTGGATATTATATATGGATTGTTGAATTTCAGTATCAGGGATAAAATTCCTAGAGATAAGGTTCGATCATTTGATGAGTTGGCGATAGAAGCACGAAGCGTCGAAGCATTGCTGAAAGAAAAAAATAAAGTGATCAATAATACCCCTGAAGAAGTTCACATTTTTTCAAAATCGAAGAAATCCCGTTGTAACTTCTGTAAGAAATTAGGCCATGTTTTCGAAGACTGCCGTAAACGGAAAACTAAAGTTACCAATAAGACGGAAGGTTTGAGTGAAGTTACATCAGATATTGTTCCTTCTAGTTCCGTTATAGTGGCCGCAACGCCCAAGTTTTCTTGCTATGGATGCGGTGCCCCTGGTGTATATCGCAGTAACTGTAATACATGCGCCACTAAGCCTACAAAAAATCCTGAAAATAAAGATCTGGGATTTTGTTCTATCAGTATTCAAAAGGAAACACGTTCGAGACCAATGGTATTTTTAAAGATTAATGGTATCGAAGGAAAAGCCTATATAGATACTTGCGCTAAAATTAGTGTGGCATCCTTTGAACTCTACAATCTACTTAAAAAACGTGGTCATATATTTTATGAAGAATTCGTAAATATAACACTGGCAGATGGTATGTCACGAAATCAAAAGGTATTAACATGTGAAGCTCAAGTTGAGTTGTGTGGCCGTAGCATTACAACACACTTTATTGTGTTACCAGAATCGAGAGATAACCGAACGTTACTTGGCATTGGTTTTTTACAAAAAGCAGGTATCGTACTTAATATTGCTCAGTTTACTTGGCATTATATTGAACAACCTGAACAAGAGTTTGAACTTTATCAGGAAAATTTTGTTATGTTCAAAAGGCACGACGAAGAGATAACCTTTTCAAAGAGGACTATAAATTTTTCCAGTACTTGCGCAGCTAGTCCAAAATTGGGAGTTGCTCCTGTAAATTTAATGCAATTACAGCCAGAAGTTGCAAATAAGCCGAACAAATCAGAAGAAGCCGCTTACCCGACTGAAAGCTCGCACATCGATTATAAACTTGTGCCTATTGACATTCCCGAATTGCCTACGAAAATTGCACGACGTGAAGCTGAAGTATTATTCGATGGTTACTCCCCTCAACTTGACTATATGATGAAAGATGCTATCGATAGAATAAATAACGCCGAATACGAATTGTCGCCCCATTCTAAAGCTCTTTTTGGACGGACTGATGACGATGAGATTGGACTTTGTGCAATAGATTTAACCAAGACTATGTTGAATTCAGAACAAACTGAACGCCTCAATACTTTTTTATATGAGTTTAATGATATTTTCAGTTTCAATGGAAAGCCTGTCAATGGAATTGAACATTGTATTGACACAAAAAATCATTTACCTATTGCTGTTGAGCCTTATAGAATGTCTCCGCCACGTAAAGAAGTTCTCAAAAGGGAAATTGATAAGATGCTGAAAGATGGGATTATTGTACCTTGCCATTCACCGTGGGCATCACCGGTGGTATTAGTTCCGAAACCTGACGGTCAAATTCGAGTATGCGTAGACTACAGGAGATTGAATGCTATTACTGTTCCTGATGTATACCCACTTCCTCGAATCGATGATCTACTTCATGAGGCAGAGCCCACTTCTTTTATGACTTCACTAGATTTAAAGTCTGGTTATTGGCAGATTGTTGTTCGAGAAGCTGACCAAGACAAAACCGCATTTATTACGCCATTTGGAGTATTTAAATTTTTGAGGATGGCATTCGGATTAAGAAATGCTCCATCAACATTCCAAAGTAAACAGTAACATCATCTCTCCAAAGAAACTTGAGACCAAGGAATAATTAATTATTAATTACCCTCGTTGGGACAACTTCGGATGTAAATGGGGGGGTATGTAATACAACTAGCTCCATCTTGAATTAGTTATTATATTAAATCATTGTATCTCCTGAAGCTACCAATAGATGGCACCATTAGTCGATTACATCGCGCTAACGACTTGCTAACTTGAAATTATGACTAGGTGCCCATATTAACAATAATCGAGATTTGTTTAGGGAAATCAAATTATCATATACAGGCTGCACTCAAGCATTTGGGACTCCTGGCTATATTATAATTTGATGATACGAGTTCTTTAGGTCCGGCGTTTCCGTCGAAGCGCTAATCTAAGGACACTCTGATTATATCGTCTTCTAAGTTCATTGTAAATCAGATAAGTGTCATAGTCAGAATAAATACTTTCATTCAGGAGAAATTTGTTTACGTTCGGTACCTGATCTCAACCCTTAAACTCACACCAACACCACAGTATGTTATTATGTATGTAGACCAATTGATATAGCAATAGATCAAACCGTATAAAACTTGACGTGCCATCTAACTGCGATTTACAGCAAAGTGTTATATATATAAAGTGTGTATATATATGTTAGTATTATTAGAATTATTTTTACTTTGCACGACTCACAGGCTTTCTTATACGTTTTGAGATTGAGCAAACTCCATGATGTGTCGATTATTGTCAAACAGATGTACTATCATCCAATTTTTATTATTATATACACATATACATAATATTTCCCCATACATATAACTCCAAAATCCCTCAAGTAGAATGTACCTAATTAGAGTTTTAGGGGTCGTTAAAAATCCTCTTTTCCGCACCCTTAGCAACTCAAGCATCGTTAGAATATTACTTGAATATATAAATATGTATTCATATTTTTTTCAACTTTCGTATTAATTTATTTATTTATATATGAGTTCCGTATGATATAATATTTAATACGTATCATGTAACAGTATTGTGTCGCAGGCTCTGCGTGCTGTTATATAGTTTATATGATTCAATAAATGGATGGAACATTCTATGATTTTCTTTAAACAAAACCAAAGTTTTATATAATCATAATGATACATAAAAGTGCATAGTAATTCTACCTACAAAAACTAGTAACAAAGGTATAATCATATTAGGTCATTAGGTTGTGTGTATGAGTCACCCAGGTCTTGCATTGTCAAGATTTAGTTCAATGTTGCTGAGTCACACCCGCATTACCTATTTGCGGTTTCGTAAATATAACAGCGCTGCACCCGCGTCTTTGCGTACACCTACCCGGTGGTACCTACCTAATGGCAAGTAACCACAGCCAAAGCCAAAGTAAAAAAGTTACTCTCGTAAACTAGATTTGATTTTACTTAGTTAGAACCTGCGATCTTTCTTATTCAGGTTCCACTCGACTTCGAGTGTAATCATTACATTAAGAAGAATCAATCAGATCAAGTTACTATTACATATATATAGTTTTACATAGTTACTTTTTATTAGTAGATAATATTTGTCACATTTTTATTAGCCTCATTGAACAAAACAATATGAGACCGGAACACATTCAAAATGAATTCATTATTATTTTTTATAGATTAACATTGAATTTTTTATGAAATCGTTTCGTTAAGCAACAAATTTTTTTATAGTTCAAAATATGAATAAATTAATATATTACAAAGCATGGGTATCATTATAATATAAGCTGATATCTATGCTATTTTTATACATTTCAGGCCTTCGATGATTGCTTACTTTAAGTTCAGAGTTTGTTCTATTCAAAAGCTGCACCAAAAACGTGTTCTTTCAACAGTTTCGAACAACTAAAGTTAGAAAAATATACATTATTTTTTATTCACTTTTTTAATTTTTTTATTACGGATTTCGAAGTTTAGATTCGGAGTTGAAAAATTTAGTTATAATTATGTATTTATATACATTTATGTAACGCCGATAAACTTCTTGCTCTGGCCGCGTGGACCGGAGTATGATATTAAGTAGTCTTAATCGAGAACTGAATCAAATACAAAAAAAAAAGAGTGTGTGTACTTATGTACACGCGTTAGAAGTTATACTTCTTTGGCGTATGGAAAAAAAAATAACTAAAATGCAGTAGTGATTAACGATAAATATTAAAATTGATAAAAAAGATTTTATTTAAATAAAAAAGGTTTTATTAACGTAATAAAAATACTAGAATATACAACTTGAACATAGTTATCGATTTTAATGCCACCTAGAACTAACTTCACGTTGTAGAATTCAGGTGCTTAATGAGCGGTTAAGCAGACAGCTTCGTACTGTTAATTTTGTGTCACAGATGCGCGCGCATCTTACAATTTCACTCTCATCATTTTTTCATAACGCGCCTAAAGAAGTATAATTTCAATATTTATTAAAATCCGATGGGTAGCTTGTATCCGTTTAGTCAAAAAACTAAATCTGGAGCTTCATTATAACTCGTGATAGAATCCTCTATAGTTAAAAGTAAATAAAGAGCTGTCTACCTTTCGACCGGGCGGGATATTCAATACGGGTCGGTATATACGCATTTGGTAGGTTTTTTCTTGGAGAATATAACCTAAAAGAAATAAATAGTAGTATTTTAATTAAAAATATAATCATTATGAACTCTTAAAAAATAAAGTTAACCAGAATTATAAAAGACGCCTCCAGCATCGATAAAATTTTGCCAACAACGTAAGATTGTAATTAATAAATTTCCGCCCTTACTAACAATGCTGAACGCGCGATATTATCATCAAATTAATCATTTATTTCCTCTTTTGTTTGTAAAATATATCTCAGATAATTTGAGTACATGTTTTTTTCATTCTTACCAGTTGCCACATGTAGACACATGATCCATTCCCATCACGAAACAATTAAATGTGACAGCTCGATTTATTCGCAAACATTAAACCCGTTCAAACAATTATCTCCTTTATTCTTAACGCATTTGAATTGCAAATTGCTCGCTCTATGATTAAAGACTTTTGTGCGGATCGTTTGCAGTTTAAATGAATTTTAACCCTCTGGTCTTGAATTTAAGGTAGATTATACTGAAATCGAAACAACATTGTTGTTAAGACCACGTGTTGCATATATACATATATTATATTTATTTTATTTATTTTTACGAAAATTAAACAACATACATTCGTTTGAGTGATTACGTAAGAAACGAGAATAAAGTATAGGCTTTACAATCTTAGCTTAAACTTATTAAAAAAAAAGATTCGAATATAATCTGAAAACACAAATAAGCATTCAAGGACCTTAATTAGGGTTCCTTATGATTGTACTGGGACCGTAAAAGAATCAATTTACCACGACACGATTGCTGATAAGCATACTCTTAGATTGATATTCCACGATGACTAAGTCAACTACAACGAAAGCTTGCGAGTTCGATTCCCGCTCATAAGGTGCTTGTATACGAGAGGATGTCGTCCAACCTGTGTTTTAGACACAATCCTATGGAGATTGTTGAGTGTTGTATAAAATATAAGTAAACTCTATTTATACTTTATATTTTAAAACGTAGGCGTTTAGCGTTCGTTGCAAGGTTTAAAACTACAAGTACTTTTACAGACACAGACAGACTCTGCGATTGTTGTTCATAAATATTTCGGAGCGAGTCGCACTCTCGCTCGAACACATTCGCACTTTTCGTTCAAAATGGCTTACAACAACGATGTACTATGAAATATGGTGTAGTGCTCTCTTGAGACAGCCCTTTACCCGCATACACAGGACAGTGTAGTCCTTTTAAAATCTCCAAAGGTTAAATTCGAGCCCTTGAAAGGGAGCTGAAATGCAGTTGTCGACACAAAGGCCCTCCAGTCGAGAGCTCGCTGCACCGAGATACGGGCCCTTGAAGGTCGAAAGTCTAGCCCACTCGGGCATTTTTGGATGACTATACTTTATCCTGCTTTTGAGCCTAGATTTTTCAAGGTGATTGATTCACGAGTATCTTTCGTTTTAGCGTAAACCAATACAGCGGGCGGGAGCTGTTAGGTTTTTGTACAATTACAAACTGATAAGTGAAGGAGATGGAGAGATAACTTGGGATGATATCTTATTGTTGAATAATTTCAGCATAAATAAAAATCTTTTATAAAATATACATAAAATACAATGTTGAGCAGAAATATTATTATCGAGTCGTAAAACAGTAAAGTGCGGTTTAATTAAATTACAGAGTTAAACAGACACCGGCAACATTAAACAGATAATTTGTTTGTATGAAAGCCGTGGAAAGTTACCGAATATAATTCGAGCTCTAATCGCAGCAGCGCGATGTAACGTAATCGTTCCACGGAACACCTAATTGGTTTGCGAATAAATCCACCGTGACCGCGCCAGTCTCGGCTGACCCGCTGAAAATGTAAAATGCTCTCTCGCACCACCTGCCTCCTGTCGACCAGCCCCCGCTCGCGGGTCAGGCTATGCTTGCGATGCCGTACGTTGAACCGACGAACTTGACATGCTCACAAGGCCACACGGTGACGTAAATCATTCATTGTGACTGACAGTCCGGTTAATTGAAGCCGACAATAGTTAAGGGAGTGTCTTCCATCATGAAGTCCATTGTTTGATTATCCGTAGGCTAATGAACCGTGGAAATTGAAATCATTATGTCAATTCGTCGGCAGAGCTATTGTTTCGGCCTATCCGTTACCGGGAATCGAATTAGATAGCGAGTTTTGACGTTATTGTTGCGACATTTATAGCTAATGTAGTAATTAATATTCGAAATGACACAACGATCGAATTTATCGAATTATTATCAGCAAATGGGAAAAGTTTTCGCCGTGTTGTAACACTTTGAATATTCATCGTGAATAAAAATTACTCGAAATATTAATTATGAATTTTGTTTGTGGTTTTAAAGGTTGATGAACTCTCTGTGGACCACCGCCAAATAAGAGCTCAGGGCGTTTCAATTTGTAATCAAATAATTTTTTCAATTATTATCAGACTCGACAAGATTGTCTTGTTCAATTGTTCAAAACTAACGAATGAAATGTCAAAAACACTTATTTTCCTGGATAGATTGGTTGGTCTTGAGGCTGTGGATAGAATTCACAATGAGGGTTGAACAAATAAAAAGTTATTACGTTTTTTCTTTCAGAAAATTCCCAAAAAAGGCTGTTAACACCCCCGATCCTCCGAAGGTACGTCCAGTTCAAATGCATCAAGCACTTGTTTGCGCACGCACATGTGTCATGCAGAGCCACCCTTAGAATGCCAATGAAGGATCGTCAGTATGACGATTTGAAGGTCGAAAATGCTTAAGATAAGTAATATTTGAACATACATTAGGCATTACTCGTTGACGGAACTAAAAAAAAATCGGTATAATAAATTGATGTAGGTCTTTTTTTTTCGCTTTGGAAATGCATTTACTCATACCCCCCACCTTTTGGGGGGTGCCAATGGGTCGCGTGAGCATTCTACCCTGATACCCCGGCGGATAGCCCGAAGGCCACAACGTCCCTGGCGACGGATGGAGATGTTCGGCTCCGCCGCCAAAACACCTGGACGTTTTGTACAGGCCTATTTAAACTTACCAATTATCCCACCGCAAAAATTATATTAATAACTCTTCTTATTTGGATCTTCTTTCGATTTAAAACTTCCGTAGTAACAAAAAGCATCGTGATGAAATCTGCATCTGTTGGAAGATTTTTTGTCACATACGCGTTCTATCCGGTGGAATAACCTCCAAACCTTTACCTCGAGAAAAATATGTTTTTGCCCAGCCGTGGGACATAATTGACATGAAAAACAATAGGTTGCTACTTCTTATCAGCTAAATACACGTAAGAATAGACAACTACATTTCACAGAACCACACGTGTTAAAAATACACTCCGCTCAGCTTCGAAGAACTCACGAAATCTCGCCGCGTTGAATGTAAATAAATTGCGACGTCCTAATCATAGACCTGTACGAACACTTCAAATGAGGTCCCTTATTTGGTGGATCGACATTAAATCATCGACAGAACGTGTCAGCTTTTTGAAATCATAATTAAAGTAACTATTCAAAGGAGCGTGTCTTTTTTCTTAATTTTTTTTGCTTTGAAATGACATCATGGCGAAGCGACTGGCTCGCTGACAATGGTGGAGCAAAAAACGCGATCTCTTAGATAGGAGCTTTTATTTTAGAGGCATAATGTAATTATGTTTTGTTGCTTTAAAAATTTAAACAGGTTTCTTAAGGTTTAAGAGAAGAGCTTCGTCGTGGTCAGATTGTGAGGTTTAAAATTTCATAAATTTATTAGCAGCGCCTCGCGACTTTAATCGTTTAAATTAAAATTATTCAAGTTTGCTTGATATATTGAATTCGCTGACATGATAAATTGCGAACAGTCAATTCAACGTAATAACTGGACCACGATCAAAAGTATCAGGTCCAGATTGTAATTGTCTTTTAGCACAAAAGAAAAATCTTAATTATATTGCAAATATGAGTAATTTTGGTCTAGAAATATAAAATCGGTAATAACCAGTACAAAGCGCTAGCTATCGGATTCTAGTATATTTCTATGAACCATCTCAACTCTCTCATTTCCGACAACACGAATATATTGTATGAATATGACGTGAAACGGTCTAGTTGTTCAGAAGTTACGCGATCATATAAACGCGCCAAATATCATCACATCCCGACTGTAACAAATGTAATCTTTAAAATATACTGCGCATGTGTTCAAGTACCAACACACACACGCACACAATTAAGTTTTCAACTTAAACAGCTGAAGAAACTATATGACATAAGGCATATGTTACATTCATGACCAGTCTGAAGATATTTTATCGACCTTGAATCCAGTTTAATAGTTTCTTAATCGTTCTCTAAGTTATATAATAAAACGCTTATTGTAAAAACTGGCGCCTGCGCAGGCTGTCAAGGTTATACTCTAACCTTGATATTGTCGGTTACACCTGTAGCCTATATTTGTCGGATATGAAAATACATTTTAATTGAATAAAATTGTGAAAATTGTTTTGCATCAATTTAAATTTGTATTTAAATTTCCTTTTTTAAATTCAGTTTATAGACGTCGTAGAGCAAAGCTTATTCTGTTTATGGAGGTATTGCAGTTGTTTTATATTCTACCTGAGCAACTGAACAGGCGGTTCAGCTAGAAGTAACCATAGTAACCATAGTAACCATCGTAGACATCTGCTGAAACGAGTACGTTTATACACTTAACATTAAAAAGTACCAATATGGTAGCACTCAAGGAAAAGTTCAAGGGCAAGATCGCTCTTTAATTTGCACGTACGGAACGGCTGCGTCAAAAATGAACCGGAAAATCAAATCATGACCACAGCTATCAAAACTGAAGAATAAGCACTTACCATCCATTTTTTTTAATTGCATAGGAAAGCGGATGCAGCTGCATGTGGGCCACCTGATGGTAAGTGGTCACCAACGCCCATAGACATTGGCGTTGTAAGAGATGTGACCATCGCTTACATCGCCAATGCGCCACTAACCTTGGGAACTAAGATGTTATGTCCCGTGTGCCTGTAATTACACTGACTCACTCACCATTCATACCGGAATACAACAATAGCAAGTTGTTTTGCGGTAGAATATTCAGATATTGGGTGGTACCTACCCAGACGAGCTCACACAAAGCCCTACCACCAAGTAAATCTTTCTAATGGGGCATTTCTTTTAAATGAGCACTCTTTTGTCATAGTATATTATATCCTAACGAAATATTAAGTAATTGTACCTTATGGAAAAAACATAGTTTAACTTAAAGAAATAAAAACAATTTTAATTACTGTATTAGTTTCTACGTAATGGTTTACACGAAGTATTAAGTAACATACCTAGTAGGTACATAACAATGTTCTATATATTGTTAGCGAAGTCATTAGTCTAGTTCCAAACAAGATAATTAGTATGATTTATAGGCCTAAGCTAACCCTAGGTTCAATACAGGTAGCTGGTGTGCACAGCGACAAGCAAACAAGAGGCGTCGCTCCGTCTGTTTGTTCATTGTGACTCAACTCAAGGCTCTCTAGAAACTCGACACGCTCTACACTTTACACGTAACAACAACAATCCGTTAATACGCCACACGATTCTGTACTTAATGCTCGAAAATAGTAAGTTATAAAATCCCTTGCGTCCATTATAGGTTTTTTGCACATCTCGTACGATCAAACGAGGCGTTATGTTACACATGCACACATACATCACTTTATGGTTTAATTATGTTTACATGTAATAAAATGCGACATATATAATTTTAAATGTTTTCGTGATTACATGCGCGTATGAAGCATACATACCGATGTGACATAGCAGGGCCTTCGGTGGATCGCGCTACCATTAAATATGCGATCAATGCTAGTCTTGTATATATAATGGTATGATACTTGTAAGGAGTTGAGAAACATTTACATCAACTATTGCGATAATAATATCCTACGAATTCATTTCGCCACAGGAGCAAAGAACGAGCCAACTGCGTAGAGATACGTATAGAGCGCGAGTGCACTGAGGTGCACTCTCACGTTTCGAGTGAGAACAGGCCCAATTGTTTTAAGTGCTTTCCGAGGCACGAAACTATACACTGCCAGCTTTCTAACTAGGTGCTCGAAGTGAGAATACTGACAGAATAACTAATTCACCTTTATTGGCCAAACTCGGGATATCAACTCAGGAACTCGGTCTGCTGCCTTAAAAGATTTGTATTAAATAGTAATATATTTGTTTTATACAGGAAATTATCTGAGTGTGTCTTCTTCTAAATA
This sequence comes from Nymphalis c-album, assembly GCA_963151315.1. NCBI lineage: Eukaryota > Metazoa > Arthropoda > Insecta > Lepidoptera > Nymphalidae > Nymphalis > Nymphalis c-album. Next base: position 201,030 of record OY720602.1, on the reverse strand, counting down.
ATATGCATACTTTATATAAAAGTTTAGACACACATAATTATTTTATAACACGTGACGAAGCCATCCTGTTGTCTAATTACCAATAGTTTCTCCCTTCACACCAGTTATCTCACACAAAAGGTAAAGTCTATATATTCATCGTCCAAGCGAGCGAGTTCGCGGGCACTAAACATCTATAAATCTAAGGCAATCAATATGCCTATAAAGCGGTTACAATCGTAAAATACAGTTGAAGGCAATTGCTAGTTCATTATCATAACAAGTGCAGCTGTTCAGGTCTCCTAGACGGCTGGGGTTACGGACAGTTAACGAGTACACAATCACATACCCTGCTACCCAATAATAAGGTTTAATATTGCAAAACGCATATGTGATTTGTGTTGGTACAACACTGCTGTGACATTATCGGCAATTACTGGTGCTGTTTGACCTAGGCCGGAGCGTTAGTGTGCGTTACAAGACGCATGTGTGTGCGCGCTACAAGCGTTGTTGTTAGTGACTAATAGTGTGTGCATATATAGGTAATATTTCTATAACGATATTGTATTTATTTTGCCACTGAACGCAACACATACATACTGAATGTAAATTATAATATTGTAAAGAGACAGAAAAATACATAGGATAATCTATGAAATAGTTATGAAACCACTTACGCCTTCCGCGGTCCAGCTCGGTACCTAATGTTTAGTCGCTTGTGTCACTGATGTCCTCCTGATCGATTTCGGCCACGACGGCCATAGCAAAGTCAACTACATGTGCACGATTGAGTAAAGAAGTTTTGTGCCTCCATGAATAGCTAACTCATCATTTCTACTAGAATTAGCTTGTGTTGCTGGCCTACTAGTGATATGTAATGTGAGGCCTAGCCTCGAAAGACGTTATTATGACAACAGATGCTTGGAGAGAAATTAAATAAAATATAATCATCAACAAACATTGAGGACGGACGTTGGGTATGACATACAGACTTAGACCAGCCTCTGGAATTCCTTTCTTTACTGCAAGCCGAGTCACCTCTTGTAATATACTCGTAATTACATACAATTTCAACATCTCCATGTAATTCGTAACAAATTATTTGACTATTTTTAACCGACTTCAAAAAAAGGAGGAGGTTATCAATTCGTCTGTATGTTTTTTTTTTTTTTTTTTTTTTTTTTTTTTTTTTTTTTTTTTTTTTTTTTTATGTTTGTTACCTCATAACTTTCGACTGGGTGAATCGATTTTGATGATTTTCGTTTTATTTGAAAGGGGTTGCTTCCCATGGGGTCCCATTTTTTTTTTTTAGTCCAGGTTTGACAATGGAATCCATGAGAAAACCATATAAGTCGTAAATTTGCATGAGGTATGTGCGCGACAAATGGACGAATAACTCAATATCACGCCAACCGATTTCGATGATTTTTTTTTTATTAGAAAGAGTATACTTCAAGGGTTATTTGATGATAGTTTGGTTAGATTCTGATTATAGGATCCATGACAAAGTAACGGAAATCTTCAATTCTTAGTAGCAAATTAACGATACACGGCCGAATCTTTTATAGGCTATCTAGATTTATCATTCACCTACCATAACATCGTTATGATCAAGTAATTATAGTACTTTTGTAAAAAAACACTTCTTTATATACCGTCAATAGTTTTCGCAGCGCACGCGAAATAATAACTTTTATAGGCAACAGTTTGATACGTTGGGTTACATTGCTCCATTTTAAGTAGGGATCTATAAGTTATTGAAAATATAATATAGCCTATGTTACTCGGTAAAGACGTAGCTTTCTAAGGGAGAAAGAATTTTTAAAATCGGTCGAGTAGTTTTTGATTTAAATCGTAATAAAAAATCGAACAAAAATCAAATCTTTCCTCTTTATAATATGAGTTATGCATGTAAGCATTAGTGTATATGTATATGTTTGTAATTGAAACATATTTGAACATCTCCTAAAAGTTGAGACCAATTTTGAAAATTATACATATATATATATAGAATCGTATAAGTACTCTTATATACATGTTATATTTATGTATATTTATATATTGATTACTAGTGTTTATCCCGCGGTTTCACCCGCGTAGTTCCTGTTCCCGTGGGAATATGGGGACAAAATGTAGCCTATATTACTCCCTGATAATGTAGCTTTCCATTGGTGAAATAATTTTTTAAATCGGCTTAGTGGTTTAGGCGTGAAAGCGTCACAAAAAAGCTTACTTTCGCGTTTATAATATTAGTTAGGATAATATAGATACTTCCCCTTTTTTTTAATATACAGACATTCCGTCATATTTTATGGTGAAGAATGGTATAACACAACATCTATAAACATACAGTTTATTTAATTATTACTAGAAATAACTATTTGGTTATGTTATGGCTGCCCAACTAAATTACCCCACCAACTAAATCTATTTAATCAAAACATGTTAATTTATATTCATACATTTAACCATATTAACTAATATTTATTAATTAAGTACCAAAATGCATTTTTCTTTATGTTTCACTGTTTTAGATTAATATATTTAAATAATAATATAAATGGCGCTGTCTCATATGAGCTGCACGTTTAGTAGGTCTACCCATATTCTACAAATTAGTGAGTGTACTTCAGATTCACTAAAAATCAAAAAATAAATAAAAATTTTAACAAAACAAAAACCGACTTCATAAAAAAACAAATTAATATGCACTAAAAAGTAAAAAAATAATTGCGTATTCTTCTATAATTTGATAATTAACTTACTATTTTCTACTCATCAATATGTAGGTACGAATGTGTTGTGTGGTTGATAATTTATTTACAATTATTGTTATTTTTGGAGTCGATGTCAGCTAAGGAAACACTATAATATACCTAGCAATAATAATACGGGAATCTTTTAAAAACATACACATTAAAAATTGACTTTTATTCGCTTCATTAAGTTGCGCGTGCGACACAAGCACATCTCACCTACAACTATGTATGTAGTTATAAGCCCACCTTGGCTGACATCGACTCCAAAAGTAACAATAATTGTAAATAAATTATCAACCACACAACACATTCGTACCTACATATTGATGAGTAGAAAATAGTAAGTTAATTATCAAATTATAGAAGAATACGCAATTATTTTTTTACTTTTTAGTGCATATTAATTTGTTTTTTTATGAAGTCGGTTTTTGTTTTGTTAAAATTTTTATTTATATAAATATCGTACGCTGCTTATATGGGTAGGTACGAAGAATATTATATCACAAAATATAGAAGAGTATCACTTAAAATGTAATAGAAAATGAAAAAAGTAAAATAAAACATTTTAGATATAAAATACACAAATTAAATCATTATCAATATAATCAATAGTACTAAGTACTTGCGAGTAACGAGGTGTAACTGAACGGACAGGCCGAACTTGCCGGTCACACCCACTCCGAGTGCAAGTTAGACTTGCAAAACTGTTAATTTAAACATTAGCATGCAACCATCACATTTATTTTTTTCCTCGCGAAACGTGACCGTTTTGAAAGACCATTTAACAAGTTACACTCTATTTAAGGTGTGTAGAAGGACGATGCGCGTGCGCACATAGCAAGACACGACAAGTTCGAATATAAACGTGTTTAGTTATTTCTGAATTCTGATTAAACATTCAAGACCGATTTCGGCTGCGGCAGCCAATCTCAAGAGAGATTTATTTATTACTAGCTGTACCCGCGACTTCGTCCGCGTAGAATTTAACAAAAAAGTTAATCATTTTTATTTTTATTATCATTTTTTTCTAAAATAAAAGTAGCCTAAGTTACTCCTTATTACATCAGCTACCTGCCAATAAAAGTACCGTCAAAATCGGTCCAGCCATTTCAGAGATTAGCCGGAACAAACAGACAGACAGACAGACAAAAATTGTAAAAAATGTTATTTCGATGTTTGTACCGTATATATATTCATATGCATGTAGTAAAAAGCGGTTATTTCGATATTAAAAACAGACACTCCAATTTTATTTATATGTATAGATTTGTTTAGCCAACTGCGCAGGAGATATTATAGTGCACAAGTGTGTGCGCAAACACAGTTGCACTGTATATTCCCTAGCTCTCATAATCCGATGTGACGGCAATCCGACACAACCAGAAAGAGTTCAGGCGCAGAAGCAACGGCTTTACGTACTTTCCAAGGCACGGGAGTGTACGCTTTTCCAACTTCGCAGCAGACTCCGGGCCGCTACTGAGAATATTCTGACAGAAAAACCCAATAACTTTTTTAATGGTCTGAACTGAGAATTTAACATTGGACCTACGGGTCTGCGGCCTTACATCTAGCCCCTACACCAACGAGGCAGTCAGAAACGAGGCAGAAATCATATAAAAGAAGTATCGTCTACTTCCATATTACAATATTTATAAATATTTTTATTAATTGTTTAAATGCCTTCTTATTAATACTTTGAGCGTGCAGTAACTTCCTAAAATATTTCCTGTAATCCCACCGTGGCATTGTTAAATAACACCTATTATTAAAGTGTAAATATATATTTAATATTAAGACACCTAAGATATATTTTTCAGTTATATATTTTTATCCTGCGCTGTCTTCTCATGTCTTTGATAAAATCAGGGTTTATTGTCGTACGCATGCGCACAGCTCGCGTACGTTTCAAGACAAAGGAAATAAAACATCTATTGACAGACGAGGCTTACAATTTTTATAGCTCTTACTACGAGCTTCGCACGTAATTATGCTGTTCAGTTACGTGCGTCCGAAGCTTAATAGCGCATTAATTTCTCAACACAGCTTTGAATTTAGGACTCTTCACAAACGAGGACACCATCGACAGACATATATCGACGTAACAACACTCGCTCTTTATAAATATCTCTTGCAATATATAATATACATAGCTATATAATAAATACAGTGAAGCGCTGTATGAAGTATATATTGTCATATTATTTGTGTCCAAAGTATACTTTATAAGGTCGGAAATACTGCAAAACTATATAGAGAGGCCTACAGCAATTAGGCATTAACAATAAGGCCAAGAAATAAATTCTCCTAGACCCATAGACTCAACGTAAGTTCATCAGCGTTTACGTCGTTAACAGTTGGTGCGCTAAATTTTACAACTTTCGTTTTCTTATTGTCTAACATTAGATTATTTACACAAAACCAGTGTATTTACTGTCAGAGATAGCATTGTTAACATTGTCATATGTCATGTCATATGTACCTGTTTTCTTTTTGTTTTAAAACGAATGAGGTGTCATTAGCTAACAAAACTATCTCATGTTTGCTACAAGATATGGCGATACAATTATGAATATGAGAAAAAGAAATAGAAAGAATTGACTTTCGACGGACCCCTCTAAATGAAACCAAATTGTATTTATTTATTTCCTGATAAAAGTGTCATGTTGCGTCCTCGAAAGGCTTCTGTTAAGTCACAGAAAAGCCTTTGACATTTTTTGTTGGTTGGTAGTTGTTGGTTGCAATTTTAAGTACACAAGTCGCCCGTTATAGCTTTTAAGATGTACTATTTATTGTACGATAAAATAAATGCCTAACTAATCTTTTATGAACCTTCTACGAGTTACAGCGCAATAAAAGTTAAGAAATAATCTTTTAAATAGTAAGAGCTCATTCAAAACTAATTGTTAAGTGCAGATAAATCAATACAACGAGCAATTAAAGCGGCTTCGAATCTTTACAGCGCGATCAGCTTCTAATACATTATTTTTATATACGAGCGCTGCGAGCTCCGTGCGCCTCGTACTCGTCGACTCGTACACGTGTCTATATCCGAAACTTGTTTACGCTTAATCTAACATCTCGTTGCCTTGACTCGACTTGTTACGTCTTAAGCACCACCACTGTGATACACGACTTCACTGTCTACATCTTTTGCGCTAAAGGTCGTTATTCTCTGAATATTATGTACAGTTACAGCTCTTTGGTAACTGACAGTGGCGGCAGTGTGTCTGTTTACCGTGCCGATGCCGGGCCGGGCACACCGATGTAACGTCAAGTGCGGCAGTTATGTTTTATTGCTCGCCTGTTTTGTTGGTACAATCAACAACAAAACTATTGCAAGTTTATATAAATCTTTCAATTGAAATTGGATCCTATTTCATTTAGATAAGGTTCGACTTTTATTGTATCGACTATCGTTTTGTAGAGCAACGATGTCAGTGATGTACGTTCAGTGCAAAACAAATGAATAGAAGCTAAACTACATTCGTCTCTGTTCAGCTGATGGAAATAGACAAGGAGATGGCTTTCTAAATTTGTCTTGTAATTTTGTTTTATGGGACGCTAAAGAGTTGCATCCCGGAATGACGACGCCACATTGTGTTCCAAGCGACTCGGTTACATAGTACGAGAACGTTTGCTCAGAACGACTTTGTCATCGTTATTAGAGGACTGGTTTAATGTTTGTTCCTGCGGGGTATTCGGCTCGAAAGGGTACACACATATCCGTAAACGGATAGCGACAATGACGTTTTAAAGACTAATAAAGGTATCGCCGCATACAAGGTGTTAAAATACAACCACATATTTGACTTGAAAGTTCATTTTAACTGTAAATAATAGCCATTAAGAATGTTTTGATGGTAAGAAATATAGTTGCTTATTTTAAACGTAGTTGTGTGAAATTGAATATTTGATTGCTTTGTTATACTTCCAGTAGCAACCGGTATTATATACTAGTTTTAAAATATAATAAATCGTAATAAATAAACTTACACCTCTATTCTAAGATAAGTGAACTACTTATTAGTAATATCTAATGTAGTCTAGTTAGGTTAGTTAATGTTTTTACTATTTAACGAACTGTCAGTGTTCATTATATCATTGTTATTGATTATGACGTAATCACTTACGTCATTATTCGCCGATTTGTCTCCGGAATACTGTGAAGGAATATTTGTTGACACGTCGTATCTTTTTTTATTTCGAAAACTTATGGTATATTGATGAGTTATTCCAAGTTAAATAAAATGTAACTTTTAAACATGAATGATAGAGAAACATATAAAAACTTTATTGCAATAAATATTATTTAACAATACAGTTTGCAGCTACTGTTAGTGTGTGTGTCAAATATTGCATTATATGCTACTGACTTCAAACCTGTTCTACCCAACGTTTCGCTAAAATGTAACGCACATTTATGATGTTTGTGACAATACAATATATATATATTTTCTTTTTAAACTAAAATATTCTGTAAAGTGTAAGTTGATAATAGCTTGTGATGTTTACGACATTTATAGTGGTATCGATTAGTGTGGTAATCTTGTACTGTAAATGATATCCGACTTACACATCCTATTTCAAAAAGTGTCGGGCGCTGATACAAAAAAGATACACTTTTTTATTGCATTGGTAGGCGGAAGAGCATATTAGCCCCTGATGGTAAGTGGTCACCAACGCCCATATACATTGGCATTGTAAGAGATGTTAATCATGGGTTTCATCGCCAATGTGCCACCAACCTTGGGAACTAAGATGTTATGTCCCTTGTACCTGTAATTACACCGGCTCTCACCCTTCAAACCGGAAAACAACAATAGCAAGTACTGCTGTTTTGCGGTAGAATATCTGATGAGTGGGTGGTACCTACCCAGACGAGCTTGCACAAAGCTCTACCATCAAGTAAAACATCGTGAGGATACCTGCATGCTTCGGATGAGATTCTGCCACATGGATATCCACTAAGAGGCTACAAGGCTCATGTTCAGCTGTGGTGCATTCATGAAGTGTACTACACTACACTTGCACCAAAATGATTTTTAAATAGTCTTAATTTCGTTTGCTTTTTGTATCGTTATTAAAGCTATAATATTTTTTTTGTGCTGCCATTAATCTAATCTCTCAACGCCACAATAAACTGTAAAGCGGTTTAGGTTTTTACTTCACTGTTTACGGTTCCAGCCGGTTCCAGCCGGTGTGATGTAATATTTCCGTCTTGAAATTGTAATTTAAATTGCTAATTACATTTATAAGTTTCCCAAACATTCACACACACACTCGTAATCTTTACTCGTGTAACGCATACTGCTTGTATATTTTATTATTTAAAATAAAATGTGATAAACATGTCGCTAATTTAAATTCATTCCATGCGCTAGAACACGTCATTAAGATAATCTGTATAGATTTACATCCACAAAAAAATTAGCGACACGCTGTAGAAATATCACTCGAATTTGCTGAATTTTGTTTTGAAGTTGAAATCCAAATGTCCACTAAACAAAGACGGCCAGAAAATTACAAACATTTGATGTCAAAAGAATAGGCATCTATTGAAATTATTGAATTAAAAAAAAACATGGATGACACTCATTCACTCATGGATGACAGCACACAGCTCCTGGTTGTTTTATTGTTGTATTTAAAATATGTAGACAATCACGTAGCTGACAAAAAAGCCTACTGAGTTTCTTTCGCCGATTAATCACTAATAAATTTGTTTTTTATTTATGAGGTAGTCTTTAATTTGACAACCAATAAGTAAGTATAATTTTTCTTTATTGATTAGATTATGATGTTTGAGTGTCTATAGCATAATGTAATTGTTATTATGTATAGTTCAATTCCTGACCCGTTGGAAAATTGTTGTCTGCACTACCCACTTAACCTTAACATATAAACATAACAGGAGGGGAAACATTGCATTGACGTTAGGGCATTATTAGGTGGATTATTTGTCGTTTACATTCCTAAGATAATATTTAAAAAACCACCAGTTATATTCTTATAATGTATATAATTTGTATGCACATATAAGTCTCTTTATATACTTGTATATATAAAGAGACTTATATGTGCATACAAATTTAGTTTTCCTTTTCCTTATCGGAACACTTCAAAATTTAAACACTTTGTATCTGCTGAGCTATGGGGTAGTTGTTAAAAGCATATGAACCAAATTATAGCGTTACTTTTATTGTGTTGTTAACTTGTAAGAAGCGATCGGCGTGTGGGGACACGCGAGCACTAAACGTGCATTTAAATTTGCATAATAGCCAATTCCGCTTTATATGTATATAATGCTTAAACTAATTGAACACATTGCTTTTAATTACGAGACTTTTGTGGTTTATATCAGACAGAAAGTGAGTTATTTTTTTGTTTGAACGCGTTTAAGCTTTTTTTTTCTCTTTGTTCAAATATATTCTAAGCGTTACAGTTCTAATATTAAATACTGTCGGAAATTATATTCTACTGATAAGAACCGACAGACGCTGGTAGTTTCTATTTTCAAATATATATTTTTATAGCATAGGTAGACGGACGAGCATATAGGCCACCCGATGGTAAGTGGTCACCAACGTCCAACGCCCATAGACATTGGCATTTAAGTGATGTTACCATCGCTTACACCGCCAATGCACCTACAATCTTGAGAACTATGATGTTATGTCCCTTGTGCCTGTAATTACACTGGCTCACTCACCCTTCAAACCGGAACACAACAAACGAAATACTGCTATTTTTCGGTGGCATATCTGATGAGTGGGTGGTACCTACCCTAAAGCCCTACCACCGAGTAAATATAATGAAAAATCGAAATATTTACTTCACAATCAAATTTATATATTATGTATGTATGATTCTATATATTGTATTATTTTAAAGATTAATAAAATTTATGTATGAATGGTTTTTTTACATAAGATTTAAATTTAAAAATGGGCAAAGAAAAATAAATGTTTTTGCCTTAGCGGGATCGGGAACTTGTCGTTATTTTTTACTATTAATTTCCTTGTTTAAATAATATAAGGTTTGGTAAAAAAGATCGACAAATTCGTGGGTCTAGAGACCCAAAGGATAGAGAAACATTTTAGATAATAATTAAAAATGAAATGAATTCATTTAATCATCTCAATGTAATTGTACTTACTTGTTGCTACGCGGAGTTTTTGCGTGTCAAGTCGTACCGCCTGTCTTGCCAAGTTTTTTGCCGCATTATGTCAGACGTTGCTTCAAACCAAACATAATTATTAATAACACATCTATTATATAAAAAGTTATATAAAAATATACTCTATGGATATAAGAATAAGGTCACAACTATCCGCGCGATAAGCGTCATTCGACTTTACACTCTATTAAAAAGTTGTAAAATTTCTTTTTACGAGCTTAAGCGAATAAAAACTTAATGACGATCATCTTTAGAATTAGAATTGTATAAAGTAATTAGTCATTGTAATTAAATCGTAGTGTTATGATGACGATGATTTAATGATCACGACTTTTTGTCCACTAGCAACATTGTTTTTTTCACCACATAGACAGACAGTGTGACTACATAATCTGTGCTTAAAATAAAACAGCTGAGATAACAATTTCTTATATAGATTGCTTGAGACAACTTATGCAATATTACATATATATAACGTTTGTTATAGTTTTAAAAATAATCTTTATTGAATGTTCATGCATTACTTAAATAATATATTTTCTTAAAACTACTTATATATTCGGAAAAAAATGCTTGTGACCGGAAATGAAAAGAAAGTTTTTTTTTTATTTTTATTATCCCACTACTTGGCAAAGCTCCTGTTATCTCTTCAGCATATGCTACCTATGGTCTGTAATGCGGTTTGATACATACATTCTTACGCTGCTTTATTTTAATAATAATAATAATAAAAACATACATATAATTACGAAATAGTTGTTGTTGAATTGACACGACATCATCGGCCGGAACCTGAATAATGTATAATATTCATTACGGATTCGGAGTTATATATACAAGTTGAATACATTGAGTACAACGATTACATACAAAGATATCGGTAGAAATCAAGAAATGTTTGAAGTACATAATATTATAGAAGAGCTATTAAATCGTATGAAATGAGGTCCATCTTAATATCTATTATGTTTATCTTTCTTTCTTCTCCGATTGCAATAGACTATAACTAACCGAGGCGTATATGTTAATGTCGACTAAGCTGTTATATATTAATATAATATAGTTAATCGATAATTCGAACTTATCGCTTGCGAACAAAAATACAGTTGTTGGTTAAATGAAGTCCGAAACTCGAGTAATATGCTAACTACCGAGTGTGTAGTTAGTAGTCGCCTTGAACCGATCGGAATACGAATGAATGTTTACATGTTGGCGCTTATCGCCTGTGCATTCTAATGTTTGTTTTCATACCTTCTATCGAGTTTTAGTGACGCGACTACACGTGTAATATTTGATCGTTGTTGGCTTTGCTGGGCTTTGTGTGTGTCGCCTGCGTGGGTACCGCCGACCGAACACAGCAACACAGAGTTTTATTGTATTACCAATATTCCGGTAAAAAATCCCGTGTTAGCGAATTGTATTTTTTACAGAGCAGTTTCTATGGATGCTGGTAGGTAATGGTAAGTTGTAATTGTTACCATCATGTAACCGTCAGCATTCTCACAAAAACAAATATATAAAGATGACTTTTTTTTTATTGAAGGTGGACGAACGTATGGGCCACCTGATGGTAAGTGGTCACCAACGCCCATAGACAATGGCATTGTAAGAGATGTTAATCATCGCTTACATCGCCAATGCGCCTCCAACCTTGGGAACTAAGATGTTATGTCCCTTGTGCCTGTAATTACACTGGCTCACTCACCCTTCAATCCGGAACACAACAATAGCGAGTACTGCTGTTTTGCGGTAGAATAACTGATGAGTGGGTGGTACCTACGCAGACGAGCTTGCACAAAGCTCTACCACCAAGTACTTTATTAAATCCTTTATTAAATCCACAGTATTAGCACAATGTATTGAATTTTTCTTCAATTCATCACAAAAATTACAATGAACATCACAATACTTTATATTATAATAGCGATCCACGGGGACATTGGTTATACATTTTACAAATTACTAACACTATGTGAATGTAGTATAAAATAGAACGTATAGTTATTAGAGATATTTCGAATATGTATGGGAGATCTACATTAAAATTGTAAATACGAAAGTTACCTTGTCTGTCAGTTACCTCATCACGACTGGCTGAGTCTTGAACTGAACTTATGATATAACTCAAAACTAAGGTAACCTAAGTCCTAGATAAGGACACCAGCTTATTTATGAAATAGGTAGATGAACGAGCAAAAGGATCACCTGGTAACATAGGCAATGTAGGAAATATTAACCTTATTACATTGCCAATACGCAATTAACCTTAGGAGCTAAGATGCTGTGTCCCTTGTACCTGCAGTTACAGTAACTCACTCGTCCCGCAAACCGAAACACAACAATACTTAATATACTCCTTGGCGATAGAATATCCAATGAGTACGTGGTACCTCACCAGTCACCAGGCAGACGTGCAAAAACCCTACCACTGAGGCTCAGTACGGCGCACATATAGATAACAGTCCGGAAGGAATAATAAAAACTGAGGGAACCGTAGAGAGCAGGGCCTCTTATAACTCTGGCAGCGAAGTGATTTACATAAAATATTAAAGGCACATATTATTATATTGTCTAGATTTTTTTAAGACAAAATTTCAAAAATATAGTAATTTTTGAAATATTTTTATAATATATATTTCTTTTTTGAAAATGATTTTTATCATTTCAATCTCCGAAAATTGACCGTATAAATGTCAATCGAGGTAAAGTACAATGAGTTCAATGACTGGATGGGCTTAGACACGATAGACACGACATTCAGAACGCGCCGAAAGTGATAAATATAAATAAAATAACTACCACTGAAAGATATTTTATTTATTTAATGTTGAAAGTATTAATTAAAGTATCACTTAAGTTGTATAAATACACATATTGCAGTTTTGAGCATTGACGTTACCGAGATCAAAGAGATAGGAATCATTAAAATACAACGTCCACACTGATATTACAGACTGACAAAGAGACAGACAGACAGACAATGAATAGATATTACATTTAAACTTGACTAATTCTTGTTAAATACAGAAGTCATTATATATATTTTTAAATACATCTGATAATAAGGTATTGAATTTTGTTCAAAATTTTATTCGTAGCTTATCAGTACCGATCATGAATTAATTTGAAGAGCGTATCTAAACAAGATACTTTGGACTACATGTGAACTTAACTGCGGTCGTTGACACATCACAAACAAATAACTTCATATACCATGTTTATTATTATATAATATCGGTATTTGTTTTAAAATTTATTTTGCTACGAGATCATAGTTACACTAACAATAGGTTTAGTAGTTCTAAGTAAATCTAAAATAAATAGGTAACTCTTACAATAGTAATTAATTAGGTACGTTGATGAGAATTCGTCGACACAATCAAATAATATTGAGTATTTCAATTTGAAACATGTTTGGTTGTTTAGACAAACCTGACCTGAACAACATTGGCTTGGAATCAAACTTTAAATATATACACATTGATATAAATGCAATTACAACGAGATAAGGACAGACACAAACAGTCGATATTCTTTAGACATTCAATAATTGCAGTCCTATTCTGGAAGAACTCACAGGTGAAATATGTAATCAATGTTGACACGCTGTTACGATGACTTAATCCTTAAATGTTACGATCATTACAGTCAATGACTCGTATCACCTTCGGTATCAATTCACGATCGTGTGCTACGGTGAGTTCCGACTTTGTTCTTACAGAATAGTTGTACAGTGCATAGTTTTTACGAGAGAAAATTACTATCATTATATTCGATGGATAACGTGATGTGAGATTTGATCAAAGCATTCAAACCGTCCGGCAAGAACGCGTCGCATCCCATCAGAAATTGCTCGATCGTAATGATGTTAGAATGGTCTTCCACGACGTTCACCTGGGGCTGATTGTTATCCTTTGCGTAGTAATTTCCTTGGTCATTTTGATAATAGGGTTGGTTTGGTGGGACTTCTGCTGTCGTTTCTGGTCCTGTCACGACATAAAATACTTCATCGTCCGTTTGCACGCCTTGGCTGGTGCATACCTGCAGTGGGGCGTAGTTGTAGTTCTCGGTCTGCGTGGAACTGTCGCTGGTCAAGGTAGCTGGGAGGTTCAACGTGGGAACGGCAGATTTTTTCAAAAGGTGCCGCCCATACATACGCTGCTCAAAATGCAAGCTGCATACGTGCATGTTTCTGAGCTGTTCAGCGTCTTTACCCTTTAAATCTTCCCTCTTGCAAGCTTGAATCCACATTAAGCACCTAAAACAATAATTCGTAACTTAGGTATCTATAGTTATTACTGTTCAGTTTACCGAAACATTCCCGTGCCTGGATTCCGGGAACACCAGTACATTGAAACAGCCAACTGGCTAGGGACAGGTAGACATATAATAAATACAAAATCATGTGAACATATCTTTATTCGGAGAGAGATAAAACATATAATCGCTTCAAATAAATGCTTAGAATACAAGTCAATAGATATCAACCCCTTTCTTTATATTATATACATAGTTAGTACACAACACTCAACAAAGGGCCCACATAAGCACGCGACGTCAATACGCTTGAAGCTTTGAAAGCTAGATACTTCGAATAGAGCGACGATACATAGCTCGAAAGCACTCAATCGACAAAAACCTTTGATATGAGGGGAATATAACCCAATTAAAACCATGAGGGCTAACCTTTCATCTCTCGGGAACTGATGGAACCTGACTCCTTTGTGCTTGTGCGACGTCGAGCCGCAGCGGTAGACCGCGCAGCTCGTGTTGACCATCGCGGCGCGTGACGCGCGCCGGCGGTCGCTCCCGGCCGACTGAGGCGGCGGCCGGGCGCGCCTCCCCACCCCACGCGCCCTCCCTTCCACCCACCGGCTGCATCGCTTTCAGCTTTCAGCTCGAAATACACGTATGCAAATATGGAATAGGCTTTGCGGATTTTATGCACGTGAATTTTTAAATATTTTATATGCATAGCGCATTCGCTTTAAGTAAACAGTCCTTTGCTGAGATTTTTCATGAAATATTTTCCATAGTTTATTCCCTTTGTGTAGCGACACACCGAACGGCGATACATACCTACGTAACAATAGGAATCTCATTAAACTGTGTTATTTAGCACAATAGGTAACAATGAGCACTTGTGCAGATGTATCTGCTCTTCTGACACTGTTGACCTCTGAACAAAAACGTGGCTGTTCTATTGTCCGCTAACGAAGCGACTATCTCGTTTCGATCTCGTTACGTAACGAGTCACGTGGCCACGTGAGCCGGCGCGTCGCCCGGCGCCGCTCGGATACAGCACGAAAACAATTTACTTCGTTTCATATCGCGGGCCGCGGCACTGATTGTGACAACCATTCATTATTCTGCTGTATTGATCGAATAAATTTACTTCTGTGAAATTGAGTAGGTAATATTGAACTCGATTATATTACAAAACAAATCAATTTACATTTAAATAAGTACTTTATTATTTGTTTTATTTATGTCATAAAGGTAACTGTTGAAACAATCATTCGAAATGACATCATCCAGTATACTTAGCTTAATATACTTTTAAGTTACCTATACATAATCAAATATTCCTTGTATAGGTATATGATATTCTTGTGATATTTTTACCGAATTACACCAAGTGTAACAGAAATACGACTGAAAAAAATAACGAAGTAAGTACATTCGTTCCGACCGAATAACCAATCGGCGCTTATCACATTATGTAAGCGTGCGGTTGTGTTGGCCTCGCTCCGACGAGCAGAAGAAATGCAACGACATCTCCAAGGTTAAGGTCAACCGTTTGTGGAGATCATAGAGTAATCACGACACGCCTACCGACGTTATCATTTCGTATACTGCCTAACTACTGCCGAGCACTGTTTTAACGATACAGAAGGTATCATTCTGGGTCAGAGAAAAACTATAATCAATAATTATAGTTGTAATCTTTTATATTAGGTTTGAAATTGTTACAGTTGGCAATTTCATGTGAATCAATAACAATTGTGTAATATACACTTGTGTTCATATATGGGTGATAAGCAAATGAAATGATATATCAAAATATTATAAGAATGTAAGTACTTTAAACGATTCTTATCAGTAGAGGAAGTAGTACTTATGAAAGGAAAAGGTAGCTATTCCTAAACGTGATCTGTGGTTAAAGAACTTCGTCGTTACAAACACGATTTCTTTTGGATTCCGAAACCGATACTTTGATTTATACATATACATAGGATTTACCTGAAGAAGTATTGGACGTTGTCTCCAACATACTGTGCTGTACAATGTTAAAACTTTCTTATACTACAGTAATGTGTACTATGTGTAACTAGGACATATGCCTCGTCTGTTCTCAGCGTTAGTCTATGACGCAATAGCACCGTCGTAACTATGTTGAAGCTTGTTATCAGTAAATCGAATGGCGGTGAATCGATTACCGATGGCGTCGCTTTATGTAATTTGAGGTTTACATAGAAATTAGTGGAAAATAGTTTATTATAGAAAGTGCTCTTAGCTGTATTTGTGTGGACTTGATGTGGAGACATTTCATTGCACATGTGTGTGTTCAAACACAACTCTGTTCGATATTCAGATATGTCGACGCGTAATATATAATCGGTGTACATATTTAGTTTAAGTGGGTGTAAAGCATGTGTCGGTGTATTTTATTTGAAGCTGTTGAAGATGAATAAATATTCCCCCACTCTCATAATCCGATGAGACGGCAATTAGACACGACTGGTGAATGTTTGAACGTAGGACCGAATACATTACGTGTTTTTTAACAAATTTGAATTCTAACTTTCAAATAAAGTATCCACTGTTACTCAGAGTTTATAGGCCTTATAGCTAATCACTAGACCAACGACGCCGTACTGTGGACCAAAAGAAGACTAACTTAACAAATGGAAAATATTTTGTGAAATGAAAAAAATACGAACTTGATATAATATTTAAATAGCTTCTTATAGAGGCGTTGTTCAAAGGAGAGACGAGAAAGTGCGACAAATAAAGTATTTTTTAACCGACTTCAAAAAGAAGGAGGTTATCAATTCGTTTTTTTTTAATAATTGCTTATTTTGACTTTTGTCGTAATCAATCCAAAAATATATACAGAAAACATGATTACAAAGACAGCATAAAAATCACGAAACAAACCCACGAATCACAACGATACTTGGCCACCAACGACCGGGCGACACTCACGTACGAGTACGTTACATTAAATTGATGGTATAAATATTTTCAAAGCGCCCCATTACTGCTTAAACATATATTTGAACAGGTTATTGGGCAACAGAGTAGTCAGAGTCGTTGGTGTCGGTTTCGTTCTATTGGGTAATTTAAGTCTAGTGAGATAAATCTAATGATCATATAAATAAAGTGTTTTATATACATTTATATACGTAATCATGTAATGGGCATCGTCACTTCTATTACATATACTCAGATCTGGAGATTGGAGGCAGAGTTCTCTGTGATTGGGATTGTGATCTTTAATCATATGACTATAAAACTGGATTTCGGATGAGTTTGACCGATCACCATGGAAGTTTTAATGTATTTTTCATGGTAGAAGGTTTTTTATGATCCACTTTAAATCTCGCCACTCGACAGCGCTGCAGATTTTTCCATTCTAAACAGTTTTCTAGTGATCGCAATGAAAATTGATAATAATATATTATATATACAGGCAGGACTACGTCTGTCGAGTTTCGCTAGTGAATACAAAAAAAAACTTTTTAAGCTCATAATGACTAGATTTAGAAATTACACAACAAAAAATCTTTCAACATATACACAGTCTAACAAACAAAGATATAAATAGAAAACCTTCTTATTTCGCTTATTATTATTTTTCCTTTCATTATGTCAGAATTCAGTTCAATCGAGCGCTGTTACTATTAGTTTATATCTAGAACGATTCTCATTCGACCTCGCTGCCTGTTACGGCCGCCACTTGCCGATCGATTAGGACAATTTCCATCAACAATTGACGAGTTGTGATAATAACGGGGACTGACGGCCCGCCGTGCACTTCGACCCGTGGACTGTAACAACTAGTAAACCCAACCAAAATAACTACTCGGTTCGGATTTATCTTTATTAAATATGAAAAATTATCGTTAACAAAAAAATACTGCTATATGCATTTAAATTGACATAGTACACTAGTGGACTTATTCCAAAAAAGGATCTCTTACGGTCAACCTCAGAGTACTGTTTGAATTTTAATAACACTTGACAACGAAAATAATACATACATAATATGTACATCAGCATGAAGTTACTTGTAAAAAATGTTGGAAATATCCGGATTCTACGTGCGATATTATTCTAAGGTCTCACTGAACACCTAAAATTTCGAAATTAGAACGAGAAGAACATAATAGGAAAGAAAGTTATAAATTTCAACAAGATCTCATCAAATCTGTCATAAGTGGTATGAAGCGTGATTTTTCTTTGTGATAAGAAGCCGCAAGAGTGAATAGAATATTATGAAGGAGAGGCAGAATGAGTTATAGTGAAATTAATCTGATAAACTTAAAGTTTTAGTATTCAATTTGTTTTTTCCTTCCAATAATGACGTCACCGTACAATTAGGTACAAACAATAATAAAGTTATCTAGTTAACAAATTACACGTCTATTATCTTGAAGGCCTCGGAAAAGGTCAAACTTATAATTTTGATAACAATTACCTTGCGTGTTGCTCTCCGGAAACATAATTATATAAATCTGTTTGTAATGCTATCTATTTACAGACGAAACGGTCTAATAGTTGTTAGAACGTTGTATTATTGCGGATTCAAACCTGGACAAGATCTAAATTTGTGTTTGCAATAATTTGTCTCGTGCTCACCATCAACGGTGAAGAAAAACCTGCATTTCGTGTGAAAACCTGCCGCATGTGTATCTACCACACCGCATTGGAGCAGCGTGATGGAAGAAGCTCCTTTTTCAAAATGAGCTAGTATGACTTAGAAGTATTAATAAGTTAAATCATAAAAGCCTAGTTTGTCTTTTTTGTCATAGATACTTCTTCAAAACAATTTTATTTATAGTCTTCTTAAATGTAATCTCGCATGTACAACTCGAGAGATGTCAATTCCTTACCAGTAATACGGGCTACTTTTTCGTGGAAGCACAGAACGAATTTAACATACACATATAGAATACAAAAGGAAGAAAGATGAAATCTTTTAGCTATCAGAGGACGTAAGACATTACTACTGATAAAATTGTAAAAATAGAGCACGATAGTAACACGAATAGAACAGATATATGAAAGTAATGTAAAAGTATAGACTTCGAAAAATATACTGATAATTTAAAATACCTAGCCATTATTCAAATTCAAATATCTTTATTCAATGTTGAAGTTTGACACTTGCTTATTGATTGTCATAAATCTACCACCGGTTCGGAAATAAACAACTCAGACCTGAGCAGAACCGGCGAAAGAATTAATTTTTGACGTCGATCGACATATTCAGATTTGCCATCAGATCTTTGTCTCACACCCTTGAGATGTAAACGTATCAATTAAAACTACGAAACCGAATCGTTAATCTCTATTGAAGACGGCTGATATAAAAGTTAATATACTAATTTCTTAACGTCACGACGTCCATTTATTAGAACCATTATCATGCTTGCTCTGGTAATTTATTGCTGAATCGCTTATGATTAAAACATATAATCTGTTACACGAGAATAATAATCGGTTGGACTCGATTTCTTATTACTAATCGTGAAACTGAACTGCTATAAAAGTGTCGGCTCTTTAATATTATTGGCGATATGGCGTTACAAATGGTTATACGCAGTGCTGTTTCCAATGGGAAACGAATACGACTTCCCACCGAATCAAATGTTACCCGAAAGGATCACGTTGGCACTTTTGTGGATATAATGTCAATGTTGAGGACAAAATGGTGACTTTAATAGCAAATATGATGACCCGCTTCGACATTGAGCGATAATTACTTTTTATATTATGCTAGATATAGTAACAGCCTGTGAATGTCCCACTGCTGGGCTAAGGCTTCTTCTTTTTTGAGGAGAAGGTCTTTAGAGCTTATTCCACCACGCTGCTCCAATCCAGTTTGGTGGAATACACATGTAAAAAAATTTGAGTGAAATTTACCACATGCAAGTTTCCTCAAGATGTTTTCCTTCGCCGTCAAGCACGAGATGAATTATAATCACAATACATAACATTCAGCACGCCCGGGTTTGAAACCACGATCATAGGATAAGAATCACGCGATCTTACCACTGGCCCTGTCGGCTTTTGCTATGCTAGATGACTATTTATTTCTAAAATATTTATTCGATAATGCATTTCTGTGCAAATCAACTTTAATAAAATGAAATATTAAGAAAAATAAACATTCGATCGAATAATAAATTAAAAATGGCCGTAAGTCTTATTTCAAACAAATATAAAAACAGACTAAATACTCCTACCATAAAACATAAAATGATTTGCAATAAAACCTCCACGTCATATTCGTTTCCAGATAAATATCTGCAACAATTGTTATTAATAATAAACTTCATGTCAATAAGTAATCGATCATGCTAACTGTTGTACATGAATTAAATGAATCATGAGGTACGAGCACGCGCAAAAACTAAAACTTTTCTGTAAGTCGGTGGTGACTTGTATTACTGCAATCTATATAATCAAAATGCAATCACGATACAGTCGCCCACTCGAACACACATCGCTAAATATACAAATAATTCTCAATCATAAGTCCAAACGTTAACGAGTATTTTTGCGCGGAATATAAAGTAACTTTTAGTACTGTACACTGAATGGCATAGCGACCAAACATTATGCGATATTCATCTTTATTAGTAATGCTATAGAGGCGATATCGCTACGTTTGAATATATTCAAGGTGACACAACTGTCCGATGGTATATGACAGTTCGCGACGAATAATGGTATTAATATTTTTATCACGAATAATACATTCAGTTGTGACTATTTGTCGGTCGATTAGTTGGGAGAAGCAATCTCACTTATTATGTTAAATAATTGTTTTTCTTATGTACTCTACTAAATACGGTATCATTTGATCGGGATAAAATAGGACACTGTCGAGTTTAAAACTGATGATATTGACTAATGTCCATTTCCGGACATGGGTCAATATCATCTATTTTAAACTTATTTTATCAGTGTATTATAGAGAGAGGTAGAGCATTTCTGTGGTAGAGCTTGGTGCAAGCTCGTCTGGGTAGGTACCACCCACTCATCAGATATTCTACGGCAAAACAGCAGTACTTTGTACTGTTGTGTTCCGGTTTGAAGGGTAAGTGAGCCAGTGTAATTACAGGCGCACAAGGGCCATAACATCTTCATTCCCAAGGTTGATGGCGCATTGGCGATGTAAGCGATGGTTAACATTTTTTACAATGTCATTGTCTATGGGCGTTGGTGACCACTTACCATCCAATCAAATATATATAAAATATATATATATATATAAATATACATAATAATCAAATAATCCAAAAATTGTTTTAATTAGCAATTTTTGTTGTATTTGAATTAAAAATAATTAGATATATAATATAATTGAATTCAAGTTATTATGACATATTAAAAAATATATTATTTTAGTGTATAACCAGATGGAGACCATTTCTTGTTTATATAATTAAAGTCGCTTACAGTTTTAGCTTTAAGACATTTAAGTATTTATTATGTTAGGTCGGCAGACTGGCAAGTAAATGATTAAGTTTTATTAAGATGTCTTCCTCAAAATCTCAAAACTACAAGCGCAATTTTGTATTTAAACTAACAACCCTCTATTTTCTAAACTAATGTTACCACTTGTTATATTCAATATTAAAAATTGTTGGAACTTTATTTCTTTAATTCCATTTATTTAATCTTCGATCAACTATAAATTTTAAAACATATTAATCTTAACATCTTTAGCTCTTGGAAAAAACACTTTTATCTTTCAAGACATTGCTGTGAAACAACTAGTGTGTCGAAACAGACAATATTAATGACTACATTCAATTACAAAAGCAGGAGTTAAATATAAGATACTTGAGAGTAACCACCTGGTCGGTTAGTTCAGGACAAGTCCTGCCTAGTCTAGAGTTAAAATTAAGCTACCTTATACTTTCCAGCTGGCCGGCTTAAAGAGATAGTTGGAAAAAAAACGTCTTAAAGCCTTGTGACCATCCTTATTTGTGAATTTTGGAATTGATTTCGATTTGATTTAAATTGTGATATAAATTAGACGACTTTTATCACCATTTCAGTTTTCAGTACTTCATCAATGTCTATTATATGCTTGTTTACGAAGATTTTTTGCGATGTTATCCTAGTTTCTTACACTTATATGGCCACCCTTCGCTACTTGCACTGGACGGACAAAAAACATTTGATATATAGCGTTTTTTGTACGTGCCTCGTTAGCGTCGCTTTAGAAACAAGACGACAGTTTTAGACAATGTTGCGAGTACATCTAGCGTTAGTACATTATCATGAATTTAGGAGTTCGTTAAGTGGATTCATTTAATTTATATGACGTGGAGTATTAACCGTTTTCTCAAAAGATAAAATTGATTGTAAAACTCCATTTGGTTTTGAATTAAATGAACTTTCATACAGCTTATCGCATATTTTATAACTAAGTAGGAACACGTAGTACTATTGTGTTTCC
Source organism: Nymphalis c-album (assembly GCA_963151315.1). NCBI lineage: Eukaryota > Metazoa > Arthropoda > Insecta > Lepidoptera > Nymphalidae > Nymphalis > Nymphalis c-album. The sequence goes on along the minus strand of OY720602.1, from coordinate 178,412 downwards.
GTTTAAAGTATGAGTGAGTTAGTGTAACTACGGAAACAAGGAATATCATAGTGACTTACATTGCCAATCTCTATGGACAGCGGTCAGGTTGCCTGTCACTTGCCTGTCTAACTATTTCAAACAATAAAAAAAATACATTCTTGTGAGATGAAAGTAACGCGTGTAAGCATCCTTAATCTTAAAAACAAGTCTATTTCTGTTCGATCTCATTCCTCTCGGACAGGAGAGATTAGCTCCGCCAGTGACAGTCCGCGCGCGAACTATTTCACGATACACGACTTTGTTGATAATTAAAATGTTTTTTAAACGTTTACATATTTTCATCTGAAATTGCAATGATTTATATATCGTAGTGACATGAACACGAATCGAAACACGTTGACGTCTTCTTCTATACTAATATATAAAGCTGAAGAGTATGTTTGTTCGATTCGACTCATCTCAGGAAGTACTGGTTCGAATTTAATAAATATTTTTAGTTATATTTTTATTAATTATACGCGGGTGAAACCGCGGGGCACAGCTAGTTATATTATATATACATTATATTTAACATGACACCTTAATACGAATCCTCACTGATTACCTCTACTATCATAATTTAAGGCAGTATATAAACACATGTGATATGTATTCATTACAAAAATTCAAGTGTAAGTAATGTTTGTTTCTATCAAGCAATTCACTAAGACTTTTAAGATGGTATGTGTTTGTTATCCCGTGGTGCCGCTGTCCATAGACAGACATTTTACATTGACGCAGGTTTTAGAGTATATTATGGTAATTGGCTAAGAGACCTGACTGATAAAAATATCTAAAAAAAAAACATTTTTTTTTTCATCATTATTAACGACTACGGTAAACCATTATTTCTCGTCCATACGCAACCGAAGCCGGGCGCGACCGCTAGTCGTTAAATACATAAAATGTAATCCTGATGACTTCATTGTATTTAAAACAACGATTGTTATCAAACGCGGAACACTCGTGTGTCCACAACAGTTATCACTGCAGCGTGATAGCACTCCGCACACTCCGCGCCCTCCATCACGAGGACATAATATATTCATTAACAGAAATCAATTTTATTATTATGTACGTATATAATTTTAATATACAAAACCGGTTTAATTTAATAAACGATAAAAACTTCGTTATAATAAATGATAAGAATAAACGTAAAAATTCTCAGAACGAGATGTTACAAAAACTTAGTAAATTTCCAAGTATTACTTTATTATCTAATGCAGTACACATCAGAAACGCGGCTTCATCAAGCTTAGTTGACCGTTGTTATCAATTGATTGTAGGACGAGAGTTTTTTATGTTCTTCTCATTTCATCCCTTCTGTAAATAATGGTACGTACGAAACGTACACCCGTACGTAATTTACTCGGAAGAGCTTTGTGCAGGCTCGTCTGGGTAGGTACCACCCAGTCATCAGATATTCTACCGCAAAATAATAGTACCTGGAATTGCTGTGTTTATATTTCCAGTTCGAAGGGTGAGTCAGCCAGTGTAATTACAGACACAAGGGACATAACATCTTAGTTCCCAAGGTTGGTGGCGCATTGGTGATGTAAGCGATGGTTAATATTTCTTACAACGCCATTGTCTGGGCGTTGGTGACCACTTACCATCAGGTGGCCCATATATTCGCCCGGCTATCTATACAATAAATAATAATAACAAAATGTAATAATTACTTATTATAAAAAACTTTTTTTACAATCGTAGAAACATCGTTTTTATTATACATTTTTCTCAATAATTTAATTAAGTTCATATATTTTTCACTTACTATATTGCTATAGCTGCTAGTTTGTTATAAGCTGTGATAACGTGCGTCACGGACCGCCGATCGTTGTGTGGCGTCGCACTGTCTAGCAACGCCGTTGAGTGAGCGAGTTAGATATATACATTTATAGAATGAAAGAACGAGAAAAAACATCGACACCGGACAAAAATTACATCACTCCATCTCGCTCTGTTATTCGTGATTAGAACGGGACGAGCTAAATCTCCTCGCTCTAGGTCGTGTCGTCCTTCAAACGACTCTGGAGCCATTTTAAACTGAACAATTAATTAGCATGGAAAATGTAAAAGTTATAAAAGTATAGGATGAGGTCACGAAGCGGAGCTCGCGCTTAGTCATTAATTAACTTAATAGTCGTATTGTGTTGTACGTCGTTTTGTTGGACTTTAATAACTATGTATTGTATTGATTAAGTTATTTTACCTTTAATAGTTATTTGATTAGTGATTAGATAAACGATGCTGTCTCTTTCTTTCGAATATCAAATCGATGATGGCAGAAAGAGAGAAATCAGTGTTTAACTAACAGTAGTTGTTCGTTGGATTTATTTCGCGAATTCTTATAATATTACAATAATAATATTTGTTTATTTGTCTGTCCTTTGTGTTTGTAGTTTAAACCTTACACTTGTGTGTTAAATATTTCTTTCTTATACACATATACATAAATATGATTTCTCGATTTACTTTAACTTTGTATTTTAAAAATGTCGGCATTTAATTATAAAACTATTACGTCGATAAGAAACTTAACGGAAGGTTATTTTTTAGTCTAATTAAGTTTGATCTGAATAACCTCAATTCAAGTTAATACCTATTAAAGTGCTATAACTATTTTAGTGTTATTACTCATTTTAATAGAAATAGATCATTACAATTGTTATTAAGTTACATTAATCAGTTGTTTTTAACCTTGTTTACTTAAATTCAAATACTTGTTATAACTTATTTACTGTTTATTTATTTAGTTTCAAATTGTACTTCGATTATTCATGACAAAATAAAATTTTAAGAAAATGGTGAAGCCGATAAATCTGACTGAGTTAGACAAAGGCCTTCTAGTTCTCTCCTCTTGGAGTTTATCCCACCACGCTACCTTTGCGGTTTGATGAATACACGTGAGGCAGTTAATCGGACTCACAAAATTTATGCGATGTTTAACTTCGACACCGAGCACGTGATGGATTACACTCGTCCGGATTTGAACCTGCTATCTCCGGTTAAAATAATCATGTTCTAACCACGGAGCCAACACATTTTGCTCATATTATTATCAAAGCCTACGTTCTTACAAATCATGTGTGTCCACCTGTTCGTATCGATATAATCCCCTTGTATTTATTATGTAAGCGATTTTGTGAAAAAAGCAGGTAAGTTGGTAGCCATTTTACTGGCAACACTACCCGGTGCCAATATAATTTTGAACCTTGTGTATGGTGAGTACAGATCGTTTTCGCATAGTATGTGAGTTATATTATGTTTATTTTTTTGTTATCTAGAAAATCGGCCACAGTGCTATGTGGGTGTTTTTGCGAACTTATTGATTTCTCGCCTTCTTGATTTCGGCTCAAAAATAAATTGCTTCTTTTTTCTTATACAATTTTGCTCGGACGCCGTTCATCACGTTATGAAACAGTTAAACCCAACCAGTGACCTTGGATTACTGAACACTTATTTTATACCACAGTTCTAAATTATTTTATTTTGATATTAACTCTCAAGATCATACTTATAGGTATTTCAAAGCATTTTGATGACTATACTAATATTTTTAATGGTTATGAAAATTTCAAATATATAATTACTAGCTGTGCCCCGCGGTTTCACCCGCGTATAATTAATAAAAATCTAATCAAAATCAGTCTAGAACTTTCCTGGATAAAAGGACTATACAACACAAAAATAATTATTAAATTCGAACCATTAGTTCCTGAGATTAGCCGGATCAAACAAACAAACTCATTAGCTTTATATATTAGTATAAATATGCCAATGCTGATGCTGAGGTATAAACACAGTAAGTATAACACACCCGTTCAGTTTCTATCGCCGGTCCCCATGTCAGAGTATTTTACTTGCCGGACCGGTGCCGGTGCGGTGGTACCCGGTACCCCCCCCCCATACGTTGTTAGTAACAATCAAACATGATGCTCTTTTGACTTTTACACATGATTTTTTTAGAACCTTTATATACTTTCTTATGTACTAACATTACTAACGAAAACGTAATATCATGTAGACCAATAACAATTTTTCATTTATAGAAAACAAATTATCCTAGAACCCACATGAAATCGTGTGCTGTTATATTTTGAAAACTTACATAAAGTTGCTGAATGAATTGCCTGCGTCCTTTACCTATACCGGTTGGCAGTATGTACGCCGCGGATGCCGCGCCCTGGCTTTTACATTCGTGATTCGATCTTATATCATTTCTCAGAGGAGACGACTGAATTATCCGAACCACACTCCCACTTTCTCTTCCCTAATATAACTTATAATAATATATTATATTAATATCATTTAATACAGTTATTATATAATTATGTCGTTTGTATTACATAAGTTACCTAAGCAGCATTGGTACTCCACTATATAAACATGTACTACCTGTTGTATTTTTTATTTGTTTGTTCTCTAGGTCATATTGATGCTTGTTATCCACTGATTTAACAAGATATTAAACTATCGAATCCCTGAAACATCTGGATAAAAATTTATCATATAATATTAATTTTACAAAACAATATAACGCTCTATTCAAAATATGTCACCGAATGAAATATCTTTTTGTTTCAGCACCATTGTACTCGTCTCATAAAACCTTGCTGACGCACACAAATTAATTCAATATATATTCTCAAACGAACCTTTACTTTAACATGATCTACTAAGCTAATAAAGCTCAAAATCCAGTGGACAATGCTCCTGATAGCGTGATTATAAATTCTGATTGATATCTACCTGAAGTGAATTCAGAAAAAAAAGCGAAAAAAATGATATAACGTTTCCTCTTCGGTTATTAACAGACTGTTGCGAGCCGTCGTCCGTCCGTCCGTCCGCAGTTCGCGCAAAAACATCAGCCTGTCTTCTCGTTGCTATCGAAATGATTACTCACGCGTCCAGCCGGCAGTTGGCAACGAATATATCGCTGGCTTGCGAGAATAGTGACGGAACTAAAAATTATTGATTTTAGAGAATGGCATTTTTAACTTTCTTACTATAATGTTTTGTGCCTATCGCAAAATTTAAGTGATTTGTTAAGGGTTTGACTTTAGCGATTAAGGGTAAATTTATCGTATTATCAAAATATATGAAAATATTTTAGAACTTTTATTAAAATAATAAAAAAAAATCGTCATCCAAAGGAGGTTTCAGACATCAGTCTTTATTCACGAGAATAGAAACTATTAAATTCCACTTATGACATTTATTTAACTTTAAAGCCTCTTAAAAAAACTTGAAAATTTGACACATCCCCGCTTTTTTTAACGCTGAAAACAAATACGTGTCCCCCACGGGAGCACTGGGGGGTATATGGGGCTCACCATATGTCCAGGGCTCCGTGTGCGCCCCCGTTCATCGGAATACCCACTAAAAAGCCAGGGGTACCCTTAACGGGAGCGCCACGGGATTGCTTGCGCATGCTACCGTGACGCTCCGATGGCCGGCCCGCCTATGCTGGCCTCCATTCACTAGGGAGAAATCCCAGGGTACTGGGAACCCCCCTAGTCTCGCCGGCGCCTATTGTGGCGGGGAGAGAAGTGTGGATGTGCAGCGGCATCCTCCTCCCGCTCCCGCTCCGCGGCCTCCTTCTGCGGCATCACGCTTTCATAGAAGGAGTCTCCTAGGACATGGCATCACAGCCTGTAAGTCATAAACTGCTCTCCAGGTGATTCTTTAACTTCTGCTCCTTTCTTGTCCTTTACCTTCTCTTTTCTAGAAAGCTCTTTTTCGTTTAGATAGTTCTCATATTAGGCGTGGCTAGGCTTCTTTTCCTTTTTTATTTTGATACGTCTACATATTGATTGCTACAAAAGGTTTTTACTTTGCAAATTAGGTAATTTATAATATGCATCAAAATTATGGCGTCGAGTCTCATCCAAACTTTGTGTTACACTAACTTACACTTTTCTGTAAATATTATTTTCCTTTATTTTTGTTTGTTTATTCTACTATTTCACTCGAATCTGATGATAAATATTTATTTTCAATGTGGTAATTAGGATCTGCGATACTATAATCCGATGAGAAATCTTTTTCTTCTTTACCTTCTTCATTTTCAGCACTCATATTCGTCAATTCAATAGTTTTCAGTTCATTTTCTATTTGTAAATTACTTTCTACTGCAGTCTCATCTTTCGTGTTATCATTTATTGACCCTATACTCACCTTATTTTCTTTGGTTTTATTTTCTACGCTATGGCCGTTGAGATCTTCTTCATTTAAACTTATAATGTCGGGTATCGGGTTCTTTATTACTCGTCTGATTCTCTATTTTTAATTCAAAAAAACTCTTTTATATACCTGATTAACACACTATAATTTATATCATTTCCTATATTTTCCTAGCAACTTGTTGAATTAACAGGAAAAAATAAATTAAATTGAGACAAATTGCAAATTTATAAAAATTAAAATCTTGTTATTTTTCGTGAATATAGACTCAAGTGAGATAAAATCAGTATAAAATACGATATCATAAGGAATTTATTCAAGAATATAGGCGTAAATAAAAATAAGACATAAAAATATACTTACTTTTATCAAAAACAACGACTAATTACTAAATATGTCACTATTCCTGAATAAAATAAATCATTATTGTAACCGAACTCTAAATACGTCGGTATTTAAGAGAATCGACCGTGGGCTTACTCTGTCGCCATCGACTCAACTAAAAATGAGCCTTTATTTGTGATTAACGCTAGAGAGTTTTGTCTCAAATGAATAACGACGTTTCCTCTTTTTGACGAACGTTGGCGCGAAATCGGCATTACGGCTCTGTTCACGATAAAATATCAAAGATTTATGATCGTTTGGCATACAGAACTCAATTTGACCGAATTTTGAGTTACGTCGATATTCTCGCAAGCCAGCGATATATCAATTACGATTATATATACGAATATGTTAGGAACGTGTTGAGTTAGTTAGTGTAGAGTAGTTTAGTGTGGGTAATTAACTGGCCGAGCTGTTACCTGATATTCTATAGAATCGCTTTCATCTTCTGGCATTACTCATACCTTTGTCGCTAGGTGTGAAACTTGGAATACACCATGAAATTGATATAATATTATTTAATTGGACGTTGTGTCGAGAGCTATCCCTTACACTAAATTCCTTGAAATTTAAACACAAGAGTTCAAACGGTCCTATTTATGGAATCCTCTCTGCTTAGATTTTGATTGAATCCTCATACTTCTGGCGCCCGAAGGTAAGCGAGATAAGATTTAATTTGTTTCTATGTTTGTTTTTAATGGATAAACCCAATAACTACTAAACCGACGGCGACGGTGGAAAATCTTTCACATACACAAAGCTTAATTGTCAGCGAATAACATAGTCTGCATTATTTGAAAAAATATAGATCCTTACGAAAATTACAATAATGTATCCCAAGACACCAAACATTTTTCTATAAGATAAGATAATTAATTGTTCCACCCGGACGAAGTCGGGGCGGTTACTATTGTTCACTAGCGGTAAACAATACTTTTATCTTTCGGTCTTGCGATAAATATGACGCAACATTGTGTCTGTTACGCTATTTAACGAAGCACATTTTATAAAATTTTAAATATTTTAGTAGACTTTCTAACGTGCCTTTTAATTTGTTTTGTTGATAATTTTTTTTTAGCAAGTGACTGATATGACTCTACTCCACCTGATGGTAAGTGGTAGTAGAGTCTAAACGCGATGACGGCTAGTGCAGTCGGGAAGAGTGATTTGCACAAATGTTATATAGATATATTTTGGATAATTAATCCGTTAGAGAAAAAAAATTAAACCCAAAATTAAAACATTATACTTCGTACTTACTCGATTATAATTTCATGTTAAATTTGGCATCGATCAAAAACGTAAGACTACAAATATCAGGAAGTTACCTGTAACTTATTATAACTTGAAACGTTATAAGTAATTGAGATAAAAACTGGTTAATTAACATTTACACTTAATCTATAATATAATTTTGATCCTGATGATATGATTGAAAGTTCGGCAGTTATGTAATGTTCAGAGCGATATTTATGATTAAATGTATATCATAGTTGGTAGACGTTTATATTATACGGTTAATGTTTGTATGTTTGTCCTTTATACGTTCGTAAACGATCGCCCGGAACCGATTGTCATGAAACTTTGGCAAGTTGTTGTTCGTTCAATCTCCTATCTAACATCACATAGGTATATGAGTGGCCCGGTGCTAACAGGGTCAAGTAAATTTTTGACAAAAGGCTCACATTCCTTAAAGGCCAGCAACGCACCTGTAGTTGTCACGGTAGTGGTCAGGTGAGTCTCCAACCAAATTATTTAAGACGTAATCAATTTATTGGTGCTAAAACGCAAAAGGGCGTATGTTATTTAAAACTAGCGACATCTGTTTATTATTTCTATTTTGATACACTAACTACTAAAGATTAAAATGAAGGATTATATTCAAATGAGCCCTACTAGCAGTTCTAGCGCGAGTATTAATTATTATGTATTTATACAGTTTATATCAATCTCGACGTCAATAATTTGATTGAACGCTTTATTTTTATCACGTTCCCTATCGACTTATCATTTAGCTAACATGATGTTCAAACATAAATATTCTTAATACCAGTCAGGGTTGAGGATTAAGGACTAATGTGCAAACGAGACGAACACTGTCAATATTCGTTTGTAAGAGCGAGATGGGGATGAGAGAGAGTGAAGATGCGCGGGCGTTTGCTTTTTTAGGTCAAAGGTGAGTGGTCGCGAAACGGTGCACGTGTTGTACGATGCACGCTAGCGAACGACACCGGATTTCGTACGGTGTTGCTATGCGCGGCCAGTGTACTTAATCGAAACAACTCTGCGAAGTCATTGAAATTATTCCTGGGTTACTGTATTGTATAGTTAAATTTATTTTATCTATGTTTAATGTAACAATAGTATTCAATACAAGATTATATATAAGTTACTATTTGTTGATTTGTAGGTAAAACATATATTAGTATTTTATAAATATTAATAAGTTTGTAATCGGTGGAAAACGTTTAATATAATGTTTTAAGCTGACGATTCAAGAGCACTCGTGCGAGCCCATTTGTTTAAACTATACTTTAATGTTGATATTTATTATTTTAAACCTAAATAATCATTTCTATGCTTTAAAAATATTCAAAATCTAAAAAGTATTATAAAGTCAATTGAATCTTCGCGTAGTACTAAGAAAGAAAACAGGTTATTACATAATATGTAGTAGTATCTTATTGTCTAAGCTTACCATCCAGCCGAGTGTATACTAATGGCCTGAAGGAGGCAGAACCCCAGTGAATGCAGCAGACGGAGAATTGGGCTTTGGTGCATCTTAAAACAGACCTATGACGGCTTATGAGTTTTTACTTATTGAAATTATGATTTTAAATATTTTTTATAAAATTAAATTAATTGGCTGATGATAATGATTATGTAAAACAAATTATGAGTGTTAGAACACATAACAATTAAAGAAATGTCAATATGCGTAGTCTGGTAAAGCGTATCATATATCTCACTTCAAATATAATATGGACAGCTGCACAAACGGACATGACACAACCTAGGGTTGGGAGGTAAACATATGACATGGACTGTTCCAGCAAGATTTTCCCGTAGATAAGTTTTCGTTAGCAACAGTCTATTATAATGAGTTGGTGGCCAACATTTGTCAACCAACGTGTTTGTTTGAACAGATGTTAGCGCTATCTCGTTATACAAATTATTGAATGTTTGATGACAAATATTTGTTTTATTATTTACTGAAGCATGAGTCTGAAATCTAGATACAAGTAACAAAAACAAGATATACTAATATGGAATGCAAACTGTGTTTTCAACGATTTCACGGCTAAACCATTGAACCAATTTTGTTGAAAAAACTTGCCCTCCCCCCTCCTATCACGCGAGCGAAGCAGCGCGCGAAAACTGGAGTGAAATTATATTAACTACATGATGTCCGTCTGCTCCATGATATAACCTGTGTCTGAAGTAAGCTAAGCGGGCTAACTATTTATGATAATATTTATTAGTAACATGCAATGAGATCGATGCCATGTCGCGTCTAAAATTCGAACGCTGTTTGATTATAGTCAAAGATGATCCAATTTCATTGTATAACTATATAAAAGCTTAAAACATAAATATAATTTTAATATGTAACTGAACAAAAACCCGACGACGGAAGTAATACATCGTACAAAAACTATCCAATGACAGGAACATGGTTCTAGACGCAGCCACCGTCGACCACTAACGACGTGGCACGGACGATGTAAAGAAATAGTGTAACACTGTAAAAAATATTAATTAAGTCTATTTTACAACTCTTTCATATAAAAATACCATTCGTAATCGTACTCTATTTCAACTAAATGAACACAATGGGCTGTTTAATAATTCGTTTCGGCAATCATCCAATAGCTCGACAGAGGAGTCCGCTCGCAATGCGGAAGCTATCCTGCCATTTGGACGGCTGCCGTAGCCGATAACACTTGGAATATAAATACACGTTAACTAAACCCCGAATATATCTCTTCTCCAGGAACAATTCTTATTGTAAAAACTTAGTTATCAAAACTCAATACAACAGAGCACTGAGCAGTGAGCTGCAACTGTAATGCTTCATACAAGGAACGGTGAACTATTCAACAATCCGTTACGCCGTGCTGCCATCCGCCGCCACATGTTACCTATACCTATTCTGTTGGTTCAATGTCATAAATATTCACAAGTGTGAACACGTTAGGGGGTCTAAACTTTTAGGCAAATACACCTTAAGGTCGGCTTCGGAAATCGAAGGTCGGGAATGTTAGAGAAACGATGCTCTATAAATCACACACCTTAAAATAAATCACTCGGTGGTAGAGCTTTGTGCAGGCTCGTCTGGGTATGTACCACCCACTCATCAGATATTATACCGCAAAATAGCAGTACTTTGTACTGTTGTGTTCCGGTTTGAAAGGTGAGTGAGCCAGTTTAATTACAGGCACAAGGGACATAACATCTTAGATCCCAAGGTTGGTAGCCCTTTAGCGATGTTAGCGATGGTTAACATCTCTTACAATGCCAATGTCTGCAGACTTAATTATATAGTTTTAATTTCAACTCGATACCTCCACGCGTTCCCGAGATAAAGGGTCTTGACAGACAGACAGACGGACGGAGAACGGACGGACAACAAAGTGATCCTATAAGGGTTTCGTTTTAACCGTTTGAGGTACGGAACCCTAAAAATATATTTATGACTTCCACCAGGTCAGAAAAATTACTGACTCAACACAGCGGGAAATAAAGTACTCAGGGGTAAATTAGTAGTAAGAAGTACGGAGGTAGATTCGCCTGTAGAACAATCGTACATTGGACAAAAAACGCAAACAGTAAGTCAAATTTATAATCAATACAATAAATATCACGATAATACAACAAAAATTGTAAAATCATGTATTGAGTTATGTCCGAAGTCGTAGAATAAAAGTTGTTGCTTATGGTGTTAACTGTCTAGTCCTGCGAGGTTGCTGGATCGTTACTAATAACCCTGTATAATCAACCTAAATGAAACCTAATAATCAACCTAAATTAAAAACTAAAATACCGTTCACAGACTAAAACTACATCGTCCACGTAAACAAAAATGTTCATAAATAAAAATGTTTTACTATCAACTTACACCGTCCATTCCATACAAACCTTCAACCCATTTTTTACCCCTTAGGGGTAGAAAATCCAAAAGTCCTTCCTTAGTTTTTTTTTTTTTTTTTTTTTTATTGCATAGGAATGCGGACGAGCATATGGGCCACCTGATGGTAAATGGTAAACCAACGCCCATAGATATTGGCGTTGTAAGTGCTGTTAACCATCTCTTACATCGCCAATGCGCCACCAACCTTGGGAACTAAGATGTTATGTCCCTTGTGCCTGTAATTACACTGGCACAAATACAACATTACAATTTTAATAGTTGGAGTAACTAGACATCAATTGAGTGAGACGGTCGTGTCATTAACTAACTACCTGCGCGAAATAAAAGTAAAGAAATAAAAACAAACACCGGCCCGGCGGACGCCTATTGTGCGACCCGACCGGTCCTTATCAGTTGCAGAGTTGATGGCGGTATGCGAAACTGAACCAGTAAAAATGAGTGATTCTGAATTAAATCTAAAGAGTCCTGAGGCAAGTTTTTATTGTACGAGTCTTACAAAAGAAATAATGGTTGATAAACAGATTAATATGAGTGATGAGTTAGAAGATTTAAATTTGCAACATACAAGTATTAAATTTAGAAGAGAGGATAATTTACAAAATGAAAGACAGAGAAGTAAGAGAGAGCGGGAAGAAGAACTGGAGAATGATACACAAGGTTTTGAAACTATATGTAGTGTAAAAGAAAAGAAACGTTTCAAAGTACAAGAAGAAGTAGATATTTATATTTTTTGTAAAGACAAAATTCATAAGCAATTTGCTTTAGCCAGATTATTTAAAGAAGAAGGAATAATTGGGATAAATAAGATTAAATATTTAAGTCCTTATAAGATAAGAGTTACAGCTAAAGATGAAATGGTAGCAAGCAAAATATTATCCTGTAAAAGATTTAATGACATGGATTGGCGAGTTCAAAGAGCTATGGATGTTAATGTGTCGTATGGAGTCATAAAAGGTGTTGATTTGGATCTTGGCGAGGAAGATATTTTGAAAAGTATAACGTGTTTAGAACCAAGTGTTATGATAGGTGCTAAACGTCTTAAAAAACGAGATGTCAACGGGAAATGGATTCCCTGTGATGTTGCAAGATTAGCGTTTAAAGGAACAGTTGTTCCAGCACACGTCTTTGTGGATCAGCTTAGAATCGCTGTAGAACCTTATATTTTTCCAGTTTCCCAATGCTCTCGGTGTTGGAAGTTGGGTCATACATCTCGATATTGTTCTTCCAAAGATATTATTTGTCCAAAATGCGGTGGACCACACGAAAATTGCACCACTAAGGAATTTAAATGCGTTAATTGCTCACAAAACCACATGTCTCTCGAAAAAATGAAGTGCCCGATTTTTTTAAAAGAAAAGAAAGTGCGTGAAATTATGTCAGAGTTTAGATGTTCCTACAGAACAGCACTGACAATGTATGTCAAACCTGAAAACGTAATTCAACATACCAAAAAGACGGAAATAGACATACCAAAAGGTACATCTTCTACCCCATGGTCCTTTAAAACAGAAGTAATACAAGAGGCTAAAAAAGAAGTTATAAAGGATAATGTTATCAGACACAGAGAGAAGAAGGAAAAGAAAGACCAGAAAGAGAAGAAATCGAGGAAGAATGTATCGAGTCAAAATATTATGGAGAATAGTTGGTGGTCTTCCAATTCAGATTCTGAGCAAAGCTTAAATAATTTTGTTAACCAGGAGAATAAAAAAAGTAGACGTAAATTAAAAGTGATTCCAGAACGTGAGGTAACTTTTAGCGAGCTAGTAGGAAGATTAAAAGAGGTAATTTTTAATAGGGGTATAAGTATCAAAGAAAAAGTTGCACAAGTAATTAAACTATGTTTAGAATGGTTAACTTTAGTTGTTTTTGAAAATTTAAGTGAATGGCCGTTATTGAAGACCTTATTTGAATATTTTAGTAAAATTTAAGTCATTAATTAATATTAAAATTGCACAATGGAACGCGCAAAGCTTAAGATCTAAGTTAGTAGCTTTTGAAAATTTTCTGCTTCAAAATAAGATCCACATTGCTACCCTGAGCGAAACCTGGTTAGAAAGAGAAAGTTTTTTAAAAATTTCTAATTATAATATTTATAGGCGAGATCGTAGTGATAGTTATGGAGGCGTTGCCATCATACTGCATAAAACCATCCAAGCTCATATTGGTAGCATAATAAACATCGGTTTAAATGAAAATAATGAGGGTATTGAGTTATTACATATAAAAATATTAAATTGCGATGTGATTGAAAATATTATATCTGTCTATTGCCCTCCTTCGGCTCATACTTGTTTACAAAATTGGCAAAACCTGTTTTCATTGTTTTCTAAAAAAACCATCATATTGGGTGATTTTAACGGTCACCACACTAATTGGTCCAGAAAGATTGATAACAGAGGTTCTCAAATTTTTGATGCTCTTCTAGATAGTTCTTTTGTATCATTAAATAATAGTACACCAAGTCGTATAAAATTAGTTAATGGGGTATTGCAACAGTCGTCACCTGATATCACCTTTGTATCGACAGATATTGCACTCAAGTTTAACTGGAATGTCACAAACGAAACATTAGGCAGCGACCATAGAATAATTGTTTTGTCTACTTTTTTAGAAAAATTTAAACCTTCTATATTAAAACGAAACTTTAAAAACGCTGATTGGTACTCTTATACTAACTTGTTAGAAAATTTATTTTATAGTAATTTTCCCGAGCAGAATAACTTACAGTCGGCTTACGATTTATTTGTTGAAAATTTAAACTTAGCCGCCGATATTCACATTCCATATACTAAAATAAGTCAAAATCCGTGTAGTAATTTTGTTCCTAAATCTTACTGGACGTCAGATTTATCAAAAGTAGTAGCAGAACGTCGACTAGCATTAGCTAATATGCGAAGAAACCCTATTCCAGCAAACTTAGAGATATTAAAGACAAAAATTAGTGTGGCGCAAAACCGTATACGAAAGGCTAGCTTTGAAGATAGGCAAAAATTTTGGTCTTCGGTAGACCACACAGTTTCATCAGGGAGTATGTGGGGCAAAATGAAAATGATCAAAGGATATAGAGGGCCAGGGCGCCAAATACCTAAACGGTTGATTAGTGAATTATTATTAAGTCTTACACCCGACTATGTCTCTCCGAAACCACCCTTATTCTTAAACAATAAATCAGTTTTAAATGAACCCATTACTATGTCAGAGTTGTCGCAGTGCCTAAAACAAGCCAAAAATACCTCGCCTGGCTATGATGCTATCCCGTATTGTATGTTAAGAAACTTACCGAAAAATGGAAAAGAAATATTATTGAAACTATTTAATAATTTTTTTGCAGCTGGTTTCATCCCCAACCAGTGGAGGGATATTAGTATTGTAGCAATCCCCAAACCGGGTAGGGAGGTCAATTCCATATCATCTTTGCGCCCTATTTCAATGATGTCTTGCATTTGTAAACTTTTTCATAGTATTATTAATAAACGATTAGAATGGTTTTGTGAACAAAAAGATCTCTTTTCAAGGAATACTACAGGTTTTAGAAAAGGACACTCTACATACGATAATCTAGCCTCATTAGTAACTAACATACAGATTGGGTTCTCTGACAACAAGTGCACAGTAGGATGTTTTCTGGACATAGATAATGCTTATAATAATGTTGACATCTCATCGTTGCTTAAAATAATGAATAATTTAGGAATTGGAATTAAAATATGCACATATTTATGGAATTTTCTTATAGAAAGACGGCTTACTATAGAAATAAATGATGATATTTTATGTCGTTCTACAGGCCGCGGCTTAGCGCAAGGTGATCCGATTTCACCACTCCTTTTTAATTTAGCTACATCACATGTCTCTAAATATATTAATAACGTGTTTTTATCCCAATATGCAGACGATTTTGTTCTATATGCGACCGATATAAATACAGAGGCTTGTAGACATAATCTACAAATAGCATTAAATACCTTATCACAATTACTTTCAAATCTGGGCTTAGAAATATCTCCTTTTAAAAGTAAAGTGTGCATTTTTAAAAGAGGGTATAAACGGGAATCGATACACCTAACTTTAGGAAACCAAACCTTACAATTAGTGGATAATGTTAGATATTTAGGGATGTGGTTAGATAGGTCGTTGAAATGGTTGAAACACACTAAAGAAATTATAGAAGGTGTCACAAAATTCTTAAATATTTTAAAAATTTTAGTAGGATCGGGGTGGGGAATACACCCCTGTCATTTGCGTAGTTTGTACTTATCTATTATTAGAAGTAGGTTAGATTATGGTAGTTTTCTTTACGATTCTTGTAGTAAGGCTCTTTTGAAGAAGCTTGATGTGATACAGAACCAATGTATGCGAATTATAGGTGGTTTTATTAGAACTACAGCCATTCACGTTATGGAATGCGAATTAAGCTTACCGCCTTTAAGTATCCGTAGAAAATATTTAGCAGGAAAGTATTTATTAAAATGTAAATCGTTAAGTAATAAAGATATATGTAATTTATTAGATAATTTAGAAAATCGAATCGATAATAGCTATTGGCTGCACAAAAAGAAGCCCCTTCTCCTACAATTACATCAAGTTTTAAAAAATAAAAATGTTTATGTTAACAAATTAGAAATGTTTTCTCTTCGGACTTGGGTGAGTAATATGGATCTTGATACGGCTATTCAACCAAACATTGAGTTTATAGATAAACCAAAATGTAATTATAGCAATACTTTATTAAGCAATATGTGTAATCATTTCATACTAGAGCGCTATGACAAATTTTATAAAATCTTTACAGACGGTTCTAAGGATCAATCAGGCGTAGGTGCTGCTTTTTATGACATCCAGAACCATAGTCAGGTATCTTTCAAAATTTCACCAAATATATCAATAATGCGTGCGGAACTAATTGCTATAGCAGAAGCTTTATCGTATGTTGCTGACATTCCGTGCCAAGATATAGTTATTTTGTCGGACTCAAAAAGCGCAATACAACATGTGGCTCGGTGTGCCTCGACAGTTCGAGGATTTCCGATAGCCTATTCCGTCATGCAATCTATGTATGAAATGATTGCACAAAATAGAAAAGTCATACTGCAGTGGATACCTTCACATTCCGGCATTCCAGGGAATGAAAAAGTCGACGCCTTAGCTCGAAACGCAACTACAGAAGGAATAGAGATCGACTGTGTACCATATTTTTCAGAAATACTAGGTTCCGTGAAGGATATATGTTGGAAGGAATGGAAACAGTATTTCGACGAAAGAGCCTTAAGTAAAGGAATATGGTACAAAACTATTCAGCCTACCTTATCACGGGCTCCCTGGTTTGCCAACAGCGGTTTGAGTAGACAAGATATTGTCACAGCACATAGGCTCCGATCCGGACACATTCCATTGAACAGAATCGGTTTCCTGATGAAGAAAATTGAGTCGCCAGTGTGCACAGAATGCAATCGAGTAGAGGATACCTATCATGTATTAGTGGAATGTGTGCGGATTGAAGCTGAAAGAGTCCTCTTTTTTATGCAATACCCGGGATATAATTTGAATAATGTGGGGGTATTCAACAGTATACTGGCCTTACCAACTTCTGAAGAGGCCAGGAAAATTTATAAAATAGTTTTATGTTATTTAAAGCGACGTAGTTGATTGGTAGGAACGATGGAGGTGACGTGGTCACTTTGTGACAAAACCTCCGGTTTAATTAAATAAAGAAAAAAAAAAAAAAAAAAAAAATTTTAATAGTTAGCTCGGTGACGATGAATCTTTCAGTCAGTCAGTCAGGATTTGTTATTTTATATATGTATGTAGTAATCACGTTATATATGTATGTATTTGACAACATTTCAAAATAAGTGACAATAAAGTTACCTACAATTTAGTTGGCGAGTCAAAGTCCGACGACTACCCACTCTTCATATTACGTACATGTGTGTGACAGATATTTTCTATTCAGATAATTTACAATATTTATATAAGAGTAATATTGTAATATATGAAGGTTAAATTATTTAAATATATTAATATTATAAAGTAGTTACCTACTTATTAAGTTAACTAAATTAATACATGTATTGTTATATTTATATATCTATCTAAAACCTAAACTTCGCGCGGTGCGACTCCGAAGCCGGCCCTAGACCTAATGACCATAACAAATAAATGGTAGACGACGCTAACAGGAAACAGGAGTCAGGAAACTCTTAAGTAATGAGGTGAGCCCGCGTACCCCGACTGACCTGACTGATTTCCTAACTGGCTTCAGCCAGCAAGTGCCAACAACAGCTCCAAGTTGTAACAAGATCGGATGGTCACAACACAAACAAAGAATCGTGCACTATTTATTGCTGACCCCAATATATAATGTGTGATAATTCGGCTTCATTTTGTTATATACTTAAGATTTAATTTTATATGAACAAAATCGATAGCTTATATAAGTGTACATCGGTATAAACGCCCTTGTTGCATGACCTGCGCGTCAGTCAACACCAGCCCCGCTCTGTATAGCGGCGCTCCTAACGATGTTGGTAGTGTAAATATTGTTAGTTGGGTCTCAGAAATACATAGTATTACATCTTGGGTAGAGGGAGCTCGGGCAAACATTTGGCTTCGTGCTCACCTCGATTGTATTAAACCTAAGTATTTAGGACGAAACTATTCATTATATACAATAATACATACATATATAATATGAGTAAATTAAAGTGACAGCCTAAATGCGTGGGACATTTACTGGGATAATGATAATAGGCTCGATACACATGTGGAACATTTTCACATAGTACATGCAGGTTGCAACGGCTTAACGTGCTTTCCGAGGCACGGGAGTGACACACTTCCAACTTCCAGACTCCGTGCTGTTACTGAGAATTTTCTGACAGAAAACGTAATAAGTATTTATTATCAAGCACATTATTATATTATATCCCAGAGCAAATAAATGTATTACAAGAGGTATTACATTTATTTGCTGTGGTTAGCTTAATTAGTATGTGCTTTATTTTCAATAACCTAATAACTTGCAGCTCGCTCCCACGATGGATGTATCTATTTAACTACCAGCTACGGACTGCAGTAAAGTTAACAGCTGACAAAAGATATCATCTTATATATTATACTTTATACATAGATTAATAGCTTCATAAAAGAATCGAGATGCACCAAAAAAAGGCCTGAGGTCTGACTATCTGACAGAGACTTTTATAATCGGTACCTATGAATAAGGACGAGCGTCTTATATATTTTATTCTAATATTTCTTCCCCTCTGACATGAGTCAGGAACAGAAAGCTAATGTACTTAATTTTCGTATGGATAGTAAAAGTAAACAATATACTCACACGATAAAAAGGAAACTGAAATTTGAAAGGTTGTATTTTTTATTACTATATAGGAAGGCGGGCGAGCATATTATGAGCCACTTGATGGTAAGTGGTCACCAACGCCCATAAACAATGGCATTGTTAAAAATGTTAACCATCGCTTACATCGTCAATGCGCCACCAACCCTGGGAACTAAGATGTTATGTCCCTTGTGCCTGGCACTGGCTCACTTAACCTTCAAACCAGAACACAACAACACAGACCCATTCAATTCATTTAATTCAAGTCTACTGTATCACAGAAGGTGGTTTATTACAATATATGTAGGTAATAGGGAATACTATTTAATTCCTATAATTGCACTTCGTAGGTAGGTATTTAAAAAATATAAATATTTTCGATCATGTACATATGGCCATTATTCATAGTTTATTTTGCTAAAGTACACGCTTCTGTTCAATTAAAACAGAAATAATAGACACATATGTAAATTACATATAATTATGTACATTTTATAAGCCAATAAAAAATGCTTCAATCAGCGAAGTGTCGTCACTCGTCAGGCTGCCAAGCAACAATCATAAGTTATTTATCTCAATATATTGCCTGCGAGCCGTACGTATATAATAGGAAACGTTTCAATCATCAGATCGCGTTCAATAACGTTGTTATTACAACGGAATACCGCTTCGAGTCGTCAGGTGAGTATCGAAATATTTGTCATATCGAATGACCGAGTCTGACAGCGCTGTGAGCGCTCTTACAAAATAGGCATCGCTGTCACTCGAGCTAGGGATTGTGGATATGGAAGGGGTTTAAGCGCAGGCAGCGCTGTAGAGTGTCACTGTCAGTATCATTCAAGCGACATGCGACGTTGCTAGCGAGCAAGCGAGCTGTGGCCCGAGCGAGCGAGTTGGCAGCGCCGCGCGCGCCCCGCCCGCGCTCGTTCTGCGGCAATGAATTAAAATATAGAAGGCCGAAGTCGGCGTATTTGGATAAAATTGCTAATTACATGAATGTTTAAATTTAGCAATAAATAATAATTCTTGCTTGTACAAATTGTGTTATGGTATAAATACATTATTACATTAAAAGACTTATTTTTATTAATTAATGATCATTTATTTATAATAACATACACACATCTTGTTGAATTCAGTTATACCTATTTCTAATAACTCAATGATTTCTGAACTGTGTTTTGATTCCATTTTTTTAGGACTTTTATAGGTGAAATTGTAAATCGAGGTTACTTTTATTATTGCATGAATAACTTGAGCTTTTTAATATAAATTTACATACTTGGATATATTTATTATGGCACTTCTACTTATATTTGCTCAATGGTAAACCACGCCGTACACCGAGTGCGATGAGCGATACGACCATCTATCACCATTCAAAGCGGCAACGTCGCGCATCGCTTTCCTTAGCGCAGTATAGCTAGCGCCTCGCATGGGGAGGACGCGTTCGCGCTCGAACGCACTGTGTATCCAGAAAGGTTATACGTATCGTTGAGATCACGCAATAATGAATGCGAGAGAGTACAGAGAGAAATTAATTGATGAAGTGAAAAAGTATCCAGTGCTGTACGACACAAACCACGAGAACCATCGCGATATCGATGTCAGAGACCGTTGTTGGCAGGAAATATCCGAACGCCTCGGAGCTAACTGTGAGTACTCTATCGGCTTAATAATAAGGTCGATAATCGAATGTCGTAATAAGTTAAGCTATATTCCAGGCCATTATAAGAGATAAGCGACTTTAAGGCGCCGGTTTAAGTGTTGCGTTCGCGTAGCAAGTTTTATATGCAGTGTCTACAGGTACAGTGGCTCTACTCACGCATCACAGATAATAAAACTCGTGATTGTTTTCATTTTACTTTGATTATTATTAGACGGCAATAGCTTATGTTTTCAATCGTGTTTATTAAGTGTTATAATGCTGCTCGCAATGAATGTTTTAATCTTCGCGTTAAATTTATTATCTAATTTAAAAATCTGTTGCAACTGAACGATAACAACAATATTATTTGGGGACGCTTGATTTTAGGTGTAAGGTTTTTATGGTAAGGTTTTTATGGCTGTGTATACTGTACGACAAGATTACAACTTATATAAGCTAGTAATAAGCTATCTGCCACTATCATTAGTTGCAATAAAGTTCACCTACTTTTTATATGTTATGAAGCATGTTTGAAAAAGTATTATTGTAGTAAATTATGTTAAAAAAAAAAGTTATCGCTCTTGAAATTAGTCGATTGATACTGACTCACACATTTTAAATTAATTCATATATAATATATATTTTTTATGTTGGAAACAAGCGGTATAAACACATTAATTATTAAGATATTAAGAAGAAGAAATACTAATAAAACTTAACTAACAAATTAAATAAAAAATTGCGAGAGCAAATGAAAACATAATCAAATCTGCATATAAAATTAAATTTATACTAATATATAAAGTTTGTTTGTTTGATCCGGCTAATCTCAGGATCTACTGGTGCGAATTTAAAATATATTTTATGCGTGTATAGTCTTTATCGAGGAAGGCTCTAGGCTTATTTTTATTCATTGTATTTTTATTCATTATACGCGGGTGAAACCGCGGGGCACAGCTACTCTATACTAATATATATAAAGCTGAAGAGTTTGTTTGTTTGATCCCGCTAATCTCAGGAACTTCAAGTTCGAATTTAAAAATTCTATTTAGAAGATTTAATTAAAACTGAAATATTACAATTTTATATATGTCATATAGGTGTACTCTGGTCTATTCTGCACATAATAAAGTTTTTAATTCTAATTGTAAATCTTTGATACTGAATGTATGTAATACACATCACCAGGCGAAGTATTGAAACGCGAATGGAAGATCCTCCGCGACTCCCTTCGACAATCCCTCAAGAAAAGCGACAAGGGCGTCACGACCAAGGCCGGGCTGCCCTGCAAGAAATGGCGTTTCCAAAACAGAATGTCCTTCGTCCTGCCATACATGACGATGAGGCCGTGAGTATTGATTACTAAATAGACAGACTAAGCAAACTTATGTACTTCCATTGGAAGGATATTTAACGCTGTATTCATAATTCAGAATACTTTATTCAATGTTGAAGTATTACACTTTCTTATTGATTGTCAAACTACCACCGGTACGGAAAATAAATACCCAACCCTGATATATTGAACGCGTATACACCATGCGCTGAACATTGGTACGCTTCATACAGAGACTGACAACTAAAATATCTCTACTAATAATTTCATTGCTAAGCGAAACACGTAATAATTACCTATTATGTATTATATTTGTTTTAAGTTATGTGTCATAATAATATACATGACATTGTGGTGAAGAACAGCGTTTATATCAATTAATTAAGGGATGCTTCCAGGAACCGTCGTTCGTTGAGGAGAGACATCAAACTAGACGACACTGAAGCCCAATCGGACCAAGACCAGGAGTCGGAGGTGTGGGACCCGGGCAATAGCGACCAGGACTCTTTGGACTTGTACTTCGCCAGCGTCTGCCAAAGCACGAAGAGGCTACCAAAGAAATACCAGAATCTGATCAAGAAGCAAGTACTGGAGGTGCTGCTCAGGGTTGAGGAGCAAGTCGAAGCAGAGTCGGAGTCCAAAATGCCAGTGTACAAAAACTCTGAATAAAGGCTTAACTTTATTTAATTGTTCTGCCAAATGGAAATCTGACGAGACCTTGTCTAAGAGAAGTTATTCCAGTGCTAATAGTTTAGTGTAACTTTTAATAGTTTGTTTTCTTTTTCACAAATATTGTTTTCACAGATAAAATATAATGTTCGCTATTTAGTACATTTTATAATCTGTATTATGTATAATTATATGATTTTATTTGTGTAACTACGCCGTTTTTGTCGAGGAACACAATCATTCTTATTGTTCATACTACATACATCAATACCTAAACAACTAGCGATCCTGTTATACGTAGTTCCATTTTCAAATATAATCCATAAAGTTATATAATCCTCATTAATTCACCATAAATTTTCACATATCAATTAACAGCGATCCGTGAGCGTTATTACTTTACGCCTTTAGATATTAATGTAAGCCCTAAGAATCCTCGTCCTTGGAGCCTTATCAACTCCAACATGGTCGTCCACAGCCTACGCGACTCCGCGACCCAATTCGCGCTCGATCGAGCGAGCGAACCAAATTAAAATATTTACAGGGCTAATATTATTTACCGAGATTTATTAACTTCCACCGAATTTCGGTAAATTGCTATTTCGTGGAAAACGTAATATGTATTTGTGTAGAAAATGTTGGCTTAACGTCATGATATTAATATCCTCGCTGAATGTAAGTTGTATACGTAATCCATGAACTCTTAATTGTAAAACCGCCCAACTCAGTGTATAGAATCTGTGCATTCTCGCTTCGCTCAGCTAGATCTCAGTAACTTGTTCATTTTCCCATCCGTTCTTACGTTTTGTTAGTCTTTTAAAGATTTGTTCTATATGATGTCTGTTTTGCGGTGAATATCACTTGCGTTGTTACACAAGGTATTTTCATACTCTTCTTAAACTAAATTTGGATTTCTTGTCTACTCGAAACACATCGATGTATGATCAGTCACACGCGCAGGCGTCAGATTAAGCTGTATTCAGTAGAAAGAATACTTTTATGTTTATATTTAAAAAAATGAATCATACTCTTTAACTTAACAGCTGTTTCCTCCGCGAGAAATTATATTTTCCCTTCTGACGGACTTTTGCAGGTTAATTTTGCAACAATATTGTAGAAATATTATTTGATGAAGTTAATAAAACTAATTAGTTCAACTACAAATTATACACATATATAGAAAACGAGTTAAAGACGTTTTTATATATATCATAAAGTCGGAGAGATGTCAGAGACTGTCATATCGATTTGACTTTTTGATTTTTGCTTTAGATAGCCCGTTCGTTGAGGAAGTTTATAGGCTATATAACCGCACACTGCGAGCCTAACGAGCGACGCAGTAACCATAAACGTCACCCAACCAATCTGGGAAACTTCAAGCAGTCCCAAGTTATGCATAATTGAAAATTAATGCGGATGAAACTGCACGACACGACACGACACGGATAAAGAAATTACAAAATTTAACAAAACCCAACAGTTTGAGAACTTTATTTCTCTTTAAAACATTTTTCACTTACATGAGAAAAATATACCATTACCTAATATGAACACGGTGCGGGTACATAGCAAAAAAAGTTAAAGAATACAAAGTTAGTTTAAGTAACGGTTATTAACTAAGAGGTAAGTTCAATGTTGTAAGGCACTGGTCTGAGTTATAAGAGGTCTTAAAACATTCAAATCTAATATCCTAGATTGATTATATCCAACTAGCTGTGCCACGCGGTTTCACCCGCGTATAATTAATAAAAATATAATGAATAAAAATCAGCCTAGAGGCTTCCTCGAGAAAAGGACTATCTAACACAAAAAAAAATTCAAAATTCGAACCAGTACCTAGTTCCTGAGATTAGCCGGATCATACAAACAAACTCTTCAGCTTTATATACCTATTAATATATTTGTATATATTAGTCTTGCATCTGTTATGTAACATGGAACTTATGTTCTATCTCAAACATAACTCCGGCCCTGCGGACTGTCGTATACAATAATGTGTTTATTATTTGTTTTTTTTACATCGGACGTCACTTCACGTCTTATATTACTTTGTTTGTAAAAATAATCCCAAGACTCATTCGGGGACGTGTTAGGCAAATACAGAAGCTAAAGAAGAAACCTTTGTAAGCTGTTTCGAGGAAGCGTGTGACGCTGCTGTGGGTTGAACGCCCTGAAAATCGTATTTGCAAATTGACTGCTATTTGCGAAGGCGAGGGATTTCAAGTTACATAATACTCGATTTCCGCCCGGTTTGCCGTTTCCCAAAGCCAGAGTTCTCTGAAATGGGTTTCATTTGTATTGATTTCTGTAACACAAAGCGGGCGGACCCCGAGCTAACAAATTGCAACTGTCACTATGTGGTTATAGCCTCCTTGTACCCAGCCGCACGAAACCTTACGATACCCGCCGCACCTGCACACCATTCTCGCCCCTATATCTCGATCGTAGCGAGTATAGTCCCTTGTCGTAAATGAACATCTACTCAGACACGTTCCGCGCGTAACGAGCGGCAAAAACAAAGATATAAATATTATCAATCGCCAGTTTATTACTTGTATATCGATATCGTAGGGAGACAACAATTGCGCGATAAATAATCGGGCCGCGATGTCGTCATTATTGCTCGCTCGTGAATCATCGGCAGTTTCCGGCGACGTCCGCGCCCTCTGGCCCGCTTTATCGCGTGGCCACACTACTGGGTTTCCTGAAGGGCGGACGCACACACCCCATAAATTATATCGATAAACGCTTTACAAGAAGCACTCTTGCTTTTTGTTTAATGGCATTTAAACTATTGCGTTTCGTTATCTCGTGAACCGACATGCTATTGAATTTTTATTTTTTTTAATTTAAGTACCGCGCATTTATAATTGTCCTGATTTACACTTTTAATCGACTAAAGATTTTTTTTTATTACTATAAAAGGTAAAACGTAAAATATTTTTTAACTTTTCTAAAAAAGGATGTTGTCGCGTTTATCAAATAATATCACTACCTTATATTGGCTTATGGTTTGATAATAGAGTAATAAATAGCGAGTGCGTTTCCATTTATCCATCACAGCGAGCACGTACGCGTGTAATAAAAGCGTATTACCTCATAAACTTTGTCCCGAAATAGTTTTAGTTCGTTCAGCTAGTTTCAAATGCAAAACAGGAAGTTCGATTCGAATCCGAACCATTATCGCCACTTCGCAGGGAATACACGCGGGCATCGAACCTGTCATACCCAGTACCCACGTCATAACATTTACAGGCAATTAACGGAATATCTCGTTTCACGGGACAATTTGCGAGTTGTAAATCAATTGAAATGGCTATCATTTAAGCGTCCGTTACAGAGATGGACGTGTAATTACAGACAAACAAAGGCCGCGTCACGGGTCTGTCCGCGGATATTTGAAATTGGGGTATTGAAAGACTTCGTTCTAAAATAAGCCGCGGTAACTAAAACCAATGAATCAGAGAAGGTGCGCTCGAGCTTTTGACTTCTTATCTTAAGAATAGAATTCAGAAGGTCGACGTTAATGGGAAAAGATCTCCTGGTGTTTCAGTTGGTGTGGGGGTCCCTCAGGGATCAATTCTCGGTCCTTTTCTATTCCTCATTTACATAAACGACCTGCCCTTTCTTGTAAGGAACAAACATGAGATGGTATTGTTTGCTGATGATACCTCTTTAGTTTTTAAAATTAAAAGAAAACAAATACAGTATGACGATGTAAACAATGCTATCTCTGATATAGTACATTGGTTTAGTGTCAATAAATAATCGTTTGTTAAATAATAAAAAAACAAAGGTTGTGAAATTTAGTTACTTTCACAGTATAATGTCATATGGCATTGTGTTGTGGGGTAATGCGGCCGCTATCAATACGATATTTGTGCTGCAAAAGAGGGCTATTCGCGCGATCTATAACATAGGAGCTAAAGAATCCCTAAGACAAAAAATTAAAGAAATTAAAATATTAACTGTTGCTTCTCAATACATATTATGTAATGTTATGTATGTACGGAAAAACATTAATGATTTTGTGAGAAAATGTGATACTCACAACATTGGTACAAGAAACAAACACAAATTAATTACTCCCGTTACTCGACTGCATAGAGTCAGTAACTCTTTTGTGGGGCTTTGTGTACGTTTCTACAACAGGATCCCAAAAAGCGTTCAAAATAATTCAGTTGCTAAATTTAAGAAAATTGTAAAGGAACGTTTGTGTGCTAAAGGATATTATACAATTAAATTATTTCTTTTGTAAAAAAACAAAAAAGTTAAAAAAAAAGTTTCTTTCGCCGGTTCTTCTCAGGCCTGGGTGTTTCTTTCCGAACCGGTAGTAGTTTCCAGTCTGACAATCAATAAGTAAGTGTATTGAATAAAGTATTTTGATTTGAATGAATATAGAATTATGTAGGTAGTTGTGTAGTCATCGAGTTTGCGATTTGTATGTCCATCCCGTACCTTGTTCTCTTCCAGTTCTCACTCCAGGCCCAGTCATTGTGGTCTGAAGTTAACAACTTAAGTACATTATAAAGAAGGTACATTAAAATAAATCAGAACTGTTTCATTATACATATTCGGACCGAGATGTATACGTATGGTACTTTTTTGATGTTTATATTTAATTACTAAGTAGATACTTCATCTACAAATTTGTAATAATGAGTCACGTTACCGCGAAGAAAATAAATCTTAAAATGAAATTTCAACCTAATAATAACTGCTTAAAGTCCGTATTACTTTGCCGATCTTCCAATGCATTGTTTACTGTAATTGTGGCATTGTTTTTCTATTAAGGTTATGTATTTGAAACCCAAATCATGTTTGACCTTTTGTATTGTAAAAATAGCCGAGGATAGCAATTTTTCAATCTGTCCTATTGACCTTTGTTTAATGGATTAACATCTACTCGGTGATATATTTATTTGTACTTCGGAGTTATTATATTTGCTAAAATCTACAAAAGTATTATTGGCCATTTCGTTTTTATTTTGATTAATGAATGCTCTTTAAAGTATATGACATATAATAATATATAATATTTATATTGTATTATATTGTAGGAAAACGGGCCACCTGATAGTAGGTGGCTACCACCGCCCATAGAGATTTGCGATGTAACAGATATTAACCAGTCTGTGCCTGCTGTGTCTACTGTAAAATTACAATTTATCGATTACTAATCATATACCTTGAAGTTACCTTACCTGCCTTGTTGTCTAATAGAAATGTTTGCGCCTCCGGACAATAAGCTACCGGATTCGATCCCATGTCCAGTCGTCTTCCTACTGCTAACGTTCGTTGAGATGATGATGGCCGCCGTCGGCGAATGGCGGTCAGGAGGCTTATCATTAATTGAAACTCGGGTCGGTTCAAATTGTTTAATATCGTTAAACAGCGCTTTATGAGCTCTTAAACAGAAAACTCATTTATATAACTATGATTGCTTCTTCTAATTCTAGAACGGTGTTATAAGCACAACACGTGTACCGTCGTCTATCGATTCATATTCAAATATTTAGCATGAGTATCAATTAAAAGCTCCACTGTGTACTGCACGTCGAAGAACTTGCGCACGCAGTGAGTGTACCATATAATTTGTTCGTGCACGCGCTTCTTCGATCGCCACTGGCGAGCGAGGGTGTACACGCGTCGAATATCAATAATAAGCTGTTCCAATCTATTAAAACACAACCTTTATTTTAGATGTTTATCTTGACGATGTCGCTGAAATGGCCCAGTGGCTCGGCAAGGACCACTGTGTTTTCATTTGCTAAATCCGTGTTTGTAATAATACATTTATTGATTTATACACATACTAGCTGTGCCCCGCGGTTTCTCCCGCGTATAATTAATAAAAATATAATGAATAAAAATAAGCCTACCTTCCTCGATAACAGGAACACAAAAATATTTTTTAAATTTGAACCAGTAGCTATTAAGATTAGCCGGATCAAACAAACAAACTCTTCAGCTTTATATATTAGTATAGATATACCTACATATAATATATACTTATGGCCGGAGGTGAAGGAAGACATCGTGAGGATGCATGTATGTTTCTGATGAAATTCTGCCAAATTATTATAGGCGGTGTGAAGGAAGGCTCCAAAAACTTGTAATCATAAGGAGAGGAGGTGTCAGCCCGGCAGAGAGACGAATATGTTTATAAAGTTGGACAACCTCCTTTTACCTGTCAAACACGAATGCCATCCTCAACGCGGGGTCGTCTTTGTACTTTTCTAGTATTGGGTCCAAAGTCATTAAGGTATCCTGGGTATCGTATAACGCCTGTCTCATCAGATCCATTATCTTGATTTTCAATTCCTTCTCCGGAGGTGGATAAAACGTGGGCCTGGGGGTCCTATGACGCCTGAGACTTTGTTTCACTTGGCCACGCCTTCTTAAGCCGTAATCGTTGATGAAGGTATACAGGTCCACAACGATTTCATCGTCAGATATGTTTTTGCCATGCCTTATTTTAGTTTCTAAAGATTGAACTGGTTTGGATTTGTAATACGCAAACACAACATTGTAAAGTTGTAAATCTGAAAACGAGATCATGATTATAACATAAAAATATTTAAATTCACGATAAAATAATAAATGTATTTAACAGTTTTAGTAAGTTTGAGCTCGTAAGAGTTCCACTATTGGGTGAAGGCAGTTACGCAGACAGTTTGGAGTTACAGTTATTTCACTATGCTGACTCCCATGCGGGATGAGGGATGAACGAGGGCAGAGTGTCATCCGACACTTGCGAGCGAAACTTCAAGCACCAGATGAATTACAAGTACAAACACAAATTAGCCGCTATGACTCGGAAGGTACGAGGTGATAGAACACATTAATGTGAAACCTTAGATAACACGACTACGTTGACCGATGGGTTTTTAAAAATGATAATTTTTAATTTGTCAATCTCAAGCTTATATATATTTTAAGATATCGTTTTACTTCAAACAAATAAAGTTTTCACAGTGATGTAGTCAATTAGCTGTACAAATGTTTTAATGTTAAAACTCACAAGCTATGACAGCAAATATCATTTTGTAATGCTCTCCGGCTGCGAAATTTATAGCTTTGCTTAATTACGTGTTTTATGGAGCTGTTTCATTAACCGCTTGCTTGCATCTTGCATAACAGTTTTTATTGACATCATTTATGTGTTTTAAATTTTTCATCTTAAATATATACGAGATTAAACTAATAGAAAATGTATTTTAGGTTTTTTACCCGGTGGTAGGGCTTTGTGCGAGCTTGTCTGGGTAGATACCGCCCACTCATCAGATAATTTACCGCAAAACAACAGTACTTGTTATTGTTGTGTTCCGTATTAAAGGGTGAGTGAGCCAGTGTAATTACAGACACAAGGGACATAACATCTCAGTTCCCAACATTTCTTACAATGTCATTGTCTATGTGCGCTGGTGACCACTTACCATCAGGTGGCCCATATGCTCGTCGGCCTACATACATATACCATAAAAGGTATATGTAATAGCGTGCAAATGTCCCACTACTGGCCTATAGCCCCTCGACCAACCCTTTGGTGGATACGCTTGGAACAAAACTCCATCTGACGACGTGCATGTGTCCTTACAGATATGTATATTTCTTATATATTTCTTCAATGACGAGTACGAAATGAATTACAAACGCAAGTAACGCACATCTAAGCTCATATACTCGGGTTTGAATCTGCAATAGTCTGTTGGATATCATATTCTAACAACTGAGCTGTATCGTCTCAGAAATGTTTTATAATTGTTTCTCCATCTCATATAAATCACTTCCGACACATATAAAAATGTTTTTCTATATAATATTCATTTCTAAATGTAAACGAAGACTCGATGGTATTCCGCCAGAGCCGCGAGGCATATCGGCCTCAATTCGATTTTTCGCAATTTGAGAGCGCCCAAAACTAAATTTCCGGTACTTCAGTG
The DNA here is from genome assembly GCA_963151315.1 of Nymphalis c-album. Classification (NCBI taxonomy): domain Eukaryota; kingdom Metazoa; phylum Arthropoda; class Insecta; order Lepidoptera; family Nymphalidae; genus Nymphalis; species Nymphalis c-album. The sequence goes on along the minus strand of OY720602.1, from coordinate 147,722 downwards.
TAAGGCCCTTTTTTCCTTTCCCTTTGAGGGATGAAATTACGAACCCTCGCCCGTAGAATAGCCCGCCCTTTCAAGTTCCACGATTTCAATTTAATCCCGGAAATATGTTCTATTAATACAATAATAGTACATCATTAAATAATCACATTCGAAATCATTATAATATATATCAATATAATTAATGCTACTTCCTACTTACTAAGGTTGTACGCAATTTTAGATAATTTCGAACATCCTTATAAAATCATCGCTCCAATCGAGTCGTATTCAATTATGCAATATAAACACCGAAACGTATAGACATTGCGATTTAAATAACGTACTTAACAGATATCCTATCAGGTTAATGAATCCATAGATACGAATTTACTGCATTACACTTCAAATCTAACACATTTATTTATTTATTAGACAAACGACCTATTTACTTACAGTTGAGTAAATTAAATTATAATTAAAATTCATTTCATTCATTCATTAAACTCAATGAAATCTGTTTACATCGAGTAACAATTTAAATTCGTAGTTTTAAATTATAGTTCTCGTGACTAACCAACCCAATGAGGTCTAACCTGGAATAATTAAAGCGCTTTTAACATCTTCCCGAGTTCAAGGGAGAGGTATATATTAATTTATAATTCCGAGTGACATTTCGTAACTACTGAGTTCCGCATTGTTCCTCTTTTCTAATAACTACCGATGATGAATTTTCAGAGAATTTTTAATACTTTGTAAATAACAGTGATATTGTTTTAAACTATGCTATGTTATATGTTTAACAAAATATTATTAAAATAATACAAGCTTTGTGCTCTTCTTTTCTGAAATTGTTATTGTTCATATTTCGAGTGAGGGCACGAGCACAGGGTACGATAATAGTCCCCCTGTGCTGGGGCATCAAACCACCGATCTCACCTTGAAATCGAATCTTTTAATATCACTGATCTGATGAGTATTTAGATATCTGCGCTCTGTCCGGTCGGATTGCCGTCCCCTCGGACTGCGAGCGGAGGGAAGCGAGAGTGCACCGGTGCACTGTTTACGCACACACTAATACACTATAATATTTCCGAAGCAGATGATTATTCCTCGTTTTGAATGAAAAAAAAAACTCATTTACGTGTCGTGTTTCATTAAAAATAATTCAAGAGTAATATCGAACATTTTTTCACAAACAGTGATTGCAAGGCACGGCGCTTTAGCTACATATATAATAAATATACATATATGTATGTATAATAATGACAAGCGAACAGGATTTTGCATTTAATTAATAGTGAAATCCAATAATGGCAGTCGTACTGTATTCATAAAATAGTAGTCGTAGTTAATTGTATTCGTTTGGGTTATTTATGAGCTGATTATATAATGAACAATGTTTACTGTTTATTTCCGCGTTAGCGCAACCTTTACTTCTCTAAGCCTCGCTGAGATCTACTCGAGTTGTGAACTGACCTCGACAACACTTCGTCTGAAGTCATGCATGTTACACACAAACCTTGAAACCTTTTTCTATGTCAAATACTATCATTACCTATATCGGTGTCGCTTACGTCATGTGGCTGGGAACGCTCGACGTGTTCACGAAGTCAAGGGTTCTCATCGCCGTGGAGACGCAGACGGGTCGAGAATCGAAATCGTAAGAGGATTATTTAGTAGCAATTATTACGATACGAAACAGTAGTTACCGTGACGACACGGTCACGACTAGTTGAAGTAACAAAATATAAAAGAAATGAAAATATTCAAGCAGCTGTTTCACGGGGGAAAGTAATTATCTATCAAATTCAAGAGGGGCCAGCTGGCGATTCGCAAGGTCGTAACGTCGACTACTCATTGTCATATACGTGTAGTCGTAACTACCTCGCTCACAAGCGAACACAAAACTAAAGAAAATGTCATAATGCAATAGGTACCCGTATTAAAAAAGTTGTTAAAATTCCGGCCGTAAGCGTTTAATTCTTAAAATATTTCCATTGTTGTCCCAAAAATATCAACAATCTCGCAGTAATCACGAGAACACGTCGAGGAAGGGTGCTTTACACCCCTTACTTGTATCGAACAAACACTACATCGCTGTTCGCCTTAGCTGTATCTAAATAGGAGCGAAAATGCAGTAGCAGTTGTGTTGTATGCCTCCTAAAATAAAACAGCTAACACAAAGCCACTGCGAGTAATTCTTGTAATGGGCTATTATTATTATTCGTCAACTATATCTCAAACGGCTTAGTTTTTGAACACAAAGACAATGAATAATTTCGAAAATCTCTATTAATATAACATTTCAAATGTTTATAATATTCAGTAAGTTTTTAGATATCAAACAATATGTGATAATAATTAATCAGTGAACACAGAGTCATAAATCTAACTCGATCACTTCAAACATTTGAACACATATTCCGACGATTGATAAAAAGAACAGATAAACGAAAACATACAAAGAAAAATCACTTGACAACGGAAAAATCTATATTCTACTCTAACAAAGCGCTATACCATTTATGGAATCACCTCGTCACATAAAGAAAATTAAAAAAAGAATCATTCGCGTCACATTCACACCCAGCTCACCCCGCCCAGCTCCAGGTGGCGGGGTGGCGGGGTGTCGGGTGGCGGCGCGGCGGGGGTCGGGCGGCGAGGCATCGATTCGCCCGCCTAGCAACTAACCGCTCTATCTGCGGGTAGGTACGAGCCGCGTACAGGCCGCACAGCTGACTGTAATACACCTTTGTGCGATGTCTACTAAACTTCAACATTCACATAAAAGGCATAATTATGACATTTATCATGAAAAGTAATTAACGGTTGTTTAAAATTTTAATTAGCTTGATGTTCCCTCGTTGAGCGAGATGCTAAAATTCTTACAGAGCACGATCCGACAGCTGTCGATATAAGTAACATCGTATTTTTATATATTTCGTAGCTGTAACATAAACAAAGGGTTGTTTGTCACCGAACCGTCCGTCCGTTTATTATTTATTATTATACTTTATTATTTATTATTGACTTCTTACAATATTTTAATGAGAAAGTGTTTCTTTGTTCAATCATAGTCTCCCAACGCAACAAACTAAGGTTCCAGTTTAAGTACGAATACGAATGCTTTGAGACAGGAAGACGCATTACTTTATTCTAACTTACAAAATGTCAGACGAGTGATATGTCGGATGACATTTTGCGATACGGTTTGCAAACTTTTTTCCAACGTTACTGAAAGGCTAATCGGATAAATATCACAAGTTAAACTATACGAGCTGAGACGTCACATCACGAGACATTAGTAACGTGTATATGCGAGTACGTATAGCACGTAACTGTCTGTATGGAGACAGGTCGTATGATCACAGTTATCTAATTATGTCGCCCGTGCGTGCGACGGCAGATGATTTCTATTACAACGTTAGTGCGTAACTATTATAATAAACTTGTGTTCATTTGATAACTAATCGGAGTGAGACATGTGCATATGTATATCGGCGACGGTAGAAGCGATTACCAAATTTAAGATTGAATGCTTATGATCCTTTTATGACGTTATTGTGTTTTTATTAGTAAGTTTTCTTGCTTGGTTTTTTTAAAGAATAGGTAGGCGAACGAGCATATTATGGGCCACCTGATGGTAAGTGGTCATCAATGCCCATAGACATTTGCATTGTAATTTGTATGAGATGTTAACCATCACTTACATTGCCAATGCGCCACCAACCTTGGGAACTCCGTGCCTGTAATTAGTATATTAATTTGTTATATTTCTTATATATTTATTCCATTTTCTTCTAAGGTAATGTTTAGTACTTACTTATGATTTTTTTTTAGTTTGTTTAGATAATTACATTGTGTTTTTGTTTTGTGTGTTTTCTTGATTAATTCTCCTTAGTATCTCAAAGGTTGATTTACTTAAAACCGATTAGTTTACCTTCAAGAAAGTTCATGTAATGTATATATAATATAGTATCCGTTAATATGTAGGTTTGGCTTTGAAGCATTATAATTGTTTAAGCGTTTGATCTGTAGTGTATAACCGCTCACCGATCCACACGATTACGTCACATCCAGGCGTCGGAATTAATTAACCCCCAATTAAATTATTAAACTGATAAATTCAATTACAGGGACTTGCCAATCTGTTGTACGCGCGTCGCTCTCGCGTAATTAAGTAACCGAATTATTATAATAATTAACATGTTACTTCGTGTAATTAATTGATCATTCAAATAATAACGGCCACTTTACAAATGTAACCTTGTTGTAGTTATTATGTTTTATACAAAAACATTTCATTGTAGAAAAAATGTAATTCTATTAAGTATTTATCTAACATAGAGTTCTTTAATATTTAACAAAAAAATTGTGATACAAAGGAAATAAAAGCTTCCAGCCGCCCTGGCCGGTGAGTGAGACGAGTTTGCAATTATGTATTTGAAGGCAATATTTTTACAAAGAACCGTTATTTTATATACCTTTAGTTACTATATTGCCTCATTTCCTTTAAAAAGTTTGTAAGTAATCAGATTGTATACAAACTTAATACCATGTCATGTATGTATAGACTTATATATAGATCAGGCTTAATATATAAATATTTGACAGAATATTCGGTTCATTATTATAATTAAATGCAAATTTCGACCCATTACTAATTATATTATTAGGACAAGCTTAACGTTCTTATCGTATCATGGATAAATCGTAAATGCAAATGATTGAACATTAACAAAAGATAGGTATTTATTCAAAACAAATTCAAAATGGCAGCAACATCGTACAAATACAGTAACAAGTAAGCTAGATACACACGGACAGATAATTAGAAGCGAAGCTGAATAAGGTGGTTTGAATGACTCACCCCCGGGTGGGCCGCGCGCGCTCCCCCCGCGGTATAAATAGCCGTCCTTGTTCACTGCCAAGGTTACCGCGGATCGATACCAGGGTGCCCACCGACGTCGGCCCTTCGGGACTTTACTGTTACTGATAACATGACGTTTGGCATTGCGTTTTAAAAGTTTTAAGTCATTTCATAATTGTATTTAATATGTATGTAAATTTGAAACAAAATAATTTATAAGAATTACTATTCTATTACGAATTATTCTCAACTAATCATGAAGTTATGTTTAATATAACACATGAGTAAATCAGCAGCTACCTTTTTTCACAAATGAAATATATAATCAAATACAATTGTATGAAGATCGACTCCCATCTCATGCTTTATATAGTCTGTATTTCATTCTCTATTAATAGAATATATAATTTTATGATATTAGACAAAGTTAAAATATCAGAATCTTATAGAAACGAATACCTCGAAGTTAATGTAAAGTTTCAGCCTGTAAGTATCCCACTGCTGGGTGAGTTCTGCTATCCCTTTGTGTTAAGGTTTAGAGCTTACTATTGTTAACCTCGCTCTGGTATATTGACGACGAATCAGACAACGTTTGTAAAACAACGTTTTGTAATAACAATATCGATACGTCATACACCCCTCACCACGATAAAACACCCGGTCGGTGGACAGCACAATCGTGGACAAAGAACACTTCGTCGCCAATCTGTCAGCGGAACATTTACTCGGAAAAGTTACAAAACAGATTACAACGAAACTCGATATTGAGGAGTTCCCGAAGCCCGAAGCTGCGATGACGTCGGGAGCTGGTCGCAAGCCAACTTCTCATACAGTGAAAAGTGAAATGTTGACACTTGAAGTAATGGAACCGCTCGTCTCGGTGCCAATAACTAACAGTATTGTATAAGCAATATAACGACTTGTTGTAATATTTGTCCAAAATAATCTCCACAGATTACTTTAATAGAAATACTTTGGCAATATAATTCAGCACATTATTGATATTTGATTAACATTTATTTATTGATACTGTTTGATATCTTAATTTATTTTCAGTTTATTATATTTATTAAGAAACGTATGATATAATATTATTATTATAGTACTATTTACGTTTTATTTAATTTGAGACATCGCTTAAGTGATATTAATGTTAAGAATTAATTTATTTAACGTGTTAATTGTTCGGAACAAATAAATACTTAAATAATTTACGATTATATAATTGTTTTTCATGTATATTCAAACGTAATCAACAGTAATGACAATAAAACGAATATTTGGTAAAAATGGAATAAATATCCCGACTGCAGTCGATAACAGAAGTGAACGCAAAGCCGCACGCAACTATTAAAGCCGCATGTACGAAAATAAGTGCCCCTCCCCCCCTCCCCCCCGACGGAGGTAATACTGTTTAACGCTTGTGTTGTTTCCACCCTCGTCGTAATTGAAGTGGCAGGTTTTGAGCTTTTATTAATAACAGCGAGAGCTTCGGTACCCCTCGCCTAACATTCACAGCGAAATCCATTCTTTTCGGATGATTGAAAGAAGAAAAAATGCAACAAATTAGCTTCTATATACTTGATATATGCATATGTATGAAGTTATGAACATGTGTACGTAGCTCACGGCTGTCAGCCCAGTTTATCGTATTACAAGCTTTCAATGATAATAGTTGCTGATTTGATTTTAAGTATTCCTTTTTTACGTTTCGTACTCAATAACAGTTGTTAACACATTTTAGAATTGAAGTACATGAACGTGACTTCATATATATTTATTGAAATTAATTACCTGGGTGGTCATTTCAATCCTTATCTTACCACCAAACTGTTTCAGATTTCCTGTATTTTTGTTGATCGGTAAATTTTAAATTCACTTTGTCATAAATGTATGTCTAAGTTTATGTCGTGATGCCAAAACTATGAAACTGTTACAGAATGTATGTGCACTCTACTGACCTTAGGTAATGTAGTTGAAGAACAAATCCGTGGACTAGTCGTGCAACGGGTTGTCGTTATCGTTGGAACGACGAACAAATGGTACCTATATACAATACACGTTAAATTATCATATAGAATTTAAATTTTAACAGTCACTGTAAAAATTACAAGTCACTCTAAAGCTAGACTAAGTAGCCGGCTTCTTCTTTCAGACTTACGATTTCATTTTCTCTTATTCTAGAAAATAAATCGTAACAATACCCCGTACGCTGCTCTACTGTGGTTGACTTTGAAACATCTCTCAGAATATATTTAAAAGCATGCAGGTCTCTTCGCGATTTTTCACCGCAGAACACGAGATGAATTCTTAACATAAATTTGAAAAATTCAAATGTTCTTTTCCAAATTTGAACTCGTAACCGTTCGTTGAAATTCGCGAGTCCATTTCGACTCATGACAAACTATTTGCAATTAAATTAAACGACGAACTCAGCTTTCTTTGTTCTTTTCACAATTATTATTATTCTTTTTTTATAAGCAAAACATTTACTTCTAGAGATAATTTATTATCGTTTTGCTTACGGATAGTAAATGGCGTCCTAATCAGAATTCTGAAGCTACGATGGGGTCGCTACTTAAAGATCAGAAGAGTGCCAGTGAATAAAGTTAAATTGAACAATTTATTAGCTGTAAGCTGAACGAAACTTTCTTTTAACAAAGTAACCGTTTTCTTGTAATGTGAACATAATGACATTCATTTAAATTATGTTGGAAAATATCTGTCACGAATGGTAAGAAAATTTATCTTCAATTAGAGTGACTGCTCGTATAGATTGATAACTTGATGAGTATCTTTCGCAGGGTGTGATTTTTATTGAGGGGCTATGTCATCGTAATAATTTAATGATAATCGTTAAAGTCAACGAATGCTGTTCAATAATGTAGTTTTAACGACAACTTAAACAAGTAACGTGAGAGAGAATATTAACTGCTTTGTTCTAATGAAGCTTAAACTACGGAACACAGAATTATTGTCCAAGTCAGAGACGTGTATCCTGACTGGAGTTAGCGGGTTCAAAACCCAACTGGCTTCTCATATGATTAATTAATGTTTATAATTCATCTCGTGCTCGAAAGTGATGAAGAGAATTTTGAGGATGTGTCGGGTGTAATTCTTCCAGATATGAAGCAACTAGTGGATAAGTTCCGAGCATTGTTCCCCCGACTTTCTTTCGTCAGTTTATTTTTAAACCGGTGCTCGTTTTTTTGCCAATCAATAAATAAGTGAAATACTTAATTAATGTGTTGTCTTTCATTTACTTTTGTCATTGTCCTAGGGATGAGAGAAGACGTTCGCCCAGCAACGAGACACAGGCTGCTTCTTACTAAACAGAAAATTACAGAATACCAAACAAGTCAGGAACAGATATAAATTATATTGAGGAAAATAATAATGCGAAATAAAATTGTTCGTTGTCAATCAAATATAATTTCCATTGTTTGTTCTGTTCCAACGTGTGTACGAGGCGAGTTTATCGAGTTCACAGGTGTATTCGCTAATGGTTACCGATATATATCTCACCCCAGCCTTCAAGGCTGGGGTGAATAATGCTCACCCTTTCACCCATGCCGGCGAGGGGCGGACTATCTCGGGCCGCGATTCTTTGTCGTGTTTTTTTCCTTGTTGTTTTAACAATCCCTTCTCCCTTTGTGTTTCTTTTCTCTCGTCGCCTTATTTTGTTAATTTTTGTAATTTTCAATCTTAGTCTTAAATGTTAATTAAATACCTTGAAATGAACTTGATGACAAAGAAGATAACGCTCAGCGCGATATTATATTAAGCATCGCCAGCGTCGACCTTCATTCAAACGAACCCAAGAAAATATATTTTTAAACTAAATAAAACAAAATGTCTATTTCCATTTAAAGACTTCTATTAATACCTACTTTATTTATGCAATACATTGCCTGAGGAATCAATACGACTCTCCCCCCGTCCTCCACACTCCTCCCACTCAGCTCCATTGATATAAAATATATGCAATGAAAGTAAAAATAACAAGGCGTTTTCAATGGAAGGGACGAACAGCTGATTGTTGCTAGGGCGGGTTTGGAGCGATCGACCAACTCGTCGCAAGACCAGTTGCCTCGTAGTGCGCATGTTCTGTATCGACTGCCGACACGACCGCATTCACCCTCAAGCGAAATTGTATCTTATTACCGCGCGGCAAGTTTCATTTTGAATTATTGTTATTTAATGGACAGGAGAATGCAATGTACACAAATTGAGCGAATATAGGTCGTAAGACATTCGAAACAAGGACTAGTTCCTGTTTGTCAACTGCTGCTGAGGCATCTTCGCAGTAATTAACGGAATCTGTATTATGTGAATAAGCTAGAAATATCAGCATTATCCAATATGTCGCGCGAGCGAATGTGTTCCTTTTACATCCCTTAATTAAATTAAGGCTTTCGTCTCAATGTAATTTGCTTTTCAAAGTAACTTGATTAGTCTTGAGAGATTACTCGGAGAGTTTTGACAAACATTCGAAAAAAAGTTTAGTCCAAGACACAGCTAAGTAACTAACTCGCAAGAAAACAAAGACCAATTTTATTATGTACATATTGTGTGACAAATAACCTTCACAAGCTATTAATAACTATTTGTACGAATATGGTTTACTGTTCGAAATTATCATTAAAAAATCTTTTTTTTAATAGTTTGCCTAGAAGAGATCGCTAATTCACAAGGCCATCTTTTCATACTCTATGAGCTCGTGCTCTCGTTTATACCATTTTATGTAACTGCATGGATGATATTTATCACCGATTGAAGGAAAGCGTTGTTTCGGACCCGTTTATTAAAATCATAAATTATTCGCAATAAAGAAAAACCCTTTTAAATAAACAAATAAATAAATGTTTAAAGCACTGTTTTCATTAAATGTACAACTTTCGTAAATGATGAATGGACTGCTAAACTGTAGGATTTTCGTTTTAACGACCCTTAAGCGACATTATATTTATCATTTCAGAGCATCAAACTACAGCGGAGCTACACAACTGCTCGCCTGTAGAATAACTTTAGAGGGAGTAACGTCTCCAGATAAGGCCTCCTTTATCAGACGGTCCAGTCACAAGCAAAACAACTTTCGGAGTTGTTCATTTAAACATTCGTATTCAGAACAAAGTTATTTCTAATATCACATTCCGTGAGGACGGACACGGTTTAATTCATAAACAGTTTGCATTGAAATCACCGGACAATTATTTTGTAATTTCATATTGAATTAAATAAGCCTTTTTTATTTCAACGATATGGTAATTAAACATAAATTAATAATATATATAATTATGTACACTTTTTTTGTTTGTGATTGACTTTAAAACAGAAAAGTTTTGCTGCACAGAAATTCTATCTCAATATTTTACAGGATCCAGCTAAGACTAAGTTTAGTATAATGAGTCTACCGAGGCGGTCTCATTACTTCCAGACAACCTACAGACTAATTGAACAACATTTTTTAATTAGTTTGGAGTTCTTTATTGATTGCAAATCCCGCGACTCTCGCTTGTCACTAGAATAGGCAAAACTTGTGCATTATTCAAGGTTTGGGTACCAAGCGTGCACTGAAATATTTTTCATTTTTTTTTTACTTAAGTAAAAAGAAACTATGGTAGGTGATTGACACCTCGCGGGCGACTATTGGGATTCTTTCCTTTGTAGTCCATCTTCCTTTGACTACAGGTCGTGGGTACCAACACTGTTACTGGATAATTCGAGCACTCAACAAACACCGAGCGTTGTTCGAGAATAAACATTATTCCTTTAATATTTCAAATTGTATCCTCCGGCGATATCCATTTTATAACGCGTTTGATACATAAAATATGAGCCCGTCTGTCTCGCCATTATGAGCGAAGAGCTAAATTAACGCGAAATGTCTGCCTTAACAATAACTATGCTAATTCAAATGTATGAGTTACATAAATAATTTGACAGCGTGCACCTTTCCTACTTACGCAAACACCGTATTTAATATAACTATCGCGACGTGGCAAGCTGCCGAGCGGATTTGTGCCTTAAATAATGAAGAATAAGGAACGTTTACGTGCACGCATAATTTGGTTTTAGTGCTCATTGCGAAAATGAGCCGAGAGCCCTATTTCTGCAGTGAAGCGATGTTGTTTGTCACACGAGTCGTATAAATGCAAGTAAAAGCGCCAATTGACAAATGCCACTGTGTCACGGGGGACATTTGGCAAGTGTCGCGGCGCGGAGACAGGTGACAGCTCCTAGCGTGCCAGGCGCACGTCGCTCTCGCGACTCGCGACCATCAAACGGGACCAAGTCAGCGGCGGCGTGACGGATACATACAGAGAAAGTCATGACATATATGTGAAGAGTGATGCTTTTTTGTTCACTAAAACACTAATTATTGTGACTTTTAATGACCTCAGGGGAAATTGTTTTATTTACCAGTATAAAATTACAATCAATACTAAGAACAAAAAAAATCAAATTTAATTCTAATTAATTATCGTACATTATTGTTTGTTCTTATCATATTATGTTATATATTGGTCGCTCAGTTGATACAAAGTTAACTATAAGCATGCTGTAATTACCTATAATTAAAAGTGCAATTAATCTTGTTTGTCATACGTTTTATATGGTTTGATGTACTATTGTAACTTTTGTAGGTAGTTCGATATTAAATAAATGAAATAACAATGTTTTTACGTCTGTAACAATCGTTACATGAAATAGTCGTTACGGTTGTAATAATCCTTCAGTAGTTTTCGTATAATGTCGGTACTCTTAAAGTGTACGGTGTCTTTATCATCACAAGATCCGATATACGGTCTTATACAAAAAACATCGGAACAAATAAATCCATCTAAACAAAGCAAACGAGCGAAATTGACTCCCATAGTATTAATTTAAGGTGTAGGTCATTTTAATGCGACTACATTTTAATCACTGTGATAATACCAATAGTGTCTAAACAATAATAATAATAATTCCCTATCGCGATTAATTACAGCCGAGAACGAGACATGATTACAGATAAATATGGATTGTTGACATATAACGTTATCTGTGTTTATCAAAAATGACGCAAACAAATGAAATATATTGCATATTATTAGTTTATGACACGTGCAGTAAAAACAAAACAATAAATAAGTACTATCGCCACATCGCAGGGCGTGGCCGGCGAGCGGCGGGCGGGTAGCGGGCGGCGGACGGCGGACAGTAAGTATCGGACAGCTATGTTGCAGTAAATTATATTTAAAATTAATTAATCCGTGCTTTGGTGCTCAGATATTGTACTTTATTTTGTAAATGTATATTGATGGGAGTTTAGTGCCGACGACATTAGTGTCTGCCTAGAGTCACGATAACACCCGACGCACTCGTAGTTCGCGTATGAACATTTTATATGTACAAAGAGGTACTGACACTGGAACAGCTGGATCACGAGCCGCGGTTCGATGTGCAATGATCTCATTTGTTAAGTATCGATCGCTTTGTTCTCGTGCCGCCGCGCCGACCGCGACGTGTGATAGTAACGCTAGCACCGAGCCCTGCACGCGAGCACCGACCGACTTAACCCAATGCTATATCGCAAATACCTAATTATGTCAATTACAATCAACTTTCAATTGCAAGAACGATTTAAGTTTATTTTACATTAGCCTTTTGTTAACGGTTACGTCGAACAGATATTAGAAAACGATAAATACGATATTTATTATTTATATTTATTACTATTTCATTGAATATTCAATGCGAATTCACATATATATAATAATAATATAAAAGAACTTGTTCAACCAAATTATTATTGAAATTGAATATACTTACTTACTTAGGTATATTGTATCGTCACCCGCAATAGAAGAGGGCACAAAACTTCAGCTTCATAGTGTGCGTGAGATTGTTTTTTCAAATTGATTTGCATATAGGTAGGTACCACCCACTCATCAGATATTCTGCCGCAAAACAGCAGTACTTTGTATTGCTGTGCTCCGGTTTGAAGGGCGAGTTAGCCAGTGTAATTACAGGCACAAGGGACATAACATCTTGGTTCCCAAGGTTGGTGGCGCATTGGCGATGTAAGTGATGGTTAACATTTCTTCCAATGCCATTGTCTATGGGCGTTGGTGACCACTTACCATCAGGTGGCCCATATGCTAGTCCGCCTTCCTATACGATAAAAAAAATACATACTGGTAGAATTTAAAAAAGTATTTAAATAATAAAAACTAGCTTAACAATAAAAATAGAACTTCTGGTAACTAATAGTTATTATCTGTTTTAGATACTGCTAAGTGCTAATGTGTGGTGAAGTGGTGCTCGCCTCAGCGGTGAAGCAAAACATCATAATAAAGCCTTCACGTGTCGAAAAAAATGAACTCAGTAACCTCATTGGTCCAACTAAACCCCATTTGCTCGACTTGGTAGCTTCGAATGTAAGTTTCTTATAAAAACTTAAAATCGACCTATCGACGCTAAGTTATTATTATTACTGTATCATTTGTGAACGGAATATCATAAAAACGGTAAGATATAAACTATGTTCCTTGAAATATTACAAATTATATTATTATATAATTACACTTCATTAAATAGTCACTAATTGTTAAATATTAAAGATTTATTTAGTTTTAAAATATACAATGTCTCATATCGCGGTCACTTATGACCAAGGCCTCAGGCGAGCTTTTATGAGCGTGTCAGGGAATATTAATTTTTAAGCGAAATTGCAATGCAAGCTACACCCAGCGCCGCGCTGCGCAGCGCTGCGCTCTTAAGCGGTTATTACTTTAAGCGCTTCCATTTATTTTACCAAAATTACACCGCATTTATCAAACAAACGCCACACTGCGATATTTCATTAAGATTTAAGCACTCTTTACAACATTTTATACCGAACTATAATTATAGACGCGAAAGTCGTGACGTCAATCACGGATGGAATTTGGTTCAGAGTATGTAACACTTCGGTAAATGCTTTCAATATAATATTTTTCCTCAAAGGATGTTGCAGATGAACATGGGCGGTGGTAGTCACTTTCCATCAGGTGAGCCTCTAGCTCGTTTGCCCCTCAAAAATAAAACCACGATTATTACGTACTCACAATCTCTTTAGGATTCCGAGTTTGATTCGCAAGTCCTCTCCTCTGCGGTTCTTGGTATATACAATATGTTTACTAATTGTCTCCGACTTATACAGGTGTTCAATGTTTTCCCTCAGCGCCCGTAGCGTTATACATCGTCGACATAAATTCACACTTCAAAAGCTTAGTAGTATTTCCGTGAATTTGATTAGATGTGTGTATGTATGTATGTTTTACGCAAAATATATTAAGTGGACCTCGTTTGAAACGTGTTTTAGTCAAATATATTTCTAAAAGTCAAATATCCTTGAACTACATAGTTTTGGCGCTTTGCTCCTTAGAAATGCAAGAATATATGTTTTTAAATTAATAGGTGTAGAGAACACGAAAATAGTGTTATCATATTTGGCGCGTAGCCTTCGGAATATGGCACACGACACCGATTATCATGTTTTGGCGAGATTAATGTCGTAACCTTCCTGAAGAGACGGCTTAATGATTCGCAGCGGTTTTGTAGACAAAATTATAATATTTAGACCGAGCCGCCTCGCTCGCCACATTTAAATGTATTCCGTTGACTTTCCCCTGGGAACCCTCAATGTTAAACTAAAAACCATATTACTTGTATAATCAAGGTATAATTTATAATATCTTGTCAAAAGCTTTAATATCAACGTAATGGGCTTACAGGCTGAGGGAAAGGCCAGGATCCAGGCGGCCAGGCGCATCGAAGGTAGAAAAAATATCCTGACCACAGTGCCAGTGCCTATAACGTGGGTGACAACATGTGGGAGCCCACATACTTGAGATCAAAAGATTCAGCTAAACTTTGTTTTTATTTCTGGTTATAAAACTAAGATACCGTACCTGCATATCTAAAACAAATAGGAAATTGATTGTTAAACATCTTAATAAAGAACATTTGTTCCCAATTAAGACACGGTCACGAGCGACCGTGAACCTGTCACCAGCTGTCACCGTCGCCGACTCCCGTCACGTCCTGTCACGCCCGCTACACGGACATTATAAATAAAAACTAACTTTGAATTTGGTTGCCAACTCGCTCGGCGACGCGCTTGCAATCGTTTCCGACACTAATTAATTAATTTATAAAAGGCAATCCATAACGAGCGGCGTAATCGATGAACATTAATCTGATTAAATTGAAAGTATTAAGCGAATAAATATATTTTTTGTTTTTGTTTTTGAATATAGTTAAAAACATGAGTAATTCACAAATAATGAGTTGTACGCCCGAATTCACTTGTGACAAATACTATACTATCTTTAGCAGAATCTGTTACTGAGTAAATCCTATACCTGTTCTATCTCTGGGCACAGGTCTCCTCTTCTATCACAAGTTAATTACGTATACCAATATAGTAGAGTACATAAACAATAATAATGTTCACTTCGGTTAAGATTTAGGTGTTCTAATAAGTTCAATGTCTTGGCTTTTCAATAGTATCATCTTGAAGTATTTGAAATTCTGGAGAATATTGGAAACGAAATAAAATGATTTAGTCCATTTCAAACAAAGATACCGTATCGTATAATATTGCTAATAAACGCTTGGCGCTGCGCCCACCGATCCAGTAGCCGCTGTACATCTCGCGCGTTCTTGGTTATACGTATGTTATTCAAATTAGTAATATTTTTTAATATGAAGACAACGAATCACATTATTCGTCGCTCAGCTGGAGCTGGAGCTGTTCATTTAGAATATTTTATATTTGAATATCAAAACGTAATTTTCAATATTCTACCCTAATCTCGGAGGGTTGGCGTAATCGCGGCGTTTCAAACAGCGCTGAAAGTGTTTATCTTTGTATATAAGGTGGTCATATTGTGCGCGTTATTATTTTATGTTTCTGTAAGGTAAAGAATAAAGTTACCGGTGTAATGAGAACGCGGAAGCGACCGCGGCCGGTGTCGACCACGATTATGCAAATTTCAACCTTAATTTCATGGCCTCGCGTCGAAGGTGCAGGAGGTACGAACCTTTAAATTAGGATAAAGAGATTAGATAACGTAATCCAGGAGAGAAGCTGTATTATGTGCCATTAATTCGCAATTTACTTAAGCCACCGGAGCGTCGCGCAGTAAGCGGTGAACATTAGCGTCGAGCCAACCCTTTGTAACGCGACTCGGGGATCATTCAAACTGCTCTCACGTTATTTCGGGTGACGTCAAAAATATTTCTGACTTCAAAAGATTTTCTGAGAAATGTATTCTCGCCTTGACAGCTAAAAGTTGTTACGAGGAAATAGTCTTTAGAACGGGTAGTGGAGTAAGGGGCGAGAGCGGGCCGAAGCCATGCGCGGTCGTGCGCCGTGCCCGTCACCATGAACCCACGGAGCCAGCTAGTGGCGGTGTGCCAGCGCCGACTTGTCTGCCCCGCTGACAACCGCGACGCACGCTATACGCCACACGCCGCGTGTCGCCACCGCCCTGGCTGACGAGTTCAAACTATAATTATCCTTTACGACACCCAACCACATAGCCACTAATACTCCTGGAGTCGATTACGATCCGCGTTGTTACCGCCGCGCCGCTCGCGCACTGAGAGGCAGACGTAAAGGGACACAAAGGATAACAGCATCGTTGCGATATGCAAATGTTTGTTCCAAACGAACGACTCGAATAATATTAAAATAAAATATTTAATTTTGCGGCTCCGTAGCTTTATGCTAATTTAATCAGCCGTACTGAATCCGTGATTGGGCAAATATATAATTACATTCCCGTTGCAGTCGTATAATATTTCACAGTAGTTACTCATTTCCATCCCTCATTTAAATCACAAAAGCAGTTTATTAATTCGGATACTGAGCGAACAAAATATTTAATTAATTACTGCATAATAAAGAGAAATGATATTCACATTTTAAATAAAATCGAATACCATGATTACAGCCCAGGGGCCAGTACGCACTACTGGACTGGTAACGAATAACAGCCGACCGACTCGTAATACTCGTAAGTTAGTGTTATATGATGAAATCGTATTTAACACAACATTTGGCAAAACTATGATAATACTTCGACACGTATATAATAGTGAGATAAATGATTTCAATTAATTTCGTAAAGTTCGCGAACATGATGCAAGCGACGCCGACGCCCCCCCCCCCCCCCGGGCGGAGCGTGCCAAAATCCACGTGTCGACTCTCGCCGCACGTATTTAGAATTGTTCTAATGAGACCCGCGGCTGTCGTAATGAGTAAGATGTTGAAAAACAAATTATAGCTACGAGAGTTTCAGAGCACTTTGTGGATAATTAGAAAGTTGAGTCCCTGATACCCGGGATTGCGGATCCGAATTAAGTTTTCATCGAGCGCCTTCAGAAGGTTCTCGCGTCTTATTTAACCGAAGTCTTGGCACAGATTCTGTTCAAATAATCTCTGATTAAATTTTAATACTCGCGTATTTTCTAATATGTTGTTATACGAGCTGTGAACTGACGACGTTAGAGGACTCGTAGATGACCAGGTTCATACATAAATAAATACATTGTTAACAGTAAGCCGGTGAGGTGATATGTCTCTATCCGGTCCGGCAGTAGACTATTGACAGTCAGTGGCCGGTGCGCTTCTTTCTATAAGTATGGAATAAATAAGGGCGATGGAAATATTTCAATTTTAATTCGTTAAAGTAACAAAAATACTAACGCGAGCTACTCGTATATACTCGTAACGTTTTATTCACGGCAATACATTGAGATAGAGAATGTTACGATTAGATGTCTCATCTTGTCTTTAAAACATCCCCGACACTGATTTGTTCTCATTGCTACTCTCTGAAACATTTAAAGACATGTCATTTAAAATTTCGAGCGGCTTGTCGTTGCACAAAAATAACAAGCTACAATGTTCAGGAGCGGGAGTTCATCGACCACCGCCATTCATCTCCCGTCGCAGCATCACCATCAGTTAACGTCGCTGACTTATTGTGAATCTTTTTCATTCACGACGCCATTTTTTATCTTTCAAAGTATGACAGTAATTTGCTTAATGATAAATTCATAAATAAAATGTATACAAATGGCGTATCGTTGGAAGATTTAATTACAATGAAATTTAGGAACACAATATTAGTCTGTTTAATTATAACTTGTGCAAACATCGCTACTCTTCAGTGTTGCGACAAACAATCTTGAAATTTGCGAAATGTTCCTGATGATACACAAACCTCTATTTAGAACGAATTTTGTTGAAATCTATTGTCGAAATGGCGAACGTGAAGGGGTTGAGTGGATGGGACTGTGTGATACAATACACAAACATAATATAAATACGATTTACGTGATAAAATTAATAGTATGCAAAACTGACATGTCTTTCAAGTTACATTATATATGTATAAATAAGTATTTAATACATAGTTATGTTTATGGCTACGACACGGTGAAATTTGATTGATCGTCTATTTTATTGGAATATATATATACCTACATCATTATGTAATATGCACCATTCCTTTACTTGTATTGACTTTTAAGGCCCATAGATCGCTACTTAGAAATAAGATCGTCTTATTTTCTGCTACTTCAATAGTTTTAGGTCTATATATTGTTATTATATATATTTCGTTAAGCTAAATATTTGGCGAAATACGATTATGTCATAAAACAATAGAAACACGCGTAAAACATAATATTGTTCAGTGTTATTTTCAATGACACATATTCAAAAACATTTGACAAGTTCAGGGCCGGCGGTGGACGTCAGCGGAGTTCGGCGGTTCTATTCCCGGCAGTGACAGCGGTCCCCACTTCAGCGCTCACGAAACGCCACGGGGATAAATGTTGGCAGGGCCGGCAGGGCCGGCAGGGTCGTTGCTCGCATACTTCGCTATAATTAGTCTTGATGCAAATTCCCAACCTGCAATTTCGCCTTCACCTTTTAGAAATGACAAGACATTGTTACGCGATTTCTATTCGATGTCGATCACTCGAATGTAATTGACAGCTCGCGTACCGTCAGCATCAACTATATGAAATTAGTAATTATACAAATTTATATGAATAGTTGAATACCAATCCGTTTTCAAAACATGTATATAAGTAATATAGTCATTTAATTGTTATTAATCGTGTATATTATGTGTATATTATATATAATTTAAATTACGTGTGCTTTAATTATTTTTTAATTTTTAAGCCTTTCGTGTACGTCTTCAAATTGGCTGGTACGATTATCTTATATACCCCAATTCATGTGGAGGAAAAGCATAAATGCTTTCTACCAGCGAAAAAAGCACAGATTAGCGCTTTTTACAATTTCATTTTGTTGTGCAATAAATAAATGAATTATGACCGTATTATAAAAACTGTCATCCCAATATAATTAAATGTTCGTAAGCAGTTATAAAACATGGCTAAACAAACCCCACCGAGTTTGTTTCGTCGGTTTTCTCAGGTTTGGTTGGTAAATACATTTCTAAGTTACAATGTATTTTTGTACTTATCCTAAGACGATATATTTACACATACTTAATATCAACTTACTTATTGCTACGTGCATGTGGTGACATACTCAAGTTAGTTTATATTTAATTACAAGTTATCTTATAAATATGTATAGTAAGCAATGGCAAAATAAAATTGGCAAAAACTTCAAATAGACGTGTAGTGTAAACGCTTGGCATAGGTATGTATGTGCATTGACGTCAGACGTCTGGACTCTTCAGCCAATACTGTTGCCAGGTGAACGATGTAATGAGGCAAATTGTACGAAGATATCGGAGAAATGCCTCGAACGTCAACCGCCGCAGCCGCCGGGGAGTCTAGCTGGGCGAAACTTGGACCAGCCGCAAGACGAGAAACGTGACGATTGCCAGAACAATTAACAATAAGCCTTAAAACCTTCCAGCAAAGTTCGTTTCGCAATAACGCTAGAGTCACGTGACTGTGCGCTAAACCGGTAAATAAGGTCTGACGCGGACAGCAATTTGAGGATGTCATGGTAATTCAATATTTGCGACAAAATTCGCGTTCCTGCTGCAGGCATTCGTGGCAATTTGTCTGAAAGCATTGTTCCTCTCGTGTTCCAACGTTGACGTCACGCTCAACTCCGAGATAGCAACCCATTAAACATTTATATTTCGTTTAAAAAGTGTCTTAAGAAGGTGATTTCGGGTCTCAATAGAATACCCGATGTACGGGACGGACTAGAAACATATTTATTTTAAAAACAACACAAGGAATACTTATGACATTAAACGAAAACTTCTTCTTATACATAAGTAGCCAGAAAATATAAAGGGATTTCATAAGAACCCTCGAGAAGGAAGGGTTGCGAGGGTTCTTTCAATTTAAAGGGCTTGCAAAGTTTCATTGGATAAACGCTATCAGGCGGCAATTGTAACTGATAGTTATCCAACATTATTGCCAAGTTTCGCGAGCCGATTCGAAACACAAATTAACGCTCTGAGTAAACTCCCAACTTACAACTCTGCCGTCAAGTTTACCCTCTCCTAACCTTCAGTGCTCACTCAATATGTCAATTTAAATTTTATCTTCATCGCCGTAAGGTTTGATATTCCCTAAATCTAATTTAAGAGAATCCTTAAAACTCGTTTTAATCTATTCAGCTCCTTATAGTCTATGATTTAGAGTGTAATTTCCCATGTCATTATTTTCTTACACAATCAGCTAGGTGGATGTTTAGTCAAGTCTAGTGAATAGTCCTTATCAGATGATTACTTAACAAGCATCAGAACAGTTCTGACTATTTGAATTGTCTTAATGATAAAGTTAAACTATTTATTTAGTGATAAGTTGTACGTCACTCTTCATAAATAGTACATTATTATGTTTTAAATAATGTAAAACTGAACAGCGTTCGGGACAAAAAGTTTTAATTATTTTAACACACACGCTTGCGTTATCACGTACCGACGAAGTAATATACCGTTATGACGTTCGCTGCGGTGAAAGGAGTTGTGAAGCACGAGTGTCGTATTCTCTGAGCGGATTGAGCAGCGTGGACGACGAAGCATCTTTTTACTAAAAAGAAAATTGTTAATTATATATAAATAAGGATTCTCCATAGCACTCATTAGTATAGTTTTATAGTCAAATTATAATTTGATAAACTAAGTGTTATGTCTATACTATATGTCAATTTTATTTCCCAGCCTTCGTGATACAATGTTGTTGGATAAAACAAATAAACGACGCCCTTAATCTTCATTAACCGTTGCCTACACAAGTGTACACGGCATCGCCACTGTTGTAACATCAAATTTGAATTCGTGCCAACGCGGCATATTACAGAAGTTTGTCCCTAACGAGACCCGGATGCATTAAAGCCGCAACTTTGATATAGTTTTACTAGCTCAACTTGATTAAAGGAATATAAGGATTCCAAATAACTTGATCTTCGAGTAACTTCGAATCGCACTAGGCGTGTAGTTAATTTTATTGACCTCATCTGTATTTAAGTACCTACATTTAAACACCTCAGGGTCATGAACATTGACGTCCCCAAAAATCTAAGCCGCGAGAAGTAACCGTCGGCGTCGCCGCGTTGCGTAGAATGGATCATCTGTCTTTCAATTTATTAAGTCTATAGACACGTTGGCTCGGCGTGGTTGGCCATATTTACAAAGCATTCCGTTCGCCCCCCGGGGATACTTTGAAATTCACGCAATTCAATGGTGTATTTTTTATTCAATCCCCACTGGTGAAACCCCACTTAGTATTCTTACAAACATTGAAGACAATTTTATATACATAGGGACATTGCTTATTTACAAAACAAGTAACTTCTTACTTGGCATTTCTTATAAGTTTTTATTACAATAAAGAGTAAAAAGATACTTGGTTATAATACTTACTTGTTGACTATAAATAGAAGAAAAATTTTCCAGAACACTATTCCGTCTTAATGTAAAAACTCAATATATAAAAATCTGGCAGAACATATGGAATTTCATTTAATGCGGTATTAAATAATAAGCACCGCTTGTGTATTCAATTTATTTTATTTCCTGTTATTTTTAACCTTAATATTACTGCACAAACAAGATGTGTCACTTGTGGAAATTATTACAATTCCAAACCAGTCAGATGTACTTTATGAAGTTTTAATATTGTTAAAAAAATAACTTCCAGTATATTTGTTATCACATAAAACAATTATTAATAAAATATATTACAAATAATATCTTGGGAATGTAAAATGAAGTAAAACCTAATCGACGTCTTTTTTAATTTCGACCATTTCGTAGCTGGACGACGGCATGCCGTAGTGTAGGTAGGGCTCGTTGAAGGGGACCCTTGCTCTCCTCCTTATCTCCTGTAGTAGTTTGATGACACCCATTTGAAATTCTAATGTTTCATCATCGTCCAGCTTTTGTAAGCTCGGTAACAGACTTCTAAAGAATGAGATGTGAGGGTCTTCAGCGTGGGCCGACCTCACGTTCATGTAATGAACAAAGGCGGCGTCACGTTCCTCTTGCTCGTGTGTTTTCAGTCTCTTGGCAGGTCTGTTGCTGCTGCTGGCGACGCTCTCTGAAGCGTCATCGCTGTACTCTTCTATTACTTCCTTGCACTGCTCTGTGTCTGTGATGTCACCTTTATTGTAGTTCTTCAAAAGAAACTTCATTTGTTCGTGATGAACGTAAGGTTTAAACTTCCGTTTATCTTCGGAGACTGTCTTTTTCCAGGCGTCTCGCATATTCGTCCATTTCTTCATGACTGTTTTTACTGAAACCAAAATTATGTTATTAGTCAAAGTTGACAATCTTACAAACGCAGCCCGTCTTAAATATGAAAAAAACATTGCTAGGGTAGAGCGTGCTAGTTTCTCACCATAAGCATTTCTTTCCTTACGAGGCATATCATTAAAATCGGGGTTCAAAGTCCTACAAATATCTTTCCACGCGTTCGATCTCAAAACAAAGTCCTTGTGACTCTCCAGACTCTTGTCCCATAGGCCCGGCCGGCCGTGCACCAAGCTGATGAGTCGCTCGGGGTCGATTTTGTCCATGTCGATGGAACATACACTGTTACTTGTCTGCGTTTAAATATTAACCACCAATAAGTGCGCTAGCGGCGGTTAGCGGCTGCGAGTATCTCCTATGTTGTGTGGGCCAGTACGCACGGTGTCAACGGGAAGTTATCGTGCGCGGAGATACGGCACGGGCGGTATCGGCCGTGCTCGGCGACGGACTAACCGCCGGCGCCCGTCGCGTCGCCGTTCGTCAGCCGGCCGGGTGGCGGCACGGTCGGTTGCCGCGCCGCGGCACCGGGGACGTGACGCGGTCGTTGCCCTCGTTTCGCGAATCGATATTACTTACTACTATTATTGTTTTTATATAACATACTATTTTTGTTACGATCAGCTGTTATTAAGGCGATAGAGATTACATAATATGTTAACGTAATATTAACATATTAACACAATAAAAGAAGTTTGACGACACAAAGAAAGACGTTTTGAAGTAAATGAGATCATTATCACGGCAACCGTGTCGTCACTATGCACTGTTTAATAAAGAATATTAACATTTAATATAATATATTTAAATGTTAATATTCCTTATTCCTATTCCTTTAGCGGGCGGTAAGTAAAACATGCATTGTTTTCATATTTCGAATAGAAAGTCAATAATGACAGGAAGAGCGGCATCAATGTTTAACTGAACAGTCGCTAAGCAACGTTTACAAGAGAGATCGTAAGACTTAAAACCTACCACAATAAAGTATGATAAGAGTTTTCGACAATTACTGAATTTCAGTACGAACCCTCTATAAGCCACGTTAGAAGATGATTGCGACAATGAAATCCAAACGGAATGCGTTTTATCATCTCGAAGGAGTCCCGCTTAAGCCGTAACGAAATCGTAAGAAAACAAACTATAGGTCAATAAGGAAAACCCTGTCTGTGAAGCAGATAAAAGGTCGTTTGAGGAAAACAGCGGCCCTTTGTATGTAATCCGGGATTAGGAGCGATCGTCTAATACTCAGTTATTGCGGGCTCGCGGAGGTGATCCTGGACTACAGAATGAACTTATGAATTGCCGGTTGTATGTGGTTTATTGCTCAGAACTGAAATATTTACATTAAATACGAGATAGGCCTTGGCATCCGACTCCTGTCAGAGTATATCTAATATTGTTTTAAATGCCTTCTACAGGTACGTATAGGAATGCCCGTCTCAAGAATTATTTATATTTCGCTATACCACTCCAGTTATGCGTAGATCGTGTTTTAGGAATCAGGATCGAACCTGCGACTATAACATCGAGATGCCGCCCGCCCACTGAGCTATTATGGCATCATACAGCTTGACTTAAACTACTTAAAACAAAATATTGTGGTGGTCAATAGTATTAAAATAAATAAATAAATGCAACCTTTGGGCTTTCACATCTGACAGTCAACGGTTTCATTTTCATAATTTTATTTTATTTGACATTTTCCTGACGTAATTTTTTTCAATTTTCGATGCATATTTCATATCTTACAAATAAATTCACTACGCGCGGACGCCATTCTCCACAAATTTACCGACATACGTTTTTGTGGCAAAAAGGTAACGTTAATACATCTGTTGTGATATTAACGAAATCCGGAGCTGTTTTAGAAATTCGCTCGAA
This sequence comes from Nymphalis c-album, assembly GCA_963151315.1. Taxonomy (NCBI): domain Eukaryota; kingdom Metazoa; phylum Arthropoda; class Insecta; order Lepidoptera; family Nymphalidae; genus Nymphalis; species Nymphalis c-album. The sequence goes on along the minus strand of OY720602.1, from coordinate 123,194 downwards.
CGGAATAATAATATGAATAATCCCTCATTTTTGTAAAGCATTCCTCATTTTGATTAAAGGATGCCTTTATGTCGGTCCGGACTACCTCGGTCGGACGTGTGTGATACTGGCCATTGTTACGGTTCATTGAGAGTTCTTGATTTAATTCGAATAAGTTTTATTATAATTATACTTATATATACGGGTTTTCGTATATTATTCTAAAAGCCTTTCTTACGTTAATAACACTAAATGAACCGCGGTGTGCAGTGGTTAGACTATGAGAATTTTAATCAAAGATCGCGCCTTCAATTGAGCTGAAGTACTGATCACTTTCGATTTGCTTTAATTATAATTCATATTGTATTCTCGGCGTTGAGAAAAACATGTGATGTAACCGACATGTGATAATTGAATCTCAGACATGTGTATCCACCATCCTGCATAGGACCAAAATGGTGGCATAAACTCCAAGTCTTATCCTTAAAAGAAGAACACCCGGCGGCGTAGGGATATTTACGATCTCTGTCAAAAGTCACAATATAAATTTGTTGTGTGTTTAATTTTTAGTGACTCAGTTTCAAGCATGTAAAATATTAAAAGCTAATGTCGGTGGTAGCTGACCGTTGCACAGATGGTACTCCCCGACTGCATCCGCATTAAATGTATTTATCCTGTAATTAGTACACCTTTGTATGTCATTATCGTGGTCTCACTCTACCTCTATGGCAAATGTTATCGGGACAGTGTTTTTATCGTGATGACGTCACAAATATATAAATAACTACATTCGCATTGTTGGTAATATAATTTCGATAATTGGACTTTATCAAGTAGGTAGAGTTTAACTTGGTGGTAGGGCTTTGTGTTACCACTCACTCATCAGATATACTACTGCAAAACAGCAGTACTTGGTATTGTTTTGTCTGGGTTTGAAGAGTGAGTGAGCCAGAGTAAATACAGGCACAAAGGACATAAAATCTTAGTTCACAAGGTTGGTGGCGTATTGGCGATGTAAGCGATGGTTAACACATCTTACAATGCCAATGTCTTTGGGTGTTGGTGAGCACATCATCAAGTGGCCCATATTCTCGTCAGCCTTCCTATTCTCTAAAAATAAAAATAAAATCTAAATCAACCATCAAATCTTGCAACTATAATGTTTGAAGATTGTTACTGCTATCTTTCCAACCTTCTATTTAAAATAAAAAGGTTTGATGCTTATGACCAAAAACATAAGACCAATTTTCCCTTATCTCCGAATTGTGTACTTATTCTACTTGTATTATTTAAGGGTTCCTCATGATGACTAATCGTCCTCTTTTAACTTGTAGTGCTTATACGGCTTATCTATACTTATATAAAAATGTAGATTTCTTAATTAATTTAATTAATAGTTGACACATTAAGTATAAACATAACGAATGGTACTTATAAATTGCAGCATTAATTTAATGTTATTTCATTTTTAAGTCAATATTCGATTAAATAAGATCGTCAAGTAATCCAAAATAACTATTTGTATTCGTGGAAAATGAACAAAGGTTAATATTTCCATGAAAAATATATTTCAGAGCAGTAAAATATTTGAAAATAAAGTTATGAGTAAAGGTTAGCTAAGAGATTATCTTCAACATGAGAATAACGAAACATCAAACGTTAGAATTATAAATGTAATTTGTTTCACAAATAAGAACAACACTTTGAAGACAAAAAAGTGACTTCCGCATGTTTTTCGTAAACAAGGAGAGTATCGCTCCGTCGTCGGTGACGCGACGCTCGCGAACCATTAAACATCGCAATTTGCAAAATATGCGAAAACAGGCTTCGAATAAACGTAACGAAGTCAGTCCATTAATGTCGCCGTGAGGCGGACGTATCGACACCTTCATCGCTTCTCTATATACATATAATGTAATTAATATACTTTGGTATCTATGCTCGGTATAGGTGCCCCTTCTCTTATACCACGCTGCCTCGTCGATGGTGGAGCACGAATAGGTAACGCATACATAAGTTTAACCGCGCTTGCCCGGAATTGAAACTGTATTCATTTATTAAAGATGTTTTAAAATAACATAACTAACAAAATATAGATAATGTGTGTATATTTAAATAATACCATTTGGAAACAGAAGTTTACGTCAATACCATGTAATTGCCAATTTCTAAGAAGAGGTATCTGCAAATATTATTATGAACAAATGTACTGTGAGGAAGACTTGGCGGAGAGCGTCAGGTCGGCGCTGGCGCAGCGCCAGCTCTGAGTCTGCACTCAGTCAGACCGACATGATCCGTCGCCGCTTCCGACACACGACAACACTACTCGCGAAGAACACGAACTAACCTACATACAAATACTTTTTGTGATTGTATTTATTGGATAGCCTCTAAGCCTGCAATCTCCGAGGTATAGGGTACAAAGTCATATCAGAAGAGAGGAGTCATGAATTGGGTATTTGTTATTCTCCCGTGCAGTACGGGGAAGCACATAAGCCCGTCGCTCCAGTGACTGAACTCTCCACGGTCGTGTCGGAGTAGCAGCTACATCAGATCTTCAGAGAGCGAGAGAATAGCTAATACACATCTGCACGATAATTAATGTGCAGCGTACAGGAAGACTAATTCCTTAAGATTGGCCGCCGTCACCGAAATCGGTCAGGAGAATATCATCAAGTTTATAGAATATTTGTGGATGTACAATTGTACAAACTGTAACTACGAATATATGCATAGCAATGCATAGCAAGCATACGAAAGGATTGTTTTAATTTAAATTAATTAAAAAGGGGAACCACCCTTTGTTGAGTAAGCAGCACTTCGCGTTTTATATTTTTCGAGATTAAAATGTACACTTTTGCAAATTGATATTTTATCAGCACTTTTTAAAAAAGCCATACTTTTTGGGAATAAATATCTTCTTCAGTCGTTCTTTACATGGAATTGGAAAAATATCAGTGTCCCGTTACTCATGCATAACTTTTCCCATTTCCGTTCCATCTGAGATAAGTATCAACGAGGAGTAAATACGACAACACCCCGATGAAAAGATCGAACCTGGGACATTCACTTTCAGTAACGCTTTATTTCAAACTATTCGATCAAAAAATAATTCGATATAATAATATTTTTATCGTCTTCAAAATGGTGTAATTTTTTATATTTTTATAATTTTCAAATATTCAAAATACATGAAATAATAAGTTAGACGGACACATCTCCCACCGCAGTTACTAGTACTAGTAGAGTCTAGTACTAGTACTCGTAGAGTCTAGTACTCTACTAGTACTAGTAACTAGATATTTATTTCAAATTTTAATGGAATTATTATTTTATTTTTATTATTAAGAATAATTGGAATGTTAATTCGAACAATATTATGTCATAATCTAAGGAAAAATAAATAAACATTTTAACAAAACAAAAACCGACTTCATAGGAAAAAAATTAATATGCACTAAAAAGTAAAAAAAAAATTGCGTATTCTTCTATAATTTGATAATTAACTTACTATTTTCTACTCAACAATATGTAGGACGAATGTGTAGTGTGGTTGATAATTTATTTACAATTATTGTTACTTTTGGAGTCGATGGCAGCCAAGATGGGTTTATAACTACATACATAGTTAGTTATAGGTGAGATGTGCTTGTGTCGCACGCGCAACTTAACGAGGCGAATAAAAGTCAATTTGTAATGTGTATGTTTCTGTTTGTTTTTAAAAGATTCCCATATTATTATTGCTAGGTATATTATAGTGTTTCCTTAGCTGACATCGACTCCAAAAATAACAATAATTGTAAATAAATTATCAACCACACTACACATTCGTCCTACATATTGTTGAGTAGAAAATAGTAAGTTAATTATCAAATTATAGAAGAATACGCAATTATTTTTTTACTTTTTAGTGCATATTAATTTGTTTTTCCTATGAAGTCGGTTTTTGTTTTGTTAAAATTTTTATTTATTTTTTGATTTTTAGTGAATCTGAAGTACACTCACTAATTTGTAGAATATGGGTAGACCTACTAAACGTGCAGCTCATATGAGACAGCGCCGTTTATATTATTATTTAAATATATTAATCTAAAACAGTGAAACGTAAAGAAAAATACATTTTGGTACTGAATTAATAAATATTAGTTAATATGGTTAAATGTATGAATATAAATTAACATGTTTTGATTAAATAGTTGGTGGGGTAATTTAGTTGGGCAGCCATAACATAATCAAATAGTTATTTCTAGTAATTATTAAATAAACTGTATGTTTATAGATGTTGCGTTATACCATTCTTCACCATGAACTATGACGGAATGTCTGTATATTAAAAAAAGGGGAAGTATCTATATTATCCTAACTAATATTATAATTGCGAAAGTAAGTTTGTTTGTGACGCTTTCACGCATGTTTATGCGTGTAGTGGTTTCACTAAGCCGATTTAAAAAAATCTTTCACCAATGGAAAGCTACATTATCAGGGAGTAACATAGGCTACATTTTGTCCCCATATTCCCACGGGACCGGGAACTACGCGGGTGAAACCGCGGGAAAAACACTAGTAATCAATATATAAATATACATAAATATAACATGTATATAAGAGTACTTATACGATATATTATATAATTTTCAAAATTGGTCTCAACTTTTAGTAGATGTTCAAATATGTTTCAATTACAAACATAACACATATACTAATGCTTACATGCATAACTCATATTATAAAGAGGAAAGATTTGATTTTTGTTTCATTTTTTATTACGATTTAAATCAAAAACTACTCGACCGATTTTAAAAATTCTTTCACCCTTAGAAAGCTACGTCTTTACCAAGTAACATAGGCTATATTATATTTTCAAAAACTTATAGATCCCTTCTTAAAATGGAGCAATGTAACCCAACGTATTTAACTGTTGCTATAAAAGTTATTATTTCGCGTGCGCTGCAAAAACTATTGACGGTATATAAAGAAGTGTTTTATACAATAGTACTACAATTACTTGATCATAACGATGTTATGGTAGGTAAATGACAAATCTAGATAGCCTATAAAAGATTCGACCGTGTATCCTTAATTTGCTACTAAGAATTGAAGATTTCCGTTACTTTGTCATGGATCCTTTAATCAGAATCTAACCAAACTATCATCAAACAACCCTTGAAGTATACTCTTTCCAATAAAAAAATCATCGAAATCCGTTGAATAGATATCGAGTTATTCGTCCATTTGTCGCGCACATATCTCATGCAAATTTACGACTTATATGGTTTTCTCATGGATTCCACTGTCAAAACTGGACCAAAAAAAAATGGAACCAATGGGAAAGCACCACCTTTCAAATAAAAAAAAAATCATCGAAATCGATTCATCCAGTCTAAAGTTATGAGGTAACAACACCAAAAAAAAAAAAACATACAGACGAATTGATAACCTCCTCCTTTTTTTGAAGTCGGTTAAAAAGTTTAGTAAAAAAATTAATTAATTGTATTAGGTTCGTAATGTTTGTTCACAATAAGAGGCGCGGCGACTGCCGAGCGCCGCGCGTCGCGTCGCCTCGTGTTTGATATTATGAGATTAATCAAAACGTTTCCTCATACGAAAATATCCCGACTTTCCTGTTTAGCTGCTCAGTGTCGTCGCTGTTGCGAGGGCCGCCTGCAGCTCGTGTTGACGCACGTCGCCCCGTGCACCAACGACCAGAACTTTTATTCAATTCGTCGTCCATACGAATATTAACATAGAAGACAAGCCAATTTCTCTCTGTCAGACATTGTTTTATTTATCACAAACTAGTCTACATTGTTCGCATCTATGGTTGATGTGCCACCATTGTTGTTTGTCGTTGACATAAAATTATACCGACTGTTGTGGCGCTGGCTCAGCAACGGACGCACAGACGGATAGTATTTGGTATATAATCTACGACGTTCAAAACTATCATAATAATTATATTTTGAAAGATATCATTCGCCAGGACTAATTTGCTTTTAATTAATTAGTTCGCATCCATTTTTATATATATACATTTTATTTAGATATATAAACCCAAATATACTTATATGATTATAGATATGTTCATAAATCCCGAGTCTGTGTTACTAAGACTGAGACTCTTAGAGTGAACTATGAGAGGAAACATGTGAAAATCTTAGACGTGACGCGTACTGAACTAATCAATAAGTAAGTGTAACGCTGCAATGTTGAATAAAGTGTTTTTGTTTGTGATATTTGATGTTGATTTTATAAAAAATCAATCGGCCGTTATTCGCTTATTATATAGATAGTACTGGATGTAAATTCAATTTAATTTAATGTGGTGTACTTGATAACGTCCAGTATAAGGTAAGTCGTTCCAATATCCAGCTTCGTGACTTAGTTATGAGACCTGCCTGATGCTGTTGCCGTTAGAATTACATAATATACTTACAAATGATTAAATCGATACTACATTAAATGTAGGTCAAAATCGACTTCTTATATTTCTCTATATACTGACTTTGTAACTTAGGTACACACAAACATCATACAAGTATAAAAATATGTATGTATAAAAATGTTTGATGATTTGTAGTTTTATAATTAATTTATTTATGTATAGTATAACATTATAACTTTTAATTAGTTACTTCTTTTGTTTTTGTTTATTTAAATATTTAGGTTTTTATTTTGATTTGTATAATTATTATTTTTTACCTCTTCTTGTCATTGTGTGGGAGTGGTGTGTTCTCCTGTAATCGGCTGTAATAGTTAGTTTTCATTTAATGTATATTATGTACAATTTTTGGAAATCCAAATAAATACCTACTACACAAAGAAAGAAATTCTTCAAGTCGTAATGAGTAGGCTTTTACATAAATTTTAGTTTATGGATGTTTACAAGGTAAAGTGAAAAAATATGTCTGTCCATCAAACGTAAAGTAAATGTCAAAGCGGTACATACTGGAGGGGAGTTTTGTCCTCAACACAGAGTGCAGTGTGTAGTGCTGTGTTCACAGGCACAGGGAACATTACATTGGAGGCTTTGATTTACATTCCTTGTATTACCAGTGTGTCTGGCAAGATGTAAATGACCACAAAGTGGCCGATTAGAAAAAAAAGGGTTAAACAAAAACAAATCGGTATGTATATCCCATAGACATTAAATTATTTTATGTTCTTATCTTTCCATGTATCAATTATTTATGAGGGAACAGAGAACTAGTTGAATTATATAGCAATTACTTCATTACAATGATTTATATCAGCGGAGTGAAATAAGCGCTATGATGTCATTCTATAATTTTCCGAGCACGTCGGCCGCGGCCGGCCGTCGGGGGGGGGGGGGGGGGGGGGGTGATGTATTTATACTTTAGTGCAACGATGACTTCATAACTTGTTGCTATTCGCGAACATTAATTATATTATTTAGAATTTAAATTAAGAGACCATTATGCATTAAGATAAGCTACTATGAATCTTGCAACTTGTCTGAGGCCAGGACCTCAAGAAACGAACCCTTACACATATATAACAAGTCCCTAGACCAACGAAGCAATCAGTAATAATTATATGAAATGACCTCATAATAAGCTTAAAAGCTGCTTAAACTTTTAAAATTATATTGATTATGAATTAATCATCTATTTTCTTCTATCTAGAAGCTCGTTTCGTATCGTTTGATTTAAATTGTTTTTTTTTTATGTACGGGGAGCAAAAGGGCTCACGTAACGGCGATGTAAGGTATATTAATATTTGTTACAGCGCCATGTCTATCGGTGTGTTGAACTTGAAGTGTTCAAGAGATATACGTTTGCCAGGTCACCTACCTATCATAAATTTAAAAAAATATATATTATAGTATTTTTTTTGTTCACTAATTAACACGAATTAAATAAACTACAAATATAACATGGAGATATCTAAGCATTGGGCACCGAAGAAGTGTTTCGTGAACTGAATTAGTGATTCAATACAATTCGAGACAGAGGGTATTTGAATATTGAATGGCCGTAATGGATACACAATCTAATCTACGCTTTAATCGAAATTCCGCAAGTTCGTCGAGTGGTCGGGCAGAGGAACTCTGTACTTAACATTATAACCTTGTAAATTAAATTGTCGTCAAACGTACATAATAAGCTGGTATCAATATATCGTTATGATATCTACGAAGCTATCAATTAATCACTCTGAAAACACACAAGGCGACGTAACGGGCGACGGGCGACGGGCGTCACTTCGGCGTTGCTTAGTCGTTACCGAAACAGATAGAGAGGGGGTGCGTCCCATATTGCAAGAAATTTTAAGACGGAAACTTCGCGCGGGCTTTCGTAAAAAGGGCCGACGCCGACGTAAAAGTAAATTATAAAACTCAATCTGAAACACTCACTTAGGAAATTCCATGATTGATTAAAAGTCGTATAAAATATGAGGGTGCGACGGACGGACGTAACGAATCGATCCCTTAAATAAAATAAAATGAAGTCGTTTGTTTCATAAGTTCCGTCGTTTGCGATGTGTATCCCGCCTGCCGGAGATATGATAGTACAATGTTTTGTTTGGATCGAGTCGGTTTATTTCTCATTTACGACCGCCGTGGAATTGTATTGGCAACCGACCAATATAGCAGGACGCTTAAATTAAATTCTGAACAAGAATAATGGATACAGCAGGCCCGTCGCGCGGTGTGTGCGCTCTGTGCGGTGTGTGCGGTGTGTGCGACACGAATACATTTACAGAGAAATTTCTTTGTTTTTCCCTTAAGAGCACCGAGGCGTAGGTTACGGGGACGGCGGAGACAGTGTTGCCATTAAACAATGTCAGCTCACTTCGGCTTAGATTGCTTTTAGAAATCCAATTGCGTGTACGTAACGGTGTATTCGTTTGAGTGTTTTGTGAAACAACCATAAATGATTATTTTAACATTGAATACAGCTTCCGGTAGGGTATTAGTTTGAAAAAGTAGTTACTGTTTAAGTTCCAGTTTATCAGATTCGTGAGCCGTTTTAATTTTAGACAAGCATTGTTACATCTTAGATCTCAGGGTTACTACCGGACACAGGTAACTTGGATTATAGACTTCATTTGAGATAATTATTATTAAACAAAAAATACCTAAAAAGAAGCACCTAGTATTTTTATAATCAAACTACAATCGTCTCAATTATAGTCTCCTATTACGAGTATTAGTACCGAAATGAAACACATCGGAATTCTCGTAACAAGTGGAGATCCAATCAATTCGGAATTACGTCCAGATTGCGAAGAATAAAACAATGACATCGCACACGAGCGCCGCCCCGCGCTGACAAACGGCCTGTATCGATAGTCGATACTATGCTCAGGCCACGCTACAACACTAGCGTCGTTTATACATGCTATATTTGTATGTGTACTGATCAATATATAAAATCCAAATATACTTTATTTAAGTGAAAAGCCCTTACAAGAAATTACTTTCAAATCGTTATTTACAAATCAGTATAAACTTCTACCAGCTAATAATCTAGATTGTATCAAACATAACGAGCGACAAACAAAACACGACGATCAGTGAAATACGTTTCCTATGTGAATAAATTACATTCATGTACTGTAGTTGTAACTTGTAACTTACAGAAGTAAAACTAATATCTATAGCGACAAAATAAGCGCACGCGTACAGCGCCGTTCTGGCCAATACATTTAATCAGTAGGCTGGGTTACGCAATTGAATGTGATATACTGCCTCCGATGGCACCGAATTCATTTGACCGTGCTTGTTAGGGGCCCGGTGGCCACCACCCGACAGGCGCCGGCGGAGGTCGACCCCGAGAACGATTTAATTACATTCCAAATATTTGGACGTGAGGGTTATCCGTATGATTTATTTGTTTGTTGTACTCAAAAACAGTCAACTGGTGATCATTTATAAACTCAATTATTTACAAAAACAATCGATATATATTACTACGTGTAAAGAATGATATATAACTATATGTGTGAAATTTTTGTTGTAAAAAAATGAAAATAAACTAAATCTGTCTACGATTTAGATCGGATTAGATAGGATTTTTTTTTTATTTGATGATTGGGTGGTAGCTCCCCAGACGAACTTGCACATAGCCCTACCGACGAGTGAAATGTACTTATAAAATCTTTACGTTCTCTACTTTTTTAATCAATTGTCGTGGAACTGTTGCCTATTGAATGATTCATCTAATTACCCTTTGCTAGATTTAATGGCGTTAATTACGAACCCTAATATAACTTGCTTTTGCATAGTTAATCAAGGCTCACACGGCACACTTAACTCCTTATTAACTTCCTAATACAAAATGTCATACCTTAATGTTGACATTTTATGTAATTACCTATAAAACTACACGTATTAAACGTCGAGCGCCCCCGAGAGGAAAAGTAGTAAATTGGAGTGGAGTGTACGAATCCACCGACCCCCTCCCCCCTCCTGCGGATCGTCGGAACGTTTATGAATATTTGATTAAACGGTTTAAGGCACATCAGTTAATGGAAGACAGCGACACGCGAGCCTTGTTTTTATCCAAATGATCTAATAAAGTAATATTTGAGTGCTTTTACAGCATAAAAATAAATTGAAAAAATATTGGGGCGTTGAAATACACTTCATAATTAATTAATAATTTTGGATAATTGAGAATGACATACTGAAAGCCTCGTCACCTATAGTCACGTATAGTTAGTGATACTGATAATACAAAGGACACATTCATGTATAAAACGATTAATGATTTATTGGTAGACAATGTAGGTAGTCATTTTACATAGACGTCCGACTATACAGTTTACAAATATTATTTTTGTATATTTGTTGAAGCTTAATTGACACCACGACTGATAAGTTGACAGTCATATATATTTTCGTTGCGGAGGTGTTTGTACCATATACCTTGTAGCAACTCGCCGCTAGGTGGCGCTGCAGGATATCAACCTCTAAAACTTCATAGTATGGTATGAGGCGTTACCTCTTACGCACTAACTTATTCTATCCATTGTTAATTCCACGTACGATTAGTTACTGCATAATGTATAATTTCAATTGTAGATATCAGTTATACACTTTTAGCCGAATACTAATCTAGACTTATTAGTATAGAACTTATATGTATATCAATGATTAGTAATGTAAAAGTATAGCCATACTAAAGCTTGTAGCGCATCAGCGAAGTGTTCTGAATAGGCTCATTAAGGCTATAATCGGCTGGTGATTACCTGGCGGCGGGCGGGGCGCTTTGTTCCTGCACAATGCTCTTTGTAGCGACACGCCGCACACCGAGCGCGTGATGACTCGTCGTCGTCGGCGCGGATACAGAATCTATACACATATATTAGAAAACTATAACAAGGCTATGTATGTACGATACATAAGATTTATATTATGAAAATGAATACTTCATCGGCCAGGGATACTTCAACGCCAACTTGTAGAACGGAACTAAGACTAAGACTAACCGACGCGACGGTTACACCCACCTGTATCTAGAACATTTAATGTGTATCATAAACATTGTGTTGATTAAAAGCCCTAAGCGATGATGAGCTGTCGATACGTTACTGTGTTATTTTCGTTATTTTATTATTTATATATTTTACTTTAGCGTAATAGCTTAAGATATATGGCATAAAAGTTTTGCGAGTGTTATATGAATTAGTATATAACTCCATATCACGTCTGACATAGTAGGCTGTCTATTTGTGATGAGACCACGTATATTACGTTGGTGCCCTGGGGGGGGGGGGGGGATGTTTATAAAATTACGACATAGATAGTAAAAAAACAATATTTTTTTTGTTATTGGTCTTCTATCGATTTCAACGAGCAATGTAGATTTAAATAAAACTGGGGATATCCTCCAGGGAAAGTGATACTGTATAATGTATGGTAAATCCTGTTGTCGAATGTCACGAACACAGCCAAACTAGCCAAGCAGGTCGATAGTCTGTAAGGACTATCATCCTAAGAACTAGTTCACTGTTTAATAGTTTCAAGTCGCATTTCCTATGCCTTCCTACCCCTTCCAATGACTTCTTCGTTTCTTTATTGTAAACACACAAACACAAAAAAGAACGTCATCGGTATGAGCTTTTTTAGGCAAAAATAAAACTTTACGTTACTTGTAGTTCTAATTTATATTAATTAACATTTTCCTCACACTGAGGAAAATGCTCTGCGCTTAGTCGAGACTCGGGACCTCGCGGGCGAGTGTTCGTCTGCTCGTTCGCGATCTCGCTAATTACGGCAAGCTTTATGCATTTCCCGCATTGTCGTAAAAATGCCTCCTCCCTGCGCTCCGTCGTCGAGGATTCGTTACATTTTGTTTGTGAAACGCCAAGAGTAATGTACAGGACATTTGTGCTTCGCTTCACAATGTATTTTCCGGTGTTTCTGTCTAAATGGAAATTTTCCAGTTTCAGTGAGCTTGGTTTCATTTGTCTTCGGTTGTTTACTTTCGTTTACAGCGAACTGAACAATGGTAAAGGTATAAAAGTGTGAACGCAAGCCCGGGTGCAACTTGTCCGACTGGTGCAACTTGTCTTATAATCCGATTGAATGGCATCGGGCACGACTGAAAAGAGCTAAAGAAGAATATTCAGTCGCAGACCTTCAGCTTTGAGTACTTTCTGAGACACGAGAGTGTGAGCACCGCTCAATTCCTAGCTTCAAGCAGCTGCTGAGAACCCCCATAACTGATTATTGGTCCGACGTGGGGTTCGAAACTAGGACCTCGGGGTCGGCAGACTTATCCACTAGATCATCGAGGCTGTCAAAGATAATCATAATAAGATAATACCTCAATGATTTATTTGATTGAATATACTTCGCCGAACGCTTGTAGGGTGTGAAACGAGTTCAGATTAAATACATATTATTAAGCATAGATTAAGTACATATTTACATGTACCTAGAATTAATCGACTACTTCGTTTGGTTAGCTTTCCTTATAATCATATAAGGGTTAAAATGAACAGCTGTTACTAATCAAATCTGTTTGCGTCGCGCCATTAATACATTCGGTCCCCATTTACACAAAGGACGCATGTTGTGTTCAGTTAGCGAACCTAGTGCCGGCCTGAGCCATCTGGGACCTGTGTGTGACGCCGACGGTCTGTACTCTTCGATTTACATTATTTTGATTCATATCGTGGAAAGGTAAAGGGTGCGGCGAGTTGATAGCGCAAAGTATGAAACTATGAACCAATCGACTCTCGTAGATTTCACTTTCAACATACGAGTAGGTACCTCAATGTGATTATTGTCCATTAAAACGGATGTAATTAACAGCAGTACTTATCGTGACTAGCAATAAACTTAACTTACAAATTAACAACACTTCATTGACGTTGTCCATAAAATGTAACATTGGTATCCTTAGTCACCTCAGTGAAGACGACACGAGGCACGCGACCTCATTCCGAGTATCTGATGGTCATTTCGTAGAAAGCTGACAGCTAACGATGTTGTTTTCTGAAAACAAGTAACAAGTTGATTGAGCGGCGACACAGCGGGTAGCGGCGACGCCGAGTCGGGGGAGCCGAGCGGAGCCGAGCGGAGCAGGGTTCGAGACCCAACACGCCGACCGTACGATGTCAATACGTCACTAAATTACTAGTTTGCTTGTGATTTACTGCTTCTATTATATAATAATCTCAGATTTGAAAGTGTTTTTTAACGACTACGACTGCAAAAAGAAGGAGGTTATCCAGACGATTGTTCTTTGTGATTTATCCTCGATAGTTCCGTCGATTGTTAACCTATATTAATAAGTATTTCTTTTAAATTTGAATTAGTCAATTGTTGTGAGTAGTTAACTCGATATATTTCCCGTTCGCTAACTACTACTCCAAAAATGTATAACGATGGTGAGGGATTATAACATTTTAATATTATAATAATTAATATTAATATTTGAACAAAGACTACATTATTAATTGATTAAGTTTATTGAAACTAATCAAAAGAAATAAAAATGTCCACAATCAATGAGGACGTATCACGAGGTTTATAAAACTACTGCGCAATAAACGTTAAATTTAACACACGAACGAATCCGACAGAAACGTCACGATCTAAAACAATCAAGCGCCGTAAACCCAAACGACTCAAGTGATGAGAAACGCGGCGTCGCCGGCAGAGCTTGACAACATTAAGTTTATTGCGGGCGATATCCCGAATCGCTTCCCCGTTACTCTAATTACCCGCCCGAGCTGCAACACGTCACGCGGCGCCGCCACGGAGCTGCCGGCCCGCTGGAAGTGCCACTCTATAACATACCCTAGCTCCCACTGTGCCTAATGACTAACTTCTGTTGTTGTACACAAGTGAGCTTACGAGCATTAAGCTATTAAGAAAATAAAAGCGTACAAAGGCGGAATTATATCAATGAAGCATCCCGTTAACAACTTTTCATGTACTCCGAGTTTAGTTATTCCAGCACTTTGTTCATCGTATGTCACGTAGGTAAATTTTTAAGTTTATAACAAAGATATTAAAAGTAATCAGAGGCCCTAGCCAAGTTGACATTCTACAATCGTAAACGCTATAGAAAACTAAACAAATACATGAGAATGACATCTCATTACGCGTTATACGCGCATCTGAAAGCGTTTACGATTGTAGAATGTCAACTTGGCTAGGGCCTCAGAACTTACATTCAATGAATAATCTGACTACTCAAGTATGACATCACTCATAGGACAGAAGTTTCCCTTGGAGATATTGTCATCATAAAAATAAACGATCTGACCGACTTTAGAAACAGCTCATTATGTTCAAGTAACACGCAAATTTGTCTCTTATTTATTTTAGCTCGAATGCACACCTAATAATGTGCAGTAGACATTTCTGTAGTGTTCTTCTTCTTAGGTCGAGGCTCGTATAAATAAATAGAGGCAATATCTCGGTAATGTCACTAAACGCCGCCAACTTCAATAATTCATGAGGCGTTCACATTTCAATTTTGTTGCCGTCTTCCCGCCGCCTCGCGGCTGCAGTTGCTCCTCGCCGAACTAACCTCAATCGAAGTCAATATTAAAATATTGGGTCAATTTAAATATTTTCCCTCGTCCCCATATTATTTAATAATTATATATAAATCAATAATCACTGAAATCATAAACGTGAAGTCCAACGTCATCGTGATAGACATTGTCTAAACACTAAATCATGTTAAATCCGAATAAGAATAATGAACTACCCATAGTTGGTCAAAGAATATTTTGAAAATGAGCAAAGATTATATTATTTCAACAATCAAACAAAATCATTATATATTCAAGATGTCATATTTATTGAAAATGAGTCAACATTATTTTTTGTTTCTGTTCTAGATGGTGAAATAGGGGTTGAAAGTTTGTAAGGCGGGTTCCTTCATTTTTAAATAAGAAGCGTCAAATTTTATATAAAATCCTCGGGTTAGAAATGAGTAAATACGTATTTAGTAGTAGTAGTATATACGTATATACTACTACTACTAAATACGTATTTCAGGGTATTCGAAAATTTAACCCCCAAAATAAAATATTATACATGTAAGCCTAAAGCCTCTGGTTACAAATAATTAATTAAATATTTCTTTTAGGATGTTCGTAAATAATGTCGCGGGCAAAGCCGCGGGTTAACCACTAGTTTTTTTATAAATCATTGTAAACAAAATAAAGGTGTTAGATAATTTTGTAAAGTACGTAGTTTATTTTATTTTTATCGATAAAAAAATTGTAATAAAAATTATTTTCTTTATACCTCGAATAGAACTTGAAATTAATATTTTTATAATAAGGAACTTCGTTCCTATCTGGTGTCCCACGACACCACACGGTTTTTTATTTTTTTATAGCATAGGAAGTTGGACGGGCGTATGGACCACCTATTGGTAAGTAACCACCAACGCCCATAGACATTGGCGTTGGAAGAGATGTTAACCATCGCTTACATCGCCAATGTGCCACCAACCTTGGGAACTTATGTAAGATATTATGTCCCTTGTGCCTGTAATTACACTGGCTCACTCACCCTTCAAACCGGGACACAACAATACCAAGTATTGCTGTTTTGCAGTAGAATATCTGTGAGTGGGTGGTACCTACCCAGAAGAGCTTGAACAAAGCTCTACCACCAATACAATAATTTAAATCTATATGAAATTCTCAGTTAAGAGATTAATTGTTTTTTACATAAATTCATCAATTACTGAAATTTATTGCGATACGAGCGAGACATATGACACCGACTGATTACAAATAACGTATCGTTCAACCTCACTGCTTGCAATGTTTACCGACGATGACACGACACGCACGGCTCTTATTTTATAGCTCATAAGGATTAAAATGGAACAACAATGTTATCTGTATAATCTTAATGTAATAAGTTTGCAGTGATAAATAATATAGCCCCTAAGTTAATCAGAATAAAGGTCATATTCTATGAGCAGGATGGTTATGATCTAAACGCATGAGGTTCAGATTAAAACGGCTGTGAAGTCAGTGAACTCGTAATGCGCAAGTGGCTTCATGATATGCGTTATGTATAATGGATGTAATTGCACTAATCCGATTATGTACAGTGTTACATTGCTCAATGTAGTCCGTTTCGTGTCAAAATATACGTTATTCCAGTACCAGCCAGTATCTCAGCAGTTTCTCTTTACATAGGTATTTTAATAAAAAAAACTCAATTAGCATCCTGCCCGTTAATCAACTAATAACAACCCTACACTTTCTTATCGCCTATGGACATATTCTTGAAGGTCTAAGTTAAACGCTTAATTTATTAATGATCATTTAACATAAGATTTTAATTAATTAATTGGCAAAATTCCCGAAATGAGTTTCCCCAGAATATAATTCATCATTTTTAAATAATGGATATCGATAAATCCCTGTCATACAAGCGACCTTGTTGACATATTTATTCGATATAGTAATGTATATAAAATGACAGAGATAGAACATTACGCGGCCTGATAGATAAAGTGAATTAATACAAATTAAGCTGAAATCTTTGGAGCGAGAGATGATAACGAGCGAGCGACTAACTCAAATAATTATTTTCCTTGTTGGTCTAATGTTCGGAATGTGTATGTAAGGAATATGTCTTTAAATATGTATCTCCGGCGCTCAATCCTAGGTCGAGCCGATGGAAGCTGTTGAGTTCTTTTGTCAAGCAATTCTCAGTAGCAACTAGAAATTACGCCCCGTGCCTCAGAAAGCACGTAAAGCTGCTGGTGCTGCGCGAAGGTTCATGTAGCAATGACATATCTAATAAAATCTCTATTGAAATATTTTAATGTCTTCGCTTAGTTGTGTTTATTGACAATACGCCACCAAATTGAAGGCGAGCGCGTAGGGTGTTACTCTTACCGTATGTAGAGTACCAATATATAAGCAACGAAATACTTACTCTGACAATAACACATAATGTTAAGTTAGATGTTAGAACTACTTGAGTATTAAAATTATTTGTGAGAGTTTATTAGTCAATGAATTAACTTTTGTTTGTTTTGGCCTTCCAAGTTCCAACTAAATCTTATCAAAGAAAAGTAAACTTAATTCTGTGTATAAAAGGAAGATAGTAAACAAGTGTGTTATAAATTGCAGACGCATGTAGCCAATGTCTCACGAACCACACCCGCTCACCGTGTTCTGAAGAGTCCACTCGACGCTGCCCGCTGACCACGCACACGTTAAAGATGACCTCTCTATATTATACACATACATTTTATTTATGGAAATAATAAAAACAACATCGAGAATGAAGATGTAAGAGGGCCTTGTTGCCGTATCACGGGTGGCAGATTTTTATATTCAATAATCAAGTACAATGCGTCGATAGTGCATGAATATATACTTACAATTTCCATTAGCATCGATAACGAATTGCCTTCACTGGCGACAAAAAGCATTTTTAGTCGAGAGAATCGGAATTGCGATTCAACGGCGAAATGCAACTGGAATACTCGCCAACACTCCACGCGCTCAGAATTTATACAGTAGCCATTTGATTTATGTGAACCTATTCATATCCACGATGTATATATTTCTATTTACAATTTAGTTTATGTGAGTGAAAGCATTTTTTTTATTTTGGCTGCTGTATGTTTCCTAAGCGCTCGGCGCTAATTTCATTCAAACAGTGCAGTACGGGCCCAGGTCTGCGGTCACGCCGCATTCGCCTGAGGCCTCACACTGGAGACTAAGCACTCTCGCAACTAGGAAGCGAGACCTGCACGTAACACTACAAGAATAATTTAATTCCAGCGCCTTGTCGGGTTTCACTGCGGGGAAAGCTTGCTCTTATGGTAATGCTAGATAGCCACTAAATATGGTGCGTGTTACTGTACGTACCTGTGCCGCGCGCATGGCCATGGGAAGTCGAACAAGGCGAGAGACAATTTATAGGAACACGGGTTTGTCTAGCCATAAACGTAAGTAACACTTACGGTGTGCTATTGTTACTTGAAATTATGCCGTGTAAGTGTTACTGTTCTCGTATATAATATAACTGCATAGACTTATTGAGATGTACGTTTCTTAAACATGACAACATAGCTCTTATATACATAGCAACTGAAAAGTATATTATATAAATATTAAATTAGCTCTTTTTATCAACCGATACCTACTTTTTGTTTCGTAGTTATTACCGAGCTTCAATGTTATCAATACTTACATTATGGAAATTCGAGAAGAAGAAAATGTTCGAAACTTGAATGTTTTTCTTAAATTTTCAATTATTATCGCGACTAACCGGCGGATATTAGTAAATATAGCGGACATTACATTAACTATTGTGCAAACATTTATTTACAAATAATTTCATTAATATTTTATACAAATCATAATGTTACATTTACAGAGGTCACTAACAGCTTAAGTATATTCTATTCACATAATACATTATAATATCTGAACGTGTACCGTTACACCGCGCTAAACAAAATGGCGACACGCAGTCTGTGTTCGCTTTGCGTTGTAGTAGGTATCGCCCCGCGAAGTGACGCTCGTGCAAATTATAGCCATCCTGTAAAACAACAATATGTATCTCATTTTGAATACGAACGAATGAAAGAGACAGGGCTGCAAAAAGGTTTCATTTAGACAAATGATTCATAGATAGTGTCCATATCATAAACATGACGCCTATTACTGTTGAGGACACAGTTAGTGCCACAGTCGGTCAGATAGGATAAAAATAGATATAGATGTTCCTTATATAGACTACGAGTACTAGCTGATCTGTGTGCTAATACAACTAATTAAACCTAATAAAAACTTACTTTAAAGAGGCCTACCAGCATTTTGATTAAAAAGAGTCAATGTAGTATACCGATCGGGGAACCGAGAATTATTTTTTTTATTAATTATATATCAAGTACAATTAGCACATCGCTTGTATTTAAAAATAGTTAATATCCAGTCCAGTCCGGCTGCTGTGGACATCAGAATACAGTTGGAAACAGCGATTCCCGGAAGTCAGCGCCATAACCAGTTGCAGTATCGATTCAGCCGGGTCGTGCGCTGCAGCACATTAAGTTTTACGAGCCGAATGCTGCGGCCGTCGGCCATCAGTACCGGCGAGCTAAAAATTCGCTCACACCATCACATCTCCCGCAGTATACACTTAGCGGCTGTTAACACAAATTGGAAATGGGCCCGTTTCGCCCGAAATAATTCCGTAGGCCGTGTTTACACTGTACAACAGCTACGATTTCGGATTAAGGTAAATTAAGATATTAAGTAAATTGAAGCGAGGGGAAGTCATTAATAAATTGTTATGTAGACGTAATGGAGGTACATGGGAAGTTCTTCGTCGTGATTACGGAGTGTATAATGGTGCTAAATTGACGTTGTCACGGCTGATTGTAGCTCGCTGCTCGAGTAGGAAATTGCTTGACAGCGTTTTACACACAAATTGTTCGCGGCACGCCATCGCTATCGCCCGACGCCCGCCGTCACCGTCGCCAATGGCCAACACTGCAACCGCGTTTAATTTAACGGTACTCCTTTGCTTGTGCTAAACGACTCGGTCGTGTGAAATCGAGGACTATTTTATAAAAAGATTTTCTCTCTTATTACTAAAAGAAACATTTCATAATTTATTTAAAAAACTGAATTTGAATAGGAATCATAATCTTTGTCTAGAATTTATATAATATAATATTATATAATATTTACATAAAGAAGTAGTTAGTATATAGTTTGGGCGTTGTTTACAAGTTAATACTAACACGAGAGGACGATTGTAAGTCATCAACTATCCTAAAGAACACTTCAACAGCCAATAGAGGTTAAACTCTAATAATAGAACGAAATGGCGTCGTAATAAATCGTTGAAAAGCGCACACAATCTATCAACAGCTACTAATACGTGCTTCCGTCGTCGGTCCCGCGTGTAGCTAATAATCTATATATCTGTGATGTACATACAACGCGTGGGGTATTTCGTTATGATAATGTTATCTAACACTTCTTAATTACCCTTTGCATAGGTATTGTATAGTAACTACAACTATGTAAAGATCAAAATAAACTTGAATTAACAAGTAACAAGTCCTATAACTACATATTTATTGAAGACACGATAGTAACTTCTACTGAGAAAAACTGGCGACACGCGGCGCAGTTAATATTTTTAATTCATCAATAGTAGTATTAATCGTCTGCGAATACGATCCCAGTCAGGTTCTTGACAGAAAACCCGAATTCTATTTTGACAGTTGACAGTTCTTTCTTTCAAAATGACATAAAACTGTACAATTTTAGTACCTAGCCCACCACGCTTACTGATACGAAACACGTTTTAATAAATAACCTTTTGTTATCTTGTAATAACTTAAGTTTAAAATGTGTATAATGAATTGTACGATAAAAATAAAAAGTACAAATGTTAGTAGGAGTATATTCAGTAGTAGGTAGGTCGTGCAGATAGCAACGGCGAACAGCGAAGTGCCAGTTAGAGGCTCGCTCGGGGCGCGCCATTAGAACAATGGCCATTGTGACGCCGCCGGAGCCGTACACACTGTTGGCTTTTATGATTGCCTGGTACCCTGCAGCGGCGCGCACTATCTGCTGCACGAGATTTCTTTGACATACATGGATATAAAATGTCGAATAATGACGTACATCGTCATGAGGCCTAGAAGGAAATTGACAAAATCGCACTTAATAAAACTGACCTAGGTTGATAGAATATTATGTTATGTAAAACCTAATTCTCACCGCCTTGCTGGAAGTAGAATTTATTGCCCTTTGAACGATTGATACTTCTAACACGACAGTCAAATTATATTGTCTAAATCTTAAATTGTAATAAAAAAGCAAGCACGCAAGCGTACATGTTGTAACCATCATTTAATATATGGTATTACATAATATATTGATGAATGCACACGAGGTGACCATTATTTGAATTAATAAGGTAGGTGGTACATCTATATTAAATGAAGGTCACATGATGTGTATTTATTATAAAAATATATTTCTTATTCTATATTTGTATCGATGATTATAGCTATCCTAGCATTATCTCACAATACTAGAAGTCACTAAAAAACTAATTTATCAAATTCCTATGCTTGCGACACAAACATTCATTCAACACAAGCAATTACTCATTTCGCACATGTGGATCCAAACATTTTCTTTTGGAGAAATCAATTATTTTGAAAGTGCAGTTAGTGGCTATTGTTTTAGCTACAGGCGGATTTACGTTCACAGCTCCGCCCCCCTCGTGACACCCCCCCCCCACTCTCCCCTCCCGGGCGCGCAATGTTTCTCAGTAATTGACGTCTGCCGAGCTCCGACCTCACCATTTTTCGTTTAATACTAACGCTAGTGATGGAAACTTTATCGCTGATAAATAATTCAAGTTACATAATGTGAGGGCTGTCGTCGGGCGGCGGCGGCCCAGCGAGACGATTTAATTCCTCGTAGATATACTTAAATAACTACGTTCACTTTGGTCATTTCATGGCTATTGCCTATTACATATGGCAGTACATTTGAAGTTTAAGTAGAAGTCGAATCTAAGAAATTTTCAGAGGCGTTTCGGAGCCTTTTCGGCCTTTCAACTTACTGTGTCCCTTATACGATTTTTACTCCTGCTCGCTTTTTGAAAGCAGTCCACGTCTCACGTAACACGCACGGGCCCCCTACACTACACGTGTCTTGTTAGCGGACCTCGCTTATTAAAGTTCACTCGTCCGCCTTACCTAAGCACATCCCTATCCACAACACGACGTCAATTTCGGCAAGTTCACACTCGGCGAGATGATTTGCTCGCTAATTTGATGGATACCACCACCGCGACCTACCCGCCCCCCTACCGACCCCCTACCGTCCCCCCACCACCCGGCTAAACAAACCGTATTTACTCGATGTAGCAAATTATATGATTTCACGCACGTATTAGCGATGTTGAAACTTCCGTGCGGAGTTATTGGCTTCCGCTGGTCTTTGATGGTGTGTTATTACGTGACACGCGGCGCGGCGGCGGGCGGCGGGCGGCGGGCGGCGGGCGGGCTCTCTCCGCCGCTTGGGTTATATTATCATTATTTTGGCGATGATCGTTGAATTTGTTTTGTTACTTTTCAGATTTGTTACGTAACGCCGAAATAACTGTTAAATATATTAAGATTTTAATTTGTTAATGGTCAAATAATATACTTAAGACTAAAAACAATTGTATCTAATACACCAAGCTGTAAATCTTATGACCCAAGTGAGACAAAGTTTATCGATTAATCATAAAATTATTTATTTTTCAAAATATTTTAGTTCTCAGCAAATTAAAAATTAAAAAGTCAATATTACTTGTTGTGTTACGTTGCCTAGCAACATCGCAGCCCTTCTGACTTGTAACACATAAACGCACACAAACACACGGCTGCCTGCCTGTAGTTACATAACACAGCTCATTAGATCAACACAAGCTCACTACAGATGGATATTATTTCTACATTATTTTGCCATCACAAAAACAATAACGCTAAATCAACTAGTACACGATACATCCAAAATTGTATTCTAAGGACTCACATATAAGGTCTAAATTGTAAAACATTCATAATTTTATAAAGAGAATATTGAGGCTTTTATAAATTAAGCACGGACGAGGTACAAGCGAAAATAAACCCAATTTTATCTAAGTAAAGCTTAATTTACTGTAACGGAACATCTCTCGGTGGATGGATCTAATTTTTTAAAGTGCGATGTCAAAGGCTTTTCGCTAGCGATTCTTTATAATTTAATTTCAGTTCTTTTTCGATGCAATAAGAGCGAGTTGTTTGAGAATTGTTTCGTTTAAAATACGAGCAGTATGTAAACATTAACGACAACGACAGTCGGTGTCACTGTGGCCGTGTGGCGGTGCGAGCGGGGCGCGCGACGTCACCATTCGGAAATATAGATAGACTGGTAGTCACACGACTTCACCTTCCGCGTATGTAACCAAGTAACCAACAGCTCAACACTAGTTGGAAACTAACTCAACACTTTCGAGTATTTTGTAGCCGCAGAGTCGCTAATATCCATTGTAGTAGGAATGTATGTTTGTATGATATGAATAAAGGAATAAGGTTCCTTCCATTGTTATAACGTTTTACTTTCGGCCTTAATAAAAGGGCTCCATTGTAATTTTTAAGCAAACCTCGTTCAAGTAATAGGAAATTGAACCGAAAGTCAAACAGGAAGCGACCAGAGTGACTGTATAATGCCCGTGGAGAGTGCGGAGTGCGGACGCACCCTTTTACGTGGAATGTTACATCCTTATTCACTTACAGGTTGTACGAGTAACATTCGATCACGAAAAACTGAATTAATAAACTTCTTTTAAACTAACAACACTTCACTAACATCAAAAAAGGTTTTATTTAATTTGTAACTGTGGTTAGCTGACAGGACTGACGAGTGACGACAATTCGTGAATCTCAACCAAAGATTGCGGGTTCATGTCCAGGCAAGCGCTAGGCAGTTCTCATATTATGTTACATTGATGTCTTTTCAATAATCTCTTGTTCGGCGATTATAGTAAGAAAACCTGCGTGTGCCAGATGAAATTCTACCACATGTACCCGCAGCGTGGTGGAATAAGCTTAACCTGAAGAGTCGACGAGTTTTACTTGATGGTAGAGCTTTGTGCAAGCTCGTCTGGGTAGGTACCACCCACTAATCAGATATTCTACCGCAAAACAGCAGTCCTTGGTATTGTTGTGTTCCAGTTTGAAGGGTGAGTGAGCCAGTGTAATTACAGGTACAAGGGACATAACATCTTAGTTCCCGATATTGGTGGCGCATTGGCGATGTAAGCGATGGTTAACATCTTTTACGATGTCAATGTTTATAAGCTTTGGTGACCACTTACCATTAGGAGGCCCATATGCTCGTCCGCCTTCCTATGCAATAAAAAAAAAGTTAGGATTTTGACATTTGATAAATAATAATATATAAATTGTCAGGAAATAGTTTTCTATCTATGTAACAAAACGTCTCATTTAAAATGTTGTTGAAATTTGAAACAATGAATATCGAAAAATAATCATCGGCCAACAACCCTAGCGGGGAGGGCGCTGGGAGGCGGGGGACGGCTCTCAACACAAACTAAACAAATTAAAAGGAAACTCTTATGAATCTGTCCGTATTTGTGTTTCACTTTTATTGGTTTAGGCGCTGCTCGTTGCTCGCTGCTCGCTGCTCACTGCCCGCCCTCATGACTTCATTAAGACTTTTCAAGTTTTCAAAGAAATGAGTGTTTGTCATGCTTTATTTAGGTACTTCTGTTTACAGAAAGCGGAGACTAATTATTGTGTATTGAGAGAATTCATTCCTATTTGTTCGTTTTATAAAAAACTGTTCGGTACATACGCAGCTAGTATTAAATATAAGCTCGCAGGGACGTTGTCATATTCATAACAGGAAGTGAGCCGCGGTGACCGTCTACTGGAACGCCGTTTCATTACAAACATCCCCACAGCGTCACTTGTACGATTACAAATTCTCGGTTGGTGCTTCCTCATAATCTGATGAAGAAAGTACACCGTTATGATGTTTTCACTGAAATTTTAATAACAATATGTCGCCTCTTACGGCAAGCAGCAAGTTGCGGGAACAGCTTGTATGTGTGAAAAGATATGCACGAATATAATAGCGCCGAGGGACCTCGCGACAACAGCACGGGGCGCTAACGACAGCGCGCTCTCGATGTAATGGCGCGATCATAATGACGCGAGGGGCTATTACGAGCTATTACCGACCCCAGCAGAGATACAGCGAACGACGATATAGATAAACTAGCGACGGATACCACGCAACTCACACGACTGTATACGATTTATGTTTCGACAGTTTGATTACGTCAATCACAACTTTCCTGAACTTAAATGTAATGAAAATGTACCCACTGTGTACAGTATTTCTCTATATTAAATTTACTGCGTGCCGATCTGCCGCAGGTACGACCCTGACCCTTCGGGGAGGACTTTTCTTGAACAAGCGTGCAGCTACATATATATATGTAAGTAGGTACACCCCGCATAGACAAACGATAACATTGTTGCCTAAATACGAAAAATAATATTAGCTACAAGCAATAAGTCATCTACATTCAATGTAACCAACACTAGAAAGTAAGTATCAAGTACCAAAATAACAAAAGTTAAAGTAATAAATTAATACAACAGACAAATTATGGTTCACTCAAACAATTTCAACTTAAAAGGTTCCAAAACGGCACGTTTACGAAACAATTACACTTAATGTATCCATCATATCACTCTTTATATTCCCTCACTTCCGCCGTCCGCGCCTATCGGAGCACTCTTTCCTCCGAGGGCCCCGCTGGCCCCGCGGCGCGAGCTCGTATAAATATACTTTAAAAATGCTAATATTATTCCTGCGTTATTCTCTCATCTCATCGTAAAATGTTGATGAGGCCTGGCTAATGTAACTCAAATCCTACAAAGTTGAAACTTTTTGTTATTTCGAAGCAGCGCCGTATAAATAAGCCCATCACTCAAATGTATTAAAGCTACTGATCAAATTTCAAGTGACTACAAGGCAGTTGGATCCAAATTAGCTATTTCTGTTCTATACTTTAGACAATCGAATATAACATTTATAATATATTAAATGTGAGGAATTAATTACTATGTGTTATTGTAATGATCATAACATACTTATTTATACAGATAGTTTTTGATTACCTCTCGTGAGGAACCCTTTCTAATTATATCACCAGTTACCAGTATATTGAACACTACTATTACACTAATCAATGTAAAACATAAGCGAGCTGAATATAATACATTGCTTTTTGTACTTCCGTTCATAAAGTGTCAGGATGCTTAAGAAAGTTGTTGATTGTAAAAAATACTCCAAGATCAGACGTGACGCCATTACTGCTTTGTATGAAAATCGATAGCTTCCAGTTTGTGATAATACTTAAAATGGTAATAAGACATTACAGAGCTGTCGAGATGCGTCTTTTTCAACACTAATCAGGTGTCGGGGGGCGAGGTCACGGGTGGAGGTGGAAGCGAAGCCGGTCGAGGCAGCGCGAGAAAAAATGACTGATGTAGTCGGAGCTGACAGCCGACGCCGGGACAATTTCCTGAGGCATCCATCACGAGGATCTGTGGACCCGATGCGCTGGTGTTGAGCTCCCCAATGTTCAGATGGTAATGCTAATTTCAGCAAACTTTAAGCGGGCTTTAATTGCGTAATGTACAACACCTATGTTATGTCTCTTACTAGAAATAGCCGGTAAATACCTCACAAAAGGGAAGAAGATCTCTTTTTCACTTATGTTTAATAAAGCTTGTCGCTTATCCCACTAATGTGGTTAGTTGGATGTACTCGTACATGTTGTAGAACTGCTTTTCTTGACGCCGGTTTCCACGCAATGTTTTCAGCGCCGAGCACGACATGAATTATAAACGCAAAAAGTAAGTGGTGCCCGAATTCGACCCTATCTTCGGTTGAATACACGTGATGTGATCTAGTCACTTTTCTTGTATCTTATCTATATATATCTATACTAAAATATAAAGCTGAAGAGTTTGTTTGTTTGATCCGGTTAATCTCAGGAATTACTGATTCGAATTTGAAAATATTTTTGTGTTTTATAGTCCTTTCATCGAGGAAGGCTTATTTTTATTTATTACATTTTTATTAATTATACGCGAGTGAAACCGCAGTGCACAGCTCGTTTGTTATATTTTTAATAAATTATTTATCCATACGAACTATATATTAACCGAAATTATTTATTATCTCCTTTGATGTTCTTCATCAATTAAATGAATTCCATGGAAAACCACAATTTCTGTCAGCTATTTATCACGGAAAACGAATTTACGCCAAGTAAGTTATACTGACAGGACCCACGTCAAACTTGCCAGTCGGAATAGTCAAGCTCATGTATGGCAGGTACTTAACCAGACGTACCTTTTTAATTTTAGGTTACTATAAATATAAATACGTACAGTTTTTTAACAAAACATAATAAAAATACCGTCGCAACCGAAGCGTAACTAACAGGAGAGGCAGAACAGATTAAAACATCAATAAAAAAATAGCCGCGTGAAGTGTCTATTTCAGGGATTCCCAAACTATGGGTCGCGACCCACTGGTGGGTCGCGAGCGAATATTGAGTGGGCCCTGCCTACCCTCCTCCCCTTTCCTACCTCATACTTATGTGAGGCTGGGTTTTCGAATATGGTGAACATTAAAACTAAATACCGAAATAAATTGGACTTATCAAACTCACTGCGATTAGAAGTAACTAAAGTTGAAGTTGATGTCAAAACTGTAATGGCGAAACATAGGAAACAATTTCATCCTTCCCATTAAATTTATATAATTAAGTAATAAAAGATTGTATTAAAACAGTTTGTTATTTCAAAAGTCCTTTATTAATATTGCTAACGCTTAAATTTCCTAGAGGTGGGTCCCGAGTTTGTAAACTTAAATCAGATGAGTCGTAGCCCAGTCAACTTTGGGAACCACTGGTCTATATTATTAATTGCGCAAGCGAGCGCACCCGCACCGTATTCATTACAAATTATTTTAACTATTTTCTAGTCGAGGATCGATGTTTATAAAAAGAATCACCACGTACTCGTATATGCAATACCGACCGGAAGTAATTAGCGGCCGGGCTCGTTATGCCGTCTTAGGCGAACGGTTGAGCAAACGGCGAATCGATAACATTAGTGTTATTAAATATCGAGATACATCTTAAATATTTAAGTATATATAAATTAGACGGCGGAGCTAAGAAGTAGAAACAACAACTAATGATTCCCAACTTACACGTCGCAAGTGATGTGTACACGTACAGTCTTGTTGAAGTTAGAAATACCATAAAGATAGCAGTATCTTACGTTTGAAAATATAAGTCAGACCTACCAGCCGTACTACCAGCCTACAGCTCAGCCGACAGATCGCACTCTGCAAAGAAACGCCCTTGAAACGAAAACGAAATGAAACTATTGATTGGGTTAATTAATTTGTATTTTTATACTTATTCCTGGTGTTAACAGTATGTACGTCACAATTTCTGGGAAAATCTTTTATGTTTTTGCGTACATATACATAAAACGGAACTTATGTAATGAACATTATGTCAAACTATTTATTCATTATTATGTAATAAATATACGCATAGAAATATAAATTATATTAATCCAATTTAGGAATCGTTTTCAAGCGACGACCGTTTTACACCGCATTAGCTTTTTATTCGTTTACCGGGATAACGGATCTTGTATTAGCTTACGGAGGAATATTATTACTATAATAATAATAATAATCATTCGTTTCTTGTATCGGCAACTTTATAAATTTCGATATTTCCCCAACGCTCACTTAAATACATTCGCCTCACTATAGTGTACTATAGTATTATGTGCAGTGCTCGCAGTCTCGGGCAGAAGCTGTCAGTCCGTCTGTAGCGGCGTCACCGTAATTCAGTTTGGCGTAACTCCATAACTCCGCGAAGCGTCTCATCCAATTACGTGCTATAAACGACATTTGCGAACCCCTCCCCCTAACTAAACCCCTTCCACAGCCGTCGCCGACGCCCTGCAGTACTATATCTAGGTACCTGGTATAGCTTCCATACCATTACCATACCTTGCATGTTAAGTATCAAGTATATGTTTTGGTTTTAATTATAGACGAACCGGTTGGCGTGAGTGCCTTTCGTAATTTTCGATCTATCTGGATGTAATTATCTATATAAGTATGCATTTACAAAAAAAAATAGTATATCAGTTGTCTTTTTTCCATAGTACGAGCTCTGCTTAGCTTGGGGTCAGAGGGCCTCGAGTGAGCAATGTCCCAGGATATTATAAAACACTCACGAGTAGATATGTTTCCGTCAGAGTCACTTATCTCCATCACAGTTATTGGTTCAACTTGATTTATTTTAATTAATCGTGTAATTAATCAACCGTGCTGAGGATAATTAAATGACACTACGTGACTCAATGATCTGGTCTTCACACGTCAAAACGTGTTAATTATGAGACAAACATAGTATGAAAATAATAGCGACATATAACGGCAAACATATATTATAGTTATCATAGTGATAACTGATAAAGCTAGAAACTATGTCCCTGACATGACTGCTAGCTTGTTTAGTACAAATGTCACAAGTATTAATGTAACGCTGATTTTTTTTTACAAACAAACTATTGTCAATTTCGACTAAACGTAGGTCTCCGCAACACCGTTGCTAATCAAAACTGCCTGCTGCGCCGCGCCGGTGCGAGCGCCAAATGGCTTCAGTAACAGCGTTCAGCTCAGGTCGGTAATGAGAAACTGAAAGGCCGGTCGCCGGTCGCCGGTCGCCGGTAACTATATTCTAAAATAAATTCCCAACATGGACACGTCAGACGTGTTCGTTCGTCGGTGGAAATTAGATGCGTAACGAAGTTTTCGTTGAGTTTCCTCCCGGTGTCGAATCGAGAGGACGGAGGGGAGGGCTGTGGAGTTATTTATGATGTTGTTTCATTTTAATTTCCAGGAAGAGCGGTGGGTTTTTGTGTTTCCTTACTCGTGCTGCCTTTACTTCAGAACAAGTTTATCGAAGTTTATCGTTTACCTTGATGATTTAATTAGTACATTATGAAATTTGATTTTAATGAAATAGCAATAAACACGAATTGTCGCCCCTAAGCGGTCTCCTTAACTATCGACTAACATGTTTGTTGTTGTTTAACATTGTCGTTTATTATTTTCCAGCGTCACTTGCATACAACTTGCTCACCCCTAGTAGTCACGCAAGTGGCTCAAACGCGGCACAAGCCTCGTCATATTTCCAGAGGAACATTTGTCAGTGGCGCGGAGTTATTAAATTTGCTTGCGATTAATATTGTTGCCGGAATGTAGTCGATCCATATTGTACAATATAATAACACTCTCCGCGCCCCGCGCCCCACTCACCCGCCCGGCTCCTCGCCTGCCGAAATTCATAACTTATTTTATTAATAAAGTGTTTAATAACACTCCAACATAAGAACCTAATATTTATACAATTTGATTTTTATTGCTTTTATTTCCAAGTGATATAGCAAAATAAGCCATAATATATGTACCTAGGTATATCTCTGTGGTCAATTCACTTCCAATGAAGAAATAATAATATCTAACGATAACCATACCATCAGACTACCGATGGTAAACAATATCCTTTATTACACGCTAGCCCGGTCGCGGGTTTCTTTCGTGATAATTACTGTCCGTAGTTTTACTTCAGAAACCTTCGCGTACGTGACAGCAACGTCTAATAACTGAACAAATGGATTCAACTTAACCCAATAAACGACACGCGAGCGCTTACAACGAGCGACAAAAGCGCTAACTTGTGTACAAATGTCATGTTTCTCTGAACGTCTCTGGGTTGCGCAACAACATCACCTCCCGGAGATGAGTTTAGCCGCACAAGGGTGTAGACAACACTCGACTACAATGTAAGAGTTATTTGCAGGGCTATTTGCAGCTCTGCAAATAACTGCCGCGAGTGTGTGGTCTTCTTTAGCGCTTTACAAACTTGCAATATTCCCGAGTGCGAGCGACGAGCGATACTCGCATGTTTCGTGTCTTTGTGATTTAATCGAGTATTAGTTTCGTTTAAGAGTAGTACTAAGTATGTATCAAACTTCTATTGTATTTTATAATTTAAATAATACCTCCTTGATATTGGACTTCATTCTGTCCTCCATTATTATACCGACATACCGATATCAACGATAAATGGATATATTTTTAGAAGGCAGGAGACGCCTGACGGCAAGAGGTCGCCTCGCCCGTAGACTACAACAAGTAGAAATAATGATTTGTTCTTAATCGCCAATAAAATCTATACCTTTATTGTTGCTTCGACACTTGGTGTGAAGACTTACCAACCCATCAGTTGTCCGTCTGCCTTCCAAAAATAAAAATATACAATAAGATAAGGTCCTCCAGACCGATTTCGGCCACGGCGGCCAATCTTAAGAGAGATTAGCCAACTGCGCAGGACTTATATTATAGTGCACAAGTGTGTGCGCAAACACAGGTGCACTCTCTTTTCCTTAGCTCTCATAATCCGATGGGACGGCAATCCGACACGACCGGAAAGAGTTCAGGCGCAGGACCAACGGCTTAACGTGCTTTCCGAGGCACGGGAGTGTACACACTTCCAACTTCCAGACTCCGGGCTGCTACTGAGAATTTTCTGACAGAAAACCCCAATAACTATATATAGGCCCGACCTGGGAATTGTCTGCGGCCTTATATCAAGCCACTAGACCAACGAGGCAGTCAATATACAATAACGTAGTTATGGAAGCCATTACGGATGGTCACACAGGACGATCCCACGACGGATGTAATCGGTTGTTAAGCATAATATTGCGAGTGGTGACAGTCGCCACGCCCATATGACACTGTACAGAGAGACAGATATTCGTTGAAAGATTTTAATATATTTAGTCGTTAAAAACAATATCATTTAAAAAGACTATGGGGTAATATAATTATAGGACTGCTGTAATCTATGATTTGTTACATATGTAAATATTTCATTATTTTACTAACACATACTTTGTCGCTCTATTACGAGTACGGAGGTATCTACGACACGATAACTCTTTAAATATAGGTCAGATTAATAGTTACAAGAGAGCGTAAGTTTTCAACTAAATTAAAAAATTAAAGAGGTTGTATTGATTTTACCAGCACGAAGTCGGGATGGGCAGCCAATAATACGAGTAGCTATGAACCGAGATGAACAGACATGGCGCAATCAATACAAAGCTTGAATCTTAACCGATGAGCATGCACTCAGCCCCGGGCCCCGGACAGCTCCACCGAGTTCTGCTAAACATAATTTGTGTTTGTAATTTATCTCATCCTTGACGGTGAAGGAAGACATCGTGAGGAAACCTGTATAAAGTTAAATAAGTTCGAAACGTTTGTCTCAAAAGTAGAGGAGTGTGTAGCCGAGCAGAAATCAGTGTTTAACTAAACAGCCGCTAAGCAGCGTTTACAACGACTCACGACTTGCTTCGAATTTGCACATAAGTAGCGTTGAGCGCGCGTGTGTTGCGCGGTGACGGCGACGAGAGTACTTGTGACGCGACGACGTGTGGTCTCCGACGCGAGCGCTTCCTGCAACACAATCGCGCCAAACGAGTCGCGGATACGTTTCACCGCCTTCCTGTCGGAGCACTCGCCCGCCTCTTCACTGCTCTGAGACCTCTCCTTGCCTCTCACATTTTTCACTCATGTAGGAACACTTCTCGAATCTAATAGCCTCGTCTGCTTCCATTTTGTTGTTTAGTGAACCGACAAGCAATAATGCTGATGCTGGTAAAGATACACTCGAAATATATGCACTCAAAATAACTTCAATATTCGGTAGAATAGTCATCACATTCGTCAGTCAGTTCGTGTGACAACATACTATTAGAAAATAAATATTAATTAGATATAATTAATGAAGCATATTTAGTCCAAAATCATATAATTATTAAAAAATATGGAGTTAGTATTCGTTGACTTTAATTTCGGGTGGATTAAATATAATTATTTATATACAGATGTATATATATACATACATATACAGATGTATATGTATACATATGAGAGCCTCGTTGGTCTAGTGGTTACATGTAAGGCCGCAGACACGGTGGTTCTGGGCTTAAATCCCAGGTTGGGCCAATAAAATCTTATTTAGATTTTCTGTCGATAATTCTCAGTAGCAGCCCGGAGTCTGGAAGTTGGAAGTGTGTATACTCCCGTGCCTCGGAAAGCACGTAAAGCCGTTGGTCCTGCACCTGAACTCTTTTTGTATTGTTGTCATACATATGTGCATACCCATGCTATTAGTTGTAATATTTGGCAGAAAAGAACAACTACTGGGTTTTTGCCGTTTCTTGGTAGATCTACATTCCGCACCGGTCGGTTTTCTTAACATTTAAAGCATATTTATCGAGTTGAATATACTATTTATATAAAGCATTAATGTAAAGCAAGAAAGCATTTTTTTTAAACTGTATTAAAAAATTGTAATCTTATGTGGCCTTATCTACTTAGGCATAAGTAATAGCTGTATTATATTGTAAAAAACACTGTTGATTGCTGTAAAAGTTGAAGTAAAAATAAATAAATAAATATGTTATGATATTTTATTTTACAGATCTGTCATTGTACCTTAAATTTGACTTCGATACTATAATTCGTAATATCAGTGACATTTAAAATCTCACTGCGTCTTCGCACAGCAAATGCACAAAGCACACAGTTTAGGCTATAAATCTTGCGGTGCGAACTGCGAAGTGAAGCCATGATTTACTGAGGTCGGCGGCGGCGTCGCGTAACTGCGCCGAAGATTCATGGCGAATAGTCCATTAATTCGAACCCCAATGTTTGATATTACGAGTATTACGTATTTAAAATAATTTAATATATAAATAGAGAATAGAGAACATAATAAATAAAGAATAAAGAAAATAAAAAGTGTTTTACGAAGCCACGGTTCGTAAGGCGGTCGGGACTCGGAAATCCTAATATGTTACCTATAATATACAGGGTTATTTGTAACGACTCAGCAACCTCGCAGGACTAGATACAGGCGCGTAGATTTATAAACGTTCAAGCGCGAAATTAAATTAATACTTATTTTTGTATGAAGATAAAATCTAACAAATTTTCATGTCGTAGAACAAAAGTTGTTGCTTATCGTGTTAGCTATCTAGTCCTGCGAGGTTGCTGAGTCGTTACCAATAACCCTGTATATTGTTATACTAAAATAGCTTACAAATATAATGTACATAATTATATTATGTAAATAAAGCCACAATCCGCAACAGCGTTTTTAACTAATGTCTAACACAGATTTGTAAAGTAATCCCTCTATTGAAAAGATTTCGACGGGCCTCCTTTCAAAACATATTTTTTTCATTTACCGCCATAACTGGTTATCTTTGTAACGAAGAATTATTTAAAGATCATAAAATAATTCATAGTACCTTTACAAAGTTCTCTATGTCACTTTACCTAAAAAAATACCTACCTGTGTTAAAACAGTATGTTTAAGAATGAGTTAAGTTAATTCGTTAGTTGAATTAAATATATTTTGATTTTGAGGATGACTTTATTGGAAACAATTTAATTTAAAAAAAAAAGCATTTATATCTATGTAATGTCTTTGATTTACGCCATCTTGTCCTGAATTTGAACTCTTGTAAATGGTTACTCTCGAGTGCTCGGTGAGTCGGTATGCATAGTAAACGGTGTTCTAGGTCGCACGTGCCCATCTGTCGCTATGTGCCGCTCGTTCTGAAGACGAAGGTTAATATTTGAACAAGAGGTCCGGAGTCTAGGCCTTCAGAGTTAAACGTGATCACAGATCGACGCGCGCCCGACGTGTGTATGCGTATATAATATGTATGTGGAGTAGTATATATATATATATATATATATATATATATATGGTTTACTTCAATAGACAGCCGTCGCGTTTCAGTCAACTATCCCGCAGCTCTAACGCGATACCCGGCGGTATTTTCTGAAATTATTTTCGCCTCCGAGACGATGTTATTTATATTTCATTACGAGCTGGCACTGCTGACAATCCGATTTACTTGATCGACAATTTACATCAGATTCAACTTCAATTTCACTCTGAATATTTTTGCTGAAAATATGAAATTACAAAATGATTGAATTACGTAGAAATGTAAATTTTTTAAATATTTTTTACTTCAGCGAATCCCCTGGCTGAATTCTGTTTACTACTCGCACAAACATGCTCGAGTTAACGATAATTCCTGTCGATGAGTGCTTGTTAACCTCATTACAGAGGCTTCATAGCGACAACAAAAATATAAAAACGTCATGTTTTTTATATAAATATTACGAATATACACATTTTAATATACAGATATCAAAATAAATATATAGTTAAAGTAGTTCGAATGTAAGAACGCGGACGTGTGCGGACATCTTGTTATATTCAATACGCGACAAGGCGGTAGGTTGGGTGTCCGTGTCGTACAAAGCCAATGAATATAAGGTACTTGTAGATCTTATTCTTGTTATGGAGTGTCAAAGGAAATAATGTAAAAGCCATCGACTAGTTATATAACGCAACAAGTATAAAGGGAAACAGAGCGCCAAACGGAAACCTTTGAGAAAAATATGATGTCTATTGAATTTGACAAAAGAAAATTTTACAACGCTTCGCCACGCCCGGCACCTATTGCGGAGGAAAGTCTAAAGCTAAAAAGGCCTTTTACATTGTAGCCTTTGTTAGCAGTTAGCACTACGTAGTCGCGGTCGGCCGCCCGGTGTCACCTTGCACCCCGGCCCTCCCCGGCCCTCCCCGGCCCTCCCCACTCCCTGTCGAGGAAGCTCCGTGTTGCCAGGTTGAAATTTTTCCCTTTATGTTTAAGAATTCTCAGAACTTCGGGAGAAATTTCTTTGAAGACTTTTTAAAGGATATATTTTTTATATTTTTACAATTTATTATATAAAAGTGTGACGTTGCGTCTTTTAACGGCCTTTTTATTTATTGCTTTGTATTTACCTTATCCAATAGACTTCGTCAATATATCCGTCCATACAAATCGTTTTATTTTGTTAGTTACTCGATTTCGAATTGGTATAACTTCATATTTCATTATCTGTCTGTCCGTGCAACCGTTTAGACCAGATTTCTGAACCTCCATTTCATTGTCACGCCAACATAGTCCCCGTCCCCATAGTCGAGTCTCCCGTAGACCCCTGTGGGTCTACCTGGACCACTTTGGGAACCAAGGGTTTAGACAGAACTAAAGGGCGGCGGATATTACAATACTTAAAGTATATCCGAGTCAACGTCAATATGTATACCTACTCCATGTACAAGGAATTGGTTTAAAAGCCTTAGCCTTTAGAATAACTAGTGGATTCAGTTTGTAGACAAAGAAGTTACTTAAACTTAGCTACAAGTTACCTTAAATAATAATCTAAGAGACTGGCCGATATGTTTCCACATTGTTATTTAAGTTATAGATTTATTTTTCTTCAATTGAAATACTCCTAATTGAGCTCCAACTACTTATTATTTATTTTGTTAAAAATGATTTGCTGCTGAGTTTTCCTGTAATTTGTACATACTTTGTAAGATTATGTTTATATTTGTGTTAACTGGGTTTATTCGCAGTAAATAGTCTTCATAATAAATAAAATAAAATATAATGTTAATATTTCAATTATCTACTTATTAAATTGGATGAAACTACATTTCCTAATGGCAACATACGCCAGTGTAGGTACAACGTGCAGACTGCCTGTCGCCGGGCGAGGCACCGGCCCGCCCTCTGGGAGCTGGGCCGTGACATCATTTGTATTTATACGCCTACAATTACTGCAACTGTGTGGACTTTTCTCACGGTGAAACCTTCCATTACCTCACCGCCTCGCCGCGCAATACGCAATTATTTATTTATACAGCACTTATGTCAAATTGCCAACGGTACAAGAAGCGATCGATCGACTTCACTATCAGATATAGAAGTATTTGAGGTTAAAGCGCGTTATCTATAAGCGGTGGGGATTGGATACTATCTCGCAATCATTACGTCTTCGATTCACCTCGCGGACGTTTCCCGAACTGCAATATTATCTCCGTCCCTTCAGGCTCGTGTCCTCCGACCCAATTTCCGATAAATTGTTTCGGAACCGCTAATAACACCTTTCATTTTCTTTTACCTCTTTTACCTCTTTTACCTTCTCATTCCCTCCGAACTATTTTAAATAAGTTGTTATCGAGAAAGTAATCCTGGCGAGTTTCTCACCCGGTTTTTATTCGATCTGATTTCTCTACGAATTATTGACACCACTTTGCTAATGAGAATGACCGTAAGTGCAATAAGTGCAATTGCTGCTCTTTAACTTACACTTAGGTTTCAATATTTTTCATTTAGTGGGATAATTTGTTGTATTAACATTCAATATAAGTATTCAGTGGAAGTGTACTTGATCACTTTCAGTAAGTATAAAATGAGTATTATGTATGTTACAATAATATATTAATATTATGCATTTTATAATAATAATGTTTGAACATATTTGTCGGGTGATGATTCCAAACTATGGGAACGGTAAATGTTTGTGCAACACTAACTGATCCTCCCTGAAGTAATAAACTTACTAGTAGGTACCGGCTTTAATCAGTATAAACTCTTCCTCTCGATTTTGTTGTTGTGTGCAGTCTGTATTATTATTTAACCTATTCATACATTATTCAAAACATAAAATGAGTAAGATTATGAGATAACAAAGCAAACAAATCTTTATCATCAGTTTGTTTATATGTAGGTATGTAATATGTATATCTTAATCTGACGTCGGCTGACGGCTCACAAACGGTGACACAACTAACCGACGGCCCTGGCTGGCAGTGAAATTATAAAATATCTAAATATTTCCACAAACGTTACATGAAAGTATATGGAGTATGTAATGTTCTATAAAGGGCTTTGTTTGAATGAAATCATTGTGAAGATAACCACTTATTGTAATCCCAGAAAGTGCTCACTTAGATACGATATAAACGAGATTATCTCAAAAAACAGGTTCGGTAACAATGAGGGCACGCGGACGCGCGCACGGACAAAGAGCTCGCTCGTCTAAAACTAATTCTGCTTTGTATTCCGAGCTTATTAGCTCGTTATAATTATCGCCGGTACTTAATTCGTGGAGCTCGTTTACTCGGTTAAATAACATTTAAAACAGCTGTAAACGTTACGTTGAAGGAATTACAGGGGAAATAAAATTGAGCTCTTAAATAAGAGATGCGATCGAGGAGGGCGAGGCGGAGGGGCGCGGCGGAGGCTGGACGTCGCTTTGCCAGGAGATAGCGACTGGCGCTCGCCTGCGTCCAATAAATTCTTGTTTAATCTGATACCAAAGGTGCGAGGAAACATTTAAAGTAAAAATAGACCTTTAAACGCTATGAACGCAACTTGTTTGAAAATACTTGGTCATTATAAATGTTATTAATGTGTTATTAGTCAACGAGTTGACGGCCGCGACTCGGTGTCGGAGAGCTCCGAGTAGCTATTAAGTAATATTACCTACACGCGGAGTGTTTAATGTTGACTCAGGATATAAGCTAGCGAGCGAGTTTAATTAAAATTCGCCCTCAGTTTCCATTTGACGTATTTACAAACAACCTGATGGATATTCTGGGTATGGTTTGATAATTATTATAGCTTTAACATAGGAACACAGTACGTGTTACGAAGTATTTTCAATACTCCTCTTAGCACTCTTAACGCGGGAGTATAAAATGGATATACCTGTACTATAAAAACAAACCGGAGGGAAATCCCAAAACACATTATATCCCTATATATATAGTAGGTGGTTTACATAATCATTGTAATTGAAAACATACATGCGTGTGTACCGTACACAGGGATATAGGAGAGGTGCACCTAATCATGTTTAAAGTACAAGGACGGATATGCGAGCCAGCACCCTCAGTGTGATGTCTGTGTGGCGCTACCGCCGCGCTGTGTCCATCGAGACAGCGCAGTCAGCGTCACCAAGTGAGAAGAGGTATTTTAGTGATAACTAATCGGTTTGGCCCAAATTAGATAATATCTTAATGACAATGCGCGTAATGTGAACAGTGGGCGACAGTTTTAATCTAAAATGTTAAAGACGACCCTGCGCGCTGCGTACCGTGCGCGGTGCGACGTACCGCGTACGTCTACGTATTCGTGGAAGGCGCGGCGAAGTCGGCTTTCTCGTTAAAACATTTAAAGCACGATCCCCTCTAATTCCTGTTAATGTTTTCGTTTGAAATGTTCTCGGCGAGATAGCTGTTAACACCCGGAGTCGCTTCGGATTTAACAGTTGAGAGGCAGTTACAACTTAGGTTATTACTTTTATGTCTATCGCTTTCGTAACTCAAGACTCATTCGTTCATTTCGTTCTGAATGTAGCTTTTATTTGAATGGTTAATGACGTTCAATTTTCGTTGAATTATTTAAAGAGGTAGGAAAAAAATACGACTATTGGTTTTCGTTTTAATTTCTATATAAATGTTGAAAAAAAAACTCGAATTCAAATGCTTTAATGTTGTGTTTATATTCGTCGTTATAAGTTCACTTTTTAATGGAAATTGTTATACATTAATATTGCCAACCATTCCAAGGACACGCCCCAGTTTCAGACAGGCCAGGATCAGTTCTGAGAAACATTTTCAACATTCAGGTTTAATAATGTTATTGTATTCCGTCCTATTCTATCAGAAGTCTCGTTTATCTTCATTCTTAGGTTTATAATCGTGGAAGTAATTTACAACTTGAGATAAAAGACAAACACTTACATTAATTAAATTAATTAATTAAAGTAATGTTCTTTAAAAAACAACGGTTTAGTACTGAAAAACTCTATGAAGAAAGTGGTTTGTTAACTGTACGGAAATTATATATTGTGCATACTGTTCTAAAAAAACACAAGTCTTTAACCTACGATATATCGTTACTCAATAAACGTATAGCATATAATGTTATATCTATCCCTGCTACTAAAACAGTCTTCGCTAGTATTCAGTATGATAATAGATCTGCTTATTTATATAATAAAATAAATAAATATGTTGATATATATTCAAAAACTTGTAAAGAGTGTAAAATTAAAATAATAAAATGGATAAAATCTTTAAGTTTTCAAGAAACAGAAATCTTTTTAGAATATAGGAACTAGAATTCATATCCTACTCACACCAACATACACATACAACACACACACACGCACACACACACGCACACACACACACACACAAATGCGCACGCGCACGCATACATACACATACTTTTTAATCCCACATTTGCTTCCTTTTGGTAATTACTTCTCTTATTTTACTTTTTTATATTGTTTCTTTATTATTGTTGTACCTCAAATATCTTGTATACTTGTACCTAATTCGTGATATGGAAGAGCGGAGTTTCCTGGCACAGGCTTTTCATATGCTTAAAAGGAGACTCCAACAACTTTATATTTAAGTACAAACTTGTTAAAGAAAATAAAGAATTTTTAATTTAATTTAATTAATTAATTACTCTTTGTTAACTAAGGGTTGTTTAACAAAGGACATTACTTGTATTGACGTCAACGTAACTACTGATGATAATAATTATTGGGTAAACGTGCGCAATCTTAATTCAAAATTGTTCTGTCTTGTAATTATTTTCGTCACCAACATTTATGACGTCAAACGATGACGTTCGCGATAACTCGTCATAAAACAACAATGAATTTCCAATTTTTATATTTTTATTTCAATTACAACTTAAATAAAGTCTAGATTCTTATATTTATCAATGCTACTCATTACATTTGATGGAAGGCACACCGTATACGGAAGAAGTAAACAAGTTCGATTCGATAGCGTTAATTTATGATAGTGTTAATTTACCAGGTACTCGCTTATTACATGTCCTGGGAAAACAGGAGAGTTGGCAACCGCAACGTGAGGCCTTGCTGTGGCTTCAGGCGCTCGACCCGTATGTGGAGCGAGGTCTCGGCTCGTCAGTAGAGCTGAGATGTGCGATCAACGACTCGATGACCCAGCCGCGCTGCTTGTGTGCGACTGCGCCGATTATATCAGACTGCGCGGAACATTATTCAACTATTTCATTATACACACTGTTTGTTTGTCTTCGCGGACACAAACTTGTCACTTCATTACGCGATTATAAAGGGTTAGTGACTCTTTTGTGGGTCAATGTATACGCTTTTACTACAGGATCCCAAAATAAAATAAAATAAAAATATTATAATAGCGACGGGTTTTGAAATGATAACAAAACTTGCGAATGAATATATCGCCTCCAGCCGTTTTAAATATGTAATAACCTTTTTGTGAAACATAATTACTAATTCAAAGAAAACTAAAATATAACCGAATTACTTTCGCCGGGACTTCTCAGGTCTCAGGTATTTCCTTTCGAAGCGGTGAGGGTTATTTTCTATAAATGGTCGAGTGTGGCGCTTCTATTATGCTTTTTATATTGGTTATAGACTTTGGCCTTAGATTATGATTTGGATTTAAAGCATCAACGGACTTCGATATTGGCTCTTCAACACAATTCCAACGTTAAAGACGAAACGAAATTCCGCTTACATTAAATTCATACATATCTTTAAACGTAATCTTCTCAATACGAGGAGCACTTTGTTATTCGATGATGTAACATTTTTTAAGCACAGCTCACTATTGTTGTATGTTGTTGTATGTTTAGAGAACATCGTTATCGAACCGATCGGTTGATCGCTATTCAAGTCGTCGTGTGCTGTAATCTGATCCTGCGCGCGCATCCCCGCATAGCAACTGGGACACGTCTTCAAGTGTCATTGTCTGCTCGTACGTTGTGTCGACATTGCGTCAGTCGTAGCCCGCAGCACACACGCGCACTGTCAACATGTGCAAATTGTGAACAAGATAATAAAGCAGTAATGAACGAGGCGGACAGTACTAAACGAGGCTAAAATTCATAACGCTTATGTCCGCCTATTATATTCAAAACATATTTTTTCGTTTTATTTTTTAATTAAATCATTCATATTTTTTATTAAAAGAGCAGGTCCTATTTATGTTTAAATCAGTATCCACCATTATATATATAATACTAACTTGAAATGTCTATGAATATATGCTCTTAAGATCAGTTCGTAATGTGTCACCCTCCACTCAACCGCCTCGCGATAAAAGTCGTAGGTTCGATCCTTGGTCCCCTCGGGCTGTTGCCGCACCCGCTCCGAACATCAGCTTACCGATAAGCTGGAGGGGAAAATAGGAATGTAAGTTATTGTTTGAAAAAGCAATACTAGTTACATTTTTGAAGCAATAAAAAAAATTACTACTTATATATTATGTTTACATTACTTGTAGGTTCGTCCCAAATAAATGCAAAAAAATATCATCACTATCATTATCGTATTGCACGAATGAACGCCAAACTCCAGCATCAAAATACCATTTTTGCCGTAAATCATTAAATATATACAACGATAGCTTTAAATTTATAACTACCCAAGCTGATAACATTAAACCTACTACCACTAAAATGTAAGCAGGATGATACAAAACAAATTATGAAGATCATTCCATAATTTTACAACAACAATAATGTTTCAAATCTTGCTGTACAAAGTGAGGCGCTTCGCTGGAACGGAACGTTATTTCTTATGTATTATATTTTACGAGTAGTGAGCCTCTTAGTTTCAGTAAGCATCACTATTAATATAATTACAGCATCGTGTAACGTTTTTTCGTCTTAGGAAAAACTAATCACGTTATACAGAGAGTATTAAACTTGTTGTAATCACTCCCGGGAAGTCACCTCGACCCGCGACCTCCTCCCGCGGACCCCGCGTACTAATTAAACTGTAATTGTATCTCACGAAGACCACTTGAATCGAATTGAGTTTACAAATTAAACAAATCTACGATTACGATTTAAGTATCTCTATTCATACCAAATCATTAAACTGGATGAACTACCTACACTATAATTTGTGTCCCATAGACAAATTTTACAAGAACTTGATATAATAAATAATAAATATCAACAACATTATTTTTAGCGCCATCTGTTTGTTTTAACATGAATCTTTTTTAATGTAAAAGCAACAAGAAATAAAAATATACAAAATACATCTTTTAATTAGGTACCAGAAATAATATTAGCATCGAATACATGATGACGTTACACCAAGCTATACAAAGTAGTTTAGTAAACACGGACTGTGCATCGGTTTAGTTACAGCTAGATCGACTTCTAGTCTCTCGTCAGTGTTATGCGTGACATAACGGCAAACTTTTCAAGACTGACAGACGCTTGATATTATACATAATATAATATGTATAATGTACATGTTATGTAACTCTATATATTCTAGATTCTTTCTCTTCATGGTCACAAACCTGAGCCTGAATCTATTTATGATAAATAACAAACAAA
This sequence comes from Nymphalis c-album, assembly GCA_963151315.1. Taxonomy (NCBI): domain Eukaryota; kingdom Metazoa; phylum Arthropoda; class Insecta; order Lepidoptera; family Nymphalidae; genus Nymphalis; species Nymphalis c-album. Next base: position 79,704 of record OY720602.1, on the reverse strand, counting down.
CTACAGTATGACTTCAACAATGTCACGTAACATAAAGCATCTCGACTGCGAAAAGAAAGAAATCACTTACGCCAGTCACAGTGTCCGAGAGACATCCGTCACGTAAAGGAGCACGCCGTCCCCTTCAGTGATACTATTGAGAAAGGATTCTTCTTGATTTATCGGGACAACCTGCTCGCACCGACCTTCGCCTATTATTATCGTTAATGAATGAATACAGACTAAATGCAACTTTATATTCAGGGTCTAAGGTATACATTTATGTAATCTAATCGACGTATAAAAAGCGTGGCAAGAATTTCGCCCGAATAAGTGAGTTTCGTTGCCCCGGGGACGAGACGTCCTCGACAATGGTTTCTGGAAGCAGGTCGTGTGACGTCACGTTTCGATTTACTTTTAACAGTATTGCCGCTTATTGTTCACAGCTGTTCAATCAAATAAATTATCTCATAATCATATTGGCACTTTAGCTTAACATTATATAAAATACCTACAATAATTACATATTCAACAATACTCGATCAAAACAAACGTCTTTCAATTCAATTATTTATCAATGCACTTAGAAAAAAATATCTGATGAATATGTAATGACATATTATGTACTCTCCTATGTCGCCGCGTTTGTTTAAGATGAAATCATTGCGTATTGCCACTAGTAGCGACATCTCTTATAACTGCTACAAACTATGCTTGATTCGCTAGAAAATATTAGAAGATTGAATAGTAAATGCTATTGTAATTTAAATTAAAAAACAGAAATATTCATTATTTAACAATATCTTATTTATCTGAGTAGCACAAAGTTGAAATTAATTAGCATGCAAGTATTATAACATGTAATAATAAAGAAGAAATTGTTTTAGGAACGATGAGTAAATTACTTCTATCAAGAATTATAATAGTAATTACTAAACGGCATTATTTGTTGTTGTAACTTATTAATATATTCAACAAAAAATTGAACTTTATCACATTTGAATTTTGAAAAGAACATTAATAGAAGTCACTTTATTTATAATCGTTAATTTAAATATAGTCAAATATCCATCTTAAAATATTAAATGAGTAATTCTTGTATTATATTAGCTATTTAAATCTTATTTAGATTATCGTACTTAGATAAGGTGTAACTTTTAAGTTACCTATACAATTGTTTTTGTTAAAAATATTGCCGTTAGCCGCGGTATCACAACTGATATTATGTATCGCTAAAGTTATCGACGACAACGCTTTACAGTCGTTACTTTGAAACAATCTCCATCCCTAATGATATCTTAAGCAATACCTATAAGTAGTTCTCGGAGACGAAGCAGAACTCCCTATAAATCCTCAGAGGGAGGGAGGGAGGTGCGCGCATTCGGTAATATTCCTCCGTGATGGACGACTTCCCGTTCTAAGTTCTCGGCTCCATTAGTACATGTCTTCGGAACACGCCTCTGTTGCAGCCTTATCCGACTGCCGAGACAGAAAGATGAGTCATTGTTCTCACTTATCATTTATGTATGTCGATTAGATCATGACATTCGTTGGAACAAATATATTTACGTATATAGTAATATGAACACATGGCCGTACACTCATTTATGTTTCAGTAAGTTCTCGTATTATTTCAAAGCCGTTCATGTTTGAAACTATAATATTACTGCTTAATATATATATATATACATATATATATATATATATATATATATATATATATATATATATACATATATATATATATATATATATGTATATGTATCAAGTATCAACTAGGCAAAAACAAGTAACTTGTGTTACGGAGTAGCCGACGACTCCACATAGAAAAAATATATTAAAACTCAACTTAATCTCAGTTAAATACTTTCTCTTTTTATACTATATGTATGTATGTGTTTTATCTTATAATTAGCTTAACAATATTGTGAGGTTTAAGTAAATTAACCTTTGAATTCGAATGTAACGACACGACGATGTCATTAACGAACTAATCTAAGTTGTTATGTAAAATGAAACTGACTTCAACTGGTAAACAAAGATAACAATAATTATATTATTGCCTATAATATCATTATAACGGTCTCGTATTCTCATTCCCTGATAAGACGGTTGCCAGCGCTTTGTCAACAGTCCTACTGTACTAGCGATCCATGTAGAAGTTTTTCGGATTAAAGAACTTTATTTCTATGTCATGCTATGGAACAGCGTGGTGGAATAACCTTCACCTCGAAAGGAGAGGAGGCCTTAGCCCAACAGTGAGACTTTCGAACCGTGAGACCGAAAGTTTTTTGACAACCAATAAACAAACAATACGGTTATTTATTGAATAAAGATTTAATATGTTGACTGAATGAGTGTTGTTATTCGTTTTGAACTCGATGCATTAGAAGTTATGGTGCGACGGGTAACCGCCCGCGATAACCACGAGAAACTCTTTAGCCACACTATCAGAAGCAAAATGGCACCAGTGATTGGGATTTGTGAGTTTGTAATTCATACATAAAGTACGGAACATCTTAGATAACGTCCAAGTGGCACATTGAGGGTGTTATTACATATACGGCACCGTAGACTAAGGTTAATGCGACCACTTATAATTAAATGTCTGCCTTCCGATTAACTATAATCGATAAATATTCACTAAATATTCGCTGAATATTCACTAAAATCGTTTGAAACTATATTTAAATAACAGAATAAAATTATGAAGGTATATGTACTTCTTTTTCTATACTAATTTCTTTAGTAGATGATTTAGTAATGCAACGTTGTGGTTTTCGTTCGAATGCCTGATAGAGAGGTATCAGTGTTTATCTGAGCGCGCGCTACACCACGCCTACAAGTAGGGCCGCTACTGTTTTATATTCGACTTATATTCCACAGATTAAATAGAAGTAGTTTGCGCTTACAGTTTACTGTGTACTCTATTATTATCAATCGTAAAATTGTGTATCGACATTCGACACCACTCCGAGCCCTCCCTTGCGCAAACATGTCAGACGCATTCGCGGCTTCTCTAACATCTCATGATGGAACCCGGTACGTACGTTGTGTGCGAAATTCATTCTTATGTCAAACACACAACGACTATTATTAAAAGGTTGTCCCATTTGTGTACTGAGGGTGCGTACTGAATCATTTTAATAGTTTACAGAGCTCTGTTTCTAACTCGTGTGGGAATTGACGTTATTAAATAAAAATCTTTATTTTGCTTGATCAATATCATAAGTACCAGATGCGTTAGGTTTTCATAAACTTATGCTTTCATAGCAATCAACCGGATCAAGATTCAGTTTTATGTTTGCAATTATTGCAGTTGACTCGTAAGTAGCACTTACCGTTAAAACATCCATTCTGCAAGCTGCCCCCCATTTGAGTCGAGTTAAATTAATGATCACCTTCAAAAATTATTGATTTATTGTATTTAGTACAAGTAGTATAAACAAGTTCATTTCTTGATAACAACATGAGATTGTGATTAAAATCTTAATAATTAGCTCAAGTAAAACATAGGTACACTTGACGCCATTTAGAACTGTTTTCACCTCTTTACTGTTATTCTGATAAATCGGTTTAGCCTTTTAAGCACATGTAAGATAGATAATACACATTATGTAAATAATCATGTCTAATACAAAAATAACACGAAACATGTAAAATAGATTTATTTCTTAAGAGATCTTTTAACATAATATAATTTCTAGTTATTGACTAACATTAATCTTAGGAACTTGCACAAGCCACAGGAATGGATGTTTCTCACAAGTAAGCAGCGCGATACATCGCACCATACCTCGCTCCAGTCGCTCCGTAACAGTACGTCGCCTGCCAGTCTCAGTTGTTGGGAAGGATGTAGCCGTCTTCTACTACGGGTTTGACGTCTTTGTCGTCCTCGCTCACGTGGCCCGTGTTGGACAGATTCAGCACGTCGTCTTGGTGGGAATAATCTGGCATTGGATCATCATGGTCTTCTTCATCCAGCAGTTCGTGTAGGAAATTTAAACATTTTCTCTTAAACCGCCTTTGCTTCTTTGCAGGTAATTCTAAGTAATCGCTGTGGATGCCTCGAAAGAATTGAAAGAAGGATGTGTTCTCATCCGGGGAGAATGTCGTTGAACTGGAGCTGTCTTCATTGTGTGTAGACGGCGGTTTGTGCTCCAAGGCCGATGACTTTGAGGCGGTGGTCAGTGCGAACCATGGGTTGGAGATGAACGGTTTCACCTCGACTGTCTCCGCCGTGGGGGTCTTGTTGAGATCCATTTCCAGTAATGTCGGCGCGTACGGGTAAGGAGAAGATCTCCTGAAAGAAAACAATTTAAAAATACGTGTTAATGTTAATTCAAATGACCTAACTACAAGTACGACACGAAAATAATAAAATCACAAATATTTGGTTTTAATTTTTAGCTTAAACACCATTTTTTTTACGTCGTAGTTCCCAGGTATAGTTCTCAAGTTCGTTGTAAACCAAATGTTATATTTTGCAAATTACTTTCTATATATTGTCTTCTTCTAAATAATAACAAATTTCTGCTATGAAGTAAATAAAAGCATAATTTTGTTTGAAAATATCATAATATATGTATATTACCATTTGTGATTTAAACAGTTACACAGTTATATATTATAATTATACGATTATATTTTATATCACACATTTTATTTCCAATTGAATGAAAAAGGTGAATTTAAAACGATTTAATTGTATTTCTTTTAGTATTTTGGTTTTCTCTATTCACGTTAATTTTTTATAATTATGGGTTCTTCACTGGCGGCGAATGGCGTGAGTCAGTTGCCTTCCTTAAATAGATCCGGTCCATGATGATAAGATCTCATCTTTATTATAAATAGGTTGTTATGTAGTTATGTATACAACACTGGGCAATGCCCGACGGTATGTATTAGAAACGGTTCCGGTGGTCTATGTATACAATATACGCAGTGCGTATTGTTAAAATGCTCGTGATGAATATAAGAAAAGTTGGGAATATCACAAACTATACACGTTCTTAACATACAATCCATTTGTACCAAATTCAGTTTCATGCAGTACCTACTTGCCAGATGCCAATAAATATAGAAAAATAATATACCCAAGGATACCTAGTCAAAAAAACATGAAAGTAGCTGTCGTCGCTGCTTGTCGAAATGCGCTGCGATAATAATTTCCCAGCGAAGTTAATCACGTTCTTCTTTATTTACAGTGTAATATTGTTCAACTATGTTGCGTGTTGGATAAATCACAAAATCATATATTTGTAAACTTTTCTTAGGAGGTTTCTCCTTTGTTAGGTAGGCAGTTTAGTTACGTGCTTTCCGAGGCAGAGTCAATTTTTAAACTATAATGGTTGAAGATTTTTTTTTGTAATATTTATTAAAACAACCAGAAAGTCGGGGTTGTTTTGACCGGTTCCGCGATAACGCACTTTCTGTACAACTTCCATCTACTACACGCTAGAATATATGACAATCAGATTTGAAAAAGTATCTGCGTTAGATGACCCCTGTATTGAGAAAGTTTATCTTCTCTTTTAATATTATAAAGGCGAAAGTGAGTTTGTTTGTTACGCTTTAACGACTTAATTAGTCAAAACCATCATTATTATATTTGCAGACATTTATGGCACGGCCTAACATTCAGATGACTGGAGATGGGTTCCAGATGGCGGTCAGAATCCCAGGTAAGTAAAGGAGATGGTCTCACATGTCGGTCGCCATGTGCTCGCGCAGGAACTCCAGCTCGTCGGCGAGGTACCAGCGCGACACCATCCGCCCCTTGCTGGTGCACGCACCGTGCATCTCGTTCCGCAGGTGGCGGGAGTACGAGTTCCTGATGTGGGACCATTTCCTTCGAACGTCTGCCACTACGAACAGAAATGTCCACATTTATGAATATTTACAAGCTTTTATTTAATTTCACGAATTATATAACACTTGGAGTAATAGTGCAAAGACTCATCAAAATTATTACTACCCGACTCATTGCCTCTACTGGTGACAGGAGGGCTGGTTCATTTTTCGACCAGATAATCTGGATTGCAATTCAAAGAAAATGCAGATAGCTTTCTCGCCACCATTCCACGCCGTCACGATTTGTATAGTAACTATTTATAATTTTTATTTGTTTATTTAGGGCTTTAATGTATATATAACACACAATAAAAGCAATGTTAATAAAGTATGTTCAATTGATTATAGCCCACTTACCTATTTTAAATTCATTTAAAAAAATATACTATTATAAAGAATGTTTGTTCCTTTGACCATTAGGCGTATAAGAAGAAGTAATGTTATGCCTAATCTCTCATAGTTATCAATGATTAAATACAGCTACACTATGTAAAACGATTGTCTCCGAGCTGTTTTCTGGTTACGTCCACCTCGATGTCTGGAGGTCCACAACAGCCCGTTTCCTAAGCCTTTCCTGCCTCGTACAATCACTCTGTGGAACCAGCTTTCGCCGGCGACTTTTCCGAACCGATACGACATAAAAACCTTCAAGAAGAGAGCGTACTCTTTCCTCAAAGGCCGGCAACGCACCTGCAAGTCCTCGGATGTTGAAGATGTCCATGTGAGCGGTGGTAGTCACTTTCCATCAGGTGAGCCTCCAGCTAGATTGCCCCCTCTTACATAAAAAAAAATGTTGAATAATCTAAGAAATAAAAAAAAATAAGGGTTATTTCCGCCGATGCTTAAATCTTATTGAACAACTAAACATTGAAAGAAAACTTCTGCCAGTAAACAGTGTACGACTGCACGTGTCCATGAAATCACCCATGTTCACGTGAAATTCACGAGGAAGTACTCGTACGGCTCTTACGTCAACAAACGGCTGCGAGTGGACTTTGAGTGTAGAGATTATTCGGACTGCACGCGAACGAGCTCGAGAGACCAGATCGTTTGATAACAATCATTAACTATCATAGTTTTAAAGTAGTTTTAAGTGTAAGAAAAAAAAATAGTCGCAAGGAAAAAAAAGCTAGTGTCCGATTATTATGAGATTATTCGGTTAGTCACAATTAAAACATATTAAGTGATCAGCTGCGGTGTGTTGTTTGTGCAGTGCTCCCATTAAGTACATGATCGATATATTATGTGTCTTAATTTTCACAGCGATGATCTAATTTAGGCTTCAATAACGCGGTTGACAACCTGAGCCGGTGTCGTCTCCGTAACCGTACCGCAAACTTTTCGCTTGATTGGAAGGAAATTATTAAATAATCAAATGAGTACATATTAGTAATTCATTAAAAACAAGCATCGTTAGTATTGTTTCAATAGCATTGGTTTTATGGAAGCTTAACGAAATATTATGAACCTATTCTTATTATAAGGATTATTAGCAGCCCCGCCAGCACCATTTGCGTCCCATAGGATTACCAGAGGTTGAAAGGACATGAACGTGTAGCTCACACCTGTGCGCTATTATTGTATGTAACCTTGAGATAGTCGCAGTAGCCGACGCGGCCTAACGCACGACACTAACTTCATCGTTATCTATATACCCTCGGTGGTAGAGCTTCGTGCAAGCTCGTCTGGTTAAGTATCAACCACTCATCAGATGTTCTACCCCAAAACAGCAGTACTTTGTATTTTTGTGTTCAAGTTTGAAGGGTGAACCAGTGTAATTACTGGTACAAGGAACATATAATTTTAATAGGGACTTTAAATTAATAATTTTAAAACTATCAAGCACTAAATAAATTCAAGCGGTCATAGTAATACGCGATGCAACCGCCTTCGCGCCCTGGCCCCGCGTCCCGATGTTTTTTTTAGGAATATTAATTTACTCTGCTACTCGAGCGAAGCCGGGGAGGGTCGCTAGTTTGAAATAAAATAAGCAGGTACGTATAGCAGTGTGAGCTGTTAAGTACTACATACACCAAAATTATTAGGTACGTACCTATATTAAGGAAAAGGTACTTTTTTATTATTAGCCATAAATCGAAAACTATATGTACATCACACAAATAATTAAAAATCTGTTTAAGCTTGTGCTAATGAAGTCCCTTCACGTCATGACACTGTTAATTCAATTCAAAATTTGTGTCTCCGTTCCTTGCATAAAGACGCCCTGTTTTTAAATGATTTAATTACAAATGTATTGTTTTCAGATTTAACCCTATACTTGTAGTATAAGACGGTATTACTTGCCAAATTTCATAGTTCTAGTCCTTGAGTGTCGAAATATACGTTTTTGCGGCAAAAACGGCTGTATATTTTTTACGTTAACTTGGAAGTTGTTTTTTTCTCAGCTTCAGACTGTAAACCTGAGTATAACGTTTTAATATAAACTCGATACTTTTCCCGAGATAAAGGGTTTTGACAGACAGACAGACGGACGGACGGACGGACGGACAACAAAGTGATCCTATAAGGATTCCGTTTTTTCCTTTTGAGGTACGGAACCCTAAAAATATATGTCATAAACATTTATTTTGTTTCTCGGTACTATATATTTAACTAGGTAATGCCCGCGGCTTTACTGTAGTCGGGATGGTGAGACGATAAATGGTTGTATGAAAGTGTGATTTTAAGGTAAGAAGCATGAAACGTCATAATGGTTAAAAAAAAAAGTATATTAAAGCCCGGCATGTATTTTATTCTCATTGTTTTATTAAATTTACACTTAGTCGTTTTATTGACAAGTACTTTTTTGAGTAAGTACTTTTTTTTTTTTTTTTTTATTGCATAGGAAGGCGGACGAGCATATGGGTCACCTGATGGTAAGTGATCACCAACGCCCATAGACATTGGCGTTGTATGAGATGTTAACCATCTCTTACATCGCCAATGCGCCACCAACCTTGGGAACTAAGATGTTACGTCCCTTGTGCCTGTAATTACACTGGCTCACTCACCCTTCAAACCGGAACACAACAATACCAAGTACTGCTGTTTTGCGGTAGAATATCTGATGAGTGGGTGGTACCTACCCAGACGAGCTTGCACATAGCTCTACCACCAAGTGTACTTACTATTTACTGATATACTTTTCAGTTTTAAAAGGACACAATTTCCTATTTAGTTATCGCTTGCAGTCTCAATAAATAAAGCACAGGGAAAGACATTTAAGTGTAGAGTTTCGGAATAGATTAAGCCGGAAAGCCACATCTTTACCGAGTAACATATACTAGGCTATATTACATTATCAAAAAAAAAATGAGATCTCTACATCGAATTGTTGCATATCAAAGTATTTGGCGTACGCCGCAAAAACTATTGACGTTGTGTAAAAAAGTGTTCTATATATTAATAGTGTTCATGATTGCTCACAAAAAAGTCCTGATGGTATGTGCCTAACTACTATAGTTAAGCCACAATAACAGTTTTTGTTTAAATTATTAAGTTGAAATACGGAATCGAATATTGGTGATATATGTACCATGATATTATCAATCCTTATCTATTTATTAAATGGTTTGATAATTAAGGATGATTATTTACATGTAAATTACACTTTAAATAATTCAGATCGGACTTTTCCTTTTGTAGTTATGACAGGTATGAAATTCTCTCAGTAAGAAAAATGTCGCAGTTTGAACAAACTGTAATTGTCCTACGTTTAAACTTTAATATATTACCGAATACTAATTTACGTTAAATAATAGTATTTCAATTTTCGCGGACGAAATCGCGGGCAAAGTGCTTGTATAACATATTTATAGAAGTTGGTTATAAAAATTTAACATTCATGCAAATGTAATTCGGTGTGTGTGCCGTCCGCCCGTCCGCCCGGCGCGGCGGGGAGCCGCATTATTTGCATACTAGGATGAAATTGCATGACGCAAGCAGGATTTTGTAGCTCGTGTAATTAAGTACTGATATCTAAATAGCTAATATTGGTGAAATCGCAATTCCAAACGAATTGACTCGCTCTCGTAAATGAATTATAATATGTACTTATATAACATTACTTATATTTCATTAAGACTAAGCTTTTCAATATAAAAACGTTTACCTATTTTTCAATTAAAAAATACCCAAACGTTGAAAGAATCGAACCCGGTACTCTTTCAGTGGACCGCTGTTACACACGCTACTACACACGCTGCGTAATGAGAACGGGCGCCTCATTCATTTCATTATTATCGTAAGCGTAATGCACATATCATTGCATTGTTATTATATACGTATCGGAATTCAAAAACAACAAACAGTTCACCACTAGGATGCGTCCTATACCATGACATGAATTCGGAATATATATTCAATAAGTACATTGATACGAGTATCAGTGGCAACGTAGCGAGTAACGATTACCGCTCCAGTCCATCTTCATGGCGACGTCGTCCCACAGGTTCTTCACCTGCGTGTAGTAGCTCGCCACCGGCATGTTGTTCCGCGCATACAGCAGTCTCCGCTGGCGCACCAAACGGATCAGCTTGCGATCGTCGGCCTGGCTGGAATCTACCATACGCCCCACCGCCGTCGCCGTCGCCCCCGCGCCCGCGTCCTCGGCCTTCTCCTGTACGCTCGCCCCACCCGTCTCCCCGCTCACGACCATCTGCGGCATCCTTACTCTTTGACGCTTCTCTCTTTCCATGTTAGAGTTTCGGACACCAACACCGGCCACCTTTAACCCATGAGAGACACGTGATGGCGGACCGCGAAAGTCACACACGGCGCTCGAAATAGTCGAAGCAAAACTTTAGATACAATTTATCGCGTTTAGAGACACGTCACTTCGCAACGAGAGCGCGGAACAAACACGGCAACGCGCATAACGGCAAACAGACACGCGCAACGAGAAGCAAGCCGGCAAACATGGTCGTCTCCCTCGCACGCGGCAGGCGCGCGCGAGAGAGAGCGGCGCAGTCGTGGAGACACGTGAAAAAGCAAGAGCGCAGACGCTCCGTCCGGCTTCGGGCAGCCACTTTTATAAATTCCACATCGTCGGGTATCGATTCGCCTCGGACGAGTAAAGCGGACTCATTTTTTCACCGCTTTTTATTTTCAGTAGTTGTTTTATAAACGTCGTATAACGTATTTTTAACAAATAGTCGCCGTTCAGATACGAACAAGTTTATCTCCATAAGTTATGCGGTGTAATATTATTTTCGAATGACCTGTTGTTATCTAGAAATTCACAGTTTCAAGTATTATCTTATCGTTAAATGTGGTGTGTGCATATTTTTATATTATGAAAACATTACTTTTACAAACTTTTACTAAATTGCTATTATTTGAATACTTTAATGAAACTATTATAATAACTTATTATAATTTATTTTATTGAGTACTAACCTAACTCAGTAATCGTGATAAGGAATCCATCTTGCAATGAAATTAATAATTATTATGACCGACTGATCACAACACAACACTCGGGCGGCGCGTCGCGTCACGGTCAGCTCTGATAGGTCTATTTATAGACGCCACAGAATCGATAGCTCGGTACGGTAGGTGATAGACGACAGTGACTCGCCCCATGGCCCATACATGATACAATACGAGTGAGCGCACGCGGAGCCGCTCGGGTAACACGTAGATAACTTTTTGTGATCATACTAATATTTTATTAAACAGTACTGTTCGTTGTATTTGTATGTTATCATTAATTAGGTTTACCGTTTTTTAATGTACCGCCATGTCTATCACCAGGCAGCATTACAATCAGGATTAAAAAATTGAGTGATATATTCTGATGACTTGTGTGCCCGTTGAAGGATGGGATTGTTTATTTATCTATTTACATAACAGTACCACACAAAACTATCAATTCCATGTATATGTAACATAACTACAAATATACTTAGTTATCACTATCACTACATATTATAAAACTAACTCCCCCGCGTTTCCTGTCTGTCTGTATGAACGCGATAAACTAAAAAACTACTGAACGGATTTTTATACGGTTTTCACCAATGGATAAAGTGATTCAATAGGAAGGTTTACGTGTATAATTCATTAATGTTTTCTGTAAATTTGTTGAAATATGACGATAATTGTTGAAAAAGTCGGAAAAAACGAGCCGATTGGGAGCTTTCGTCGAAAACGCTGTAAAATCCCTCTGAATTATAACAAAATAATGTATGGTGAAATTGTTCCCCTTTCATAGATCTACAGAAAAGTCCGCGATGGCATATGTGTATCATTTAAGGAAAGCTAAGTATACCAACTTTTTTTAAACGGTTACATAATAATGTTATAATTGGAAAGCTATAAAAACGGATATGATATTAATCCTTATCAAATTAAATACGTTATTTACTTTAAGTATTTCATGAATTTTATAATTGTCTCTACACAACCCAATTTAAATTAATATCGTAGGAGTTATCGTAATTTTAAAACTATCGCGCACGAAATGAATTCAAGCGGACACCGATCATACCAACGCGCGATGCAACCGCCTGCGCTCCCCCGCGTCCCGCTGTCGTTTTTAAGAATATTTATTCCTCTACACGGGCGAAGCCGGGCGGGAAGCTAGTATCGTATATTTTATTTCAGAAACACAGCTCATTTTGTCGGAGTATTTTGAAGAAACCATTGACATGCAGCATACGCTGACCCGAGTGTCTTTTAGAGCAAATCAAAAAATCACATAGTGAACTTTAGTCTATAATATGATATTACTTTAGTTTTTTAAGAATGCTGGAACAAACTTTTACACACCGGAACACATCGACACAGTCAGTAGATAAACCAAGACTTGCACTACACAGTTTTAGGAATTTACCATTAAAGATCTAAAATATTAACGCTATGTAATTACGTGCCGTGCGAAGAGATAACGTAGGTAGGTATGTACTTAAATTTAACCTAACGACCGATTTGTTCAATAATATATTTCAATATTCAGCTTTATTTCAATATCTGCTTAATACTTAGTCAGTTAGTATAATGCAAACTGTATAATCAGCGATTTAAAACCATTATGTATGATTGCAAAGTATATAAGGGATACTATTTCAAAATGTGAAATTCATTTCATATATTTTATATAACCTCACTGAACGCGACCTCGTCCTGAATTCGTCTATTGTTTTTATAGGGGATAAAGTTGACGACGCTGTTAGCATGTTTATTCCCTTCGTAGTGAGTAACGGCAAAGCCTAGGATTTAGTGCAATTCTTTTTTAGTGTCGCTGTGAACGGTACGCCTTATGGAGCAGTAAAACTAAATTACAGCGCCCGGAGCCGCCACCGCCGCCGCCGCGCCGCCCGCCTGCCCGGCGAGATGTTTACCTAAATAATAATATTAACCTATGGAAGCAAAATGTTCAAATGAAATCATATTAAGTGATACAGCTGCTTGAAATATTTAAATGAAAATTAAACCAAACAGGCAATGTTTTAAGTCATGTAATATTATTACAAAGTAAATAATCATAAAGAAGTTTTTATATACATAGTTGCATCCGAAGTGTTTTCCTCAACTCCTCACACTACTAGTGGAACAGATACAGATGCTTACGACTCACTCGACCCAAGGCACCGTCCGCGTCGTTGAAACTGTTTGTGCTAAATATCCTTTCATTAACTCTCGAGATCAATCATTGGTCCGATGGTTGGGTAGTACGAACTAGGAGTACATGGCTCACTTATTATTTTAAAGCGTAGCTTATGCGTTCATCATCCGGCGGACCCTCACAGATTAATTGAATAGATACCTGTCGCGAGCTCAGTTATAATTTTATTAATATCCGCTCCAAGTTTCGCATTATGGCCGTTTTACGGCAGTTTTTAAAAAGCTCTTAACTTTACAACATTCTCAAAACTTAGGCGATAAATTCGCACTTCCATAAAAGGCACCGAGTAAACTCGGAGGGAGGCGGGAGTGAGGGGAGCCGGGCCGGGTGGGACGTAGTAAAACTGACGCGATGCGATCTTCCAGATTCCGGCCGGAATGCAGGAATCAGCTTTTTATCGTAAATTGGCATCATTTTTACGAGCGCGCCGCTCATCCTCAGGATTGGCAAATTTGAATTTGGGGCATAATTTTAGAGCGCAGGGAGTCCCCTGGCGGCATACAAATGGCTCGTTTTAATTGCCCCTCGAACGTGCGACCCGGGAGCTATACTCTCATAATACATATGTCACACGCCCGCTCTCCCGGCTAGAGGATTACGCTTCTCGGATTATGAATATGTCGTTTATTAATCCTTCTTTCGAGTTAATTAAGACAAGGTACTAAATAAAAGAAACCAGTCACAACGAGCAACAATAATAATAGCAAAGGTGTTTCAACAGAGAGGCATTGGTATCGGTTCGAACAGTGACGGCGAATAAGTGCCATCTGCACGCGCAACCGTTCGCATGAGCACAATGTGAGACCCGAGTGGAAAGAGTAACCCTTGCCGTGAGCGCGCGTGCTGTTGACTATCGACGCTATTGTATTGTAAGCACATGTCACGCTGGCACCGTGTCAGCGGGCGCTGCTAAACATGTCGTACAAAGAAAGGGTACCAGGGCTAACGAGCAGCTAGGTCGAGTTCACACCCGAACCCGCGGCGACAATGTAACAATACGAAACGCGTAATCGATAAATCATTTCACAATCACTGAACGACGTTTTGTTGAATAATACTAAGTGTATTTATACCGTCGACTTAATTACGAAATGAAAAATTGTCGGTACTGCACATCGACCGTGACGTAATTTGTGTCCGAGCGACATAGCGACATAGCGAGTACAGAATTATATGCCCTTTGGGCTTTAATGCCGCCAGCTCATTCAAGAGCCACGATGACGATTCGCTCTTCTGAATAGACCTAACTATCGAGTCGTAGAGCACGTGTCTCGCCCGTAACGCATCACTTTGCTAAAAAATGTTACCTACTGGCAAATATGACAATACATTAGTTCGAATACCGACGCGCGGCCCTTCGCTGGTGGCATGTTTGTAAGCACGTCATTTACATATATTGATATTATGAAGCTCGCGAGCGTGTGAACACGACAACACAAGGAATCAGTCCGATTATATAAAATGTGTTACACTTACATACGTAAATAGTACGTTTATGTAGAGAGGTTACAGATTATTTATCACATAACTGCGACACATTACACACGTATAATTCACATTGAACGCGGATGAAACCCTCTACTACCGGGTGGTATCGAAAATATTTACCATGGAAGTGGAGAAGTCAATCAGCATTATATGCGCTTGCTAATCGTTTACCGATCAAATGTTACTTGAGAAAGTGTCTAAAACTTGAGAACGGGAAACGCGGGCTAGGGGACCGGGGTTGCTGGTGTTTAATACGCTCGGTGATCACTCTAAGGGCGCTGTCGACATTGACGGGCGACTTTACATGCGAGTAATGATCTCACGATGACTTGCTGCGCGCTCTCACGCCTGGCTCAGAGCCCTCAGTGTAATTTACCGAAGGAGACGAGATACCTACGAATCGATCATTACCTACTGTTTTTTATACTTTTTATTGTTTTATATATTTGCGTCCTGACTGCCTCGTTGGTCTAGTGAACTCTAGTGGCTACATGTAAGGCCGTAGACACGATGGTCCTGGGTTCAATTCCCAGGTCGGGCTAATAAAATTTTAAGTGTGTAAACTCCCGTGCCTCGGAAAGCACGTAAAGCCGTTTGTCCTGCGCCTGAACTCTTGCCGGTCATGTCGGATTGCCATTCCATAGGGTTATGAGAGTAGGTAATAGAGAGTACACCTGTGTTTACGCACACACTTGTGCACTATAATATCTCTTATGTGCAGGAGTGCAGTCAAAGGACTATACAACAGAAAATATTTTTTAAATTCGAACCAGTAGTTATCCGATCAAACAAACAAACTATTCAGCTTCATATATTAGTAATAGATTAATAAAACGATTACCAATAAATTTAAAGTAAATTCAATAATAAAGTAAAATTATAAGCAATTGATTAAAATAATAGAATTGATCGGTTGTCGACATTACACTTTGTGGTGAATATTAAGATTGTGTTTTGTATATTTGTATATATTTATTTATTAATATAATCAGACGCCCGCGTCGCTTCTTTAAGACAGAACAGTCAAAAATAGTGTAAACCAAATGTTTTGTCAATATACAACTAGGAACATACCTAAGAAAATATTAACCTAGTTATTGGAACACCTTTACTAAAAATAAAAACACGTGTATAACGAATACAATTAGTAAAACTTAAAACAATGCAATTCGACGCCTTGTCTTCTTCTTTTAAACATTCTTCAATACATCGCCCCATGTAGGGATGTAGGTGTAGGTGTAGCTTTAACTTCGAAACATAATACACCGCTTTAATAGACGAGATCTGTCGCGTCGGTCGCGTTATTCAAATATTTATTTATTTAAGAGGACAACCAACATTTGACACAATATCTCATGAAAACAATAATACATTTTTAAAAACTATCTTAATAAATGTTCCACTAATTACAGGTAGTCACAACATGCACTATCACATTATACAATAGGTATTAGCTTAACTGTAAATATTAATAAATCACACTGTATATGCTAATAAAAACACAAGTGGAAATTGGAATAGATAGAAATTGGAACAAAGTTAAGAATTATAATAAAATTTAGACATAATAAAATTATTATTACAATTTTTTTTTACTTGTGTAGAAATGATACTACTTAATAAAACCAATGGCTATAACCAACAATTATAGGTGAAACACAAATGAAATTATGTATTCTTCGAATGAACTGAGAGCGCCTATCACGACAGATGTCCCCATCGGCGAGCCGCTTACTGATCAAGGTGTATAGCAATGATAACATCGAAATTACGGATTTTTACCTAATTACGTTATATATAGTTTAGTATAAAAGAAGTTACTCGTATTGCGGGAATTTATACGATTTTTTTTTTAATATGTAATAAAATCATGTCAGTCCAGTAGCTATGGATTTTCTGAAAACTGTATCATTCGTACGGAGATCAATGTAAACAACCCACACACATCTCTATGTAGTACCTACTGCTTAAATCTTCGAAATCAGTTAAGTCTGTTCTGAGTAATAGATAACATAAAAGGTAACAAAAAGAAATCACTCGCGTCGAACAAATAACCTCTTTTTGTTAAAGTCCAATAAATCTCTCGACTTATTTTTAATACAAAACCCTTAATCCATTTTCTCATTTAAGATCACCTCCGAAAATAGTGGCTGCGCCGCTCCGGGTGCAACTCTATCTTGATTTATGGAGCAATTAAGGAACTCGCATCCAATTTTTTCTCTTTCCGCTTGCAAGCGATCGTTGATTATTACTCAAGCAACAGAAATAAAACAAAACCACGGCACAGTTTTACTCCGCCGCGCCGTCTCCTTCTAGAGTTCACAGCAACTGATCGCAGTGAACACTAGTAATGATACATGCGTCGAAACAAAATAAATGTGAAATATGAAAGCTTCGAAATGTAAAATATTATAGTTACAAGTTATTACATTACATTTAGAAGCTTAAGTTTTTAACCGATTATTCTAATGTTCTTATAAAGTACATAACTATTAGTACTGGTGACGACGCGTCTTACCCCGCCGCGCCGCGCCGCCTCGAGACGAATGCAGGCTGCAATTTTTTTCATCATCATCATTTATCAAACAAGGGCAGGAAACTAAAAAGTGTGTCGTTCCGATTCTGCGAAGCTCGGTATTTCTGTGCACCCACGCACACCACCGAAGCGAACATATGTTTCCTTTGACAGAAAACAGCTGTTGACTAGACAGAGAACTCTTAACGGTTGTATCCTGGTTCAGAGTAATAGGGTCGGTAATAGCGTGTAGAAACAGCCCTTGCGATCAGCTGATCGTGATGCGTGACGCAGACGCAGTTTACGAGCGCGTGACGTAAACAGGATACAAGCTAGTCAAAGGCGGCGTCAGCGCGGGCGCAGGACGGGCTCCTATTTATTATTATGGCTACCTGCCATGTTCGCTATTATTATATATCCGTCCGCTTTATACCTGACTCTTTATTATTAATATTATACTCCGTGTCAATACTTGATATCCATTAATATTTGTATTGTTACGAAACAGTTACAAGTACAAGCCCTTTTTCAAAAACCTAAATAGTAACTTAGATGTATGTGTGTTGGATGCAGTGCTAAGTGAGCCGTGGGCGGCATCGGCGCTATAAGTTGGTGGTAGAGCTTTGTGCAAGCTCGTCTGGGTAGGTACCACCCACTCATCAGATATTCTACCGCAAAACAGCAGTACTTGTTATTGCTGTGTTCCGGTTTGAAGGGTGAGTGAGCCAGAGTAATTACAGGCACAAGGGACATAACATCTTGGTTCCCAAGGTTGGTGGCGCATTGGCGATGTAAGAGATGGTTAACAGCTCTTGCAACGCCAATGTCTATGGGCGTTGGTGACCACTTACCATCAGGTGGCCCATATGCTCGTCCGCCTTCCTATGCAAAAAAAAAAAGTTGTTTTCTTTATTAAAATATTAACGTCAAAGACAACTTCTACTCTTCGTATGTTTAAACTCCTTAAAAAGCTGGCCTTAACGATTTGGTCTCTCTCCGAGTAGTTCTAACTTTGAACCTACTTACCTAATCTACAGACAGACGACCCTATGTAACAAATTATTAAACACGTCTGTAACCTAGCTTACAGACGTGTTTCTGTGATGATATCGTCTTAAAAGATTTAGAAAAAAAACTAGGTTTTATGATTTTGCCTATTTCATTTCCTCTCTGCGAGTACAGTATCATGTTTTCCTTTGTAATAATATTAATATATTCAACAAGACATCTAAACTATAAACAATAAATTTAAGTTTTATTTTGATAAAATCATATTTATTGTTTAAAGTATGTTAAATAATAATTAAAATTTTAATTAAAATAATAATAAAAAGTTTTGAGCAAGTCAAGTTCATTCCTTAAGGAACGTTTTTCCTTTTAGGAATATTTTTTATGAATAGTGACAAACCGCTAGCTTCAGTTATAATCGATTCCTGTCTAAATGTTCTCTCCCCGAGCACATTACACACTTCCTGTTTCAAATGTTGCCACGGGAAAAAACACATTTTGTGATTTTATACACGTCTCGTCGAAGTGTTGGTCGATATTAATGAAATTGATTTCAGCTTAGATTTAATCACGGCGGCGCGGCGGCGAATCGAAAGTCAATAAAATTATTTTATACAAGTTTGTTTTATTCTTGCTGTGATGACTAGTAGATGGACTGGAAACTTACTGGTGTTCTTACTAAACTTAAACCAGAAATAAAATCTGCTTTATCGGCTTAATATCAAGTGCTTTAATTGCTTTATAATGAAGAAGTAATAAACATGGGTCTTGTACACACACCTATCGTGCTCGATCGGGCCTAACAAAACATTTTATGAAGAACTTGTTATCTTTTTCGTGGTGTTTTTAATAAATTGTTTATTTTCTGTTCAATATAAAACATTATATTTCATTGACGAGATAGAAGTACAAGTTAAGAAAATACTCCCAAACATTTTGCTTTATCCGTGCTTTACAGAAATAAGACGAGTCGGTTTTATATCAAGTGTTTATTATATTTAAATGGAAGTTTTATATTGTGTTTATATAAAAATAAAAATTACACAAATTCCATGTTGTAAGTATTACACATTTTTCCTTAGCTATGATATAAACTTAACCTAACCGTTATACTCGCAGGAAAGTAAATCAGTCGATTGATGTTCGAGATTCTAGGAGATACTGCGTCTGGTCCAGTCGACTGTGTATAATGGTCGGCAGTCGGCACCTAGCTAGCTGACGTGCTGTACCTGCATCACAGGATACTGTCGCGAGCCGAACATCAAATACATTGTCAGAAATATCACGCATACGGCGTACTTTTTTCGGATGACAAAACCTCAGATTTTCTCTCTATTTATGCAAACATCAAGCGCAAGCCGTGCCAGTACAAACCTATACCCTGTGTCAACAGGAAGGATACATTACACACTAGGAAGTAAAGGGGCTCAAATAGCCAACTATTCGAATGAGCACAATATACTTTTTTATTGTAAACTACTTATGTTAAGTGATTAGACATTATCTCACGAAACACTAGCCACGAACGATCGGTCCACAATGGACGTTTTCACTATAAGCGTATGTTATCTGGTCACATAACCTCCTTCTCTCTCTCTCCGTTGTACGTCCGTGTATACAACCGACTAAGTCGGGCCTTAATTAACATTTACAATACTGCTTAATGGTAAACGGAACACCGATGACGTCACGCACCAGACTCGCACCCACTAGTATGTCCAAACGAAAGCGAAATGTCTCCCGGTCGCGAACCTACAAAGGATAGGCGTCCGACGAGGCGTAGCGTGCATAGTTGGCATAGTGTGCGTAGTAGAGGTAGAACGCGGCGCGGGCGGCGGCTCAGGAGGGCTTGCGGTCTTCGTCGTCCGCCTCGCCCGCCTCTCCCGCCTCTGCCGCCTCACTGCTGGACGAGCTTCCAGCGCCTCGCGCCCACAGACTGGCGTAGCTCTGTTGCTCCGCGATCAGCGCCTCCTCCGCCTCGATCACCGCGTCGAACAGAGTCTTCTTGATCCGGATCTGTACCGGGTACGGGAAGCGCTTCGTCGACTGGCACATGCTGTTGAAGAAGATGTCGAGCGGGTCGGGCACGGCCGGCGGCAGTCGGTCCCGCTTCCGCTCCTGGTAGTGCGCGTCAGTGAACTGGCGTTTGCCCTGCGCCTTGCAGAGGTAGTCTAACTTTCGGTCGATGACAGTGAGACGCTCGACACTTTTCCGCTTGGGCGAGGACTCTGGTTCCGAGTCGGAGTCGTCGGTGGAGTGTGCAATACCGTTGTGCACGTGGGCGGCCATGTCTTGTGCCGGCGGAGGCGCGTACTGCGGCGACTCCGCTGGCTTTTTGCGCACGCTCATGTGCGGCTGCAGGAACTGCATGGGTCCCATGTACTTCCAGGGGTAGACTTTCTTAGCGGGGTTGCCGGGGTCCTTGGCCAACATGTCATTCTGTCGCTTCAAGGCATCGCGATAGCTGTCACGGAGTTTCTTCCATTTTAATTTGACTTCTTTCACTGAAAAACAAAGTAAGATTTAGATGAAAAACAGATGGCAAACACTAAGGTAAGTCGTTTTGTAGACATACTCGAAACGGCCATTCTCGGCCATATGTGCTAACCTGCATCTTTGCAATGTGTTTTAAAACAATTACAAGCTAACAAGTTCAATACGACTCACACCTTCATTGTTCTCATAGGACTGCAAGCATTTCTTTATAAATGATTTATTTTACCGCCATCATATTACTTGTTCTTATCAAATTTGAGCCAAAATGTCAAACAAAATTGAACAATTGGACAGTTTGGGTCCCAGCTCCTCAAATATGTAGAATTTTAAAACATATTTGGAAGAATTAAAACTTGACTTAAAAAAAGAAACAATTGTTCCAAAGTTGTATCGCAAATTCTAAAAATAAATAAATACATGTTAATACATGAAACATATTAATAAATAAAGACTAGCTGCTCATAGTTCATACCGACTTCGTACGGGTAAAGTAATAATTGTAGGAATCCATTCTTAGTGCGCGTCTATCGGATCTCGGAAGTGGTATTTCGGTTACATGTATTTACATATTTTGTAAGTACATCATTATTTTGTTCTAAAAGTTTTTGTCGTGTCTTGGCACTATATGTATAGGTCATAGTGTCAAACAAAATATAAAATCGCTCAAGATGTAGGTAAGTACGTGAGTAAAAAATATGGTAAGATTAAATAAACGGTTGAAATCAATTAACGCATTAATATATACGAGCAGTAGGTACACGTGCGGGTACGAATGTTACCCATACAATTACGGTAATTTATAATCTTTGCGCATATCTGTTGTAAGTATTATTTACCGTAAACTATAAGTAAGTATTTATCCGGTATATTATTTAGAAAGCGCCAATGCTATAAAAAGCAACGAATCTAATTAGTTGATACAACGCTATTACAATGAATGCAGCCGGCAACCGGCAGCGACGCACCGCGCACACCGCGACCGCGCCGCCACCGACGCCGCCGGGGGCCGGCCGGCGGGGCGCGCGGGGCGCGGCGGGGCGGGGAGCGCTGCACGGCGCGGCGGCGCGGCACTGCGCGCGGCACGCCACCGAACGACGCTCTCACCTGACGACAAATCCGTCTCCTTCATCACCTCCGCCCAGGCAGCGTCCTTCAGCTCCTGGTCGCGATACTCGATGGCGGTCGTGTTCCACAGGCAGGGGTATTTACGCACGGTCTCTATGAAGTGTTCCATCTCCATGACGGCGACGCGTGGCGAGGCGGCGAGGCGGCGGCGGCGGACTCCGGGCGCGGACTGAGCGGGGCCGCTGGGCCCGAGCGGGCGCGGCCGCCGCTGCCGGCCCCTCCGCCGACCCGCGCCGCGCGCCGCCTCACTGCCTCTGCCTCGACCCCGCAGCCCGGCACCCGGCGCCCGGCGGCCGGTCCGCGGTTCGCGAGTCGCAAAGCTATAGACGACGTTTTGTCGCGTGCCTTTATTTCATTTTGCGATACCGAACGCGGATAATTTATTTTGAATCGAAGTGGAGAATAAAAGATGCGGGGTTATATAATAGACCACAACGGAACGCCAATACGCACTCACTTGACGCACTGATGACAACAGCTATTATCATTTCATTACCTCGACAACTCACACTCAGTGAGGAGGCCGACCTAGGTCTGCAAGCTGACGCCTGACAGGCACGACGACGTCACGGCTTCCCGAGGCTCGCTATTATCCTGTTTGTCTAATTATATTATACTGTTGCAGGCCTAAATTATAATATTAATCATGTAGGTAACTAAAATATAGCGTCATAGCGATACAAAACCGCAAAACGCTCGAAATATTATAAGTAATATATATATACTACGACAGAGTACCTCCACGCGCAGACAACTTGAGTACCCTACGAGTAGTTGATATCAGTAGACGTACGCGGTACGAGTATGTTACCGACACCGTGACAACGGCACCGACACCGGCCGGCATATTATATTGTCGTATTACATCACACTAACTACACATATAACATTTATCAGTCGATAAAATAATAATTAATCACGAGTTAATTTATCAAAAAAGTAATAAGCTAGAACTAATTTAATTCTTTAATTCATAATATTACGATTAACTCGGTAGGTGTGACGTCATTGAGTAAGTAGATCATAATTATTTAGGAACATATTATGTAAGTAATAAAATATGTGTATTAACACAACACCGTCCGTTAGCAAACAATATGTAAACTCGCACCGCCGACCGCAGTTTTTTTTAAATTAATATATGGGCCACCTGATGGTAAGTGATTACCAACGCCCATAAGCATTGGCATTGGCGTTGTAAGAGATGTTACCATCGCTTACATCGCCAATGCGCCACCAACCTCGGGAACTAAGATGTTATGTCCCTTGTGCCTGTAACATACAAACTCACTAACAAGGAGTGAGTTAAATCGAATATGTGTGATGTGGTGATAACAAGCATCACTGTAAGGCAAACGGTTATAAAGTGGTGGCGAGCGAGGTGCGCACCGTGCACACTGCGCAGGCAAAGGGATATGAGAAAAATTTCAAGAGATTCGCAGCTTTTCCTGAGAAAGTTTCACTTCCGACTGCGCACCGCGGTTATTATACTTCTCGAGATATGATTATAATTATTTTACACATCATGTAACGCTCCACTCTCAGCTCTTGATATCTGCTAAAATTGTTTTAATCAAAACAAAATGTTTCAAATTCCTATCGATCCTTTTCGTATTTATTTAATCAAGAGAAGCCCTCGGCCCCTCAGCCCCTCGGCTCCGGCCTCGCGAAACACCGATAGCTTTTCATTCTTGCGACACTTGCTTTGTTGGAACTTCTAAAATAAAACTTTATAGCTACTTTGAGATTTTGTTCTTTTTTCTTTTTCATTAAAGCGATGCTGTTATCGTTTTATTCGCTTTTAAGCGTTGAGGAGTTTTGTTCATTCATTTTTACATCTTAAATTTAATATGAAGTATTATGTTTAAGATATAGAACATACTAAATCAACACACATACTAAGTATTATTGCGTGGATGACTGAGCCAGAGGAACTAACAAACACAAGGGACATAACATCTTCGTTCCCACGGTTTGTGGCGCATTGACGACGTAAGGATGTATAATACCCTTACATCGCCAATGTCATTGTATTGCCAATGCGATTTGTCGTACTGACCACTTTGATGTGAAATATCTCCACTTTGGTTAAGAGTTCCAAATTCAAATTTATAAATTCATTTAGCTGGTACATTTGAGTTTTGAAAACAGTCACTCATTATTTTTTTCTTTGGCGTCGCTTATTACCGCGAAATGGATAACATGAAATATCGGTATACTTGAAGCAAATCGGGAAATTAAAAAAACTTGAACGATGGGTACCTCATGAATTGAGTGAATCGAACGTGCGAACACGCGTCTACTGCTGTGTTGCTTTGCTCAACCGACACAATAATGAAGGGATTTTAAATCGAATCATTACTTGTGATGAAAAGTGTATACTGTACGATAATCGGAAGCGCTCGTCGCAATGGCTGAACCCTGGAGGCCCAGCCAAATCTTGCCCTAAACGAAAGTTGACTCAGAAAAGTTACTTGTGAGTGTTTGGTGGACTAGTGCCGGTGTCAATCGCCCTAGGCCACTGCTGCTTCACGACAACGCAAGACCACACACACTGCACGACAAACAACCACTAAGTTAGATGAGCTACAATTGGAATGTCTACTACATCCACCGTGCTGACTGTTGCCGTTATGTTCGTAGATGTAATATCGGCTTAAGATACGAGTATACGAGCCGACATCTGAGCACACATCCCGCACCCTGATCATTATCTGGCGGCGGGTTTTTAAATTGTCATTCAGCATGAATAAAACATTATTATCGATGACTTAATTAATTAACGCTTTGGTGTACTTTTAAAGGACGCTCAACCTCGAAGCCTCAACACTTCCAATACAGACACAGGTCGCCATCGGACCGTGGCGCGGCACGCGTCGACACTCCTCTAGATAACAAATTACTTACGATAAATAATGAACAAACTGAATTTGTTTGATCGCTTACCCTCCCCCCTCCCTAGCTTCTCCCTAATAATGAGCGGATATGATATTTGTTTTGGGGCAAATGTGCGGCGTAATGGCGGCGGGCCCTCGAGCGAGCAAACAAATCACTAAATGCACTGTATTCAATACCATACTACCGGCCCTCGATAACACACTCTGTGGACATTATTTCTATACTCTTCTGATGTTAGCGTTATTTACGGTTATCATATATGTTTATAATATGTTTATCAATAAAAAAACGGCATACCAGAACGAGGCATATCAAAGTCTCCGAAAGTAAAGTGAATAGAATTTGTAAGAAGGTATCCCCACGGGCTTTAAAGTTGAGATTAATTGTTTAAGTGTTCTTTGGGTTACTATGAAATATTTTATAAGTAGTAAAATAGAATTTACCACAAAATATATAGACAAAAACGTGTTTAAGTTATTATTTTTATTTCAGTTTTTTTTTGGGAATCACAGTACTATGATTGATAAATCTATAATAGAAAAGTAAGTTTAGATCAAAATAATATTAGAGATTAGAGATGCTAGCTGAGCTGTGCTGTATTTGTAACAATTATTATCAATCTGATCAGCCTACAAGCTAATTCTATTTTCTTATAAATCACCAGCGTCCTCGAAGTTGTAAACTTTATTATAATCAAAAAACAATATTGCGATCTTCGAATGCAAATAATGGAGCGGAGGGCCAACTGCGGGACCTCGCAATTTAATTACATGACCAATATATTATTAGCAATGCTATTTGTCTGTTCGCCCGTCGCCGCACAAGCTACAGTCCGCGGGGCGAGACAGGCGGCCATTTAACTTACGTAATACGATTTGCTGGTAACTAATTGCCAACTTATGGTATTGTATATTTTGTTAATAATTATGCTTCAATGAATGCTGAAGATATAATTATTTTCTTTCAGTTTGGAAAAGTTGCCAATACATATTAATTAATCGATATTCTATAACTAGCCACTAGTGGATATATGACGTATGAGGCCGCGGACCCGGTGGTCCTGGGTTCAATTCCCAGGTCGGGCCGATAAATAGTTATTGGGTTTCATCGGATTATGAGAGCTAGGGAAAAGAGAATGCACATGTATTTGCGCACACACTTGTGCGCTATAATATCTCCTGCTCAGTTGGCTAATCTCTCTTGAGATTGGCCACCGTGACCCAAATGGGTCTGGAGTACCTACCTTATAGAAGTATTAATGCATTTCATGTATATGAAATCATCTTTTGGACCGCTCGTGCCTCGAGAGCGGCGTGAAAAATTATAACTTCGCATACATATTCATAAGCCTTGCAGCTTCCAGCCGCCCGAGTTTATAATGGAGTCCACCACCCCGGCCCCTCTCCCGCGCACCGCCCGCCTGGCAACAGTCAAAATCAGCTGAGCCGTTCGCAAACATCGCCTGCGGTCGCCGGTAACTCCGTCCCGTTCTCCCTCGGGTGACCGCCCACATCCGTCTCGCTCTGATGTTTCAACGAGGACACCTTCCTCTTTTACTGAGGTGACAAAACGCTTAACTAGATCTCACAATTGAAAATGTGTTAAAGCATTCAAAAAGAAAACTCGGTTTTCAGTTTTCGTGAAGAGGCGCACGTACTCTTCGGTAATAATTACCCGTTTGTCAATGAAGTTCGGTGATCGGTGCGCTCAGCTGTTTCTGATCGATGCTCGGACCGGCGGGCGCTGCCCGCGCCCCCCGCCACCCTCGCCGCACCCTGCACTGCTCCGCCACCGCCCACAGGCAGATGTGTGCTGGGTGCTATTAAAACTGAACGTTAACCGAGAGCAACTATGTTCCTTTGTTAGGATCTCGTCGCCCCGCTCCGCTGTTGCTATGCGCCGGGTTCCGCCCGGTTCGCACCCCCATGCACTTTTCGCCCTTGACACTGACGAGTAACGTTGGGGTTGAAACTTGCACATACATTAACATTTTTATTATTATATAAGTGACAGCTAAGACGATACGGGCACACGCGAAACAAGCCAATTAATTAGTAAAGCCACTAGTCCAGTCTCCAGGTACACATTTCTTTTATCGTGTCTGTTCGACGTACCTATTTAACAATTTGTCAACATTTAGTTGTTCATGTTAGCTGAACGATCGTCACGATGGAAGCAGTGCGCACTGCGCTCGCCCGAGCACACACTCGGTGCACATCTTCATGCAAACGTTGTAGGTACCTGTTCTACATTATAGTGGTACCAAGTCTAATGAACGTACAGATTTATTGTATGTCTTCTTCGTAGATAGTATAATCATTTGATATATGTATGTAAGTGTATCTATTAAACATTATAATAAAGTCAGATTGACATGTCGATGTCTCCCTTAGCTCCTGCCTCACACCATCATGATATCCCATTTATCTTGAGTTTGTTTTCACTCAAGACTTTAACTAAATATATCATAGTCTAGTTTAGTTATTAACATAGTTTTAATTTCAATGTAATTAAAAATATCAAATATTTTTAAGTTCCTGTATGCTTATAGAAAAATCATTTTTTTATATATTTTCATTTTGCTTTTTAAAAATCTACGTAACTCGCTGGGTAAGTGGTTATAAATTATAATACGATTATATATAAAAAAGCAACATCAAGCCAATTGATACGAGTGAAGATATTGCAAACATGTTGTCCTCATCTGTCACTTGTGTTTCCGGGGAGTAAGCTGTAGGACTGTTATAAATGCAAAAAGGAGAGAGCAAGAAAACTCAGTTCTCTGTGCTTAATTAAAAATTAGAGCCTATTTTACCTTTACATCTTTTATCAATAAGTATAGGTAACTTAATAATGGTGTATCGAAATGAACAGGGATGGACGAGTACTAGGTGTCTCTCGGCGGCGCGGCGGCGGCGCGTCGCAAATCTCATCAAAAAGCAATCCATCACGGCCCCCGGCTCATCAAATTTGCATGCGACCCTCTCGTCAATTAACTTTCAACACGATGTCGGATGTCGTACTACTTCCTCGAGCGATGACAGTTCGAGATACTCGTATCGGTGTATAGACTACACAGTTAGTTAATTGTCATTCAACTAACTATTAGTTGCGTACAGTAAACACGAGTGCACTGCATTCAGATGGCGATGGATGGAGTGCAATGTACATTAATCGATTAATCTAAAAAATATATTTTTTGTTAAAAGTTTTCATGTTATAAGGACAGGGTAAGTAAGGGTTCGAAAATTATTTTGAATAATAAATTATCCACGAGTGCGTTTTCAAAGCGACACATCCGCACATCCCGTAAACATAATATGTTTTCTACCATAGTTATTACCATCGGAAAAAATGACCATATGTTTAAGCAGTTCATACGAATAAATATTTCACAAAATCTACATCATATGAAAAAAAATATATATATACACATGTATATAAAACACAGAGTAAGTTGAATAACTAGAAAATTGCATGCAATTTGTAAATCTACGGTTTGCTTACTTTTACTCCTACTACGATTAAAATATGGTATAGTTCGCCTTGGAATTGAAAGAAGTGTTTGCAATACAATAAAAATTATGTATGTATGTACGTTTAAAGCTTGTTTTTTGAATATTTTGAAGTAAAATAATATAATTTGTTACAGCGCCATCTATCGCAATTACTGTAAACTATCTTGTGTATCCTTTCGAGCTTTCACTAGTAAGGTTTATAGTTCATACAAAAACAAATTAAATATATAAAAAAACAGAAGTTTCTAAATAACAGTATATTCTTAGAACAGCATATTTACATATTATGAATTTAAAGTTTAGTATAGGAATCTTATAGAAATCTTTTTTTTTTTTTACTATAGAAATCTTTAAAATCAGATCTAAACAATGTAAAACAACAATTATATAATGGTAAAAATTATTAAAATTAAGAAAATAGAAAAATTGCAAATAATGACCAGGAGGCTGTATAGTACAATACATGAATACATTTTTCATAACAAAAGAATCAACTGTCAGTTTGACGTCTGACAAATTCATCATATTATTTGTTTTTACTTATTGGATTTCGTTAATCGTTTATATACATTGACTTTTATAAATGAAGACTTATTTTTTACGCTGTTTAGCGAACGCTAAAGAAATAATGTATAAATGATGATATTTTGATTTGGAAGTAAGTCTATATTAAGTGAAGTGTTCTCGATATTGTGATTGTTGTTAAGGGCAGTGACCGTTGAATGGTTTTGTAATCGAAGAGTGCGATGGAAGGAAATAATGGAGATGCAGAACGAGACCGTGGCCTGTAAGATTTTTTGTAAATACCAAAAAGTTTCCACTCAATGCCTAACCGATGTAAAGACTTGAACACAGATTGACATTAGACACACCTGTAGGTATTGATTCTAACTTCCGATTTGTTTGTGAGAACTGTGTATTCAATTAATAATAGGTAGTAGTATGATAGTAACATTTAGAGTTAATTTTATCCACATATTATGTAACAATTATATCAATATGTTTATTTATTTTTTAAACATAAATGTGATGAATGTGAAGTCTCATACATCTCAATTATTTAAAATTGAACCCATTCATAATACCAGAATATTGTTTTAATTACAAATACTATGTAATTATATTGAACAGAAATTTATGAGTTTTCATGTAAACTGTTCCAGAGTGAGCGTAGAACACAGTGCAGCTGAGGGCGATGGAGATCGAGCTAGGTACAGGTATGATCAGTTTTATGAGGCCTCATTATTAATGTCATAGTATGAAGTAAGTTAATGCAACTGCGGAGGCGATTTTCCAAGTATGAAGTGCCTGAAACTCAGTGTAATAATGACACAGTAATCTTCATGTGTAAATGTGCTTAAAATTAAAATTGTGACCTTTAAGCAAATAACAATCACTTAGCATTTGCCTGCTCTTTACCTTGAAGCTGTTTGTATATTTTTTTGCATGTTATTTTACCCTTGAAATATTATTTCAGATGGTTTCTTTAAGTTAATGTGGTTATTACTTGTTTAGTTCTAAAGAAGTTTTTGGCAAATAATAATAATAAATAAAATAAAAATAATAAACTTTATTTTTAAGAAGGCTTAACAATAGTTTATTATTTGAAAAATAATGGTAAGGTTTTTTAAAAACCCATCCATTTCATAAGGTCACAAAATAAACTGAACCTGCAGCATGATGGTGCGCTGCGCGTCTCAGTCGTCGCTGGACGAGTCGTCGCAGCGGCGCGAGTCCAGCGAGAGCGGCGCGGGCTCGCAGCACGCCGCGCAGCTGCTGGACGCGCTCGCGCGCCTGCGCCGCGACGACGTGCTGTGCGACGTGCGCCTGCAGGTAACGAGCGAGCGAGCGAGCGTGAACCATCAAAGAAGATATGTTCCTTTTATAGCTGATGCCTTTGCATCAGCTTAATGATTCCACAATTGGGAAAGTAATTTTAGGACGGAGGAGCGTCCTCTTTGTAATGAGTTATGGCAGGACCTTGCCTACACGGTCGGCAGGCGCAGTGCCTGGGCGCGGCGAGCGGGGCGGGGGCGGCGAGTGGAGCGGTGGAGGCGAGCGGGGCGGGGGCGGCGGGCGGGGTGTGCGCGCACCGCGCCGTGCTGGCGGCGTGCTCGCCGTACTTCCGCGCGATGTTCACGCAGTTCGACGAGCGCACGCAGTCCACCATCACCATACAGGTACCTCGACGCGCGACGAGACTCTTTTTTCATATGCAGTTCCAGAAATCTCAAAACTAAAAGAGAACTTTATAACTAATAATAAAAAATAAAAGGTACCTTTATATATTATATACATATTAGTGATGCGACTCGAGTCGTTTTTTACTCGAGTGACTCGAGTGAATTTGTTAAATTCGTATTCGAGTGAAAACAAATTTGACTCGAGTTGGTTTGCACTCGAGTTACCGAGTCAACT
The DNA here is from genome assembly GCA_963151315.1 of Nymphalis c-album. Taxonomy (NCBI): domain Eukaryota; kingdom Metazoa; phylum Arthropoda; class Insecta; order Lepidoptera; family Nymphalidae; genus Nymphalis; species Nymphalis c-album. Next base: position 48,779 of record OY720602.1, on the reverse strand, counting down.
CGGTGACTCGAGTGGTCAGGTCGCCGAGTTGACTCGGTAACCTGAATCTATTCAGGCATTTTCCGAAGCTGGTTTAATTTGTAACCAAAGAAGAAACAGGCTTAATTTTAAAAATGTAGACGAAATTATTCTTCTAAATAGTTACTTCTCTCAATATTTTTTAATTAAATTGTGTTAAAATATTGTTGATTTGTTTTAGACTGATATTATTTGTTTTGAGCAAAAGTATAGTTAGATGAAAGATCTGTCATTTATGTTATGTTAAAAGTTTAAAATACTCTTATTTCATGATTTTTAATTAAAGTATAATATTATTACTGATTGATTCTGATTCCTATAATAAAGATTAAAAAAAAGTAAAAATAAATAATGTTGCCATTACAAGGAATATTTAGTTGTCAGTACTTATTAAAAAACAAATTTAATTTTGGAATAAAGTTCAATAAAAATCTGATAACTTCTTATTTGCAATTTAAAGTCATTTAAACATAGTAACCTCATTAGTCTAAAGAAGTCATGTTTTTTTCTTTGTTGATTAATGACATAAATAAGGTAAAATCATTTTGTATTTTGTTTCATATTACCAAATATTACTAATTTAATGAAGATATTTAAATATTCTTAATCTAAACCAATCGAAACTCAGCTCGAGTTATAAATTCTTACTCGAGTTGTAAGGAATGTATGTAGTTTACTCGAGTGACTCGAAAACTCGTCATAAAATTACTCGAGTGACCGAGTCACAAAATCCTACTCGAGTCGCATCACTAGTACATATAGATGTGGAGTGTCGGATGGGTTGGGTTAAAGGTTTAAAGAGAAGAATGAAGAAGTGGTATAATGGTAAATATGGATAAACAGGAAACTTTAGATTAAGATAGATCAGTGATCAAGATTGATAACTTATATACGAACACAAACTCGACCGTCTCGCTCACGTTGCAGGACGTCGAGCCGCACGCGTTAGAAGCGATAATAGACTACGTGTACAACCCGGACTCGCTCGTCATCACCGAGGACAACGTGCAGGTGAGCGGCGCCGCCCCCCGCGGCCCGGCGGGCGGGCTCGGCGAGTGACGCGCGCTGTCCGCAGAGCGTGCTGTCGGCGGCGTCGCTGCTGCAGGTGTGCGGCGTGCGCGCGCGCGCCTGCGCCTTCCTGGCGGGCGCGCTGTCGCCGGACAACGCGCTCGGCATCCGCGCCTTCGCCGACCTGCACGCCTGCGCCGACCTGGCCGACTGCGCCTCGCGCTTCGTCGAGCGACACTTCGTCGAGGTGGGCCACGCCCCCTCCCCGCCCCCTGCGCGCCCCCCGCCGCCCTAACGTGTCGCGTGTGCAGGTGCTGGAGACGGAGGAGTTCCTCGGGCTCGAGCCGGACGCGCTGGCGAGCCTGCTGGACAGCGATCGTCTCACGGTTCGTACGAGGGCGGTCGCCGCCGCCGGCGCGGTCGAGTCCGTCGGGAGACTCACCGTCCGCTCTCATTCTCAGGTGCCGAACGAGGAGGTCATATTGGATGCCGTCATTCGATGGATGCAGCACGATCCGGAGGTATCCTTCTCTCGACTTTTTTAAGTTTTATAATAATAAATCTACGTCGACGCATAATACGCACCGTCACCTCTCGGCAGTCGAGGCGCGCCCGTCTGGGCTCGCTGCTGGAACACGTCCGGCTGCCGCTGCTGCCGCAGGACGCGCTGGTGGCGCGCGCGGCCGCCGAGCCGCTCGCCAGCGCCGAGCTGCGCGTCAAGGTGCGAGCGACCGGCCGGCCCGCGGGACCGACTCGGGCCGCCCTCCGCCAACACGCTCCCGCCCCCCCAGGACCTGGTGATCGAGGCGCTGTCGTTCCACCTGCTGCGGCCCGACCGGCGCGCGGCGGCCGCGGCCACGTGCGCGCGCGCCCGCCCGCGCCAGCCGCCGCGCTCGCCCAAGGTGCTGCTGGTGGTCGGCGGCCAGGCGCCCAAGGCCATCCGCGACGTGGAGGCGTTCCACATGGAGAGCGCGCGCTGGCGGCCCGCCGCCGACCTGCCCACGCGCCGCTGCCGCGCCGGGCTGGCCGTCGTGGGCCCGCGGCTGTACGCCGTCGGCGGCTTCAACGGCACCCTGCGCGTGCGCAGCGTCGACGTGTACGACGTGGCCACCGACGCGTGGGCGCCCGGCCCGCCGCTGTGCGCGCGCCGCTCCACGCTGGGCGTGGCCGTCGTCGGGCACGTGATCTACGCCGTGGGCGGGTACGTGTGCGGGCGGCCGGGCGGGGCCGGGCGGGGGGCGGGCGCCCGAGTGTCAGCGTGCGTGTGGCAGGTTCGACGGCGCCACGGGGCTGAGCTCCGCCGAGGCCATGGACGTGCGCGAGGGCGTGTGGCGCCCCGTCGCCGCCATGAGCACGCGCCGCTCGTCCGTCGGCGTGGCCGTGCTGGACGGCAAGCTGTACGCGGTCGGCGGCTACGACGGCGCCTCGCGGCAGTGCCTGCACACGGTGGAGCGCTACGACCCGGCGGCCGACGCGTGGGAGGCGGCGGCCGACATGGGCGCGCGGCGCTCGGGCGCCGGCGTGGGCGTGGCGGGCGGCGCACTGTACGCCGTGGGCGGCCACGACGGGCCCGCCGTGCGCCGCTCCGTGGAGCGCTACCGGCCGAGCGAGGGCTGGGCGCCGGCCGCGCCCATGGCGCACGCGCGCCGCAACGCGGGCGTGGCGGCGCACCACGGCAAGCTGTACGTGGTGGGCGGCGACGACGGCGCCGCCAACCTGGCCACGGTGGAGGTGTTCGACCCGGCGGCCGAGCAGTGGTCGGTGCTGGGCGCCGCCATGTCGGTGGGGCGCTCGTACGCGGGCGTGGCGGTGGTGGAGCGCGCCGCATGACGAGCGCCCGAGCCGCGCGCCGCCGCGCCGGACGACGCGCCGCACGAGGACAGGTGCCCCCCCCACGTATCCCCCCCCACGTGTCGCGCTCGCTCGCTCACACTAACGGCCGGCCTGTCCGCAGCTACGTCAACGTGCGCGTGTACGCCAGCGCGTCCTCTGCGCCGCGCTGGCGACGACACCAGGTACCGTCCGCCGTCCGCTGCCTCATACCGCGTCTACCACTCTCCACCTCCGACCTCGGCATCGTCGACCGTCGACCATCCGTCATCTATGTATCCATTTTACTCTATACTACAATTAAAATATATATCGCCTAACACTCGCACGCAATTTTAGTGACTATATCATTCACGCAGCTGCCAAAATATATTAACTAGTACAATACATTTATAATATAATATACAGCGTGTAATAAAAACGCCGCCCGACCCGGGAACTGGTTATTCGTTCTGTACTGGGAATTGTTAGTCGATTCTATTTATAAATAAATTGTAAACAAAAATTTACCCCGAAAAGAAATTAATTTACTTATATGACGAAATGTACATGGCAACAGGTGCGGGCGACAGCGGATAGCCCTTACCTGTCGGGTAGCTAAGACTGTTGTCTCATGCTCTTGCATGACCTCTTGTCTAGGAAATTTTCGTTTACAATTGAAATTTCATTTACAATTGAATTTTTTTATGGATAAGGTTTTCCTAGCATTTTTAGATTACATAAATAGAAACAACTCGCGATATCTAATAACTAGTTCACGGGTCGGACAGGGTTTTTGTTACACATTGTATTTTAGCAATATATTATAAATATATTTAGTTATCAAAGAGACCTTCTCTTGGATTGATTTCAAAAATATGAAGAAAATCGATGAGGTAGGCAAAGTATCGAGTAAAAAATTCCACGTTTACATCATTATAACCTAAGCTCGATCAACTAAATTACCATTTTATAAATTGACGCCAACTGACCACGAGATTGTGGCGACAATTCTTAATCTGATTATTTGGGAAATAAATAGATTTATTTTTAATATCACTATAACATTTAGACCGTGAGATAGACGATTGTTTTTTTTTGTGAATTAGAACGCTGCGACGTGGGGTTTTTTACTGAACTAGTCGTATCACAACATCATACAACAAAAGGAATCTCATCGCACCCCGCGCGCGGTGAGAATATATGTGTGTCGATACTGACGCTGCTATTGTAGATAATGGTACGATAAACGATTCCCGAAAGAGTTTCCGTAGACGACGGGGAGAGAGAACGGCCTCGAACATACTGAATGTACTGCAGATGGAGGAGAACCTGTACGAGCGCGTCGACGGGGCCGGCGTGAACGCGGCGGGGCCCGCCGGCGCCGTGGGGGCCATGGGCGGCGTGGGCGGCGTGGGTGGCGTGGGGGCCATGGGTGGCGTGGGTGGCGTGGGCGGCCTGGGCGGCGTGGGCGCCATGGGCGGGCTGGGCGGCATGGGGCGCGGCGCGGCGTACTGGTGGTGGCGCGTGGCGCCGCCCTGCCGCCGCCACCGCCGCGCGTCGCAGACGCTGGAGTTCAACGAGCGGCTGTCGCCGGCTTTGGGCTCGGCGCCGCGCGCGCGCCGCGTGCTGTGCGGGGCGCTGCACGTGGAGCTGGCGGCGCGCGCGCGCCTGTCGGCCTCGTGCGGCACCATCGACGCGCCGCCGCCGCGCCTGCTGCTCATGCAGCGCTGGCGGGCCCCCGCGCCGCCCGCGTCGCGCTCCTACCACCTGCTGCCCGAGAGCCAGCGCGCGCTGCCGCTGCGCTGCCGCGTGGGCGCCGAGCGGCCGTGCTGCGAGGCCGACGAGGAGGCGTACGAGGCGGACGAGGCGGAGGCGGGCGAGGCGCGCTCGAGGTCGCCGTCGGACGACGACTCGGACGCGGAGGCGCGCGCGGACTGAGCGACGCGCGCTGCCGACCGTTACGAACTATTTACGTCATTTATAATAAAAAAGAATGTAACTTAGTCGTAGACCGATCGCACCTCCGTCGCCGAGGCTCCGGCGGCTCGGGGGCCCGCGGTCCCAGAGAGGGATGCGTTTACTTCTGAAGTGTCGGTGTCTCTCGCTCTTTCTTTCCGTTTTACGTATAATTGTGAAGGAACGAATCTCAAGAGAAGCTTCGTTCGTCGTGTGCGGTACGCGGTGAGTGACGTTTCACTGTCGGCTTGCGGCAGAGCTTTGCTGTCGTTAATGATTAAGCAAAACGTATTGTAATAGCGATTTGACTAATTTTACGACGAAATATTCGAGTAATCGTCGGCCGCATGTCGCGAGCGAGTCCGAGCGACCCCGCGGGTCACGTTCAGTATTGACACATTCCTGCGTCGCGCGCCGCTGTGTCGGCGTCGAGCGAGCCTTATATTATATTTTTGTTGTTGTGTAGCTCATAAATAAAAGAACAATAATATTGTACTCCTCCATATGATTGTCTTAAAATTATATCTTTATTGTAGTTAAACTAATAAATAATTATGTCTTTCAAAGACTAGTTTTATTTTTAACATAAAGAAATTAGGTCAAGAAAATCAGTTTTCGCGACCTATTGTTCGAAAGTCAATAGAGGTCATTATAGAAATTATTAGTTGTTAAATTATCTACAAAAAATGCCTCTTGTATATTTCTGTAAAATTAACCGTTTAACTTAGCAGTAGTATTATGTTGTATGCAATATAAAGGAGGACCACTGACACACTCCCCGGCCTGCCGCGGTCGTAAGTAATAAATCATCATTTATTATTGAAGTGAGAACTTCTTTAGGCGCACCTCACACAGATTTTTTCGTGGGTAGTAAGTTAGGCTGAACCGTCATGCTCTGAGGTGAAACGCTCGATCAGGTGAACTCGGGACCGCCGGGTGTACCCGAGCGAGAAAGATATAATATTTTGGAAATTATTATATATTTTTTTTATTGCATAGGAAGGCGGACGAATATATGGGCCACCTGATGGTAAGTGGTCACCAACGCCCATAGACATTGGCGTTGTAAGCTCTACCACCAAGTAAATATTTTGTTAACTTGTAATATTGATATATTTTGCAACACCTATAATTAAGGAGACACTCAATTTATATAACCCTTATGTTTAATGTCTATATTGTGTTAGTTAGTGTACTTCTTGTTGGTGTATATAACAAAAGTAAAGTTCTATTCTAAGTGTCACCATTACTTAAAGAAGAACACAGCATTCGCAAAGAGAAAACAAATCAACATCTAATCTAACTTAATCTAATGTAGCTTCATAATTTTAAAACTACTTAAAAATAAATCTATATAAAAATAACTTATAAAAAAGCTATATGTCTAATAAAAAAATAAGGTACTCCAGACCGATTTCGACCACGGCGGCCAATCTCCAGAGAGATTATCCAAATGCGCGGGAGATATTATAGTGCACAAGTGTGTGCGCAAACACAGGTGCACTCTCTTTTTCTTAGCTCTCATAATCCGACACGCCCGCAAAGAGTTCTTGGTCCTGCACCTGAAATCTTTCCGAGGCACGGGAGTATACACACTTCCAACTTCCAGACTCCGGGCTGCTATTAAGAATTTTCTGACAGAAAAACCCAATAAATATTTACTGGCCCGACCTGGGAATTGAAACCAGGACCACCGAGTCTGCGGCCCTATATATAGCCACTAGCCCAACGAGAAAGTCTTCAATCATATATATTTACAAAATATATATTTAAGTTTTGTCTTAACGGTAGGTATGCGATATTCGAACCTCGCCGGCGCCGAAAGTCCGCACTCCGCGGCCACTTGCAAGTCGTTCGCGCAGTTCACACTTCCTTCGATAGAGGCCGAACTATATCATAGTACTATAGGCAACGTTGAATGCTTGAATGTAACGCTGTCGCTGACGGCTGAATGCAGTCACCGCCGAGCCGGCGCGCGCGTTGCACGGGTACTCTGTACGCGGTGGTACTCTGCGATACGTGCCGCGTGAAAGATCGCGAGTGACGTTCCTTTGCCAGTGTTAGCGACGGTCAGATAATTGTGCCAGATCGGATTACCGTTGCCCTCACCACCGACAAACGGTAAGTAGTATATGGATCAAAGATTATTGATGCGCCGGCGCACGAGCCTCGCCGTTTTTCGCTGCCTTCACGTATTATATCATATTATTATTTTTAATGTGTGCTTAGAAGTACAGTACGCAATCGCATTACAATGAAATTATAGAACCTAGACATTTTTCTGTCGACAGGTCAATTTAACTTCATTTGAAGAATTATTATTTCAAAAAGTAAATTTTCGCATTCGATTTTCAGTATTTATGGATCTTTGCTGTAATAATTTCAGAGATATTTAAGTGACGAGTAACGAGGGACGAGGGATTTTAAATCATTTTAATACTTATAATAACAATCATAATATGTTTAGGTGACTTCAAAGTATTAGCCAATGTTGGTTCTAGTGTACATTTATGATTTACGTGTCATAACTTATACAGAATAGCTATTACCTACAACGCGCTGTACAACATGAATGATATAAATTTTATGTTATGATTCTGGAAACGTCTACAATGTTTTTTTCCGTCAAATGTTTTCACAATTAACGAGTATTATTTGAAAAGATTTTTTTTGAATCGTCGATCCCACAGTCCCTTAAGACTAGGGTCTTTAACCAATGCGTCCTACCAGTAATGACTTACGGTGCCGAAACGTGGACACTCACCGTAGGACTGGTCCACAAGTTTGAGGTCGCTCAGCGAGCTATGGAACGCGCGATGCTTGGGGTTTCAATGGCAGTTACAATCCGAAATGAAGACATTCGCCAGAGAACTAAAGTCACCGACATCGCTCGTAGAATTAACTCGCTGAAGTGGAAGTGGGCTGGTCATGTCTCCAGACGCATTGATGGCCGATGGAGCCGACATGTGTTAGAGTGGAGACTACGCTTAGGCAAACGTAGTGTAGGACGCCTTGCAGCAAAATGGACCGACGATTTGAAAAAGGTGGCAGGTACGGGATGAATGCTGGCTGCCCAAGATCGGGATGGTTGGCGTTCGGGTTTCGTCCAGCAGTGGACGAGAATAAGACGGGAATGAAATAATGAAATCTTACCAATTCGTACACATTTTCAACACATGAACCTTCATCAGCAGCTTATCGTCGACTTACCCCGACGGGGCAGGATCGAACCTGCGACCTGGGCATCGCTAGGCGGCCCGTAAACTACTGCGGTATTTACGATTATTACCACGTAAGGTAATTATTCGGGTTCGCGCCACCAGCGACTTTGGGGCAGATTTTTACTTACATGACTGAACTGACATGAACTTACATGATTTTGCCCTAAAATTTTATGTGTTATCATTCGGGTACCCCGAATAAGTTATGATGCGTCAGGTCCAAGTTATCGTTAATCAGCCAAAGTCGTCGGAAATCCACAAAAAAACACGAACACTTCGAATTTTCGTTTCGAAATATTAGTCATTTTTTCGATATTTTTTTAAAAGGTCGCTCCATCATAATAATAGTATGTATGATGTTTAAGGAATAACTCGCTCGTAAAAGTCCCCGAAATCGCTGGTGGCGCGATACCGAATAATAACCCCACGTAATTCAGATTGTCATAATAGAATATAACCTACATGTTTTCTGAATCAGATATCGAAACAGCTCTAAGACCCACAAAACTAACGCGCATATGGACAGAAACCACATATTATTTTATTTAGCCACGGGCTTTTATAGAAACAGCTGTTGTAAATTATGAAGACGATTTATAAATAATGTTATTAAGTTAACAATTCGACATTTCTCATGTTTATTTTATCTTTTTAGGATAAGCTGATTGTGATGTGGATGTGCAGTGAAGGAAAGCGCGCGTGCGCATCATGAGGAAGTTCATGCGAACGCGCGCCGGGCACTCGCCGCCCGCGCAGACGCCCGGCGCCGCGCCGCCCGCGCCGCCCGCGCCGCACAAGACAAACGGAATTACGAGTAAGATCCTTCTCAGTCACTCACACGTTAAATATATAAATTAAAGCTTCGATAGATAAATACCTATACCAGCTTGTTCCGCCGCATTACGCACTATAAACAGTTCTTGATTAATTAAGCCTTATTTATAATACAACACTATTCCGATTAACTAGTTATAATGTTGTTAAATAATTTAACTTCCGAAGTTCCGATTGCAACTTCAACTTCGCCGACATTGAAAACGCCATCTTTTCGCGAGTCCACAGGGAGGGAATATCATGGATTATTTAAGACCTCGTTGTTGTTATTAATTTATTACCAATTATATCGCACCATCATTGATACCGATCATATCATGATATCGCATTAATTCCATGGCTAAGCTGTTTGTACTTGGGTTTATTGTTGTTGTGGTTGGAATAGGGTATAGTTACCGTATGATGGAATTGTACTCGCGTACGCAGACGTATACGAACCAGACCAGCGCTCTCGATGGGTGACGTAGTAGACGGTAGGAGTACACCACATCGTCACCACAGCGTCAGTGGCAGCAGCGACCAGCGTCAATCTGTCACGTATAGAAATATAGTTAAACAGTTAGTAACAAGTGTGGCCGACTTGTGAAAACAGAATACATGTGATTATTTGAATTCCTTGAATCAATTAACACATAACGAAGCATAAAAATAAATATCGTGTTCAGCACAGCGTCGTGACGTCCTGATGTCGCGTCGTCCGTGTCGTCCGTGTCGACTGTCGATGTATTAATACGTACGGTTACATTATTGTCAATACATTGACAGGTTGACGGAAGTAGAGACGTCACGGCAACTATTTATTTGAATTTTTTATTCATCGCCGATTATCATATGATATGATTTGTTAGACAAAGTCGGAAATTTGAAACTAATGTAATTGGGATGAGGTAAATAGTGAAAGTCTATGTATAATGACTTAGAAACTGGGCATGGCGAATTTTATTTCGGTTTAATAAAGTACAACCGTGAGTGACAAGTTAGTAGTGTCTGACACACACACCACAGTCGGCATGAATGTGTTAAAGTATGCAATCACGCGAACGGCATGCGCTCACAGTACATGCGGGCGTCGCGTATAAAAACAATGGACTGAATAATTTAAGGACAGGTAATTATGAAATAATAAGCGGCCCTAATATATTATCTATAGGTTTAGGAATGCTTCAGATGAGGAAATGCGGTGCGGAAGTGACCCTCATCGCCCTGTGTCCGCTGAGACGAGACGACGTGTCTGTCTTGGGTGTTAGGGTTTGAGGCATCTACAAGAAATTGGCAACATCTAAAGCCAGTTTAATCACATGTGGGAGGGCCGCTTTGTCACCGTCATTGGAACGCTCACCACGGTGTCCGATATGTTATTCCTTGTCTGTAATACTGGCTCACTCATCTTGCAACTTAGTCCACGCGTTTTATCACATATAATATAAGAACTCGTATATACTCGCAGCGGTTGAATGTGGCGTGTAGACGTGGCGGTGTTGCGATTAGAACGGTAGCGTTCGCTTGGACAGTAGGTTAATTGACGCCAGCAATGTAAACAGCTCGACCGCGTCGCGCGTCGTCCTCGTACATATTACGTCGTATGCGCTTGCGGTCTGTCTGTCGTTGAGCGAACGAAGACCAAATGCATGGCGACCCGTATTCTATTATGGTCTAAAATACTTTAATTTGATTTTATCACTCGAGGTACTTATATTTATGAAATTGAAATTTCTACACTGAAGAACTAAATTATAGTTGTAACGTATTTATGACGACCCGTTGGTGTATTAGAGTGCGTCAGCTTAAAGCGGAATTTGTGATCCAGTCTCACAAACGGATGGATCAAACACTTTGCACGCACTTAGAACTGGTGACAGTATAATATAGTTTGCACATAATTATATGCAATACTTGACCCAATCTCAATTAATAAGAGTTTGTTCATAAAAGTTTAGGCTTTCTAAGTACTATGTGTTTACGGACATTATCTGATCGACTCGGACTCCTACTTATGATCTCCAGAATACTATAGTATAAATATGGAGATATTATACGATCGAACGCACTCATCTCAGTAATTAAGTAAACACTTTTATTAAAAAATATTATTAGTAATTAAATTTAAAAGCATCTAAACTACAGGCCCGAGATAAGTATAGTGTATTCCCTTATTCTGAATGAAATGAACAACGATTACCAACGACTCGAAATTATCTTTTTTATAATAAAATAAAACGAATGTCGGTAGTGAAATGTCTGTCGGCCAACATGCAAAGTGCGCAATACAAACACCAAGATATTTGAAGAGCAGCGGCGCCGGAGAAAGTGACCGAAATCTGCAGTGTTTCGCACACGATGCAACTCGGCTTTCGACTAATACACATGTCTCTAGTAGCCGGCTTGTCCTACTGCTGCACTCATTGACGCGCACACTCTAGGGCTGCCAGATCGCAAACCTCTTATCACGATAAGGATAAAACATTTCGAATTGCATCTGCCTGTAAAATTTAAAAATAATACGAATCATTATCAATAGTAGTGGAGACAGATAAAAATCGACTATGAATTGTTTGAAGTACGACTGTAGATATGTAGCCTATCCTGTGTCAGCGTCACTACAATATAAATGTAACCTTTTTATTATTTTCGATAAAACATACAGACAGGACACAATACAAACAACTACAAAACAACAAAACTTTATTTTTTTTTTAAAAAACTTAATTTTGCTTTAATGAGTTTTACTGAAAATTCAAGTAGGTATATCGTATTTTGAACTTTCATGTGGATGACGGGACAACGAAGGATACTTTTATTTATTGCATAGGAAGGCGGACGATCATATTGGCCATCTGATGGTAAGTGGTCACCAACGCCCATAGACATTGGCGTTGTAAGAGATGTGGTTAACGTTTCTAATCGCTTATATGTTTGTATTCTTCAATGATTAAATTATACGAAAACATATATACCATTATATAGCTTACATTTACCCCCGTACTCCAACAATGTGTTACTATAACGAACTCAACAAATGAGTCGCAACCATATGGAACCATCTCGTTGACCCCGATACCTCGCTCTGCAATCCATCGCGGAGTGCGCACACGCATCGCGCATCGTCGTCGAACGTAAACAATCATCTTCACCTCTCGACATTTTAAATTCGTATCGTGACTAAACGAATACTGAATGTTCTACTGACTTGTGGAGTGCTCGCTGCTCGCTGCTCGAGACTGCAGACTGAGATGTCACTGGTACGCTCGTTTCACATCAAGTGACTGTAACACGTGCTTTAATGTGGGAACTACTGTTATAATTATGTACTGATGAATTTATAATATTTTAATTGCATTTTTGTTACATTAACTTAGTTACTTATCATACATCTGTGTTTATATCACGAGACTTAATATTATGTACGCGCCGAATTGTATCCGTTTTTGTAGTAACTGCACCTGTGTTATAGTTGTACCTATATCACACCTGACATACATGTGTGAGGTAAACGTACTGATATTAGAAAACCAGTTCATAACGGAACATAAACTTAATTCACTTATTATATATTATCTAATAATATGTATTGGTATTATTATAAATTTTGATCGGACTCGTTGATATATCTTACTACTTGAACTTTAGTGTAATGACTTATTTCGATTCGTGTGCTGTTTCCGCTGTCGATGTCGTGTCGTGAAGTTGATAACGATCGATCGAGTGGTCCGGGAGGTAGCGTTACGTTTAAAAAAAGTCATAGTAAGCCGGCTGATATTGACATAGATATTAGTTCTTATATAGCTAATAAGCAATAAAAACAAGTAATAGTACGCCGGCTGGAACCTTTTTTCATGAATTTTCGTGGAGGGTGGGTTAGGCGTTAGCCACCCAGCATGAACTTTAAAAAAAATGTGAAAAATAAAGTCACAGTAAGCCGCGTCGACGTGCTCGTGAGTTACGACCGAATCCGCTGCTATCGTGGTGAATACTTATTAAAAATTTAAATTTTTATAAAATGTCGATTTAAACCCTGATTCGGAACGTTAAGAGGGAAACGAACGTGCGGTTTGTACAGTGAAGAGTTTGTTTGTGTTGTCGCGTGTTGTGGTGAGTGGTGACTCTTCGAAGCGCTAAACTATAGGCACGCTTCACCGGTCGGCGTCCATCGATAAACATTTTCGCAACTATAATGTTTAAGTCACATCTACTTATTTTTAAATGTGAACAAAAGTCGAATGAATAGTAGTTAGTACAAAGTGATACCTAATTGTCACCAATGATGAAACATGTTCTGTGTACCTACTGCATGTAAATTATACATTTTTTGGCACAACGCTTTTTATGCAGGTATGTATAGCGGGCTCATGATACTTAAAAAAATATATACATCTCATACAAATAACATTGCAAGACGATAAAATCTTCAAGATATCCAAAGATTTTTTTCTCCTTCCTTTATTCTGCCATTGGTCAAGTGGTTGGTGGTTGGTGATTTCGTACTCTTAGTTTTAAATTGATCAAATTATTTGATTTGAGTTTGGTTTAATCGTCAAAAATTTTGCTAATTACAAACAACGTGCTTCTAAAACGTATTGGAGCCGTGTTCAAGGCGAGATTGTTACATTATGACTTAAGTGTTGCCAAACAATATTAGCATTAGTAGGTATATAGCATCGCTTTCAAATTTCCGCACTCACGCCGTCGCGTCACAAAACTGAGAAGGTATTTCATAAACTTAAAACAAATTTTAACTTCCATTGTAGTTAAGTAAAATAACCTTATTCGGTGAACGTCCAGTGTCCGGACGGACCGACAAGAATGTCAGGAGTTACTCTTTCCACCAAATTAAATGATTGCATCAAATCCGAGATGGCTCAGTGATTAGCACGCGTGAATCTTAACCGATGATCGTGGGTTCAAACCTGAGCTAGCAACAATGAATTTTCATGTTCTTAATTTGTGTTTATAATTCATCTCATGCTTGACGGTAAAGGGTCCGGCAAACCGCATTGAAGCAGCGTGGTGGAATAAGTTCCAAACATTCTCCCCAAGAAAGGACAGAAGGCCTTATATATAGGAGCAGTTGGACATTCACAGGCTGTTACTTAATTTAACTAAAAGAAAATTTTACATCGTTGCTTTGCTTATGTGTTGTAATCCTACTCAGCCTAGTAGAACATAAAAATAAAAGTTTTTTACCTTCCGCATCCTGTCGGGTCTGCCTGGATATATAATAGTTGGGTGTTCAATTTTTAAAATTAAATTCGTGGGTAGATTTATTGTCACCGCCCTAAAAAGCAGAGCGAGTAACGTACGCTGGGCATTATTCTTCTGCAACTCTGTCGTAAGCGATAGCTCTGTCTGTTTATTATTATTGATTCCTTTGTTTTATTTTAAGTTTACTTTATTATTGTATATTGGTTTTGATTAAACTTTTTAAGAGACCTACTTCCATCCACACATATATGTATAAATACATCAATGACCGTCTTTGAACGTAGGTAGTATTTGAATGTTCAAACAATAACGACGTTCGTGGCCACCTGTTAGAGGTCGGGCCGTAAGCGGTGCGGTTGCGCCCGCGATCTTGACACCTTCATGCATTTCGTCGGCGCGCCCGCTTAGCAACCGTCGCGAATTTGCATCAGGTCACCGCTCACACTTCTTCATTTATTTACCGTCAACTAAATTATAACGCTACTTCGCAGTCTCTCATAACGGTATCGACTTAGACATTACTAATTCGCTGTCGTTTTCATTTATCACTCTCCTATTTATATTAATTTTAATAAAACTAACTTATAAATTAATAAAGTAATATTTTTACGCTTGAAATGTGAATCAACTTTTTACATATATCGATATCTGGTTAGCACGATCGTCACGATTCTATTCTTAAATTGTTATTTAACTTTTAAACTTTAATTACTGCCACGTTACTGCAAGCAGCCTATGAGGTGACACTTCGCGGTCCCGACCGCGACCGTTCGTTCGACAACTTAATATTAAACTAAATACTTAGAAATGTTTTTAATGTGTAGATACAGTCAGATGGCACATGTAACATGAACACAATAAATAACAAGTAAAATGTAATTATTTTTTTTATTAAGATAAATAATAAAAATCCCCTCTTACTGCGTCTGCTGGTGACAGGAGGGCTGCCGGCTGGTTCATTTGTCGCCCAGAGAATCGGAATTACGACTCAAAGGGGAAATGCTGCTAGCATTCTTGCCACCATTCCACGCGGTTCCATTTCCATTTCACTTGTATATATTTAAAACTTTCATGTAAATTAAAACAGCTGATTCATATAATATACTCTGGTCGTTGGTTACCTATCTATAATCCCAGAATCGCATTCTCTATTCCTGCCAGATGCAAATACAGCAAGCAACGAATTCACAACTTCCCTTGACATTATTTAGTAAGCTACTTCTTTGATTGCAAATAATTAAATTATTTGTAGAAATTCAATTTCGAAAAATCAGGAGCACACATATGCACAGAGTGTGTATTATTTGTTAGAGATCCTTAATATTTAAATGAATAATTAAATATACATACCAGCAAAATAATATACAAGACTCGAACTTATCGCTAAAGTAGCGACCTCTCTTCCAGGTCACCTGCTTCAGTAAGTCAACTTGGCAGCGAAAGTGTTTATTACATACTTGAAATTATGTTTTTTGTAACAAAATATTTTATTTATACACTTTTCTTATATTATCATGTATTTATCATATACTATAGTGGAAATCTTAGTTTCACTATAGTCGAAGGTCAGTTTTCGCTTGCAACAGCTGTAATGCAGACGTCATGACTCATGACAGTCACGTTTCTTGTGCTCTAGAATATTGATATCACAGCACCGTTTATGGTCTGCGATGATTTTATTCGTGTTGCTGCAAGGATTTTCCTTCTAGTTTGTAGATGCGATGCGACGTGTGTTCATTGAATCCTTTGTTTACGACCAGCCCTGAGTAGTTGAACAAGGTACTATAATAATATCGAAGCAAATGAGTTACTTGTAACTGCAACGCTTTATGTAATTTGCAGACGGAGTGGGGACTGGTCCGCGACGAGACGATCACCATTCCACCTTAAACAGGTATGTAAAAGCTTGCACCACAACAACAGCAACATCCCGTCAATGAGCCTCTCATGGGCTGAAGACCTCGTCTACACCACGGTACGTCCGTGCGTCATACACATGTGGCAGAATGTCACCTGACATTGGAAGTGTCCTCAGGAAAGTTTACTTACATTGTACGTTGTCGCGTTTGGACAACTACCACTTACCATCAGAATGACTCGCCGGAGTTATTCGCATACTCGGGTATTATAAAATAACACAAATTAGGCACATGAAAACACCGTAGTGCCAGATTTTTAAAAGGCGACTATCTCGCCAGCCTTTAAATATGATCGTTCTTGATGTGCTCAAATATTAAAGAACACTAAATACACTCCTACACGGACGGAACACTATTCTCATGGGAAGACACCAGTCATACTATTATAATATATCATGCTTACTCGTCTGGGTAGGTACCACCCAATCATCAGATATTCTACCGCAAAACAGCAGTAGGTACTTGTCATTGTTGTGTTCCGGTTTGAAGGGTGAGTGAACCAGTGTAGTTACAGGCATAAGGGATATAACATCTTAGTTCCCAAGTTTGGAGGCGCATTGGCGATGTAAGCGATGGTTAACATTTCTTACACTGCCAATATCTATAGGCGTTGGTGCTTGGTGACCACTTACCATCAGGTGGCCCATATGCTCATCCGTCTACGAACCCTATAAAAATTTTTGTCGAGTAATCGTTTTCGTGTGATAAAATCACATTTACGATTTTAAGTTTAAGAAAACAACAACTTAATTTGCACCAATCTTTTATTCCAACGTCGCTAATAGTGACTTGCTCAGGATTGATCATTGAGCGTTGTTCGTGTACCTGCAACACGCTGATATCACTTTATCAGAGTGTGGTCGAAGTGTGTGAATAACGCGTACGTAAGAAATAAAAGCACTCGATTAACAGTCCAGTACACGTATATAAGACACAGTTGACAAAACACAAAAGATAAAGTTCAGAAGGTCAATAGAAATAGAAGATAGATAGTCACACAGAAATACACGGATCTAGACACAGAGCTTAAGAAACGGACCGGAAAAGTATAACTGCAAAGTAAACGATTCAAAAGAAAACGCTAGTTCCGCACCTCGTCACTACCCCTACACTTAAAAAACTTACTCACGAGTCCTGTTTGACTCAGTCCCAGATTCCGGAGTCTGAAGTTGATACATGTAATTATCGTTTCATGATTAATTTCCTCGTGGAGTGATATTACGAGATATTTCGAATATTTGTTTTATTCCACTTTGGAGAATTGAAGGGCACCTACTGATCAGCGACGCCCCGGGAGAAGATCTCTCTTATATTTAAAGATTAATTAAAAAAATTATTTATCGTTAATTAAAAATAGGCTGGTAACTAATAATGAATTGTAAAGTACTTGTATGATGTTGATTAGGTAAAAAGTAACAAAAAGGTGTGCTTTATTAATTATTATGAAACCATTTCTGTTTTTACGAAAATTAACTTAAGAAATAATGTAGGTAGTCAAATAATTCCTATAACCTAAGCTTAGAAAGTTTAGGTTTTCTTAGCTAATATTTTCTCATTTTCGATTAATAGGAAAAGAAAATTAAGGAAGGACTGTACTTACAAAGCGAATAATCGATTTCCTATTTTAGATAATGGTCAATAAACTATAAACGAGTTATTGATTCGTATCGATAACGGACACGCGAACAGCGCCGGCGCAACGTCGAACGCCTATTGAAAAACTAACTCGCTGGCGAGTGGCGAGTGGCGACTGCCGACCGCTCACCGGCGCGCGCGCGGCATGTTGTACATTTTTGTGGCATGCTGTTCACTTTTGCACAAATAATAATTATATAATACGTTAGACATAATTGATTGCTATCTAATACATACGATAGAATATAGGTATACTTATAGATTTTTTTCCTCTTTTATTTTACAAGCTATTAAACTGTCTCACACATACATGCTTAACTATCCAGAAGTCAACAATAGCACGGCCTGTCGAGTCCCTTCACCGAGCGTTTCATGAAGGGATTAGGACACCATTAAGAAGGACTATTAGAAGGAATAGGGACACTATTGAATAAATCGAGAGCACCAAACTGTGGCCGACTGAGATCGATCGCATCACCGGTATAATCTGAACATTAATATACACATAGATACTGGAGCGAGTCCGAGGAGTACGGGGACGTCGCAAAAGGCGTGCCCGGGCCGGGCCTGGCGGCGGGCGGGCGCGCGCCGCTGTGGGAGGACCCCGACTTCCCGGCCGCGGCCAGCAGCCTCGCCGACCGCCGGCTCGCGCACCGCGCGCGGTGGCTGCGACCACACGTATGTTCTACAATTTGCAATAGTTGACACGAATAGGTATATTATACAGAGGTAAGTTTTATTTCTCGCAGTTATGTCGCGATGCAGGCAAACTATCTGTTGTATACGATTATAAAAATGTACGATTGACATGAATAACATGTTTCACATGACAACAAGTAGCTTAATAATGTTGAATAAGATACGCTATTAAGTCCTTTCAGTTCAACACGACTGCTCGCAACGAAAGTATTATGTCGGCGATTTCGAGCTCGAGAGATTGTTGAAATTATGGCTGGTACGCTTAGAAAAATATGCAATCGATCGATTGAATAGATTTTGGTTATTATAACAGTATAATACTCGTGTGTTATCATTGATATTCAGTAGACGTTCAGTCTTGTACGGTTGACTAGCGTACCGCGTGGCGCAAAGCTAATGCCTTTAGAAGTGCTAGCCATAATTTGAGTAGATAGACATCCAGTTCTGACTTTTGAAATACGTAGGTAATTAATTAATATTATAATATGAGTTTTCTTCAATGACAAACTAACGCCGTATAGGTTTTGCCTTCGTGCAACCATCTGAGCAAACACGCGCGTCGCTGGCTACATTGTGTTGTGAACAATATGACACGCGGGAATCGCACGCAACGCGGCTCAATGACACGACGCCGAGTACCGACGGCGCGCGTGTCCCGTGTAGGGTTTTCGCGTACCCGGCTTTTTTTGATACCCGGGTATCGGGTATTATTTTTTCAAATACCCGGGTATACCCGGGTACCCGGGTTTGTGCAATTTTTTCAGAAAAAAACGACAATTTTTTTTATAATCATGTTTTTTTTGCCTACGAAACAGTGATGTATGTCAATTAGTCACCTTAACTTATAGTACAATCAGTTACACAGTTTTAACTTGTTCTCATTAACTAATGAGGAAATAAAATGGCTTTTTGCAACAATAAATTCTGATATAAAATAACAAAAATTTAACGAAGTGAACTTTCACACTCAGATATAAAAAAAATAGTCTTCTATTCTTAATATTATAAAGAGAAAATATTTGATTGTTTGTTTGTTTGCTACAATTACATTCAAAAACTATTAGACCTATTTTTAATTATTTCCTCATTAGAAAGCTACATCCTTACAGAGTAACATAGGCTTAATTATATTTTCAAAAAATTAGAGATCCCTACCCTACATAAAATGAAACAATGTAACCCAAGGTATTAAAATGTTGCCTATAAAAGTTATATATTTATGCGTGTGCTGCGAAAACTATTGACGATGTATAAATTAGTGTTCTATATATCAATAGTACCTACTCATGGTTGCAAAAATGGTCGGGGCAAACGGAGCAGGCATCTAAAAGCAACCCCTCGCTGTAGACTTCTGCAAAATATGGGGATTGAATTCCAACTTAAACGCCGACCACCTCCATCTTGAGACGGCGAAACCGGCCTTGCTCTTTCTAACCCAGGTATCATCTAAGGCGGACACCTCATTCCTCTCCTACCCGAGGTACAAGTTGGAACATTCCTTTGTACCTTGGGAATTTTTGTACCCCAATAAGACTCAAGTTTGCGCGTTAACCGCAACCGCAACCGCAAGTCTTCTTTGGTCATATCCCCTCACTTCGAGTATACTCCCCTCGCTGCCACAGCTAGTATCGGGATACTTGGCGTCGAGATTTCGAACGTTGTTCAGTTCCGCGGTCAAGTGGAAGCTCAAGCCAAATTGGCTTCTAAAAAGCTTGGATTGCTCAATAAGGCGAGACAGTACTTCACGTCGGCCCATCGCCTAAAACTTTACAAGACGCAAATTCGGCCCCACATGCAGTACTACTCTCACCTCTGGGCGGGAGCTCCCCAATACGAGCTTTTTCCTTTTAACAGCATTCAACGTAGAGCAGTTCGAATTATCGACGATCAAGTTATTACCGACCGGCTTGATTCTTTGGATTTGCATAGAGATGTTGGTTCACTCTGCAGTCTCTATCGCATATACCACGGGGAGTGTTTTGAGGAGTTGTTTGGCTTAGTCCCGGCCGCTGAATTTTGCCACCGGACATCGCGCCAGAACTCAAAATTCCATCCTCACCACCTCGATGTCTGGAAATCCACAACAGTGCGTTTTTTGAGGCATTTCCTGCCTCGCACAATCACTCTGTGGAACCAGCTTTTGCCGGCTACTTTTCCGAACCGATATGCCATCAAAACCTTCAAGAACCTCTTTCCTCAAAGGCCGGCAACGCACCTGCATGTCCTCGGATGTTGCAGATGACCATGGGCGGTGGCGGGCCCTTTCCATCAGGTGAGCCTCCTGCTCGTTTGCCTCCCCTTACATAAAAAAGAACTAAAATACTTTTTATCTAACGCTGCTTAGTAATAATTTTCTGAGAATTTCTCTGGATTCTTTGATCATAGTGGGTACCCGGGTACCCGGATCCGACATGAAATATTACCCGGGTCCTAAAAATTGCAAATACCCGGGTATACCCGGGTCCGGGTACCCGGGTAGAAAACCCTAGTCCCGTGCGTGTCCCGCGAATCCCGCGAGTTTGTTTTACAGAATTGAGTCGGGCCAGTTGGTAATTACTATTTGGATTTCAATGGTTTACGCCTACTTTATAAAAATTAACAATGTTTATCACTCAAGACTGTTCAATTACGAATAGCAGTCATTCTTATAGAATATAGAGGCACGCCCGTCACCCGAGTAGGTACACAATATTGGTTAGAATGTGTTCGTTTTTATGTCATGGTATATAGATAACACATAATACTGTTTACATCAGGGCAGTAACTGCGCGCATAGCTTTGCTCCAGAGCGAGTCGACAGTCCACAGTTCACTGGTCTTGAGCTTCCTGGCTTGTTTTTGCCGATCGACAAAAAATACCTTAACAATGAATAAATCGCGTGTATGATGAGTCGGAGCGTTCTGTGCAAACCGAAGTGCCGTTACGATGATTGAACGCGATAGTTCGATAACTCATCAGTTCTGTGACTACTGTGTACTGACCACGGCGTACGTGCCTCCTCGACCAGAAAAACTTCAAGGTACGACGAATGCGCAACTCTCGCCGAGCTCATTGCTCTGACACGACTGTTACAATAACGTACAATATAGACGTAAAACGATCACTGGGAAATAGCGTACATATTCGTTTTATATATGTACTCCTAAAGCTCAGAGGGTGGAAGTCGAATCGTCTAACTGCCAGCTCGCGATCAGTATTCATAGATTTATTAGCAACCAGACGGTTGTGACCAACTGCGCTTCTAAAAATTGGCTCCGTACAAAGTACAAACCGCAATTCCTACTTCGTCGTCGTGGCTCAAACTACGGAATCTTAGATATATTTCGTGTTCTTGACTGTAGTTGCACTCACATTGAAATGAAACTCAGTAATACAAAGTATACAGTTGGGAGGAACCCATCCAGACGGACTGCAGACGGACTGCACACTGCACCACCGATTGAAACGGTTAAAAAGGTCATACGATTTAGACCAGAGCAACAGAAAGTATTCATTAAAGATACACAAATATAAGGTAACACTATGGAGTTGAGAAGCGCGTAGGAAAATAAATCGGCCAGTGTTAGAGTGACGAATGGTCCGATACCGATACAACATTCCGCTCGCGTCCACGGCACGACGACGACGACGCGACGGGGCCGACACGTCGCCGCTTGCGTCACTGTTATCGTTTACTTCAAGGTCACTTCCACTTCGCACCACGTCGCACGTCGCACTCGGACCTTACGAACATCTCGACTATTGTTTATACATAGATAATATGAAACATTGTAAGTTATAGATATATTAAAAGCAGTGCCGGCCTTGGGGCTACTGACACCCCGGGCAAAACATTTTATGGGGTCATTATTGTCACTAAACTCTTCCGTTGTACTATAATTCATACAATTTGTTGATTGAAATGAACAGGCTAGGCAAGTAATTAAACGTCATCGATTTAAGTCATTTGCCTAACTGTTTGATCAAAATAATGGCCAAACATCAATCAGGCCGCTAGTTAAACGGCGCTGTTTAGTAAAAGGGCTAGGCTGTTGATTGAACGGCTAATTAAGCTAGTTGGCTGCGATATATTAACATTATCTCATACCATCCTCTTCATTGCCATGAATATTTACCAGTAATGAGATTCTGCCTAATCGCTAACACATTGTCATTACCCGACAAAAGGCCGATAACTCGCTCGAAACGTCAAAAATTTACATTGTAGTAGCTTTCTCCGACGACGTGTCTCAAGCAGAACGAATACGATGATAAAGTTCTTTGTTACGATTGTAATGAAACAAGTGAGTGCCCATATGAATGGACTCCGAAGAGGCTCCGCTGAGAAACGACGCGCATTGTAAACTTGGCACCGTTACCGCCGCGCCGCCGTCGGAATGAGCACGGAGTTGGAAAGCGGCAAGCGACATCTTCGCCCGGGAGGGCGGGGCGCGGGCGGGCTGTGCGGAGGTTTTCGTGCATAATCTAATTCTAAACCTATATTATGACAAGCTGACAAGTGATTGGTATTGTCTCGAGCGCCTCGACGCCGACGCCAGCAATATCCGCACATCCGGTAGGACGGCCGATGACTCCCGTGCCATTGTTTTTGCTACGCGTATACTTGTCGTTACCGAATACTGATTGTCATAGTCATTAAGTCATAGTCTATTCATATGTACTTACTTCGCTTCGAAAAGAATACATCTATATAAATAAAATGATAGAGGTCTGCAGTTGTGCGCGCATCACGGAAAAACTACTGGATAGATTTCAATGAAATTTTCTAAATTTTATTTCTTAGACACTTGGCCCTTATCAAAAAAATTGCTATATATTTATTTAATAAAAAGTTATTAAAGTTTCAAGAAACAACGATTTGTATATGCACTGTGCGTTCAGTGATGTATGTTTAAACAAAGTATATTTTTGCTTGCGATCTTTTTGATGTTTTTTCGTACATAAGAAGACTTTGTTAATATATCAAGCAACGCGGACAAAGTGGCGGGTATCAGCTAGTATGCAATAATTATATAATGTTCATTAAACGGATATGATCAGCTTTTTGGTTTATATTTACGTGCATTCAGTAAGAAGCTTGCTTAGCATTTAAACTTTTCTTGGATATTGTAATGAATTCATTTATATTATTATATAAATAAATATATTGCAACGAATTAGATTGTATCGCTAATAATAAATTAAAGCTCATCATGGCAGCAGCTTCATCACGACGTTTATTGTTAGCGATTTATATTGTATCAATGACGTGGGAACTGGGCCGCGAGTCGTTGTGGTGTAGACTGTGGTGTGGTGTGGAGTCTCTCACGGCGCGGGACGCACTCCTACTCGTGGTGCGGCTAAACCCTCGGAGTAACGCTCGGTGCGGTCATCTCGCGTACGACGCTACTAGTTTACTTAATTATATATTAGGAAAACATGCAACGCGATTAAAGCTGTAGTATAATGATATCATATAATATATTATAATCAACTAAGTTACCGTCGATAATATTAAAATAGAACAAAAGTATGACCGAGTTCAATATTCGAGTTAAATATTGGAGTGAGCACCACATCATCACTACATCACTATCACTATTCGCTACCTAGTAATAATAATAATAATTATTATTATAAAACAAAGTCCGCCGCGTTTCCTGTCTGTCTGTATGAACGCGATAAACTAAAAAACTACTGAACGGATTTTCATACGGTTTTCACCAATGTATAAAGTGATTCAATGGGAAGGTTTACGTGTATAATTTATTAATGTTTTTGTAAATTTGCTGAAATATGGATGTTATGTCGTGCATTTTTATCGTCGTCGTAGCGTGATGTATTAAAGCCATCCTCGATAAATGGGCTATCCAACACAAAAATAGTTTTAAATTCGAACCTGCAGTTCTTGATATTAGCCGTATCAAACAAATAAACTCTTCAACATTATATATTCAGTATAGATAAGAAAAATATATACAAATATAAAAAAAACGTGATAATTCATGAGATATAGAGATTATTGAGGTATATACCTCATTGACTATTGAGGAGATTATTGAGATTTGACGTTTAAAGACTTAGATAGTACAGTGACAACCTGTGAATGTCCCACTGCTAGGCAAAGCCTCTTCTGCTCTTTTGAGGAGAAATTTTGAAGCTTTTATTCCACCACGCTGCTCCAATGCGGGTTGGTGGAATACACGTGACAGAATTTGATTGAAATTTGACACATGGGAACCTGCATCGTGATGTTTTTCTCCAACGTCAAGCTCGCGGTGAATTTAATAACCACATGAAATTCAGTGGTGCTTGCCCGGGTTTGAACCTACGACCATCGGTTAAGATTCACGGGTTCTTAACACTGGGCCATCTCGGCTATTTTTAAAATTAGATAACAATAATTAATTATTTAATATTTTGATTAATAAACTTAACCTTAACGTAATAATAATAATTGATTTAACTTCATTTTACACCGAACTGGTGATACAGTCCAGTCTAGTTAATTCTCTAGTGGTTAGCTACACTATTTGCATTTGTTTCTGGATGCTAACCATTAAACTTAATAATAATCATTTACAGGAAATTTGTTCGAGACCTCGTTTTCTCGGCGACACCGCAATAGATGCGGAACTGTCCACCGAGCAGCTGGAGCCCGAGTCGGACGAGCAGTTCGCCGCCAGGTGAGCACGTGACGTACTGATGACCGAACCATCGTTCCCGCGCTGACGAGCGGCCGTGCGCAGGTGGAGCGTGGAGGCGGGCGAGGCGGGCGACGCGCACGTGTGCTGCGCCGCCGCCGCGCTGGCGCTCACGCCGCGCCTGCTCGCGCGGGTGGCGCCGCCGCAGAGCTTCCGCACTGGCTACACCGGCCTCTTCAGGTGCGGAGCAGCGGGACCGCTCGCTCGTCATACCGTGTCATACCGTGTCACACCGTGTCATACCTTGTCATACCTTGTCACCTGTCCCTTCGCACGTATTCGCCTTGTACTCATTCCTGACAATGACCTTTATTACGACGTGATTACAATTATTATTGTCTTAACACATAAAATAAGTAAATAAATGGATCATGAGGTCCGTTTTATCGATAATATTCGATTGTGCTTTTATTTGAAACGCATAGGTTTCGATTCTGGGTGTTCGGTGTGTGGCGCGAGGTGACAGTCGACGACCGGCTGCCGGTGCGCGGGGGCCGCCCGATGGCGAGCCGCGTCCTGCTGCCGGATGACTTCACGCTGCCGCTACTGGAAAAAGCCTACGCTAAGTAAGCTGTATACTAAAAGGGGTGTCGTAACGTTCTTCGAGGCCGTCCATCGCCTATTTTCACATGTTAAACGCTAAGTTTGCAACTCTGTTACAATCGTACCGTGTGTCTGGAGGTTGCACGGCTCGTACGCGGCGCTGCGCGGCGGCAGCGTGGCGCGCGCGCTGCAGGAGCTGTCGGGCGGCGTGGTGCAGAGCTTCGCGCCGCCGCGCCAGCCGCGCGCGCTGCTGTTCCAGGTGCTCAACTCCGCCGTGCCGCGCTCCACGCTGCTCGTCGCCACCGTGGCGCCGCCCTCCGGACCGACGGTATCCGCCCGAGCCCGGCCGAACGCATTATCGTAAAGTAATAAGTAAACGAACGAACATAAAGTAACCGAACTGTCGGTCGTCAGGAAAAGGAGGGCCCGGGACGGAGACTTCGAAACGGCCTCATCCCGGGGCAGGCCTACTGCGTCACGGGGCTGGCGCGCGTGCGCGAGGCGGCGGGCGACGCCGACGGCGACGCGAGCGGCGCGCTCGTGCGCGTGCGCGCGCCGGGCGGGCGCGGCGAGTGGGCGGGCGCGTGGGCGCGCGGCGGCGCCCAGTGGCGCGCGCTGGCCGAGCCCGACCGCGACCTGCTGGCGCGCCGCGCCGCGCAGCCCGGACACTTCTGGTGAGGCTCCGCCGCACGTCGGTGCTCCCTCGCCCCGCGTCGGCCGCCGACGATCCCGAAGATTACTCTCCTGTGGGTTTCAGGATGTCGTTTTCGGACTTCGCGCGCTCTTTCGGAAGGCTCGAATTGGTGCACGTCGGCCCGGACGACTGGCTGAGCGAGCCGGCCCTGCACGGCAAGCGGCCGTGGCGGGCAGTCCTCGCGCGGCGGCGCTGGCGCTGCGGGTACAACGCGGGAGGTCCGCCGCGCTGCCGCGCCACTGCACACACGAACCCACAGTTCCACGTGCAGGTGCCGCGTACGGAGGCGGGCAAGTGCCACGTGGTGGTGTCGGTGACGCAGCAGTACACGGTGGGCGCGGGCCGCCGGGAGCGCCTGCACGGCATCGGGTTCGCCGTGTACGAGCTGCCGGCCGGCGCCGCCCCCCGCCGCGCCGCGCTGGCCGCCGCCGCGCTGCCGGACCTGGTACGGGCCCCCCGCCGAGCGCTCCCGGAGCGAGACGACGACGCAGACTCACGCCCCCCATTCGTCCCCAGCGCGCCCTCGACGTGACGCACGAGTCCCGCGCGCGCGAGGTGGTGACTTTCTTCACGCTGCCGCCCGGCCAGTACCTGGTGGTTCCGCACACGCACCGCCCGCACGTCGAGGCCGCCTTTCTGTTGCGCATCCTCACGGACGATCACACCGACGTCTGGTGAGCGCTCGTCGCGCGTCTCCATCGATCCGTCCGTCCGTGTTCGGCCTCTCGGCTCACTCTCACGAGGCGCTCCGTCCGCAGGGAGGTGAACGACGACAACGTGATCATTCGAGACATCGCAGCGGAGTTCATGGACGAGGGACGCTCCATACCGGTACGCGTACGCTCCGCGCTTCGCCGTCCGTCGTCGCGATCGACCGGAACGTCGTCCGACTGAGCGTTCTCGTTTATTTCGCAGCCGGAGTTGCAGGCCGCCATCGCGAAGACGCTCGGGAAACGAGAATCGGAGGAGGTACGGTAATAACGGTCGCGAGTCGCGAAGCCGGTGGGCCGGCAGCCGACCCGCCGTGACCGGTGCACGTGGTGCAGGTGGACGCGGCGGCGCTGCTGCGGCTGCTGCGGCGCGTGTGGCGGCGCGTGCTGCCGGCGCGGCCGTCGCTGGAGCTGTGCCGCGCGCTGGTGGCGCTGCGCGACCCGGGCGTGCGCGGGCGGCTGTGCGCGCGCGAGCTGCCGGCGCTGCTGGCGCGGCTGGCGCTGTGGCGCGCGGCGCTGGCCCCGGCGCGCTGCGGGCGCGCGCGCGTGTGCGCCTACCGCCTGCGCGCGCTGCTGTGGGCGTGCGGCGTGAGCGCGTCCAACAAGGTGCTGGAGTGCCTCGTGCTGCGCTTCGCGCGCGGCGCCTACCTGTCGCCGGCCGCCTACGTCACGGCGCTGGCTCGCCTGCACCTCGCGCACGGTACCCCCCCCCCCTCTCGTTCCGACGAGTCGCCGCCGGGCGTGATGTGCGGTCGTGATACTCGATGTTCGTTTTCTTGCAGAGCGATACCGCAGCCTCGACGCGAAGTTGAAGTCCAATCCTCTCTCGCTGGAGGAGGTGAGTGTGCCGGAAGTCGCCGCTGTGTGTGTGTGTGAGCGTGTGTCACGTAGCCGTTGTTGTTGTTGTTGTTGTTGTTGTTGCAGATGATCCTGATGACGATCTACTCGTAAGCGCAGCGCGTCGCATCCGTTCTTAATATGTTTGTACTCAGTAGTGAATTATTATTTGTTATGTTTGTAGTCAGTAATGAATTATGATTAATATTTTAAAAAGGTGTAGTGGCGGGACTTCGCTGACGTATCTAAAATATCAAATGTCCCCAGTCAGTATGAGTACACTTAACTACGTGTGAACTCGCCGCCGCCGGTGGCCTTAAGCTAAATAATGTAGATGTTTTCAATAATACATATTCTCGTCGTATACGGCGTATTTGCATATTTATTACGCGAATGTTATTGTTATATTAAGAATATAAATATATTTATTATTTATTGTACTGTTAGTCGAAGCAGCAACCAAAGATTCTTAGTGCCGTCCGGTCGGTACGAGCTTCTAGTACAAATCAGTTTGTAATAAATTATTGTATTTATTATTTTCACGAAATGGACATAACATCTGACACTGTCCTCTTCTCGTGTAGTCGAGTCGTCTTGTGCAATTCGCAAGCGCTTTATTGATATTATTTACTCCCAATGTTGTTGATGTTGTACAGTTCGTGTAATTTTTAAATTTCTTAAACTCAAAATAATATTTATTTTTATTATTTAGACAGTCATTAAGTTGTTTTTATATCTCATTTATAAAAACTGTACCTACCTTAGTATTGTACAGTGTGTATAAAAAACACTGTCCGACCTAATAATAATAATAGAACATAAACGATAACATTAACCACACTGCTTTAAAGAGAACAAGAGAAAGAAAAAATATAATAAAATGAAATAAATGAACGTCATGTGAAAACTTCTCCTGAAACTAACACGACCTTGGAACATTTTGCTTTTCGCGAGACGCGGCGGGGCGGGGTGTGACGGGGCGGTGCGGCCCTCACGCATGAGCTACCATGTGATTTTCGTCATTTAATTAAATTTTTAATGTATTTTAAAATTATTTCATAAATAGAACCGACTCAAGATACCTAATAACCACTTCACGGGTCGGACAGGGTTTTTCTTACACACTATATACAAATTAAAGATGAGTGCTATTATAGTACCCCAGTGAAAGAATAATAAATAATCTGCCTTTTAATTTTTGTAAATATCGCGCACATTCCTTTTTTTAAAGGTGGTTAAAGACGTATGACGTGAGAAAAAACCACTTCCAAAAATATACATGAATCTAGTGATGTAAAAATAACTTTATTATATGATCCATAATTGTGATAAAATAAACCTATTTACCAAAAATATTATATAATGCAGTATAATATTATAGATATTACATGTACCTAAAGTCCTATATACCTATATATATCTATTAATAAATGCTATTAAAAATACTAACTGTTATTTCAATTATGAGTACCTACTGTGGCCACAATTTTACGGATAGAGTATAAATATTACTTCCTCGTTAATATTCTTCAAAAACAAATACCTGCAATTATAATATTCTCACCTCTTTGCTTATTATATACCAAGTGATTGTAAAATAGGTAACCTTAATGTTTAGCGAGAGAATGGACGTTTATCATACATGCGTCAAAAAACATTGATTAAAATTATCGTTTCTCTTCAAACCAATATTAAATATTTAATGTTACGTCTATTTTACACTTTAAACTTTTGCGATGTATAATATTCATATTCCTTATCTCACATTACGTATATTCGCGCTAAATGCAATCATAAGCTTTTTAATGTTTTGCTTTTATTAATATCGAGCAAGTAATCAATAATATACCGTACTACAAAATTGATTACATATTCTACTATTTATTATTATTATCACATATCATATCGCATTCACATCTGATTTGGAATATTTTTGGGCTACCAGCAACGAACACTCACGACTCCAAGGCGGGAAGAGAAGAAGGCATCTTGGTGATTACTTACACAATATAATACTTGTGTCCTTTTTATTAATATTAACAAATCTGCCAACTGATGTAAGTTTACATTAATATCTCAATAAACGAGAGTACGCGTACCTACTACCTTATCTTAATGTTCTTTGGGTAAAGGTTAAAAATAATAGGTACATAACAATGTAACGTGCATAGATATCAAGTATTGTAAGCCAAAATATTTTAGTCGTTCCCCTTATTTATACTCTATAAATAATAATGTGGGTTTTGGTTTGCCTTTTATCAGAAAAGTCCGCAACGATACCTGTAGGTACCCCATTTTTCCCAAACAACACTTATATTTGTTTACGCCGGTGCCGCGCCGTAGCTTCAACCTATTTCTATACACAGCTTTAGGTAAACCTTTATAAAATACTGCCAAACATTAATAATTTTATCATTTTGTTTCGGTTTAAAGGTTGAATGAGCCACAAATTTAACCACTTACCGCATACGAAGCCATTAATCACTTGTTGACTTTTGTTTATTTTATATTTTTGATAAATGTGTCGTATGTTGTCGTTTGTCAAGCCACAACACAGTCATATATGGCTTAGTATGCATTACAACTTTCTATTCTGCTTTGTAGAGGACCTAATTATAATAAAAATAATTTTATTATAGATCAATGATGATGTTTTAGTAGGTACTAAGTATGGACAGAAATTAAACAGGTAGGACTAGCCCAGTCGCTACTCGCTACTATGACTACGATGACTACGAGGCTGGGATTAATATGCATTTATTATAATTTAAAATAAATATTGCACTAAAATTGTATAACAAGCCAACTATATGGTAGGGAATTCCAATTCACAATATGATAAAAAATATCAAGCGCTTTTAATTAAGGAAACAAAATCTTTATAAACATATTTGCTTTAATATAATATATACATATAAATATCAAAACCGGAACATATTATTGAGATGTCATGGCAATACTAATTGTAAAATGACATCAGACATGACTGATGACAATGACAGCAGTCAGCAACTTCTATTTAAATATTTAGTATGTCATGAATAGTGAACGTGTTCGGGTGTTGAAGTTGACAGACGAACTTTATCAACTTTCAATGAACTTTTATAAAATTCATGGCGCCAGTATTTGTTTCTAAATCTTAACATTTCTTACACAACAAAATGAAATGGCAACCAATATGTTTAGTTTGTATTTATTTAGTGAATTTTGGAGTTTATTCGTCAGAGAGCCGGGTGGACTATGGCGAACTAAGGTTGTTCCAGACGCCGGTATCCTATAACGTTGATATGACGGTGCTGCTAAACGATGCTTCCCGAAGGGACAAAGAGGTCAGCTACAAAGTGAAGGCCGCTCTTAACGTGTACCCTGTATGGACCGATTCTGAAATTGAATGTTTGCTAAAGTTTGAGGTAAATATCAAAGTAATGTTAGTAAATACTTCTAATTTATTTGTAATAAATAAACTTGCACTGTTAATTAACTTTCATTGATATATTCAAAATTAAATACTATTATTCTGTTAAAAATTATATATTTTTCAATTAAAATGTGATTCAGTTAAATAATTATTTAAAAGCATTGCTACAAATTCTCTGATTTGCTTCATTATATATACTTAATTTACAAAACAACTCATTTAATTGTAAAATATGGTATTTATTGCAGTTAGTATCGCCTCAACTGCAGTCAAGAGGTAAACATGTCAGTGCTGAGTACATGCCCATGAAGTCCGTCTGGGATACATACTCTCATTCCACTTTCTATGCACACTGGAAGAATGGGCTCATCCAAACCGCCTATTTGGATCCAAATGAATTAATAGATATTCAGAATTTTAAAAGATCACTAATAAGTCTGTTTCAGGTATTTAATTATTTTTATACAAATCTATACTTAGTCCAAATTAAAATCAGTAAGTAGCGATCGATCTCAATTTTCAGATACAAGCGCTCAACGGTGAGCATCAGGAGATAGATATATCCGGAAATTGCGATGTGGTATACGAGACCCTATCTCCGCAAGTCATCCGAAAGATTAAGGTACGAGGGGGGCCATAGAAAATTCAATCACAAAAGTCTAGACCTGAAGTGTTCGAAAGGGTTTTTAAAATTGTTCAGAGACGATGCAGCGCGCCCGAGTGGCCGGCCGACGGGCTCGACGCGGTGCAGGCGCGGCGCCTCACGCGCTACTCGCTGAGCGACGCGCTGGACGCGCTGGACGAGCTGCACGCCGAGGAGCTGCTGGAGATGGGCGCGCTCAAGGCGCGCGTGTGGCTGCGCGCGCAACGAGCGCAGACCGCGCCCGCCGCCGCCGAGCGCGCCGCGTCGCTGGCCGCCGCGCTGGCAGCGCTGCCGGCCGCGCTGGCCGCCGCCCCGCTCGCCGCGCCGCCGCCCGCCGCCTCGGGGGTGAGTCCGCTAGTGTGACCCTGTATCGGCGAGTTCTATATCTGAAAATAACGCCAACGTTCGTCTCGCTCCGCCGCACGAGTGCGTCTGCGATAGCGATCGCGGTGACGTGACCGCGGACACGCGAGGCCACGTCGGCTCTCGCGACTCCCGGAGCCGCTCGGGCGGCGTGTTACTGTGCTCATGTGCTGTGTCGTTATCGCGAGTGACTCCGGACGAAACGCGGCCCTATTATCGACGATGCCGATTGCTGAGTCGTCTTCCAGATATAATATAATGTACAATGTTTGTAATAGTCGCACTCGACCCGAGATTACTGATAATGCTTCGAACGCATGCTCGCGCCGTCGTTCTTTACATCCGATTATTCTATTCTTCTTAATCTAGATCTTAATAAATTGACATCGTTAAATGTACAAATATGTTAAGTACATTTTCGAATATTATAGATAAAATCAATTAGTAATTAGTTTCAAGTACAATTATAATATGTTACACGAGCTTCGATCAATAATGTAATGGATCACCAGTAAGCGCTTCAAAAGCGGCCCGAAAAATAAGAACCGTATTCGTGCTCTTGTGACGTGACATTTTTATTAGATAGATTTTTAAGCTTTAAGTTTCATTTTACAATAACTATTTTTTTAACTTATATAAAAATATTTTTTAATTTTAGTGACATTTTCAATTTTTTTTTAATCGATATCTCTGATGACAAAACTGAAGACTTAAAAGTAATTAAAAATAAATGTTTTGGTATCGTAATGAAACTTTATGTTTGAGTGTTAAGGATTATAGTAGACTTTGTTCTATGATTCGTAGTAACTAGCAAGTATCTGTCTAACAGTTTTAAAATTATAAAAATAATATAAAAAATAATTTATAATTATTATTTTAAAATATAATATGATATATTATGTGCAAAAATAAGTGATTCAACGCAGAGCCTAAACGACTGGGGTTACAGACTTGAAATTTTGACAGTTGATGCTTTTTATAATGAAAACGCGTACTAAGAAAGGATTTTTGGAAATTCCACCCCTAAGAGGTTGAAAACCGTTGGAGAGGATGAACCGTTGTAGAGAAATCCGTCATTTCCAAAGTTAGAAGCATGATATTTCGTACACAAGTTTCTGGTTAAAAATAAATAAGAACGCAAATTTTTACGCAGTTTTCCAAAATTCACCACCTAAGAGGGTGAAATAGGGGTTGAAAGTTTATATGGAGAGTTCGTCATTTTTTATCTAAGAAGCATGAAATTTTGTTAAGAAATAAATAAATATTAATTTCAAATTTTTTTGAATTTACCCACCAAGAGGGTGAAATAGAGGTTGAAAGTTTGCATGATCACTCCGTAATTTTTGAAGTTATAAGCATGAAATTTTATATTTTATATATATACCTATGGTTGGAAATAAAACGTATTTCAGGGTTTACGAAAATCTATCCACAATAGGGTGAAATATGGGGTTGAAAGTTTGTATCGCGGGTCCGTAATTTTTTATGTAAGGAGCATGAGATTTTATATACATGCTTCTGTTTAGAAATAAATAAATACATATTTCTGGATTTTTTTAAAAACTGCAAGTGTGTAAAATAAGTGTTGAAAGTTTGTATTGAAGGTCCGTCATTTTTTATGCAAGAGGCATGAAATTTAATTTTAAAGCTTCTGAGCAAACATATATGCATACTTATTTTGTCATTTTTAAGCTTACTGTTTTACAGCAAAAATAGACCAAATTAACCTATTTTATTATTTCTTATTTTATCTCAGAAAAGCCGCGGGTGTATCGCTAGTAAATAATAAATCTAAACGGATAATAAACTTACGGCCGAATACTGAAACGTCTTTCAAATATGAAGGGTGCTCAAATATTTGAAACGTCTTCGAATTTCAAATTTCGCATATTAAATTTTGAAAAATAATGACACTCCAAGCAATTGAGTCCTAATCATATTTGAATGACGTTTCAGTATTCGGCCGTTAATCTGTTTAAAGGCAATGACATTGTTGAATTGTCTAAATGCAGCTGATAAACGAACACTACAATGCTGTAATGATACTTAATCGTAATAAAAATAAATTTTCATACAAAAAAAATAATACGAACTGCGACTCTTTAACTTCTCGCTCTGTTCGGAGCAGTAGTGTTAATATCGTAAATTAAAAGATTGTGTCTGTAATTATCTGCCTTATTGTTAACGAAATAAGGTTGAATTTAAAACAAAATTTCGTAAGGTAAATTATGAAACCTTAACATCGTTTTCTCTATTTTATGGTATAGTCAGTCCGTTGAGTATTGTTTTTGTGACTGCGTCACATCCGAATCGTCAGATTTTTAAATGAGAGCTTTTTTTAGGTTCACTTAACATTCCTTTAGAAAAGCTAATTATAGCTTCTTATAGCTAGCTAAAATATAATATAATAGCTAAAAGCTAGTTATAGCTTCGCCCGTCGTTGGGCGGCTTCGCTCACATATATGTGTAACGTATTTGAAAATAAAAGCATAAGTTTCGAACGAAGCGTGGTGGTCGTGACCGAACGTTGGGCGCAGGGCGCGGACGGCGAGCTGCCGGCGGCGCTGCAGGCGGCGCGGGAGGCGCGCGGGGCGGGCGCGGGCGCGGGGGGGGACGCGCGCGGCGCGCGGGCGGCGCTGCGCCTGCTGCGCGCGCTGCGCCGCGCGCCCGCCGCGCCGCTCGCCGCGCTGCTGCACGACCTGGCGGAGCCCGACCTGCTGTGGGTATCCGCCGACGACTGGATCCATCGATGTGGAGCGGTCGGGCCTTCCGTTTCGATGCTACCCTCGTCTTTGCAGAGAGACGTTGTGCGAGGCGCTGGGGCTGGTGGGCTCGGCGGCGACGCACGCGGCCGCCGCGCCCTTCCTGCGGCTGCGCTCGGCCGACGTGACGCCGCACCTCGCGCGTCGCTACCTCGCCGCGCTCGCGCTCGCACCTCGCCCGCAGGTGCCCTCCGCCTCCGGCGACGTCGTCGTCGGACATTCATTTTTGCGGTCCGACGGTACCTCCGACTGACCGATCGAATCTCGCAGGAGTCGGTGATAGAGGACGTGCTCAGGGCGGCCGAGGAGGCGACCGATGCGGGCGTAGTCGAGAGCGCGCTGCTGGCCGTCGCCGCCGCAGCCTCGCGCCTGCCGACCGAGCCGGTCGCCGGCGTCGTGCGCGACGCGCTGGCCGGGAGCCTCGCCAACTGCAAGGTCGGGACGTCGTTCGTCGAATTTCTGTACCGATAATCCTTCGACGACGGAATCACGCTCACGATCACGTTCGCTTCAGGACGACGAGTGTCGCCGGGTGAGGATTCACGCGCTCGGCAACCTGCGGCGCGAGGACACGATCGAGTCGCTGCTGGAGCACGCCGAGCGCGGCGCGGGCCCCGCGGCGCTGGCGGCGCTGGACGCGCTGGAGGGCGTGGCCGCGGCGCTGGCGACGCCGGAGCGAGTGCTGCGACTGGAGCGCCTGGCGCTGGCCGCGCGGGCGCTGGAGGTGCGCGCGGCGGCGCTCGACCTGCTGCTGCGCTGCAGCGCCGTGGCGCCGTTCAGCCTGCCGCGCACGCTGCTGGCGCTGCGCGAGCGCGCCCCCCCCGAGCTGCAGCGCCTCGCCTGGCAGCGCCTGCGCGCGCTCGCCGGCGACCACGAGCACGTTCGCAAGTTGATCCGCATGTTGCCGCTCCGGCTGCGCGGATGGGACGCACAGGCTCTGGCCGGTCGGTCACGCTTCAGCTTTCCGCCGAATGGAGTGAATCGGCTTTTAGATTTCATATTTAACATTTTCTTCCGCGTAGGAACGTCATCGGTGCTCGTGCGCGAGGCGGCGGCGGGCGGCGGCTGGCGCGCGCTGCTGGAGTCCGTGCAGCTGGCGCGCGGGGGCCTGCTGCGGCGAGGCCGGGTGCGCCTGCTGACGCTGTCGCCCGCCAACGTCACGGACGACACCCTGAGCGTCAGTGTCGGAAATCGTTCGTTCGATTCCCGAAATTTCGTGAATCAAACGCGATGAATACTTCAGGTAGAGATCTGGACGCGCGGATTGGAAGCGTTCGCCGGAGACTCGACCGCGGAGTCCTCGAATGAGGAGGAGGGCGAGGCGGAGGCGACGAGCGGGGGCCTCGCAGTGAGCGTCGGAGGTCTGCGCACGCACACATACACGCTGTTCTCCGGACAGGTCGGTCGTCCCGCCAACGGGTCCCTCGTCCGTCGGGCCGTACTGACCCGCGTAATTTTTTTTTGCAGGCCGAGCTTCTGGGGCACGTGTGGGCGGGGACCGGCAGCGAGCCGACGCCCGTGCTGCGCGCGCTGCGGCCGGCGGGCGGCGCGGAGGCGGCGCTCCCGCTGCTCGGCGGGGCGCCGCTGACGTACAGATACGAGGCGCTGGTGTCGCTGGCGCTCGACGCGCAGGCGCAGGTGTCGCTGTGGTCGCGCAGCGCCCGCTCGCGGCTGGAGCTGCGCGGGGCGGCGGTGGCGGAGGGCGAGGCGCGCGTGGACACCGCGTGGGGCGCGCTGACGGCCGTGGCCACCGACGAGGCGGAGCCGAGCATGAGCATCTCCGCCGACCTCGACTTCTACTCCGGCGTGGAGCTGTGCGTGCGCGCGGACGTGGCGCCGCACGCGCGCGGGGCGGCCGTGGCGCTGCGGTCGGCGCTGGGTGCGCGCGGGGGGCGGGGCGTGCGGCGGGCGGCGGCGCGGCAGTGGGCGGCGCCGGGCCGCACGCTGGCGCTGGGCGCGCCCAACGACGCCACGTGCCGCGCGCTGGGCGCCGCCTCCTAGCGCGCGGGGGGCGGGGCGTGCGGCGGGGGGCGGCGCGGCGCTGGGTGCAGCCGCCTAGCGAGCCGCCGGCCGCCTCCCGCGGGCGGGCGACGATTGTGCATATTGTTGTATTTGTTTAAATGTATCGATAACGTTTAAGATCACTGTTGTATTTTGTATGAGGAAAATCGAAACTATTTATGTAAAAAATTTGCAATATTTCAAAATATATTTTATATTTTTAATAAAAAGAAATATGTTCTTCCTTTTCTTTCATTATACGATTTCCATTATATTTAATGGAGCCTTAATTTTGTTTATCGAACGTTTTTCACCAAAAATCTGTTAGTATTTTTTTTTTTATCTACAGTCAATATACAGGATTATTTTTAATGACCCAGCAACCTCGTAGGACTAGATAGCTAACATCATAAGTAACAACTTTTGTTCTATGACTTCGGACTTAACTCTAAACATGAAAAAAAAAAAACAGAGTGTGTGTACTTATGTACACGCGTTAGAAGTTATACTTCTTTGGCGTATGGAAAAAAAATAACTAAAATGCAGTAGTGATTAACGATAAATATTAAAATTGATAAAAAAGATTTTATTTAAATAATAAATTTTAACAAAACAAAAACCGACTTCATAGGTAAAATAAATTAATATGCACTAAAAAGTAAAAAAATAATTGCGTATTCTTCTATAATTTGATAATTAACTTACTATTTTCTACTCAACAATATGTAGGTACGAATGTGTTGTGTGGTTGATAATTTATTTACAATTATTGTTACTTTTGGAGTCGATGTCAGCCAAGGTGGGCTTATAACTACATACATAGTTGTAGGTGAGATGTGCTTGTGTCGCACGCGCAACTTAACGAAGCGAATAAAAGTCAATTTGTAATGTGTATGTTTTTAAAAGATTCCCGTATTATTATTGCTAGGTATATTATAGTGTTTCCTTAGCTAGTCATTTTTTATTTATTTTTCGATGTTTAGTGAATCTGAAGTACACTCACTGTATAATGGTATGTGTTACTATTTTCAAGGATTTATTTTCGTCGTTGATAGATAAAAACGATACTTTAGATAAAGTTCAGAAATTACACTACCTTAAAAGCTGTCTCACTGGAGAGGCTGAGCAGTTACTTAGACACGTTCCGATATCTGACATTAATTACGATAGATGTTGGTCACAGCTTGAATCGCGATACAATAATAAGAAATATTTATCGAATTGTATCCTTAGTAGATTATTGAATCAAAACAACATACAAGCGGGATCAGCTAGCGCATTAAGGGAATTGCTAGACACTTCTACAGATTGCTTAACTGCATTGACTAACTTAGGTATAGATATTAATTCGTGGGATGTTATAATTATTCATATTCTATCTATGAAATTGGATATTGAAAGTAGAAAAGCGTGGGAAATCAATGTAACTAGTAGCGTTGACACGGGAGAACTACCATCATTTGAGCAGTTCAAACAATTCTTGACGAGTCGTTTCAGAGCACTTGAATTTTTAGAACCTAACTTAAACTATGTAAACCAAACGTCTGTCATTGAGCATAAAGCAATGCATATTACTACTGTTTCATGTCTATATTGTAATGAATATCATAAATTGGGAAAATGCAAACAGTTTTCAAAACAAAGTGTAGATACATGTCGTAAATTTCTTGAATGTAATAAATTATGTTTTAATTGTTTAGCTCAGAATCATATTGCCAAATATTGCCGTAATTCAGCGAGATGTAGAATTTGTGAACGTAAACATCATACTTTGTTGCATACAAAAACTAAATTTGAAGAAACTGATATAAATGTTAAAAACCGTAGAAACAGTAAAAATATAGTCGTAAGATAGTACAGGTATGTAGTTCAGTATAACAAATAAATATAAAATAAGATTGGACTATAAGGCCATTATGATACTTGTCATATTTTGTTACATTTAGCACATGTATCATGTGGGCGGTGGGCGGTTTGTAAAGTATATTATATAAAATAATATCCTTGGTAGGCGGTATGTATAATGGTATGTGTTACTATTTTCAAGCGATAGATGGCGTTAATAAAATATGTCAGTTTTCTGAATCGCGCTGTCTAGATTCGCTAATCAATACATAATTATAATGTCAGAGATTTTGTTAAATTGATCAGACAATAAATTGTAGTGTGACTAGTGGAAAGCTCTTCCTTGGTTTTATTTACCGTTTGCTCCCCCGATATTAGTCCGGTGTAAATTCACTCACTAATTAGTAGAATATGGGTAGACCTACTAAACGTGCAGCTCATATGAGACAGCGCCATTTGTATTATTATTTAAATATATTAATCTAAACCAGTGAAACATAAAGAAAAATGCATTTTGGTACTTCATTAATAAATATTAGTTAATATGGTTAAATGTATGAATATAATTTATATTCATGTTTTGATTAAATAGATTTAGTTGGTGGGGTAATTTAGTTGGGCAGCCATAACATAACAAATTAGTTATTTCTAGTAATAATTAAATAAACTGTATGTTTATAGATGTTGTGTTATACCATTCTTCATCATAAAATATGACAAAAATTTGGCAAAAAAATCATCTTCAGCGACGAGGCGCATTTTTGGATGAATGACTATGTCAACAAGCAAAATTGCCGTATTTGGGACGAGACCAATCCACACGAGGTTCACCAAGTGGCAATGCACCCGCAGAAAGTGACTGTTTGGTGCGGATTTTGGGCCGGAGGCGTGATTGGTCCGTATTTTTTCGAAAACGATAATGGTGTGGCCGTCACCGTCAATGGTGGTCGATACCGGTCGATGATAACCAACTTCTTTTGGCCTGAAATCGAGAATATGGATCTGGACAACATGTGGTTTCAACAGGACGGCGCTACGTGCCACACAGCACACGCTACGATGGAAGTTCTGCACGAGCAATTTCTGGACATGGTCATCTCGCGCGGAGGCGACGTGAACTGGCCACCGAGATCGTGCGATTTGACCCCGCTGGACTTTTTCTTGTGGGGTTTTCTTAAGTCGCAGGTCTATGTCAACAAGCCGCAAACCACCGATGCCCTCAAAGTCAACATACGCCACGCCATCGATCAAATACAGCCCGATTTGTGCGCCAGAGTCATCGAAAATTGGACCTTTCGTGTGCGCGCCACCAACCGAAGCCGTGGCGGTCATTTGAATGATGTCATATTCCATACATAATGGGGTCGATAGACCTTCCAAATAAAAAAAAAATTTCGCAAATATCTCTCCTACATGTATTTTTTTTTGCATTTCAAAGATCAAGCGCCCTTAATGGAAAACCCTATATATATATGTATAATTTTCAAAATTGGTCTTAACTTTTAGGAGATGTTCAAATATGTTTCAATTACAAACATATACATATATACTAATGCTTACATGCAAAACTCATATTATAAAGAGGAAAGATTTGTTTTTTGTTTGATTTTTTATTACGATTTAAATCAAAAACTACTCGACCGATTTTAAAAATTCTTTCACCCTTAGAAACCTACGTCTTTACCAAGTAACATAGGCTATATTATATTTTCAAAATCTTATAGATCCCTACTTAAAATGGAGCAATGTAACCCAATACAATTGTACTACAATTACTTGATCATAACGATGATATGGTAGGTGAATGAAAAATCTAGATAGCCTATAACAGATTCGGCCGTGTATCGTTAATTTGCTACTAAGAATTGAAGATTTCCGTTACTTTGTCATGGATCCTATAATCAAAATCTAACCAAACTATCATCAAACAACCCTTGAAGTACACTCTTTCCAATAAAAAAATCATCGAAATCGGTTGAATAGATATTCGTCCATTTGTCGCGCACATATTTATGCAAATTTACGACTTATATAGTTTTGTCATGGATGCCAGTGTCAAAACTGGACTAAAAAAAATGGGACCCCATGGGAAGCAATCCCTTTCAAATAA
This sequence comes from Nymphalis c-album, assembly GCA_963151315.1. Lineage (NCBI taxonomy): Eukaryota > Metazoa > Arthropoda > Insecta > Lepidoptera > Nymphalidae > Nymphalis > Nymphalis c-album. The sequence continues at coordinate 7,869 of OY720602.1, read as the reverse complement.
AAAAAAAAGCTTCATCAAAATAAAAGAACATCGTAAGGCTAGCAGCCGACGAGCTAGCTTTCTTGTCTTGCCGAAAACTAGGACGTCATACGGTGCAAAAACCCTCACGTGTCAAGGAGCACGACTATATTATAATAAAATACCTGCATACATTAAAAATGTACAATCATTCTATGATTTCAAGATCAAACTAGCTGACCATATAAAGGAGCATTCACTTTAGTGGGGACAATAACAATAAGAGAAAAAAAAAACAAAAGAAAAGGAAAATAATCTAAAGTGTTGAGTGAGTGCCTGTTTGGCGACGAATGAAGTGTTGTGTTGTTTTTACTTTTTAATTGTGTTCTCATGTAAGTGACTGGATGTCTTAATGAGAATAAATGTCTATAAACATAAACAAAAAAATCATCAAAATCGATTCACCCAGTCGAAAGTTATGAGGTAACAACGTCAAAAAAAAGAAACAGACGAATTGATAACCTCCTCCTTTTTTTGAAATCGGTTAAAAAAGGTTTTATTAACGTAATAAAAATACTAGAATATACAACTTGAACATAGTTATCGATTTTCATGCCACCTAGAACTAACTTCACGTTGTAGAATTCAGGTGTCGGTGTGCGCGCGCATCGTAAAAATTCACTCTCATCAGTTTTCTCCATCGCGCCAAAAGAAGTATAACTTCAAAAATATTTTACAAGTTTTTGTCGTACTGTCGTGACATTTGCAAGTCTATATTTCATTCATACAGGACGACACGACGCGTCGATCTTTGCGCGTAGATTTATAAATGTTCAAGTGGGAAATTAAATTAATACTTATTTTTGTATGAAAATTATATTAACAAATTATCAAAAGTTGTTGCTTAAGTTACCTATGTAATCCTGCGAGGTTGCTGGATCGTAATATTTACTAAATACATATATTACTAAACGGTACCGATAGTTGGCGTTTTAGGAAGATTGTAGTTTGGTATAAATAACTTCTTTAATGTCGTAATGTGGAATGAATTTATATTATTAGGTCCTTACATATGAAATTGGCGTTTTGTACAGGAGGAATATACCTAGTCATTTCTTTTTTTTTTTTTGTGAAATATATTGAATTAATCAAAGTATGCACCGTTGTTATCTATGCATTTATGCCATCTCATAGGTAGTTCATTGATACCTTTACTAAATAGTAATCTGTTGGAGCAACGTCCGAAGAGTACGTTGTTGTCTCCAGGGTTCAGCCATTGCGACGAGTACTTCCGATTATCGTACAGTATCCACTTTTCATCACAAGTAATGATTCGATTTAAAATCCCTTCATTATTGTGAGCAAAGCAACACAGCATTCGACGCGTGTTTGCAAGTTCGATTCACTCAATTAATCAATAGTCAAATAAATTATAGTCAAGTAAATTTATCAATTAAATTGTAGATATCATTTAATTCCTTCTTTGTATCCATACAGAATAATGATAATTCAATAAAAATAATTCAATTTTATTCATAAAAGTATGCAGTTATTTCATCAATGTTTTGTTATAACGTTGTCACGTTAAAGTATCTTCCAGAAACCGACTTTATTTTTTGACGACGCTGCGGCCTGATCGCGTTTCTTTAAGATTTGGTCGTGACGTCATCTTGTTCGATGAGTTTTCGGTAATGGTCAGGGCCAACATAAACCTATTAGAATCACGGAAGAACAATACTACTTATTATCTACGAACTATCACGGAATTGGAATATTTATTTTGTTTTCGTTCTCAGCAATTGATCATTATTTTAACAAGATATTATTTCAATAATTGTATACTTAAAATAAGGAATAGCTTACGACAGTAAATTTTTAATGTAGGTAGGTAGGTAGGTAGGTAGGTAGGTAGGTAGGTAGGTAGGTAGGTAGGTAGGTAGGTAGGTAGGTAGGTAGGTAGGTAGGTAGGTAGGTAGGTAGGTAGGTAGGTAGGTAGGTAGGTAGGTAGGTAGGTAGGTAGGTAGGTAGGTAGGTAGGTAGGTAGGTAGGTAGGTAGGTAGGTAGGTAGGTAGGTAGGTAGGTAGGTAGGTAGGTAGGTAGGTAGGTAGGTAGGTAGGTAGGTAGGTAGGTAGGTAGGTAGGTAGGTAGGTAGGTAGGTAGGTAGGTAGGTAGGTAGGTAGGTAGGTAGGTAGGTAGGTAGGTAGGTAGGTAGGTAGGTAGGTAGGTAGGTAGGTAGGTAGGTAGGTAGGTAGGTAGGTAGGTAGGTAGGTAGGTAGGTAGGTAGGTAGGAGTAGGTAGGTAGGTAGGTAGGTAGGTAGGTAGGTAGGTAGGTAGGTAGGTAGGTAGGTAGGTAGGTAGGTAGGTAGGTAGGTAGGTAGGTAGGTAGGTAGGTAGGTAGGTAGGTAGGTAGGTAGGTAGGTAGGTAGGTAGGAGGTAGGTAGGTAGGTAGGTAGGTAGGTAGGTAGGTAGGTAGGTAGGTAGGTAGGTAGGTAGGTAGGTAGGTAGGTAGGTAGGTAGGTAGGTAGGTAGGTAGGTAGGTAGGTAGGTAGTAGGTAGGTAGGTAGGTAGGTAGGTAGGTAGGTAGGTAGGTAGGTAGGTAGGTAGGTAGGTAGGTAGGTAGGTAGGTAGGTAGGTAGGTAGGTAGGTAGGTAGGTAGGTAGGTAGGTAGGTAGGTAGGTAGGTAGGTAGGTAGGTAGGTAGGTAGGTAGGTAGGGTAGGTAGGTAGGTAGGTAGGTAGGTAGGTAGGTAGGTAGGTAGGTAGGTAGGTAGGTAGGTAGTAGGTAGGTAGGTAGGTAGGTAGGTAGGTAGGTAGGTAGGTAGGTAGGTAGGTAGGTAGGTAGGTAGGTAGGTAGGTAGGTAGGTAGGTAGGTAGGTAGGTAGGTAGGTAGGTAGGTAGGTAGGTAGGTAGGTA